>CP141154.1:58377500-60806250 GCA_035233585.1 Antiaris toxicaria | reverse complement strand
ATTCCCCTTGGATTAAACTTTTTCTTGGTTTTTTTTCAATAAAACCGTGGGATGAATAGTGGAAAAAGATGGAAAAATTTTTGGTTATTTTCAATGATTTGATGCTTAGGTTTTGTTAAGGGTGTAATTAGGAAGAAAACCATGCAATTGGTTTAAAGAAAAACCAAAATTTTGTTGGTTTTGCTTTGGTAAAACCGTGGGTTACCTTGAGTAATCAATGAAGAAATTGTTGTGTTTATGTATTAGCATGCTTTCAAGTTAAATTTTATTAAGAATAAAGCATGATTTGCATTATGGAAAGCTTGGAAAAAAAATTTTGGTGAACCTACCCTAATGTGGCCGTGGGTTAACAAGGGTTTGGTGGAAAATTTTGCATGGTTTATTTGAGATTTGTATGATTGGAATCATGCATTCTATAATGTAAATGATGAAATTGGGAATGAAAGCAAGAAAAGAAAATTTTGGAGTATGTTTTCCCTAATTGGCCGTGGGTTATATGTGATTAAAAACCCTAGGAAAATTGTTGAAAAATGCAATGAAAATGGGCTTGAAAATGTGTTAAAAAATAACATTTTAATAGCCTAAAATGTGGTGGAAAATTTGAGAAGTTTGGTTCGGTTTGATTGTGAAAACCGAGACCAAAACTAAGGGTAAAAATGAAAAATTTCTGGTGTAATGTGGGTTAAAATGCAAATTGGAATCTTGTGAGCTTTTATGTAAAAGTTTGGAAAACTTTTACATAAAATAGGCTTGTGGTATAGTACGTGGCAGGTACATATGGTTCGAGGTGTACCTAACGCCGGAAGCCTTAAAATTACGTCGAAATGCTGGCGAAATTTCGAAAACAGCATTTGGGGTAAAATGGAAATAAAAATAAAAAGTTTGGGGTCGGGTCGGAAACCCGAGTCCCTAACGAAAAATTGAATAAGGAAAACCTAAGGGGTGGTTCATGAATAGTAACCCGTCCCCTTGAAAATGTAAAACACGAGTGAAATTGAAAAACCGATCCCGAGGGGGGGGCGTTTTTGGAAACGAAATAAAGGTCCGAGTCGGGAACGGAAAATCCGAGCCTCGGAGACTTAGATCGGGAATGTCTAGATGAACGTTTTAAATGCTAGTGAAACGTCCATTTGAGGCTCCGAAACAATAGAAAATCACTAAACCGACGTAAGGGTCGGAATAGTGCTTCCCGAGGGTCGGGAAAGTGAAAAGTGAAAATAAAATAGAAATGCACCCGATAACGATTAGAAAAGAGTCAGAAAAGTTCCTGAGAGCCAAAAAATGCAGTCTGGATCGGGAAATTTCCGTCAGGGGTAAAATTGTAATTTTGCCAAAATATAGGGGTAAAATCGTAATTTTACCAAAATATGGGGGCAAAATCGTAATTTTGTAAAAGTTGAGAAAAATGGGGAAAATGATAAATAAAGCCTAAAAAGTTATAAATAGGTTTTATTTAAGCTTTTAAATGAAAAATAAAAGCTATAAATGGAAATGAAATTAACAGACAAAGTTTTGTCTGTAGGATCCAAAAATCGACCTACAAGGAGGGCGATCAAAGATCCACGAGAGAAAAAGAGAAGAGACTGATAAGGTAAGTTCAGACATTTACTTGTCTACAACATATAGCATTATTGTTGCTAACTTTGATGTACTAACTATAAGTTAGGTACATATGTGCTACGGGCACTATTATAGAATAGAGAGAGAGACGTAATGTGCTACGGGCACTATTGAGAATGGACACATTGTTAATTGTGCTTCGGGCACTAGAGCGAGGTTAATGAAACTCACTCCCCTAAAATTAAAATGTGAGCCATTCCTAACCACGGGGCAATATGAAGTCACCGGGTTAGAAATTTAAAAGTCGGTAATGAAAACCACGTTCTGGCGTACCAGCCTTCCGTACAGGGAGGTACTTTTGCCTTCGGGGCTATGAGACTAAGGCTGTGGAGGTCAGCACTGATGTACCGCTCCCAGTCATATAAAATTTTGCCTTCAGGGCTATGAGAATAAGGCTGTGGAGGTCAGCACTAATGTACCGCTCCCAGTCATGCGCACTTAAATGGTACTGCCAACCTGAGCTCAAAACCAGAACATAAGCAAAGATAATTACCTAAAACTGAAACTATGCCATAATTGAGCATAAGACAGTTTAGTGAAAGTACTAACATCGCGGTAGATGTACTGTTGTGACACTGTGTTGTGGTCAACCTTACTATTCACGTATGAATAGTGGTCAAAGTTAATATTCATGTATGAATAGTGGTCAAAGATACTATTCATAGAAATTTTATTTCTTGCATGTTTGAACTTACTGAGCCTGTAGCTCACCATTTTTGCTAATGTTGCAGGTAAGCGACCAGCTCAGTAGCTTATTTGACTGGATGCAGACGGGATGGCGCGTGTCAAATGGGATAACTGGGCGAGGGATATCGTCCTGCCAGAGTCTTTCCGCTGAGCGATAAAAAGGGAAGGAAAAAAAAAAAGAAACAGTCTTTTGTAATATTATATATTTACGAAAGTACTGTAATATGTAAATTACTTTGTACTTGCCAACAAAGTAAATAGTGGGAAATGTTTACATGATGTTTAAAGAGAAAAATTTTTTTTCCCAAAAACGTCATGATTTAAAAAGAAAAGAGAGAAAAGCCGGCGACCCATGCGAGTACAATCTATCGCAGTTAGTGATAAAGCTCAACTGTAATAGTATTGTATGATCTCTACGAGGGGCGGGCCGCCACAGTTGGTATCAGCGCAAGGTTTGCGATTGGCTTAGTTTAGAATACCAACTGCCGCCACAGTTGGTATCAGAGCAAGGTTTGAGATTGGTTTAGTTTATAATACCAACTGCTGTCACAGTTGGTATATCAGAGCAGTATTGACCATATCCCGATTTGACACTTCACGCATCCTGCACCGCTATCCAAGTAAGTAGTTTACTTAAGTTTAGTTAATTATTTTCTTATGTGAAAATAATTATCTTGTAGGTAGCAAGATGACCAGACCTCCTTATGTGAGACCACCACTACCTCGACCGAGAGGAGTATTACGGGTATGGACGCGACCTATTGTGAGGCCGTCTATTTCCCAACAACTGGTAATCAGACCCCCGGTGCCTGAGAGACCTCCAGTACCAATACCAGCACCAGTACCAGCGCCAGTAGATGTAGTACAGCCACGACCGATAGTTCATCCACCTGTAGTAGTGGACATTCCAGTTGTTGGTGGACGCCAACATATTGGGGTGAGAGTCTCGGCTCGGGCAGTACAGGCATTTCGAGCTAGCAGTCCTCCTATGTTTGACAGTGGACGATAGTCAATGGAGGCGAAGGACTGGCTCCATGCCATCGAGAGGATTATGGTGATATGCGACATCGATCGAGATATGTGGATCCAGCTGGCCGTCAGTATGTTTCAGGGAGATGCTCGAGTGTTCTGGTAGTATTGCGACCAGGAGATTTTATTAGGATTCAGTTGGGCTGAGTTCTGTCAATGATTGGCTGATCAGTTTCCACCTAGGGATTCGGTGCCTGCTCCAGCACCTCTAGAGAGACGAGAGGCTGATACACCTGCGTATCCCGGATTCGATGAGGTTAGGGACTAAATTCTCCAGACAGAGAGGATGGTCATGTTGTCCGGTGAGACAGTGATGTCTTACGCAGCACGATTTGAGGAGACCATTAGGAGGAGATGTTCGTTACCCAACCTCACTGAAGCAAATTGCTGTGAGCTATTCTGGAGAGGTTTGCCCATGGAGTTGAGACAGAAGGTAATCAAGCTATTTCCTCTGACGCTCCAAGAGTTCGTGGTGACGATCAGGACGATCGAGAGAGAGATTCTGATTGAGCATCTGATGCAGAGTCGACGAGAGACACTGGGTCAAGATGAGATGTTTGCACGCATCTTTGGGCCGAGAAGAATGATGAATGATCATGAGGCTGGACCGTCTAGACCACGAAGAGGTGATGACTCAGGACAGGGAGCATTACCTAAGGGCGGTGACGATTCAGATGATCCCGATGATGACGAGGATCCAGAAGAATATCCTCTAGTCCCAGACACAGGGGATGCGTGATCAGTAGAAGCATACATGTACATAAGTAGCTTAGGGAGAAAAGCTCTTTTGTATAGATTTGTGGCCAGGATGTATAAATGGCCGATGTATATATGACTGGTGATGATTATGTATGACATAAAAATGTTTTGCTATAAATGAAATATCAAAATGATTATATGTTATACAAGGATGTGTTACAATGATGTGGCTTTACAGTACCCTAAATTTCGTGAATTGATATGATTTTACGAATGTGGTTATGGAAAAGCTAACGGTGAATTATTGTGCCATAATAGGACAATAGGCAAGATGGTGGATTTGCGTAATCGACTAGAGGGACGAGAGCGACGTCCTAATGTTATGGAGAGACTGGATCAGATACAAGCCATGTTAGAAGCTCAGATGCAAGAAAATACTAATCTGAGGCGACGGGTAGAGGAGCTAGAACAAAGACAAGGCTCTGAGCGTACCCAAGTAGAACAAGAAGCTGAGGTAGATCCAGTTATCCCTCCAGCTGCTGTAAATGAGAGAGTTCCTGAACAGCAACTGGTTTTAAACCTAGAACCCCTCTATGAAAGATTCAGGCGTATGAGGCCACCAGAATTTGAAGGGTCTACAAATCCTCCAGAGGCTGAAGACTGGTTGTCATCCTTGCAAGTGATCATGGAATTTATGAACCTAACCGACAGGGAGAAGGTTGCATGTGCATCATTTGTGCTGAGAAAAGATGCTCGTTTTTGGTGGGACACTGTACGAATGAGAAGAGATGTGTCTACCATGAGTTGGGTGGAATTTCTGGAAGAATTTAACCAAAAATATTACGACCCTGCATCTCTGAGACAACAACAGAAAGAGTTCTTAGAATTGACGCAAGGAAATATGTCGGTAAGCGAAGTTTGCCGAAAGTTCGACCAGTTATCTCGTTTATATCCCTATGTAGTCCCTATTGAGAGGGAGAAAATACAGAAAATGATCGGGATGTTCAGGCCAGAAATTACTGCGTTAGTAGACACGGGACAAGTACCACCTACTTCTGTAGCAGACTGTGTGAGTCGGGCCATCAGAGCTGAGTTCCACGTAGCCCGACAGAAAGAGGAAAGAGAGAAACACTGGGAGGCCAAGAAGAAGGAGAGAGCTTTGGCGAAGTCTACACAAGCTGGTCAATCGAGCAAGCCTAGTCAGAATGCTAAACCAAGCCAGGGCAATAATCAAGGATCCCAGCAAAATAAGAGAAAAGGTAATTTTTCTGGAAATCGCCAGGGAAATAATCGAAACCAGCAGCGGAGAACAGCTGGTAATGCAGAATCCAATGTATAAAATTGCCCTAAATGCGGGAAAAGACATTCTGGGCAATGCAGATTTGGGCCACTTGTTTGCTATGAATGTGGAAAGGAAGGCCATTATGCCTGGAACTGTCCAAATAGGTAGGGTGGATAAGGCACTTCCCAACCGCACCAGACACGCCCACAAGCTCATTCCCTTCAGGCGAGAGTTGAAGAGTCACCAGTAAGGCCGCAACGCCAGGAGCATGTGCCACGTGCTGATGCTCGTGTGATGGCCTACAGTAAAGAGGATGCAGAGGCGGGAACATCGAACGTGGTGACAGGTTAGCTTCCTGTCGCTAGTCATGTAGCCTCTGTATTATTCGATTCCGGTGCTACGCATTCTTTTGTTTCCTATGAATTTGCTGACAAGATAGGACTTCCTAAGGACTATATGGGAAGGGTATTTAAGACAGCTTTACCCTCTGGGGAAGTATTGTTGTCCAAGTACTGGTTACCTCATGTACCAGTATATGTGGCAAATAGGGAACTATATGCGGAATTGATCGTAATGAAAATCGTGGATTATGATGTGATTCTAGGCATGGATTTCCTAGGGAAATACCGAGCGACGATCGACTGCCGAAATCGAAAGATAGTATTCCAACCCGAGGAAGAAGAGAGTTTCAAATATGTCGATACTTCTCGAAAACCCGGGAAGATGATGATCAGTTCGCTGAGAGCAAGCAAGCTGATAGCCAGTGGTTGTATGGGATATCTGGCATATGTGGTGGACACTATAGAGGAACAGAAGCTGCGACCTGAAGACGTTCCCGTTGTTAATGAATTTCTTGATGTATTTCCAGAAGAGTTACCAGGGATACCTCCAGAGAGAGAAATCTCATTCGAAATTGAGTTGATGCCTGGAACGGCACCTATTTCCAAAGCACCATACCGCATGGCTCCAGTGGAGTTAAAAGGAGCTGCAGGAACAATTAAAGGAGCTTTTGGATAAAGGATTCATCAGACCGAGTTTTTCTCCATGGGGTACACCTGTGTTATTCGTCAAGAAAAAGGATGGAACATTCCGTTTGTGCATTGATTACCTAGAGTTGAATAAGGTCACGATCAAAAATAGGTATCCGTTACCTAGAATTGATGACCTATTCGACCAGTTAAAGGGCGTAGCGGTATTTTCCAAGATCGACTTACGATCAGGATATCACCAGCTGAGAATTAAAGAAAGTGATATTCCTAAAACGGCGTTTAGGACTCGTTATGGTCACTACGAGTTTCTTGTGATACCATTTGGATTAACAAATGCACCGGTAGCGTTCATGGATTTAATGAACAGAGTTTTTAAAGAGTATTTGGATAAGTTTGTCATTGTATTCATTGATGACATTCTTATATACTTGAAGAGTCATGAGGAGCACAAGGAGCATTTGAGGATTGTGCTGAATACGATAAGGAAGCATCAACTATATGCCAAATTCTCAAAATGTGAGTTTTGGCTGGACAGAGTACATTTCCTCGGACATGTTGTATCCCAGGAAGGTATTACTGTAGATCCGACAAAGGTAGAAGCAATTAACCAGTGGCCTGTACCCAAGAGTGTGACGGAAATACGTAGTTTCTTGGGGTTAGCTGGTTATTATCGGCGATTTGTAGAGGGATTCACGCGTTTAGCTGCACCTCTTACTGCTCTTACACGCAAAGAAAGGAGGTACGAGTGTACTACGGAATGCGAAAGAAGCTTCCAGGAGTTAAAGAGACGGCTGACAAGCGCACCAATCCTTACGCTTCCCATTGAAGGGGAGAAGTTTGTGATCTACAGTGATGCATCTAAAATAGGATTGGGAGCAGTCCTAATGCAAGGCGGTAAGGTGATTACCTATGCTTCCCATCAATTAAAGGAGCATGAAAGGAATTATCCTACACATGACCTTGAACTTGCTGTAGTAGTGTTCGCACTTAAAATTTGGCGACACTATCTCTATGGAGCTCAATGTCAGATTTTCACTGATCACCAAAGCCTGAGGTATTTCTTCACGCAAAAGGAGCTCAATATGCGGCAAAGACGATGGTTGGAACTGGTGAAGGATTATGATTGTGAAATCCTATACCATCTAGGAAAGGCCAACCGTGTAGCGGATGCTTTAAGTAGAAAGTCTACCATATCGCACCAGCTACCAATAAACAGGCTTCCGAAGCCATTGCAGCAAGAGATAAATTCTTTGAACTTGGAGTTGATATCTGGAAGACTAGCTACACTCCAAGTGGAATCATCGCTATTTGAGGATATAAAGGAAGCTCAGAGGCGAGATCCAACAATGACAAGTTCTCAAGAAGGAATTTCCAAGGATGGAATGATCCTTTATCAAGGAAGGATAAATGTTCCAGCTAATGAGAAACTTAGAAGACGGATCATGTCAGAAGCCCATGAGACACCCTATTCGGTTCATCCCGGAGCAAGCAAGATGTATCAGGACTTGAAGTTACAGTTCTGGTGGAAAGGGATGAAGAACGATATAGCGAAATTCATGAGCAGATGCATGACCTGTCAGAGAATCAAAGCGGAACATAAACATCCAGCAGGAAGATTGGAACCGTTGGAGATTCCTGAATGGAAATGGGAACACATTATGATGGATTTTGTAGTGGGACTCCCAAAAACCCGAGAAGGTTATGATGCCATCTGGGTTATCGTGGACAGACTGACCAAGACGGCACGGTTTATAGCTGTCAAGATGACCTTTTCGTTGGAAAAGTTTGCTCAGCTGTACATAACTCATGTCGTCAGACTACATGGAGTACCAAAATCCATTGTGTCAGATCGAGATGCACGATTCACTTCGAATTTCTGGAAGTACGTGCAAGAGGCCATGGGTACTAAATTGAGACTCAGTACGGCTTTTCATCCGCAAACAGACGGACAGTCGGAATGGACAATTCAGACCTTAGAGGACATGCTTCGAGCTTGTGTTATGATTTTGCGGGAAATTGGAACGAGAAGTTACCATTGATTGAATTCTCGTACAATAATAGTTACCAAGCTTCTATAGGCATGGCACCTTATGAGGCTTTGTATGGACGGAAGTGCAGATCACCCTTACACTGGTATGATTTGCGAGAGAAGCAGTTGCATAAGACGGATTTCATACAAGAGACTTCTGATGCAGTTGCTAGAATTCAGCGTCAAATGAAAATTGTGCAAAGCCGACAAAAGAGTTATGCGGACAAGAGGCGGAGATCCTTAGAGTTTGATGAAGGAGACTTCGTATTTCTCAAGGTATCGCCTATGAAGGGAATTATGCGTTTCGGTAAGAAGGGGAAACTAAGTCCAAGATATATTGGACCTTATGAAATTATCGAACGCATTGGAAGGGTCGCTTATAGATTAGCATTACCTCCAGAATTGTCGGCAGTGCATAATGTATTTCATGTGTCAATGCTGAGAAAATATATACCAGATCCGTCCCATGTGCTGAAGCATGAGCCTATTCAAATCCACGAGGATTTAACATATGAGGAACAACCTGTTCGAGTACTGGCTCGTGAAGAGAAAGTACTGAGGAATAAGACAATCCCACTAGTGAAGATTTTATGGAAAAATCATAACATTGAAGAAGCTACGTGGGAACGAGAAGACGAGATGAGGAGTTTATACCCCCACTTGTTCTAATTTTCGAGGACGAAAATTTTATAAGGAGGGGTGAATGTGGCAACCGGGAAATTTAGACAATTCTCGGAAGAAAATGTACAAATGTATGTATATAACAATTTGTACTATTTAAAGAGTGAAATAAATGTATTTATATTGTTTAGAATATATGAAAATGTTCTAACAATACTGACGAGTAAGAATTCAGTGTTGGAAAAATTCACTGAGTTGAAACGGGTGAAACGATGCCAAAACCGGCATTGAAAACCCTAACCGGGGCAATAAAAGACGGAAAACTTCCGGGATTAATTTTGATCAAACAGAAGCAGCTTAAATTGATCCGACTGTACAGGAGACCTCAGGAACACGCCGGGACGATTTCAGGAATATTTCGGCTCGAACCGGTATCGGTCAAAAAGTAGTCGAATTAATGTGAATAGTGAAAGTCAAAGTCAACTTTGCTTTAGCATTTATGACATCATAAATCCCTTTAATAAATGGGATTAAAATAGTGGTTGGTAGCATTAATGGCCATGATTCATTTGCTTTTTGATCTAAAGGCCAAGATTTGGCCAAAATTCATCATTTTAATTTATTGAAAAATATGGAAAGTATTAAGGTGAAATGTGTTGAGTTTTGATTGGTGGAAACCCAAATTAATTGGCCTTTTAGTTGCTTAAGTCGGCAAATTTAGTGAATAAAGTGGCCGAGACCAATTTTCAAGCCAAACCAAAGAACAAAAATTTGCTAAGTTTTTTTTTTTTCCTTGGTGGAGCCGTGAGGAACCAAGAGGAACCAAGCTATTCCTTCAATTTTCTTTCACAAAAATTGTGTCAAAGCATTCCTTGAAGACAAAGGAAGCAAGGGAACAAGGTAATTCCCCTTGGATTAAACTGTTTCTTGGTTTTTTTTCAATAAAACCGTGGGATGAATAGTGGAAAAAGATGGAAAAATTTTTGGTTATTTTCAATGATTTGATGCTTGGGTTTTTTTAAGGGTGTAATTAGGAAGAAAACCATGCAATTGGTTTAAAGAAAAACCAAAATTTTGTTGGTTTTCCTTTGGTAAAACCGTGGGTTACCTTGAGTAATCAATGAAGAAATTGTTGTGTTTATGTATTAACATGCTTTCAAGTTAAATTTTATTAAGAATAAAGCATGATTTGCATTATGGAAAGCTTGGAAAAAAAATTTTGGTGAACCTACCCTAATGTGGCCGTGGATTAACAAGGGTTTGGTGGAAAATTTTGCATGGTTTATTTGAGATTTGGATGATTGGAATCATGCATTCTATAATGTAAATGATGAAATTGGGAATGAAAGCAAGAAAAGAAAATTTTGGAGTATGTTTTCCCTAATTGGCCGTGGGTTATATGTGATTAAAAACCCTAGGAAAATTGTTGAAAAATGCAATGAAAATGGGCTTGAAAATGTGTTTAAAAATGACATTTTAATAGCCTAAAATGTGGTGGAAAATTTGAGAAGTTTGGTTCGGTTTGATTGTGAAAACCAAGACCAAAACTAAGGGTAAAAATGAAAAATTCCTGGTGTAATGTGGGTTAAAATGCAAATTGGAATCTTGTGAGCTTTTATGAAAAAGTTTGGAAAACTTTTACATAAAATAGGCTTGTGGTATAGTACGTGGCAGGTACATATGGTTCGAGGCGTACCTAACGCCGAAAGCCTTAAAATTACGACGAAATGCTGGCGAAATTTCGAAAACAGCATTTGGGGTAAAATGGAAATAAAAATAAAAAGTTTGGGGTCGGGTCGGAAACTCGAGTCCCTAACGAAAAATTGAATAAGGAAAACCTAAGGGGTGGTTCGTGAATAGTAACCCGTCCCCTTGAAAATGTAAAACACGAGTGAAATTGAAAAACCGACCCCGAGGGGGGGGGGCGTTTTTGGAAACGAAATAAAGGTCCGAGTCGGGAACGGAAAATCCGAGCCTCAGAGACCTAGATCGGGAATGTCTAGATGAATGTTTTAAATGCTAGTGAAACGTCCATTTGAGGCTCCGAAACGATAGAAAATCACTAAACCGACGTAAGGGTTGGAATAGTGCTTCCCGAGGGTCGGGAAAGTGAAAACTGAAAATAAAATAGAAATGCACCCGGTAACGATTAGAAAAGTGTCAAAAAAGTTCCTGAGAGCCAAAAAATGCAGTCTGGATCGGGAAAATTTCCGTCAGGGGCAAAATCGTAATTTTGCCAAAATACAGGGGTAAAATCGTAATTTTGTAAAAGTTGAGAAAAATGGGGAAAATGATAAATAAAGCCTAAAAAGTTATAAATAGGTATTATTTGAGCTTTTAAATGAAAAATAAAAGCTATAAATGGAAATGAAATTAACAGACAAAGTTTTATCTTTAGGATCCAAAAATCGACCTACAAGGAGGGCGATCAAAGATCCACGAGAGAAAAAGAGAAGAGACTGATAAGGTAAGTTCAGACATTTACTTGTCTGCAACATATAGCATTATTGTTGCTAACTTTGATGTACTAACTATAAGTTAGGTACATATGTGCTACGGGCACTATTATAGAATAGAGAGAGAGACGTAATGTGCTACGGGCACTATTGAGAATGGACACATTGTTAATTGTGCTTCGGGCACTAGAGCGAGGTTAATGAAACTCACTCCCCTAAAATTAAAATGTGAGCCATTCCTAACCACGGGGCAATATGAAGTCACCGGGTTAGAAATTTAAAAAGTCGGTAATGAAAACCACTTTCTGGCGTACCAGCCTTCCGTACAGGGAGGTACTTTTGCCTTCGGGGCTATGAGACTAAGGCTGTGGAGGTCAGCACTGATGTACCACTCCCAGTCATATAAAATTTTGCCTTCGGGGCTATGAGAATAAGGCTGTGGAGGTCAACACTAATGTACCGCTCCCAGTCATGCGCACTTAAATGGTACTGCCAATCTGAGCTCAAAACCAGAACATAAGCAAAGATAATTACCTAAAACTGAAACTATGCCATAATTGAGCATAAGACAGTTTAGTGAGAGTACTAACATCGCGGTAGATGTACTGTTGTGACACTGTGTTGTGGTCAACCTTACTATTCACGTATGAATAGTGGTCAAAGTTACTATTCATATATGAATAGTGGTCAAAGGTACTATTCATAGAAATTTTATTTCTTGCATGTTTGAACTTACTGAGCCTGTAGCTCACCATTTTTGCTAATGTTGCAGGTAAGCGACCAGCTCAGTAGCTTATTTGACTGGATGCGGACGGGATGGCGCGTGTCAAATGGAATAACTGGGCGAGGGATTTGGTCCTGCCAGAGTCTTTCCACTGAGGGATAAGAAGGGAAGGAAAAAAAAAAAGAAACAGTCTTTTGTAATATTATATATTTACGAAAGTACTGTAATATATAAATTACTTTGTACTTGCCAACAAAGTAAATAGTGGGAAATGTTTACATGATGTTTAAAGAGAAAAAAAAAATTTTCCCAAAAACGTCATGATTTAAAAAGAAAAGAGAGATAAGCCGGCGACCCATGAGAGTACAATCTATCGCGGTTAGCGATAAAGCTAAACTGTAATAGTATTGTATGATCTCTACGAGGGGCGGGCCGCCACAGAAGAAGACTAGCAGTGCTAGCATACCGATCGAGGTTCAAAGTGCCCACACACTCAGCCATTCGGGAATTGGAGAATAGTAGAGAAGGCTAGTTGGTTGAAGCCTCTGGTCATTCTCCTCCTGCAGATTGGAGTCCTTGAGGTATGAGTTTTAATTGTTGTTGATTTATTGTATATGGCATCATTCTGATACGTTTTTCCGATTTATTTTCCTACACTAACTATAAGTTAGATACATATGTGCTACGGGCACTATTATAGAGTAGAGAGAGACGAAATGTGCTACGGGCACTATTAAGAATGGGACACATAATAAGTTGTGCTTTAGGCACTAGAGCGAGGTTAATGAAACTCACTCACCTAAAATTAAAATGTGATCCATTCCTAACCACGGGGCAATATGAAGTCACCGGGTTAGAATTTTAAAAAGTCGGTAATGAAACCACTTTTTGGCGTACCAACCTTCCGTACGGTAATGAAACCACTTTTAAGGCTATGGAGGTGAGCACTGATGTACCGCTCCCAGTCATGTACAATTTTGCCTTCGAGGCTATGAGATTAAGGCTGTGGAGGTCATCACTGATGTACCACTCCCAGTCATGTACAATTTTGCCTTCGGGGCTATGAGATTAAGGCTGTGGAGGTCAGCACTAATGTACCGTTCCCAGTCATGCACACTTAAATGGTACTGCCAACCTAAGCTCAAAACCAGAACATAATGAAAGATAATTACCTAAAATTGAAACTATGCCATAATTGAGCATAAGACAGTTTCGTGAGGGTACTAATATCGCGGTAGATGTACTATTGATATATTGTGTTGTGGTCAAAGTTACTATTCACATATGAATAGTAGTCAATATTACTATTTATGATGAATAGTACTATTCATAGAAATTTTATTTCTTGCATGTTTGAACTTACTGAGCCTGTTGCTCACCATTTTTGCTTATGTTGTAGATAAGCGACCAGCTCAGTAGCTTGTATGACTGGATGGTGGACGGGATGGCGCATGTCAAATGGGATAGGGGACGAGGGATATGGTCCTGCCAGAGTCTTTCCGCTGAGCGATAAAAGGAAAGGGAAAAAGAAACAGTCCTTTGTAAATATGTATTTTGCGAAAGTACTGTATTATGTAAATTACTTTGTACTTGCCAACAAAGTAAATAGTGAAAAATGTTTTACATGATGTTTAAAGAAAGAAAGAAAAAAAAAATTTCCCCAAAAATGTCATGTTTTACAAGAAAGATAGATTAGCCGACGACCCATGAGAGTACAATCTACAGCAGTTAGCGATAAAGCTTAACTGTAATAGTATTGTATGATCTCTACGAGGGGCGGGCCGCCACAATGAGATATTTAATGATCTAAAAATTTTTATTGTTCCGCTGCGCCACTCTGATACGTTTTTACCGAATTATTTTCCTACATGGAAATCTTAAAATATAAGCGGAAATGCTGCCAAAATTTCTAAAATCGACTTAAGGACGTTTCAGGAAATGAGGGGTAAAAATATTGGACTCGGGAAGGAAACCGAGACCCCTCGGTGAATTAGGGTTAGAAATGGAAAACTAACCCAAAAGGAATAGTAAACCGACCCTAAAAGACTAAAATGCCTAAAACAGGAAAAAAATTCATGTTAGGGGTATTTTGGGAAACGAGGGAAAAATGTAGGTCGGGATAGGAAACCCGAGCCTCTCAAGGACCGAGGGTCAGGGACGGGATAAATAACGTTTAATGAGTAGTGAAAGCTGTTAGGAAATGCGCTAAGCATTAGAGACATTTTGATGTATTTATTTTGAACTGGATAATAAAATTATACATAGAGGTTATTCATTACATTGCTATATGTCCTCGTTTTATTTACATGTTAAAGTAAATGTAAGCAAATATGGCTCCCTGACTGCTTGTGTTAAACTGTTAGAACGTCACATGCAATGGACTTTTGTATGCGAGAAGACAATGTTCTAAACTTAGTGGTCTAAACTATAGTCTGTAGTCTACGGGGTCAGACTGAGCATCTAACTCATGTTAAGACTATTATGTTGTCTAAAGCCTTGGAGGGGACGGTTTGTCTTGACTGTCTGGAGCTGGACTCCCAAGTAGAGACATAGATATGTTGCTTGGTGGTGACATAATAGACCGGGACTGAAGCGTGATTGATCTACAAAGTCCGCTATGAGTGGATCAATCTGCTTTTGACGTTCATTATGCAGTAACCTTAATCCTGAGTAAAAGGACAGCTTCATGTATATGACTTGTGTACTTTGATGTTCCAATGGCTAAAGCGTCACAGAGGTAGTAAGCTTATAGACCGGTTCGTTGGGTGCATGACTTGTATACAGTGAAGGGTTCGTTTACAGATATCGGAATCATAGCTCTAATGAGGAGTTAAGGGTATCCTCTTAAAGGCATTATACTGAATGTGAAAATGGACAAGGCCTTGGGTCGTCTGCTGGGCGGATGACTTCTTATTCACATATGGTGAATAATCATTTTCTTAATTCGGTAGTATAATGGAAGTTTAAGATAGCTTGATCAGTAGGATTAAACGGACTTTGGCCCAAGACTGATCATGGATATCATATGAGGGTTCTGCATACATGACAAGGTCATTGGACGATAGCTTGTCACAGGCTTACGTAATACGGTATATAATTGGGAGTTCAGTTTCAAGTTATAGTGGGGTGACTCTGAAATTAATGATCATATGATTGAGTTGTTCGATAAAGAATGATGATCATATGGAGTTGCGGGAGCCCGATTATATATGTCTAATCAGTCCCTCTACTAGCTCCACATAATTCCTTAATGTTTGGCAAATTGATTTGTGTATGCTATTGGCTAGTTTATTATGCATAGATAGTGATGACATAGGATTAGGATGGTAGACAAGATTCTCTCTGGTTGGATTCAGATTTTGTTTTGGATAATAGAGTACACAACTATTCGAACTCCAAATAAAGTTGCCATGATTTTATTTGAGATTGGATTGGAGTTGTAGAAAATTATCCATAAGAACAAGAATTTGAAATACAACTATTTTGTGGATTTTGAAATTTGAATTTTGAAATTTGATATTTGAATTTGAAATTTGAAATTAAAATTTGAATTTAAAATTGAAATTTGAAATTTGAAATTTGAATTTAAAATTCGAATTTGAAATTTGAAATTCAAATTTTGAATCACAGTCCAAGTGGGATTCAAATTTGTTGTGGAAAAACCACAAGGAATGAAATTCGAATTTGAGTTGGATATGGAGAGGATAATCTTGTTAGAATCCTGCTTGAATTTTGAATCCAAATCCTAACTAAAGTTGGACGAAAATTTTGAGGATTTTCCTCAATGATTTTCAGATTTTTTGTGGATAAGGTTCAAGGAAAAATTCAAGTTTCAATCCTAGTTGAATTTGGATTCTCTCCTCTCCAGAAAATGGCCGAAATTTTGGAGAATATCTCCTAGGAAAATTCGGTTATTTTGGATAAGGATGAGATAAGATTCAAGCTTGAAAATCCTAGTGGAATTTTGATTCTCCCTTATCCTAAATGTGGCCGAATTTTTTGAGGAGATTTTCTCCTAGGAAATTTCAGATTTTTTGGTTGAAAAAGGGAGATAAAATTCTACTTTAAATCTTGTTTAGATTTGGATTGGATTTATCCTAAATGGCCGAATTTTATTGTTGGGATTTTCCCTTGGAAAATTCGGATTTTGTGCTTGTGGATAAGGGAGAATATCTTCTCTTAATCCAATTCGAATTCAAAGAATCACCTCGTGTAGGTCTATAAATTGAGGTCCTGTCACTCCAGTTCTCTCAGACCACAGACTCTCAGGTGAGCAGGCTTATTGTTGCACAGCCCACCATGACAATAAGTTCTTTAGAGATCTGGGTAATTGGAAGAAGACTAGCAGTGCTAGCATACCGATCGAGGTTCAGAGTGCCCACACACTTAGCCATTCGGGAATTGGAGAATAGTAGAGAATGCTAGTTGGTTGAAGCCCTCCGGTCATTCTCCTCCTATAAGATTGGCGTCCTTGAGGTATGAGTTTTAATTGTTGTTGGTTTATTGTATATGGCATCATGAGATATTTAGCGATCTAAAAATTTTTATTGTTCCGCTGCCCCACTCTGATACGTTTTTACCGATTTATTTTCCTATAATTGGTATCAGAGCCATCTCATGACTATGCCATGTACATAAATTAGATAATTACTTAGTCTTTTTTATTTATGTATGGATTTGATATTTAGAGAGTGGCATTCTAGGATTCCTTTATGTTGTTATCATGGATTATGTATAAAGTATGTGGTTATTTTAATTTTCTGAATTATTATAAGCATGCTTGTTTTTACCGGTTATGGTTCCTTAAAATTTAGAAAAATTGTATCTAGGAATTTTTATGTAACCATGGGAGCAGTTTACTAACACTGTAATTTTCCCATGGATTTTAATTTTTGTCTCTTAGAATTATTATAGTTAGAATTTTGTACACCGGAAATGGTTTAGTAATTTTTATGTAATTATTCTTGGAGGAGATTGAAGATTAAAGACCGTAATTTATTTTTTCCAAAAGTTAAATTTAATTTAAAAGTTGAAATTTTGATTGTGTGGAAAATTTCAATTTAATTGGGATTCAAATTAATTTTTGGAGATCCTAATAGGTAAATTGGAATATGACACGAAAATCGAGACACGACCCTTTAGATAGGCCGTCGGGCCTTGGTGGGGCTGCAGCCCCTGCCATCGGGTAGGATGGGCTGCGGCAGCCCTTGTGTAGGCCATGATCACCCACGGCCGCATGCTTGACCTGCAGCCGAGGGTGGCCGTGGTCTCCCCAAGGCTGACCACAGCCTGGGCGTGTAGCCTGTGCGCCTGCAGCCTGCCGGCTGCTGCGCCCAACCTGGGCATGCAACCTGGCACTGCAGGCTTGGCCTGCAGCCCGGCAGGGCTGCACATGGGCGGTAGTGGGCTGCCAGCCCCCCGAGGGCTGGTGGCTGCCCACGGCGACTGCCGCCTCCGGGGGCGGTGGTGCGACGGTTCAAAAATCAAAAAAATTTGATTTTTAAATTTGAGATTTAATTTTAAATCATGTTTAAAAATATGTAATTGAAAATTTGAAATTTTTAAAATTACATATTATTGCACATGATGTTTAAAATTGTTTAAAATTTGAATTTGAAATTTAAATTTTAAATTCGAATTTGGAATTTGAATTTGAAATTTAAATTTTTGGAGATTTAAATTTTAAATGATTCTTAGGATGAGTAATAAATGGAGAGGCTACATAAAGATGGATACAAGAAGATGAAACAAAATTCAAGACCCAAAGAATGCTTTGGATGGAATTTTGTAATCTTTATTTTCTTTGTTCTAGGATGGAATTATGGCTTGGTTATTCTGTCAATTATTTTTTCTGTGATATGTCATGGATGTATAAATATGTATTGATGGATGTTTTATATGCATATTTGATAACATGTCATATAGGATAGGTGAGTGCCGCTCATACTATATTGATCATACATAATTTGTCAAAACTTGCATGTTCTTCAAAATATTGAGTGGGAGAGGGTTTCAAACAAAACCCACGGCCTCCATTGTTGATCCATATGTGAAAGCATGGTAACGCCTCACGTCAGTTCTGCCCTGACCACACCCCTCGGTAGGTGTTTACCACCACCGGTATACTAGATTGGATCTCCTATGTGGAAAACATGTTCGGGTATGATCCTATTCATGACCACCCCTCGGTGGCTTGGTAGGACGTGGATCGGGCTATGTAAACAATGGTTATACACTCAAGACTGGTTTAGTTATTAACCTTCCCTAGAAGCTCTGTTAACTAAACTGGTGGCCAAATAAGCGGTTATTAATATATGTCTTAACCTTGGAGGATTTAAGCCAACATATATTAATTGGACGGGGTCCATGTTCCGGCTATTTGTTTTCATGACCACCCCTCGGTGGCTTAGGGCAATAGGTGCTGAGAATTACCGTTGCAATGCTACATGTTTTTCAAGTTTCATGTAGGAACATACGTGTATGTTTTATTTGCTAAATTATCTGTATATTTGCTTGGGCTTTGTAATGATGTCTAGTATAATTTTATTTCAGTTCAAAATGTCACCGACACCCCTCATTTCAATACTTACAGAGAATAAACAGAATGGTGATAATTATAAGGATTGGAAAAGAAATCTATTGATAGTTCTCAGCTACGAGAGACACAAGTTCGTACTGGACGAACCATGCCCACCAGGGCCAAAACCTGACACACCGCTTGAGGAGGTCCCGGTTGCCTATACTCGTTGAAGAGAATCCAATGATATAGCTCGATGCTACATGCTTGCTAGCATGACGAGTGCTTTACAAAAGCAGCATGAGACTTATCAGGTTGCTAGGGAGATCATGGACAATCTGGAGGACCTGTTCGGAGGCCAAGAAAAATTGGCTCGACAGTCCGCTATCACCAGCATTATGAACTTTAAGCAAAAGGCGGGTACTCCAGTGAAGGACCATATGATCAATCTAATGGGATTCTTCGCTGAGGCTATCGAAAACGGTGCTGAGTTGGACTACAACACCCAGATCGAGATGGTGTTCAAAACTCTGTCTAAAGATTTTGTGGGGTTTAAGGCCGCATACAATCTGGCGACAAGGGAGTTAGGACTAACCGAGCTCATGACACAACTCCAAGCTTATGAGCGGATGATTAGGGATGGGGATGCGGTCGAACCCAAAGGTGAGGCCAATTTGGTGAAATCTTCCAAACCCTCACGGAAGAGGAAGAGGCCAAATCAGAAGCAAGCGGCTTCCAGTTCTTCTAATCCTCTTGTCTCGGATGGGAAGAAGAAGAACAACAACAAGAAGTCTAGGGACCCTAAAAAGTCCAAGTGCTTCCGTTGTAGGAAGGTAGGTCACTTTAAGAAGGCTTGCCGAGAATTCCTAGCCGCCAAGGGCAAGGAGGGTAGGGAACTTCATTACTTGGAAGCGTGTTTGGTGGAAGAATCGAAAGACACTTGGGTCATTGATTCGGGCGCCACTAATCATGTTTGTGTTTCTATGCAGGAGTTCGCGGAAACGAGAAGTCTACATGATAGGAGCCTTTCGTTGTGAACTGGAGACAGCAGCTTGGTGGCGGCTGAGGCAGTGGGAGATATTTACCTTTACTTTGATCAATTTAGGTTTATTTTATTGAAAGACTGTTTTTATGTTCCTAATTTTAGGAGGAACCTTATATCGGTAGCTTGTTTAATAAAGGATTCTTATTCAGTTTCTTTGAGTAAAAGAGTTGATATTCGTAGAAATAAGTCTTTTATCTGTTGTGGATGGATGGATGGAAACTTATATTTAATCAAACCAAAGATGTACTCACTGCTTGACACTGAATTAATAGATAACTCTAAAAGGTTGAAAGTTTCTCACTCTAACAAGGCGTATCTTTGGTATTTAAGACTTGGTCATATTAATCAGGATAGGATTCAAAGATTAGTGAAAGACGGTCCTCTAGAATCTCTAGAGGAGGTACGTCTTCCCCGATGTGAGTCTTGTCTAGAGGGTAAGATGTCTAAGAGGTCTTTTAGAACTAAGGGTACAAGGGCTCAGGAGCTCTTAGAAATTGTGCACACTGACGAATATGGCCCTATGAATGTCACAGCACGAGGATGGTTCAAGTATTATGTCTCTTTTATAGATGATTACTTGAGGTATGGATATGCGTATCTGATGCACAGCAAGAGAGAAACCTTTGACAAGTTCAAAGAGTATCATGCGGAAGTGGAAAAGCAATTGGATAAATCCATAAAGACACTTCGATCTGATCGAGGTGGCGAATACCTCTCCGATGAATTTCTAGGACATCTTGTAGAGAACGGGATATTATCCCAATTGACTGCACTTGGTACTCCACAACAGAATGGTGTAGCCGAAAGGAGAAACAGGACCTTATTGGATATGGTACGGTCCATGATGAGTTATTCAACGCTGCCATTATCATTTTGGGGATATGCTTTACAAACGGCGTGCTATATTCTGAACCAGGTTCCGAGCAAATCAATTCCCAGAACTCCGTATGAATTGTGGCGTGGCAAGAAGCCCTCCCTTGGACATATTAGAATATGGGGCTGCTCGGCGCATGTACTGGATGAGGATGCGAAGAAGTTGGAACCAAGATCAGAATTGTGCATGTTTGTAGTGTATCCAAAAGGAACTAAAGGAGGTCTATTCTATAATCTGAAGGAACAAAAAGTCATTGTTTCAACCCATGCGACATTCTTGGAGGAAAGTCACATGAATGACTTTAAGCCTCGAAGCAAAGTGGTGCTAGAGGAGTTATCGGGTGAAAGAACTGCTCCACAGATTTCGGTCTTGGACGCAAGTCTGAGTTCCAGTGAAAGACCTGCAGACGATCAACAATTTAGGGTGCCTCGTCGTAGTGGGAGGGTTTCTAAGAAACCTAATTTCTTCATGTATGATGCTGAGGTATACTAGGCCGAGGCTCATGAGCATGAGGATGATCCGGTCACTTATTATGAAGCTATAAACGATGTTGATTCTAAATCTTGGAAACAGGCTATTAACAATGAGATGGATTCTATGAAATCCAACTCTGTTTGGGAACTTGTAGATTTGCCGGATGGGATAAAACCCATTGGATGCAAATGGGTCTACAAAAGAAAGAAGGATGCGGAAGGGAGAGTGGAAACTTTCAAAGCTAGACTGGTTGCAAAGGGGTACACGCAAAAGGCTGGAATCGATTACGATGAAACCTTTTTGCCTGTTGCTATGCTGAAGTCTATCCGTATTCTTCTGTCCATTGCTGCGGCTCTTGATTACGAGATCTGGCAAATGGATGTCAAGACGGCATTCTTGAATGGCCATCTTGAAGAGTGTATCTATCTGATACTGCCCGAAGAGTTCGTAGGGAAAGGCCAAGAAAGTAAAGTCTGCAAGTTGCTTAGATCCATTTATGGATTAAAGCAAGCATCCCGCTCATGGAATCAGAGGTTTGATCAAGCGATTAAGACATTTGGTTTTGAGCAGAACATTGATGAACCTTGTGTTTATAAACGTATTAAGGATGGAAAAGTGGTCTTTCTGATACTCTATGTCGATGATATACTACTCATTGGGAATGATGTAGGGAACTTATCATCGGTCAAGCTTTGGTTACACCAACAGTTTGACATGAAGGACTTGGGAGAAGCTAATTATGTTCTAGGCATTCGTCTCTTCAGAGATCGAAAGAACAAAATGATAGCGTTATCCCAATTTTCATACATAGATAAAATAATTGACAAATATGCAATGTAAGAGGCAAAGAAAGGTTCACAACCTTCTATTGCCAGTCTAACTCTTTCATTGGATGATTGTCCCAAGACATCAGAAGAAAGAGAGCGTATGAGTAAGGTCCCTTATACATCCGCTGTGGGTAGCCTTATGTACGCTATGCTTTGCACTCGCCCGGATATATGTTTTACAGTAGGTATGGTGAGTCGATATCCAGCAAATCCTAGAACCAAGCACTGGCAAGCAGTAAAGCATATACTCAAGTATCTTAAGGGAACGAGGGATTATATGCTGGTGTATTCTGGAGGGGACCTAACACCCGTAGGATACACGGACTCAGACTTCCAGACTTGTAAGGATTCGAGGAAATCGACATCTGGATCAGTGTTTTTACTCGGAGGAGGCGCCATTGTGTAGAGGAGCGCGAAGCAGGGCTGCACAGCTGACTCTACTATGGAGGCTGAGTATGTGGCTGCGGCCGAGGCATCTAAAGAAGCAGTTTGGCTCCACAAGTTCTTTAGAGACCTTGAGGTCATTTCGGGTGTTGACAAGCCTATCACACTTTACTGTAATAACACTGGGGCTATGCCAACACAAGGGAATCTCGGCACCACAAGAGGACCAAGCACATAGATCGGAGATATTATATTATTAGAGGGCACGTGGAGATAGGACAAGTAGATGTATGTAAGATCGCGTCCAAGGACAACATTGCTGATCCCTTTACTAAGGCTTTGGTGGCTAGAAGCTTTGACAGGCACGTAGAGGCGATGGGGATGCGTAACATGGCAAATCTACTGGCTTAGGGCAAGTGGGAGATTGTTAGGAAATGCCCTAAGTATTAGAGACATTTTGATATATTTATTTTGAACTGGATAATAAAATTATATATAGAGGTTATTCATTACATTGCTATCTGTCCTCGTTTTATTTACATGTTAAAGTAAATGTAAGCAAATATGGCTCCCTGACTGCTTGTGTTAAACTATTAGAACGTTGCATGCAATGGACTTTTGTATGCGAGAAGACAATGTTCTAAAGTTAGCGGTCTAAACTATGGTCTATAGTCTATGGGATTAGACCGAGCATCTAACTCATGTTAAGACTATTATGTTGTCTAAAGCCTTGGAGGGGACGGTTTGTCTTGACTGTCTGGAGCTGGACTCCCAAGTAGAGACATAGATATGTTGCTTGGTGGTGACATATTAGGTCGGGACTAAAGCGTGATTGATCTACGAAGTCCGCATTGAGTGGATCAATCTGCTTTTGATGTTCATTATGCAGTAACCTTAATCCTGAGTAAAAGGACAGCTTCATGTATGTGACTTGTGTACTTTGATGTTCCAATGGCTAAAGCGTCTCAGAGGTAGTAAGGTTATAGACCGATTCGTTGGGTGTATGACTTGTATACGATGAAGGGTTCGTTTACAGATATCAAAATCATAGCTCTAATGAGGAGTTAAGGATATCCTCTTAAAGGCATTATACTGAATGTGAAAATAGATAAGGCCTTGGGTCGTCTGCTGGGCGGATGACTTCTTATTCACATATGGTGAATAATCATTTTCTTAATTCGGTAGTATAATGGAACTTTAAGATAACCTGATCAGTAGGATTAAACGGACTTTAGCCTAAGGCTGATCATGGATATCATATGAGGGTTCTGCATGCATGACAAGGTCATTGGACGATAGCTTGTCACAGGCTTACGTAATACGGTATATAACTGGGAGTTCAGTTTCAGGTTTATAGTGACGTGACTCTGAAATTAGTGATCATATGATTGAGTTGTTCGGTAAAGAATAATGATCATATGGATTTGTGGGAGCCCGATTATATATGTCTAATCAGTCCCTCTACTAGCTCCACATAATTCCTTAACGTTTGGCAAATTGATTTGTGTATGCTATTGGCTAGTTTATTATGCATGGATGGTGATGACATAGGATTAGGATGGTAGACAAGATTCTCTCCGGTTGGATTCAGATTTTGTTTTGGATAATAGAGTACAAAATTATTCGAACTCCAAATAAAGTTGCCATGATTTTATTTGCGATTGGATTGGAGTTGTAGAAAATTATCCATAAGAACAAGAATTTGAAATACAACTGTTTTGTGGATTTTGAAATTTAAATTTTGAAATTTGAATTTTGAATTTTGAATTTGAAATTTGAATTTGAAATTTGAATTTGAAATTTGAAATTTGAAATTTGAATTTGAAATTCGAATTTGAAATTTAAAATTCAAATTTTGAATCACAGTCCAAGTGGGATTCGAATTTGTTGTGGAAAATCCACAAGGAATGAAATTCGTATTTGAGTTGGATATGGAGAGGATAATCTTGTTAGAATCCTGCTTGAATTTTGAATCCAAATCCTAACTAAAGTTGGACGAAAATTTTGAGGATTATCCTCAATGATTTTCGGATTTTTTGTGGATAAGGTTCAAGGAAAAATTCAAGTTTCAATCCCAGTTGAATTTGGATTCTCTCCTCCCAAAAGTGGCCGAAATTTTGGAGTGAATCTCCTAGGAGATTTTCGGTTATTTTGGATAAGGATGAGATAAGATTCAAGCTTGAAAATCCTAGTGGAATTTTGATTCTCCCTTATCCAAAAGTGGCCAAATTTTTGAGGAGATTTTCTCCTTAGAATTTTCAGATTTTTGGTTAAAAAAGGGAGATAAAATTCTAGTTAAAATCTTGTTTAGATTTGGATTGGATTTATCCTATAGTGGCCAAATTTTATTGTTGGGATTTTCCCTTGGAAAATTCAGATTTTGTGCTTGTGGATAAGGGAGATTATCTTTTCCTAATCCAATTCAAATTCAGAAAATCACCTCATGCAGGTCTATAAATAGAGGTCCTACCACTCCAGTTCTCTCAGACCACAGACTCTTAGGTGAGCAGGCTTATTGTTGCACAGCCCACCGTGACAATAAGTTCTTTAGAGATCTGGGTGGTCGGAAGAAGACTAGCAGTGCTAGCATACCGATTGAGGTTCAGAGTGTCCACACACTCAGCCATTCAAGAATTGAAGAATAGTAGAGAAGACTAGTTGGTTGAAGCCCTCCAGTCATTCTCCTCCTGCAAGATTGGCGTCCTTGAGGTATAAGTTTTAATTGTTGTTGGTTTATTGTATATGGCATCATGAGATATTTAACGATCTAAAAATTTTTATTGTTCCGCTGCGCCACTCTGATACGTTTTTACCGATTTATTTTCCTACAAAAACGCCATTTGAGGCTCCAAAACGCTCGAAAAATGAAAAAAAAACGACCCTAGGCGATGGATAAATAGTAATCGAGGGCCGCGAAAAATGAGGTTGAGATTTTGCAGCAGTTTAAGCTGTAAAATGATACAGAAATATAGGGAATGTTATTTTAAAATAATTAGACTTAGAAAATTTGAAAAAAAATGATAGAACGGAACAGTTACGATCCCGAGACCCATTAGGGGCAAAATGGTCATTTTGACCAAAAATTTCCGAAAGGCTCGGAAAGGACCCTAAAAGGCCTAGAATAACTTAGATAAAATTCTAAGACTCAAAATGAAGGTTTTAGAGTTAAAAATCTAAAAATTTCGAAGAACACGGGCGTGTAGAAAAAATGCACGGTCGTGTACATAAATAATTTTTCAACCCGAGAGGTACACAGGCTTAAACACGGGCGTGTATCAGGCCGTGTACAGTTACACGGCTAAGATAGAAAATAACATGGCCGTATAGAGTAAACCCGAGAAGTACATAACTTGGGACACGGGCGTGTTTCAGGCCGTGTACCACAAACAAAATTTAAAAGTATTGAATTATTAAGTGAAGTAAATGTATATTTAAAGTGATAATTAAAATAGGGTATTAACAGACAATATTATGTCTGTAGGAACCCAAAATAGAGATAGAGTTTTGAAAGTGG
The DNA here is from genome assembly GCA_035233585.1 of Antiaris toxicaria. Taxonomy (NCBI): domain Eukaryota; kingdom Viridiplantae; phylum Streptophyta; class Magnoliopsida; order Rosales; family Moraceae; genus Antiaris; species Antiaris toxicaria. The sequence goes on along the minus strand of CP141154.1, from coordinate 60,780,479 downwards.
ACACTAGCGCAGTATTGGTAAGTTCAAGCATTTTCGTGTTTGCAACATGAAATACTGTGTTGATTTATTTTGTACTAGACGTACACTAGATATAAAATCCTATAAGCATTTGGGGGTTAGTTAGAATAACATATCCCAAATAACGAGAATAAGTAAGACCTACGGGCAATGGAGGATAGTGACTTTGAGGTGACATATAAGATCACTTGGTCAAGACTATAAATTGAAAGATGGTAATGAAACCATTAAGGTGTACCGCCCCTCCAACATAGTGGTGGAGGTTTGTTTAAATCCTACGGGGTTATCAGGGCTGTGGAGGTCGATGTTCTAAGGTCACTCCTTAGACCCTCCTAGTCAGCACGCTAATAATCATCGGTACTGCCATAGACAGAGCTCAAAACTAGAAATCAAATAGAGAATAAACAATCAATAAAATGATAAAAATCATAATTGAGCATAACCGAAGTTTACGTTAGAGTAATGTAAATTCGGTTAGGATATGTGAATAATACCCAGTTAAGGTAAAGTGAATAGTAATCAGTTAGGGTAACTATTACTGTTCATCGATCAAAGGTTAAAGTTACCCCTCTATTCATGGTGAATAGTACTATTCATAGGAGATTGAGTTTTTAGTATTTTTGAATCGATATGATTCTTACGATATATGTTTGAACTTACTGAGCCTGTTAGCTCATCAGTTTGTTCATGTTACAGGTAAGAAACATGTCCAGTAGATTCCTGATGGCGGCAGGATGCGAGCGTGTCAAGGGGATAAGGAACTCACCGTGGACTTGGTCCTACATCAGTTTTTCGCTGAGCTTTTTGAGTTGAAGAAAATGAATTTGGAAACAAAATATACAATACTTATATATGTACTATATGTTGTATATTATGTTGTACTTCATTAAGACATATAAAAGTTAGTATATGGTATGGCTTTCTCACTTAGTTTTCTTAAGAGGAAGTATGTATTAAAGAAAAAAATTTATGGGTGAAATTTTAGGCCCTGATATTTAAAACTTGTAAGCAAAAGAGTTTAAAACTGACGATCCGGATTCGGCACACGAGCGGTCTTGGTCGGCCGTAGAGTCGATTCATGACGGTTGCGGGTGGTCAGAATCAGGGGGCATCACAGGTTGGTATCAGAGCGGTTGACAATATCCCTATTGACACGAAGCGCGATCTGCTCGTCAATCCAAGTAAGTTAGCTTCTTTAAGTTAGTTAACTTTACATTTATTCAAAATTATATATATTTTTATAGGACTTAATATGACTAGACCACCATATGTGAGACCTCATCCATACCGACCTAGAGGACCGATCAAGATATGGACTAGACCCGTGATCAGACCGTCCATGATGCGACGAGCGATGCAGCGACTACTTGTGCCTGAGCCACTAGCGCCAAGGATAGTAGCACCGGCATCAGTATAAGCACCACCTCCATGACTGATAATGAACCCCCTTGTGGCAGTAGACATTCCAGTGGTGGGAGATCGGGCTCGTATAGGAGCCAGAGTGTCAGTACGAGCTGTACATGCATTTAGAGGCAGTCATCCACCGACGTACGAGGGAGGTCAGTAGGGGATCTCTACGAGAGATTGGCTACAAGACATTGAGGTCATCATGCGCCAGTGCGACATAGATCAGGATTGTTGGGTTTTGATGGCCATTGGCACATTCCATGAGGATGCACGGTTGTATTGGGAGTATTGTGATCAGGAGATGCTACTAGCAATGGATTGGGCCGAGTTTCGCCAAGTCATGCTAGAGCAGTACCCACAAAAGAGTGCTGCACCAGTGGTAGGCCCTCCTGAGAGTAGGACAGTATCACCACCACCGACTATGCCCAGTTATGCGGATGTCAGAGATTTTGTTCTGAAGGCAGAGGGGCAGCAGATGATGTTGAGCGATACTGTATTTTCATATGCGATCAGATTCTAGGATAGCATCGTAAGGGCGTGTCCTGTAACCAACATCATAAATGATAACTTTTGTGATATATTTTGGAAAGGACTCACCCTAGACCTACGACAGAGAGTAACCCCTTTATACCCTGCTACCTTACGCGAGTTTATTATCGATGTGGCCAAGGTAGAGGAGGAGATGATGATGAAGCGCATGGTGCGCAAGAGGCATGAACAGTTGCTACAAGAAGCAATGTTAGAACGCCTATACGGATCTGGGCCGATGGAAAACGATCATGAGGCAGGTCCATTGAGACAACTAGAGGGAGAGATCCAGCTGAAGGCTCAACACCGTCTGAGGCCGGAAATGGAACGGATAATGAGGAAATGGATCCAATCGAGTTTTTGGCGATTCCAGAGCAACCTCAGCTAGGAGATTAGTGTAGAAATACATGTGTGGTATAGATATGTATATATAATTGTATATGTGTATATATGATAGTGTTGTAAGGCTATTTTGAGGAAAGCCTTCGAACTAATGTACTTTTGAAATGAAAGGAAATGATAACCATATTTTGATATATTCAATGTGTGAAATGTTGAAATTATGTGATGATCAAAACTATTTGTACTTATATTGTAAAAATATGATTATGAAAAACCTAATGATCGATTCTTACTCGATTTTAGGAAATAGGATAAGATAGTGAATCCAAGAAATCTGCAGAATATGTGAGGACGTCCAGTGTTGTCAGAAAGAGTGGACAAGCTAGAAGCCTTAATAGAAGCTCAAATGAGAGAAAATGCTGAGTTAAGACAAAGACTCGAGCAAATGGAGCAGAGACAGGAATAGGAAGAAGACCAAGCGCCACAAATGGCCGCACCAAAACCAGAAGTGCCACCAGTGGTACAAGAAGAAGTGGTACAACCCCAACCATAACCCAGGGCCAATATCGAGCCATTATATGAAAGATTCCGACGTATGAGGCCACCAGAGTTTAAGGGCTCCACAAACCCTCTAGATGCTGAGGAGTGGTTGTCTTCACTCCACACAATATTGGAGTTTATGGAGCTGAATGACCAGGAGAAGATTCTGTGTGCGTCCTTTGTTCTAAAAAGGGATGCAAGGTTCTGGTGGGAGTCGGTTAAGTTGAGAAGAAACATGTACACCATGTCTTGGTTGGATTTTCTGGAGGAATTCAATCAAAAGTATTATAATCCGGCACTGTTGTGACCACAAGAAAGAGAGTTCGTAGAGCTAAAGCAAGGGGACATGAGAGTGATAGAAGTCTGCAACAAGTTTGATCAGTTGTCCAGACTATGACTATACACTGTCACCACTGAGAGGGAGAAAATCCAGAAGATACTAGGGATGTTTCGCCCCGAGATCTCAGCATTGGTGGATAGCGGGTTGACGCCGCCTGACATTGTATCTGATTATGTTAGTCATGTGCTAAGGGTAGAGTATTATCTGATCCGACAAAAGGAAGAGAGAGAGAAGGTCTGGGATGCGAAGAAGAAGGAAAAGATCTTGACCAAAGCTATACATGCTGGACCTCAAATTAGACAAAGCAGCAAGCAGAGTTTGATTGTCAAGGCTGGACAGCCAAGCACTTCTGGTCAGCAGTCCCAGGGGAAGAGAAAAGGAAACAATTCTGGGAAGAGGAACCAGCAGAGGAGAATAAATAATTATTCTGGCCGTATGGTTCGAGACTACGTGAACTGTGGGAAAAGACATTTGGGTCGATGTAGATTGGCCCCAAATGCCTGTTTTCAATGTGGGAAGGACGGTCACTTTGCTAAAAAATGTCCAGAAAATAGGCAGAACGTGCAAGGTTCATCTCAGTCACAACAACGTCCCTAGGCACATACATTACAAGTCAAAGTTGTAGGGTTATCCCATTCTGAGAGGCAGGAAAGACAAGAACGCTTGCCTCGAGCAGATGTGAGAGTTATGGTCTACACAAACGAAGAGGCAGAAGCGGGAACATCAAATGTAGTGACAGGTCAGCTTTCTGTCGCTAATAATTTGGCGTCTGTTTTATTTGACTCTGGAGCTACGCATTCTTTCATTTCGTACCAATTTGCTAATAGGATAGGATATCCTAAGGACAACATGGGTATGACATTTACAACTGCATTACCCTTGAAGGAAGTCCTGATGTCCAATTACTGGTTATCACATGTGCCAATAATTGTGACAAATAGGGTGTTATTTGCAGAATTGATAGTGATGGAGCTTGCTGACTACGATGTAATACTAGGAATGGATTTCCTAGGGAAGTATCAAGCCACGATCGATTGCTGGAAGCGGATGATAAGGTTTCAACCTTACCAAGAAGAAGGATTTGAGTATGCCAATACATCACGCAGATCGAAAAAGATAATGATCAACTCAATGGAAGCAAAGAGGCTGATGTCTAGCGGTTGTGCTGGGTACCTAGCATGCATATTGGACGTGATGAAGGAACCAAAGCTCCAACCCGAAGACATTCCTATTGTAAAGGAGTTCATTGATGTCTTTCTAGAGGAATTACCAGGATTGTCGCTTGAACGAGAAATTTCCTTCGAGATCGAGCTGATGCCAGGAACTGCACCAATCTCAAACGCACCATACCGGATGGCACCGGCAGAGTTAAAAGAATTACAGGAGCAGCTGAAGGAACTTTTTGACAAAGGATTAATACGCCTGAGCTATTCCCCATGGGGTACTCCAATGCTTTTTGTTAAGAAGAAAGATGGCTCATTTCGGATGTGCATCAATTATCGGGAACTAAACAAGGTTACTATCAAGAATAGGTATCTGCTACCTAGGATTGATGACCTGTTCGATCAACTCACAGGTGCAGCAGCATTCTCCAACATTGATCTGCGATCAGGATATCATCAACTGAAGATCAAGGAGAGTGACATCCACAAGACCGCATTTCAGACCTGTTACGGTCACTACAAATTTCTGGTAATGTCGTTTGGGTTAACAAATGCGCCAGCAGCCTTTATAGACCTGATGAATCGAGTCTTTAAGGAATATCTGGATAAGTTTGTTATTGTGTTCATCGATGACATTCTTATATATTCAAAGACTCGAGAGGAGCATGAGGAGCATTTGAGGATTGTTCTGCAAACGATAAGGGAGCATCAACTCTATGCCAAGTTCTCTAAATGTGAATTCTGGCTGAATAGAGTACATTTTCTCAGACATGTGGTTTCTAAGGAAGGAATCGCTGTGGACCCTGCGAAAGTGGAGGTGATCAACGAATGGCCCATACCTAAGAGCATGATGGAAATACGAAGTTTCTTAGGTCTAGCCGGTTATTATAGAAGATTCATTGAAGGATTTGCGCGACTTGTCGCTCCTATCACAACACTTACACACAAGGAAAAGAAGTACGAACAGACTGAACAGCGCGAGAAAAGCTTCCAAGAGCTGAAGAAACGACTAACGAGAGCGCCAATACTTACACTTTCGATGGAAGGGGAGATGTTCATGATACACAGCGACACTTTGAAAATGGGATTAGGAGCCGTCCTGATGCAAGGTGATAAGGTGATTGCCTATGCCTTGCGTCAATTAAAGGACCATGAGAAGAATTATCCCACGCATGATTTGGAGCTTGTCGCAGTAGTGTTCGCGCTAAAGATCTGACGACACTATTTATATGGAGCTCAGTGTCAGATTTATATGGACCACCAGAGTCTGAAATACTTCTTCACACAGAAAGAGCTAAATATGCGGCAAAGGAGATGGCTGGAGCTGGTAAAGGATTATGATTGCGAAATCCTCTATCACCCAGGAAAGGCCAATTGAGTTGTAAATGCGTTAAGTAGGAAATCTACTGTTCCGCAGCAAATGTCGATTGGAAAACCTCCAAAGCCATTACAGCAGGAAATCAACATATTGGAGATGGAGCTAATAACCGGAAAGCTAGTTGCGCTACAACTTGAGTCAACATTGTATAAAGACATTAGAGAAGCTCAGAAGCGAGATCCGATGCTAGCAAGCCCGCAGGAGGAAGCGTGTGAAGATGGATTAATCCTACATCAGGGGAGAATTCAAGTTCCAGATGATGAAGGATTAAGAAGGTGAATTATGGCTGAAGCTCATAAAATGCCTTACTCAATACATCCCGGTGTCAGCAAGATTTATCAGGATCTAAAGTTGTAATTCTGGTGGAAAGGGATAAAGAAGGATATAGCGGAGTTTGTAAGTAGGTGTATGACGTGTCAAAAAGTTAAGGCTGAACATTGTCATCCAAGTGGGAAGCTAGAGCCGTTAGAGATTCCTGAGTGGAAGTGGGAGCATATCACGATGGACTTTGTGATGGGACTACCAAAGACCCGAGAAGGCTATGATGCCATTTGGGTTATTGTAGATAGGCTGACAAAGACGGAAAGGTTCATTGTAGTAAAGATGACCTTCTCGTTGGAAAGGTTAGTAAGCTTGTATGTTAACCACATGGTCAGGCTACATGGAGTTCCTAAATCCATTATGTCAGATCGTGATCCACGATTCACTTCAAACTTCTGGACATGTGTGCAAGAAGCTATGGGAACAGAAGTACGACTGAGTACAGCATTTCATCCATAGACAGACAGGCAATCTGAGCAAACCATTTAGACTTTAGAAGACATGCTGCGTGCGTGTATAATAGATTTCCCGGGAGCTGGAATGAAAAACTTCCATTGGTAGAATTTTCGTATAACAACAGCTACCAAGCTTCGACAGGTATGGCACCTTATGAAGCTTTGTATGGAAGGAAGTGTAGATCACCGGTTTACTGGTACAAACTACAAGAGAAATGACTGCATAAGACGGATTTCATCCAAGAAACAGTGGATGCAGTTACAAAAATACAGCAGCGAATGAAGATAGCCCAGAGCCGACAAAAGAGCTACGCAGACAAAAGACGAAGATCCCTGGAGTTCAATGAAGGGCATTTCGTATTCCTAAGAGTTTCACCGATGAAAGGAATAATGTGGTTCAGAAAGAAGGGGAAATTGAGTCCAAGATATATTAGACCATACGAGATCATCGAACGCATTGGTAAAGTCGCCTATAGATTGGCATTACCTCCAGAGATGTCGGCGGTACATAATGTGTTTCACGTATCGATATTACGGAAATACATATCGGATCCATCCCATATGCTGAAACATGAACCGATCCAGATTCTGGAAGACCTGACCTACGAGGAAAGACCTGTTCAAATACTGGCACGTGAGGATAAAGTTTTGAGGAATAAAACAATCCCATTAGTCAAAGTGCTGTGGAGAAATCACAACATTGAAGAGGCTACATGGGAGCTTGAGGACGAAATGAAGAATTTATACCCCCACTTGTTCTAAATTTTTGAAGACAAAAATTCTATAAGGAGGGGTGAATATGATAACCGGGAATTTTGGATTCTCGGAGTAGGTTAAAATTGTATATATATAACAATTTTAATGAATAAAATATGAAAAAGTTATGTTTTAATATTGTTGTAAATAGTGTAAAAATGTTCTAGCAGTGTTAAAGTGTGTAAGTTCGGGGATGGAAAATCTTACCGGACATAATTGGGTGAGACGGTTCGAAATCAGAGCTGAAAACCCTAGAGAGTGCATTGAAATGTACTAAAACAATAGAAATTTACGGTAGAGAATTCTGATCAAACGGAAGCAAAATAAGGCAGACCGATCGCACCGCAGGCGCCTAGAACCCGCCTATGCGATTTCAGTGAAGTTCCGTTCGGATCGGATTTCGGTAAAAAATTGATCATGAATTAATTAGTGAATTAATATGAATAGTAGGATGACATCACCATGATTATGTCATAAACAAAAATTATTTTATTTAATTAGGAAAGTAATTTTGAAAGGTGTATGGTTTAGATTAGGTTACTTTATGATCAATGGCCAAGATTATGCCAAAAAGCCATTGAAAATTTTTTTATAAAAATTTTAAAAGGCCATTCGGCCACTTGGAAAGGAAGAAGAAAAAAATTTGATTTTTTACCCCAAAATCCTTACTTTTTAGTCCTTGAACAATTAGGAAATTGTTGGGAAAAATTACAAACAAGCCCTTAGTTTTTGCCTATAAATAGCCATCAAAATTCAATAAAAAAAATCAAAAAAATCAGCCAAACTCTTGCCTTTTCTTCAGCCAAAAAACCGTGAGCTTTCTTCTCCCTTAAACCAAAAATTTGATCCAAAATTCACACCAAACTAAGCTTGCATTACATTTCTCAAATCAAGCTAACAATTAGTTAAGGTGAGCTTCTAAATTGAAGCATTTTTCCTTGGTTTTCCATAGAAAATCCGTGGGTTTGGAGTGTTGAAAAACAACGAAAAAAAATTGTTGTTTTGTTGATTCTATGATTGGTTTGATGTTTTGGTATTTAAAGCATGAATTAGGGTTTATAAACAAGCAAAAATTTTGCATGTTTCCCTTGAAAAACCGTGGCTTCAATGGTGTGAAAACTGTATGAGTTTTGATGTTTTGATTTAGTGTTTATGTTCATTCAATTATGTGTTGAATTAAGCATGAATTGGAATAAGGAAACAAGAAAATTAAGATGTAATTTTCTTGCTAAAACCGTGGGCATGAACATTAAGAAATGAAAATTTTTTAATGTTGAAGAATGTTGATAAAAACCCTAGGAAAGAAAATGAAATTTTATATGTGTTTATGCATAAAAATCTGTGGCTATGCTAGGGTTAGAATGCATGTTTTGTTAGGTTTTTGATGTTGTTTTATATATTGGAAAACCTAAGAATGATGTGATGTGATGAAAAATTATTTTGATGTGATTAACTAGTAAACCGAGGCTAAGTTGAAAGAAAAATGTTGTGGTTTGGGTTGGTTTCTGAATATTGAATCATGTGGAAAATTTTTATACAAAGTTTGAAAACTTTGTATAAAATAGGCCTCTAGTATAGTACGTGGCAGGTACAAAGGTTCTGAGGTATACGTAATGCCGGGAAACCTTAAAATATAAGCGAAAATACTGTCGAAATTTCTAAAATCGGCTTAAGGGCATTTCGGAAAACGAGGGGTAAAAATATTGGACTCGGGAAGGAAACCGAGACCCCTCGGTGAATTAGGGTTAGAAATGGAAAATCAACCCAAAGAGAATAGTAAACCGACCCTAAAAGACTAAAATGCCTAAAACAGGAAAAAAAATTCATGTTAGGGGTATTTTGGGAAACGAGAGAAAAATGTAGGTCGGGATAGGAAACCCGAGCCTCTCGAGGTCCGAGGGTCGGGGACTGGATAAATAACGTTTAATGAGTAGTGAAAGGGCCATTTGAGATTCCGAAATGCTCGAAAAATGAAAAAAAGACCCTAGGTGATGGATGAATAGTAATCGAGGGTCGAGAAAAATGAGGTTGAGATTTTGCAGTAATTTAAGCTATAAAATGATACAGAAACCTAGGGAATATTATTTTAAAATAACTAGACTTAGAAAATTTGAAAAAAATGATAGAACGGAACAGTTACGATCCCGAGACCCATTAGGGGTAAAATGGCCATTTTGACTAAAAATTTCTGAAAAGCTCGAAAAGGACCATAAAAGACCTAGAATAACTTAGATAAAATTCTAGGACTCAAAAAGAAGGTTTTAGAGTTAAAAATCTAAAAATTTTGAAGAACATGGCCGTGTAAAAAAAATACACGGTCGTGTACATAAAGAAATTTTCAACCCGAGAGATACACGGGCTTGAACACGGGCGTGTATCAAGCCGTGTACAGTTACACGGCTAAGATAGAAAATAACATGGCCGTGTAGAGTAAACCCGAGAAGTACACTGGCTAGGACACGGGCGTGTTTCAGGCCGTGTACTACAAATAAAATTTAAAAGTATTGAATTATTAAGTGAAGTAAATGTATATTTAAGGTGATAATTAAAATAGGATATTAACAGACAATATTATGTCTGTAGGAACCTAAAATAGAGATAGAACTGCGAGGAGTTTAGGAAGTGGACACTAGCGCAGTATTAGTAAGTTCAAGCATTTTCGTGTCTGCAACATGAAATACTGTGTTGATCTATTCTGTACTAGACGTACACTAGATATAAAATCCTATAAGCATTTAGGGGTTAGTTAGAATAACATATTCCAAATAACGAGAATAAGTAAGACCTACAGGCAATGGAGGATAGTGACCTTAAGGTGACATATAAGATCACTTGGTCAAGACTATAAATTGAAAGATGGTAAGTAGTGGAGGTTTGTTTAAATCCTATGGGGTTATCAGGGCTATGGAGGTCGATGTTCTAAGGTCACTCCTTAGACCCTCCCAGTCAGTGCACTAATAATCATCGGTACTGCCATAAACAAAGCTCTAAACTAGAAATCAAATAGAGAATAAACAATCAATAAAATGAAAAAACTCATAATTGAGCATAAACGAAGTTTACGTTAGAGTGATGTAAATTCGGTTAGGATATATGAATATTACCCAGTTAGGGTAAAGTGAATAGTAACCAATTAGGGTAATTGTTACTATTCATCGATTAAAGGTCAAAGTTACTATTTATGGTAAATAATACTATTCATGGTGAATAGTACTATTCATAGGAGATTGAGTTTTTAGTGTTTTTGAATTGATATGATCCTTACTATGTATGTTTGAATTTACTGAGCCTGCTAGCTTATCAGTTTGTTTATATTGCAGGTAAGAAACCTGTCCAGTAGATTCCTGGATGGCAGCAGGATGCGAGTGTGTCAAGGGGATGGAGAACTCAGTGTGGACTTGGTCCTACCATAAGTTTTCTACTGAGCTTTTTGAGTTGAAGAAAATGAATTTGGAAACAAAATATACAATACTTATATATGTACTATATGTTATATATTATGTTGTACTTCATTAAGACATATAAAAGTTAGTATATGGCATGGCTTTCTCACTTAGTTTTCTTAAGAGGAAGTATGCATTAAAGAAAAAAAATTTATGGGTGAAATTTTAGGCCCTGATATTTAAAAATTGTGAGCAAACGAGTTTAAAACTAACGACCCAGATTCGGCACACGAGCGGTCTTGGTCGGCCATAGAGTTTATTCATGACGGTTGCGGGTGGTCGGAATCAGGGGGCATCACATTTTGGCTTGGAATGCACCTAAGGGGCAAGAATTTTAGCTGCAAAAATGGAAAGAGTTTGGCCACTTTTCTCTAATTTTTCTAATGAATTTTGAAGCCTATTTATAGGCAAAAATCAATGGACCTTTTGGCAATTTTTTTCCAACAAATTCCTAATTATTCAAGGGCAAAAATGTAAATTTTTTGGGCCAAAATTAAAAATTTTGGGTTGCCATCCTACAAGTGGCCGAATGGCCTTTTTTCTTAATTTTCCAAATTTTTTTTCAAGCTTTTTTGGCTTGATCTTGGCCATTGATCTCAAAAGTACCAAATCCTAGCGATACACCTTTTTTTCCTTTCTTTCCAAGCTACCAAAATTCTATTAATGACATCATTAATGTGATGTCATCCTATGAATTAATTCATATTAATTCGTGGTCAAATTTTGACCGAAAGTCAAACCAAACGAAACTTTACCAAAATCGCGTAGGCAGGTTCCGGCCGCCTCCGGTGCAATCGGTTTGATTTGTTTTGCTTCTGTTTGATCAAAATTCTCTACCGTAAATTTCTGTTTTTTTTAGTGCATTTTTAGTGCACTCCCTAGGGTTTTCGACTCCATTTTCGACCCGTCTTACCTGATTTTGTTCAGTAAGATTTTCCATCCTCGAACTCACTCACTTTAACACTGCCGGAACATTTTTATAGTATTCACAACAGTATTAAAACACAATTTTTTCATAATTTATTCATTAAAATTCATACTTACATACAATTTTAATCTACTCCGAGAATCTAAAATTCCCGGTTATCACATTCACCCTTCCTTATAAAATTTTCGTCCCCGAAAATTTAGAACAAGTAGGGATACAAATTCCTAATTTCGTCTTCTCACTCCCACGTAGCCTCTTCAACTTTGTGATTTCTCCACAGCACTTTGACTAATTGGATCGTTTTGTTCCTCAAAACCTTATTTTCTCGTGCCAGAATTCAAACAGGCCTTTCCTCGTGAGTTAGATCTTCTTGAATCTGGATCGGTTCATGTTTTAGCACATAGGATGAATCCGATATATACTTCCATAGCATCCACATGTGAAACACATTGTGTAATGTTGACATTTCTGGAGGTAACACCAATCTATAAGCAACTTTACCAATGCTTTCGATAATTTCATATGGTCTTATATATCTTGGACTTAGTTTCCCTTTCTTTCTTAACTGCATTATTCCTTTCACTGGCGAAACTCTTAGGAATACGAAATCCCCTTTGTTGAACTCCAGGGCTCTTCATCTTTTATCCGCATAGTTCTTCTGTCTACTCTGGGCTATTTTCATCTGTTGCTGTATTTTTGTAACTGCATCCACTATTTCTTGTACGAAATCTGTCTTATACAATCTTTTTTTTTTAAATCATACCAATGAATCGGTGATCTACACTTCCTTCAATATATAGCTTCATAGGGTGCCATACCTGTGGAAGCTTGGTAACTGTTGTTGTACGAAAACTCTACCAATGGAAGTTTCTCATTCCAGCTCCTCGGGAAATCGATTGTACATGCGCGAAGCATGTCTTTTAGCGTTTGAATTGTCCGTTTAGATAGTCCGTCTATCTGTGAATGAAATACTGTGCTCAGACGCACTTCTGTTCCTATAGCTTCTTACACACATGTCCAGAAGTTCAAAGTAAATCATGGATCATGATCTGACACAATGGATTTAGGAACTCCATGTAGCCTGACTATGTGATTAACATACAAGTTTGCTAACGTTTCCAACAAAAAGGTCATTTTCACCGTAATAAACCTTGCCGTATTTTTCAACCTGTTAACAATAACCCAAATGGCGTCATAACTTTCTCGGGTCTTCGGTAGCCCTACTACAAAGTCCATTGTGATATGTTCCCATTTCCATTCAGGAATCTCCAACAGTTCTAGTTTTCTGCCTGGATGACGATGTTCAGCCTTAACCTTTTGGCACGTCATGCATTTGCTTACAAACTCCGCAATGTCCTTCTTCAACCCTTTCCACCAAAATCGTAGCTTCAAATCCTGGTCCATTTTACTGGCTCTGGGATGTACTGAATATGGCGTTTCATGGGCTTCTGTCATAATTCGCCTTCTTAATCCTTCATCATCTAGAATTTGAATTCTTCCCTGATGTAGGATTAATCTATCTTTAGATACTTCCTCTAAAGGACTTGCTAGCTTTGGGTCTCATTTCTGAGCCCCTCTGATATCCTCATATAGCATTAATTCCAACTGTAGTGCAGCCAATTTTCCAGCTATCAGCTCCACCTTCAACGTGTTGATTTCTTGCTGCAATGGCTTTAGAAGTTTTCCATTCGACAGTTGTTGCGAGATAGTAGATTTCCTACTTAACGCATCTGCAACGCAATTGGCTTTTCTAGGATGATAGAGGATTTCATAATCATAGTCTTTTACCAGCTCCAACCATCTCCTCTGCTACATATTTAGCTCTTTTTGTGTGAAAAAATACTTTAGACTTTAGTAGTCAGTATAAATTTGACACTAAGCTCCATATAGATAGTGTCGCCAGATCTTCAATATGAACACTACTGCGGCAAGTTCCAAATCATGCGTGGGATAATTCTTCTCATGGTCCTTTAATTGACGTGAGGCATAGGCAATCACCATGTCGCCTTGCATCAGGACATCTCCTAATCCCATCTTCGAAGTTTCACTGTAAATCACGAACATCTCCCCTTTAGTAGGAAGTGTACATATTGGCGCACTAGTTAGTCGTTTCTTCAGTTCTTGGAAGCTTCTTTCACATACCTCCGTCCACTTACACTTCTTCTCTTTGCGTGTCAAAGCTGTAAGAGGTGCAGCGAGTCGTGCAAATCCCTATACAAATCTTCTATAATAGCTGGCTAGACCTAAGAAACTCTGTATTTTCGTCACGTTCTTAGGTGCGGGCCATTCATTGATCGCCTCCACTTTTGCAAGATCCATAGCGATTCCTTCCTTGGAAACCACATGTCCAAGAAAATGTACTCTATCCAGCCAGAATTCACATTTAGAAAATTTGGCATAGAGTTGATGCTTCCTTATCATTTGTAGGATAATCCTCGGATGCTCTTCATGCTCCTCGCGAGTCTTTGAATATATGAGTATGTCATCGATAAACACAATGACAAACTTATCTAAATATTCTTTAAAGACTCGATTCATCAAGTCCAGAAAAGCGGCTGGCGCATTTGTTAACCTAAACGACATCACAAGAAATTCGTAATGACCGTAGCGGGTCTGAAATGTGGTCTTGTGGATGTCACTCTCCTTGATCCTCAGTTGATGGTATCCTAACCGCAGATCAATCTTGGAGAATACTGCTGCGCCTTTTAGTTGATCGAACAAGTCCTCAATTCTAGGTAACGGATACCTATTCTTGATAGTGACCTTGTTCAACTCCTAGTAGTCAATACATATGTGAAACGATCCATCCTTCTTTTTGATGAACAATAAGGGAGCACCCCATGGGGAATAGCTCAGGCGTATAAATCCTTTGTCAAGAAGCTCCTTCAGCTGTTCCTGTAACTCTTTCAATTCGATCAGTGTCATTCGGTATGGTGCCTTTGAGATAGGTGCAGTTCCTGGCATCAACTCAATCTTAAAGGAGATTTCTCGTTCAGGCGGTAATTCCTCTAGGAAGACATCAATGAATTCCTTTACAATAGGAACATCTTTAGGTTGAAGCTTCCATTCCTTCGTCATGTCCAATATACATGCTAAGTATCCAGCACAACCGCTAGACATTAGCCGTCTTGCCTTCATCGAGGTGATCATTATCCTCTTCTATTTGCATGACGTATCAGTGTACTCAAATCCATATTCTTGGTCGGGTTGAAACATTTGTGGTAGCCCGCCCCTCGTAGAGATCATACAATACTATTACAGTTGAGCTTTATCGCTAACTGCGATAGATTGTACTCTCATGGGTCGCCGGCTTATCTCTCTTTCTTTTTAAATCATGACGTTTTTGGGAAAAAAATTTTTTTTCTTTAAACATCATGTAAAACATTTCCCATTATTTACTTTGTTGGCAAGTACAAAGTAATTTACATATTACAGTACTTTTGTAAATATATAATATTACAAAAGACTGTTTCTTTTTTTTTTTCCTTCCCTTTTTATCACTCAGCGGAAAGACTCTGGTAAGACCATATCCCTCGCCCAGTTTTCCCATTTGACACGCGCCATCCCATCCGCATCCAGTCAAATAAGCTACTGAGCTGGTCGCTTACCTGCAACATTAGTAAAAATTGTGAGCTACAGGCTCAGTAAGTTCAAACATGCAAGAAATAAAATTTCTATGAATAGTACTATTCATCGTGAATAGTACCTTTGATCACTATTCATACGTGAATAGTAACTTTGACCACTATTCATACGTGAATAGTAAGGTTGACCACAACACAGTGTCACAACAGTACATCTACCGCGATGTTAGTACTCTCACTAAACTATCTTATGCTCAATTATGGCATAATTTCAGTTTTAGGTAATTATCTTTGCTTATGTTCTGGTTTTGAGCTCAGGTTAGCAGTACCATTTAAGTGCGCATGACTGGGAGCGATACATTAGTGCTGACCTCCACAGCCTTAATCTCATAGCCCCGAAGGCAAAATACTACATGACTGGGAGCGGTACATCAGTGCTGACCTCCACAGCCTTAGTCTCATAGCCCCGAAGGCAAAAGTACCTCCCTGTACGGAAGGCTGGTACGCCAGAAAGTGGTTTTCATTACCGACTTTTTAAATTTCTAACCCGGTGACTTCATATTGCCCCGTGGTTAGGAATGGCTCACATTTTAATTTTAGGGGAGTGAGTTTCATTAACCTCGCTCTAGTGCCCGAAGCACAATTAACAATGTGTCCATTCTCAATAGTGCCCGTAGCACATTACGTCTCTCTCTCTATTCTATAATAGTGCCTGTAGCACATATGTACCTAACTTATAGTTAGTACATCAAAGTTAGCAACAATAATGCTATATGTTGCAGACAGGTAAATGTCTGAACTTACCTTATCAGTCTCTTCTCTTTTTCTCTCGTGGATCTTTGATCGCCCTTCTTGTAGGTCGATTTTTGGATCCTACAGACAAAACTTTGTCTGTTAATTTCATTTCCATTTATAGCTTTTATTTTTCATTTAAAAGCTTAAATAAAACCTATTTATAACTTTTTAGGCTTTATTTATCATTTTCCCCATTTTTCTCAACTTTTGTAAAATTACGATTTTGCCCCTGTATTTTGGTAAAATTATGATTTTGCCCCTATATTTTGGAAAAATTACAATTTTGCCCCTGACGGAAATTTTCCCGATCCAGACTGCATTTTTGGCTCTCAGAAACTTTTCTGACTCTTTTCTAATCATTACCGGGTTCATTTCTATTTTATTTCCACTTTTGACTTTCCCGACCCTCGGGAAGCACTATTCCGACTCTTTCGTCAGTTTAGTGATTTTCTATCGTTTCGGAGCCTCAAATGGACGTTTCACTAGTATTTAAAACTTTCATCTAGACATTCCCGATCTAGGTCTCCGAGGCTCGGGTTTTCCGTTCCCGATTCGGACCTTTATTTCTTTTCCAAAAACGCACCCCCCTCGGGGTCGGTTTTTTTTTTTTTTCAATTTCACTCACGTTTTACATTTTCAAGGGGACAGGTTACTATTCACGAACCACCCCTTAGGTTTTCCTTATCAAATTTTCCGTTAGGGACTCGGGTTTCCGACCCGACCCCAAACTTTTTATTTTTATTTCCATTTTACCCCAAATGCTGTTTTCGAAATTTCGGCAGCATTTTGGCGTAATTTTAAGGCTTCCGGCGTTAGGTACGCCTCGAACCATATGTACCTGCCACGTACTATACCACAAGCCTATTTTATGTAAAAGTTTTCCAAACTTTTACATAAAAGCTCACAAGATTCCAATTTGCATTTTAACCCACATTACACCAGAAATTTTTCATTTTTACCCTTAGTTTTGGCCTCGGTTTTCACAATTAAACCGAACCAAACTTCTCAAATTTTCCACCACATTTTAGGCTATTAAAATGTCATTTTTTAACACATTTTCAAGCCCATTTTCATTGCATTTTTCAACAATTTTCCTAGGGTTTTTAATCACATATAACCCACGGCCAATTAGGGAAAACATACTCCAAAATTTTTTTTTCAAGCTTTCCATAATGCAAATCATGCTTTATTCTTAATAAAATTTAACTTGAAAGCATGTTAATACATAAACACAACAATTTCTTCATTGATTACTCAAGGTAACCCACGGTTTTACCAAAGGAAAACCAACAAAATTTTGGTTTTTCTTTAAACCAATTGCATGGTTTTCTTCCTAATTACACCCTTAACAAAACCCAAGCATCAAATCATTGAAAATAACCAAAAATTTTTCCATCTTTTTCCACTATTCATCCCACGGTTTTATTAAAAAAAACCAAGAAAAAGTTTAATCCAAGGGGAATTACCTTGTTCCCTTGCTTCCTTTGTCTTCAAGGAATGCTTTGACACAATTTTTGTGAAAGAAAATTGAAGGAATAGCTTGGTTCCTCACGGCTCCACCAAGGAAAAAAAAAAAGTTAGCAAATTTTTGTTCTTTGGTTTGGCTTGAAAATTGGTCTCTGCCTTTTGGTTTAAAATGTTGCCGACTTAATGCAACAAGGAAAGGCAATTAATTTGGCTGTCAACCAATGAGAATTAAACACCTTTCAAGCCTAATTCTTTCCACATTTTTAAAAAATTAAAATGGTGTATTTTTGGCCAAATCTTGGCCTTTAGATCAAAAAGCAAATGAATCATGGCCATTAATGCTACCAACCACCATTTTCTTTTCATTTATTAAATGGATTTATGATGTCATAAATACTAAAGCAAAAGTTGACTTTGACTTTCACTATTCACATTAATTCGACTACTTTTTGACCGATACCAGTTCGAGCCGAAATTTTCCTGAAATCGTCCCGGCGTGTTCCTGAGGTCTCCTGTGCAGTCGGATCAATTTAAACTGCTTCTGTTTGATCAAAATTAATCCCGAAAGTTTTCCGTCTTTTATTGCCCCGGTTAGGGTTTTCAATGCAGGTTTTGGCACCGTTTCACCCGTTTCAACTCAGTGAATTTTTCCAACACTGAATTCTTACTCGTCAGTATTGTTAGAACATTTTCATATATTCTAAACAATATAAATACATTTATTTCACTCTTTAAATAGTACAAATTGTTATATACATACATTTGTACATTTTCTTCCGAGAATTGCCTAAATTTCCCGGTTGTCACATTCACCCCTCCTTATAAAATTTTCGTCCTCGAAAATTAGAACAAGTAGGGGTATAAACTCCTCATCTCGTCTTCTCGTTCCCACGTAGCTTCTTCAATGTTATGATTTTTCCATAAAATCTTCACTAGTGGGATTGTCTTATTCCTCAGTACTTTCTCTTTACGAGCCAGTACTCGAACAGGTTGTTCCTCATATGTTAAATCCTCGTGGATTTGAATAGGCTCATGCTTCAGCACATGGGACGGATCTGGTATATATTTTCTCAGCATCGACGCATGAAATACATTATGCACTGCCGACAATTCTGGAGGTAGCGCTAATCTGTAAGGGACCTTTCCAATGCGTTCGATAATTTCATAAGGTCCAATATATCTTGGACTTAGTTTCCCCTTCTTACCGAAACGCATAATCCCCTTCATGGGCGATACCTTGAGAAACATGAAGTCTCCTTCATCAAACTCTAAGGATCTCCGCCTCTTGTCCGCATAACTCTTTTGTCGGCTTTGCGCAATTTTCATTTGATGCTGAATTCTAGCAACTGCATCGGAAGTCTCTTGTATGAAATCCGTCTTATGCAACTGCTTCTCTCGCAAATCATACCAGTGTAAGGGTGATCTGCACTTCCATCCATACAAAGCCTCATAAGGTGCCATGCCTATAGAAGCTTGGTAACTATTATTGTACGAGAATTCAATCAATGGTAACTTTTCGTTCCAATTTCCCGTAAAATCCATAACACAAGCTCGAAGCATGTCCGCTAAGGTCTGAATTGTCTGTTCCGACTGTCCGTCTGTTTGCGGATGAAAAGCCGTACTGAGTCTCAATTCAGTACCATGGCCTCTTGCACACACTTCCAGAAATTCGAAGTGAATCGTGCATCTCGATCTGACACAATGGATTTTGGTACTCCATGTAGTCTGACGACATGAGTTATGTATATCTGAGAAAACTTTTCCAACGAAAAAGTCATCTTGACAGCTATAAACCGTGCCGTCTTGGTCAGTCTGTCCACGATAACCCAGATGGCATCATAACCTTCTCGGGTTTTTGGGAGTCCCACTACAAAATCCATCGTAATGTGTTCCCATTTCCATTCAGGAATCTCCAATGGTTCCAATCTACCTGCTGGATGTTTATGTTCCGCTTTGATTCTCTGACAGGTCATGCATCTGCTCACGAATTTCGCTATATCGTTCTTCATCCCTTTCCACTAGAACTGTAACTTCAAGTCCTGATACATCTTGCTAGCTCCGGGATGAACCGAATAGGGTGTCTCATGGGCTTCTAACATGATCCGTCTTCTAAGTTCCTCATCAGCTGGAACATTTATCCTTCCTTGATAAAGGATCATTCCATCCTTGGAAATTCCTTCCTGAGAACTTGTCATTGTTGGATCTCGCCTCTGAGCTTCCTTTATATCCTCAAATAGTGATGATTCCACTTGGAGTGCAGCTAGTCTTCCAGATATTAGCTCCAAGTTCAAAGAATTTATCTCTTGCTGTAATGGCTTCGGAAGCCTGTTTATTGGTAGCTGGTGCGATATGGTAGACTTTCTACTTAGAGCATCCGCTACACGGTTGGCCTTTCCTGGATGGTATAGGATTTCACAATCATAATCCTTCACCAGTTCCAACCATCGTCTTTGCCGCGTATTGAGCTCCTTTTGCGTGAAGAAATACTTCAGGCTTTGGTGATCAGTGAAAATCTGACATTGAGCTCCATAGAGATAGTGTCGCCAAATTTTAAGTGCGAACACTACTGCAGCAAGTTCAAGGTCATGTGTAGGATAATTCCTTTCATGCTCCTTTAATTGGCGGGAAGCATAGGCAATCACCTTGCCGCCTTACATTAGGACTACTCCCAATCCTATTTTAGATGCATCGCTGTAGATCACAAACTTCTCCCCTTCAATGGGAAGCGTAAGGATTGGTGCGCTTGTCAGCCATCTCTTTAACTCCTGGAAGCTTCTTTCGCATTCCGTAGTCCACTTGTACTTCCTTTCCTTGCGTGTAAGAGCAGTAAGAGGTGCAGCTAATCGCGCAAATCCCTCTACAAATCGTCGATAATAACCAGCTAACCCCAAGAAACTGCGTATTTCTGTCACACTCTTGGGTGCAGGCCACTAGTTAATTGCATCTACCTTTGTCGGATCTACAGCAACACCTTCCTGGGATACAACATGTCCGAGGAAATGTACTCTGTCCAGCCAAAACTCACATTTTGAGAATTTGGCATACAGTTGATGCTTCCTTATCGTATTCAGCACGATCCGCAGATGCTCCTTGTGCTCCTCATGACTCTTCGAGTATATAAGAATGTCGTCAATGAATACAATGACAAACTTATCCAAATACTCTTTAAAAATTCTGTTCATCAAATCCACGAATGGTGCCGGGCCATTTGTTAATCCAAATGGCATCACAAGAAACTCGTAGTGACCATAACGAGTCCTAAACGCCGTCTTAGGAATATCACTTTCTTTAATTCTCAGCTGGTGATATCCTGATCATAAGTCGATCTTGGAAAATACCGCTGCGCCTTTTAACTGGTCGAATAGGTCATCAATTCTAGGTAACGGATACCTATTTTTGATCGTGACCTTATTCAACTCTCGGTAATCAATGCACAAACAGAATGTTCCATCCTTTTTCTTGACGAATAACGCAGGCGCACCCCATGAAGAAAAACTCGGCCTGATGAATCCTTTATCCAAAAGCTTCTTCAGTTGTACCTGCAGCTCTTTTAACTCCACTGGAGCCATGCAGTATGGTGCTTTGGAAATAGGTGCTGTTCCAGGCATCAACTCAATTTCAAACGAGATTTCTCTCTGGAGGTATCCCTGGTAACTCTTCCGGAAATACGTCTAGAAATTCATTAACAACGGGAACGTCTTCAGGTCGCAGCTTCTATTCCTCTGTAGTGTCCACCACATATGCTAGATATCCCATACAACCACTGGCTATCAGCTTGCTCGCTCTTAGCGAACTGATCATCATCTTCCTGGGTTTTCGAGAAGTATCGACATATTCGAAACTCTCTTCTTCCTCGGGTTGGAATACTATCTTTCGATTTCGGCACTCGATCGTTGCTCGGTATTTCCCTAGGAAATCCATGCCTAGAATCACATCGTAATCCGTGATTTTCATTACGATCAACTCCGCATATAGTTCCCTATTTGCCACATATACTGGTACATGAGGTAGCCAGTACTTGGACAACAATACTTCCCCAGAGGGTAAAGCTGTCTTAAATACCCTTCCCATATAGTCCTTAGGAAGTCCTATCTTGTCAGCAAATTCATAGGAAACAAAAGAATGCGTAGCACCGGAATCGAATAATACAGAGGCTACATGACTAGCGACAGGAAGCTGACCTGTCACTACGTTCGATGTTCCTGCCTCTGCATCCTCTTTGCTGTAGGCCATCACACGAGCATCAGCACGTGGCACACGCTCCTGGCGTTGCGGCCTTATTGATGACTCTTCAACTCTGGCCTGAAGGGAATGAGCTTGTGGGAGTGTCTGGTGCGGTTGGGAAGTGCCTTGTCCACCCTGCCTATTTGGACAGTTACTGGCATAATGGCCTTCCTTTCCACATTCATAGCAAACAAGTGGCCCAAATCTGCATTGCCCAGAATGTCTTTTCCCGCATGTAGGACAATTTTACACATTGGATTCTGCATTACCAGCCGTTCTCCGCTGCTGGTTTCGATTATTTTCCTGCCGATTCCTAGAAAAATTACCTTTTCTCTTATTTTGCTGGGATCCTTAATTATTGCCCTGGCTTGGTTTAGCATTCTGACTAGGCTTGCTCGATTGACCAGCTTGTGTAGACTTCACCAAAGCTCTCTCCTTCTTCTTGGCCTCCTAGTGTTTCTCTCTTTCCTCTTTCTGTCGGGCTACGTGGAACTCAGCTAAAATGGCCCGACTCACACAATCTGCTACAGAAGTAGGCGGTACTTGTCCAGTGTCTACTAACGCAGCAATTTCTGGCCTGAACATCCCGATGATTTTCTGTATTTTCTCCCTCTCAGTAGGGACTACATAGGGACATAACCGGGATAACTGGTCGAACTTTCGGCAAACTTCGCTTATCGACATATTTCCTTGCGTCAATTCTGAGAACTCTTTCTGTTGTTGTCTCAGAGATGCAGGGTCATAATATTTTTGGTTAAATTCTTCCAGAAATTCCACCCAACTCATGGTAGACACGTCTCTTCTCATTCGTACAGTGTCCCACCAAAAACGAGCATCTTTTCTCAGCACAAAAGACGCACATGCAACCTTCTCCCGGTCGGTTAGGTTCATGAATTCCATGATCACTTGCAATGACGACAACCAGTCTTCAGCCTCTAGAGGATTTGTAGACCCTTCAAATTCTGGTGGCCTCATACGCCTGAATCTTTCATAGAGGGGTTTTAGGTTTAAAACCGGTTGCTGTTCAGGAACTCTCTCATTTACAGCAGCTGGAGGGATAACTGGATCTACCTCAGCTTCTTGTTCTACTTGGGTACCCTCAGAGCCTTGTGTTTGTTCTTGCTCCTCTACCCATCGCCTCAGATTAGCATTTTCTTGCATCTGAGCTTCTAACAGGGCTTGTATCTGATCCAATCTCTCCATAACATTAGGACGTCGCTCTCGTCCCTCTGGTCGATTACGAAAATCCACCATCTTGCCTATTGTCCTATTATGGCACAATAATTCACCGTTAGCTTTTCCATAACCACAATCGTAAAATCATATCAATTCACGAAATTTAGGGTACTGTAAAGCCACATCATTGTAACACATCATCGTACAACATATAATCATTTTGATATTTCGTTCATAGCAAAACATTTATATATCATACATAATCATCACCAGTCATATAAACATCGGCCATTTATACATCCTGGCCACAAGTTTATACAAAAGAGCTTTTCTCCCTAAGCTACTTATGTACATGTATGCTTCTAATGATCACGCATCCCCTGTGTCTGGGACTAGAGGATATTTTTTTGGATCCTCGTCATCATCGGGATCATCTGAATCGTCACCGCCCCTAGGTAATGCTCCCTGTCCTGAGTCATCACCTCTTCGTGGTCTAGACGGTCCAGCCTCATGATCATTCATCATTCTTCTCGGTCCAAAGATGCGTGCAAACATCTCATCTTCACCCAGTGTCTCTCGTCGACTCTGCGTCAGATGCTCAATCAGAATCTTTCTCTCGATCGTCCTGATCGTCACCACGAACTCTTGGAGCGTCGGAGGAAATAGCTTGATTACCCTCTGTCTCAACTCCATGGGTAAACCTCTCCAGAATAGCTCACAGCAATTTGCTTTAGTGAGGTTGGGTAACGGACATCTTCTCCTAATGGTCTCCTCAAATCGTGCTGCGTAAGACACCACCGTCTCACCAGACAACATGACCATCCTCTCAGTCTGGAGAATGTAGTCCCTAACCTCATCAAATCTGGGATACGCAGGTGTATCTGCCTCTCGTCTCTCTGGAGGTGCTGGAGCAGGTGTCGGATCCCTAGGCGGAAACTGATCAGCCAATCGCTGACAGAACTCAGCCCAACTGAATCCTAATAAAATCTTCTGGTCGCAATACTGTCAGAACACTCGAGCATCTCCCTGAAACATACTGACGGCCAGCTGGATCCACATATCTCGATCGATGTCGCATATCACCATAATCCTCTTGATGGCATGGAACCAGTCCTTCGCCTCCATTGACTGTCGTCCACCGTCAAACATAGGAGGACTGCTAGCTTAGAATGCCTGTACTGCCCGAGCCGAAACTCTCACTCCAATATGTTGGCGTCCACCAACAACTGGAATGTCCACTACTACCGGTGGATGAACTATCGATCGTGGCTGTACAACATCTACTGGCACTGGTACTGGTGCTGGTATTGGTACTGGAGGTCTCTCAAGCACCGGGGGTCTGATTACCGGTCGTTGGGAAACAGACGGCCTCACAATAGGTCACGTCCATACCCGTAATACTCCTCTCGGTCGTGGTAGCGGTGGTCTCACATAAGGAGGTCTGGTCATCTTGCTACCTATAAGATAATTATTTTCACATAAGAAAATAATTAACTAAACTTAAGTAAACTACTTACTTGGATAGCGGTGCAGGATACGCGAAGTGTCAAATCAGGATATGGTCACACTACTCTGATATACCAACTGTGACAACAGTTGGTATTCTAAACTACACCAACTGTATTTCTGCTCTGATACCAACTATGGCAGCAGTTGGTATTATAAACTAAACCAATCTCAAACCTTGCTCTGATACCAACTGTGGCGGCAGTTGGTATTCTAAACTAAGCCAATCGCAAACCTTGCTCTAATACCAACTGTGGCGGCCCGCCCCTCGTAGAGATCATACAATACTATTACAGTTGAGCTTTATCGCTAACTGCGATAGATTGTACTCTCATGGGTCGCCGGCTTATCTCTCTTTCTTTTTAAATCATGACGTTTTTGGGAAAATTTTTTTTTTCTTTAAACATCATGTAAAACATTTCCCATTATTTACTTTGTTGGCAAGTACAAAGTAATTTACATATTACAGTACTTTCGTAAATATATAATATTACAAAAGACTGTTTCTTTTTTTTTTCCTTCCCTTTTTATCGCTCAACGGAAAGACTCTTGCAGGACCATATCCCTCGCCCAGTTATCCCATTTGACACGCGCCATCCCGTCCGCATCCAGTCAAATAAGCTACTGAGCTGGTCGCTTACCTGCAACATTAGCAAAAATGGTGAGCTACACGCTCAGTAAGTTCAAACATGTAAGAAATAAAATTTCTATGAATAGACTATTCATCATGAATAGTACCTTTGACCACTATTCATATGTGAATAGTAACTTTGACCACTATTCATACGTGAATAGTAAGGTTGACCACAACACAGTGTCATAACAGTACATCTACCGCGATGTTAGTACTCTCACTAAACTGTCTTATGCTCAATTATGGCATAGTTTCAGTTTTAGGTAATTATCTTTGCTTATGTTCTGGTTTTGAGCTCAGGTTGGCAGTACCATTTAAGTGCGCATGACTGGGAGCGGTACATTAGTGCTGACCTCCACAGCCTTAATCTCATAGCCCCGAAGGCAAAATAGTACATGACTGGGAGTGGTACATCAGTGCTGACCTCCACAGCCTTAGTCTCATAGCCCCGAAGGCAAAAGTACCTCCCTGTACGGAAGGCTGGTACACCAGAAAGTGGTTTTCATTACCGACTTTTTAAATTTCTAACCCGGTGACTTCATATTGCCCCGTGGTTAGGAATGGCTCACATTTTAATTTTAGGGGAGTGAGTTTCATTAACCTCGCTCTAGTGCCCGAAGCACAATTAACAATGTGTCCATTGGCCGTAGCACATTACGTCTCTCTCTCTATTCTATAATAGTACCCGTAGCACATATGTACCTAACTTATAGTTAGTACATCAAAGTTAGCAACAATAATGCTATATGTTGCAGACAGGTAAATGTCTGAACTTACCTTATCAGTCTCTTCTCTTTTTCTCTCGTGGATCTTTGATCGCCCTTCTTGTAGGTCGATTTTTGGATCCTACAGACAAAACTTTGTCTGTTAATTTCATTTCCATTTATAGCTTTTATTTTTCATTTAAAAGTTTAAATAAAACCTATTTATAACTTTTTAGGCTTTATTTATCATTTTCCCCATTTTTCTCAACTTTTGTAAAATTACGATTTTACCCCTGTATTTTGGTAAAATTACGATTTTACCCCTATATTTTGGCAAAATTACAATTTTACCCCTGACGGAAATTTTCCCGATCCAGACTGCATTTTTGGCTCTCAGGAACTTTTCTGACTCTTTTCTAATCATTACCGGGTTCATTTCTATTTTATTTCCACTTTTGACTTTCCCGACCCTCGGGAAGCACTATTCCGACTCTTTCGTCAGTTTAGTGATTTTCTATCGTTTCGGAGTCTCAAATGGACGTTTCACTAGTATTTAAAATGTTCATCTAGACATTCCCGATCTAGGTCTCCGAGGCTCGGGTTTTCCGTTCCCGATTCGGACCTTTATTTCTTTTCCAAAAACGCCCCCCCCCTCGGGGTCGGTTTTTTTTTTTCAATTTCACTCACGTTTTACATTTTCAAGGGGACAGGTTACTATTCACGAACCACCCCTTAGGTTTTCCTTATCAAATTTTCCGTTAGGGACTCGGGTTTCCGACCCGACCCCAAACTTTTTATTTTTATTTCCATTTTACCCCAAATGCTGTTTTCGAAATTTCGGCAGCATTTTGGCGTAATTTTAAGGCTTCCGGCGTTAGGTACGCCTCGAACCATATGTACCTGCCACGTACTATACCACAAGCCTATTTTATGTAAAAGTTTTCCAAACTTTTACATAAAAGCTCACAAGATTCCAATTTGCATTTTAACCCACATTACACCAGAAATTTTTCATTTTTACCCTTAGTTTTGGCCTCGGTTTTCACAATCAAACCGAACCAAACTTCTCAAATTTTCCACCACATTTTAGGCTATTGAAATGTCATTTTTTAACACATTTTCAAGCCCATTTTCATTGCATTTTTCAACAATTTTCCTAAGGTTTTTAATCACATATAACCCACGGCCAATTAGGGAAAACATACTCCAAAATTTTCTTTTCTTGCTTTCATTCCCAATTTCATCATCTACATTATAGAATGCATGATTCCAATCATCCAAATCTCAAATAAACCATGCAAAATTTTCCACCAAACCCTTGTTAACCCGCGGCCACATTAGGGTAGGTTCACCAAAAATTTTTTTCCAAGCTTTCCATAATGCAAATCATGCTTTATTCTTAATAAAATTTAACTTGAAAGCATGTTAATACATAAACACAACAATTTCTTCATTGATTACTCAAGGTAACCCACGGTTTTACCAAAGGAAAACCAACAAAATTTTGGTTTTTCTTTGAACCAATTGCATGGTTTTCTTCCTAATTACACCCTTAACAAAACCCAAGCATCAAATCATTGAAAATAACCAAAAATTTTTCCATCTTTTTCCACTATTCATCCCACGGTTTTATTGAAAAAAAACCAAGAAAAAGTTTAATCCAAGGGGAATGACCTTGTTCCCTTGCTTCCTTTGTCTTCAACGAATGCTTTGACACAATTTTTGTGAAAGAAAATTGAAGGAATAGCTTGGTTCCTCTTGGTTCCTCACGGCTCCACCAAGGAAAAAAAAAAAAAAAACTTAGCAAATTTTTGTTCTTTGGTTTGGCTTGAAAATTGGTCTCGGCCTTTTGGTTTAAAATGTTGCTGACTTAATGCAACAAGGAAAGCCAATTAATTTGGCTACCAACCAATGAGAATTAAACACCTTTCAAGCCTAATTCTTTCCACATTTTTCAAAAATTAAAATGGTGTATTTTTGGCCAAATCTTGGCCTTTAGATCAAAAAGCAAATGAATCATGGCCATTAATGCTACCAACCACCATTTACTTTCCATTTATTAAATGGATTTATGATGTCATAAATACTAAAGCAAAAGTTGACTTTGACTTTCACTATTCACATTAATTCGACTACTTTTTGACCGATACCGGTTCGAGCCGAAATTTTCCTGAAATCGTCACGGCGTGTTCCTGAGGTCTCCTGTGCAGTCGGATCAATTTAAACTGCTTCCGTTTGATCAAAATTAATCCCGGAAGTTTTCCATCTTTTATTGCCCCGATTAGGGTTTTCAATGCCGGTTTTGGCACCGTTTCACCCGTTTCAACTCAGTGAATTTTTCCAACACTGAATTCTTACTCGTCAGTATTGTTAGAACATTTTCATATATTCTAAACAATATAAATACATTTATTTCACTCTTTAAATAGTACAAATTGTTATATACATACATTTGTACATTTTCTTCCGAGAATTGCCTAAATTTCCCGGTTGTCACAACATTATCTTCCGCTGAGCTTTGAAAGTTAGTGAATTGAAGAGAATATGTCATTGAAAAAAAATGCAGTATAAATATATTGTATGTTATATATTATGTCGTACTCAAAAAGACAACTAAAAGTTAGTATTGTATTTTACATGGCTTTCATGCTTAGCTTTCTTTTCGAGAAAGTATGTATTAAAAAGAAAAAAAATTTGGGCATAATTTTGGGCCTTGAAAATATGAGTTGAGAGAAAAAGGGTTTTAAATGGTGATTCGGATTTGACACACGGGCTGTCTTGATCGGCAATAAAGTCGGTTCATGACAGTTTTGCGTGGTTCGATTCAGGGGCACCATAGGTTGGTATCAACGATACATCCTTTTGGTTGCATCCTTTGTGATGCTATTTGGGTTAACAAATGCATCAGCCGCTTTTATGGACTTGATGAATCGAGTCTTTAAGGAATATTTGGATAAGTTTGTCATTGTGTTTATTGATGACATACACATATATTCAAAGACTCGCGAGAAGCATAAAGAACATCTAAGGGTTATCCTACAAACGATAAGGAAGCATTAACTCTATGCCAAATTTTTTAAATGTGAATTCTA
Source organism: Antiaris toxicaria (assembly GCA_035233585.1). NCBI lineage: Eukaryota > Viridiplantae > Streptophyta > Magnoliopsida > Rosales > Moraceae > Antiaris > Antiaris toxicaria. The sequence goes on along the minus strand of CP141154.1, from coordinate 60,751,678 downwards.
GCTGGATAGAGTACATTTTCTTGGACATGTGGTTTCCACGGAAGGAATTGCTGTGGATCCCACAAAAGTGGAGGCGATCAACGAATGGCTCGCACCTAAGAGTGTGACGGAAATACAGAGTTTCTTAGGTCTAGCCGGCTATTATAGAAGATTTGTAGAGGGATTCGCGTGACTTGCTGCACCTCTTACAGCTTTGACATGCAAGGAGAGGAAGTATGAGTGGATGGAGGTATGCGAGAGAAGCTTCCAAGAGCTGAAGAAATGACTAACCAGTGCACCAATACTTACATTTCCTACTGAACAAGAGATGTTCTTGATTTACAACGATGCTTCGAAGATGGGATTAGGAGCTGTCCTGATGTAAGGTGACAAGGTGATTACCTATGCCTCACGTCAATTAAAGGACCATGAGAAGAATTATCCCACGCATGATTTGGAACTTGCCGTAGTAGTATTCGCATTGAAGATTTGACGACACTATCTATATGGAGCTTAATGTCAGATTTATACTCACCACCAAAGTCTAAAGTATTTCTTCACGCAAAAAGAGCTAAATATGCAGCAGAGGAGATAGTTAGAGTTGGTAAAAGACTATTATTGTGAAATCCTCTATCATCCTGGAGACACTAATCGCGTTGCAGATGCGTTGAGTAGGAAATTGTGACAGACCAAAGAATCTCAATAGCGTTACCTATGTTAAACTAGGGTTTTTCTAAGATTTTTGTGAATAAAAATGTATGCGAACACTATATTTGCAAATAAACAAATGATAGCGTTAATAGAAATAAAAAAATATTTTGGAGGATTTAAAATCTCCAAAAATGATCAAAGAATACAGTTTATGATTGAGAAAGTAATTTCGGACCTAAACACTCAAAATGGAGTAGTTTTGGTATTCAAAAAGCATTGATAAAAAGAAAAGGCTAGTTAAAGAAAAAGTAAGATAACATAAGTGATTTAGGGTTTTTAAGAGTTTATAGATTGAGTTAGATGGAACTGATAGTATGGAAGGGTAGAAAAGTCCTCTGGTGCACTCTCCCCGAAATTTCGACATTTACAAAAAAATGAGGATGTCATCAAAAACCCCAATAGATTACCCTAAGTAAACTAAATTCACTAAAGGACAAAAAATTACGGTTTTGATTTTAAGACAACCCACAGAGAAATAAGGCAAACCGATCGCACATGTAGGAAAATAAATCGGAAAAACGTATCAGAGTGGTGCAGCGGAACAATAAAAATTTTAGATCGTTAAATATCTCATGATGCCATATACAATAAATCAACAACAATTAAAACTCATACCTCAAGGACGCCAATCTGCAGGAAGAGAATGACCGGAGGCTTCAACCGACTAGCCTTCTCTACTATTCTCCAATTCCCGAATGGCTGAGTGTGTGGGCACTCTGAACCTCGATCGGTATGCTAGCACTGCTAGTCTTCTTCTGACCATCCAGATCTCTAAAGAACTTTATTGTCACGATAAGCTATGCAATAATAAGCCTGCTCACCTGAGAGTCTGTGGTCTGAGAGAACTGGAGTGGCAGGACTTCTATTTATAGACCTGCATGAGGTGATTCTCTGAATTCAAATTGGATTAGGAAAAGATATTCTCCCTTATCTATAACCATAAAATCTGAATTTTTCCATGGGAAAATCCCAACAATAAAATTCGGTTTTTTTAGGATAAATCCAATCCAAATCTAAACAAGATTTTAACTAGAATTTTATCTCCCTTTTTCAACCAAAAAATCTGAAATTCCTAGGAGAAAATCTCCTCAAAAAATTCAGCCACTTTTAGTATAAGGGAGAATCAAAATTCCATTAGGATTTTCAAGCTTGAATCTTATCTCAACCTTATCCAAAATAACTGAATTTTCCTAGGAGATTTCCACCATAATTTCGGCCACTTATCAGGGAAGGAGAGAATCCAAATTCAACTGGGATTGAAACTTGAAATTTTCCCTTGAACCTTATCCACAAAAACCAAAATTCCATTGAGGATTATCCTCAAAACTTCGTCCATAATTTGTTAGGATTTGGATTCAAAATTCAAGTAGGATTCTAACAAGATTATCCTCTCTAAATCCAACTCAAATTCGAATTTCAAACCTTGTGGATTTTCCACAACAAATTCGAATCTCACTTGGACTGTGATTTAAAATTTGAATTTCAAATTTGAAATTTGAATTTCAAATTTAAATTTCAAATTTCAAATTTCAAATTTAAATTTCAAATTCAAATTTCAAATTCGAATTTCAAATTCGAATTTCAAATTCAAATTTCAAATTCAAATTTCAAATTTCAAAATTCAAATTTCAAATTTCAAAATCCACAAAATGGTTGTGTTTCAAATTCTTGTTCTCATGGATAATTTTCTACAACTCCAATCCAATCTCAAATAAAATCATGGCAACTTTATTTGGAGTTCGAATAATTGTGTACTCTATTATCCAAAACAAAATCTGAATACAACCGGAGAGAATCTTGTCTACCATCCTAATCCTGTGTCATCACCATCCATGCATAATAAACCAGCCAAGAGCATACACAAATCAATTTGCCAAACGTTAAGGAATTATGTGGAGCTAGTAGAGGGACTGATTGGACATATATAATCGGGCTCCCGTGATCATATATGATCATCATTCTGTACCGAACAACTCAATCATATGATCACTAATTTCAGAATCACACCACTATAAACCTGAAACTGAACTCCCAATTATATACCGTATTACGTAAGCCTGTGACGAGCTACTATCCAATGACCTTGTCATATATGCAAAACCCTCATATGATATCCATGATCAGCCTTAGGTCAAAGTCCGTTTAATCCTACTGATCAGGCTATCTTAAAGTTCCATTATACTACCGAATTAAGAAAATGATTATTCACCATATGTGAATAAGAAGTCATCCACCCAGCAGACGACCCAAGACCTTGTCCATTTTCACATTCAGTATAATGCCTTTAAGAGGATACCTTTAACTCCTCAGAGCTATGATTCCGATATCTGCAAACAAACCCTTCATCGTATACAAGTCATGCACCCAACGAACCGGTCTATAAGCTTACTACCTCTGAGACGCTTTAGCCATTGGAACATCAAAGTACACAAGTCATATACATGAAGTAGTTCATTTACTTAGGATTAAGGTTATTGCACAATGAACGTCAAAAGCAGATTGATCCACTCATAGCGGACTACGTAGATCAATCACGCTTTAGTCCCGGTCTAATATGTCACCACCAAGTAACATATCTATGTCTCTGCTTGGGAGTCCAGCTCCAGACAGTCAAGACAAACCGTCCCCTCTAAGGCTTTAGACAACATAATAGTCTTAACATGAGTTAGATGCTTGGTCTAACCCTATAGACTACAGACCATAGTTTAGACCGCTAACTTTAGAATATTGTCTTCTCGCATACAAAAGTCCATTGCATGCAACGTTCTAACAGTTTTAACACAAGCAGTCAGTGAGCCATATTTGCTTACATTTACTTTAACATGTAAATAAAATGAGGACAGATAGCAATATAATGAATAACCTCTATATATAATTTTATTATCCAGTTCAAAATGAATACATCAAAATGTCTCTAATGCTTAGGGCATTTCCTAACAATCTCCCACTTGCCCTAAGCCAGTAGATGTGCCATGTTACGCATCCCCATCGCCTCTACATGCCTCTCAAAGCTTCTAACCACCAAAGTCTTAATAAAGTGATCGGCGATGTTGTCCTCGGACGCGATCTTACATACATCCACTTGTCCTGTCTCCACATGCCCTCTAATAATTTGATATCTCCGATCGATGTGCTTGGTCCTCTTGTGGTGCCGAGATTCCCTTGTGTTGGCAATAGCCCCTGTATTATCATAGTAAAGTGTGATAGGCTTGTCAACACCCGGAATGACCTTAAGGTCTCTAAAGAACTTGTGGAGTCAAACCGCTTCTTTAGATGCCTCAGCTGCAGCCACATATTCAGCCTCCATAGTAGAGTCAGCTGTGCAGCCCTGCTTCACGCTCCTCCATACAATGGCGCCTCCTCCGAGTAAAAACACTGATCCAGATGTCGATTTCCTCGAATCCTTACAAGTCTGGAAGTTTGAGTCCGTGTATCCTACGGGTGTTAGGTCCCCTCCAGAATACACTAGCATATAATCCCTCATTCTCTTAAGATACTTGAGTATATGCTTTATTGCTTGCCAGTGCTTGGTTCCAGGATTCGCTTGATATCACCTCACCATACCTACTACAAAACATATGTGTGGGCGAGTGCAAAGCATAGCGTACATAAGGTTACCCACAGCGGATGCATAAGGGACCTTACTCATATGCTCTCTTTCTTCCGATGTCTTGGGACAGTCATCCAATGAAAGAGTTAGACCGACAATAGAAGGTTGCGAACCTTTCTTTGCCTCTTGCATTGCATATTTGTCAATTATTTTATCTATGTATGAAGCTTGGGATAACGCTATCATTTTGTTCTTTCGATCTCTAAAGAGACGAATACCTAGAACATAATTAGCTTCTCCCAAGTCCTTCATGTCAAACTGTTGGTGTAACCAAAGCTTGACCGATGATAAGTTCCCTACATCATTCCCAATGAGTAGTATATCATCGACATAGAGTATCAGAAAAACCACTTTTCTATCCTTAATACGTTTATAAACACAAGGTTCATCAATGTTCTACTCAAAACCAAATGTCTTAATCGCTTGATCAAACCTCTGGTTCCATGAGCGGGATGCCTGCTTTAATCCATAAATAGATCAAAGCAACTTGCAGACTTTCCTTTCTTGGCCTTTCGCTACGAACCCTTCAGGCTGTATCATATAGATACACTCTTTAAGATGGCCATTCAAGAATGCCGTCTTGACATCCATTTGCCAGATCTGGTAATCGAGAGCCGCAGCAATGGACAGAAGAATACGGATAGACTTCAGCATAGCAACAAGTGAAAAGGTTTCATCGTAATCGATTTCAGCCTTTTGCATGTACCCCTTTGCAACTAGTCTAGCTTTGAAAGTTTCCACTCTCCCTTCCGCATTCTTCTTTCTTTTGTAGACCCATTTGCATGTTAGGAAATGCCCTAAGTATTAGAGACATTTTGATGTATTCATTTTGAACTGGATAATAAAATTATACATAGAGGTTATTCATTACATTGCAATTTGTCCTCGTCTTATTTACATGTTAAAGTAAATGTAAGCAAATATGGCTCACTGACTGCTTGTGTTAAAACTGTTGGAACGTTGCATGCAATGGACTTTTGTATGCGAGAAGACAATGTTCTAAAGTTAGCAGTCTAAACTATGGTCTGTAGTCTATGGGGTTAGACCGAGCATCTAACTCATGTTAAGACTATTATGTTGTCTAAAGCCTTGGAGAGGACGGTCTGTCTTGACTGTCTAGAGCTGGACTCCCAAGTAGAGACATGGATATGTTGCTCGGTGGTGACATATTAGACCGGGACTAAAGCGTGATTGATCTATGTAGTCTGCTATGAGTGGATCAATCTGCTTTTGATGTTCATTGTGCAATAACCTTAATCCTGAGTAAATGAACTACTTCATATATATGACTTGTGTACTTTGATGTTCCAATGGCTAAAGCGTCTCAGAGGTAGTAAGCTTATAGACCGGTTCGTTGGGTGCATGACTTGTATACGATGAATGGTTTGTTTGTAGATATCGGAATCATAGCTCTGAGGAGTTAAAGGTATCCTCTTAAAGGCATTATACTGAATGTGAAAATGGACAAGGCCTTGGGTCGTCTGCTGGGCGGATGACTTCTTATTCACATATGGTGAATAATCATTTTCTTAATTCGGTAGTATAATGGAACTTTAAGATAGCCTGATCAGTAGGATTAAACGAAATTTTAACCTAAGGATGATCATGGATATCATATGAGGGTTTTGCATATATGACAAGGTCATTAGATGGTAGCTCGTCACAGGCTTACGTAATACGGTATATAATTGGGAGTTCAGTTTCAGGTTTATAGTGGTGTGACTCTGAAATTAGTGATCATATGATTGAGTTGTTCAGAACAGAATGATGATCATATGGAATCACGGGAGCCCGATTATATATGTCCAATCAGTCCCTCTACTAGCTCCACATAATTCCTTAACATTTGGCAAATTGATTTGTGTATGCTATTGGCTAGTTTATTATGCATGGATGGTGATGACACAGGATTAGGATGGTAGACAAGATTCTCTCCGGTTGGATTCAGATTTTGTTTTGGATAATAGAGTACACAATTATTCGAACTCCAAATAAAGTTGCCATGATTTTATTTGAGATTGGATTGGAGTTGTAGAAAATTATCCATGAGAACAAGAATATGAAACACAACCGTTTTGTGGAATTTGAAATTTGAATTTTGAAATTTGAAATTTGAATTTTGAAATTTGAAATTTGAAATTTGAATTTGAAATTTGAATTTGAAATTTGAATTTGAAATTTAAATTTGAAATTTGAAATTTGAAATTTGAAATTTGAATTTGAAATTTGAATTTGAAATTTGAAATTCAAATTTTGAATCACAGTCCAAGTAGGATTCGAATTTGTTGTGGAAAATCCACAAGGTTTGAAATTCGAATTTGAGTTGGATTTGGAGAGGATAATCTTGTTAGAATCCTACTTGAATTTTGAATCCAAATCCCAACAAAAGTGGGCGAATTTTTTGAGGATAATCCTCAATGGAAAATTCGGGTTTTGTAGATAAGATTCAAGGGAAAATTCAAGTTTCAATCCTAGTTGAATTTGGATTCTCTCCTTCCCTAAAAGTGGCCGAAATTTTGTAGCCTTTATCCAAGGAAAATTCGGTTATTTTTGGATAAGGTTGAGATAAGATTCAAGCTTGAAAATCCTAGTGGAATTTTTGATTCTCCCTTATCCATAATGGCCGAAATCTTTTGGAGGATTTTCTCCTCGTGAATTTCGGATTTTTTGGTTGAAAAAGGGAGATAAAATTCTAGTTAAAATCTTGTTAAGATTTGGATTGGATTTATCTTAGGAAAAACCGAATTTATTGTTAGGATTATCCTATGGAAAAATTCGGATTTTTTGGTTAAAGATAAGGGAGAAAATCTTTTCCTAGTCCAATTCGAATTCAGAGAATCACCTCATGCAGGTCTATAAATAGAGGTCCTGCCACTCCAGTTCTCTCAGACCACAGACTCTCAGGTGAGCAGGCTTATTGTTGCACAGCTCATCGTGACAATACAGTTCTTTAGAGATCTGGGTGGTCGGAAGAAGACTAGCAGTGCTAGCATACCGATCGAGGTTCAGAGTGCCCACACACTCAGCCATTCGGGAATTGGAGAATAGTAGAGAAGGCTAGTTAGTTGAAGCCTCCGGTCATTCTCCTCCTGCAAGATTGGCGTCCTTGAGGTATGAGTTTTAATTGTTGTTGGTTTATTGTATATGGCATCATGAGATATTTAACGATCTAAAAATTTTTATTGTTCCGCTGCGCCACTCTGATACGTTTTTACCGATTTATTTTCCTACAATTGGTATCAGAGCCATCTCATGACTATGCCATGCACATAAATTAGACAATTACTTAGTCTTTTTATTTATGTATGGATTTGATATTTAGAGAGTGGCATTCTAGGGTTCCTTTATGTTGTTATCATGTATTATGTATAAAGTATGTGGTTATTTTAATTTTTTGAATTATTATAAGCATGCTTGTTTATACCAGTTATGGTTCCTTAGAATTTAGAAAAATTGTATCTAGGAATTTTTATGTAACCATGGGAGCAGTTTATTAACACTGTAATTTTCCCATGGATTTTAATTTTTATCTCTTAGATTTTTTATGGTTAGAATTTTTGTACACCGGAAACGGTTTAGGAATTTTTTATGTAATTATTCTTGGAGGAGATTGAAGATTGAAGACCGTAATTTATTTTTCCCAAAAGTTAAATTTAATTTAAAGATTGAAATTTTGATTGTGTGGAAAATTTCAATTTAATTGGGATTCAAATTAATTTTTGGAGATCCTAATAGGTAAATTGGAATATGGCACGAAAATCGAGACACGACCCCTCGGAATAGGCCGACGGGCCTTGGTGGGGCTGCAGCCCCTGCCCTCGGGCAGGATGGGGCTGCGACAGCCCCTATGCAGGCAAACATCACCCACGGCCGCAGGCTTGGCCTGCAGCCAAGGGTGGCGTAGCCTGCCCAAGGCCGGCCGCAGCCTGGGCATGCAGCCACTGGCTGCAGGCGCTGCCTGCAGCCTGCCGGCGCTGCCTGCAGCCTGCCGGCTGCTGCGCCCAGCCTGGGCGTGCAGCCTGGCGCTGCAGGCTTGGCCTGCAGCCCGGCAGGCTGCACAAGGGGCAACCGTGGGCTGCCAGCCCCTCCGGGGTTGGTGGCTGCCCACGGCAGCTACCGCCTTCACGGGCGGCGGTCCAAAAATTTGAAAATTTTGATTTTTAAATTTGAGATTTAATTTTAAATCATGTTTAAAAATATGTAATTGAAAATTTGAAATTTTTGAAATTACATATTATTACACATGATGATTAAAATTGTTTAAAATTTGAATTAGAAATTTAAATTTGAAATTCGAATTTGGAGTTTGAATTTGAAATTTAAATTTTTGGAAATTTACATTTTAAATAATTCTTGGGATGAGAAATAAATGGAGAGGCTACATAAAGATGGATACAAGAAGACGGAACAAAATTCAAGACCCAAAGAATGCTTTGGATGGAATTTTGTAATCTTTATTTTCTTTGTTCTAGGATGGAACCATGGCTTGGTTATTCTGTCAATTATTTTTCTGTGATATGTCATGGATGTATAAATATGTATTGATGGATGTTTTGTATGCATATTTGATAACATGTCATATAGGATAGGTGAGTGCCGCTCATACTATATTGATCATACATAATTTGACAAAACTTGCATGTTTTTCAAAATATTGAGTGGGAGAGGGTTTCAAACAAAACCCACGGCCTCCATTGTTGATCCATATGTGAAAGCATGGTAACGCCTCGCGTCAGTTCTGACCTGACCACACCCCTCGGTAGGTGTTTACCGCCGCTGGTATACTAGATTGGATCTCCTATGTGGAAAACGTGTTCGGGTGCGATCCTATTCATGACCACCCCTCGGTGGCTTGGTAGGACGTGGATCGGGCTACGTAAACAATGGTTATACACTCAAGACTCGTTTAGTTATTAACCTTCCCTAGAAGCTCTATTAACTAAACTGGTGGCCAAATAAGCGGTTATTAATATATGTCTTAACCTTGGAGGATTTAAGGTAACATATATTAATTGGACGGGGTCCATGTTCCGGCTATTTGTTCTAATGACCACCCCTCGGTGGCTTGGGGCAATAGGTGCTGAGAATTACCGTTGCAATGCTACATGTTTTTTCAAGTTTCATGTAGGAACATACTTGTATGTTTTTATTTGCTAAATTATCTGTATATTTGCTTGGGCTTTGTAATGATGTCTAGTATAATTTTATTTCAGTTCAAAATGTCACCGACACGCCTCATTTCAATACTTACTGAAAATAAGTTGAATGGCGACAATTATTAAGATTGGAAAAGAAATCTATTAATAGTTCTCAGCTGCGAGAGACACAAGTTCGTACTTGACGAACCATGCCCACCTGGGCCCAAACCTGACACACCACTTGAGGAGGTCCCGGTTGCCTATAATCGTTGGAGAGAATCCAATGAAATAGCTCGATGCTACATCCTTGCTAGCATGACGAGTGCTTTACAAAAGCAGCATGAGACTTATCAAGTTGCTGGGGAGATCATGGATAATCTGGAGGACATGTTCGGAGGCCAAGAAAAATTGGCTCGACAGTCCGCTATCACCAGCATTATGAACTCCAAGCAAAAGGCGGGTACTCCGGTGAAGGACCATATGATCACTCTAATGGGATTCTTCGCTGAGGCTGCCGATAATGGTGCTGCGTTGGACTATAACACCCAGATCGAGATGGTGTTCAAGACTCTGTCTAAAGATTTTGTGGGGTTTAAGGCCGCATACAATCTGGCGACAAAGAAGTTAGGACTTACCGAGCTCATGAAGCAACTACAGGCTTATGAGCGGATGATCAAGGATGAGGATACGGTCCGACCTAAAGGAGAGGCCAATTTGGCGGAATCTTCCAATCCTTCACGGAAGAGGAAGAGGCCAAATAAGAAGCAAGTGGCTTCCAGTTCTTCTAATCCTCCTGTCTCGGACGGGAAGAAGAAGAAGAAGAACAAGAAGCCAAAGGACCCTAAAAAGTCCAAATGCTTCCACTGTGGGAAGGTAGGTCACTTCAAGAAGGCTTGCCGGGAATTCTTAGCCTCCAAGGGCGAGGAAGGGGTTCGTGGAAACGAGAAGTCTACATGATAGGAGCCTCTCGTTGCGGACTGGAGATGGTAGCTTTGTGGTGGCTGAGGCAGTGGGAGACGTACATCTTTATTTCGATCAATTTAGGTTTATTTTATTGAAAGACTGTTTTTATGTTCCTAATTTTAGGAGGAACCTTATATCGGTAGCTTGTTTAATAAAGGATTCTTATTCAGTTTCTTTTAGTAAAAAAGTTGATATTCGTAGAAATAAGTCTTTTATCTGTTCTAGATGGATGGATGGAACCTATATTTGATCAGACCAAAGATGTACTCACTGCTTGACACTGAATTAATTGATAGCTCTAAAAGGTTGAAAGTTTCTCACTCTAACAAGGCGTATCTTTGGCATTTAAGACTTGGTCATATTAATCAGGATAGGATTCAAAGATTGGTGAAAGACGGTCCTCTGGAATCTCTGGAGGAGGTACGACTTCCCCAATGTGAGTCTTGTCTAGAGGGTAAGATGACTAAGAGGTCTTTTGGAGCTAAGGGTACAAGGGCACAGGAGCTCTTAGAAATTGTGCACACTGACGTATGTGGCCCCATGAACGTCACAGCACGAGGAGGGTTCGAGTACTATGTCTCTTTCATAGATGATTACTCGAGGTATGGATATGTGTATCTGATGCACCGCAAGAGCGAAACCTTTGATAAATTCAAAGAGTATCATGCGGAAGTAGAAAAGCAATTGGATAAATCCATAAAGACACTTCGATCTGATCGAGGTGGCGAATACCTCTCCGATGAATTTCTAGGACATCTTGTAGAGAATGGGATATTATCCCAATTGACTGCACCTGGTACTCCACAACAGAATGGTGTAGCCGAAAGGAGAAACAGGACCTTATTGGATATGGTACGGTCCATGATGAGTTACTCAACGCTGCCATTATCATTTTGGGGATATGCTTTACAAACGGCGTGCTATATTCTGAACCAGGTTCCGAGCAAATCAATTCCTAGAACTCCGTTTGAATTGTGGCGTGGCAGGAAGCCCTCTCTTGGACATATGAGAATATGGGGCTGCCCGGCACATGTACTGGATGGGGATGCGAAGAAGTTGGAACCAAGATCAGAATTATGCATGTTTGTAGGGTATCCAAAAGGAACTAAAGGAGGTTTGTTCTATAACCCGAAGGAACAAAAAGTCATTGTCTCAACCCATGCGACATTCTTGGAGGAAAGTCACATGAATGACTTTAAGCCTCGAAGCAAAGTGGTGCTAGAGGAGTTATCAGGTGAAAGAACTGCTCCACGGATTTCGGTCTTGGACGCAAGTCCGAGTTCCAGTGAAAGACCTGCAGACGATCAACAATTTAGGGTGCCTCGTCGTAGTGGGAGGGTTTCTAAGAAACCTAATTTCTTCATGTATGATGCTGAGGTATACCAGGCCGAGGCTCATGAGCATGAGGAAGATCCGGTCACATATGATGAAGCTATAAAGGATGTTGATTCTAAATCTTGGAAACAGGCTATGAATAATGAGATGGATTCTATGAAATCCAACTCTGTTTGGGAACTTGTAGATTTGCCGGATGGGATAAAACCCATTGGATGCAAATGGGTCTACAAAAGAAAGAAGGATGCGGAAGGGATAGTGGAAACTTTAAAAGCTAGACTGGTTGCAAAGGGATACACGCAAAAGGCTGGAATCGATTACGAGGAAACCTTTTCACCTGTTGCTATGCTGAAGTCTATCCGTATTCTTCTGTCCATTGCTGCGGCTCTCGATTACGAGATCTGGCAAATGGATGTGAAGACGGCATTCTTGAATGGCCATCTTGAAGAGTGTATCTATATGATACAACCCGAAGGGTTCGTAGCAAAAGGCCAAGATAGGAAAGTCTGCAAGTTGCTTAGATCCATTTATGGATTAAAGCAGGCATCCCACTCATGGAACCAGAGGTTTGATCAAGCGATTAAGACATTTGGTTTTGAGCAGAACGTTGATGAACCTTGTGTTTATAAACGTATTAAGGATGGAAAAGTGGTCTTTCTGATACTCTATGTCGATGATATACTACTCATTGGGAATGATATAGGGAACTTATCATCGGTCAAGCTTTGGTTACACCAACAGTTTGACATGAAGGACTTGGGAGAAGCTAATTATGTTCTAGGCATTCGTCTTTTCAGAGATCGAAAGAACAAAATGATAGCATTATCCCAAGCTTCATACATAGATAAAATAATTGACAAATATGCAATGCTAGAGGCAAAGAAAGGCTCACAACCTTCTATTGCCGGTCTAACTCTTTCATTGGATGACTGTCCCAAGACATCGGAAGAAAGAGAGTGTATGAGTAAGGTCCCTTATGCATCCGCTGTGGGTAGCCTTATGTACGCTATGCTTTGCACTCGCCCGGACATATGTTTTGCAGTAGGTATGGTGAGTCGATATCAAGCGAATCCTGGAACCAAGCACTGGCAAGCAGTAAAGCATATACTCAAGTATCTTAAGAGAACGAGGGATTATATGCTAGTGTATTCTAGAGGGGACCTAACACCCGTAGGATACACGGACTCAGACTTCCAGACTTGTAAGGATTCGAGGAAATCGACATCTGGATCAGTGTTTTTACTTAGAGGAGGAGCCATTGTGTGGAGGAGCGTGAAGCAGGGCTGCACAGCTGACTCTACTATGGAGGCTGAGTATGTGGCTGCGGCTGAGGCATCTAAAGAAGCGGTTTGGCTCCGCAAGTTCTTTAGAGACCTTGAGGTCATTCCGGGTGTTGACAAGCCTATCACACTTTATTGTGATAATACAGGGGCTATTGCCAATACAAGGGAATCTCGGCACCACAAGAGGACCAAGCACATAGATCGGAGGTATCACATTATTAGAGGGCATGTGGAGACAGGACAAGTGGATGTATGTAAGATCGCGTCCGAGGACAACATTGCCGATCCCTTTACTAAGACTTTGGTAGCTAGAAGCTTTGAAAGGCATGTAGAGGTGATGGGGATGCATAACATGGCACATCTACTGGCTTAGGGCAAGTGGGAGATTGTTAGGAAATGCCCTAAGTATTAGAGACATTTTGATGTATTCATTTTGAACTGGATAATAAAATTATACATAGAGGTTATTCATTACATTGCAATTTGTCCTCGTCTTATTTACATGTTAAAGTAAATGTAAGCAAATATGGCTCACTGACTGCTTGTGTTAAAACTGTTGGAACGTTACATGCAATGGACTTTTGTATGCGAGAAGACAATGTTCTAAAGTTAGCAGTCTAAACTATGGTCTGTAGTCTATGGGGTTAGACCGAGCATCTAACTCATGTTAAGACTATTATGTTGTCTAAAGCCTTGGAGGGGACGGTCTGTCTTGACTGTCTGGAGCTGGACTCCCAAGTAGAGACATGGATATGTTGCTCGGTGGTGACATATTAGACCGGGACTAAAGCGTGATTGATCTACGTAGTCCGCTATGAGTGGATCAATCTGCTTTTGACGTTCATTGTGCAATAACCTTAATCCTGAGTAAATGAACTACTTCATATATATGACTTGTGTACTTTGATGTTCCAATGGCTAAAGCGTCTCAGAGGTAGTAAGCTTATAGACCGGTTCATTGGGTGCATGACTTGTATACGATGAAGGGTTTGTTTGCAGATATCGGAATCATAGCTTTGAGGAGTTAAAGGTATCCTCTTAAAGGCATTATACTGAATGTGAAAATGGACAAGGTCTTGGGTCGTCTGCTGGGCGGATGACTTCTTATTCACATATGGTGAATAATCATTTTCTTAATTCGGTAGTATAATGGAACTTTAAGATAGCCTGATCAGTAGGATTAAACGGACTTTAACCTAAGGCTGATCATGGATATCATATGAGGGTTTTACATATATGACAAGGTCATTGGATGGTAGCTTGTCACAGGCTTACGTAATACGGTATATAATTGGGAGTTCAGTTTCAGGTTTATAGTGGTGTGACTCTGAAATTAGTGATCATATGATTGAGTTGTTCAGTACAGAATGATGATCATATGGAATCACGGGAGCCCGATTATATATGTCCAATCAGTCCCTCTACTAGCTCCACATAATTCCTTAACATTTGGCAAATTGATTTGTGTATGCTATTGGCTAGTTTATTATGCATGGATGGTGATGACACAGGATTAGGATGGTAGACAAGATTCTCTCCGGTTGGATTCAGATTTTGTTTTGGATAATAGAGTACACAATTATTCGAACTCCAAATAAAGTTGCCATGATTTTATTTGAGATTGGATTGGAGTTGTAGAAAATTATCCATGAGAACAAGAATATGAAACACAACCGTTTTGTGGAATTTGAATTTTGAATTTTGAAATTTGAATTTTGAATTTTGAAATTTGAAATTTGAAATTTGAATTTGAAATTTGAATTTGAAATTTGAATTTGAAATTCGAATTTGAAATTTGAATTTGAAATTTAAATTTGAAATTTGAAATTTGAAATTTGAATTTGAAATTCAAATTTTGAATCACAGTCCAAGTAGGATTCGAATTTGTTGTGAAAATCCACAAGGTTTGAAATTCGAATTTGAGTTGGATTTGGAGAGGATAATCTTGTTAGAATCCTACTTGAATTTTGAATCCAAATCCCAACAAAAGTGGGCGAATTTTTTGAGGATAATCCTCAATGGAAAATTCGGTTTTTGTGGATAAGATTCAAGGGAAAATTCAAGTTTCAATCCTAGTTGAATTTGGATTCTCTCCTTCCCTAAAAGTGGCCGAAATTTTGGAGCCTTTATCCAAGGAAAATTCGGTTATTTTTGGATAAGGTTGAGATAAGATTCAAGCTTGAAAATCCTAGTGGAATTTTTGATTCTCCCTTATCCATAATGGCTGAAATCTTTTAGAGGATTTTCTCCTTGTGAATTTCGGATTTTTTGGTTGAAAAAGGGAGATAAAATTCTAGTTAAAATCTTGTTAAGATTTGGATTGGATTTATCTTAGGAAAAACCGAATTTATTGTTAGGATTATCCTATGGAAAAATTCGGATTTTTTGGTTAAAGATAAGGGAGAAAATCTTTTCCTAGTCCAATTCGAATTCAGAGAATCACCTCATGTAGGTCTATAAATAGAGGTCCTGCCACCCCAGTTCTCTCAGACCACAGACGCTCAGGTGAGCAGGCTTATTGTTGCACAGCTCATCGTGACAATAAAGTTCTTTAGAGATCTGGGTGGTCGAAAGAAGACTAGCAGTGCTAGCATACCGATCGAGGTTCAGAGTGCCCACACACTCAGCCATTCGGGAATTGGAGAATAGTAGAGAAGGCTAGTTGGTTGAAGCCTCCGGTCATTCTCCTCCTGCAAGATTGGCGTCCTTGAGGTATGAGTTTTAATTGTTGTTGGTTTATTGTATATGGCATCATGAGATATTTAACGATCTAAAAATTTTTATTGTTCCGCTGCGCCACTCTGATACGTTTTTACCGATTTATTTTCCTACAATTGCATCCAACGGGTTTTATCCCATCTGGCAAATCTACAAGTTCTCAAATAGAGTTGGATTTCATAGAATCCATCTCATTGTTCATAGCCTGTTTCCAAGATTTAGAATCAACATCATTTACAGCTTCATCATAGGTGACCGGATCATCCTCATGCTCATGAGCCTCGGCCTGGTATACCTCAGCATCATACATGAAGAAATTAGGTTTCTTCGAAACCCTCCCACTACGACGAGGCACCCTAAATTGTTGATCGTCTGCAGGTCTTTCACTGGAACTCGAACTTGCGTCCAAGACCGAAATCTATAGAGCAGTTCTTTCACCCGATAACTCCTCTAGCACCACTTTGCTTCGAGGCTTAAAGTCATTCATTGACTTTCCTCCAAGAATGTCGCATGGGTTGAGACAATGACCTTTTGTTCCTTCGGGTTATAGAACAAACCTCCTTTAGTTCATTTTGGATACCCTACAAACATGCATAATTCTGATCTTGGTTCCAACTTCTTCGCATCCCCATCCAGTACATGCGCCGGGCAGCCCCATATTCTGATATGTCCAAGGGAGGGCTTCCTGCCACGCCACAATTCATACGGAGTTCTGGGAATTGATTTGCTCGGAACCTGGTTCAGAATATAGCATGCCGTTTGTAAAGCATATCCCCAAAATGATAATGGCAGCGTTGAATAATTCATCATGGACCGTACCATATCCAATAAGGTCCTGTTTCTCCTTTCGGCTACACCATTTTGTTGTGGAGTACCAGGTGCAGTCAATTGGGATAATATCCCATTCTCTACAAGATGTCCTAGAAATTCGTCGGAGAGGTATTCGCCACCTCGATTAGATCGAAGTGTCTTTATGGATTTATCCAATTGCTTTTCCACTTCCGCACGATACTCTTTGAACTTGTCAAAGGTTTCGCTTTTGCGGTGCATTAGATACATATATCATACCTCGAGTAATCATCTATAAAAGAGACATAATACTCGAACCCTCCTCGTGCTGTGACGCTCATGGGGCTACATACGTCAGTGTGCATAATTTCTAAGAGCTCCTGAGCCCTTGTACCCTTAGCTCCAAAAGACCTCTTAGTCATATTACCCTCTAGACAAGACTCACATTGGGGAAGACGTACCTCCTCCAGAGATTCTAAAGGACCGTCTTTCACCAATCTTTGAATCCCATCCTGATTAATATGACCAAGTCTTAATGCCAAAGATACGCCTTGTTAGAGTGAGAAACTTTCAACCGTTTAGAGTTATCAATTAATTCAGTGTCAAGCAGTGAGTACATCTTTGGTTTGATCAAATATAGGTTTCCATTCATCCATCCAGAACAGATAAAAGACTTATTTCTACGAATATCAACTTTTTTACTAAAAGAAACTGAATAAGAATCCTTTATTAAACAAGCTACCGATATAAGGTTCCTCCTAAAATTAGGAACATAAAAACAGTCTTTCAATAAAATAAACCTAAATTGATCAAAGTAAAGGTAAACATCTCCCACTGCCTCAGCCACCACAAAGCTACCATCTCCAGTCCGCAACGAAAGGCTCCTATCATATAGACTTCTCGTTTCCACGAACCCCTGCATAGAAACACAAACATGATTAGTGGCGCCCAAATCAATGACCCAAGTGTCTTTTGATTCTTCCACCAAACACGCTTTTAAGTAGTGAAGTTCCTTACCTTCCTTGCCCTTGGCGGCTAGGAATTCCCGGCAAGCCTTCTTAAAGTGACCTACCTTCCCACAATGGAAGCATTTGGACTTTTTAGGGTCGTTTGGCTTCTTGTTCTTGTTCTTCTTCTTCTCATCTGAGACAGGAGGATTAGAAGAACTAGAAGCCACTTGCTTCTTATTTGGCCTCTTCCTCTTCCGTAAGGGATTGGAAGATTCTCTCAAATTGGCCTCTCCTTTAGGTCGGACCGCATCCTCATCCCCGATCATCCGCTCATAAGCCTGTAGTTGCTTCATGAGCTCGGTAAGTCCTAACTCCTTTGTCGCCAGATTGTATACGACCTTAAACCCCACAAAATCTTTAGACAGAGTCTTGAACACCATCTCGATCTAGGTGTTGTAGTCCAACTCAGCACCATTCTCAACAGCCTCAGTGAAGAATCCCATTAGAGTGATCATATGGTCCTTCACCGGAGTACCCACCTTTTGCTTCGAGTTCGTAATACTGGTGATAGCGAACTGTCGAGCCAATTTTTCTTGGCCTCCGAACATGTCCTCCAGATTTTCCATGATCTCCCCAGCAACTTGATAAGTCTCATGCTGCTTTTGTAAAGCACTCGTCATGCTAGCAAGGATGTAACATCGAGCTATATCATTGGATTCTCTCCAACAATTATAGGCAACCGGGACCTCCTCAAGTGGTGTGTCAGGTTTGAGCCCAGGTGGGAATGGTTCGTCCAGTATGAACTTGTGTCTCTCGCAGCTAAGAACTATTAATAGATTTCTTTTCCAATCTTTATAATTATCGCCATTCAGTTTATTCTCAGTGAGTATTGAAATGAGGGGTGTCGGTGACATTTTGAACTGAAATAAAATTATACTAGACATCATTACAAAGCCCAAGCAAATATACAGATAATTTAGCAAATAAAACATACAAGTATATTCCTACATGAAACTTGAAAAACATGTAGCATTGCAACGGTAATTCTCAGCACCTATTGCCCCAAGCCGTCGAGGGGTGGTCATGAAAACAAATAGCCGGAACATGGACCCCGTCCAATTAATATATGTTGCCTTAAATCCTCCAAGGTTAAGACATAAATTAATAACCGCTTATTTGGCCACCAGCTTAGTTAACAGAGCTTCTAGGGAAGGTTAATAACTAAACAAGTCTTGAGTGTATAACCATTGTTCACGTAGCCCGATCCACGTCCTACCAAGCCACCGAGGGGTGGTCATGAATAGGATCGTACCCGCACACGTTTTCCACATAGGAGATCCAATCTAGTATACCGGCGGCGGTAAACACCTACCGAGGGGTGTGGTCAGGGCAGAACTGACGCGAGGCGTTACCATGCTTTCACATATGGATCAACAATGGAGGCCGTGGGTTTTGTTTGAAACCCTCTCCCACTCAATATTTTGAAAAACATGCAAGTTTTGACAAATTATGTATGATCAATATAGTATGAGCGGCACTCACCTATCCTATATGACATGTTATCAAATATGCATATAAAACATCCATCAATACATATTTATACATCCATGACATATCACAGAAAAAATAATTAACAGAATAACCAAGTCATGGTTCCATCCTAGAACAAAGAAAATAAAGATTACAAAATTCCATCCAAAGCATTCTTTGGGTCTTAAATTTCGTTCTGTCTTCTTGTATCCATTTTTATGTAGCCTCTCCATTTATTTCTCATCCCAAGAATTATTTAAAATTTAAATCTCCAAAAATTTAAATTTCAAATTCAAATTCCAAATTTGAATTTCAAATTTAAATTTCAAATTTAAATTTTAAACAATTTTAAACATCATGTGTAATAATATGTAATTTCAAAAATTTCAAATTTTCAATTACATATTTTTAAACATGATTTAAAATTAAATCTCAAATTTAAAAAATCAACATTTTTCGATTTTTGGACCATCGCACTGCCGCCCCCGAAGGCAGCAGCCGCCGTGGGCAGCCACCAGCCCCACGGGGTTGCCCCCTATGTGCAGCCTTGCTGGGTTGCAGGCCAAGCCTACAATGCTAGGCTGCACGCCCAGGCTGGGCGTAGCAGCCGGCAGGCTGCACGCCTAGGCTACAGCCAGCCTTGGGCAGGCCACGGCCACCCTTGGCTGCAGGCCAAGCCTGCGGCCATGGGTGGTGTTGGCCTGCACAGGGCCTGCCGCAGCCCCATCCTGCCCGAGGGCAGGGGCTGCAGCCCCACCAAGGCCCGTCAACCTATCCCGAGGGGTCGTGTCTCGATTTTCATGCCATATTCCAATTTACCTATTAGGATCTCTAAAAATTAATTTGAATCCCAATTAAATTGAAATTTTCCACACAATTAAATTTCAACCTTTAAATCAAATTTAACTTTTGAGAAAAAAATAAATTACGGTCTTCAATTTTCAATATCCTCCAAGAATAATTACATAAAATTTCCTAAACCGTTTCCGGTGTACAAAAATTCTAACCATAAAAATTCTAAGAGACAAAAAATTAAAATCCATGGGAAAATTACAGTGTTAATAAACTGCTCCCATGGTTACATAAAAATTCCTAGATACAATTTTTCTAAATTTTAAGGAATCATAACTGGCATAAACAAGCATGCTTATAATAATTCATAAAATTAAAATAACCACATACTTTATACATAATCCATGATAACAGCATAAAGGAACCCTAGAATGCCACTTTCTAAATATCAATCCCATACATAAATAAAAAGACTAAGTAATTGTCTAATTTATGTACATGGCATAGTCATGAGATGGCTCTGATACCAATTGTAGGAAAATAAATCGGAAAAACGTATCAGAGTGGCGCAGCGGAACAATAAAAATTTTAGATCGTTAAATATCTCATGATGCCATATACAATAAATCAACAACAATTAAAACTCATACCTCAAGGACGCCAATCTGCAGGAGGAGAATGACCGGAGGCTTCAACCAACTAGCCTTCTCTACTATTCTTCAATTCCCGAATGGCTGAGTGTGTGGGCACTCTGAACCTCGATCGGTATGCTAGCACTGCTAGTCTTCTTCCGACCACCCAGATCTCTAAAGAACTTTATTATCACGATGAGTTGTGCAATAATAAGCCTGCTCACCTGAGAGTCTGTGGTCTGAGAGAACTGGAGTGGCAGGACCTCTATTTATAGACCTGCATGAGGTGATTCTCTGAATTCGAATTGGATTAGGAAAAGATATTCTCCCTTATCCATAATCATAAAATCTGAATTTTTCCATCGGAAAATCCCAACAATAAAATTCGGTTTTTTTAGGACAAATCCAATCCAAATCTAAACAAGATTTTAACTAGAATTTTATCTCCCTTTTTCAACCAAAAAATCCGAAATTCCTAGGAGAAAATCTCCTCAAAAAATTCGGCCACTTTTAGGATAAGGGAGAATCAAAATTCCACTAGGATTTTCAAGCTTGAATCTTATCTCAACCTTATCCAAAATAACCGAATTTTCCTAGGAGATTTCCTCCATAATTTCGGCCACTTTTCAGGGAAGGAGAGAATCCAAATTTAACTGGGATTGAAACTTGAAATTTTCCCTTGAACTTTATCCACAAAAACCGAAATTCCATTGAGGATTATCCTCAAAATTTCGTCCATAATTTGTTAGGATTTGGATTCAAAATTCAAGTAGGATTCTAACAAGATTATCCTCTCCAAATCCAACTTAAATTCAAATTTCAAACCTTGTGGATTTTCCACAACAAATTCGAATCCCACTTGGACTGTGATTCAAAATTGGAATTTCAAATTTCAAATTCGAATTTCAAATTTAAATTTCAAATTCAAATTTCAAATTCAAATTTCAAATTCAAAATTCGAATTTCAAATTTCAAAATTCAAATTTCAAAATCCACAAAACGGTTGTGTTTCAAATTCTTGTTCTCATGGATAATTTTCTACAACTCTAATCCAATCTCAAATAAAATCATGACAACTTTATTTGGAGTTCGAATAATTATGTACTCTATTATCCAAAACAAAATCTGAATCCAACCGGAGAGAATCTTGTCTACCATCCTAATCCTGTGTCATCACCATCCATGCATAATAAACCAGCCAAGAGCATACACAAATCAATTTGCCAAACGTTAAGGAATTATGTGGAGCTAGTAGAGGGACTGATTGGACATATATAATCGGGCTCCCGTGATCATATATGATCATCATTCTGTACCAAACAACTCAATCATATGATCACTAATTTCAGAGTCACACCACTATAAACCTGAAACTGAACTCCCAATTATATACCGTATTACGTAAGCCTGTGACAAGCTACTATCCAGTGACCTTGTCATATATGCAAAACCCTCATATGATATCCATGATCAGCCTTAGGTCAAAGTCCGTTTAATCCTACTGATCAGGCTATCTTAAAGTTCCATTATACTACCGAATTAAGAAAATGATTATTCACCATATGTGAATAAGAATTCATCTGCCCAGCAGACGACCCAAGGCCTTGTCCATTTTCACATTCAGTATAATGCCTTTAAGAGGATACCTTTAACTCCTCAGAGCTATGATTCCGATATCTGCAAACAAACCCTTCATCGTATACAAGTCATGCACCCAACGAACTGGTCTATAAGCTTACTACCTCTGAGATGCTTTAGCCATTGGAACATCAAAGTACACAAGTCATATACATGAAGTAGTTCACTTACTCAGGATTAAGGTTATTGCACAATGAACTTCAAAAGCAGATTGATCCACTTATAGCGGACTACGTAGATCAATCATGCTTTAGTCCCGGTCTAATATGTCACCACCAAGTAACATATCTATCTCTCTACTTGGGAGTCCAGCTCCAGACAGTCAAGACAAACCGTCCCCTCCAAGGCTTTAGACAACATAATAGTCTTAACATGAGTTAAATGCTCGGTCTAACCCCATAGACTACAGACCATAGTTTAGACCGCTAACTTTAGAATACTGTCTTCTCGCATACAAAATTGCATTGCATGCAATGTTCTAACAGTTTTAACACAAGCAGTCAGTGAGTCATGTTTGCTTACATTTACTTTAACATGTAAATAAAATGAGGACAGATAGCAATATAATGAATAACCTCTATATATAATTTTATTATCCCGTTAAAAATGAATACATCAAAATGTCTCTAATGCTTAGGGCATTTCCTAATAGCACAGACAACCTCAGAAACTCGTCTACGCGATTTCGATGCAAAACCGTTCAGTTTGACTTTCGGTCCAAAAGTTAGACCAAGATAATTATGTAGAGTCAAAGATTGAATGTGAAACTTTGAATGAATGTATGGATACATCAAGATCTAACGGCTAGGGTTTAAAGACACTTTGATCCAATAGTTAGGATTCAAAGTCAACACATAAAGTCAAAGAAAGTTTCGTAAATTTTCAAGAGACTTCTAGGGCATGTTAAGTTGTGGTTTTTCAATGGAAAATCAGAAAAAAAAAAATCTGCCAAGTTTTCATTAATTACAAAATAGCCCCTAAAGGTTTGGAAAATTGCACAAAAAGCTTGCAAAAAGGTCCCTAAAAGTGTTGCAACTTGGTCCCACCTTTTTGGCTTCAAAAGTGCATGGTTTTGGCATGAAAGAAATCAGAAAAATTGTGTTCTTTCAGCCTCCAAGTAGCCGTGAGCTTTCCTCCATTGAAACAAGAAATTTTCTTGAAGTTTTCTTCAAGAAAAGTGTGCAAAATCCCTCCCTAGCCTCAAGAAATCAAGAAAGAAAGGTAAGCTTTCATTTTTGCATGATTTCCTCTTCTTTTTCCAAGCAAAAATCATGTGGGATATGGGCTGTTTTGAAGTTAAAATTTCAGATTTTCTTGGATGGTTTTGGTGTTGTAAATCATGTGAAAAAGGGTGATATAGAAAAGTGGTGAAATAGAGTTGAAAAACACCAACTTTGGTGCCTGTTTTTCAAGTAAAATCCGTGGGTTACCATGTGTAGAAAATAAAAAATGGTTGCATCAAATTTGTTGTGTTTGCATGTTCATATGTTTTTGAGATAAAGAAAAGCATGGAAATGAAGTTTGGTTAATTTTGGAAACAAGAACAAAAAGTTTGCTCATGGTGGTTAGGTGAAATCCGTGCGTATGTATGTGTGTTGGTGAATGAAACTTTTATGTTAAGTTTTGGATTTTTAGTGGTTTGACAATGAAGTTTAAGGTGTAAAATGGATGAGGAAAGGAAGAAAGCATGAAAACAAAAATTTATGCTTGATTTCCTAAGTGAAAACTGTGGCATTACAAGAAGAAAAAGCATGAAAGTTTAAGGGATTAGGTTAGTTGTTGTGTTGTAATGAACATATTTGATGGGGAAAATTGAATAATGGAAAAAATGAAGTTTGAAACAAAATTTTGTTTATGTTTTCTTAAGAAAGCCGTGTATAGGTTAGGGAGCAAAAAGTTTGTAATTGTGTGATATGTTATGGAATGAAACAACATGTAAGTTATGAGATAAACTGAGATTAAAAATGAGAAAGAACGGGTTGAAATCCTGTTAGAAACGATTATGTGTTAATGGAAAATTTTACGTAAAAATTTTGTAACTTTTGCGTAAAATTAGGTTTGTAGTATAGTACATGGCAGGTTAGAATAGGATAGATGGTTTTGAGGTGTTTCCTAAACGCCGAGAACCTCGAATTTTAGCAGAAATGCTGCCAAAGTTTTTATAATGGCACGAAGGGCGTTTTGGAAAACGAGGGGTAAATTAGGATCGAGAATGGGAAAACCCAAGCCCCTCACGAACCTAGGCTCGAGAAAGAATGACGGACGATTTCATAACTAGTGAATTGTCCATTTGAGGTCTCAAAAGATTAGAAAAACAAGAAACGAACCCAAGGGTCGGAATAGTACCACCCGAGGGTCAGGTGAATAGTAACCCAAGTATTTTGGCACGAAATGTCATAAAAGCTTGGTAAGACCTAAGAAATATTATTTTATGGTTTTTGGGATTAAAAAACCTAGTTAAAACGTTAAAATACGAATTTTACGGTCTAAGGTCCCGTTAGGGGCAAAATGGTCATTTCGACCTAAAACTTTAGAAAGGTAAAAAGAGAAGTGTTAAGCCCCCTAGAAGGTCTTTGTACAACTTTTGGGATTAGAAAAATTAGTTTAAGCAGTAAAATAAAATGTTTATAGTCTATGTCAAAGCTACTATTCATAATAAATAGTACTATGCATGGTCAAAGTTACTATTTATCATTTGGATCAAAATTTCTGAACTACTCAGAAAAGATCGTTAGAGCCCCAAAAGAGTCTAAACAGGATTTTAAAGGTCAGAATTAAAATTTAAGCCTAACAAACGGAGAAAAACCCTACTAGGGGCAAAACGGTAATTTTGTCAAAAGTTTGGGGTAATATGGTAATTAGGCAAAGAGGTTACAGAAAGGTCTAAATAGGATTGTTTAGACTTTAAATATTGTCCTAAGGCTTAATTAAGTTGTTAAAAGCCAAAGTTCAGATTTTAGTAAAACAAAAGCTATTTAAGAAAAATGTAATTAACCGACGATTTTATTGTCTATAGGAAACCCGACTAGAGACGGGCACAGGATTTCAAACGATTCAAGAAAGCTTACGTTAGCACAAACACTATAAATATATACATTTTAATGTCTACGCATGAACTGACTTACCCTAGGATTATATTTATATGTATAAGTTACGTATGTTTGTGGCATGATATTCTAACATGTTCATGAAGTTAAAAAAGCATACTAAAGAATTAAAAGATAAATATAAGGAAGATAATAAGACTGAAAATGTAAGGTTGGTGACCTCCCCAGTTGTGAGGTTAAAGAATAGCCTCCACCCCAGAAGTGTGGTGTTACTGCAAGAATAAGGTAGTTAATGGCTAACACACTACCCCAAGTATTGTAGTGCGAGATCGACCTTGGGGTTGATTGGTGGGTCGCTCCCCCTTTCCTCCATTGGTCTGTGCGTATTAGGTACATCCAGCCACGGGCCCATAAGTGAAAGATAAAGAAAGATAAAGAAATAAAAGAAAAGAAAAGAAAAGAAAAGAAAAGAAGAAAATAGAATAGAAAGAACCAAGAAATCATAATAGTGGAATTTAAACACATATAAGAGACTAACCGTAGGTGATATGCATAAGGTATGTTTTACTTGTATGTTTGTACTTACTAAGCTCTAGCTCATGAGTCTGTTCGTGATGTAGATAATAAGGGTAAGCAACCGCATTATGAAAAGAAAGCAAAAGGACTGGTAGGGAGATTCCCATAGTGTCATGGACGGGTTGTGAATTCACTTCGCAAGTATCCGTTGTGTGAAGAAAAAAAAGAGTATAGTACTAGAATATATGTATAAGAATATAAAGACAAGAACAGTGTAATATGTATAATGGTGGAGCAAGTTTAAAAGTATACTTATGTAATGACGTGTGTTTATATTACTAAGTATTTTAAAGAAACAATACCGCTAGTATTTTACAAAAAAAATGAAATAGTTTAAAGTATGTATATATGCGATTTCGAGAACTTATCTTTTCAATAGAAAAAAAATTTTTTCATGGTTTTTCAAACACCAATTTTTAAGCTACAAAGAGAAAAGCAAGTTAAGCAAGAAGAAATAAGAAGGCAAAGAAAGAAAGAAAGAAAGAAAGAAAGTGGACAACTCGAGCTAGTCGGGTGGCCCACAGAAATCTACTGTCTCGCAACAACTACCGATTGGAAAACTTCCAAAGTCATTGCAGCAAGAAATTAAAACATTGAAGGTAGAGCTGATAGTTAGAAAATTGGCTACACTACAGTTGGAATCAACGCTGTATGAGGATATTAGAGAGGCTTGGAAATGAGACCCAAAGCTAGCAAGTCCACCAGAGGAAGTATTTAAAGATGGATTAATCCTACATCAGGGAAGAATTCAAATTCCAAATGATGACGGATTAAGAAGGCGAATTATGGCATAAGCCCATGAAATGCCATATTTAGTACATGCCCCAGCCAGTAAAATATACTAGGATTTGAAGCTACAATTTTGGTGGAAAGGGATGAAGAAGGACATTGCGGAGTTTGTAAGTAGACGCATGATGGGCCAAAAGATTAAGGCTGAACATCATCATCCAAGTGGAAAACTAAAACCGTTGGAGATTCCTGAATGGAAATGGGAACATATCACAATGGACTTTGTGGTAGGGCTACCGAAGACCCGAGAAGGTTATGACATCATTTGGGTTATTGTCGACAGGTTGACAAATACGGCAAGGTTTATTGCGGTGAAAATGACCTTTTTGTTGGAAAATTTAGCAAGCTTGTATGTTAACCACATAGTCAAGCTACATGGAGTTCCTAAATCCATTGTGTCAAATCGTGATCCATGATTCACTTCGAACTTCTGGACATGTGTGCAAGAAGCTAATATGACATCACATTATATGAATTAATTCATAGGATAACATCACATTAATGATGTAATAAATAGAGTATGAAAGCCATGTAAAATATAATGCTAACTTTTCGAGAGCTAAGTATGAAAGCCATGTAAAATACAATACTAACTTTTGGTTGTCTTTTTGAGTACAACATAATGTATAACATACAATACATTTATACTGCATTTTTTTTCAATGACATATTCTCTTCAATTCACTAACTCTCAAAGTTCAGTGGAAGACTTATGGCAGGACCAAGTCCATGGTGAAAGCCATGTAAAATACAATACTAACTTTTAGTTGTCCTTTTGAGTACAACACAATGTATAACATACAATATATTTATACTGCATTTTTTTTTCAATGACATATTCTCTTCAATTTACTAACTCTCAAAGCTCAGCAGAAGACTTATGGTAGGATCAAGTCTATGGTGAATTCCCTATCCCTTGACATGCACACATCCTGCCACCATCTATATAATCTACTGGACAGGTTTCTTACCTATAATATGAATAAATTAGTGAGCTAATAGGCTTAGTAAGTTCAAACATACTTAGTAAGAATCACATGGATTCAAAAACATTAAAAACTCAATTTTCTATGAATAGTACTATTCATCATGAATAGACTATTTACATGAATAGTGACTTGAACATTTGATCAATGAATAGTAACTGTTACCCTAATAGGTTACTATTCACGTTACTTTAACCAGATACTATTCGTATTAGCCTAATCGATTACTATTCACATTAGCCTAACCGGTTACTATTCATACTTCTCTAACCGAGTTTGCTATACTTAGTGTAAGTTTCGGTTATGCTTAATTATGGCTTTTATCATATTATTGATTATTTCTTCTCTATTTGTACTATAGTATTGAGCTCTTTTATGGCAGTACCGATAATTTATCTTGCGCGCTGACTGGGAGGGCTTAGGGAGCGACCCTAGAGTTTCTGCCTCCACAACCCTTATTATATCCCTGTAAGACCTGAAAAACCTCCATCACAACGTTGGAGGGGCAGTACGCCTTAAATGATTTTATTACCATCTTTCAATTATAGTTTTGACCAAATGACATTAATCGTTACCTCAAGGTCACTAACCTCCATCGCCCGTAGGCCTTAGATATTCTTTTCCTTTTAATATGTGGGACCTGTTATACTAATTAATCCCCAAATGTCCATAGTACTTGATAGCTAATGTATAACTAGTACATAACAAAGTAATACAGTATTTCATGTTACAGACATAAAAATGCTTGAACTTACCGATGCTACAATAATGTCCACTTCCGGAACTCCTCTGCAGTTCTATATCTAATTTGGGTTCCTACAGACATAATATTGTCTGTTAATATCCTTTATTAATTATCACTTTAATTATATTTATTTTGTGATAAATTTTACAAAGCATTTTAATTCTTTATATGGTACACAGTCTGCAAAATGCCCGTGTCCCTAACCGTGTAGATCTGTGTTTCACTGTACACGCCCGTGTACTAATTAAACTCTAGATTTTCAACTCTAAGATCTCTATTTTGGGTCCTAGAATTTTATTTAAATTATTTTGGGTCTTTTATGATCCTTTCCGAGCCTTTATGAAATTTTTGGTCAAAATGATCATTTTGCCGCTGACGGTTCTCGGGACCATAAATATTCCATTCTATCATTTTTCTTGAATTTTCTAAGACCAAATATCTTAAAATAATATTCTCTAGGCTTCTGTATTATTTTACAACTTAATTTGCTATAAAATTTAAATTATTTATTTTTCCGACCCTTGGTTACTATTCATCCATCACCAAGGGTCGTTTCTCGTTTTTCGAGCGTTTTGGAGCCTCAAATAGCCATTTCACTACTCCTAAAACGTTTTTCATCCCGTCCCCGGCCATCGGTTCTTGAGGGGCTTGGTTTCCAATCCCGACCTAATTTTTTCCCTCGTTTCCCAAAATACCCATAACATGAATTTTTTTTTTTCTGTTTTAGGCATTTTAGTCATTAAGGGTCGGTTTACTATTCCTCTTGGGTTGGTTTTCCATTTTCAATCCTAATCCACCGAGAGGTCCCGGTTTCCTTCCCGAGTCTAATATTTTATCCCTCGTTTCCCGAAATGCCTTTATGTCGTTTTGGAAATTTCGACAGCATTTCCGCTTGTATTTTAAGGTTTTCCCGGCGTTAGGTACGCCTCAGAATCTTTGTACCTGCCACATACTATACCAAAGGCCTATTTTATACAAAGTTTCCAAACTTTGTATAAAAATTTTCCACATTAACCAATATTCAAAAATCAATACTTAACATCAAATTTTTTCCAAACCTAGCCTTGGTCCCTCCAACGTTGTGATGGAGGTTTTTCAGGTTCTACGGGGATATAATAAGGGCTGTGGAGGCAAAAACTCTAGGGTCACTCCCTAGGCCCTCCTAATCAGCGTGCAAGATAAATTATCGATATAGCCATAAAAGAGCTCAATACCAGAATACAAATAGAGAAATAATAACCAATAATATGATGAAAGCCATAATTGAGCATAACCGAAACTTACATTAAGTATAACAAACTCGGTTAGAAAAATATGAATAGTAAACGGTTAGGCTAACGTGAATAATAACCTGTTAGGGTAACAGTTACTATTCATCGATCAAATGTCAAAGTCACTATTTATAGTGAATAGTACTATTTATGAAATTGAGTTTTTAATGTTTTTGAATCCATATGATTCTTACTAAGTATGGTTGAACTTACTGAGCCTGTTAGCTCACCAGTTTGTTCATATTACAGGTAAGAAACCTGTCCAGTAGGCTATATGGATGGCGGCAGGATGTGCGCATGTCAAGGGATAGGGATTTCACCGTGGACTTGGTCCTGTCATAAGTCTTCCGCTAAGCTTTGAGAGTTAGTGAATGGAAGAGAATGTATCCTTGGAAAAAAAATGTAGTATAAATATATTGCATGTTATACATTATGTTGTACTCAAAAAGACAACTAAAAGTTAGTATTGTATTTTACATGGCTTTTATACTTAGCTTTCTTTTCGAGAAAGTATGTATTAAAAAGAAAAAAAAATTTGGGTGAAATTTTGGGCCCTGAAAATATGAGTTGAGAGAAAAAGAGTTTTAAATGGTGATCCAAATTCAATACAAGGGCTGTCTTGGTTGGCAACAGTGTCGGTTCATGACAGTTTCGCGTGGTTGAATTCGGGGGCGCCACATTAGGAATGAAAAATTTTATCGAACCGAAATTGAATAAATTATGCCTTTTTCAATATCAAAAACTCTAGAAATATACTGCCACTCACTAAAAGACGAAATACTTACGGCATAGATTTTTGGTCAAACCGAAGTAAATTAAGGAAAACTGAATGCATGGACAGCCTCAGAAACTCGTCTATGTGATTTCAGTGGAAAACCATTCGATTTGACTTTTGGTCAAAAAGTTTGATCGAAATATATATGAGGAGTCAAAGATTGGATGTGAAACATTCAAAGGATGTAGGATTACATCAAGATCTAAGGGCTAGGGTTTAAAATCATTTTGATCCAATGGCTAGGATACAAAGTCAACACAAAAAGTCAAGGAAAGCTTAACAAAATTTCAAGAATTTTCTAGGGCTTGATATATGGCATATTTTCATGGGAATTTCAGAAAAAAAAATTGTGAATTTTGTGTTCATTGCAAAACAGCCCCTAAATGATCAAAGAATTACTTAAAAAACTTGCAAAAAGGTCCCTAAAGTGTTGTCAAATTGCACCAAAAACTTGCAACTTGGTCCTCACCACTTTGGGCAGCCATTAAAAATGTGTACAAGATGAAAAATTTCAGTGAAAAATCTGTTCTTCTCTACCTAGTCCAGCCGTTAGCCAAACCACCACCAAAACTAAAAATTTTCTTAAAAATCTTCACTAAAACTTGCTTTAAATCTTTCTCTAGCATCAAGGAATCAAGGAATTGTGAGGTGAGTCTCTATTTTCAAGTTTTATTCCTCCCTTTGGCTGTCCAAAAACCATGGTTGCATACATGGTTTTGTGGTGATTTTCAAGTTTAATTTTTGGTTGTTTTGGTGTTGTAAATGAGTATGCTAGTCAAGGAACATTAGGGAAGCTTGAAACACAAAATTTTGAATGTGTTTCAAGTGTAAAATCCATGAATGAGGGGTATTGGATTTTGAACAATAAATTCGATTGTTCATGATTTAAAAAGAGCATGGATATGAACCGAAATTAAGGGATAAATTGGAAATGGAAAACAAAATAATGTTGTGCTTATTCTTGTGGAAACCGTGGGGTATGGCATGGTTCTTCATGAATGATCAAGTTTATGTTGGTGAGATTTGGATAAAAATGTGGTATTGATTATGTATTGGAATCAAGAAATGGAAATGGAAATGGAAATGAAAACAAAATTTTGAGTTTGATTTTCTAAGGAAAATCTATGGCATTCCAAGGATGTGATGCATGAAATTTTGTGATGAGTTAGGTTAAGTTTTGTGTTGTAATGAATATGTGTTGATGTGGAAAAATAAATAATGAAAAAAAATGAAACTTTGAAACAAAAATTTTGTTTAAGATTTTCTTAAGAAAACCGTGTGTAGGTTAAGGGTAAAAAGGTTATATTGATGTGATATGTTATGGAATGAAACAATGCGTAAGTTATGAATTAAACTAGGCCTAAAAATGAGAAAAAACAGGTTGAAATCCCGTCAGAAATGATTAGGTTTTAATGGAAAATTTTACGTAAAAATTTTGTAACTTTTACGTAAAATTAGGTTTGTGGTATAGTACATGGCAGGATAGAATAGATTAGATGGTTTGAGCCGTTCCCTAAACACCGGGAACCTAGAAATTAAGCAGAAATGCTGCTAAAATTTTTAGGGCGCCCGTAGGGCATTTTAGGAAACTAGGGGTAAATTAGGGTCGATAATTGAAAAACCCAGGCCCCTCAGGAGTCTAAGCTTGAGAAAAGGCAATGGACAATTTTAGAAGTCGTGAAATGTCCATTTGATATCCCGAAATGTTAGAAAAATGAGAAACAACCTCACGGGTCGGAATAGTACCACCTGAGGGTCGGGTTAATAGTAACCTGAGCATTTGGCAAAAAAGGTCGTAAAAGCTCGGTAAGGCCTAAGAAAAATAATTTTATGATTTTTGGTACTAGAAATCCCTATTAAAATGCTAAAATGAAAATTTTACGGTCTAAGGTCCCGTCAGGGGCAAAATGGTCATTTTGACCAAAATTTTCTAAAATGCTAGAAAAAGACTGTAAAAGCCTCAGAATGATTAAATTGAATTTCTAAAGACCAAAATAGAGCTGTAAGTTGGAAAAATGGGAAAAATTTCTACTAAGGACAAAATGGTCATTTTGTCAAAAATTAAGGGCAAAATGGTCATTTTGTCAAAAGGTTAGGAAAAGTGATATTAAGACCCGGAATAGTATCCTAGGCCGTGTAATAAATACAAAAATGAAAAATAAACCCCTAAACGAATAATTAGAGATCTAGAATCAGAAATTTATATTTTCACAATATTTTAAATATGAAATGAATAGTAAAAAATAACCGTGATTTATTTCGGTATAGAGATTCAACAAAAAGGCGATAAAAGGACGTTGGTTGATCTTAGCAATGAAACGCTAGCAAAATATCTGTAAGTTCAGACATTTATTTGTCTGCAACATGAATTTGCTTAATATGTTTATATGTTATGTATGACATGTAAATAAGTATCAAGGTGCTATATGCACACTAACGTGGAAATAAAATAACCACAAATAAAGAATGTAATGTAAAGAGTTCCAGACCCAAGAGGTAGCTATAGTGCCATCGGTTAGGAACTACATGAAAGTCGGTAACGAAACCAATATTGTCATACCGACTTCCCACACAGGTGGAGGTTTCTCATGTTATGTTAAATTATATCAAGTTTATGTACACTATAGAGGATTGGTCAATGGGTAGCTCCCCAGAGTCCCTCTCAGTCATGCGCGTACTACGGTACGACCAATCACGGGGCCCAAAACTAGAACTTAATGCAAGATAAGACCTAAGACTTAAGATTTGCCCATAACTGAGCATAACTAAGTCTAACAAGTACTAACATATACGATAAGGGTTTATGTTATGATGTATGATTTATGTTATATGTTTTATATTTGAACTTACTGAGCCTGTCACTTGTAAGTTTATTCATGTTGCAAGTAAGAAGCCTGTACTCTAGTAGATAGTGGATGGACGAGGAGCGGGATTTGCATCTGCCATCAGGGCTGGGCTAGGGGAATGGTCCTGTTGATGTTTTTTGCTGAACAATTCTAATACTTGTTTTGAAATATTATATCATGATATAAATTATGCATGACAAAGTATGACATGTATTTCAGTATATGTTTATAATGTTTTGTAACTTTACAGTTTCAAGATCAGTTAAAAAAAATCCCCAGTTTTCACGATAAAATTTAAGTTTAAAATATCAATGGTAAATAATAAAAACAAGTTACAAGTAAGTTGTCGGTGACCCAATGAGGTGACAATCTATCATAATGGACTCCAAAACTCTACTATGCTAGTACTGTTAGCCTCCATGATGGGCGGGTCGCCACAGTTGGTATCAGAGCAGTTAACCATGTCCCTCAAGGCCTAATGCGCATCTCGTTAGTCGATCCAAGTAAGTTAAGTTTATTTTTATAATTAATACAATGTTTGTTTACGATAAGTGAATCTTATGTAGGAACTAGATGACAAGACCATCGTATATCAGACAACATCCATACTGAGTTAGGGTTCCTCCTAGGGTGTGGACTAGACCCATAATTAGGCTATCGCCACCCCGACGACCGATGGTACGCTCTCCGGCACCGGTAAACCCTGTTATTCCACGAGCAGAGGCACCAATGATTACTAGGGCACCAACCCCTCCACCAGTACTCCATCCACCACCAGTAGTAGTCGACATTCTGATAGTTGGCAGACGGGTGCATATCGGCACGAGGGTTTCCACCGGGGCTACCCAGGCATTCAAGGCTTGCTAGCCAATTATCGTTGATGGAGGACATCAGTCAGCACAAGCACAGGGCTGGCTGCACACTGTAGAGATGATTTGCCAGTCATGTGATATAGATTGAGATTATTGGGTTATCCTCACTATGAGTAGTTTCCAAGGAGATGCCCGAGTATACTGGGAATATTGCAATCAAGATGGGTTGCTGAGGCTTAATTGGGCCGACTTTTGTATGACCATGAGGCAGTAATTTTCCCGAAAGAGCCCAGAGACGACTCCGGTTCCTCTGACTAGTAAGGAAAGTACGCTGCCACCTACACTACCTCGAATAACAGATGTCAGGGAGTTTATCTAGAGAACAGAAAGATTTCA
This sequence comes from Antiaris toxicaria, assembly GCA_035233585.1. Taxonomy (NCBI): domain Eukaryota; kingdom Viridiplantae; phylum Streptophyta; class Magnoliopsida; order Rosales; family Moraceae; genus Antiaris; species Antiaris toxicaria. Next base: position 60,717,367 of record CP141154.1, on the reverse strand, counting down.
GATGATGCCCAGGGATATGGTACTTACATATGCGACGCGATTTGAGGAGAACGTTGTTAAAAAGTGCCCGTTCCTGAATTTCTCCAATGATAATTTTTGTGAAATGTTTTGGAAAGGACTCACAACAGAGTTGAAACAAAGGGTGAGTCTACTTCATTCCATTACTAGGTGTGAGTTTGTCACTTGAGCCATTAGAGCTAAAAGGTGCAGTTAAGGGAACGCATGGAAAGGCATCCATGGGAATAAGATCACGAGGAAGAAGTACTGATGCATTTATATGGACCACCACTGATGGCTAATGACCATGAAGCTGATCCATCGCGACAAAGAACAAGTACAACTTATGATCAGGGGATGGCTACTGGAGATGATTCCAATGAGGACGAAGAAGACCCGGTGGAATTTCCATTAGATCAAGATAAATAAGATAGTTGAACCTAAGATTTGTATAAACACATGTCCATGTGTAAATATGTAAATATGTACGTATGTTTATATGAAGTAAGAAGCTAAGACAAATATAATCTAAATATTACAGTGTATGTAAATGTTCATGTATGCAATGTATGATACAAGAAATGCTATGAAATGAGATGAGATGTTTTGAAATGCTTACATTATGTAGTAAATGATATGTTTAAAATTTCTGCTACATTACCAAGTTATTTATAGAAAAATCAAACTCTTGATCATTGTGCAAGGCTAAAAGAAAGAGAACATAATAAGTGCACAAAGGGGTCGACGTGCTACAATAGTAGAGAGAGTAGAGGAATTACAAGCCCTCCCGAGACCCAAATGGAAGAAAATGCTAAATTATGACAGCTATTATCTACAATTGAACAACGACAAGGCCAAGAGGAAGGCCATGCCTCACAGGCAGCAGAAACCGTACCAGTAGTGCTGCCGATTATTCCAGAGGTCTAGCAACCCTAACCTAAGGTGATCCCTGAACCCTTATATGAATGATTCTATCGGATGAAGCCACCAGAGTTTAAGGGTTCGATTGATCCATTAGAGGCAGAGGAGTGGCTTTCTTCTCTACAGAGGATCTTAGAGTTTATGAATTTGATTGACCAAGAAAATATTTTGTTTGCGTCCTTCGTGCTGAAAAAGGATGCGCGATTCTGGTGGGAAATTGTTCACATGAGAAGGGACATGACCATTATGACTTAGGATGAATTTCCTGAGGAATTCAATCAAAAGTATTATGATCTGGCTGTTCTAATCCCCCAACAAAAAGAATTTGCTGAATTGAAACAGGGAAATCAGTCGGTGAGTGAAGTATACAGGAGATTTGATCAGTTGTCCTGCTTGTGCCCTTATGTGGTACCGATTAAGAAAGAGAAGATTCAGAAGATGATTGGCATGTTTAGACCAGAAATATCTGCCTTGGTTGATAGTGGCCCAGCACCACCAACCTCAGCAGATTGTGTAAGCCGGGCCCTCAAAGTTGAATACCACTTGCTCAGACAAAAGGAAGAAAGGAGAAAGTTTGGGAGGCAAAGAAAAAGGAAAAGATCCTAGCCAAGTCAGCACAGGCAGGGATGTAGATGGGTCAAGGTAGTAAGTCCATTCAGAATTGACCCAATCAGTCCAAAACTATAGGCTCCCAACTACAGCAGAGTAAAAGAAAAGGGAATTTTTTTGGGAATAGAAGCCAAGATAGCCGCAATTAATAGCAGAAGACTAGTCAAGGCACAGGACCAAGTTTTCCCACATAGGCTACATGTGGAAAAAGGCACCTAGGGCAGTGCCGATTTGGCACCAACACGTGTTACCAGTGTGGATGAGAGGCTCATTTTGCTAAAAATTGTCTGATGAACCGCCAGAATACCTCAGAGCTGATGCAGCAGTGCTAGCAATATCCTACATGACCCCAACCGCCTAGGCTCATGCTTTATAGGGGATAATTGAAGGACCTTCGGTAGTGCCACCAACATGGTCCAAATGCCAAGAGCAGACCCAACGAATAGATGCTCGCGTTATGGTCTTCACCAAAGAGGAGGCTGAAGCGGGGACATCCAATGTAGTTACAAGTCAGCTTTCTATAAACCATGTGGCATGTGTCCTTTTTGATTCAGGAGCCATACATTCCTTTGTATCTCATGAATTCACTGACAAGTTAGAATATGCTAAGGACCATATGGGAATGACTTTAAGGACAGCTCTACCTTTAGAAGAAGTGATGCTGTCAAATTATTAGTTACGCCATGTACTAGTAATTGTGGCAAATAGGGAGTTGTATGTCGATTTGATCGTAATGAAGATCGTCGACTATGATGTGATCCTAGGAATGGATTTCTTAGGAAAATACCAAGCCACAATCGATTGTCAGAAGTGGAAAATAGTCTTTCAACCAGACGAGAAAAAGAGTTTTGAGTATGTCGACACCTCTCGTCAATCTAGGAAGATACTGATCAGTGCAATGAAAGCGAAGAAGTTAATAGCTAGTGGCTGCACGGGATACCTGGCATACGTAACAGATATAACAGAGGAAAAGAAATTGCAACCAGAAGATGTTCTAGTTGTCAATGAATTCCTTGATGTATTCCCAGAGGAATTGCTGGGATTACCTCTAGAAAGGAGATTTCATTTGAGATCGATATTATGCCAGGGACTACCCCAATATCCAAGGCACCGTATCGTATGGTCCCAGTAGAATTGAAAGAACTGCAGGTGCAGTTAAAGGAACTACTTGACAAGGGATTTATCCAACCAAACTACTCTCTATAGGGAGCTCTGGTTTTATTCGTTAAAAAGACAGATGGAACTCCCCAGATGTGTATTGATTATATAGAGTAGAATAAGGTTACCATCAAGAATAGGTATCCATTACCTAGAATTAATGACCTGTTTGACCAATTAAAAGGTGCAGCGATATTTTCCAAGATTAACTTATGTTCGGGATACCATCAACTGAGAATCCGGGAGAGCGACATTCCCAAGATGGCATTCAGAACCCGTTACAGTCACTATGAATTTTTGGTGATGCCGTTCGGATTGACTAATCTCCAGCTGCATTTATGGATTTAATGAATAGGGTCTTTAAAGAATTTCTTGATAAGTTTGTCATCGTGTTTATTGATAACATACTTATATATTCAAAGACTCATGAAGAGCATGAGGAGCATCTGAGAATTGTTCTTCACATCATGAGAAGGCATTAGTTGTATGCGAAATTCTCTAAGTGTGAATTCTGGTTGGATAAAGTGCACTTTCTTGGACACGTGGTGACAAATGAAGGAATCAATGTAGATCCTGCCAAGGTGGAAGTGATTAATGAATGGCCTGCTTCTAATAGTGTAACTGAGATATGAAGCTTTTTAGGACTCACTGGCTATTACAGAAGGTTTGTAGAAGGGTTTACACGATTAGCCACAACCCTTACTGCTCTTATTCGTAAGGAAAAGAAATACGAGTAGACACAAGAGTGCGAAAGAAGTTTTCGAATTTCAAATTTCAAATTTCAAAATCCACAAAAAGTTGTATTTCTAATTTTTGTTCTCATGGATAATTTTCTACAACTCCAATCCAATCTCAAATAAAATTATGGCAACTTTATTTAGAGTTCAAATAATTGTGTACTCTATTATCCAAAACAAAAACTGAATTCAACCAGAGAGAATCTTGTCCACCATCCTAATCCTATGTTAACACCATCCATGCATAATCAACTAGCCAACAAGCATACACAGATCAATTTGCCAATCGTTAAGGAATTATGTGGAGCTAGTAGAGGGACCAATTGGACATATATAATCGGGCTCCCACGAATCCATATGATCATCATTCTTTACTGAACAACTTAATCATATGATCACTAATTTCAGAATCACACCACTATAAACCTGAAACTGAACTCCCAATTATATACTGTATTACATAAGCCTGTGACAAGCTATCGTCCAATGACCTTGTCATGTATGTAGAAGCCTCATATGATATCCATGATCAGCCTTAGGTCAAAGTCCGTTTAATCCTACTGATCAGGCTATCTTAAAGTTCCATTATACTACCGAATAAGAAAATGATTATTCACCATATATGAATATCATCCGCCCAGTAGATGACCTAAGGCCTTGTCCACTTTCACATCCAGTATAATGCCTTTAAGAGGATACCCTTAACTCCTTATTAGAGCAATGATTTCGATATCTATAAACAAACCCTTCATCGTATACAAGTCATGCACCCAACGAACCGGTCTATAAGCTTACTACCTCTGAGACGCTTTAGCCATTGAAACATCAAAGTACATAAGTCATATACATGAAGCTGTTCATTCACTCAGGATTAAGGTTACTATATAATGAACGTCAAAAGTAAATCGATCCACTTATAGTGGACTACGTAGATCAATCACGCTTTAGTCTCGGTCTAATATGTCACCATCAAGTAACAGATCTATGTCTCTACTTGGGAGTCTATGCTCCAGACAGTCAAGACAAACCGTCCCCACCATGGCTTTAGACAACATAATAGTCTTAACATGAGTTAGATGCTCGGTCTAACCCCATAGACTACAGACCTTAGTTTAGATCGCTTACTTTAGAACATTGTCTTCTCGCATACAAAAGTTCATTGTATGCAACGTTCTAATAGTTTTAACACAAGCAGTCAAGGAGCCATATTTCTTTATGTGTCTAAAACAGATAGAAGAACCGAGTGATCGGAAAGGCTGCCTACCATACCATTGGGGCTCTGAAAAAGATCTTTGTGATAATCCTGTCCATCGTGATCGACAACCAACCTTCTCTCATTTAGGAGGGGTTTTCAGGTGTAGTCTTTCAAAATCCATAGGATGAAGTGAAGCTTCAAAGCTAAGAGAGAAGGGAGGATTTTGACCCTCCTTGAACTGCATAATGAAGCAAAGTGTTTTAGGGTTGAAGCCAGTAATCTATGTAGCTTAGAATGGGTAGGTCTCTAAGAGCACTGAAAAGTCCAACTCTAAGTGTAACGTGTTCCAACATATGTTACCTAACAGAAATTCCAAGGCAAAAGCAAGAGTTGGGGCGGTGGCATAACCAGGATCTGGTTGAGTTCTTTTGTAGGACCTCCAACCAACTAGCTCGAATCATTTTCCCTGGTTGTTGCGAAGCGAACGTAGTCTCAAAATGAAAGTGTGTATGCCAAGCCTTCTATTCTCTTCCATTATCCTGTGCCCCATTGTCAGGCTTCCTTCCTCCTTATTGGAATAAGGTCTCCACGCTGCTAGCAAGTGAAACCGCTAAACCAAATTCCGCTTTATGAGCAGCATCCAGTACCGAATCCAGAAAGAATTCCAATTTCCACATCTCCTGCTTACATTTACTTTAACATGTAAATAGAATGAGGACACACAGTAATGTAATGAATAACCTTTATATATAATTTTATTATCCAGTTCAAAATAAATACATCAAAATATCTCTAATACTTAGGGCATTTCCTAACAATCTCCCACTTGCCCTAAGCCAGTAGATGTGCCATGTTACGCACCCCCATCACCTCTACATGCCTCTCAAAGCTTCTAGTCACCAAAGTCTTAATAAAAGGATCGGCAATGTTGTCCTCGGATGCGATCTTACATACATTTACTTGTCCTATCTCCATGTGCCCTCTAATAATGTGATACCTCCGATCTATGTGCTTGGTCCTTTTGTGGTGCTGAGATTCTCTTATGTTGACAATAGCCCCAATGTTATTACAGTAAAGTGTGATAGGCTTGTCAATACCTGGAATCACCTCAAGGTCTCTAAAGAACTTGCGGAGCCAAACCACTTCTTTAGATGCCTCAGCCGCAGCCACATACTCAGTCTCCATAGTAGAGTCAACTATGCAATCCTGCTTCATACTCCTCCACACAATGGCGCCTCCTCCGAGCAAGAACACTGATCCAGATGTCAATTTCTCGAATCCTTGCAAGTCTAGAAGTTTGAGTCCGTGTATCCTATGGGTGTTAGGTCCCCTCCAGAATACACCAGCATATAATCCCTCGTTTTCTTAAGTCTGAGTCCGTGTATCATAGGTGACCGAATCATCCTCATGCTCATGAGCCTCGGCCTGGTATACCTCAGCATCATACATAAAGAAATTAGGTTTCTTTGAAACCCTCCCACTACGACGAGGCGCTTTAAATTGTTGATTGTCTACAGGTCTTTCACCAGAACCCGGACTTGCGTCCAAGACCGAAACCTATGGAGCAGTTCTTTCACCTGATAACTCCTCTAGCACCACTTTGCTTCGAGGCTTAAAGTCATTCATGTAATTTTCCCCCAAGAATGTTGCATGGGTTGAAACAATGACTTTTTGTTCCTTCAGGTTATAGAACAAACCTCCCTTAGTTCGCTTTGGATACCTACAAACATGCACAATTCTAATCTTGGTTCCAACTTCTTTGCATCCCCATCTAGTACATGTGTTGGGCAGCCACATATTCTGATATGTCCAAGGGAGGGCTTCCTGCCATGCCACAATTCATATGGAGTCCTTGGAATTGATTTGCTTGGAACCTGATTTAGAATATAGCAAGCCGTTTATAAAGCATATCCCTAAAATAATAATGGCAGCATTGAATAACTCATCATAGAATGTACCAAATCCAACAAGGTCCTATTTCTCCTTTCGGCTACACCATTTTGTTGTGGAGTACCAGGTGCAGTCAATTGGGATAATATCCCATTCTCTACAAGATGTCCTAGAAATTCGTCGGAGAGGTATTCACCACCTCGATCAGATCGAAGTGTCTTTATGGATTTATCCAATTGCTTTTCTACTTCCGCACGATACTCTTTGAACTTGTCAAAGGTTTCACTCTTGCGGTGAATCAGATACACATATCCATACCTCGAGTAATCGTATATAAAGGAGACATAATACTTGAACCCTCCTTGTGCTGTGACGTTCATGGGGCCACATACGTTAGTGTGCACAATTTCTAAGAGTTCCTGAGCCCTAGTACCCTTAGCTCCAAATGACCTCTTAGTCATATTACCCTCTAGACAAGACTCACATTGGGGAAGACGTACCTCCTCCAGAGATTCTAAAGGACCGTCTTTCACCAATCTTTGAATCCCATCCTGATTAATATGACCAAGTCTTAATGCCAAAGATACGCCTTATTAGAGTGAGAAACTTTCAACCTTTTAGAGTTATCTATTAATTCGGTGTCAAGCAGTGAGTACATCTTTGGTTTGATCAAATATAGTTTTCCATCCATCCATCCAGAACAGATAAAAGACTTATTTCTACGAATATCAACTCTTTTACTAAAAGAAACTGAATAAGAATCCTTTATTAAACATGCTACCGATATAAGGTTCCTCCTAAAATTAGGAACATAAGAACAGTCTTTTAATAAAATAAATCTAAATTCATCAAAGTAAAGATAAATGTCTCCCATTGCCTCAGCCACCACCAAGCTACCTTCTCCAGTCTGCAACAAGAGGTTCTCATCATGTAGACTTCTAGTTTCCACGAACTCCTGTATAGAAACGCAAACATGATTAGTGGCACCTGAATCAATGACCCAAGTGTCTTTCGATTCTTCCACCAAACACGCTTCTAAATAGTGAAGTTTCTTACCTTTCTTGCCCTTGGCGGCTAGGAATTCTCGGCAAGCCTTCTTGAATTGACCTACCTTCCCACAGCGGAAGCACTTGGACTTTTTAGGGTCCCTGGGCTTCTTCTTCTTCTTCTTCTTCCCATCCGAGCCAAGAGGATTAAAAGAACTGGAAGCCACTTGCTTCTTATTTGGCCTCTTCCTCTTCCGTGAGGGTTTGGAAGATTCTGCTAAATTAGCCTCTCCTTTGGGTTGGACCGCATCCCCATACCTGATCATCTGCTCATAAGCTTGGAGTTGCTTCATGAGCTCAGTGAGTCCTAACTCCCTTATCGCCAGATTGTATGCGGCCTTAAACCCTACAAAATCTTTTGATAGAGTTTTGAACACCATCTTGATCTGGGTGTTGTAGTCCAACTCAGCACCGTTTTCGGCAGCTTCAGCAAAGAATCCTGTTAGAGTGATCATATGGTCCTTCACCGGAGTACCTGCCTTTTGTTTGGAGTTCATAATGCTGGTTATAGCAGACTGTCGAGCCAATTTTTCTTGGCCTCCGAACATGTCCTCTAGATTTTCCATGATCTCCTCAACAACTTGATAAATCTCATGCTGCTTTTGTAAAGCACTCGTCATGCTAGCCAGAATGTAGCATCGAGCTATCTCATTGGATTCTCTCCAACGAGTATAGGCACCTAGGACCTCCTCAAGCGGTGTGTCAGGTTTAAGCCCCGGTGGGCATGGTTCGTCTAGTACGAACTTGTGTCTCTCGCAGCTGAGAACTATCAATAGATTTCTTTTCCAATCTTTATAATTATCGCCGTTCAGTTTATTCTCAGTAAGTATTGAAATGAGGGGTGTCGGTGACATTTTGAACTGAAATAAAATTATACTAGACATCATTACAAAGCCCAAGCAAATATACAGATAATTTAGCAAATAAAACATACAAGTATGTTCCTACATGAAACTTGAAAAACATGTAGCATTGCAATGGTAATTCTCAGCACCTATTGCCCCAAGCCACCGAGGGGTGGTCATGAAACAAATAGCCAGAACATGGACCTCGTCAAATTAATATATGTTACCTTAAATCCTCTAAGGTTAAGACATATATTAATAACCGCTTATTTTGGCCACCAGTTTAGTTAACAGAGCTTCTGGGGTGTATAACCATTGTTTACGTAGCCTGATCCATGTCCTATCAAGCCACCGAGGGGTGGTCATGAAGAGGATCGTGCTCGAACACGTTTTCCACATAGGAGATCCAACCTAGTATACCGACGGTGGTAAACACCTACCGAGGGGTGTGGTCAGGGCAGAACTGACACGAGGCATTACCATGCTTTCACATATTGATCAACAATGGAGGCCGTGGGTTTTGTTTGAAACCCTCTCCCACTCAATATTTTGAAAAACATGCAAGTTTTGACAAATATGTATGATCAATATAGTATGAGCGGCACTCAGCTATCCTATATGACATGTTATGAAATATACATATAAAACATCCATCAATACATATTTACACATCCATGACATATCACAGAAAAAATAATTGACAGATAAATAACCAAGCCATGGTTCCATCCTAGAACAAAGAAAATAAAGATTACGAAATTCCATCCAAAGTATTCTTTGGGTCTTAAATTTTATTCCGTCTTCTTGTATCCATCTTTATATAGCCTCTCCATTTATTTCCCATCCCATGAATCATTTAAAACTTAAATCCCAAAAATTTAAATTTCAAATTCAAATTCCAAATTCGAATTTCAAATTTAAATTTCAAATTCAAATTTTAAACAATTTTAAATATCATGTGCACTAATATGTAATTTCAAAATTTTCAAATTTTCAATTACATATTTTTAAACATGATTTAAAAATTAAATCTCAAATTTAAAAATCAAAATTTTTTGATTTTCGAATCGTCACCCCCACGGCCCGAGGGGCCGGCAGCTGCCGTGGGCAGCCCCTAGCCCCCGGGGGGGCTGACAGCCCACGGCCATAGTCGGGTGCAGTCCAGCCGGTTACAGGCAGCACTTGCAGCCATGTGCTGCACGCCTGGGTGGATGCAGCAGCCCGCCAGGCTTCAGGCAACGCCTTCACCCATGGGCTGCACGCCTAAGGGCTGGTTGGCCCTTGGGTGGGCCATGGCCATCCCTGGCTGCAGGAAAAGCCTACAGCCGTGGGGTGCAGCCGTGGGCAGGGGATGCTGCAGCCCCATCACGGTTGGTGGTCCATCCAGAAGGGGCGGTCTTCAATTTTTGTGCCATATTTCAATTTACCCTTTAGGATCTCCAAAAATTAATTTGAATCATAATTAAATTGAAATTTTCCGCATAATCAAAATTTCAACCTTTAAATTAAATTTAACTTTTGGAAAAAATAAATTACAGTCTTCAAACTTCAATCTCCTCCAAGAATAATTACATAAAATTTCCTAAACCATTTCTGGTGTACAAAAAATTCTAATTATAATAATTCTAAGAGAGAAAAATTAAAATCCATGGGAAAATTACAGTATTAATAAACTGCTCCCATGGTTACATAAAAATTCCTAGATACAATTTTCTAAATTCTAAGGAACCATAACCGGCAATAAACAAGCATGCTTATAATAATTTAAAAAATTAAAATAACCACATACTACGTACATAATCCATGATAACAACATAAAGGAATTCTAGAATGCCACTATCTAAATATCAAATCCATACATAAATAAAAAGGCTAATTAATTGTCTAATTTATGTACATGGCATAGTCATGAGATGGCTCCAATACCAATTGTAGGAAAATAAATAAGAAAAAATGTATCAGAGTGGCGCAGCAGAACAATAAAAATTTTTCAAGATCGTTAAATATCTCATGATGCCATATACAATAAACCAACAACAATTTAAACTCATACTTCAAGGATGCCAATCTACAGGAAGAGAATGATCGGAGGGCTTCAACCAACTAGCCTTCTCTACTATTCTCCAATTCCTGAATGGCTAAGTGTGTGGGCACTCTGAACCTCGATCAGTATGCTAGCACTGCTAGTCTTCTTCTGACCATCTAGATCTCTAAAGAACTTATTGTCACGGTGAGTTGTGCAACAATAAGCCTGCTCACCTGAGAGTCTGTGGCCTAAGAGAACTGGAGTGGTAGGACCTCTATTTATAGAATTGCATGAGGTGATCCTCTGAATTCGAATTGGATTAGCAGAAGATTTTCTTCCTTATCCTCAACCAAAAAATCTGAAATTTTCAAGCCTTTATCCACTAAAATAATTCGGCCATTTTAGGATTTTTTTCATTCAAAATTATAACAGGATTTTAACTTGAATTTTATCTCCCATTAACCAACCAAAAAATCCGAAAATCTCTTAGGATTTTCAATGAATATTTTCGACCACAAAAAGTAGGGGGAGAATCAAAATTCAACTAGGATTTTCAAGCTTGAATTTTATCTCATCCTTATCCAAAATAACCGAAAATCCTCTTCGATATTTAATCAAAATTTTTGGCTAACTTTAGGGAGGAGAGAATCCAAATTCAACTGGGATTGTAACTTGAATTTTTCCCTGAATCTTATCCATAAAATTATCGAAAATTCCATGAGGATAATCCTCAAAATTTTCAACCAAAATTAATTAGGATTGTGATTCAAAATTCAAGTAGGATTCAAACAAGATCTTCCTCTCGAAATCCAACTCAAATTTGAATTTTCCTTTTTGTGGATTTATCCACATAAATTTGAATCCTATAAGGACTGTGATTCAAAATTTGAATTTCAAATTTCAAAGTTCAAATTTCAAAATTTAAACTTCAAATTCAAATTTCAAATTTAAATTTCGAATTCAAATTTCAAATTCAAATTTCAAATTCAAAATTTAAATTTCAAATTTCAAATTTCAAATTTCAAAATCCACAAAATGTTGTATTTCTAACTTTTGTTCTCATGGATAATTTTCTACAACTCCAATCCAATCTCAAATAAAATCATGGCAACTTTATTTGGAGTTCGAAAAATTGTGCATTCTTTTACCCAAAACAAAAACTGAATTCAAACGGAGAGAATCTTGTCCACCATCCTAATCATATGCCAACACCATCCATGCATAATCAACTAGCCAACAAGCATACACAGATCAATTTGCCAATCGTTAAGGAATTATATGGAGCTAATAGAGGGACCAATTGGACATATATAATCGAGCTCCCGTGAATCCATATGATCATCATTCTTTACCGAACAACTCAATCATATGATCACTAATTTCAGAGTCATACCACTATAAACCTGAAACTGAACTCCCAATTATATACCGTATTACGTAAGCCTGTGTCAAACTATCATCCAATGACCTTGTCATGTATGCAGAAGCCTCATATGATATCCATGATCAGCCTTAGGTTAAAGTTCGTTTAATCCTACTGATCAGGCTATCTTAAAGTTCCATTATACTACCGAATAAGAAAATGATTATTCACCATATGTGAATAAGAAGTCATCCGCCCAGCAGATGACCCAAGGCCTTGTCCATTTTCACATCCAGTATAATGCCTGTAAGAGGATACCCTTAACTCCTTATTAGAGCTATGATTCCGATATCTGTAAACAAACCCTTCATCGTATACAAGTCATGCACCCAATGAACCAGTCTATAAACTTACTACCTCTAAGACGCTTTAGCCATTGGAACATCAAAGTATACAAGTCATATACATGAAGTAGTTCATTCACTTAGTATTAAGGTTACTGCACAATGAACGTCAAAAGTAGATTGATCCACTCATAGCGGACTACGTAGATCAATCACGTTTTAGTCCCAGTCTAATATGTCACCACCAAGCAACATATCTATGTCTCTACTTGGGAGTCTATGCTCCAGACAGTCAAGGCAAACCGTCCCCACCATGGCTTTAGACAACATAATAGTCTTAACATGAGTTAGATGCTCAGTCTAACCCCATAGACTACAGACCTTAGTTTAGACTGCTTACTTTAGAATATTGTCTTCTCGCATACAAAAATCCATTGCATGCAACATTCTAATAGTTTTAACATAAGTAGTCAGGGAGCCATATTTGGTTACATTTACTTTAACATGTAAATAGAATGAGGACAAACAGCAATGTAATGAATAAGCTCTATATATAATTTTATTATCTAGTTCAAAATAAATACATCAAAATGTCTCTAATGCTTAGGGCATTTCCTAACATTAATAAATAAAATATGAAAAAGTTGTGTTTTAATACTATTGTGAATATTGTGAAAATGTTCCGGCAGTGTTAAAGTTAGTGAGTTCAGAGATGGAAAATCTTACCAAACAGAAAAGGGTGAGATGGCTCGAAAACAAAGCCAAAAATCCTAAAGCGTGCACCAAAGTGCACTAAAAAACAAAAATTTATGGTAGTGTATTCTGGCCAAACGGAAGCAAAATAAAACAAACCGATCATATTGGAGGCGCCTGGAACCAGCATATGCGATTTCAGTAAAGTTCCGTTCGGTTTGACTTTCAGTCAAAATTTGACCATGAATTAATTCACATATTAATTAGATGATGTCAAGATGACATCATAAATTGGATTTAGTTAATTAGGTTTTTAAGCTTAATTAATGGTGGTAAGTAGCATTAAAGGCTAAGATTTAATGCTTATAGAATCAAGGGCCATGATCAAGCCAAAATGGCTTTGAAAAAAATTAGAAAAATTGGGAAATTATGGGATTCGGGCACATGGAAGAAGGCAGCCCAAAAATTCTATTTTTGACCCCAAAAATTTTGCATTTAAGTCCCTAAACAATTATGTAATTGTTAGGAAAAATTTGTTAAAAGTTCCCCATCCATTTGCCTATAAATAGGCATCAAAAATCACTTGAAAAAACTGAGAAAACCAAGCCAAACTCTTGCAATTTTTGTTGCCAAAAATCCGTGCACTCTTAGTAAATTTCAAGCCAAAATTTGTCAAAGTTTCACACTAAAATTAGCTTCCAATCCTAGTTTAGGCATCAAGAGATCAATTGAGAAGATAAGCCAACATTTTGAAGAATTTTTCTTTGGTTTTTCTTTGAAAAATCTGTGGCTTATTGGTGGGGAATTATGTTGAGAAATTTGGTGATTTGCTTTAATGGTTATGTTAGTTTGATACTATGTTTATTAAAGCATGAATTGGAATAATGAAACAAGCAATTTTGGTGTTTCATGCTAGAAACCATGGCCAATAAACAGTAGAAAATGATAAAATTTTAGTGTTGAAAAATGATGAGGAATGTGTAATAAAAACCCTAGGAATGAGAACAAAATTTCCTATGTGTTTTAGCATGAAAATCCGTGGCTTAATGCTAGGGTTGGAATGAAATTTTGTTAGGTTTTTAATGTTGATATGTACATTGGAAAACCTAAGAGTGATATGTGATATTTGAATATTGTGATGAAAAATAATTGGTGATGTTTACCATAAGAAACCGAGGAGATACTTGGAAAAAAATTTGATGAATTTTGTGTGGTGATTTGAATGATGTTAATATGGAAATTTTTATACAAAGTTTGGTAACTTTGTATAAAATAGGTCTCTGGTATAGTATATGGTAGGTACAAAAGTTCTGAGGAGTACCTATCATTAAGGAAACCTGGAAATACAAGCAGAAATGCTGTCAAAATTTCTAAAACTGCATAAGGGCATTTCGGGAAATGAGGGGTAAAAATATTAAACTCGAGAAGGAAACCAGGACCCCTCAGTGGATTAAGATTAGTAATGGAAAACTAACCCAAGAGAAATAGTAAACTAAGCCTTAATGACTAAAATGCCTGAAACAGGGAAAAATTCATGTTAGGGGTATTTTAGGAAACGAGGGAGGAAAATTAGATTAGGATTGGAAACTCGAGCCCCTCGAGAACCGAGGTTAGGGGACGGAATGAAAAACGTTTCAGGAGTAGTGAAATACCTATTTGAGGCTCCAAAATGCTAGAAAAACGAGAAACGGCCCTAGGTGTGATGAATAGTAACCAAGGGTCGGAAAATGAACAATTGTGATTTTATAGCAAATGAAGCTGTAAAAAGATACAGAAGCCTAGTGAATATTATTTTATGATATTTGGGCTTAGAAAATTTAGGAAAAATGATAGAATGGAATAGTTACGGTCCCGAGACCCGTTAGGGGCAAAATGGTAATTTTGATCAAAAATTTTCGAAAGGCTCGGAAAGGACCGTAAAGGATCTAGAATGTCTTAAATAAAATTCTAGAACCCGAAATAAAGATTTTAGAGTCAAAAATCTAGAGTTTAAATAGTACACGGGCGTGTACATTGAAACACGGCAGTGTAGGGTGAACCCGAGAGGTACACAGGCAGGGACACGGGCGTGTTACAGACCGTGTACCACATAAAAAGTTGAAATGTGTTATAAAATTTATCACAAAATGAATATATCTAAAGTGATAATTAATGATGGGTATTAACAGACAATACTATGTCTATAGGGACCCAAACTAGAGTATGGAGGAGTTCCAGAAGTGGACATTATCGCAGTGATGGTAAGTTTAAGCATTTTTATGTCTACAACATGAATACTGTATTATTTCATTATGTACTAGTTGTACATTAGATATTAAGTCCTATGGACACTGAGGGATTAGTTAGTATAACACATCCCACATAATAAGAGAAAGAGAATATGTAAGGCCTACGGGCGATGGAGGTTAATGACCTTGAGGTGACGATTAATGTCACTTGGTCAGGACTATAACTGAAAGATGGTAATAAAACCATTAAAGGTGTACCGCTCCTCCAACATTGTGGTGGAGGTTTTACAAGTCCTTCGGGGATATAATAATCGCTACGAGCGATGAAGGCTTGAGAGGAAGAAGCTCTAGGGTCGCTCCCTAGGCCCTCCCAGTCAGCGTGTAAATAAACTATCGGTACTGTCACAATGAGGTCAAAACCAAAATACAAATAGAGAGAACAGTCAATAATATGATGAAAGCCATAATAGAGCATAATTGAACATAACCGACACTAGCAATATGTGTAGTGGATTTGGTTAGGGTAATGTGAATAGTAACCGGTTAGGGTAACAGTTACTATTTATCGATCAAAGGTCAAAGTTACTATTCATCATACTATTCATAGAAAATTGTATTTTTGATGTTTTTGAATCTATGTGATTTTTACTAAGTATGTTTGAATTTACTGAGCCTGTTAGCTCATCAATTTGTTCATGTTGTAGGTAAGAAACATGTCTAGTGGACTACATGGATGGCGGCAGGATGCGCACGTGTCAATGGGATAGGGAATCCACTGTGAATTTTAGTCCTGCTACTAGTCTTCCACTAAGCGATAAAATAGTGAATTGAAGAGAATGTATTTTGAAAAACTATATATATATGTATTGTATGTTTGTACATTATGTTGTACTCAAAAAGACAACTAAAGTTAGTTTTATATTTCATATAGCTTTCATACTTAGCTTTCGTTTGAGGAAAGTATGTATTAAAAAGAAAAAAAATTATGGGTGAAATTTTGGGCCTTGAAAAATAAGAGTTGGAAGAAAAAGAGTTTTAAATGGCGATCCAAATTCGACGCATGGGCTGTCTTGGTTGACAATGGAGTCAGATCATGATGGTTTTGCGTGATTGGATTCGGAGACGCCACATAAAGTGTTGTCAAATTGCACCAAAAACTTGCAACTTGGTCCTCACCACTTTGGGGAGCCATTAAAAACGTGTACAAGCTGAAAAATTTTAGCCAAAAATCTGCTATTCTCTGCCTAGTCCAGCTGTGAGCCAAACCACCACCAAACCTAAAAATTTTCTTAAAAATCTTCACTGAAACTTGCTTCAAATCTTTCTCTAGCAATAAGGAATCAAGGAATTGTGAGGTGAGTCTCTATTTTCAAGTTTTATTCCTCCCTTTGGCTATCCAAAAACCGTGGCTGCATACATGGTTTTGTGGTGATTTTCAAGTTTAATTTTTGGTTTTTTTGGTGTTGCAAATGAGTATGCTAGTCAAGAAACATTAGGGAAGCTTGAAACACAAAATTTTGAATGTGTTTCAAGTGTAAAATCCATGAGTTAGGGGTGTTGGATTTTGAACAATAAATTCGGTTATTCATGATTTAAAAAGAGCATGGATATGAACCGAAATTAAAGGATAAATTGGAAATGGAAAACACAATAATGTTGTGCTTATTCTTGTGGAAACCGTGGGGTATGGCATGGTTCTTCATGAATGATCAAGTTTGTGTTGGTGAGATTTGGATAAAAATGTAGTATTGATTATGTATTGGAATCAAGAAATGGAAATGGAAATGAAAACAAAATTTTGAGTTTGAGTTTCTAAGGAAAATCCGTGGCATTCCAAGGACGTGATGCATGAAATTTTGTGATGAGTTAGGTTAAGTTTTGTGTTGTAATGAATATGTGTTGATGTGGAAAATGAATAATGAAAAAAAATGAAACTTTGAAACAAAAATTTTGTTTAAAATTTTCTTAAGAAAACCATGTGTAGGTTAAGGGTGAAAAGGTTATATTGGTGTGATATGTTATGGAATGAAACAATGCGCAAGTTGTGAATTAAATTGGGCCTAAAAATGAGAAAGAACGGGTTGAAATCCTATTAGAAATGATTAGGTTTTAATGGAAAATTTTACGTAAACAGTTTGTAACTTTTACGTAAAATTAGGTTTGTGGTATAGTACATGGTAGGATAGAATAAGTTAGATGGTTTCGAGGTGTTCCCTAAACACCGAGAACCTAGAAATTAAGCAGAAATACTGTCAAAATTTTTAAGGTGCCCGCAAGGCATTTTAGGAAACGAGGGGTAAATTAGAATCAGGAATTAGAAAACTTGAGCCTTTTAGGAACCTAGGCTTGAGGAGGGCAATGGACAATTTTAGAAGTAGTGAAATGTCCATTTGAGGTCCCAAAAGGTTAGAAAAATGAGAAACGACCCCACGGGTCGGGATAGTATCACCCGAGGGTCGATGAATAGTAACCCGAGCATTTCTGCAAGAAAGGTCGTAAAGGCTCGGTAAGGCCTAAGAAAAATAATTTTATGATTTTTGAGACTAGAAAACCTTATTAAAACGCTAAAATGAAAATTTTACGGTCTAAGATCCCGTTAGGGGTAAAATGGTCATTTTGACCAAAATTTTCTAAAATGCTAAAAAATGACTATAAAAGCCTCAGAATGATTAAATTGAATTTCTAAAGGCCAAAATAGAGCTGTAAGTTGGAAAAACGGGAAAAATTCCCACTAAGGATGAAATGGTCATTTTGTCAAAAGTTAGGGGCAAAATGGTCATTTTATCAAAAGGTTAGGAAAAGTGATATTAAGACCCGGAATAGTATCTTAGGCCATGTAATAAAAACAAAAATGAAAAATATATCCCTAAATGAATAATTAGGGATCTAGAATCAGAAATTTTTATTTTCATAATATTTTAAATATAAAATGAATACTAAAAAATAACCGTGATTTATTTCGGTTATTGAGATTCAACAAAAAGGCGATAAAAGGACATTGGTTGATCCTGGCAAGGAAACGCTAGCAAAATATCTGTAAGTCCAGACATTTATTTATCTGCAATATGAATTTACTTAATATATTTATATGTTATTTATGACATGTAAATAAGTATCAAGGTGCTGTAGGAAAATAAATAGGTAAAAACGTATCAGAGTGGCGCAGTAGAACAATAAAAATTTTTCAGATCGTTAAATATCTCATGATGCCATATACAATAAACCAACAATAATTAAAACTCATACCTCAAGGACGCCAATCTTGCAGGAGGAGAATGACCGGAGGGCTTCAACCAACGAGCCTTCTCTACTATTCTCCAATTCCCGAATGGCTGAGTGTGTGGGCACTCTGAACCTCGATCGGTATGCTAACACTGCTAGTCTTCTTCTGGCCACCCAGATCTCTAAAGAACTTATTGTCACGATGGGCTGTGCAACAATAAGCCTGCTCACCTGAGAGTCTGTGGTCTAAGAGAACTGGAGTGGTAGGACCTCTATTTATAGACCTGCATGAGGTGATTCTCTGAATTCGAATTGGATTAAGAGAAGATATTCTCCCTTATCCACAAGCACAAAATCTGAATTTTCCAAGGGAAAATCCCAACAATAAAATTCGGCCACTTTAGGATAAATCCAATCCAAATCTAAACAAGATTTAAACTAGAATTTTATCTCCCTTTTTCAACTAAAAAATCTGAAAATTCTAAGGAGAAAATCTCCACAAAAATTCGGCCACTTTTGGATAAGAGAGAATCAAAATTCCACTAGGATTTTCAAGCTTGAATCTTATTTCATCCTTATCCAAAATAACCGAAAATCTCCTAGGAGATTCACTCCAAAAAATTCGGCCATTATCTGGGAAGAGAGAATCCAAATTCAACTGGGATTGAAACTTGAATTTTTCCTTGAACCTTATCCATAAAAATCCAAAAATTCATTGAGGATAATCCTCAAAATTTTCGTCCATCATTAGTTAGGATTTGGATTCAAAATTCAAGTAGGATTCTAACAAGACTATCCTCTCCATATCCAACTCAAATTCGAATTTCATTCCTTGTGGATTTTCCACAACAAATTCGAATCCCACTTGGACTGTGATTCAAAATTTGAATTTCAAATTTCAAATTCGAATTTCAAATTCAAATTTTAAATTTCAAATTTCAAATTTAAATTTCAAATTCAAATTTCAAATTCAAAATTTAAATTTCAAATTTCAAAATTCAAATTTCAAAATCCACAAAAAGTTATATTTCAAATTTTTGTTCTCGTGGGTAGTTTACTATAACTTCAATCCAATCTCAAATAAAATCATGGCAACTTTATTTAGAGTTCAAATAATTGTGTACTCTATTATCCAAAACAAATTACGAATTCAACCGGAGAGAATCTTGTCCACCATCCTAATCCTATGTCAACACCATCCATGCATAATCAACTAGCCAACAAGCATACACAAATCAATTTGCCAATCGTTAAGGAATTATGTGGAGCTAGTAGAGAGACCAATTGGACATATATAATCAGGCTCCCGTGAATCCGCATGATCATCATTCATTACCAAACAACTCAATTATATGATCACTAATTTCAGAGTCACACCACTATAAACCTGAAACTGAACTCCCAATTAAATACCGTATTACGTAAGCCTGTGACAAGCTATCGTCCAATGATCTTGTCATATATGCAGAACCCTCATATGATATCCATGATCAGCCTTAGGCCAAATTCCGTTTAATCCTACTGATTGGGCTATCTTAAAGTTCCATTATACCACCGAATTAAGAAAATGATTATTCACCATATGTGAATAAGAAGTCATCCGCCCAGTAGACGACCCAAGGGCTTGTCCATTTTCACATTCAATATAATGCCTTTAAGAGGATACCCTTAACTCCTCATTAGAGCTATGATTCCGATATCTGTAAACGAACCCTTCGTCGTATACAAGTCATGCACCCAACGAACCAGTCTATAAGCTTACTACCTCTGTGATACTTTAGCCATTGGAACATCAAAGTACACAAGTCATATACATAAAGCTGTCCTTTTACTCAGGATTAAGGTTACTACATAATGAACATCAGATCGATCCACTCAAAGTGGATTTCGTAGATCAATCACGCTTTAGTCCTGATCTAATATGTCACCACCAAGCAACATATCTATGTCTCTACTTGGGAGTCCAGTTCCAGACAGTCAAGACAAACCATCCCCTCCAAGGCTTTAGACAACATAATAGTCTTAACATGAGTTAGATGCTCGGTCTAACCCTATAGACTACAGACCATAGTTTAGACCGTTAACATTAGAACATTGTCTTCTCGCATACAAAAGTCCATTGCATGCAACGTTCTAATAGTTTTACACAAGCAGTCAAGGAGCCATATTTGCTTACATTTACTTTAACATGTAAATAAAACGAGGACAGATAGCAATGTAATGAATAACCTCTATATATAATTTTATTATCCAGTTCAAAATAAATACATCAAAATGTCTCTAATACTTAGGGCATTTCCTAACAATCTCCCACTTGCCTAAGCCAGCAGATGTGCCACGTTATGCATCCCCATCACCTCTACGTGCCTCTCAAAGCTTCTAGCCACCAAAGTCTTAGTAAAGGGATCGGCAATGTTGTCCTCGGTTGCGATCTTACATACATCAACTTGTCCTGTCTCCACGTGCCCTCTAATAATGTGATACCTCCGATCTATGTGTTTGGTCCTATTGTGATGCCTAGTTTCCCTTGTGTTGGCAATAGCCCCAGTGTTATCACAGTAAAGCGTGATAGGCTTGTCAACACCCGGAATGACCTCAAGATTTCTAAAGAACTTGCGGAGCCAAACCACTTCTTTAGATGCCTCAGCCGCAGCCACATATTCAGCCTCCATAGTAGAGTCAATTGTGTAGCCCTGCTTCACGCTCCTCCACACAATGGCGCCTCCTCCGAGCAAGAACACTGATCCAGATGTTGATTACCTCGAATCCTTGCAAGGCTGGAAGTTTGAGTCTGTGTATCCTATGGGTGTTAGGTCCCCTCCAGAATACACGAGCATATAATCCCTCGTTCTCTTAAGATACTTGAGTATATGCTTTACTGCTTGCCAGTGCTTGATTCTAAGATTCGCTTGTTATCGACTCACCATACCTATTGCAAAACATATGTCCGGGTGAGTACAAAGCATAGCATACATAAGGCTACCCACAGCGGATGCATAAGGGACCTTACTCATATGCTCTCTTTCTTCTGATGTCTTAGGACAGTCATCTAATGAAAGAGTTAGACCGGCAATGGAAGGTTGTGAACCTTTCTTTGCCTCTTGCATTGCATATTTGTCAATTATTTTATCTATGTATGAAGCTTGGGATAACGCTATCATTTTGTTCTTTCGATCTCTGAAGAGACGAATGCCTAGAACATAATTAGCTTCTCCCAAGTCCTTCACGTCAAACTATTGGTGTAACCAAAGCTTGACCGATGATAAGTTCTCTACATCATTCCCAATGAGTAGTATATCATCGACATAGAGTATCAGTAAGACCATTTTTCCATCCTTAATACGTTTATAAACACAGGGTTCATCAACATTCTGCTCAAAACCAAATGTCTTAATCGCTTGATCAAACCTCTGGTTCCATGAGCGGGATGCTTGCTTTAATCCATAAATGGATCTAAGCAACTTGCAGACTTTCTTTTCTTGGCCTTTCGCTACGAACCCTTCGGGTTGTATCATATAGATACACTCTTCAAGATGGCCATTTAAGAATGCCATCTTGACATCCATTTGTCAGATCTCATAATCGAGAGCCGCAGCAACAGACAGAAGAATACGGATAGACTTTAGCATAGCAACAGGCGAAAAGGTTTCATCGTAATCGATTCCAGCCTTTTGCGTGTACCCCTTTGTAACCAGTCTAGCTTTGAAAGTTTCCACTTTCCCTTCCGCATCCTTCTTTCTTTTGTAGACCCATTTGCATCCAATGGGTTTTATCCTATCCTGCAAATCTACAAGTTCCCAAACAGAGTTGGATTTCATAGAATCCATCTCATTGTTCATAGCCTATTTCCAAGATTTAGAATCAACATCATTTATAGCTTCATCATAGGTGACCGGATCATCCTCATGCTCATGAGCCTTGGCCTGGTATACCTCAGCATCATACATGAAGAAATTAGGTTTCTTCGAAACCCTCCCACTACGACGAGGCACCCTAAATTGTTGATCGTCTACAGGTCTTTCATCAGAACTCGGACTTGCATCCAAGACCGAAATTTGTGGAGCAGTTCTTTGGTTTGATCAAATATAGGTTTCCATCCATCCATCCAGAACAGATAAAAGACTTATTTCTACGAATATCAACTCTTTTACTAAAAGAAACTGAATAAGAATCCTTTATTAAACAAGCTACCGATATAAGGTTCCTCCTAAAATTAGGAACATTAAAACAATCTTTCAATAAAATAAACCTAAATTGATCAAAGTAAAGGTAAATATCTCCCACTGCCTTAGCCACCACCAAGCTGCCGTCTCTAGTTCGCAACAAGAGGCTCCTATCATGTAGACTTCTCGTTTCCATGAACCCCTGCATAGAAACACAAACATGATTAGTGGCGCCCGAATCAATCACCCAAGTGTCTTTCAATTCTTCTACCAAACACGCTTCCAAGTAATGAAGTTCCTTACCTTCGCTACCCTTGGCAGCTAGGAATTCCCAGCAAGCCTTCTTAAAGTGACCTAGCTTCCCACAACGAAAACATTTGGACTTTTTAGGGTCCCTGGGCTTCTTGTTCTTCTTCTTCTTCTTCCCATCCGAGACAGGAGGATTAGAAGAACTGGAAGCCGCTTGCTTCTGATTTGGCCTCTTCCTCTTCCGTGAGGGTTTGGAAGATTCTGCCAAATTTGCCTCACCTTTGGGTTGGACCCCATCACCATCCCTGATCATCCGCTCATAAGCTTGGAGTTGCTTCATAAGCTCGGTTAGTCCTAACTCCCTTGTCGCCAGATTGTATGCGGCCTTAAACCCCACAAAATCTTTAGACAGAGTTTTGAACACCATCTCGATCTGGGTGTTGTAGTCCAACTCAGCACCGTTCTCGGTAGCCTCAGCGAAGAATCCCATTAGAGTGATCATATGGTCCTTCACCGGAGTACCTGCCTTTTGCTTAGAGTTCATAATGCTGGTTATAGCGGACTGTCGAGCTAACTTTTCTTGGCCTCCGAACATGTCCTCCAGATTGTCCATGATCTCCCTAGCAACTTGATAAGTCTCATGCTGCTTTTGTAAAGCACTTGTCATCCTAGCAAGTATGTAGCATTGAGCTATATCATTGGATTCTCTCCAACGAGTATAGGCAACCGGGACCTCTTTAAGCGGTGTGTCAGGTTTTGGCCCTGGTGGGCATGGTTCGTCCAGTATGAACTTGTGTCTCTCGCAGCTGAGAACTATCAACAGATTTCTTTTCCAATCCTTATAATTATCGCCATTCAGTTTATTCTCAGTAAGTATTGAAATGAGGGGTGTCGGTGACATTTTGAACTGAAATAAAATTATACTAGACATCATTACAAAGCCCAAGCAAATATACAGATAATTTAGCAAATAAAACATACAAGTATGTTCCTATATGAAACTTGAAAAACATGTAGCATTGCAACGGTAATTCTCAGCACCTATTGCCCCAAGCCATCGAAGGGTGGCCATGAAAACAAATAGCCGGAACATGGACCCCGTCCAGTTAATATATGTTGCCTTAAATCCTCCAAGGTTAAGACATATATTAATAACCGCTTATTTGGCCACCAGTTTAGTTAACAGAGCTTCTAGGGAAGGTTAATAACTAAACGAGTCTTGAGCGTATAACCATTGTTTACGCAGCCCGATCCACGTCCTACCAAGCCACCGAGGGGTAATCATGAATAGGATCGTACCCGAACACGTTTTCTACATAGGAGATCCAATCTAATATACCGGCAGCGGTAAACACCTACCAAGGGGTGTGGTCAGGGCAGAACTGACGCGAGGCGTTACCATGCTTTCACATATAGATCAACAATGGAGGCTGTGGATTTTGTTTGAAACCCTCTCCCATTCAATATTTTGAAAAAACATGCAAGTTTTGACAGATTATGTATGATCAATATAGTATGAGCGGCACTCAACTATCCTATATGACATGTTATCAAATATGCATATAAAACATCCATCAATACATATTTATAAATCTATGACATATCACAGAAAAAATAATTGACAGAATAACCAAGCCATGGTTCCATCCTAGAACAAAGAAAATAAAGATTACAAAATTCCATCCAAAGCATTCTTTGGGTCTTGAATTTTGTTCCGTCTTCTTGTATCCATCTTTATGTAGTTTCTCCATTTATTTCTCATCCCAAGAATCATTTAAAAATTTAAATCTCCAAAAATTTAAATTTCAAATTTAAATTCCAAATTCGAATTTCAAATTTAAATTTCAAATTCAAATTTTAAACAATTTTAAACATCATGTGTAATAATATGTAATTTCCATAATTTCAAATTTTCAATTACATATTTTTAAACATGATTTAAAATTAAATCTCAAATTTAAAAATAAAAATTTTTCGATTTTTGAATCATCGCACCACCGTCCCAGGAGGCGGCAGCCACCGTGGGTAGCCACTAGCCCCAGAGGGGCTGGCAGCCCACGGCCGCCCCTATGTGCAGCCTTGCCGAGCTGCAGGCCAAGCCTGCAGCACCAGGCTGCATGCCCAGGCTGGGCGCAGCAGCTGGCAGGCTGCAGGCAGCACTTGCAACCACAGGCTGCACGCCCAGGCTGCGACCAGCCTTGGGGAGGCCACGGCCACCCTCAGCTGCAGGCCAAGCCTGCGGCCGTGGGTGGTTATGGCCTGCACAGGGGCGGCCGCAGCCCATCCTGCCCGAGGGTAGAGGCTGCAGCCCAACCAAGGCCCGACAGCCTATCCTGAGGGGTCGTGTCTCGATTTTCGTGCCATATTCTGATTTACCTATTAGGATCTCCAAAAATTAATTTGAATCCCAATTAAATTGAAATTTTCCACACAATCAAAATTTCAACCTTTAAATCAAATTTAACTTTTGGGAAAAATAAATTACGGTCTTCAATCTTCAATCTCCTCCAAGAATAATTACATAAAAATTTCCTAAACCGTTTCCGGTGTACAAAATTCTAACCATAATAATTCTAGGAGACAAAAAATTAAAATCCATGGGAAAATTACAGTGTTAATAAATTGCTCCCATGGTTACATAAAAATTCCTAGATACAATTTTTCTAAATTCTAAGGAACCATAACCGGCATAAACAAGCATGCTTATAATAATTCAAAAAAATTAAAATAACCACGTACTTTATACATAATACATGATAACAACATAAAGGAACCCTAGAATGCCACTCTCTAAATATCAAATCCATACATAAATAAAAAGACTGAGTAATTGTCTAATTTATGTACATGCCATAGTCATGAGATGTCTCTGGTACCAATTGCAGGAAAATAAATCGGTAAAAACGTATCAGAGTGGCGCAGCGGAATAATAAAAATTTTTCAGATCGTTAAATATCTCATGATGCCATATATAATAAACCAACAACAATTAAAACTCATACCTCAAGGATGCCAATCTTGCAGGAGGAGAATGACCGGAGGGCTTCAACCAACTAGCCTTCTCTACTATTCTCCAATTCCCGAGTGGCTGAGTGTGTGGGCACTCTGAACCTTGATCGGTATGCTAGCACTGCTAGTCTTCTTCCGACCACCCAGATCTCTAAAGAACTTATTGTCATGGTGGGCTGTGCAACAATAAGCCTGCTCACCTGAGAGTCTATGGTCTAAGAGAACTGGAGTGGCAGGACCTCTATTTATAGACCTGCATGAGGTGATTCTCTGAATTCGAATTGGATTAGGAGAAGATATTCTCCCTTATCCACAAGCACAAAATCTGAATTTTCCAAGGGAAAATCCCAACAATAAAATTCGGCCACTTTAGGATAAATCCAATCCAAATCTAAACAAGATTTAAACTAGAATTTTATCTCCCTTTTTCAACCAAAAAATCCGAAAATTCTAAGGGGAAAATCTCCACCAAAATTCGGCCACTTTTGGATAAGGGAGAATCAAAATTCCACTAGGATTTTCAAGCTTGAATCTTATCTCAATCTTATACAAAATAACCGAAAATCTACTAGGAGATTCACTCCAAAATTCGGCCATTATCTGGGGAGGAGAGAATCCAAACTCAACTGTGATTGAAACTTGAATTTTTTCTTTGAACCTTATCCACAAAATCTGAAAATCCATTGAGGATAATCCTCAAAATTTTCGTCCATCATTAGTTAGGATTTGGATTCAAAATTCAAGTAGGATTCTAACAAGATTATCCTCTCCATATCCAACTCAAATTCGAATTTCATTCCTTGTGGATTTTCCACAACAAATTTAAATCACACTTGGACTGTGATTCAAAATTTGAATTTCAAATTTCAAATTCGAATTTCAAATTCAAATTTCAAATTTAAATTTCAAATTCAAATTTCAAATTCGAATTTCAAATTCAAATTTCAATTTCAAATTTCAAATATCAAAATTCAAATTTCAAAATCCACAAAACAGTTGTGTTTCAAATTCTTGTTCTCATGGATAATTTTCTACAACTCTAATCCAATCTCAAATAAAATCATGACAACTTTATTTGGAGTTCAAATAATTGTGTACTCTATTATCCAAAACAAAATCTGAATCCAACCGGAGAGAATCTTATCTATCATCCTAATCCTATGTCATCACCATCCATGCATAATAAACTAGCCAATAGCATACACAAATCAATTTTGCCAAACGTTAAGGAATTATGTGGAGCTAGTAGAGGGACTGATTGGACATATATAATCGGGCTCTCGCAAATCCATATGATCATCATTCTTTACCGAACAACTCAATCATATGATCACTAATTTCAGAGTCACACCACTATAAACCTAAAACTGAACTCCCGATTATATACCGTATTACGTAAGCCTGTAACAAGCTATCGTCCAATGACCTTGTCATATATGCAGAACCCTCATATGATATCCATGATCAGCCTTAGGCCAAAGTCCGTTTAATCCTACTGATCAGGCTATCTTAAAGTTCCATTATACTACCGAATTAAGAAAATGATTATTCACCATATGTGAATAAGAAGTCATCCGCCCAGCAAACGACCCAAGGCCTTATCCATTTTCACATTCAATATAATGCCTTTAAGAGGATACCCTTAACACCTCATTAGAACTATGATTCCAATATCTGTAAACAAACCCTTCATCGTATACAAGTCATGCACCCAACGAACCGGTCTATAAGCTTACTACCTCTGTGATGCTTTAGCCATTGGAACATCAAAGTACATAAGTCATATACATGCAGCTATCCTTTTACTCAGGATTAAGGTTACTGCATAATGAACGTCAAAAGCAGATCGATCCACTCAAAGCTGACTTCGTAGATCAATCACGCTTTAGTCCCGATCTAATATGTCACCACCAAGCAACATATCTATGTCTCTACTTGGGAGTCTAGCTCCAGACAGTCAAGATAAACCGTCCCCTGCAAGGCTTTAGATAACATAATAGTCTTAACATGAGTTAGATACTAGGTCTAACCCCATAGACTACAGACCATAGTTTAGACCGCTAACTTTAGAACATTGTCTTCTCGCATACAAAAGTCCATTGCATGCAACGTTCTAATAGTTTAACACAAGCAGTCAAAGAGCCATATTTGCTTACATTTACTTTAACATGTAAATAAAACGAGGACAGATAGCAATGTAATGAATAACCTCTATATATAATTTTATTATCCAGTTCAAAATAAATACATCAAAATGTCTCTAATGCTTAGGGCATTTCCTAACAGGTGCCATATACATACTAACTTGGAAATAAAATAACCACAAATAAAGAATGTAACGTAAAGAGTTCTAGACCTAGGAGGCAGCTGTAATGCCACTAGTTAGGAACTACATGAAAGTCAGTAACCAAACCAATATTAGTGTACTAGCCTCCCATACAGGTAGAGGTTTCTCATGTTGTGTTAAATTTTATCAAGTTCATATAGACTGTAGAGGATTAGCCTGTGGGTCGCTTTCTAGAGTCGCTTTCAGTCATGTGCGCACTACGATACGACTAATTACAGGGCCCAAAACTAGAACTTAATGCAAGATAAAACCTAAGACTTAAGATTTGCCCATAATTGAGCATAACTAAGTCTAACAAGTACTAACAAGTATGATTAGGGTTTATGTTATGATGTATGATTTATGTTATATGTTTTTATGTTTGAACTTACTAAGTCAATCGCTCATAAATTTATTCATGTTGTAGGTAAGAAGCCTGTACACCAGTAGACAGTGGATGGACGAGGAGTGGAATCTGCATCTGCCATCAGAGCTGAGCGAGAGGTGTAGGAAAATAAATCGGTACAAACGTATCAGAGTGGCGCAGCGGAACAATAAAAATTTTTAGATCGTTAAATATCTCATGATGTCATATACAATAAACCAACAACAATTAAAACTCATACCTCAAGGACGCCAATCTTGCAGGAGGAGAATGACAGGAGGTTTCAACCAACTAGCCTTCTCTACTATTCTCCAATTCTCGAATGGCAGAGTGTGTGGACACTCTGAGCCTCGATCGGTATGCTAGCACTGCTAGTCTTCTTCCGACCACCCAGATCTCTAAAGAACTTTATTGTCACGATGAGCTGTGCAACAACAAGCCTGCTCACCTGAGAGTCTGTGGTCTGAGAGAACTGGAGTGGCAGGACCTCCATTTATAGACCTGCATGAGCTGATTCTCTGAATTCGAATTGGATTAGGAAAAGATATTCTCCCTTATCCATAACCATAAAATCCAAATTTTTCCATGGGAAAATCCCAACAATAAAATTCGGTTTATTTAGGATAAATCCAATCCAAATCTAAACAAGATTTTAACTAGAATTTTATCTCCCTTTTTCAACCAAAAAATCTGAAATTCCTAGGAGAATTTCCCTCCAAAAATTCGGCCACATTTATGATAAGGGAGAATCAAAATTCCACTAGGATTTTCAAGCTTGAATCTTATCTCAACCTTATCCAAAATAACCGAATTTTCCTAGGAGATTTCCTCCATAATTTTGACCACTTTTCAGGGAAGGAGAAAATCCAAATTCAACTAGGATTGAAACTTGAAATTTTCCTTTGAACCTTATCCACAAAAACCGAAATTTCATTGAGGATTGTCCTCAAAATTTCGTCCATAATTTGTTCGGATTTGGATTCAAAATTCAAGCAGGATTCTAACAAGATTATCCTCTCCATATCCAACTCAAATTCGAATTTCATTCCTTGTGGATTTTCCATAACAAATTTAAATCCCACTTGGACTGTGATTCAAAATTTGAATTTTGAATTTCAAATTCGAATTTCAAATTCAAATTTCAAATTTCAAATTTCAAATTTCAAAAATCCACAAAACGGTTGTGTTTCAAATTCTTGTTCTCATGGATAATTTTCTACAACTCCAATCCAATCTCAAATAAAATCATGGCAACTTTATTTGGAGTTCGAATAATTGTGTACTCTATTATCCAAAACAAAATCTGAATCCAAACGAAGAGAATCTTGTCTACCATCCTAATCCGGTGTCATCACCATCCATGCATAATAAACTAGCCAATAGCATACACAAATCAATTTACCAAACGTTAAGGAATTATGTGGAGCTAGTAGAGGGACTGATTGGACATATATAATTGGGCTCCCGCAAATCCATATGATCATCATTCTTTTACTGAACAACTCAATCATATGATCACTAGTTTCAGAGTCACACCACTATAAACCTGAAACTGAACTCCTAATTATATACCGTATTACGTAAGCCTGTGACAAGCTATCGTCCAATGACCTTGTCATGTATGCAGAACCCTCATATGATATCCATGATCAGCCTTAGGCCAATGTCCGTTTAATCCTACTGATCAGGCTATCTTAAAGTTCCATTATACTACCGAATAAAGAAAATGATTATTCACCATATGTGAAGAAGAAGTCATCCGCCCAGCAGACGACCCAAGGCCGTGTCCATTTTCACATTCAGTATAATGCCTTTAAGAGGATACCCTTAACTCCTCATTAGAGCTATGATTCCTATATCTGTAAACGAACCCTTCATCGTATACAAGTCATGCACCTAACGAACCGGTCTATAAGCTTACTACCTCTGAGACGCTTTAGCCATTGGAACATCAAAGTACACAAGTCATATACATGAAGCTGTCCCTTTACTCAGGATTAAGGTTACTATATAATGAACGTCAAAAGCAGATTGATCCACTCAAAGCAGACTTTGTAGATCAATCACGCTTTAGTCCCGGTCTAATATGTCACCACCAAGCAACATATCCATGTCTCTACTTGGGAGTCCAGCTCCAGACAGTCAAGACAAACCGTCCCCTCCAAGGCTTTAGACAACATAATAGTCTTAACATGAGTTAGATGCTCGGTCTAAACCCATAGACTACGAACCATAGTTTAGACTGCTAACTTTAGAACATTGTCTTCTCGCATAAAAAAATCCATTGCATGCAACGTTCTAACAGTTTAACACAAGTAATCAGGGAGCCATATTTGCTTACATTTACTTTAACATGTAAATAAGACGAGGACAGATAGCAATATAATGAATAACCTCTATATATAATTTTATTATCCAATTCAAAATAAATACATCAAAATGTCTCTAATGCTTAGGGCATTTCCTAACAATCTCCCACTTGCCCTAAGCCAGCAGATGTGCCATGTTATGCATCCCCATCGCCTCTACGTGCCTCTTAAAGCTTCTAGCTACCAAAGTCTTAGTAAAAGGATCGGCGATGTTGTCCTCGGATGCGATCTTACATACATCCACTTGACCTGTCTCCACATGCCCTCTAATAATATGATATCTCCGATCAATGTGCTTGGTCCTCTTGTGGTGCCGAGATTCCCTTGTGTTGGCAATAGCCCCTGTATTATCACAGTAAAGTGTGATAGGCTTGTCAACACCCGGAATGACCTCAAGGTCTCTAAAGAACTTGCGAAGCCAAACCGTTTCTTTAGATGCCTCAGCCGTAGCCACATACTCAGCCTCCATAGTAGAGTCAGCTGTGCCACCCTGCTTCACGCTCCTCCACACAATGGCACCTCCTCCGAGTAAAAACACTGATCCAGATGTCGATTTCCTCGAATCCTTACAAGTCTGGAAGTCTGAGTCCGTGTATCCTACGGGTGTTAAGTCCCCTCTAGAATACACCAGCATATAATCCCTCGTTCCCTTAAGATAGTTGAGTATATGCTTTACAACTTGCCAGTGCTTGGTTCCAGGATTTGCTTGATATCGACTCACCATACCTACTGCAAAACATATATCCGGGCGAGTGCAAAGCATAGCGTACATAAGGCTACCCACAGCGGATGCATAAGGGACCTTACTTATACGCTCTCTTTCTTCCGATGTCTTGGGACTGTCATCCAATGAAAGAGTTAGACCGGCAATAGAAGGTTGTGAGCCTTTCTTTGTCTCTTGCATTGCATATTTGTCAATTATTTTATCTATGTATGAAGTTTAGGATAACGCTATCATTTTGTTCTTTCGATCTCTGAAGAGACGAATGCCTAGAACATAATTAGCTTCTCCCAAGTCCTTCATGTCAAACTGTTGGTGTAACTAAAGCTTGACCGATGATAAGTTCCCTACATCATTCCCAATGAGTAGTATATCATCGACATAGAGTATCAGAAGACCACTTTTCCATCCTTAATACGTTTATAAACACAAGGTTCATCAACGTTCTGCTCAAAACCAAATGTCTTAATTGCTTGATCAAATCTCTGGTTCCATGAGCGGGATGCTTGCTTTAATGCATAAATGGATCTAAGCAACTTGTAGACTTTCCTTTCTTGGCCTTTCGCTACGAACCCTTCGGGTTGTATCATATAGATACACTCTTCAAGATGGCCATTCAAGAATGCCGTCTTGACATCCCTTTGCCAGATCTCGTAATCGAGAGCCACAACAATGGACAGAAGAATACGGATCGACTTCAGCATAGCAACAGGCGAAAAGCTTTCATTGTAATCGATTTCAGCCTTTTACGTGTACCCCTTTGCAACCAGTCTAGCTTTGAAAGTTTCCACTCTCCCTTCCGCATCCTTCTTTCTTTTGTAGACCCATTTGCATCCAATGGGTTTTATCCCATCCGGCAAATCTACAAGTTCCCAAACAGAGTTGGATTTCATAGAATCCATCTCATTGTTCATAGCCTGTTTCCAAGATTTAGAATCAACATCATTTATAGCTTCATCATAGGTGACCGGATCATCCTCATGCTCATGAGCCTCAGCCTGGTATACCTCAGCATCATACATGAAGAAATTAGGTTTCTTCGGAACCCTCTCACTACGACGAGGCACCCTAAATTGTTGATCGTCTGTAGGTCTTTCACTGGAACTCGGACTTGCGTCCAAGACCAAAATCTGTGGAGCTTCTTTCACCCGATAACTCCTCTAGCACCACTTTGCTTCGAGGCTTAAAGTCATTCATGTGACTTTCCTCCAAGAATGTCGCATGGGTTAAGACAATGACTTTTTGTTCCTTCGGGTTATAGAACAGACCTCCTTTAGTTCCTTTTGGATACCCTACAAACATGCATAATTCTGATCTTGGTTCCAACTTCTTCGCATCCCCATCCAGTACATACGCCAGGCAGCCCCATATTCTCATATGTCCAAGGAAGGGCTTCCTGCCATGCCACAATTCATACGGAGTTCTGGGAATTGATTTGCTCGGAACCTGGTTCAGAATATAGCACGCCGTTTGTAAAGCATATCCCAAAAATCATAATGGCAGCGTTGAATAACTCATCATGGACCGTACCATATCCAATAAGGTCCTATTTCTCCTTTCGGCTACACCATTCTGTAATGGAGTACCAGGTGCAGTCAATTGGGATAATATCCCATTCTCTACAAGATGTCCTAGAAATTCATCGGAGAGGTATTCGCCACCTCGATCAGATCAAAGTGTCTTTATGGATTTATCCAATTGCTTTTCCACTTCCGTACGATACTCTTTGAACTTGTCAAAGGTTTCGCTCTTGCGGAGCATCAAATACACATATCCATACCTCGAGTAATCATCTATAAAAGAGACATAATACTCGAACCCTCCTCGTGCTGTGACGTTCATGGGGCCACATACGTCAGTGTGGACAATTTCTAAGAGCTCCTGAGCCCTTGTACCCTTAGCTCCAAAAGACCTCTTAGTCATTTTACCCGCTAGACAAGACTCACATTGGGGAAGTCGTACCTCCTCCAGAGATTCCAGAGGACCGTCTTTCACCAATCTTTGAATCCTATCCTGATTAATATGACCAAGTCTTAAATGCCAAAGATACGCCTTGTTCGGGTGAGAAACTTTCAACCTTTTAGAGTTATCAATTAATTCAATGTCAAGCAGTGAGTACATCTTTGGTTTGATCAAATATAGATTTCCATCCATCCATCCAGAACAGATAAAAGACTTATTTCTACGAATATCAACTCTTTTACTAAAAGAAACTGAGTAAGAATCCTTTATTAAACAAGCTACCGATATAAGGTTCCTCCTAAAATTAGGAACATAAAAACAGCCTTTTAATAAAATAAACCTAAATTGATCAAAATAAAGGTAAAAATCTCCCACTACCTCAGCCACTACAAAGCTGCTGTCCCCAGTTCGCAACGAGAGGTTCCTATCCTGTAGACTTCTCGTTTCCATGAACCCCTGCATAGAAACACAAACATGATTAGTGGCGCTCGAATCAATGACCCAAGTGTCTTTCGATTCTTCCACCAAACACACTTCTAAGTAAAGAAGTTCCTTACCTTCCTTGCCCTTAGCAGCTAGGATTTCCCAGCAAGCCTTCTTGAAGTAACCTACCTTCCCATAGCGAAAGCACTTGGACTTTTTAGGGTCTCTGGGCTTCTTGTTCTTCTTCTTCTTCTTCCCATACGAGATAGGAGGATTAGAAGAACTGGAAGCCGTTTACTTCTGATTTGGCCTCTTCCTTTTCTGGGAGGGTTTGGAAGATTCTGCCAAATTGGCCTCACCTTTGGGTTGGACAGCATCCCCATCCCTGATCATCCGCTCATAAGCCTGAAGTTGCTTCATGCGCTTGGTTAGTCCTAACTCCCTTGTCGCCAGATTGTATGCGGCCTTAAACCCCACAAAATCTTTAGACAGAGTTTTGAACACCATCTCGATCTGGGTGTTGTAGTCCAACTCAGCACCATTTTCGGCAGCCTCAGCGAAGAATCCCATTAGAGTGATCATATGGTCCTTCACCGGAGTACCCGCCTTCTGCTTAGAGTTCATAGTACTGGTGATAGCGGACTGTCGAGCCAATTTTTCTTGGCCTCCGAACATGTCCTCCAGATTTTCCATGATCTCCCCAGCAATTTGATAAGTCTCATGCTGCTTTTGTAAAGCACTCGTCATGCTAGCAAGTATGTAGCATGGAGCTATATCATTGGATTCTCTCCAACGAGTATAGGCAACCGGGACCTCCTCAATCGGTGTGTCAGGTTTTAGCCCTGGTGGGCATGGTTCGTCCAGTACGAACTTGTGTCTCTCTCAGCTGAGAACTGTTAATAGATTTCTTTTCCAATCCTTATAATTGTCGCCATTCAGTTTATTCTCAGTAAGTATTGAAATGAGGGGTGTCGGTGACATTTTGAACTGAAATAAAATTATACTAGACATCATTACAAAGCCCAAGCAAATATACAGATAATTTAGCAAATAAAACATACAAGTATGTTCCTACATGAAACTTGAAAAACATGTAGCATTGCAACGGTAATTCTCAGTACCTATTGCCCCAAGCCACCGACGGGTGGTCATGAAAACAAATAGCCGGAACATGGACCCCGTCCAATTAATATATGTTGCCTTAAATCCTCCAAGGTTAAGACATATATTAATAACCACTTATTTGGCCACCAATTTAGTTAACAGAGCTTCTAGGGAAGGTTAATAACTAAACGAGTCTTAAG
Organism: Antiaris toxicaria; assembly: GCA_035233585.1. Taxonomy (NCBI): domain Eukaryota; kingdom Viridiplantae; phylum Streptophyta; class Magnoliopsida; order Rosales; family Moraceae; genus Antiaris; species Antiaris toxicaria. The sequence continues at coordinate 60,682,182 of CP141154.1, read as the reverse complement.
TGTATAACCATTGTTTACGTAGCCCGATCCACATCCTACCAAGCCACCGAGGGGTGGTCATGAATAGGATCGCACCCGAACACGTTTTCCACATAGGAGATCCAATCTAGTATACCAGTGGCGGTAAACACCTACCGAGGGGTGTGGCCAGGGCAGAACTGACGCGAGGCGTTACCATGCTTTCACATATGGATCAACAATGGAGGCCGTGGGTTTTGTTTGAAACCCTCTCCCACTCAATATTTTGAAAAACATGCAAGTTTTGACAAATTATGTATGATCAATATAGTATGAGCGGCACTCACCTATCCTATATGACATGTTATCAAATATGCATACAAAACATCCATCAATACATATTTATACATCCATGACATATCACAGAAAAAATAATTGACAGAATAACCGAGCTATGGTTCCATCCTAGAACAAAGGAAATAAAGATTACAAAATTCCATCCAAAGCATTCTTTGGGTCTTGAATTCTGTTCCATCTTCTTGTATCCATCTTTATGTAGTCTCTCCATTTATTTCTCATCCCAAGAATTATTTTAAATTTAAATATCCAAAAATTTAAATTTCAAATTCAAATTCTAAATTCGAATTTCAAATTTAAATTTCCAATTCAAATTTTTAAACAATTTTAAACATCATGTGTAATAATATGTAATTTAAAAATTTTCAAATTTTCAATTACATATTTTTAAACATGTTTTAAAATTAAATTTCTAATTTAAAAATCAAAATTTTTCGATTTTTAGACCGTCGTACCGCCGCCTCCGAAGGCGGCAGCCGCCGTGGGCAACCACCTGCCCCAAAGGGGCTGGCAGCCCACGGCTGCCCCCTATGTGTAGCCTTGTCGGGCTGCAGGCCAAGCCTGCAGCGCCAGGCTGCACGCCCAGGCTGGGCGCAGCAGCCGGCAGGCTACAGGCAGTATAGCCTATCTTAAAATAATTTGAGCACAAAAAGTAATTTTTGACCGGGAACCATACAGTATTGGGAAACTGGTCGAGACGACCTCGGATAAAGATAAAACTGATATATTTGGGTTCAGCACGCCCAAATTAGTCAGTATAGCCTATCTTAAAATTTTTCAAAAAAATTAGTATAAAAGGACGAAATTTTTGGGACTATTGAAAAATAGCCCCCATAATTTTTCCAAATCCCATTTCCTCCCCCAACACCACCGAGGATGAACAGTGACCGACCATCGAATCCGACCTCCGTTTTTGACACCGCCGGCACCATTGGAAAGCTCTCGACGAGCTGATTCCAACGGTGGGCCGAGTCGACCAAACCGACACCGGAGCACGCCGCACGCGCCGCCCAAAGCTGCCGGTGGCCGAATTTTTCAAACCGCCGTATCTCTGCCGTCCGACGTCCAAATGCCACGATTCCGGTCCCAATAGATTCGTGGTGAAGAGTAGAACAAAACCCTTCATTTCACGTCAACAGCTGCCGGATCGCGCCGTCCAAGGTTCGCCGTCGCCATCGCCGCCGTCGGATCTCGCTATTCCGGCGGAGTTGAGTTGCAAGGTGGGTATCAAAATGATCAGAACAACACGTAGATCAAAAGCCCCAAATCAATTTTGGGCAACAACGCCGGAAAATGAAGATCCAACACCGCCGCCGTCGCCGACTTTTCGAGGGCCTATTTCCGGTGATAGAAGCCTCGATTGGTGAAATTGACACCACCAATGGGTCCCTCTCGTCGAGCTCTTCAAGATGGTGGTCGCCATTCCCATCGCCGCCGTGGTCAACGCCGGTCAACGGCAGTCAACACCGGTCAACGGCGACCTGAGACCGAAAATTGAAGAATGGCCCGTTGGCCTATTTTCGACGTTCCGGACACATCCGCGGCATCGGAATTGCAAACCGAAGTTTCAAAAGTGAAGAACGCCGATTCAAAGATTGTGTGGTCGAGACCAAACGGTTCGTCCGACCGCCGACGAGAACGATTTTGGTAGTGGTTTTGATCCCTTGATTCCTCAATTTATTATTGGAAATAATTATGAATGAATTATGGTTTACTGACTTGAGAAATTGTAAGAAAAAGGGATGAAATGTCGAAAAAGAGAATGTGAGGAAATGTGAATATTTTTACGTAAAAAGCGGAGCTTTTACATAAAAATTAGGCCTCTGGTTTAGTACGTGGCAGGTAGAATATGTTAGATGGTTTTGAGGCGTTTCCTAAACGCCGGAAACCCAAAAATTAAGCGGAAATGCTGCCGAAATTTCTAAAACGGCACAAAGGGGTATTTTAGGAAACGAGGGGTGAATATGTGATCGGGATGGAAATCCGAGCCCCCTCGATGACCTAGGTCCGGGAAAGAAGGACGGACGTTTTGAAGATTAGTAAACCGCCCAATTAGAAATCTCGTAATGTAAGAAAGTGATCCCTAGGTCAGAATAGTACCAACCGAGGGACGGGTGTGATCTAAGTATAAAATTTGGGGCGATTACATCGGTAACGGTAACCCGACAGGCTAAATGGTCATACCGGAGGTATTCAGTCAGTTGACTGGTCGGTTAGCCAGTTAAGGACCAAGTCGGAATGGGATAGTGAGAGACAGTGATTAATTTGTCAAGTAGACAAATTAATCAAGCACGATTAAAAATTAGATATCAAATTTCCCAAAGTAGAGCAGTTGGGTACCGATAGGCATCGGTACCACACAACGATAAGTTTATTAGTTCCTAACGATAGAGTGACCTAAGAGCGATGTTAATTAATTTATTGGGTAAATAAATTAATTAACAATGATTAGAAAATCAAATTCTTAAAAAGAGGGCAATTAGCACCGATAAGGATCGGCACCACATAACGAGAATTTTTATTAGTCACTAATGACCACGGTGACCTAAGAGTGAATGTTAATGTAATGCATTATGATTACAGGGAGGTACCTGTATTGTGACGAAGGCGAGAGTATAAACTGTCTGCTGACAGGTAAGTACAACTCCGCCTACAGCATGGATAAAATGAATTTAAAGTGATGCTTTTCCAGTATTTTAAGTATGTATCTTGCACATGATGCTGCACAGCATACATAAGAGCATATAGTTTCACAATCGAGTAGATTGATGAAAGAACAAGATAGAAGCCATAGATCCCTACCGCGTAGGATTGGGGACAGCTTAGAGAAGCGTATGACTAGAACAGTTAAACAAGATGGAAATAAATAAGTGTGTCGTACCGGCTCCTTCAGTCGAAGGGGTTTCCAGTTAAAGAAAGTTAAGGCCAAAAGTTGAGCATCAGTTAATGGCTCTTCGGCATTAGTTGACCTCGGGAGTTACCGTTGGTCTGCACGCACACGGTACTGACACATGGGCCCTAAATAGACAAGAAAAGAAAAGAGAAGTTTGAAGCATAAATGAACATAACCGGATCATGCATTAGTTATAGTTCGCTACGCTTTCTTTTTCAGTATAGTGCATACAGTACACGATGCTTCTGTCATGCATAAAGTATGTGAAGTTTTATATTCACTGTTATGACATGTTATGTGATGACATGATATGTGAGCTGATATGTGATATGCTTATATGGTATGTGATTTATTTAGTGATATATGTCATGCCTATGATTTTACGTATGTGCTATGTTTTAAACATGTTTTGAGGTTAACATGTTGTACTTACTGGGCGTAAAGCTCACAGAGTGTGTTCATGCTGTAGGTAAGCATCCTATAGCGTAAACATCAAGGGACGATGATGGTGGTGGAGGTGGATGTGAGGATGAGGTTATGGATACACCGCGAGTATTCTTCCGCACAGTATGAGTAAATAATATTTTGAATGGTGACAGTAGTATTTTGAATAGTAAAGGTTAAACGGTATTTTAGAACAGTAAACAGTATATGTATGAGTAGTATATTTAAATAGTATCTGGTGAATAGTAATCAGATAAACAAGTATATAATTATGTATGTATAATTTAAATCCTTATGTTTTTCAAATTCCGCATTTTAATAGTATACGTACGTGAATAGTAAATACGTAAGCGTATATATAAAAAAAAATCCCTCTAAATTTATGGTATTAAATTCAGCAAGTTTAAGTATCGGTTTTAAAGAGAAAGTATAAGTAAAAGCTAAAGAAGCAAGTTAAGTAATAGAGTTTTTAGTGATGGTCCGGACCGTTTAGGGCACGAGGCGTCGCAGGATGGGGCTGTGGCAGCCCCTGTGCAGGCCATAACCACCCACGGTCGCAGGCTTGGCCTGCAGCCGAGGGTGGTCGTGGCCTACCCAAGGCTGGCTGCAGCCTGCCGGCTGCTGCGCCCAGCCTGGGCGTGCAGCCTGGCGCTGCAGGCTTGGCCTGCAGCCCGGCAAGGCTGTGACAACCGGGAAATTTAGGCATTCTCGGAAGAAAATGTACAAATGTATGTATATAACAATTTGTACTATTTAAAGAGTGAAATAAATGTAATTATATTGTTTAGAATATAGTAAAATGTTCTAACAATACTGACGAGTAAAAATTCAGTGTTGGAAAAATTCACTGAGTTGAAACGGGCGGAACGGTGCCAAAAACAGCATTGAAAACCCTAACCGGGGCAATAAAAGACGGAAAACTTCTGGGATTGATTTTGATCAAACGGAAGCAGTTTAAATTGATCCGACTGCACAGTAGACCTTAGGAACCCACCGGGACGATTTCAGGAAAATTTTGGCTCGAATCGGTATCGGTCAAAAAGTAGTCGAATTAATGTGAATAGTAAAAGTCAAAGTCAAAGTTTACTTTGCATTTATGACATCATAAATTCATTTAATAAATGAAAGAAAAATGGTGGTTGGTGGCATTAATGGCCAAGATTAGTTTGCTTTTTGATCTAAAGGCCAAGATTTGGCCAAAATTCCACCATTTTAATTTTTGAAAAATTTGGAAAGAAATAGGTTTGAAAGGTGGTGATTTTTGATTGGTTGGTAGCCAAATTAATTGGCTTTCTTTGTGGTTAAGTCGGCAACTTTTGGGAACAAATGGCCGAAACAAATTTTCAAGCCAAAACATAACAAAAATTTTTCTAAGTGTTTTCATGGTGAGTACGTGAGCAACCCAAGAGAGACCAAGCAAATACTTCAAGTTTTCTTCACAAAATTGGTGTCAAACCTTTCATTGAAGTCCAAGGACGCAAATGAACAAGGTAACTCTCCTTGGTTTGAAAATTTTCTTGATTTTTCTTCCAAGAATCCGTGTAATGAATAGTGTAAAGGATGGAAAATTTTTGGGTTGTTTTGATTGATTTGGTGCTTGGGTTTTGTTAAGGGTGTAATTAGGAGAAAAACCATGCATTTGGTTTAAAGAAAAACCAAATTTTGGTTGGTTTTCCAAGGGTAAAACCGTGGGTTACTAAGAGTAGCCAATGAGAAATTGTTGTGGTTTAAGTGTTAACATGCTTTAAATCATATTTTGGTCAAATATAAAGCATGATTTATATGATGGAAAGCTTGAAAAAAAAAATTTGGTGTGAACTTACCCTAATATGGCCGTGGGTTAATTAGGGTTTGGGAAAAAAAATTTTGGCATGATTTATTTGATGTTTGGATGATTTAAATCATGCAATTTATTATGGAAATGATGGATTTGTGATTGAAAGCATGAAAAAAAAAATTGGTGTATGTTTCTCTTAATTTGGCTGTGGGCTGTAAGGTTAAAAAAACCCTAGGAATTGTGTTGAAAAATGCAATGAAATTGGCTTGAAAATGTGTTAGAAAATGACATTGGAATAGCCTAAAATTTGGTTGAAAAATTGAGAAATTTTGGTTAGGTTTTTATTGTGAAAACCATGGCCAAAACCAAGGGTAAAATTGAAAGAAATTTTGTGTAATGTGGTTCAAAATGTGAATTGGAATTTTGTGAGCTTTTATGAAAAGTTTGGAAAACTTTTACATAAAATAGGCTTGTGGTATAGTACGTGGCAGGTACATATGGTTAGAGGCGTACCTAACGCCGATAACCTTAAATTTTCGCCGAAATGCTGTCGAAATTTCTAAAACGGCATTTGGGGTAAAAAGAGAATTAAAAACACAAGTTTAGGGTCGGGTCGAAACCCGAGTCCCTAACGGAAAATTGAATAAGGAAAACCTAAGGGGCGGTTCGTGAATAGTAACCCGTCCCCTAAAAAAGTAAAACACGAGTGAAACTGAAAAACCGACCCCGAGGGGGGGCTTTTTGGGAAATGAAATAAAGGTCCGAGTCGGGTACGGAAAATCCGAGCCTCGGAGACCTAGATCGGAAATGTCTAGATGAACGTTTTAAATACTAGTAAAACGTCCATTTGAGACTCCGAAACGATAGAAAATCACTAAACCGACGTAAGGGTCGGAATAGTGCTTTCTGAGGGTCGGGAAAGTGAAAAGTGGAAATAAAATAGAAACGAACCCGGTAATAAATAGAAAAGAGTCAGAAAAGTTCCTGAGAGCCAAAAATGCAGTTTGGATCGAGAAAATTCCGTCAGGGGCATAATTACAATTTTGCCAAAATATAGGGGCAAAATCGTAATTTTGTAAAAGTTGAGGAAAATGGGGAAAATGATAAATAAAGCCTAAAAAGTTATAAATAGGTTTTATTTAAGCTTTTTAATGAAAACTAAAAGCTATAAATGGAAATAAAATTAACAGACAAGGTTTTGTCTGTAGGATCCAAAAATCGACCTACAAGGAGGGCGATCAAAGATCCAAGAGAGAAAAAGGGGAAGAGACTGATAAGATAAGTTCAGACATTTACCTGTCTGCAACATATAGAATTATTGTTGCTAACTTTGATGTACTAACTATAAGTTAGGTACATATGTGCTACGGGCACTATTATAGAATAGAGAGAGAGAAGTAATGTGCTACGGGCACTATTAAGAATGGACACATTGTTAATTGTGCTTCGGGTACTAGAGCAAGGTTAATGAAACTCACTCACCTAAAATTAAAATGTGAACCATTCCTAACCACGGGGCAATATGAAGTCATCGGGTTAGAACTTAAAAAGTCGGTAATGAAACCACTTTTTGGCGTACCAGCCTTCCGTACAGGGAGGTAAATTTGCCTTCGGGGCCATGAGGAGATTAGGGCTGTGGAGGTCAGCACTGATGTACCTCTCCCAATCATGTACTATTTACCTTCGGGGCTATGAGATTAAGGCCGTGGAGGTCAGCACTAATGTACCGCTCCCAGTCATGCGCACTTAAATGGTACTGCCAACCTGAGCTCAAAACCAGAACGTAATTAAAGATAATTACCTAAAACTGAAATTATGCCATAATTAAGCATAAGACAGTTTCGTGAGGGTACTAACATCGCGGTAGATGTACTGTTGATATACTGTGTTGTGATCAAACTTACTATTCACAATGAATAGTGGTCAAAGTTACTATTCATGATAAATAGTACTATTCATAAAAATTTTATTTCTTGTATGTTTGAACTTACTGAGCCTGTAGCTCACCATTTTTGCTTATGTTGCAAGTAAGCAACCAGCTCAGTTGCTTTGATTGACTGGATGGCGGACGGGATAGCGTGTGTCAAATGGGATAGGGGACGAGGGATATGGTCCTGCCAGAGTCTTTCTGCTGAGCGATAAAAGGTAAGGAAAAAAAAGAAACAGTCTTTTGTAAATATGTATTTTGCGAAAGTACTGTATTACGTAAATTACTTTGTACTTGCCAACAAAGTAAATAGTGAAAAATGTTTTACATTATGTTTAAAGAAAAAAAATTTCCCCAAAAACATCATGTTTTACAAGAGAGAGAGATTAGCCGGCGACCCATGAGAGTACAATCTATCGCAGTTAGCGATAAAGCTTAACTGTAATAGTATTGTATGATCTCTACGAGGGGCGGGCCGCCACAGTTGGTATCAGAGCGGGTTTACGATTGGTGTAGTTTAGAATACCAACTGCTGCCACAGTTGGTATCAGAGTGGGTTTACGGTTGGTTTAGTTTGGATTACCGACTGTTGTCACAGTTGGTATATCAGAGCAGTGTTGACCATATCCTGATTTGACACTTCGCGCGTCCTGCACCGCTATCCAAGTAAGTAGTTTATTTAAGTTTAGTGAATTATTTTCTTATATGAAAATAATTGTCTTATAGGAAGATGACTAGACCTCCTTATGTGAGACCACTGCTACCATGACCAAGAGGGGTGTTACGGCTATGGACGCGACCTATAGTGAGGCCTCTATTTCCCAACGACTGGTAGTTAGACCCCCGGTGCCTGAGAGACCTCTAGTACCAGTACTAGCACCAGCACCAGTGCCAGTAGATATAGTACAGCCACGACTGATACTTCATCCACCTGTAGTAGTGGACATTCCAGTTGTTGGTGGACACCATCATATTGGGGTGAGAGTGTCGGCACGGGCAGTACAGGCATTCAGAGCCAGCAGTCCCCCTATGTTTGATGGTGGACGACAGTCGATGGAGACGAAGGACTGGCTCCATGCCATAGAGAGGATTATGTTTATGTGCGACATTGATCGAGAGATGTGGATCCAGTTGGCCATCAGTATGTTTCCTGGAGATGCTCGAGTATTTTGGGAGCATTGCGACCAGGAGATTTTATTAGGATTCAGTTGGGCTGAGTTCTGTCAGCGATTGGCTGATCAGTTTTCGCCTAGGGATCCGGCACCTGCTCCAGCACCTCCAGAGAGACGAGAGGCAGATACATCCACATATCCTGGATTTGATGAGGTTAGGGACTACATTCTCCAGACTGAGAGGATGGTCATGTTGTCTGGTGAGACAGTTATGTCTTACGCAGCACGATTTGAGGAGACCATTAGGAGGAGATGTCCATTGCCCAACCTCGCTGAAGTGAACTGTTGTGAGCTGTTTTGGAGAGGTTTACCCATGAAGTTGAGACAGAGGGTGATTAAGCTATTTCCTCCTACGCTCCAAGAGTTTGTAGTGACGATTAGGATGATCGAAAGGGAGATTTTGATTGAGCATCTGACGCAGAGTCGACGAGAGACACTGGGTCAAGATGAGATGTTGGCACGCATCTTTGGGCCGAGAAGAATGATGAACGATCATGAGGCTGGACCGTCTAGACCACAAGGAGGTGATGACTCAGGACAGGGAGCATTGCCTAGGGGTGGTGATGACTTAGATGATCTAGATGATGATGAGGATCCAGAAGAATATCCTCTAGTCCCAGACACAGGGGATGTGTGACCAGTAGATGTATACATGTACATAAGTAGCTTATAGAGAAAAGCTCTTTTGTATAGACTTGGGGCCAAGATGTATATGATGGCCGATGTGTATATGACTGGTGATGATTATGTATGATATATAAACGTTTTGCTATGAATGAAATATCAAAATGATTATATGTTGTACGATGATGTGTTACGATGATGTGGCTTTACATTACCCTGAATTTCGTAAATTTATATGATTTTACGAATGTGGTCATGGAAAAGCTAACGGTGAATTATTGTGCCATAATAGGATAATAGGCAAGATGGTGGATTTGCAAAATCGACCAGAGGAACGAGAACGACGTCCTAATGTCATGGAGAGATTAGATCAGATACAAGCCCTACTAGAAGCTCAGATGCAAGAAAATGCTAATCTGAGACAACGGGTAGAGGAGTTAGAACAGAGACAAGGTTCTGAGGGTACCCAAGTAGAACAGGAAGCTGAGGTAGATCCGGTTATCCCTCCAGCTACTGTACATAAGAGAGTTCCTGAACAGCAACCGGTATTAAATCTGGAACCCCTCTATGAAAGATTCAGGCATATAAGGGCCGCCAGAATTTGAAGGTTCTACAAATCCTCTAGAGGCTGAAGACTGGTTGTCGTCATTGCAAGTGATCATGGAATTCATGAACCTAACTGACCAGGAGAAGGTTGCATGTGCGTCTTTTGTGCTGAGAAAAGATGCTCGTTTTTGGTGGGACACTGTGTGAATGAGAAGAAACGTGTCTACCATGAGTTGGACGGAATTTCTGGAAGAATTTAACAAGAAATATTATGAACCTGCATCTCTGAGACAACAGCAGAAAGAGTTCTCAGAATTGATGCAAAGAAATATGTCGGTGAGCAAAGTTTGTCGAAAGTTCGACCAGTTATCCTGCTTATGCCCCTATGTAGTCCCTACTAAGAGGGAGAAAATACAGAAAATGATCGGGATGTTCAAGCCAGAAATTGCTGCATTGGTAGATACTGGTCAGGTACCGCCTACTTCTGTAGCAGATTGTGTTAGTCGGGCCATCAGAGCTGAGTTTCACGTAGCCCGACAGAAAGAGGAAAGAGAAAAGCACTGGGAGGCCAAGAAGAAGGAGAGAGCTTTGGCTAAGTCTACACAAGCTGGTCAATCGAGCAAGCCTAATCAGAATGCTAAACCAAGCCAGGGCAATAATCAAGGATCCCAGCAAAACAAGAGGAAAGGCAATTTTTCTGGAAATCGCCAGGGAAATAATCGAAATCAACAGCGAAGAACAGCTGGTAATGCAGAATCCAATGTTCTCCGCATTACCAGATGTTCTCCGCTACTGGTTTCGATTATTGCCCTGGCGATTCCCAGAAAAATTCTCTTTTCTCTTATTTTGCTGGGATCCTTGGTTGTTGCCCTGGCTTGGTTTAGCATTCTGATTAGGCTTGCTCGATTGACCAACTTGCGTAGACTTCGCCAAAGCCCTCTCCTTCTTCTTTGCCTCCCAGTGTTTCTCTCTTTCCTCTTTCTGTCGAGCTACATGGAACTCAGCTCTAATGGCCCGACTCACACAGTCTGCTACAGAAGTAGGTGGTACTAGTCCAGTATCTACTAACGCAGCAATTTCTGGCCTGAACATCCTGATCATTTTCTGTATCTTTTCCCTCTCAGTAGGGACCACATAAGGGCACAAACGGGATAGCTGATCGAACTTTCGGCAGACTTCGCTTACCGACATGTTCCCTTGTGTCAACTCTGAGAATTCTTTCTGTTGCTGTCTCAGAGATGCAGGGTCGTAATATTTCTGGTTAAATTCTTCCAGAAATTCCGCCCAACTCATGGTAGACACATCTCTCCTCATTCGCACAGTGTCCCACCAAAAACGAGCATCTTTTCTCAGCACAAAAGACGCACATGCAACCTTCTCGCGATCGGTTAGGTTCATGAACTCCATGATCACTTGTAATGATGACAACCAGTCTTCAGCCTCTAAGGGATTTGTAGACCCTTCAAATTCTGGCGGTCTCATGCGCCTGAATCTTTCATAGAGGGGTTCCAAATTCAATACTGGTTGTGTTTTAGGAGCTCTCTCATGTACCGCAGCTGGAGGAATAACCGGATCTACCTCGGCTTCCTGTTCTACTTGGGTACCCTCAGAGCCTTGTCTCTGTTCTAGCTCCTCTACCCGTCATCTCAGATTCGCATTTTCTTGCATCTGAGCTTCTAACAAAGCTTGTATATGATCCAGTCTCTCCATAATATCAGGACGTCGCTCTCGTCCCTCTGGTCGATTACGCAAATCCACCATCTTGCCTATTGTCCTATTATGGCACAATAATTCACCGTTAGCTTTTCCATAACCACATTCGTAAAATCATATCAATTCACGAAATTTAGGGTACTGTAAAGCCACATCATCGTAACACATCATCGTAACACATCATCGTATAACATATAATCATTTTGGTATTTCATTCATAGCAAAACATTTATATGTCATACATAATCACCACCAGTCATATATATACATCAGCCTGAGGTACAAAATGGCCACAAGTCTATACAAAAGAGCTTTTCTCTAAGCTACTTATGTACATATATACATATCTACTGGTCACTCATTCCTCGCATCTGGGACTAGAGGATATTCTTCTGGATCCTCATCGTCATCTGGCTCATCTGAGTCATCACCACTCCTAGGTAATACTCCCTGTCCAGAGTCATCACCTCTTCGTGGTCTAGACGGTCCGGCCTCATGATCATGCATCATTCTTCTCGGCCCGAAGATGCGTGCAAACATTTCATCTTGACCCAGCGTCTCTCGTCGACTCTGCGTCAGATGCTCGATCAGAATCTCTCTCTCAATCGTCCTGATCGTCACCACGAACTCTTGGAGCGTCGGAGGAAACGGCTTGATTACTCTCTGTCTCAACTCCAAGGGTAAACCTTTCCAGAACAGCTCACAACAGTTTGCTTCAGTGAGGTTGGGCAACGGACATCTTCTCCTGATGGTCTCCTCAAATCGTGCTGCGTAAGACATCACTATCTCACCAGACAGCATGACCATCTTCTCGGTCTGGAGAATATAGTCCCTGACCTCATCAAATCCGGGATACGCGGGTGTATCAGCCTCTCGTCTCTCTGGAGGTGCTGGAGTAGGTGTTGGATCCCTAGGCGGAAACTGATCAGCCAACCGCTGACAGAACTCAGCCCAACTGAATCCCAATAAAATCTCCTGGTCGCAATATTGCCAGAACACTCGAGCGTCTCCCTGAAACATACTGACTGCCAACTGTATCCACATATCTCGATTGATGTCACATATCACCATAATCCTTTCAATGGCATGGAGCCAGTCCTTAGTCTCCATCGACTGTCGTCCACCGTCAAACATCGGGGGACTGCTAGCTCGGAATGCCTGTACTGCCCGTGCCGACACTCTCACCCCAATGTGTTGGCGTCCACCAACAACTGGAATGTCCACTACTACCGGTGGATGAACTATCGGTCGTAGCTGTACTATATCTACTGGCGTTGGCACTGATGCTGGTACTGGTACCAGAGGTCTCTCGGGCACCGGGGGTCTGACTACTGGTCGTTGGGACATAGACGGCCTCACAATAGGTCTCGTCCATACCCGTAATACTCCTCTCGGTCGTGGTAGCGGTGGTCTCACATATGGAGGTCTGGTCATCTTGCTACCTATAACATAATTATTTTCATATAAGAAAATAATTAACTGAACTTAAGTAAACTACTTACTTGGATAGCGGTGCAGGATGCGCGAAGTGTCAAATCGGGATATGGTCATACTGCTCTGATATACCAACTGTGACAGCCGTTGGTATTCTAAACTTAACCCATCTCAAACCAGTCTCTGATATACCAACTGTGACAGCAGTTGGTATTATAAACTAAACCAATCTCAGACCTTGCTCTGATACCAACTGTGGCGATTCGCCCCTTGTGGAGATCATACAATACTATTACAGTTGAGCTTATCGCTAACTGCGATAGATTGTACTCTCGTGGGTCGCCGATTTATCTCACTCTTTTTTAAAATCATGACGTTTTTGGGGAAATTTTTTTTTTCTTTAAACATCATATAAAATCTTCTTCCACTATTTACTTTGTTGGCAAATACAAAGTAATATAAATAATACAGTACTTTCGTAAAATATATATAATTACAAAAGAACTGTTTCCCCCTTTTTTTTTTCCTTCACTTTTATCGCTCAGCGGCAAGACTCTGGCAGTACCATATCCCTCGCCCAGTTATCCCATTTGACACGCGCCATCCCGTACGCATCCAGTCAAACAAGCTACTGAGCTGGTCGCTTACCTGCAACATTAGCAAAAATGGTGAGCTACAGGCTCAGTAAGTTCAAACATGCAAGAAATAAAATTTCTATGAATAGTACTATTCATCGTGAATAGTATCTTTGACCACTATTCATACGTAAATAGTAACTTTGACCACTATTCATGGTGAATAGTAAGTTTGACCACAACACTGTCTCACACTAGTACGTCTACAGCGATGTTAGTGCTCTCACTAAACTGTCTTATGCTCAATTATGGCATAGTTTCAGTTTTAGGTCATTATCTTTGCTTATGTTCTGGTTTTGAGCTCAGGTTGGCAGTACCATTTAAGTGCGCATGACTGGGAGCGGTACATTAGTGCTGACCTCCACAGCCTTAATCTCATAGCCCCGAAGGTAAAAGTACCTCCCTATACGGAAGGCTGGTACGCCAGAAAGTGGTTTCATTACCGACTTTTTAACATTCTAACCCGGTGACTTCATATTGCCCCGTGGTTAGGAATGGTTCACATTTTAATTTTTAGGGGAGTGAGTTTCATTAACCTCGCTCTAGTGCCCGAAGCACAATTAACCATGTGTCCCATTCTTATAGTGCCCGTAGCGCATTTCGTCTCTCTCTCTATTCTGTCATAGTGCCCGTAGCACATATGTACCTAACTTATAGTTAGTACATCAAAGTTAGCACAATATTGCTATATGTTGCAGACAGATAAATGTCTGAACTTACCTTATCAGCCTCTTTCCTTTCTCTCTCTTGGATCTTGAATCGCCTTCCTTGTAGGCCGATTTTGGGATCCTACAGATAAAACTATGTCTGTTAATTTCTTTCCCCTTTATAGCTTTTAGTTTTCATTAAAAAGCTTAAATAAAACCTATTTATAACTTTTTAGGTTTTATTTATTATTTTCACCATTTTCCCCCAACTTTTGTAAAATTACGATTTTACCCCAATATTTTGACAAAATTGCAGTTTTGCCCCTGACGGAATTTTATTGATCCAGACTGCATTTTTGGCTCTCAGGAACTTTTCTGACTCTTTTCTAATCATTACCGGGTTCATTTCTATTTTATTTCCACTTTTTGCTTTCCCGGCCCTCGGGAAGCACTATTCCGACCCTTACGTCGGTTTAGCGATTTTCTATCGTTTCGGAGCCTCAAATGAACGTTTCACTAGTATTTAAAACGTTCATCTAGACTTTCCCGACCTAGGTCTCCGAGGCTCGGGCTTTCCGTTCCCGACTCGGACCTTTATTTTATTTCCAAAAACGCCCCCCCCTCGGGGTCGGTTTTTCAATCTCACACGCGTTTTATATTTTTAAGGGGACGGGTTACTATTCATGACCCACCCCTTAAATTTTTTCCTTATTCAATTTTTCCGTTAGGGACTCGGGTTTCCGTCCCGGCCCTAACTTTTATTTTAAATTCTTATTTTACTCCGAATGCCGTTTTTGAAATTTCGACAGCATTTCGGTGTAATTTTAAGGCTTCCGGCGTTAGGTACGCCTCGAACCGTATGTACCTGCCACGTACTATACCACAAGCCTATTTTATGTAAAATTTTTCCAAACTTTTACATAAAAACCCACAAAATTCGAATTCCACATTATCACCCACATAACAGAATTTTTTCACAATTTTACCCTTAATTTGGTTTCGGTTTTCACAACCAAACCGAACCAAATTTTGTCAAACTTTCACCACACTTTAGGCCATTCAAATGTCACGTTTTTAACACATTTTCAAGCCCATTTTCTTTGCATTTTCAACCGAATTTCCTAGGGTTTTTACACACTTATACCCCACGGCCAAAGAATGAAAACATGCCAAAAAATTTTGTTTCATTCTTTCCATTATAAATTCATCATTTGCATATTGAAATGCATAATTCCAATCAACCAATTATCACATAGAACCATGAAAATTTTTCTTCCAAACTTTAGTAAACCCCACGGCCACTTTATGAAATGCATACCAAGAATTTTTTTCAAGCTTTTCACCATGACATACAAGCTTTATTCTTCACCAATTTCAACTTTGAAAGCATATTAGCAATTAACCACAACTTTTTCTCATTGGTTACCTAAGGTAACCCACGGATTTTCCCTTGAAAAACCAACAAAATTTCGGTTTTTCTTTACACAATTTGCATGGTTTTCTTACTTATTTCATCCTTAACAAATCCCAACATCAATTCAATGGAAAACAACCAAAAATTTTCCATCTTTTTCTCACTATTCACCCACGGATTTTAAGAAGAAAAACCATGAAAAACTCAAGTGCAAGGAAAGTTACCTTGGTCTAATGCTTCCTTTGTCTTCAAGGAGTGTTTTGACACACTTTTTGTGAAGAAAAATTGAAGAAATCAAGTGGTTCCTCTTTGGTTGCTCACGTACCCACCAAGAGAAAAAACTTAGTAAATTTTTGTTATGGCTTTTGGCTTGAAAATGAACTTCGGCCACTTTATCACATTTTGCCGACTTAACCATGCAAGAAAGCCAATTAATTTGGCTCTAAACCAATCAAAATTTGACATCTTTCCAAGCCATATCTTTCCATAATTTTCAAAAATTAAAAAGGGTGAATTTTGGCCAAATCTTGGCCTTTAGATCAAAAGGTAAATGAATCATGGCCTTTCATTCCACTAACCACCATTTTCTTTCATTTATTAATCTAGATTTATGATGTCATAAATGCAAAAGTGAAGTTGACTTTGACTTTCACTATTCACATTAATTCGACTACTTTTTGACCGATGCCGGTTCGAGCCGAAATTTTCTTGAAATCGTCCCGGCGTGTTGCTGAGGTCTCCTGTGCAGTCAGATCAATTTAATCTGCTTCCGTTTGATCAAAATCAATCCCGGAAGTTTACCGTCTTTTATTGCTCCGGTTAGGGTTTTCAATGCCGGTTTTGGCACCGTTTCACCCGTTTCAACTCAGTGAATTTTTCCAACACTGAATTCTTACTTGTCAGTATTGTTAGAACATTTTCACATATTCTAAACAATATAAACACATTTATTTCACTCTTTAAATAGTACAAATTGTTATATACATACAATTGTACATTTTTCATCCGAGAACTGCCTGAATTTCCCGGTTGTCACATATATAACATATAATATATATATATGTACTGTATAGTTTGTTTCCAAACACATTTTCTTCAACTCAAAAAGCTCAACGGGAAAACTTATGGCAGGACCAAGTCCACGGTGAGTTTCCTATCCCCTTGACACACTCGCATCCTGCCGCCATCCAGAAATCTACTGGACAGGTTTCTTACATGCAACATAAACAAACTGATGAGCTAATAGGCTCAGTAAGTTCAAACATACTTAGTAAGAATCATACAGATTCAAAAACACTGAAAACTTAATTTTCTATGAATAGTATTTTTTACTATGAATAGTAATTTTGACCTTTGACTAATGAATAGTAACAGTTACCCTAACTGGTTGCTATTCACTTTATCCTAACGGGATACTATTCACATATCCTAACCGAAATTACAACACTTTAGCATAAACTTTGGTTATGCTCAATTATGATTTTTATCATTTTATTGATTGTTCACTCTCTCTATTTGATTTCTAGTTTAGAGCTCTATTTATGGCAGTACCGATAATTTTTAGCGTGCTGACTGGGAGGGTCTAAGGAGCGACCTTAGAACGTCGGCCTCCACAGCCCTGATATCCCCATAGGGTCTAAAACTCCCCATAGGGTCTAAAACAAACCTCCACCACTATGTTAGAGGGGCGGTACGCCTTAATGGTTTCATTACCATCTTTCAATTTTATAGTCTTGACCAAGTGATATTAATCATCATCTTAAGGTCACTATCCTCCATTGCCTATAGGTCTTACTTATTCTTATTATCTGGGATATGTTATTCTAACTAGTCCCTAAATGTCTATAAGACTTTATGTCAGTGTACATCTAGTACAGAATAAATCAACACAGTGTTTCATGTTGTAGACACGGAAATGCTTGAACTTACCAATACTGTGCTAGTGTCCACTTCCGGAACTCCTCCGCAGTTCTATCTCTATTTTGGGTTCCTACAGACATAATATTGTCTGTTAATATCTTGTTTTAATTATCACTTTAAGTATACATTTATTTCACTTAACAATTCAACACATTTAAATTTTGTTTGTAGTACACGGCCTGCCACACACCCGTGTTTTCAGCCCATGTACCTCTAAAGTTTACTCTACACAGCCATGTTGCTTACTATCTAGCCATGTTACTGTACACGGCTTGACACACGCCCATGTTCAAGCCCGTGTACCCCTCGGGTCGAAAAATTCTTTATGTACACGACCGTGTTCTTCGAATTTTTTTAAATTTTCAACTCTAAAATCTTTATTTTGAGTTTTAGAATTTTATTTAAGCTATTCTATGTCTTTTAGAGTCCTTTTTAAACCTTTCAGAAATTTTTGGTCAAAATGACCATTTTGCCCCTAACGGGTCTCAGGATCGTAACTATTCCATTCTATCATTTTTTTTCAAATTTTCTAAGCCCAAATATTTTAAAATAATATTTCTTAAGCTTCTGTATCATTTTACAGTTTAAATTGCTGTAAAATCTCTATTTCATTTTTTCCGACCCTCGATTACTATTCATCAGTCACCTAGGGTCTTTTTTTTTTTTTTTTTTTCGAGCGTTTCGGAGCCTCAAATGACCCTTTCACTACTCATTAAACATTATTTACCCCGTCCCCAGCCCTCGGTCCTTGAGAGGCTCGGGTTTCCTGTCCCGACCTAAATTTTTCCCTCGTTTCCCAAAATACCATTAACATGAATTTTTTTCCTGTTTTAAGCATTTTAGTCTTTTAAAGTCAGTTTACTATTCCTTTTGGGTTGGTTTTCCATTTCTAACCCTAATTCACCGAGGGGTCTCGGTTTCCTTCCCGAGTCCAATATTTTCACCCCTCGTTTCCTGAAATGCCCTTAAGCCAATTTTAGAAATTTCGGCAGTATTTCTGCTTATGTTTTAAAGTTTTCCGGCGTTAGGTACGCCTCAGAACCTTTGTACCTGCCACATACTATACCAGAGGCCTATTTTATACAAAGTTTCCAAACTTTGTATAAAAATTTTCCACATGATTCAATATTCCGAGACCAACACAGACAACCATATTTTTCTTTCAAACTAGCCTCGGTTTACTAGTTAATCATACCAAATTAATTTTTCATCACAACACATCATTCTTAGGTTTTCTAATGTATAAAACAACATCAAAAACCTAACAAAACATGCATTCTAACCCCAGCATAGCCACGGATTTTTATGCATAAACACATAGAAAATCTTATTCTTCTTTCCTAGGGTTTTTATCGACACTTTTCAACATTAAAAATTTTTCATTTCTTAATATTCATGCCCACGGTTTTAGCAAGCAAATTACATCAAAATTTCCTTGTTTCCTTATTCCAATTCATGCTTAATTCCATGCAAAATAAATTGAACATAATTACTAAACCAAAACATCAAAATTCATGCATTTTTCACACCCCTAATGCCATGGATTTTCAAGAGAAACATGCAAAATTTTTGCTTGTTTCTAAACTCTAATTCATGCTTTAATTTCTACAACACCAAACAAATCAAAATATCATCAAATCATCAACTAAATAACAATTTTTTTCCATTGTTTTCACACTCTCATACCCACGGATTTTCTAAGGAAAATCAAAGGGAAAAGCTTCAATTTTGAAGCTTACCTTAATTAATTGATGACTTGAGATTAGAAATGCAATGCAAGCTAGGTTTTGTGTGAAATTGAAAACAAAATTTTGGCTTTCAAAGGGGGAGAAGGCTACGGTTTTGGCTGAATAAAAAGGGCAAGAGTTTGGTTGATTTTTTTCATTTTTTTGATTGAATTTTGATACCTATTTATAGGCAAAAACCAAGAGCTCTTTAGCAAATTTTTTTCAACAATTTACTAATTGTTCAAGGACTAAAAAGTAAGGATTTTGGGGCAAAAATCAAATTTTTTTCTTCTTCCTTTCCAAGTGGCAGAATGGCCTTTTAAAATTTTTTTAAAAAATTTTTCAATGGCTTTTTGGCATAATCTTGGCCATTGATCATAAAGTAACCTAATCTAAACCATACACTTTTCAAAATTACTTTCCTAATTAAGGAAAATAATTTTTGTTTATGACATAATCATGGTGATGTCATCCTACTATTCATATTAATTCATTAATTAATTCATGATCAATTTTTGACCGAAATCCGATCCGAACGAAACTTCACCGAAATCGCGTAGGCGGGTTCTAGGTGCCTCCGATGGGATCAGTTTGTCTTATTTTACTTCCGTTTTATCAGAATTCTCTACCGTAAATTTCTATTATTTTAGTGCATTTCAATGCACTCTTTAGGGTTTTCGGCTCTGATTTCGAACCGTCTCACCCAATTATGTCCGGTAAGATTTTCCACCCCCGAACTCACACACTTTAACACTGTCAGAACATTTTACACTATTCATAACAGTGTTAAAACACAACATTTTCATATTTTATTCATTAAAATTATTACATACATACAATTTTAATCTACTATGAGAATCCAAAATTCCCGATTATCACATGGGCCCTGAGCACAGCTCGTTGTTGAAGACATAAATAGCAGCATCTTGGCAC
Organism: Antiaris toxicaria; assembly: GCA_035233585.1. NCBI lineage: Eukaryota > Viridiplantae > Streptophyta > Magnoliopsida > Rosales > Moraceae > Antiaris > Antiaris toxicaria. Next base: position 60,662,061 of record CP141154.1, on the reverse strand, counting down.
CAAAGTGCTAGGCTTGGAACACCGAAGGTAGCGCATGGCTTCCATGTGCTAGATGGTGTTGTTCTTAGCCCGAATTCAATCTAGCTAGCTGACCTATCTCACCTACCTCGTTGCGACGCTGTGCTAGCTACCACTTCACGCTACCTCCACAATGGCGCGTAGGACCTACTTTCAACAAGCGAGAATGAGATTTGCAAGTGCAAGGTTAAAAGTAAAATCCTAATTTTTTGAAATCTTTTAAAAAAAAGACCCGAAACTTTATACTATCATATCTTTTTCATCTGAAATCCAAATTGAACAATTCATTATCAGCAAAAAGATAATTTTAAATAGAATCTAATGACACCAAGATCAATTCAAAATTCAAATAGATATGATCAGAAAAAGTGGTCAAAATTTTGGATTTCAAAGATTTAACTGTAATTTTCCATCAAATTAAAGAACCAAAAGTCATGAAATATTGACAAAATATTAAACACATCAATATCTATAACATATTAATATTTTCGTACTCATATGGTGAGTAAAAAAATACAAACAAAAATCATTGAATTATTGATAAAATCAATGAAATTTTTGGGGTTTCGATTTACTAACCTCTCCTTAGAAGTATGATATGAGGATTACCAAGAGGTCTCCAATATTAACGACAAAAGCATTCCTAAATGTGAGAATCTCAATTCATGATTAACACCACTTGAAGAATCTCGAGCTAGCAACAAGGTTTGATGCACCAAAGCTAGTATGTGGCTTCCACATGTCACATGGTGATGTTCTCACCTTGAATTCAATCCGACCATAGATTGTGAGATTTGCAAGTGCAGAGTTAAAATAGAAATCCTAAGTTTTTGAAATCTTTCCAAAAAAGACCTGAAATTTTAAAATATCCTATCTTTTATATCTGAAAACCAAATTGAACAGATCTTATATCAATAGAAAGATAATTTCAAACAGAATCCAATGATATCAAGATTAGTTAAAAATTCCAAAAAACATGATCATAAAACATGGTCAAAGTTTCAGATTTCAAAGATTTGACTATAATTTTCTTTCAAACCGTAAAACTAAAAATCATGTAATTTTGATAGAATATTAAACACATTAATATCTACAACAAATCAAATTTTCACATTCACAAGGTGAGCTAAAAAATACAAACAAAAATCATCAAATAATTGACAAAATCATTGAAATTTTCAGGGTTTGTATTCACTAACCTCTCTCCTTAACAAATATGATATGAGGATTACCTAGAGGTCTTGACACTAATGATGGAAGCATACCTAATGGTGAGAATCCCTATCCATGATCATCACTGCTTGACGAATCTCTAGCCAATAGCTAGGCTTGACATGTTGAAGGTAACACGTGGCTTCCGCACGCCACATGGCAATGAACTGGCCCCGAATTCAATCTGGCCAGCTTACTCTTCTCGTCCACCTCATCGCAATGCCATGCTAATTAGCACCTCATGCCACCTCTACAATGGCACATGGGACTCACTCTCCACAAGCGTGAGTGACATTTGTAAGTACTAGGTTAAAATAGATACCCTAATATTTTGAAATCTTTTTAAAAAAGACCCAAAAGTTTAAAATACCATATCTTTCTCATCTGATATCCAAATTAAAAAAAATCTAATATCAACAGAAATATAATTTCAAATAGAATCTAAAAACACCACGATCAGTTTAAAATTCAAAAAGACATGATAAAAAAACTTAGTCAAAATTTCAAATTTTAAAGATTTGACTACAATTCTCTCTCAAATTGTGAGACTATAAATTGTGAAATTTTGAAAAAATATTAAACATATCAATATCTACAACATATAAAAATTTCACATTCATGCAATAAGCAGAAAAATATGAATGAAAATCATCAAATAATTGACCAAATCTACAAAATTTTTAGAGTTTCGATTCAACAACCTCTCTCCTTAGCAAGTATGATACAAGGATTGCCAAGAAGTCTCTAATACCGATGATAGAAGCATACCTAATGGTGAGAATCCCGATCCACGATCAACACCACTTGAAGAATCTTCAGCCAGCAATCCAATAGTATCGCAATCATGATCTTTTCGCTCCAACACACGATCATCACATCCTAAATTGCTCATGGTCGGTATGATTATTGCAAAGGTGAAAATACTCAAACTACAAAATTCCACAGCCTAATAACCATTTTAAAGAAATGTGAAAGAGGAAGAGAAAGAGAGAGGAGAGAGAACCAAAAAAATATTACGTGTAGTTTTGTATATGAGATTATTTCCATTCTTACATATTAGTTACGTGGGGATTTGTTCTTATTTAAATAGGACCCTTATCAATTATAGATTTCCAATTAACCCACTTACTTGTAACACTAAGTGAGAAATAACTTATATGTGACATTTAGTTATTTTATTAATTATTAATTAATTAAATCACTAAGCCTACTAATGATACCGCATCATCCATGTTCAATAGCTTTAGGATTACAAAGACAGCAATATTGCATCCACATGGGCGATAACAAATACAGCTTTTAGGATTTTGGCAATAAGTCATGCCTAATAAAAAAAGGCAAATATGTGTTGAACAAAAGCATAATTAAATTTGCCTGCAAGTCTCTTTCTTGGCCCTGCTAGTGCTATTGCAACATAAAATTACACACCATCGATCACTCAACGCAAACGACCAAGCCTCTGATACAACACTAACTGCTAATTAACATGCATTCCATAATTCATGAAGAATTTGGCTAACTTTAAGCTTCCTTGTTCTCCACACTATTAGTACATGAAAATGTAACCCCAAAAAATTAATAAAAATAACAATAACAGCAATATAATTGTGCCACTTGGTGATATCTAGAACCCCTAATGAGAAAATCATATATTACAAATAGCTCAATAACTAGTTATCACCTTTTGAAACGCTCTTTGTTAGGAATATTTGTGTAAATATATTATGAAGTGGTTTATTCTTTATTCTTCATTGCAAGTGAAAAGTAGAGGGCTGTTTAGCTTGGGCGAGCATTTGAACAACTTCTCTCATGGTTGGTCGTTCGACGCTTTGCTCTTGGACACATAACATTGACACAAAGAACACTTGCATTGCTTGCTCTACTGGAACATTGCTGCTCAACCTCTCATCCATGATCTTCACCACCCCTTCTTTGCTAGAGTCCGTCTTTATCTTCGTCCACTGGACTATGTCCATTCCTTCTTCTTCAAAATCACCAACCGGCTTTCTTCCTGTTATCAGCTCTAATAGCACCACTCCGAAGCTGTACACATCACTCTTCTCGTCCACCTTTAATGTGTAGGCATATTCTGAAAATTTTTTCATTATGTACAAAAATAGGACAAAATTTTGTAAGTATCAAATTCCAAAGCACAGAGAATAATCCTTAAAGCTTATGTCTCGATTGAATTGGACATGTTTCTTTGTCATGGTTTTTAGAAAAACTGGAGCTTAAACATGGCTCTCAAAACTTGCATTTTGGTGTGTAGTTGGATTATGTATCTATATTTTGTACATTTTGACGCTGCCATATATGTAACATAGTTTGGGTCAAAAAGTACTTTTTGATTGTCTAAATTAACAGAAAAATGGGTTTAGGGAATCAAGACATGCAGAAGTTCATAGCCCCATTTTATTGTGCACCCTAGGGTATATGAATATTTGAGAAAAGTAAAAGCAAATTTTTTTTTTTTCCTTCTCTTTTTCATTTTTTCCTCTATGTCAGTGGAGCCTATAGCTTTTTACACACTTGGAGTCCACATGCCTCTCCGTTTACTTCTTCCATAATGAAGTAAAAAGTATTTAAAGCATGTGCAGGGGCAAACTAGTATATTCCTCTACCTTTTTCTTTTCCCATTTAATTTTATCAAAGAATAGGAAAATAAAAATTAGAATTGTTCATTTGACATGTTGGAAATGATAACTCAAATCCAGTCAAATTTTTAAATTTGTATTCAACTTCTTATCAACCAACAAGGTCTAGCAGTCTTATAACAAGTTGAAATGTCTTTCTTTCTCTTGATAACACTGAAATACATGCTTATGAAATAATGGAAAAAGACTTTGCAGTATAATAATGATAATATACTCGAGTGGGTGGGTGTGTGAGTAAGTAATTCGGTTCGAATCTTGGAATTTTTAATTTCTTAATGGTAGTAAATTTAAAAATAAAAAATAAAAAAAGTATAATGTACCTGGAGCAATGTAGCCATATGAGCCAGCAATGGCAGACATGCACTCTGACGTTCCATTGTCTTGCAGAAACTTTGCGAGACCGAAATCCGCGACATGAGCCTCATACTCAGAGTTGAGCAAAATGTTGTTTGATTTAACATCTCTGTGGAGAATTAGAGGAGAACAGTCATGGTGCAAATAGCTTAGCCCTTTTGCTGCTTCAATGGCTATCTTCAGCCTTGTCTCCCACTTAAGAAACCCTCCTGCTTTCCCATGCAGGACTTCACCTAAACTCCCATTTTCCATGTACTCGAAAACTAGTAGATTTGTCTCTCTGTTGGAACAGAAAGCCAGTAATCTCACAATGTTCCTGTGCCTGATTTTGCCGAGTGTTTGAATCTCCGCCGACAAGCCATTGTCACGATAAGAGCCTTTGTTTATACCCAACAGCTTCTTCACAGCTACTTCCTCGCCGTTTGGCAGGGTTCCTCTGTAAACAATCCCGGCTCCACCTCTACCTATCACGCTGTTGTCTTTTATGCATTCCAAGATGTCTTGGCTTCCGAATTCTAGCTTCTGAAATGCGGTCAGCTTCCATTTGTCGCTGCCATTCCTTGACTTCCTTGTTTTGATGATTGCAAAAGCCGTGAAAACAAACGAGCACAGCAAGAGTCCCAACGCGAAAATGAGCTTGAACTTTGCAGGCACTTGAGACTTGGTGTTGTTTTGGTTGTGGTCGTGCAACGGTGAGGATAACGAGTGGTTGCAAATCAGATTAGAAGAAGAACTGCAGAGCTCTGGATTACCTATGAAAGCTGTGGAGTTGAAGAAGAGATATTGGCCGGTTTGGGGTATCAAACCAGAGAAGTTGTTGTAAGAGAAATCTGCAGAAGTTAAACTCTTCAATGATCCGATTTCCTTGGGAAGGCCTTGACTTAAGCGGTTCCGTGAGAGGTTCAGGTAGTTTAGAATGTGAATTTCTGCGATCTGAACTGGGATTGGGCCTGAGAGTTGGTTTTGGCTCAAATCTAAATAATTCAACAAGACACAATTCTCCATTGTGGGAGGGATTCTGCCTGAGAATTTGTTCCTACTCAAATCCAATTTCAGGACACTTTTCAACCGACCTATCTCGGTTGGGATTTCACCGGCGAATCGGTTTCCACTTAATAGGACATCCTGCAAGCTAGTGAAGTTGCCAATAGAGGCAGGAATCGACCCAGACAAGCGATTGTTTGACAAATTAAGCAGTGAAAGTTTTGAGGGTACCTTGGTTTTCGCTTGCTCTAGTTGTCCACTAAGATAGTTGTTCTGTAGTTCCATGAGTAGTAGCTTAGGCAAGTACAGAAACCCATTTGGTAAAGCTCCTGTCAAATAGTTCTGCCCCAACCGTACTCTTACAAGTGTGTTGCATTGGCCAAGATCATCCGGTAACGGCCCAAACAGGAAATTGTTTTGCAAAATCAAAATCATCAACTTCCTTCCAGAGCACAGAGAACTAGGAACCATCCCAGTAAGCTTATTGCTTGACAAATCAAGCTCAGTCAGATTACTATTTTGGCCAAGCTTTGAAGGGATTGTTCCCGTGAAATTGTTCTGCCAAAGCTTAAAAACTCTCAAGTTCGGTAGCTCAGCAATGGCATGTGGGATCTCACCATGAAACTTGTTCATGAACAAGTTCAAGAGGATAAGCTCCCTAAAGCCGGAGAAGTCGATCGGGATTTCTCCTGTCAATTCGTTGTTTGAAAGATCAAAATATCTCAAGCTGGTCAAGTTGCTGAATCGAGAAGGAATCGACCCGCTGAGCTCATTTGTTTGCAGGTAAAGAGTGTCCAGCTTGTAGAGATTCCCAAGCTCTGGAGGTATTGGACCCTCCAAACTACAATTGGCAAAGTCTATATGGAACAGATTGATCAGCTTACCGAGCTCGGATGGAATTCCACCGTCGTAGTCGTTGTAATAACCCAAGTAAAGCTGTTGGAGGCTTGTGAGATTACCAAGCTCACTTGGTATGATACCTCTCAGATCATTCCCTGAAAGGGAAAGATAGTTAAGCTTGTTCATACTTCCATAGCTTCGAGGGATCGTCCCGGAAAAGTAGTTTCCGCCCAAGTTTAAGTGCTTCAACTCTGGTAGCATGGTCACGCCTAAAGGAAGTGAGCCGTTGAAGTTGTTGTTATAGGCATCAATAACAGCAAGCTCTCTTAACTTGGAGAAATCCCATTCTAGCTCACCACTGAACTGGTTGTTAGACATGTTGAGGAATTGAAGCCTCGGTAGATTGTGAATTTGGTTTGGAAAATCCCCCGCGAAATCGTTATCGTTGAGGGAGAGACTGACGAGAGTTCGGAGCTGCGTTATCGCAGGCGAGAGAGAGCCGGAGATGCTGGAATTGGATAGGTCTACTGAAACCACTGATCTTTTGGTGTTGTCACATTGGATTCCAGGCCAAGAACAAAGGAAGGAGTGGTTTGACACTTTCCAAGTATCAAAACAACTGTTTGAGGTTTGAAAAGACTGTTTAAGAGAGACCAGGATTGAAGCTTGCCTTCTGAGAGAGAGATTGTGTGAAGAAGAAACAAAGAAAAAGCAGGGGATAACAAGAAACACAAGGGTAAGGAGATGATAAAAGATTAACTTCATGGTTGAAGAGAATATATCGTCGAAAGATGGGTTCACGTTCTATAGAAACCAAATGGTTTTGCAAGAGTAAAAGAAAGGAGCTGACATATTAGTATTTGTTTCAAAACATGTATAGAGAATGAGTTGGAAGGCAGGGTTCCTTATAATTAACAGCATCCAATGTCTGTCTGTCTATCTCTCTCTCTCTCTCTCTCTCTCTCTCTCTCTTATGGCTTCATCTTTAGCCTTTAACTTTATAGAAAGGGAAAAAGCAGGGAGGGGGGAAAAAAGAAAAGAAAGCAATGTTGGAACATAAATATCGATAACAACAGACCGTTTGATAAACCAAAGTTTTTTTTTTTTTCCCCATTTACTTTTGTTTACTTTTGGTTTTGGTCCTTCTAGTCCAAATTGGCATTTACACAAAAAACCTCACTTTTTTGCTGTCCTTTGGAATCCATCAGCATACAATAGAGTAAAATGAAAAATGATCAGATTTTGAATCTGAAAGAGTTGAGATTATGCGTTCTTGATCCATATCACTTTTCATTAATCCGGTGCTATATTTAATAAAATTATTTTTAGCTAATGGATCAGCATAATATATCTAAATCATTTGTACCATTACGTTAGCATCATATCTGCTGAGAAGTGGATTTCTCCTATTCTATCATTAGCATTAACATACAGATTTTAAATGTTCTTTATATATATATATATATATATATGAGTGGAAGGATTCCAGTTTACACTTGATGGTGAAGTCAATGTAGAATTAAGCCAACGTAGAATTATTACAAGATTATATATGTAAACTCGTATTAAATATTTCATTAAAAATATAGAGAATTCGTTGATAGGATAATAATTAAAAAATATATCACTAAAAACTATGTTATCCTATCTAATATTTAGATAGATCCAGTAGTTATAGTATTTTATTTTACATTTTATAATTATTGATTGATTTATAAATAACTTTTTTAATCAGACTTATGACATATATAGTTTAAAATTATTAATGCAAATAACAAATATTATTAAAAAGTTGAGCAGAAAAATATTACTAAAAATATTATTTTTTTAATTAAGATGTGAGAATTTGAACTCTTACCTTTTTAAATAAAGTTAGATGTAATATTATCGATAAACTTTATGTATAACTAAAAAAAATATTAGATTTAGACTAACTAATTATTACACTAAAAAAAATACAAGTGTCCTTTTACAGTGGTACTAAATAAGAAAGATTCATATTTATATATCTTTTTAATTTAATATAATTATAAGTATATCTAACATCTATAAACTTGCACTGCTAGAAAAACAAAAGAAAAGTCGATAACAAAAATAAAACGTGCGTTGAAATCCGCTGCATACACTGTATAATACGTACATGCTTCATAACTAAAATGCAGGCACGTCAGTCAATGGAATAAATGAATGTGCCGTATTGTCTTTTTGGAGTTTAATATAACAAGTGATTACCAAATTAGGGCATATAAATATATAAATATAAATGAAATGAAATCCCTCCAATTGTTGGTTGTTATTTTTTAGGTGGATTCTTTAGGTAAGAGTGTTGGGGGTAAGGGACCATCCTCGTTCATTATTATTATTATTATTATTATTATTATTATTTTCCTTTTTCTTGTTGCTGGGATTGGAATAAGCCTAAGCTAGTAGTATTTGTAGGATCTCCATTTTTCCGCCCCTTCTTGCTTTAGACCACAACATGAAAGAGCAAAAGCATAAAAATTAGATTGATTAAAAGAGAAGTTGGGATGGGGTTCACCACTTTTATCTCTATCCTCCTTTCTACTGTGGAGGACCAATTTGAATCTCTTTTGTTGCTTTCCCTTTCCCTTTCCCTTTCACCTTTCTTTATTTATTTTTTTTTTTTCGGCCTTTCATTTGGTCAATACTTGGGACTGTTTGGGGGCGCAAATGTAGTGTTGATGCAAAGTAAGATAGCTAGGAGCTTTATAAAGTATGGATAAATTACATGATACATGTTTTTGAATATTTGATATCTGAGCAACCTTATTACGATTTTGAGGTTTTTTCCCCTAAATGGTTAACTTATTAAAAGAAATAGTAATAGTACAAGATTTTAACCCTTCTCAATTCCAAATCTAGCTAAGGTGGGACTTATATTTACACATTCTCAACAATCTTCCCTTGAGTAAAACAACGGTCATCATAACCCCTTCTTAAATGGTGATCTATTCATTTATTTCCTGTAGCCAAACCAGAAGGATCACAAATGATCTTTTTATGAGCTCACCATCTGAATTTTGTTTGATTCATTTGTGTGTATACATGTTTGTACCTGAAATCTGCTTCCAATACCACTTTGCTAGAATCATTTTGAAAAGTTAACTTATTAGGAGTAGTACAAATCATTTTATTCACACATTCTTAACAAAATTATATCAAAATAAAAAGTAAGCAAAACTTGTAGAACCTAATTTAGATATGAAATTTAAAATATTATCTAGTAAGATTTTTTTTTTTTTCATATTATATCGGAGAATTCTTGTGCTTAATTTGATTGGAATATAATTACACAATCGATGATTTGATCCTACAGGGAAAAAAATTTCTATTTATCCTATTCTCACTTCAGATATACCCTTTGTGAAAATTCTCTATTCTTTATTCTTTGTAAATTTAAAAAGTTATCATGCTAGCAAGATTTTTTTTTTTTTTCATATCCTATTGAAGAATTTTTGTACTTAATTTCATAGAAATATGACTACACAATTGATGATTCTATCTTAGAGGAAAAAAATTGTTCTATTTATCCTATTCTCACTTCAGATATATATTTCCCTTTGTAAATACTCTCTTTTTTTATTCTTAATTATACGACACGAGACATCCAAATCCACATTACCGAATATTAATTATTATGGCAGGTGCCTTAAAAAACATATTTAATTTATTTTTGACCTGATCATGGCAAATAAAGTTTATATCTTTTTGATTAATTTTTCATACGATGGTTATAGAATATGAATAGACGGGATTGAATTATTATTTAAAGCTGCCTAATAATGGCTATATAATTTAAAATTGCAACTTTGATATTTTTGTAGAATTAATCAAAGTTAAAACAATTAGATATAATTTGATGAGTAGCTAAACAATAATTATCATGCTAATCAATTTGTCCCCTCACTAGCTTCATTAATTTTTTAAGACAAATTACCCTCCGTCTGTTTGATACGTTCAAATTTAGAAAATGAAAAAATTTTCATTTCAAGAAAAATGAACATACCTAAATTTCCGTATCTGAACATCCAACATTTTTCATTTTTGAAAAATGAAAAAAGAGCTCTCTAGAAATAAAAAGTTTTCACCCACCCAAATAACTTTTCACTTTTAAAAAAAATTCCAAACAACTTTTTATTTTTCATATCTAAAAATTTTTCATTTTTCAAAAACAAACACCTCATCCAAATTTTCTAGACATTTATAGTCTCACGAGACTCTATTAAATCGCAATGCACATGCACCATTCAAGGAAAAAATAATAGCGAGGAATATCAAAATATTTTGGAACATTTTCATATCGAATAGAAAATATTATAATTAGTTTTGGAATTTTTCAAATAAGCGTGACGTTATATAGATGGACATAAAGCACGAATAATTATCGCATAATAAGACGAATACTTTTATGAAAAAATTTTTTAGAACTCATTATGCTGCATTTTATGTCCTCATATCCAACGTCAACTCGTGCAGGAAGTAAATAAATTCATGGTTAACGCAAATCCTAATTAGTTCTCGTGGTTAGTTACGTAGAAGACATTAATTGACCCATTCATTATTCAGGACTTTTGGGTTAATGGTTAAGCAGTGGGGTCACATCAAGAATGAAAAACAATGTCATGCCGGGATATATATGCATATAAATGTGTGTGTGTGTGTGTGTCAAAATATCAGAAAAATTATAAAAAGTATAGAACTTTATTTTAAAACACATTTTGATTTAGGATAGAACAGGTATTAAAAAAATTAAAATGAATTAGTGGTACATGAGAAACTTAATACCTTCAGGAAATATTAAAAAAAGAAAGAAACTTAATACATATTGCATGGAAAACATAAAAAGATAATTTATAAGCCTTGATAATTTTTGGATTCCATTTGGATTCAGGTTTAATAGAAGATTCTTTTGAAAAGGGTAGAAACTAGAAGATAAAAAGCACTCCATCTTACAATGAAATATTGATAAGATAAAAAAATGAAAACGCATCTGATACTTGATTTTTGAATAATTTTGAAATTTCTCTTAAATTTTACAATTTAATTCGATATTTTCTAATATTTTTCCAAATTTTGATATAATTTATTACATCCAAAAATATTTCGACATCTTAAAAATTCTAAAATTTCGGCAAAAATTTTGTCAATATAAGATCACAATCATAGCACATGAAATTTCATGAATGAGTACCCCTTTTTTTTTCTCCAGAAAGCATGTAATAATTAAACAATAAAATTTTCCACGGGGCCTTTGCAGCATGAAAGGAAGTTAATTAGGAACTCCATAAATAAATAAATGCTTGCATCAATTTGCATGACAAAATCTTTTCTTCCCTCTTTGAATGGAAGATATGTTATGTTAGGACCCCAAAAAAAAAAAAAAAAAAAAATGGAATTCTCTTACTAAACTGTAGCGGCATGACTTCCGCTATAATTGACCAAAGGGTATGTCCTAAAAGATAAGGCATTGTAATCCTTTAAGGAAGGGTTTTTTTTTGTTTTTTTTAACTAATCCTTTAAGCTATTAAAACGAGTATTTGATTTTTTTTTTTTAATTTTATTTTCCCTTTCTTTGGGCAAAGGTTACGGTCCATGGAAAAGAGGATCGTCTCATACCACGTAGCATGTATTAGCGAGAAGTGTGACGTGATTATTGTATATGATAATGATTTTGAAAATAAAAATTTATTATTTATTGAAGATGGTACTATGCTTATATTAAAATTATTAAATTAAATATTATTTTACATTTCTTAATTTTGCATATGTTTCAAAATAAGATGATCCTTCACAAAAGAACAAAGACAAATTATATACATTTTTGTTTTATTTTTACTATTATTATTATTATTATTATCTTTATTATTATAAAATATGCAAAGTAAGTAATGTCTTGGAGGTAAAGTATTAGACTTGAATTTTGAAAATAATTCACAAATAAATAAAATGAGGCTAGTTGACTAGTCTAAAACTATACATTAAATAGGCCACTGGTAATTTGGATCACGACACGATGACACAATACGAAAGCTGCACGAAATTAGAGAGTTTGGATTTCTTTTAAATGAATTTGGGTCAAAAAAGGTCGAGCCTGTCATATACGATTAAATAAAAGATTGAACCTGTACTAATCCGTTAACTCGTAATTGATACGAAATAACCCGTTTAATAAATGAGTTATACATGAGTTAACACGAATGTGACCTATAAAATATATTTATATTATTATATTTTATATAATGTTTTACTATTTCTAATTTTGAGTTTTTAAAATTCCAAACTCAAAATTTAAATATAAAATATATATTTTATTTTTTATAAATATATTTTAAAAATTTTTTAGAATAGAAAATCTAGGTTTTGTATTTCAGTTTAGGTATAACTTGATTGTAATTGAGTTAATTTGGTTGTTATAACTTGATTGTTGTCCAGGTATTTAATGAGTTTTTTAATATTAAAATTGATAACATGTTAGTTAAATGGATCAATAATAGATTAATTAAATGATAAATAATAGGTTAAATAACTCATTTATGAACCTTTTAGTAAGTGAGTTTGACAGCTTGATACGATACGTTTATGATCCGTTTGATAAACGGATCATAAACATGTCATGTTGTATTAATCCTTTTATTAAAAGGTCATATTTGAGTTTTCTTTTTTGACACGATTAATCATAAACATGTCGTATCGTGTCTTTTTTTTTATTAAAGAGTAGTGTTTGGGTTTTGTTTTTTGACATAATTATTAAATAAGTTGTATTCGTATCAAGAATTATTATATTAATAGACATGTTAAATATGACATAAACACAACCTATAAACACGAATTCCCACCCTTACCAACAGCTTCCAAATGTGGTGATTTTATAAAGAGGACATAGATGATGTATGAAAGCAAGGGTGATTTCATAGCTTTGGAATCAAAATTTTATTCACTAGCCAGCAGTGGTCCGTTGTTGTTATCCATCTTGATTATCCAACGTAACCTTCCTTTTTTTTTTTTTTTTTTTTTGGGGCTCCTCTTAGGCATTGCTTTTGCATATAAATATTTAACCGTCACTTCCGAGTTTTATCAGAGCCCGCTCTAGCAATTTTACGGCCTTAGGCAACATTTTTGAAGGGGTTTTGAAAAAAAAAAATCGACATATTTGTTCATATTTCCTAGAAAAAATCTTTTTGAACGAGGATTAGAATTATTATCCCTAACATTAATAAAAGTATAATAACAATTATAATAAGTATATATAACAATAATATAATCAATAATTAGAAGGGAAAAAAAAAAGAGTAAAAAAGAAAGGTATTACACGGAAATTTGACCAAACGGTTTAAAACTTCTACCAAACAATTTAAAACTTCTTCAAACACTTCCATTGACTTATATAATCCGTTTTTCAATGAACTTCTATTGGGGTTTTTATTAATAATTTGCAAAAAACTCGTAGAAGGAATGTTGGTGGGTCAGAAAGAGGAAAAGACACAAAATGATATGGGTGACAATGAGATTTTTTTTATTTATAAAAAAAATTAAAATTTTTCAATAGTGAATTCTGAAACAAATAGAAGTATTTATTTGTTTATTTTTCAGTGGAATTACATATTTTTATTATAAGTAAACAATAAGTGCATTCTTGAATGTGTTATGGCGCTTAAAAAAATAAAACGGTATGTTTACCTAAACGAAAAGTCATTTGAAGTTCCTTAAAAAAAAAATTAATTTGCAGGGTGCTTCCAAAAAATTGCAACTTTAAGATAAAATTCTAAATATTAGAAGGTTAATATTTTGTCATCTAGATGTTTTTCTATAGTTTTAAATGTTTTGATCCTAAATATTTCCCAAAAACATCCTAAATGTTTTGAAGTTCCTTGAAAAATAATTAATTTGAAGGGTGCTTCCAAAAAAATTCCAACTTTAAGATAAAGTTATAAATATTGGAAGGTTAATATTTTGTCATCTAGATGCTTTTCTACAGTTTTAAATGTTTTGATCTAAATATTTCCCCCAAACATGAAAAAATAAATAAATAAATAAAACCTACCCCCTTGCCCTCTCACTCATTAACGACAGTGAAGCCTTCTCGCCTCTCGGCCACTCTCTCAACATCTCTGACTCGGCACTCAACGGCGGATTTGGCTCTCATTAATGGTAATGCAGTTTCATTTTTTTTTTTAATTGTTTAGTTTGTAATTTAATTATGTACTTTGTTTATCATTTGTAATTTGCTTCTGGACTTTATTTATAGTTTGTAATTTGATTATGGACTTGTTTATGATTTTGTACTTTGATTATGGATTTGTTCATAATTTATGATTTGGGTATGAACTTGTTTTATGATTGTATATAGTATTTACTTGATTATGAATTTATCCATGTTCTAATGCAATGATTAATTTATGCTTTGAATAATATTTGCTGCATAACAAAAACTGTGACACAGTGTTATATAGCAGCAAAAAAGCGGTTAAAAAACTAAGAAAAACAAGGGAAAACCGACTGAATTTAGGTAGGTGATTTCTATGGCAAAACCTACTGCTGGCTTCAGTTGATCTAGGAACTGAAATTTTAGTTCAGTAGGGGATTCAATCGGAAAACCAACTGAACCGACCGAAGCTCTAATGGCTTCCCTCTTGTCCCTTGGTTGCTCCATCACCTAATCTCAATCATAGATAGATTTTTACTCCACTTTTTTACATTTGTATTTGTTGTTTTACCATAATGTTGCTTCTGCAACATTAAAATTTTTCCTAGCCTGTCACGGCCTTAATTTTCTCAATTAAGAAATCAGCACAAACTTGATGCTAAGTAAGCCTGAATTCACCTAAACTCTCAAAAACAAGACAAGAAAGCAAAGCAAAATATTGGCAAAGCCAAGAAAAAAACACCAAGGGAAACAAAGTAACATAAGCTTCTATTAACAAGTAAGAAAGCTTACAAGTGGGATGGATGGGAGGATTGGATCGTTCCTTACAAATGGGAGGTGTGTCCCCCTATTTAATGGCCAATGACCATCTAAGGTAAATTCTAGAATCCTTGGTTATACCCAAAATTGCACTGGCATAGCAGTTAGTTGTAATACAGATTGGATGGTTGTTTCATAGGGAGGTGATGAAGGAAATTAGGACAAACAGTAAAAAAAATTTAAAATAATAAGAGAATAAAAATAACAAAGTTAACTTTTTTTTTTTATGGATTTTTATGATAGGAAAAATAAAAAAAATGCAAACTGTGTAATAAAAGTGGTAAGGCATAATGAATTCCTTATGTGCTTCTTTGTTCTGTTTGAATTTAATTTTCTTCTAACTCAATTATGTATTTTATAACAAAATATACAATCAAAAGATTTGACTCAAATCTCGCCTTAATCACACTTTCGAGAAGTGTGACGCCCCGTGCCCTTAGTGGTCCGGATCGTCACCAAAAACTTGCTTATTTACTTTCTTTTCTTATACTTTCTTGTACTTGATACTTAACTAGATATCATAAATTTAGGGAATTTTTTTACATGTACGTATTTACTGTGTACGTACGTATATCGGTTATTATTCAAAATACTATTTAACGGTTACTATTTAAAAATACTATTTAACAGGTACTGTTTAAAAATACGGTTTACGGTTACTATTCAAAAATATTATGTAACGGTTGCTATTTAAAAGTACGGTTTACGGTTGTTATTCAAAAATACTATTTATCAATTACTATTCAAAATTACCGTTTAACGATTACTATTCACAAATACTGTTTGACAGTTACCATTCAAAATACTATTTAACCATTATTATTCAAAATATTGATACTCAAATGTGTGGAAGATAAACTCGCGGTGTCTCCATACCCTTGCCCTCACATCCGCCTCTGCCGCCACCATCGTCCATTGGAGTTGAAACTGGAAGACGCTTACCTACAACATAAACACACTACGTGAGCTTTACGTCTAGTAAGTACAATATATTTACCACAAAACATGTTTAAATATAGCACATACTTAAAAACATATAAGTATTCATATATCACATATACCACTTTAACATATCAAATACCATATCAATGATTACAAAACTTCACATAACATATGCATCATAGAAACATCGTGTACTAAGTGCATCTAGAAGCATGATGAACTATAATTAATACATGATCCGGTTATATTCATTTATGCTTCATTATTTTCCTTTCTTTTTCTTGTCTATTTAGGGCCCGTATGTCAGTACCGTATGTGCACAGACCATCGGTAACGCCCGTGGTTAAAAGCCAGAGAGCCATCAAAGGATGCTCAACTTTCTGCTTTAACTTACTTTAAAACCCTTTCAACTGAAAAAGCCGGTACGATACGCCTATACATTTCCATCTTGTTCATCTTTTCTAGCCACATGCTTTTCTAGGTTGTCCCTAATCCTACGTGGTAGGGACGTATGGCATCTAACTTACTCTTTCATCAATCTATTTGATTGTGAAATGATATGCTCTTAAACATGCAGTGCGACATCATGCGCATGGCATACGTATTTTTGACATACTGAAAAACATCATTTTAACATCATTTTTGAGCGTACTCGCACCAGCAAAATGCGTACTCGTGCCTTTAACGATTTACAAGTGACCACCTGTCATCAATAATGTTCCTTATCAGCATCTCCGTAGAGTCACTACTATTGTGAGTGACTATTACTCGTGTTTCTATGTGGTACCGAGGCCCATCGGTATCCTATTGGCCTACTATGAGGATTTGGTGTCTAACTCATATCGTGTCTGATCAATCGTCTACTTGACAGATTAATCATAATCCCTCACAGTGTTGTTCGAAACGCAGTCCTCACTGGTTTACCAATCAGTCAACTGACCGGTTACCTCGCATGTTGGTAACTACGTAGTGTACCGGGTTACAATGTGTAAACAGGTGTAGTAACCGACCGGGTTACTTTGCTTGTTGGGGTGTGGTAGCCTACCGGCTACTGTTCCTTATTTGGTGTAATGGCCCACCGGGCCACTATGGCTCGTTTGGAGTAGTAGCCTACAGGGCTACTAAGGCTTGTTTGGTGTGGTAGCCTACCGGGCTACACACACCGTTTCTCTTTGAAAAAAGTGTAGGTTGGCTTAAAAGTTCTTGGAAAAATTCTTTATTTTTGGAACCGTCCCCTTATCACCCCGTTGGAAGGGAGGGGATGTTTTCATAAAAACCATGTTTGTATTTTTAAAGTGTTAAAATACAATTTATTTTGAAGAGTATAAATTACATTTTTAAAATTACATTTTAAAGGTGGTTTTTGAACCATTTTTGAAAACCATTTCGAAACTTGATCGAAACGACTTTGTTTGCGATTTTGGCGAACATGAAAGTTTTCATTGTCGACAAGATGAACAAATCTTACGTTCACCTTGGAGCCCAAATCCAACTCTAATGGCTCCTAATTCCATTAAACCGTGGTGCCCAGTTTTTCAAAAAATTCCCAGTTTTAAGTCTCTGTAAAAACAGCTATATTTGAGGCCCGAAACGGCCAAATTTTTAAAATACACATAAGATGTTTTCAAGATCTCGACGAGATCTACAATTTTGGTGTTGAGCCCAAAGTTTGGTTCAGAATCTAAGGGGTCCGTTTTCACTAAAACCTGTGCCTATTTCTGGGTTCAAATTTTGTTCCCAGTTTATTCCCAGTTTCGGACACCAAGTGAAAAACACTCTATAAACCTATTTTAGGTTCATTTTTGGCCGAGGCCTATTTGATGCAAAAATGACCGTATCAAATTTCCTTAAAACTTTGTGTTTTACTAAATCTCAAATTTGGATCCTAATTAGGTCAAAATGGCCAAAATCCGTGGCCTTTCCTAGGGACAGATTTTTGTCCAACCATGTTCCTACTTGTTCGTAACATCACACATACCATAGCCATTCATAAAAATTTGTAAACACAACCACAACTATATAAACTTAAAAATGGAAACTTAACAGCTCAAAATAAATTATTACAGACCATTTGCATAAACAAATACACATAAATGGCTTTGATAAAAAACTTAAGATCACTAAATCACTAAAAGGGGAAGGTTTCAGTTTTTACCTTTGTGCTTCGAACCAAGCACGTTTTTGAACCAAGGCTTGATGAACCAAGTAGCCATGGGAAACCAAGGGAAATGAGGTTGGTTTTTACTAGACATAATACCAAAAATTTCTCTTAAAAATCAATCCAAAACAGAAACTAAAAACTTCAAGGATTGGATTTCGAAAACTTACCCTTGGTGCCTTAGAATGACTTGGATTCGAATTCTCCTAATGCAAGCTTGTGAGGTTTGGTTTTTGGTAAGCTTTTGGTGTGATTTAAGGCTTGAAATGTGAGGGTTTGGGGCTTAGAAAGGTTCGACTACAGCTAGAAGAAAAGGGAGAATGAAATGTGTTTTTGGAGCCAAAAGAAAGGACAACAATTTACTTGTGTAAACGGTGCTTTTTATAGGCAAAATTGATCAAGCTTACTTAGACTTAATCATAATTAATTGTCTACCAAATTAGCCAAATCATGGGATAAATTACTGCCCATTTTCAGGCCAAAGTGGGTGTGGGCTGCTCATGGGAAGGAGAGAAGAATAAACAAAGATTGTTGACCAAGCTTTTAAAACCCCTTGAATTTTTAATTCAAAAGTTATTATGACTAGGGTAATTTTTTAATAGTCACTTTTTGGGCTATGTGTGCAACTGATTGCAGCTGCTTTTGCAGCTAAGGGGCACTAAATTTTAAGGTCAAAATTTATCTGTGTTGACTTCTCATCGCAGTCTAATTTTATATTGCGGTGTTTGGTTCTTTCTCGGTAGTGTTCCAATTTTCACTCAAAATTGGATTTTTGAATCCGATTTTTGTACTGTAAATTCCTGATTGTTTTATACTGTCTAAGAGCCTATTATCAGTTTAAATTATTGTTCACATCCTATACTGTGTTGTCCTTTCGCACGCAAACCGAAGCGTTCCTTGGTGAAATTTCAGACACAATCTCTTTTGACTAATTTGGACGTGCTAATTCCATTTTTATCAATTTTACGTCCATCGGAGGTCGTCTAGACCAATTGTCAGGATCTGTATGATCCCACCTCAAAAAACATGTCAGGTGCCTGATTAACTAATTCGGGCGTTCTGAGTCCAAATATATCAGTTTCGGAGTGAGTAAAGGTCATTTTGACCCTCATCTTAATACTGTGTATCCCTCAAACTAAAATTCTCATTTTATACACAATCAACCGAATTGAGACTACTCATATATTAGTCTTAGGTCAATTTAAGGCCGTCTCGGCCAATAACTTGACACTGCGATTCTCACTATTTACTATTCATTATCTTTCACTTAACTGACTAGTCTGAGTGCTCTAACTCCGATTTTGTCAGTTTCTAGGTGAGAGGAGGTCATCCAGACCATTTTCTCGATACCATACCCTTGCTATGGTTATCTCTCGTTATCATACTCAGATGTTCGATCCGAGTGTTCTGGTGGTCTGTTCACCAGTCTTGTGTCAAGAAATGGTCATCCGGACCAGTTTCCTAACACTGCGTGTCTCACACATACATACACATAATAGGATAGACCAGGTTCATTGTCGATCACCCCTTTCATTGCATGAACAGTACTTAAACAAAAGTGTCTCTGTTTAATCTATTCAACTGGAAAATATACTATATTTTTCCAACTTAATTACTCATTACATAGGAATTAGGTTTCATGCATTTTAAGGGTCTGTGTAACAGCTTTCTGCCCATTACACGACCTTCAACACGGCCTCTAACACGGGCGTGTATAAGGCAACATGGGCGTGTATACACCGGACATGGTGTGTACCAGTTGAAATTCTTCAACACGGCCCTGTTTCGAAACACGGCCCTTTACACGTTCATTTACCTGGGTGGTATACGGCCTCTTACATGGTCGTGTTCTTGATCGTGTCTCTATACACAGCCATGTTCAGTTGCACGGCTTCTCACATGCTCACAACCCGATGGTACACGACCTCCTACATGGTCGTGTACCTAACCGTGTTCTACTACACGGCCATGTATACTTACACGGCTACATATGTGGCGGCCCGCCCCTCGTAGAGATCATACAATACTATTACAGTTGAGTTTTATCGCTAACTGCAATAGATTGTACTCTCATGGGTCGCCGGCTTATCTCTCTCTTTTTAAATCATGACGTTTTTGGGGAAAATTTTTTTTTTTCTTAAACATCATGTAACCATTTCTCACTATTTACTTTGTTGGCAAGTACAAAGTAATTTACATATTACAGTACTTTCGTAAAATATATAATACTACAAAAGACTGTTTCTTTCTTTTTTTCTTCCCTTTTTATCGCTCAGCCGAAAGACTCTGGCAGGACCATATCCCTCGCCCAGTTATCCCATTTGACACGCGCCATCCCGTCCGCATCCAGTCAAACAAGCTACTGAGCTGGTCGCTTACCTGCAACATTAGCAAAAATGGTGAGCTACAGGCTCAGTAAGTTCAAACATGCAAGAAATAAAATTTCTATGAATAATACTATTCATCATGAATAGTACCTTTGACCACTATTCATACGTAAATAGTAACTTTGACCACTATTCATACATAAATAGTAACTTTGACCACAACACAGTGTCACAACAGTACATCTACCGCGATGTTAGTACTCTCACTAAATTGTCTTATGCTCAATTATGGCATAGTTTCAGTTTTAGGTAATTATCTTTGCTTATGTTCTGGTTTTGAGTTCAGGTTGGCAGTACCATTTAAGTGCGCATGACTGGGAGCGGTACATTAGTGCTGACCTCCACAGCCTTAATCTCATAGCCCCGAAGGCAAAATTTTACATGACTGGGAGCGGTACATCAGTGCTGACCTCCACAGCCTTAGTCTCATAGCCCCGAAGGCAAAAGTACCTCCCTGTACGGAAGGCTGGTACGCCAGAAAGTGGTTTCATTACCGACTTTTTAAAATTTCTAACCCGGTGACTTCACATTGTCCCGTGGTTAGGAATGATTCACATTTTAATTTTTAGAAGAGTGAGTTTCATTAACCTCGCTCTAGTGCCCGAAGCATAATTAATAATGTGTCCATTCTCAATAGTGTCCGTAGCACATTACGTCTCTCTCTCTACTTTATAATAGTACCCGTAGCACATATGTACCCAACTTATAGTTAGTACATTAAAGTTAGCAACAATAATGCTATATGTTGCAGACAGGTAAATGTCTGAACTTACCTTATCAGTCTCTTTCCTTTCTTTCTCTCTTGGATCTCAGATCGCCTTCCTTGTAGGTCGATTCTTTGGATCCTTCAGACAAAACCTTGTCTGTTAATTTCATTCTCATTTATAGCTTTTATTTTTCATTAAAAAGCTTAAATAAAACCTATTTATAACTTTTTAGGCTTTATTTATCATTTTCCCCATTTTCCCCAACTTTTGCAAAATTACGATTTTACCCCTGTATTTTTGGCAAAATTACGATTTTACCCCTATATTTTGGTAAAATTACAATTTTGCCCCTGTCGGAAATTTTCCCGATCCAGACTGTATTTTTGGCTCTCAGGAACTTTTCTGACTCTTTTCTAATCATTACCGGGTTTATTTCTATTTTATTTCCACTTTTCACTTTCCGGACCCTCGGGAAGCACTATTCCGACCCTTACGTCGGTTTAGCGATTTTCTATCGTTTCGGGGCCTCAAATGGACGTTTCACTAGTATTTAAAACGTTCACCTAGACTTTCCCGACCTAGGTCTTCGAGGCTCGGGTTTTCCGTTCCCGACTCGGACCTTTATTTCGTTTCCAAAAACGCCCCCCCTCGGGGTCGGTTTTCAATTTCACTCGCGTTTTAAATTTTTAAGGGGACGGGTTACTATTCCCAAACCACCCCTTAGGTTTTCCTTATTCAATTTTTCGTTAGGGACTCGAGTTTCCGACCCGACCCTAAACTTTTTTTTTTATTTTTATTTCCCATTTTGCCCCAAATGCCGTTTTCGAAATTTCGGCAGCATTTCGGCGTAAATTTAAGGCTTCCAGCATTAGGTACGCCTCGAACCATATGTACCTGCCACGTACTATACCACAAGCCTATTTTATATAAAAGTTTTCCAAACTTTTACATAAAAGCTCACAAATTTCCAATTTCATATTTTGACCCACATTACAACATTTTTTTCACAATTTTGTCCATAGTTTGGTTTCGGTTTTTTTTTTTCATAACCAAACCGAACCAAAATTTGTCAAACTTTTCAACCACTTTTTAGGCTATTCAATGCCATTTTTTTAACATATTTTCAAGCCCATTTTCGATGCATTTTCAACCAAATTTCCTAGGGTTTTTACCATTTATAACCCACGGCCAATGAATGAAAAACATGGCAAATATTTTTGTTTCATTCTTTCAATCACATTTCCATCATTTACATATTAAAATGCATGATTTAAATTAACCAAACATCACATAAAATCATGCAAAAGTTTCCACCAACCCTTAGGTAACCCACGGCCACATTAGGTTAGGTTCACCCACAATTTTTTTTCAAGCTTTTCACAATGCAATTCAAGCTTTATTCTTCACAAAATTGAACTTGGAAGCAAATTAACAATTAAACTACAAAATTTTCTCATTGTTTACTTAAGGTAACCCACGGATTTACCCTTGAAAAACCAACAAAATTTCGGTTTTTCTTTAAACCAATTGCATGGTTTTCTTCCTTATTACACCCTTAACAAAACCCAAGCATCAAATCATGGAAAACAACCAAAAATTTTTCCATCTTTTTCCACTATTCATCCCACGGTTTTATTGAAAAAAAACCAAGAAAAAAGTTAAGTCCAAGGGAAGTTACCTTAGTCACTTGCTTCCTTTGTCTTCAAGGAATGTTTTGACACCAATTTTGTGTAGAAATATTGAAGAAATTGCTTGGTTCCTCTTGGGTCACTCACGTATACACCATGGAAGAACTTAGCAAAATTTTCTCTTGGTTTTGGCTTTCAATATGTGTCTCGGCCATTTGTTCCCAAACTTACCGACTTAAGCCACTAAAAGGCCAATTAATTTGGCTTTCTACCAATGAGATTTCACCACCTTTCAACATTAATACTTTCCATAATTTTCACAAATTAAAAATGGTGAATTTTGGCCAAATCTTGGCCTTTAGATCAAAAAGTAAATGAATCATGGCCATTAATACTACCAACCACCATTTTCTTTCCATTTAATAAATGGATTAATGATGTCATAAATGCTAAAGTAAAAGTTGACTTTGACTTTTACTATTCACATTAATTCGACTACTTTTTGACCGATACCGGTTCGAGCCGAAATTTTCCTGAAATCGTCCCGGCGTGTTCCTGAGGTCTCCTGTGCAGTCGGATCAATTTAAATTGCTTCCGTTTGATCAAAATTAATCCCGGAAGTTTTCCGTCTTTTATTGTCCCGGTTAGGGTTTTCAATGCCGGTTTTGACACCGTTTCACCCGTTTCAACTCAGTGAATTTTTCCAACACTGAATTCTTACTCGTCAGTATTGTTAGAACATTTTCATATATTCTAAACAATATAAATACATTTATTTCACTCTTTAAATAGTACAAATTGTTATATACATACAATTGTACATTTTCATCCGAGAATTGCCTGAATTTCCCGGTTGTCACATTCACCCCTCCTTATAAAATTTTCGTCCTCAAAAATTAGAACAAATGGGGGTATAAACTCCTCATCTCGTCTTCTCGTTCCCACGTAGCTTCTTCAATGTTGTGATTTTTCCACAAAATCTTCACTAGTGGGATTACCTTATTCCTCAGTACTTTCTCTTCACGAGCTAGTACTCGAATAGGCTGTTCCTCATATGTCAAATCCTCGTGGATTTGAATGGGCTCATGCTTCAAAACATGGGACGGATCTGGTATATATTTTCTCAGCATCGACACATGAAACACATTATGCACTGCCGACAATTCTGGAGGTAACGCTAATCTATAAGCGACCTTTCCAATGCGCTCGATAATTTTATAAGGTCCAATATATCTTGGACTTAGTTTCCCCTTCTTACTGAAACGCATAATCCCCTTCATGGGCGATACTTTGAGAAATACGAAGTCTCCTTCATCAAACTCTAAGGATCTCCGCCTCTTATCCGCGTAGCTCTTTTGTCGGCTTTGCGCAATTTTCATTTGACGCTGAATTCTAGTAACTGCATCGGAAGTCTCTTTTATGAAATCCGTCTTATGCAACTGCTTCTCTCGCAAATCATACCAGTGTAATGGTGATCTGCACTTCCGTCCATACAAAGCCTCGTAAGGTGCCATGCCTATAGAAGCTTGGTAACTATTATTGTACGAGAATTCAATCAATGGTAACTTCTCGTTCCAATTTCCCGCAAAATCCATAACACAAGCTCGAAGCATGTCCTCTAACGTCTGAATTGTCCGCTCCGACTGTCCGTCTGTTTGCGGATGAAATGCCGTACTGAGTCTCAATTCAGTACCCATGGCTTCTTGCACACACTTCCAGAAATTCGAAGTGAATCGTGCATCTCGATCTGATACAATGGATTTTGGTACTCCATGTAGTCTGACGACATGAGTTACGTATAACTGAGCAAACTTTTCCAATGAAAAAGTCATCTTGACAGCTATAAATCGTGCCGTCTTGGTCAGTCTGTCCACAATAACCCAGATGGCATCATAACCTTCTCGGGTTTTTGGGAGTCCCACTACAAAATCCATCGTAATGTGTTCCCATTTCCATTCAGGAATCTCCAACGGTTCTAATCTTCCCGCTGGATGTTTATGTTCCGCTTTGATTCTCTGATAGGTCATGCATCTGCTCACGAATTTCGCTATATCGTTCTTCATCCCTTTCCACCAGAACTGTAACTTCAAGTCCTGATACATCTTGCTAGCTCCGGGATGAACCGAATAAGGTGTCTCATGAGCTTCTGACATGATCCGTCTTCTAAGTTCCTCATTAGCTGGAACATTTATCCTTCCTTGATAAAGGATCATTCCATCCTTGGAAATTTCTTCTTGAGAACTTGTCATTGTTAGATCTCGCCTCTGAGCTTCCTTTATATCCTCAAATAGTGATGATTCCACTTGGAGTGCAGCTAGTCTTCCAGATATCAGCTCCAAGTTCAACGAATTTATCTCTTGCTGCAATGGTTTCGGAAGCCTGTTTATTGGTAGCTGGTGCGATATGGTAGATTTTCTACTTAAAGCATCCGCTACACGGTTGGCCTTCCCTGGATGGTATAGGATTTCACAATCATAATCCTTCACCAGTTCCAACCATCGTCTTTGTCGCATATTGAGCTCCTTTTGCGTGAAGAAATACTTCAGGCTTTGGTGATCAGTGAAAATCTGACATTGAGCTCCATAAAGATAGTGTCGCCAAATTTTAAGTGCGAACACTATTGCCGCAAGTTCAAGGTCATGCGTAGGGTAATTCCTTTCATGATCCTTTAATTGACGGGAAGCATAGGCAATCACCTTGCCGCCTTGCATCAGGACTGCTCCCAACCCTATTTTCGATGCATCACTGTAGATCACAAACTTCTCCCCTTCAGTTGGAAGCGTAAGGATTGGTGCGCTTGTCAGCCGTCTCTTTAACTCTTGGAAGCTTCTTTCGCACTCCATAGTCCACTCGTACTTCCTTTCTTTGCGTGTAAGAGCAGTAAGAGGTGCAGCTAAACGCGCAAATCCCTCTACAAATCGCCGATAATAACCAGCTAACCCCAAGAAACTGCGTATTTCCGTCACACTCTTGGGTGCAGGTCACTGGTTAATTGCATCTACCTTTGTCGGATCTACAGCAATACCTTCCTGGGATACAATATGTCCGAGGAAATGTACTCTGTCCAGCCAAAACTCACATTTTGAGAATTTGGCATACAATTGATGCTTCCTTATTGTATTCAGCACGATCCTCAAATGCTTCTTGTGCTCCTCATGACTCTTCGAGTATATAAGAATGTCATCAATGAATACAATGACAAACTTATCCAAATACTCTTTAAAGATTCTGTTCATTAAATCCATGAATGCTGCCGGCACATTTGTTAATCTGAATGGCATCATAAGAAGCTCGTAGTGACCATAACGAGTCCTAAACGCCGTCTTAGGAATATCACTTTCTTTAATTCTCAGCTGGTGATATCCTGATCGTAAGTCGATCTTGGAAAATACCGCTGCGTCTTTTAACTAGTCGAATAGGTCATCAATTCTAGGTAACGGATACCTATTCTTGATCGTAACCTTATTCAACTCTCGATAATCAATGCACAACCGGAATGTTCCATCCTTTTTCTTGATGAATAGTACAGGTGCACCCCATGGAGAAAAACTCGGCCTGATGAATCCCTTATCCAAAAGCTCCTTCAATTGTACCTGCAGCTCCTTTAACTCCACTGGAGCCATGCGGTATGGTGCTTTGGAAATAGGTGCTGTTCCAAGCATCAACTCAATTTCGAACGAGATTTCTCTCTCTAGAGGTATTCCTGGTAACTCTTTTGGAAATACGTCAAGAAACTCATTAACAACAGGAACATCTTCAGCTTGAAGCTTCTGTTCCTCTGTAGTATCCACCACATATGCCAGATATCCCATGCAACCACTGGCTATCAGCTTGCTTGCTCTCAGCGAACTGATCATCATCTTCCCGGGTCTTCGAGAAGTGTCGACGTATTCGAAACTTTCTTCTTCCTCGGGTTGGAATACTATCTTTCGATTTCGGCAGTCGATTGTAGCTTGGTATTTCCCTAGGAAATCCATGCCTAGAATCACATCGTAATCTGTGATCTTCATTACGATCAACTCCGCATATAGTTCCCTATTTGCTACATATACTGGTACATGAGGTAGCCAGTATTTGGACAACAATACTTCCCCAGAGGGTAAAGCTGTCTTAAACACCCTTCCCATATAGTCCTTAGGAAGTCCTATCTTGTCAGCAAATGCATAGGAAACAAAAGAATGCGTAGCGCCGGAATCGAATAGTACAGAGGCTACATGACTAGCGACAGGAAGCTGACCTGTCACCACGTTCAATGTTCTTGCCTCTGCATCCTCTTTGCTGTAGGCCATCACACGAGCATCGGCACGTGGCACACGCTCCTGGCGTTACGGCCTTACTGGTGACTCTTCAACTCTGGCCTGAAGGGAATGAGCTTGTGGGCGTGTCTGGTGTTGTTGGGAAGTGTCTTGTCCACCCTGTCTATTTGGACAGTTCCTGGCATAATGGCCTTCCTTTCCACATTCATAGCAAACAAGTGGCCCAAATCTGCATTGCCCAGAATGTCTTTTCTCGCATGTAGGACAATTTTGCACATTGGATTCCGCATTACCAGCTGTTCTCCACTGCTGGTTTCGATTATTGCCCTGGCGATTTCCAGAAAAATTGCCTTTTCTCTTATTTTGCTGGGATCCTTGATTATTGCCCTGGCTTGGTTTAGCATTCTAACTAGGCTTGCTCGATTGACCAACTTGCGTAGACTTAGCCAAAGCCCTCTCCTTCTTCTTGGCCTCCCAGTGTTTTTCTCTTTCCTCTTTCTGTCGGGCTACGTGAAACTCAGCTCTGATGGCCCGACTCACACAGTTTGCTACAGAAGTAGGCGGTACCTGACCAGTATCTACCAATGCAGTAATTTTCGGCCTGAACATCCCGATCATTTTCTGTATTTTCTCCCTCTCAGTAGGGACTACATAAGGGCATAAACGGGATAACTGGTCGAACTTTCGGCAGACTTCGCTTACCGACATGTTTCCTTGAGTCAATTCTGAGAACTCTTTTTGTTGTTGTCTCAGAGATGCAGGGTCGTAATATTTCTGGTTAAATTCTTTCAGAAATTCTGCCCAACTCATGGTAGACACGTCTCTTCTCATCCATACAGTGTCCCACCAAAAACGAGCATCTTTTCTCAGTACAAAAGACGCACATGCAACCTTCTCCCTGTTGGTTAGGTTCATGAATTCCATAATCACTTGTAAGGATGACAACCAGTCTTCAGCCTCTAGTGGATTTGTAGACCCTTCAAATTCTGGCGGTCTTATACGCCTGAATCTTTCATAGAGGGGTTCCAGGTTTAATACTGGTTGTGGTTCAGGAGCTCTCTCATGTACCGCAGCTGGAGGGATAACCGGATCTACCTCAGCTTGTTGTTCTACTTGGGTACCCTCAGAGCCTTGTCTCTGTTCTAGCTCCTCTACCCGTTGTCTCAGATTAGCATTTTCTTGCATCTGAGCTTCTAATAGGGCTTGTATCTGATCCAGTCTCTCCATAACATTAGGACGTCGCTCTCGTCCCTCTGGTCGATTATGTAAATCCACCATCTTGCCTATTGTCCTATTATGGTACAATAATTCACCGTTAGCTTTTCCATAACCACATTGATAAAATCATATTAATTCACGAAATTTAGGGTAATGTAAAGCCACATCATCGTAACACATCATCGTATAACATATAATCATTTTGATATTTCATTCATAGCAAAACATTTATATGTCGTACATAATCATCACCAGTCATATATACATCGGCCTCTTTTTTTTTTTTTTTTATACATCCAGGCCACACGTCTATACAAAAGAGCTTTTCTCTTTAAGCTACTTATGTACATGTACGCATCTACTGATCACGCATCCCCTGTGTCTGGGACCAGAGGATATTCTTCTGGATCCTCATCGTCACCGGTATCATCTGAATCGTCACCGCCCCTAGGCAATGCTCCTTGTCCTGAGTCATCACCTCTTCGTGGTCTAGACGGTCCAGCCTCATGATCATTCATCATTCTTCTCGGTCCAAAGATGCGTGCAAACATCTCATCTTGACCCAGTGTCTCTCGTCGACTCTGCGTCAGATGCTCGATCAGAATCTCTCTCTCGATCGTCCTGATCGTCACCACAAACTCTTGGAGCGTCGGAGGAAACAGCTTGATTACCCTCTGTCTCAACTCCAAGGGTAAACCTCTCCAAAATAGCTCACAGCAGTTTGCTTCCGTGAGGTTGGGCAACGGACATCTCCTCTGAATGGTCTCCTCAAACCGTACTGTGTAAGACATTACTGTCTCACCAGACAACATGACCATCCTCTCAGTCTGGAGAATGTAATCCCTGACCTCATCAAATCCAGGGTACGCAGGTGTATCAGCCTCTCGTCTCTCTGGAGGTGCTGGAGCAGGTGCCGGATCCCTAGGCGGAAACTGATCAGCTAATCGCTGACAGAACTCAGCCCAACTGAATCCTAATAAAATCTCCTGGTCGCAATACTGCCAGAACACTCGAGCATCTCCCTGAAACATACTGACGGCTAGCTGGATCTACATATCTCGATCGATGTCACATATCACCATGATCCTCTCTATGGCATGAAGCCGGTCCTTCGTCTCCGTCGATTGTCGTCCACCATCAAACATAGGAGGACTGCTAGCTCGAAATGCCTGTACTGCCCGAGCCGAAACTCTCACTTCAATATGTTGGCGTCCACCAACAACTGGAATGTCCACTACTACAGGTGGATGAACTATCGGTCGTGGCTGTACAACATCTTCTGGCACTGGTGCTGATGCTGGTACTGGTACCGGAGGTCTCTCGGGTAGCGGGGGTCTAATTACTGGTCGTTGGGACATAGACGGCCTCACAATAGATCTCGTCCATACCCGTAATACTCCTCTCGGTCGTGGTAGTGGTGGTCTCACATATGGAGGTCTGGTCATCTTGCTACCTATAACATAATTATTTTCACATAAGAAAATAATTAACTAAACTTAAGTAAACTACTTACTTAGATAGCGGTGCAGGATGCGCGAAGTGTCAAATCAGGATATGGTCACACTGCTCTGATATACCAACTATGACTGCGGTTGGTAATCCAAACTAGATCCATCGTAATTTCGCTCTAATACCAACTGTGACAGCAATTGGTATTATAAACTAGACCAATCTCAAGCCTTGCTCTGATACCAACTGTGGCGGCCCGCCCCTCGTAGAGATCATACAATACTATTACAGTTGAGCTTTATCGCTAACTGCGATAGATTGTACTCTCATGGGTCGCCGGCTTATCTCTCTCTTTTTAAATCATGACGTTTTTGGGGAAATTTTTTTTTTTTTAAACATCATGTAACCATTTCTCACTATTTACTTTGTTAGCAAGTACAAAGTAATTTACATATTACAGTACTTTCGTAAAATATATAATATTACAAAAGACTGTTTCTTTCTTTTTTTCTTCCCTTTTTATCGCTCAGCGGAAAGACTCTGGCAGGACCATATCCCTCGCCCAGTTATCCCATTTGACACGCGCCATCCCGTTCGCATCTAGTCAAACAAGCTACTGAGCTGGTCGCTTACCTGCAACATTAGCAAAAATGGTGAGCTACAGGCTCAGTAAGTTCAAACATGCAAGAAATAAAAT
This sequence comes from Antiaris toxicaria, assembly GCA_035233585.1. Taxonomy (NCBI): domain Eukaryota; kingdom Viridiplantae; phylum Streptophyta; class Magnoliopsida; order Rosales; family Moraceae; genus Antiaris; species Antiaris toxicaria. Next base: position 60,631,574 of record CP141154.1, on the reverse strand, counting down.
TTCTATGAATAATACTATTCATCATGAATAGTACCTTTGACCACTATTCATACGTAAATAGTAACTTTGACCACTATTCATACATAAATAGTAACTTTGACCACAACACAGTGTCACAACAGTACATCTACCGCGATGTTAGTACTCTCACTAAACTGTCTTATGCTCAATTATGGCATAGTTTCAGTTTTAGGTAATTATCTTTGCTTATGTTCTGGTTTTGAGCTCAGGTTAGCAGTACCATTTAAGTGCGCATGACTGGGAGCGGTACATTAGTGCTGACCTCCACAGCCTTAATCTCATAGCCCCGAAGGCAAAATTTTACATGACTGGGAGCGGTACATTAGTGCTGACCTCCACAGCCTTAGTCTCATAGCCCCGAAGGCAAAAGTACATCCCTGTACGGAAGGCTGGTACGCCAGAAAGTGGTTTCATTACCGACTTTTTAAAATTTCTAACCCGGTGACTTCACATTGTCCCGTGGTTAGGAATGGTTCACATTTTAATTTTTAGGGGAGTGAGTTTCATTAACCTCGCTCTAGTGCCCGAAGCACAATTAATAATGTGTCCATTCTCAATAGTGCCCGTAGCACATTACGTCTCTCTCTACTCTATAATAGTGCCCGTAGCACATATGTACCTAATTTATAGTTAGTACATTAAAGTTAGCAACAATAATGCTATATGTTGTAGACAGGTAAATGTCTGAACTTACCTTATCAGTCTCTTTCCTTTCTCTCTCTCTTGGATCTCAGATCGCCTTCCTTGTAGGTCGATTCTTTGGATCCTACAGACAAAACCTTGTCTGTTAATTTCATTCCCATTTATAGCTTTTATTTTTCATTAAAAAGCTTAAATAAAACCTATTTATAACTTTTTAGGCTTTATTTATCATTTTCCCCATTTTTCCCAACTTTTGCAAAATTACGATTTTACCCCTGTATTTTGGTAAAATTACGATTTTACCCCTATATTTTGGTAAAATTACAATTTTTCCCCTGACGGAAATTTTCCCGATCCAGACTGCATTTTTGGCTCTCAGGAACTTTTCTGACTCTTTTCTAATCATTACCGGGTTTATTTCTATTTTATTTCCACTTTTCACTTTCCCGACCCTCGGGAAGCACTATTCCGACCCTTACGTCGGTTTAGCGATTTTCTATCGTTTCGGGGTCTCAAATGGACGTTTCACTAGTATTTAAAACGTTCATCTAGACTTTCCCGACCTAGGTCTCCGAGGCTCGGGTTTTCCGTTCCCGACTCGGACCTTTATTTCATTTCCAAAAACGCCCCCCCTCGGGGTCGGTTTTCAATTTCACTCGCGTTTTAAATTTTTAAGGGGACGGGTTACTATTCTCGAACCACCCCTTAGGTTTTCCTTATTCAATTTTTCGTTAGGGACTCGGGTTTCCGACTCGATCCTAAACTTTTTTTTTTATTTTTATTTCCCATTTTGCCCCGAATGCCGTTTTCGAAATTTCGGCAGCATTTCGGCGTAAATTTAAGGTTTCTGGCGTTAGGTACGCCTCGAACCATATGTACCTGCCACGTACTATACCACAAGCCTATTTTATGTAAAAGTTTTCCAAACTTTTACATAAAAGCTCACAAATTTCCAATTTCATATTTTGACCCACATTACAACATTTTTTTCACAATTTTGTCCATAGTTTGGTTTCTGTTTTTTTTTTTCACAACCAAACCGAACCAAAATTTGTCAAACTTTTCAACCACTTTTTAGGCTATTCAATGCCATTTTTTAAACACATTTTCAAGCCCATTTTCAATGCATTTTCAACCAAATTTCCTAGGGTTTTTACCATATATAACCCACGGCCAATGAATGAAAAACATGCCAAATATTTTTGTTTCATTCTTTCAATCACATTTCCATCATTTACATATTAAAATGCATGATTTAAATTAACCAAACATCACATAAAATCATGCAAAAGTTTCCACCAACCCTTAGGTAACCCACGGCCACATTAGGTTAGGTTCACCCACAATTTTTTTTCAAGCTTTTTACAATGCAATTCAAGCTTTATTCTTCACAAAATTGAACTTGGAAGCAAATTAACAATTAAACCACAAAATTTTCTCATTGTTTACTTAAGTTAACCCACGGATTTACCCTTGAAAAACCAACAAAATTTCGGTTTTTCTTTAAACCAATTGCATGGTTTTCTTCCTTATTACACCCTTAACAAAACCCAAGCATCAAATCATGGAAAACAACCAAAAATTTTTCCATCTTTTTCCACTATTCATCCCACAGTTTTATTGAAAAAAAACCAAGAAAAAAGTTAAGTCCAAGGGAAGTTACCTTAGTCACTTGCTTCCTTTGTCTTCAAGGAATGTTTTGACACCAATTTTGTGTAGAAATATTGAAGAAATTGCTTGGTTCCTCTTGGGTCACTCACGTATACACCATGGAAGAACTTAGCAAAATTTTCTCTTGGTTTTGGCTTTCAATATGTGTCTCGGCCATTTGTTCCCAAACTTGCCGACTCAAGCCACTAAAAGGCCAATTAATTTGACTTTCTACCAATGAGATTTCACCACCTTTCAACACTAATACTTTCCATAATTTTCACAAATTAAAAATGGTGAATTTTGGCCAAATCTTGGCCTTTAGATCAAAAAGTAAATGAATCATGGCCATTAATGCTACCAACCACCATTTTCTTTCCATTTAATAAATGGATTAATGATGTCATAAATACTAAAGTAAAAGTTGACTTTAACTTTTACTATTCACATTAATTCGACTACTTTTTGACCGATACCGGTTCGAGCCGAAATTTTCCTGAAATCGTCCCGGCGTGTTCCTGAGGTCTCCTGTGCAGTCGGATCAATTTAAATTGCTTCCGTTTGATCAAAATTGATCCCGGAAGTTTTCCGTCTTTTATTGTCCCGGTTAGGGTTTTCAATGCCGGTTTTGACACCGTTTCACCCGTTCCAACTCAGTGAATTTTTCCAACACTGAATTCTTACTCGTCAGTATTGTTAGAACATTTTCATATATTCTAAACAATATAAATATATTTGTTTCACTCTTTAAATAGTACAAATTGTTATATACATACAATTGTACATTTTCATCCGAGAATTGCCTGAATTTCCCGGTTGTCACAACATACACGTACACAGTCCGATTGGTACACGGCCACTTACACGGTCGTGTACAGGACCGTGTATTTTAAAAATTACATTAAAATGTATCAAATCATCCCTCAATTTCTCATTAAATGAAAATCAAGTTACAGGAATGGGGCGGTCCTTAAAATCTACCCCCCTTACAAAATTTCGTCCTAAAAAATTAGAATAAGTTCGGGAAGTCTCTTCTCATATCTTCTTCCTGTTCTCACGTGACTTCTTATATATTGTGGTTCCACCACAATACTCTCACCAGCGGAATAACCTTATTCCTGAGGACCTTATTTTCCCTAGCTAAAATCTGCACGGGTTTCTCCTCGTACGTCGGTCGACGTGGACTTTAACAGGTTCTTGACTCAGAATGTGGGAATTGTCCAATATATACTTCTTCAGCATCCAGACGTGAAAAACATTGTGTACGGAAGCTAGTTTGGGAGGAAGCGCTAATCGGTAGGCTACCTTCCCAACATTCTCGAGGATCTCGAAGGGTCCTACATATCTAGGACTGAGTTTCCCTTTCTTCCCAAAGCGCATCACCCCTTTCATGGGTGGCACCTTAAGGAAAACTGAATCTCCTTCTTGAAATTCGAGTGGCCTTCGTCATTTGTCCACGTAACTCTTCTAGCAGCTCTGTACTGTATCTAGCCTCTCTCTTATAAGCTTCACATCTGCCGTGGTATCCTTGACGAAGTCGGTACTGGTGAGCTATTTTTCTCCCGTTTCATGCTAGTAAATTGGAGATCGGCATCTTCTTCCATAGAGTGCCTTGTACGGAGCCATCCCAATCGAGGAATGATAGCTATTATTGTACGAGAACTCTATCAAAGGCAGCTTCTGATCCCAGTTCCCCTTGAAGTATAAGACACACGCTCTCAATATATCTTCTAAAGTCTGAATAGTTCTCTCGACTGGCCGTTAGTCTGAGGATGGAAGGCGGTGCTGAACTTCAATTTAGTTCCTATTGTGGCTTGAACGCTCTGCCAAAACCTTGAAGTGAAACGTCTATCGCGATCTGAGATGATTGATTTGGGTACTCTGTGCAGTCTTACTATTTGATCGATATACATTTCTGCTAACTTCTCTACTTAGTAGCTCAACTTCATAGCTAAAAATCGAGCTGATTTCGTTAGTCGGTCCACAATTACCTAGATGGCATCGTTCTTGCTTGAGGTCCTAAGCAATCCGACCATGAAATCCATGGTAATTTGCTCCTATTTCCATTCTAGTAGCTCGATCTTCTGTAGTTCTCCTCCCGGTCGCTAATGCTCTGCTTTAATTTTCTGGTACGTGAGGCACTTTGCTACGAACTCAGCGACGTCATTCTTCATGTGTGGCCACCAAAAATTCCCTTTTAGGTCCTGGTACATCGTATTTGCTCTTGGGTGTACCAAGTATGGCGTGTCATGAGCCTCTGATAAGATCTGCTTCCTGAGTTCCTCATCCTTTAGAACACATACTCTATCTCTATAGTAGAGTGTCCCATCCTTGGAAACTCAAAACTCTGAATTCTGGTCCTCCACTGCCTCATTTTTTAGCTTGTCCAGGGATGAATCGAGGTCTTGACCGGCTTTAATTTCTTCTAGGAGTGTTGACTGGAGGGTCATTTCAGACAACCTCCCTGTTAACATCTCAATCTTGCTGCTCCGTAACTCATCCTGTAGTGCTTCTGGCAAGGCATGGATAGCCATAAGCGACGAGGTATGCTTTCTACTCAGCACGTCAGCCACCTTATTGGCTTTCCCTGGATGGTAAAGGATTTCATAGTCATAATCTTTAACTAGTTCCAGCCATCTTTGTTGCCTCATATTAAGCTCCTTCTGTGTGAAAATGTATTTAAGGCTCTGGTGGCCCGTGTAGATCTCGCACTTAACTTCATAAAGGTAATGCCTCCATAAGAAGCTGCAGATTTCTGTTACATTCTTCGGAGTTGGCCATTTACTAACTGCTTCTACTTTCGCTGGGTCTACAGACACTCCCTCCTTCGAGACCATGTGACCGAGGAAGTGGACCTTCTCCAACCAAAATTCACATTTGGAGAATTTGGTGGATAGTTGGTGTTCCTTAAGCTTCTATAGAATGGCTCTTAAGTGCTCCTCATGCTCCTCCTTTGTCTTAGAATATACGAGTATGTCGTCGATAAACACAATGACAAACTTGCCTAGGAACTCCTTGAATACTCGGTTCATCAGGTCCATGAAAGCTACAGGTGCGTTCGTTAGCTCGAACGACATAACAAGGAACTTATAATTCCCATATCTTGTTCGGAATGCTGTCTTGGGTATGTCTGCATCCCTGATCCGTAATTGGTGGTACCCGGAACGTAGGTCAATTTTTAATAATACTGTGGCACCTTAAAGCTAGTCGAATAAATCATCGATCCACAGCAATGGATACTTATTATTGATCGTGATCTTGTTCAGCTCCCTATAGTCGATCCACATCCTTAACGTCCCGTCCTTTTTCTTCATGAATAATACAGCTGCTCCCCAAGGTGAGTAGCTCTGTCGGATGGAGCCTTTGTCCATTAGATCCTTTAGCTGAGTCTGTAGCTCCTTTAATTCTGTTGGAGCCATTCTGTAGGGGGCCTTGGATATGGGTGCCGATCTTGGTAACTCTCGATTTCGAACGATATCTCCCGCTCCGGCGGAAGTCCTAGGAGATCTTCAGGGAATACTTCCGTGAACTCCTTTACTACTGGTATATTTACTACTGGTATATTGTTTGGTCTGGTTTTCGCTTACTAGGTCGTATCCATGATGTGTGAGAGAAAACTGGTGCACTTGCTGGATAGTAGCTGGTGAGCCTTCATTGCCGATATCATTATCTTCGGCTGCTTCAACGATAAGCCCTTGTAGACAAATTTTTCGTGTCTGCTTGGGTCGAAAGTCACCTCCCGTCTCTAACAATCTATAATGATGTGGTACTTGGCAAGGAAATCCATTCCTATAATCATGTTGTAGTCACACATCTCGATGATGATTAGGTTCCATACTCAGCTTGTGCCCACCAATAACTATTGGCACATAGCGTATCCAATAGCTAGACAACAAAACTTCCTCGAAGGGAAGGGTAGTTCTAAAAGTCTGGTTCATCTTATCTAGGTTCTTACCTAACCTCTTGGCAAATTCTGATGATGCAAAAGAGTGTGTAGCTCCAGAATCAAATAAAACCAGTGCAGTGGAGTTGGCGACAGAAAGTTGACCTGTCACCACGACTAAGGTTCTGGCCTCTGCATTCTCACGAGTGAAGGTGTAAATCCTCCCCTGCGGCTCTAGAGCTTCCAATCTGCCTTGGTTGATCAACAGGCCTTCAATTTTTCCTTGGGCAGCGTGCAACTGTCCACCAGTAGGGCAGGCTTGGCCTTGCTGATTTTATAGGTTTGAGCGGTAGTGCTTGGCAGAGTGGCCTTCCTTGCCACATATGTAACAGTCGCTGGTGCCTTGACGGCATTATCTCAGATGGTTCTTTCCGCATTCAGGACAAGGTGGGTGTTGATTGCCATTTCCCTCATGGTTGTGCTTCTTTTGGGGGAAATTCCTCTACTGCCCCTGGTTGCTCTGGTTTGCTCTTCTTTTGTTGTTATTATGGTTGGATTGTCTGTGGTGTTGGTTGTTTCCCATGATATGCCCCTTGTTTTGTGAGTTGGGGTTTGGCCTTCCCTTGATCTGCTTCAGCTAGTTCTTTTCTTCCCTCTTGGCCTTGAAGATCTGGGCCCTTCTCTCCTTGTCTTAGGCCAATCAGTATTCTACCCGGATGGCCCTGCTGACACACTCAGCTATGATCGTTGGTCCATGACTCCCACTGCATACCTGGATGGCAATATCCGTCCGGAACATTTTTAGCATTCTCTTGACCCTTTCCTTATCTGTTGGCACTAAATCGGGGCAAAGTCATGCCAATTGTTCGAACTTCCTTACGACCTCCATGACCGTCATGCTGCCCTGATGCAAACTGTTGAATTTGTCTTGCTGGACTGCTAGGCCTTCATTGTTGAAATACATTTCTCTGAACTGGGTGATAAAGTCTGCCTAGTTCATTACGTTAACATCCCTCTTAATAGCCACGGCCTTCTACCACTGGCGTGCTCCTTTGCATAGGGCGAGGGTTATGCATAGTATTTTCTCTCTTTCAATTAATCCCACAAGGTCGAGTATGACCTGGACGTCAGTCAACCAGTCATCTGCTTCAATGGGGTTCGTAGTCCCCTCGAATTCAGGCACCTTCATGCACCTAAACCGCTCGTACAGGTCGCCCTCTCTATGGGCTGGTATAAGGATATAGGTTGCTGTGGAAGCAACCATAGTTGGTAGTGCTGGCATTGCTTGGACTCATGGGGCCGCTTGTTCCCTAGGGCTGTCGGGGGCTACTGGTGTTGCTGGAACTAGCACCTTTTGCTAGGAAATGCCCTAAGCATTAGAGACATTTTGATGTATTTATTTTGAGCTGGATAATAAAATTATATATAGAGGTTATTCATTACATTGCTATCTGTCCTTGTTTTATTTACACGTTAAAGTAAATATAAGCAAATATGGCTCTCTGACTGCTTGTGTTAAACTGCTAGAACATTGCATGTAATGGACTTTTGTATACGAGAAGACAATGTTCTAAAGTTAGCAGTCTAAACTATGGTCTGTAGTCTAACGGGTTAGACCGAGCATCTAACTCATGTTAAAACTATTATGTTGTCTAAAGCCTTGGAGGGGACGGTTTGTCTTGACTGTCTGGAGTTGGACTCCCAAGTAGAGACATAGATATGTTGCTTGGTGGTGACATATTAGACTGGGACTAAAGCGTGATTGATCTACGAAGTCCGCTTTGAGTGGATCGATCTACTTTTGACGTTCATTGTGCAGTAACCTTAATCCTGAGTGAAAGGACAGCTTCATGTATATGACTTGTGTACTTTAATGTTCCAATGGCTAAAGCGTCTCAGAGGTAGTAAGCTTATAGACCGGTTCGTTGGGTGCATGACTTGTATACGATAAAGGGTTCGTTTATAGATATCGGAATCATAGCTCTAATGAGGAGTTAAGGGTATCCTCTTAAAGCCATTATACTGAATGCGAAAATGGACAAGACCTTGGGCCGTCTGCTGGGCGGATGACTTCTTATTCACATATGGTGAATAATCATTTTCTTAATTTGTTAGTATAATGGAACTTTAAGATAGCCTGATCAGTAGGATTAAACGGACTTTGGCCTAAGGCTGATCATGGATATCATATGAGGGTTTTGCATACATGACAAGGTCATTGGACGATAGCTTATCACAGGCTTACATAATACGGTATATAATTGGGAGTTCAGTTTCAGGTTTATAGTGGTGTGACTCTGAAATTAGTGATCATATGATTGAGTTGTTCGGTAAAGAATGATGATAATATGGATTTGTGGGAGCCCGATTATATATGTCCAATCAGTCCCTCTACTAGCTCCACATAATTCCTTAACGTTTGGCAAATTAATTTGAGTATGCTATTGGCTAGTTTATTATGCATGGATGGTGTTGACATAGGATTCGGATGGTCGACAAGATTCTCTCCGGTTGGATTCAGATTTGTTTTGGATAATAGAGTACACAATTATTCGAACTCCAAATAAAGTTACCATGATTTTATTTGAGATTGGATTGGAGTTGTAGAAAATTATCCAAAAGAACAAGAATTTGAAATACAACTGTTTTGTGGATTTTGAAATTTGAATTTTGAAATTTGAATTTTGAAACTTGAAATTTGAAATTTGAAATTTGAAATTTGAATTTGAAATTTGAATTTGAAATTCGAATTTGAAATTTGAATTTGAAATTTAAATTTGAAATTTGAAATTCGAATTTGAAATTCGAATTTCAAATTTGAAATTCAAATTTTGAATCACAGTCCAAGTGGGATTCGAATTTGTTGTGGTAAATCCACAAGGAATGAAATTCGAATTTGAGTTAGATATGGAGAGGATAATCTTGTTAGAATCCTACTTGAATTTTGAATCCAAATCCTAACTAAAGATGGACGAAAATTTTGAGGATTATCCTCAATAGATTTTCGGATTTTTGTGGATAAGGTTCAAGGAAAAATTCAAGTTTCAATCCCAGTTGAATTTAAATTCTCTCCTCCCAGTTAATGGCCGAATTTTTGGAGTAAATCTCCTAGGAGATTTTCGGTTACTTTGGATAAGGATGAGATAATATTCAAGCTTGAAAATCCTAGTAGAATTTTGATTCTTCCTTATCCAAAAGTGGTTGAATTTTTGTGGAGATTTTCTCCTTTGAATTTTCGGATTTTTTGGTTGAAAAAGGGAGATAAAATTCTAATTAAAATCTTGTTTAGATTTGGATTGGATTTTTCCTAAAGTGGCCGAATTTATTGTTGGGATTTTTCATTTGGAAAATTCAGATTTTGTGCTTGTGGATAAGGGAGAATATCTTCTCTTAATCTAATTCGAATTCAGAGAATCACCTCATGTAGGTCTATAAATAGAGGTCCTGCCACTCCAGTTCTCTCAGACCACAGACTCTCAGGTGAGCAGGCTTATTGTTGCACAGCCCACCGTGACAATAAGTTCTTTAGAGATCTGGGTGGTCAGAAGAAGACTAGCAGTGCTAGCATACCGATCGAGGTTCAGAGTGCCCACACACTCAGCCATTTGGGTATTGGAGAATAGTAGAGAAGGCTAGTTGGTTGAAGCCCTCCGGTCATTCTCCTCCTGCAGATTGGCGTCCTTTAGGTATGAGTTTTAATTGTTGTTGGTTTATTGTATACGGCATCATGAGATATTTAACGATCTAAAAAGTTTTATCGTTCCGCTGCGCCACTTTGATACATTTTTACCGATTTATTTTCCTACACCTTTTCTGGTTGTGATGCTTGTGATTGTCGGTTCAGTTGCTCCCGAAGTTGGTTAAGCTCCTATTGTTGGTTTAACATCATTTCCTACATGGCTGTGAGTTATGCCATTAGCTCATCATCTCGCGTAGCTTGGTTTGTTTGGGCTTTTGTTCTTACCATTGTCACCTATATAACCCTATCACATAACGGGAAAAGAGAACATAAGTTTCTCAAATTCTGTAATTGGGACTCGTATTACATATCATTTTCCTTCTTACTAAACAGTCATAGATAAAAACATATACACTCATTTTATATCTTTCTTTCTTCTCTTATGATGTTCATTACAATTGTTGCATTGCATTGGAACATCATATGAGTGCCAGGAACCGTCCTGCACTCTTTATTATACTTGATCATACTTGTGGAAAAATCATATTTAGGCCCTCAGGGTAAAATGATACTATTTCTCATATTAGATACCACAAACATATATATATATCCAAATTCTAGTTCGGTGGGAGTGATACATACTTCCCAATATACAAACCCAACAAGTATAGCTAGATAAGTCTGACAGGGAAAAGCTAATGTTTCCCTATATATATATATATTTACATAATAAGAATTCCTGTAGAAAGGGTTACTACTACTCGGAGGATATTCCTGACTCCGCATCGGACATTTCCTCATTGTCGCTGTCACTCAGGGAAAACTCCTCGGGATCTTCATCTTCGTCTCCCCTTATAATGCTGCCTTCGTCGTCAATGGCAATGATAACCTGAGGCTCATACATTTCTACCCCTTCATCATAACTGATGTGGTCGGGGATCTCCTCCTCCACATTGTTAGGTTGAGCATCGGGGATAATCTAGTCACCGTCTTCATCCATCTAGTGTCCGGGAGACAGAGGGGCTGGTTTGGGGTCCTCCATCGGGTCTCCATTGTCATCAGGTATTGCTGGCTGTGGTTCAGGCACGAATCCTTCGTCGGTCAGGTTAAGCTGCTGTGTTTGCCAGGTTAGGGTTGAGTGCCATTCACTCGGCGTCCACTATGTCTCGGACCAGGTGCCTTAAGTCTTCATTCGGCGGAGGGTAGGGAATGAGGTCCCTCACATACCCAGGTGTCTCCTCCCATAACAAGTCAGCTATCTCCGAAAAAGATCTATCCTAAGGGATGTAAGGCAACATGGCATCCAGAAATCTCTAACAATAGTACACCATGGTCTCCCCCTCGTAGAGATCCCAAGTGTCAGAGAGGATCTAGTATCATCGTTCGCGCATATCCTCCCATACGTCTATGTCTTGGGCTGATAGAGTATTATTGCGAAGGTCGCAATAGAATTCAGCCCACTGCATCTAATGCCCGATCCTGTGTTGTCTGTTCCACCAAGTCAACGCTGGTCCTTCCAGTCTATTACTAGCCAGAATCACCTGTAGGTACGGTGGAATATGGCATGCCTCGAAGATAACCTCTACATGATGATCTAGTATGTGAGTTCGTGTGGGTGGTTGCCGTCATAAATGTCCGGCCGCATGGCGATGAAAGCTAGACTTGCCTGTCGGTCCTCTTGCACTTACCGGGGGTCAACTGGTGCAGCCATCCCCCTATTATAACTTAAACGTCAACTTATATACTAATATTTAAAAACAAAAGCTAACTTACTTGGACGGATGAGGCAGGCGTACGGCAATGTGAGGTAGGGTGGCAGGAAACGGCTCTGATACCAACTGTGACGTCCTATGCCCTTAGTAGCCCAGACTGTCACTAAAAACTTGCTTACTTGTTTTCTTTTCTTATACTTTCTTGCACTTGATACTTAACTAGATATCATAAATTTAGGAAATTTTTTTTACACATACGTATTTACTGTGTACGTACGTATATCGATTACTATTCAAAATACTATTTAACAGTTACTATTTAAAAATACTATTTAACGGTTACTGTTTAAAAATACAGTTTACGGTTACTATTCAAAAATATTATGTAATAGTGGCTATTTAAATGTATGGTTTACGGTTATTATTCAAAAACACTAATTATCAGTTACTATTCAAAATTACTGTTTAACGATTACTATTCATAAATACTGTTTGACAGTTACCATTCAAAATACTATTTAACCATTATTATTCAAAATACTGATACTTAAATGTGTAGAAGATAAACTTGCGGTGTCTCCATACCCTTGCCCTCACATCCGCCTCCGCCGCCACCATCGCCTATTGAGGTTTAAGCCGTAGGACGCTTACCTACAGTATGACCACACTACGTGAGCTTTACGTCTGGTAACTACAATATGTTTACCGCAAAACATGTTTAAATATAGCACATACTAAAAAACATATAAGCAATCATATATCATATATACCACTTTAACATATCACATATCATATACCATATCAACGATTACAAAACTTCGCATAACATATGCATCACAGAAACATCGTGTACTGAGTGCATCTAGAAGCATGGTGAACTATAACTAATGCATGATTCGGTTATGTTCATTTATGCTTCATTATTTTCCTTCCTTTTTCTTGTCTATTTAGGGCCCGTGTGTCAGTACTGTATGTGCACAGACCATCGGCAATGCCCGTGGTCAAAAGCCAGAGAGCCATCAACGGATGCTCAACTTTCTGCTTTAACTTTCTTTAAAATCCTTTCAACTGAAAGAGTCGGTACGATATGCCTATACATTTCCATCTTGTTTATCTTTTCTAGCCACATGCTTTTCTAAACTGTCCCTAATCCTACGTGGTAGTGACGTATGGCATCTAACTTGCTCTTTCATCAATCTACTTGATTGTGAAATGATATGCTCTTAAACATGCGGTGCGACATCGTGTGCATGGCATACGTATTTTTAACATACTGAAAAATATCATTTTAACATTATTTTATTCATGCTGTAGGCGGAGTTGTATTTACCTAAATTTGCCAGCAAAATGCATACTCGCACCTTTAACGATTTACAGGTAACCACCTATCATCAATAATGTTCCATATCAGCATTTCCGTAGAGTCACTATTATTGTGAGTGACTATTACTCGTGTTTCTATGTGGTACCGAGGCCCATCGGTACCCTATTGGCCTACTATGAGGATTTGGTGTCTAACTCATATCGTGTCTGATCAATCGTCTACTTGACAGATTAATCATAATCCCTCACAGTGTTGTTCGAAACGCGGTCCTCACTGGTTTACCAATCAGTCAACTTACCGGTTACCTCGCATGTTGGTAACTACGTAGTCTACCGGGTTACAATGTGTAAACAGGTGTAGTAACCGACTGGGTTACTTTGCTTGTTGGGGTGTGGTAGCCTACCGGCTACTGTTCCTTATTTGGTGTAATGACCCATCGGGCCACTATGGCTCGTTTGGGGTAGTAGCCTACAGGGCTACTAAGGCTTGTTTGGTGTGGTAGCCTACCGGGCTACACACACCGTTTCTCTTTGAAAAAAGTGTAGGTTGGCTTAAAAGTTCTTGGAAAAATTCTTTATTTTTGGAACCGTCCCCTTATCACCCTGTTAGAAGGGAGGAGATGTTTTCATAAAAACCATGTTTGTATTTTTAAAGTGTTAAAATACAATTTATTTTGAAGAGTATAAATTACATTTTTAAAATTACATTTTAAAGGTGGTTTTTGAACCATTTTTGAAAACCATTTCGAAACTTGATCTAAACGACTTTGTTTATGATTTTGGCGAACATGAAAGTTTTCGTCCTCGACAAGATGAACAATCTTGTGTTCTCCTTAGAGCCCAAATCCAATTCTAACGGCTCCTAATTCCGTTAAACCCGTGGGCTTGTGCCCAGTTTTTTGAAAAATTCCTAGTTTTACATCTATGTAAAAATAGCTCTATTTGAGGCCCGAAATGGCTAAATTTTTAAAACACATGTAGGACGTTTTCAAGATCTCGATGAGATATACAACTTTTATGTTGAGCCCGAAGTTCGGTTCGGACTCTAAGGGTTCCGTTTTCACTAAAACCCATGCCTATTTCTAGGTTCGAATTTTGTTCCCAGTTTATTCCCAGTTTCGGACACCGAGTGAAAAATACCTATCTTAGGTTCGTTTTTGGCTGAGGCCTATTTGATGTAAAAATGACCATATCAAAATTTCCTTAAAACTCTGTGTTTTACCAAATCTCAAATTTGGACCCTAAATGGGTTAAAATGGCCAAAATCTGTGGCCTTTCCTAGGGACAGATTCATGTCCAGCCACATTCCTACTTGTTCGTAACATCACACATACCATAGCCATTCGTAAAAATTTGTAAACACAACTACAATCACATAAACTTAAAAATGAAAACTTAAGGGCTCAAAATAAATTATTACAAACCATTTGCATAAACAAATACACATAAAAGGCTTTGATCAAAAACTTAAGATCACTAAATCACCAAAAGGGGAAGGTTTCGGTTTTTATCTTTGTGCTTCGAACCAAGCACGTTTTTGAACCAAGGCTCGATGAACCAAGTGGCCGTAGGAAACCAAGGGAAATGAGGTTGGTTTTTACTAGACACAATACCAAAAATTTCTCTTAAAAATCAACCTAAAATAGAAACTAAAAACTTCAAGGATTGGATTTCGAAAACTTACCCTTGGTGCCTTAGAATGACTTGGATTCGAATCCTCCTAACACAAGCTTGTGGGGTTTGGTTTTTGGTTTTTGGTAAGCTTTTAGTGTGATTTAAGGCTTGAAAATATGAGGGTTTGGGGCTTAGAAAGGTTCGGCTACAGCTAGAAGAGAAGGGAGAATGAAACGTGTTTTTGGAGCTAAAAGAAAGGAAAGCAATTCACTTGTGTAAAGGGTGCCTTTTATAGGCAAAATTGATCAAGCTTACTTAGACTTAATCTTAATTAATTGTCCACCAAATTAGCCAAATCATGGGACAAATTACTGCCCATTTTCAGATCAAAGTGGGCGTGGGCTGCTCATGGGAGGGAGAAAAGAATAAACAAAGATTGTTGACCAAGCTTTTAAAACCCCTTGAATTTTTAATTCAAAAGTTGTCATGGCTAGGGTAATTTTTTAATGGTCACCTTTTAGGCTATGTGTGTTAGGAAATGCCCTAAGCATTAGAGACATTTTGATGTATTTATTTTGAACTAGATAATAAAATTATATATAGAGGTTATTCATTATATTGCCATCTGTCCTCATTTTATTTACATGTTAAAGTAAATGTAAGCAAATATGGCTCCCTGACTGCTTGTGTTAAACTGTTAGAACATTGCATGCAATGGACTTTTGTATGCGAGAAGACAATGTTCTAAAGTTAGCGGTCTAAACTATGGTCTGCAGTCTATGGGGTTAGACCGAGCATCTAACTCGTGTTAAGACTATTATGTTGTCTAAAGCCTTGGAGGGGACGGTTTGTCTTGACTGTCTGGAGCTGGACTCCCAAGTAGAGACATAGATATGTTGCTTGGTGGTGACATATTAGACCGGGACTAAAGTGTGATTGATCTACGAAGCCCGCTTTGAGTGGATCGATCTGCTTTTGACATTCATTATGTAGTAACCTTAATCTTGAGTAAAAGGATAGCTTCATGTATATGACTTGTGTACTTTGATGTTCTAATGGCTAAAGCGTCTCAGAGGTAGTAAGCTTATAGACCAGTTCGTTAGGTGCATGACTTGTATACGATGAAGGGTTCATTTACAGATATCGGAGTCATAGCTCTAATGAGGAGTTAAGGATATCCTCTTAAAGGCATTATACTGAATGTGAAAATGGACAAGGCCTTGGGTCATCTGCTGGGCGGATGACTTCTTATTCACATATGGTGAATAATCATTTTCTTAATTCCGTAGTATAATGGAACTTTAAGATAGCCTGATCAGTAGGATTAAATGGACTTTGGCCTAAGGCTAATCATGGATGTCATATGAGGGTTCTACATATATGATAAGGTGATTGGACGATAGCTTGTTACAGGCTTACGTAATACGGTATATAATTGGGAGTTCAGTTTCAGGTTTATAGTGGTGTGACTCTGAAATTAGTGATCACATGATTGAGTTGTTCGGTAAACAATGATGATCATATGGATTTATGGGAGCCCGATTATATATGTCCAATCAGTCCCTCTACAAGCTCCACATAATTCCTTAACATTTGGCAAATTGATTTGTGTATGCTATTAGCTAGTTTATTATGCATGGATGGTGTTGACACAGGATTAGGATGGTCGACAAGATTCTCTCTGGTTGGAATTAGATTTTGTTTTGGATAATAGAGTACACAATTATTCGAACTCCAAATAAAGTTGCCATGATTTTATTTGAGATTGGATTGGAGTTGTAGAAAATTATCCATGAGAACAAGAATTTGAAACACAACTGTTTTGTGGATTTTGAAATTTGAATTTTGAAATTTGAAATTTAAATTTTGAATTTGAAATTTGAATTTGAAATTCGAATTTGAAGTTTAAATTTGAAATTTGAAATTGAAATTTGAAATTCAAATTTTGAATCACAGTCCAAGTGGGATTTGAATTTGTTGTGGAAAATCCACAAGGAATGAAATTCGAATTTGAGTTGGATATGGAGAGGATAATCTTGTTAGAATCCTACTTGAATTTTGAATCCAAATCCTAACTAAAGTTGGACGAAAATTTTGAGGATTATCCTCAAAGATTTTTGGATTTTTTGTGGATAAGGTTCAAGGAAAAATTCAAGTTTCAATCCCAGTTGAATTTAGATTCTCTCTTCCCAGAAAGTGGCCGAAATTTAGGAGTGAATCTCCTAGGAAAAAGTCGGTTATTTTAGATAAGGATACAGTAGTTTGAGGAGATTTTCTCCTTAGATTTTTTGAGGAGATTTTCTCCTTAGAATTTTTGGATTTTTTGGTTGAAAAAGGGAGATAAAATTCTAGCTAAAATCTTGTTTAGATTTGGATTAGATTTATCCTAAAGTGGCCGAATTTATTGTTGAGATTTTCCCTTGGAAAATTCAGATTTTGTGCTTGTGGATAAGGGAGAATATCTTCTCCTAATCAAATTTGAATTCAGAGAATCACCTCATACAGGTCTATAAATAGAGGTCCTGCCACTTCAGTTCTCTTAGACCACAGACTCTCAGGTGAGCAGGTTTATTGTTGCACAGCCCACCGTGACAATAAGTTCTTTAGAGATCTGGGTGGTCGGAAGAAGACTAGCAGTGCTAGCATATCGATCGAGGTTCAGAGTGCGCACACACTCAGCCATTCAGGAATTGGAGAATAGTAGAAAAAGCTAGTTGGTTGAAGCCCTCCGGTCATTCTCCTCCTACAAGATTGGCATCCTTGAGGTATGAATTTTAGTTGTTGTTGGTTTATTGTATATGGCATCATGAGATATTTAACGATCTAAAAATTTTTATTGTTCCGCTGCGCCACTCTGATATGTTTTTACCGATTTATTTTCCTACAATGTGTGCAGCTGATTACAGCTGCTTTTGCAGCTAAGGGGCATGAAATTTTAAGGCCAAAATTTATCTGTGTTGGCTTCTCATCGTAGTCTAATTTTATACTATGGCGTTCGGTCCTTTCTCGGCAATGTTCCAATTTTCACCTGAAAATTGGATTTTTGAATCTGATTTTTGTACTGTAAATTTCTGGTTGTTTTATACTGTCTACGAGCCCATTATCAGCCTAAATTACTATTCATATCCTATACTGTGGTTATGTTTGTGTGTACACTATGGAAAGAGTGTGACTAAATTTAGGACACCCCCATAAGTTAAAGAATGTGTAAAGACCTACGAGCACTAAAGGTTCTTGACTTTGAGGTGATGATTAATGCCACCCGGTCAGAACTATAATTGAAAGATGGTAATGAAACCACTTTTGGCATACCGGCCTCCAGTAAGGTGGGGGTGTACAAGTCCTTCAGGGACACAAGAACTGCTTCGGGCGATGATGGACTATGGAAGATTAGCCAGAGGGTCGCTCCCCAAGCCCCTCACAGTCAGGGCGCATATCATGTTGGTACGGCCAATATGAGCGCAAAACCTAAACCTAATGAAGATAATAATTGAAAATTTAATGAAAGCCATAAATGAGCATAATTGAGTATAACCGACACTAATGTTACGTGTAGTGTACTCGGTCAAAGTAATGTGAACAGTATCTGATTAGAGTTAAAGTCACTGTTCATTGGTCAAAAGTCAAAGTTATTGTTCATGGATGAATAGTCTACTCACGGGTGAATAGTACTATTCATAAAAAATTTTATTATTGATATTTTTGAATCTATGTGATTCATAGTATGTATATTTGGACTTACTGAGCCTGTTAGCTCAACGGTTTGTTCATGTTGCAGTAAGAAACCTGTCTAGTAGATACTCTGGATGGTGGCAGGATATGTGGTGCCATTGGGATAGAGAATTCCACTGTAGATTATAGTCTTGCTACCAATCTTTCGCTGAGCATTGAAAGAAGGAATTTGAAGAAAATGTATTTTGAGAAACAAAGTTGAGATAATGTATTTTTGTAAATTATGTTGTATTGCAAAAAAAGACAACTAAAGTATAGTTTTAAACTTTACAT
Source organism: Antiaris toxicaria (assembly GCA_035233585.1). Classification (NCBI taxonomy): domain Eukaryota; kingdom Viridiplantae; phylum Streptophyta; class Magnoliopsida; order Rosales; family Moraceae; genus Antiaris; species Antiaris toxicaria. Next base: position 60,613,045 of record CP141154.1, on the reverse strand, counting down.
GGCTTTCATTAAGGCTTTCATGTAAGAAAAGTATTTTGAAAAAGAAAAAAAAATGGCGCAAAAATTTGTGCCCTTTAAGAAAAGAGTTTAAAAGTAAAAGTGAATTTTTGGCGACCCAATGAGGTGCACGGGCTATTACAATCAGCTACAGAGTTTGATTGTAATAGTTTCACGTGGCCAAAATTGGGGAGGTCATAGGTTGGTATTAGAGCAGTTGACCATATCCCTACTGGCACAAAATGCAGTCTGCTTATCAATCCAAGTAAGTTAGTTTCCTTAAGCTAGTATCTTTTGTTTATACAAGGTTATGTATTTTGTAGGATATACGATGACTAGGCCACCATATGTACGACCTCAGCCGTATAGACCGAAAGGACAGATTAGGGTATGGACCAGATTTGTGATTAAGCTGTCCATATCCCAACGAGCAGTATATCGACCGTCGATGCCTGAGCCACCAGCGCCACGGGCTAAAGCACCGTCACTGATTCGAGCACCATCTCTTCCACCAGTACTTAATCCACTAGTCGACATAGACATCCTAGTTGTCGGAGGATGACCACACATAGGAGCTAGAGTATCAGCTCGTGCTGTACACGCTTTTTAAGGTAGTCATCCACCCACCTTTAAGGGAGGTCAACAAGGGATTGCTACTAGAGATTGGCTACATGATGTGGAGATAATCATGCGCCAATGTGACATCGACGAGGACTGCTGGGTCATGTTGGTAGTCGGTACTTTTCATGGAGACGCATGGATGTTTTGGGAATATTGTGACGAGGACATGCTATTCGGGCTTGACTAGGCTGAGTTTAGGCATATTATGATACAACAGTATCTACCTAAGAGCCCAGTACCAGTTCCAGACACTCCAAAGAGTAGGTTAGTGATGCCATAACCTACCTTCCCTAGATAGACGGATATTAGAGAGTTTGATCTCCGGGTAGAGAGACTATAGATGTTGCTTAGTGATATAGTCTACATTTATGTAGTACGATTCGAGGAGAACATTGTGAGGAGATGTCCCCTATCCAAACTCACTGATAAGGATTTTTACGATATATTCTGGAAGGGACTTACGATAGATTTATGACAGAGGGTAACCTCATTATATCCTCTTACTTTACAAGAGTTTATAGTTACAGTAGCTAAAGTAGAAGAAGAGCTACTACTGGAGCGCATGGTGCGCAGTCGACATGAACAATTATTGCAAGAGGCAATGTTAGATTGTCTTTATGGAGCGCAACCTATGGCTAATGACCATGAGGCTGGCCCATCTAGGCGACGTGAAGGGACGAGTCCCAATAGAGGAACAACACCATCTAGGATCAGGAATGGTTCGGATGAGGAAGAAGAGGATCCAAAAGAATATCCGATAGTTCCGGACCAACCACGGGATTAGATGTAAAAACATATAAGATATATAAATGTATATATCTGTATATGTACATGTATGACTATATTGAAAGGTTATTTTGAGAAAAATCCTTAAAGTTGATATGTATATGAAAGTTATGAAAAAATTTTGTTATGTTAAAATGATGAGATATTTGAAATTATATAATGATCAAAAACTATTTTTACTTATATTGCAAAAATATGTTTGTTGAAAATCTAATGATTGATTTTCATGAGCCTATAGGAAATAGAGAAGATGGTGAACACATGAAACCAAAGGAGTATAAGAGGGCATCCTGTCCTTTCAGAAAGGGTTGATGAATTACAAGCCCTTATAGAAGCTCAGATGAAGGAGAATGCTGAGCTAAGGCAAAGATTAGAGCAAATGGTATAGAGGCAAGGCCAAGAAGAAGGTCAAACCTCACAAATGGCTTCAACTGAACAAGCAGTGCCACCAGTTATGCCTGAAGTAGTATTAGAACCAACCTTAACCTTGAGTAAATCAGGAACCATTGTACGAACGATTTCGATGCATGAAGCCACCAGAATTCAAGGGCTCCACAAACCCACTAGAAGCAGAGGAGTGGCTTTCTTCGATCCAAATGATCCTAGAATTTATGGATCTAACCGAATAAGAGAAGGTCATGTGTACATCCTTTGTGCCGAGGAAGGATGCAAGATTTTGGTGGGACACCATCAAACAGAGAAGAAACGTGGCTATGATGACATGGATAGATTTCTTAGAAGAATTTAATTAGAAATACTATGATCTCGCGCTATTACGACCCCAACAGAGGGAGTTTGCAGAGTTGAAGTAGGGAAACATGATAGTAAGTGAAGAAAAGTTTGACCAACTGTCCAGACTATGTCCATATGTCATCCCTACTGAGAGGGAGAAAATACAAAAGATGCTCAGGATGTTTTGACCTGACATCTCAGCTTTGGTAGATAGTGGGTTAACGCCACCTACTACGGTGGTTGATTGTGTTAGTCGAGCTTTAAGAGTTGAGTACCACCTAGCTCGACAAAGTAAAGAGAAGGAGAAAATCTAGGATGACAAGAAAAAGAAAAAAGTCTTGGCAAAAGCTACTCAAGCTGGACCCTAGGTTGGACAAGGTAGCAAGTCGAATCGGATGTTAAGGCTAGACAGTCAAGCACTTCTGGCCAATAGTCGCAAGGCAAAAGGAAAGCAAATAATTTCAGAAATAGGAATCAACAATGGAAGCTAAACAATAATGCCCTATCTATGGTTCACGACTGTGTTACATGTGGAAAGAGGCACCCAGGCCTATGCAGATATGCTCCAAATGCCTGTTTCCAATGTGGAAAAGAAGGCTATTTTACCGAAACTGCCTCGAAAATAGGCAAAATGTGTAGGTATGTTTCAGCCATAGCAGCAGCATCCCCAAGCTCATACACTATAGGCTAAGATTGAAGGGCCTTCGGAGACGCAAGAAAGATCAAAACGCATCCTTGTATAGATGCTCAGGTCATGATAAATACAAAGGAGGATGCGGAAGCTGGGACGTCCAATGTAGTGACAGGTCAGCTTTTTGTCGCTAATCATTTGGCATCTGTTTTATTTGATTCTGGAGCTACGTATTCATTTATTTCATACGAATTTACGAATAGAATAGAATATCCTAAGGATAGCATGGGTATGACGTTTAGAACGACTCTACCCTCAGGTGAAGTGTTGATGTCCAATTACTGGTTATCTCATGTACCAATAATTGTGTCAAATAGGGAGTTATATGTAGAATTGATCGTGATGGAGTTAGCTGATTACGATGTAATCCTAGGATTATATTCATAGGAAAATATCGAGCCATGATCGATTGCTGGAAGCAAAAAATATTGTTTCAACCCGACCAGGAAGATGGCTTTGAATATGTCAATTCGTCATGCAAATCGAGGAAGATGATGATCAACTTGATGAAAGCAAGAAAGCTAATATCTAGTGGCTGTAGTAGATACTTAGCATATATAATGGATATGACGGAGGAGCAGAAGCTTTAACCTGAAGACGTTCCTATTATGAACGAGTTTCTCGACGTTTTCCCAGAAGAATTACCTGGACTACTGCTAGGACGAGAGATTTCTTTTGAAATCGAATTGATGGCAGGAACTGCACCTATCTCAAAGGCACCGTATTAAATGGCACCAGCGGAGCTAAAGGAGTTGCAAGTGCAATTAAAAGAGCTTCTTGACAAAGGATTCACATGTCTGAGCTATTCCCCATAGGGTGCTCTAGTACTATTCATCAAGAAGAAGGATGGAGCATTTCGCATGTGTATCAATTACCGAGAATTGAACTAGGTCACTGTCAAGAATAGGTATCCATTACCTAGAATTAATGACTTGTTTAATCAACTCAAAGGTGCAGTAGTATTCTCTAAGATCGATCTGCGATCATGATATATTCAGCTACCGATCAAGGAGAACAATATTCTGAAAATCACGTTTAGGACCCATTACGGTCATTACGAATTTCTTGTGATGCTGTTTGGGTTGACAAATGCGCCAGCTGTATTCATGGACTTAATGAATCGAGTCTTCAAGGAGTTTCTAGATAAGTTTGTCATTGTATTTATCGATGACATACTTATATATTCAAAGACTCGTGAGGAGCATGAGGAACACCTGAAGATCATTCTTCATACAATAAGGAAGCACCAACTTTATGTGAAATTCTCTAAGTATGAATTTTGGCTAAATAGAGTACCTTTCCTCGGACACGTAGTCTCCAAGGAAGGAATCGCCATGGATCCTGCTAAAGTGGAGGGGATCAATGAATGGCCCATACCTAGGAACATGATCAAAATACGGAGTTTCTTAGGTTTAGCTGGCTATTATAGGAGATTTATAGAGGGATTCGCATGACTCGCTGCACCTCTCATGACTTTTACATGCAAAGAGAGGAAGTATGAGTGGACTGATAAGTGCGAAAGGAGCTTTCGAGAGTTGAAGAAGCGACTAACGAGTGTGCCAATCCTTATGCTTCCTACTGAAGGGGAGACATTCGTGATATACAGCGACGCTTTGAAAATGGAATTAGGAGCTGTCTTGATGATAAGGTGATAGCGTATACTTCACGTCAATTAAAGGATCACAAGAAAAATTATCCCACACATGATCTAGAACTTGCTGCAGTAGTATTTGCACTTAAGATCTAGCGACACTTTTTATATCGAGCTCAGTGTCAGATCTATATTGACCATTAGAGCTTAAAGTACTATTTCACATAAAAGGAGTTGAATATGCAGCAGAGGAGATGGTTGGAATTAGTAAAGGATTGCGATTACGAGATCCTCTACTATCCCAGAAAAGCCAATCATGTTGTAGATGCGTTAAGTAGAAAATCTGCTGTTTCGTAGTAACGCCCGATTGAAAAACTGCCAAGGCCATTGTAACAGGAGATTAATTCATTAAAGATGGAGCTGATATCTGGAAAATAGGCTGCACTTCAATTAGAATCATTGTTATTTGAGGACATTAGAGAGGCTAAAAAATGAGGTCCAAATCTAGCAAGTCCTCAGGAAGGAGTGTTCAAGGATGGACTAATCCTGCATCAGGGAAGAATTCATGTTCCTGATGATGAAGGATTTGTTAGGAAACGCCCTAAGCATTAGAGATATTTTGATGTATTTATTTTGAACTGGATAATAAAATTATATATAGAGGTTATTCATTACATTGTTGTGTGTTCTCATTCTATTTATATGTTAAAGTAAATGTAAGCAAATATGGCTCCCTGACTGCTTGTGTTAAAACTGTTACAACATTGCATGCAATGGAATTTTGTATGCGAGAAGACAATGTTCTAAAGTAAGCGGTCTAAATTAAAGTCTATAGTCTATGGCGTTAGACCGAGCATCTAACTCATGTTAAGACTATTATGTTATCTGAAGCCATGGTGGGGACGGTTTGTCTTGACTGTCTGGAGCATAGACTCCCAAGTAGAGACACAGATATGTTGCTTGGTGGTGACATATTAGACCAGGACTAAGGCGTGATTGATCTACGTAGTCCGCTATGAGTGGATCAATCTGCTTTTGACATGCATTGCGCAGTAACCTTAATCCTGAGTGAATGAACTACTTCATGTATATGACTTGTGTACTTTGATGTTCCAATGGCTAAAGCGTCTCAGAGGTAGTAAGCTTATAGACCAGTTCGTTGGGTGCATGACTTGTATACGATGAAGGGTTTGTTTACAGATATCGGAATCATAGCTCTAATAAGGAGTTAAGGGTATCCTCTTAAAGGCATTTACTAGATGTAAAAATGGACAAGGCCTTGGGTCGTCTGCTGGGTGGATGACTTCTTATTCATATATGGTGAATAATCATTTTCTTATTCAATAGTATAATGGAACTTTAAGATAGCCTGATCAGTAGGATTAAACGGACTTTGACCTAAGGCTGATCATGGATATCATATGAGGGTTCTGCATACATGACAAGGTCATTGGATGATAGCTTATCATAGGCTTACGTAATACGGTATATAATTGGGAGTTCAGTTTCAGGTTTATAGTGGTGTGACTCTAAAATTAGTGATCATATGATTGAGTTGTTCGGTAAAGAATGATGATCATATGGATTTATGGGAGCCCGATTATATATGTCTAATTGGTCCCTCTACTAGCTCCACATAATTCCTTAACGTTTGGCAAATTTATTTGTGTATGCAATTGGCTAGTTGATTATGTATGGATGGTGTTGACATAGGATTAGGATGGTAGACAAGATTCTCTTCGGTTGAATTCAGATTTTATTTTGGATAATAGAGAGCATAATTATTCGAACTCTAAATAAAGTTTCCATGATTTTATTTGAGATTGGATTAGAGTTGTAGAATTATCCATGAGAACAAGAATTTGAAATACAACTATTTTGTGGATTTTGAAATTTGAATTTTGAAATTTGAAATTTGAAATTTGAAATTTGAAATTTGAAATTTGAATTTAAAATTTGAATTTGAAATTTAAATTTGAAATTTGAAATTCAAATTTTGAATCACAGTCCAAGTAAGATTCGAATTTCTTATGGTAAATCTGCACGGAATGAAATTCGAATTTGACTTGGATATGGAGAGGAAAATCTTGTTTGAATCCTACTTGAATTTTGAATCCAAATCCTAACAAACTTGGTCGAAAATTTTGAGGAAAATCCTCATGGAATTTTTGGATTTTTTATGGATAAGGTTCAGGGAAAAAATTCAAGTTTCAATCCCAGTTGAATTTTGATTCTATCCTCCCTGATTATGGCCGAAATTTTTGAAGGAATATCCTAGGAGATTTTCTGTTTTTATGGATAAGGATGAGATAAAATTCAAGCTAGAAAATCCTATTTAGATTTTGATTCTCCTCACACTTTAATGACTGAATCTAGTCATGTTTTTGGCACAAAGGGGAATCGGTTTTTTGTGGGAATATGGAGATAAAATTCTAGTTAAAATCCTATTTGAATTTTGAATGAAAAATCCAAGAAGTGGCCGAATTCTTTTGGTGGATATTGGCCCTTGATAATTTTAGATTTTGTGAGTGGATAAGGGAGAAAATCTTCTCCTAATCCAATTCGAATTTAGAGGATCACCTCATGCAAGTCTATAAATAGAGGTCCTGCCACTCCAGTTCTCTTAGACCATAGACTCTCCGGTGAGTAGGCTTATTGTTGCATAACTCACCATGACAATAAGTTCTTTAGAGATTTGGGTGGTCGGAAGAAGAGTAGCAGTGCTAGCATACCGATCGAGGTTCAGAGTGCCCACACACTCAGCCATTCAGGAATTGACGAATAGTAGACAAGGCTAGTTGGTTGAAGCCCTCCGGTCATTCTCCTCCTGCAAGATTGGCATCCTTGAGGTATGAGTTTAAATTGTTGTTAGTTTATTGTATATGGCATCATGAGATATTTAACAATCTTTACAATTTTTATTATTCCGCTGTGCTACTCTGATACGTTTTTACCGATTTATTTCCTACAATTGATATCAGAGCCATCTCATGACTACGCCATGTACATAGATTAGACAATTAATTAGTCTTTTTATTTATGTTTGGATTTGATATTTAGAGAGTGACATTCTAGGATTCCTTTATGTTGTTATCATGGATTATGTATGTAGTATGTGGTTATTTTAATTTTTTAAATTATTATAAGCATGCTTGATTTTGCCGGTTATGGTTCCTTAGAATTTAGAAAAAATTGTATCTAAGAATTTTCATGCAACCATGGGAGCAGTTTAATTAACACTGCAATTTTCCCATGGATTTTAATTTTTGTCTCTTAAAATTATTATGTTAGAATTTTTTTTTTACACAGGAAACGGTTTAGGAAATTTTATGTAATTATTCTTGGAAGAGATTGAAGATTGAAGACCATAATTTATTTTTCCCAAAAGTTAAATTTAATTTAAAGGTTGAAATTTTGATTGTGTGGAAAATTTCAATTAAATTAGGATTCAAATTAATTTTTGGAGATCCTAAAGGGTAAATTGGAATATGACATGAAAATCGAGGCATGACCTCTCGGGATAGGCCATCAGCCTATGTAAGGCTGCAGCCCCTACCCTCGGGCAGGATGGGGCTGCGGCAGCCCCTGTACAGGCCATGATCACCCATGGCCGCAGGCTTTGCCTGTAGCCGAGCGTGGCTGTGGCCCCCCCCAAGGGCTGGCCGCAGCCTGGGTTGCACATGGTGCAGCTATGGGCTACCAGCCCCTCGGGGGCTGCCCACGGCAGCTGCCGGCCTCCAGGCCAGTGGGCCGACGGTTTAAAAATCAAAAAATTTTGATTTTTAAATTTGAGATTTAATTTTTAAATCATGTTTAAAAATATGTAATTTAAAATTTGAAATTTTTGAAATTACATATTATTACACATGATATTGAAAATTGTTTAAAATTTGAATTTGAAATTTAAAATTGAAATTCGAATTTGGAATTTGAATTTGAAATTTAAATTTTTGGGATTTAAATTTTAAATGATTCATGGGATCAGAAATAAATGGAGAGGCTACATAAAGATGGAACAAAATTCAAGACCCAAAGAATGCTTTGGATGGAATTTTATAATCTTTATTTTCTTTATTCTAGGATGGAACCATGGCTTAGTTATTCTGTCAATTATTTTTTCTGTGACATGTCAGGGATGTATAAATATGTATTGATAGATGTTTTATATGCACATTTGATAACATGTCATATAGGATAGGTGAGTGCTAGTCATACTATATTGATCATACATGTTTATCAAAACTTGCATGTTTTACAAAATATTGAGTGGGAGAGGGTTTCAAACAAAACCCACGGCCTCTATTGTTGATCCATATGTGAAAGCATGGTAACGCCTCGTGTCAGTTCTACCCTGATCACACCCCTCGGTAGGTGTTTACCGCCGCCGGTATGCTAGGTTGGATCTCCTATGTGGAAAACGTGTTCGGGTACGATCCTATTCATGACCACCCCTCGGTGGCTTGGTAGGACGTGGATCAGGCTACGTAAACAATGGTTATACACTCAAGACTCGTTTAGTTATTAACCTTCCTTAGAAGCTCTGTTAACTAAACTGGTGGCCAAAATAAGCGGTTATTAATATATGTCTTAACCTTGGAGGATTTAAGGTAACATATATTAATTGGATGGGGTCCATGTTCTAGCTATTTGTTTCATGACCACCCCTCGGTGGCTTGGGGCAATAGGTGTTGAGAATTACCGTTGCAATACTACATGTTTTTTCAAGTTTCATGTAGGAACATACTTGTATGTTTTATTTACTAAATTATCTATATATTTGCTTGGGCTTTATAATGATGTCTAGTGTAATTTTATTTCAGTTCAAAATGTCACCGACACCCCTCATTTCAATACTTACTGAGAATAAGCTGAACGGTGATAATTATAAAGACTGGAAAAGAAATCTACTAATAGTTCTCAGCTGCAAGAGACACAAGTTCGTGCTGGACGAATCATGCCCACCTGGGCCCAAACCTGATACACCGCTTGAGGAAATCTCATTTGCCTATACTCGTTGGAGAGAATCCAATGAGATAGCTCGGTGCTACATACTTGTTAACATGACGAGTGCTTTACAAAAGCAGCATGAGACTTATCAAGTTGCTAGGGAGATCATGGACAATCTAGAGGACATGTTCGGAGGTCAAGAAAAGTTGGCTCGACAGTCCACTATAACCATCATTATGAACTCTAAGCAAAAGGCAAGTACTCCGGTGAAGGACCATATGATCACTCTAATGGGATTCTTTGCTGAGGCTGTCGAGAACGGTGTTGAGCTAGACTACAACACCCAGATCGAGATGGTGTTCAAAACTCTGTCAAAGATTTTGTGGGGTTTAAGGCCACATACAATCTGGTGATAAGGGAGTTAGGACTAACCGAGCTCATGAAGCAACTCCAAGCTTATGAACGGATGATCAGGGATAGGGGTGCGGTCCAACCCAAAGGAGAGGCCAATTTGGCGAAATCTTCCAAACCCTCACGGAAGAGGAACAGGCCAAATCAGAAGCAAGCAGCTTCTAGTTCTTCTAATCCTCTTGTCTCAGATGGGAAGAAGAAAAAGAAGAACAAGAAGCCCAGGGACCCTAAAAAGTCCAAGTGCTTCCGCTGTGGGAAGGTAGGTCACTTCAAGAAGGCTTGCCGAGAATTCCTAGCCTCCAAAGGCAAGGAAGGTAAGGAACTTCACTACTTAGAAGCGTGTTTGGTGGAAGAATCGAAAGACACTTAGGTCATTGATTCGGGCACCACTAATCATGTTTGTGTTTCTATGCAAGGGTTCATGCAAGCGAGAAGTCTACATGATATGAGCCTCTCGTTGCGGACTGGATACGGTAGCTTGGTGGTGGCTGAGGCAGTGGGAGATATTTATCTTTACTTGATGAATTTAGGTTTATTTTATTGAATGACTGTTTTTATGTTCCTAATTTTAAGAGGAACCTTATATCGGTAGCTTGTTTAATAAAGGATTCTTATTCAATTTCTTTTAATAAAAGAATTGATATTTGTAGATATAAGTCTTTTATCAGTTCTGGATGGATGGATGAAAACCTATATTTAATCAAACCAAAGATGTACTCACTGCTTGACACCGAATTAATAAATAACTCTAAAAGGTTAAAAGTTTCTCACTCTAACAAGGCGTATCTTTGGCATTTAAGACTTGGTCATATTAATCAGGATAGGATTCAAAGGTTAGTGAAAGATAGTCCTCTAGAATCTCTGGAGGAGGTAGTCTTCCTCAATGTGAGTCTTGTCTAGAGGGAAAGATGACTAAGAGGTCTTTTGGAGCTAAGAGTACTAGGGCTCAGGAACTCTTTGAAATTGGGCACACTGACATATGTGGCCCCATGAATATCATAGCACGAGGAGGGTTAGAGTATTATGTCTCCTTTATAGATGATTACTCGAGGTATGGATATGTGTATTTGATGCATCGCAAGAGTGAAACCTTTGACAAGTTCAAAGAGTATCATGCGGAAGTGGAAAAGTAATTGGACAAATCCATAAAAACACTTCGATCTGATTGAGGTGGTGAATACCTCTCTGACGAATTTCTAGGACATCTTGAAGAGAATAGGATATTATCTCAATTGACTGCACCTGGTACTCCACAACAGAATGGTGTAGCTGAAAGGAGAAACAGGACCTTGTTGGATATGGTACAGTCCATGATGAGTTATTCAACACTGCTGTTATCATTTTGGGGATATGCTTTACAGACGGTGTGCTATATTCTGAACCAGGTTCTAAGCAAGTCAATTCCCAGGACTCCGTATGAATTGTGGCATGGCAAGAAGCCCTCCCTTGGACATATGAGAATATGGGGCTGCCCGGCATATGTACTGGATGGGGATGCGAAGAAGTTGGAACCAAGATCAGAATTATGCATGTTTGTAGGGTATCCAAAGGGGACTAAAGGAGGTCTATTCTATAACCTGAAGGAACAAAAAGTCATTGTTTCAACCCATATGACATTCTCGGAGGAAAGTCACATGAATGACTTTAAGCCTCGAAGCAAAGTGGTGCTAGAGGAGTTATCGGGTGAAAGAACTGCTCCACTGGTTTCGGTCTTGGACGCAAGTCCGAGTTCCGGTGAAGGACCTGCAGACGATCAATAATTTAGGGTGCCTCGTCGTAGCGGGAGGGTTTCGAAGAAGCCTAATTTCTTCATGTATGATGCTGAGGTATACTAGGCCAAGGCTCATGAGCATGAGGATGATCCGGTCACCTATGATGAAGCTATAAATGATGTTGATTCTAAATCTTGGAAACCGGCTATGAACAATGAGATGGATTCTATGAAATTCAACTCTATTTGGGAACTTGTAGATTTACCGGATGGGATAAAATCCATTAGATGCAAATGGGTCTACAAAAGAAAGAAGGATGCGGAAGGGAGAGTGGAAACTTTCAAAGCTAGACTGGTTGCAAAGGGGTACACACAAAAGGCTGGAATCGATTACGATGAAACCTTTTTGCCTGTTGCTATGCTGAAGTCTATCCGTATTCTTTTATCCGTTGCTGCAACTCTCGATTACGAGATCTAGCAAATGGATGTCAAGACAGCATTCTTGAATGGCCATCTTGAAGAGTGTATCTATATGATACAGCACGAAGGGTTCGTAGTGAAAGGCCAAGAAAGGAAAGTCTGCAAGTTGCTTAGATCCATTTATGGATTAAAGCAAGCATCCCGCTCATGCAACCAGAGGTTTGATCAAGCGATTAAGACATTTGATTTTGAGTAGAACGTTGATGAACCCTGTGTTTATAAACGTATTAAGGATGGAAAAGTGGTCTTTCTGATACTCTATGTCGATGATATACTACTCATTGGGAATGATGTAGGGAACTTATCATTGGTCAAGCTTTGGTTACACCAACAGTTTGACATGAAGGACTTGGGAGAAGCTAATTATGTTCTAGGCATTCGTCTCTTTAGAGATCGAAAAAACAAAATGATAGCGTTATCCCAAGCTTCATACATAGATAAAATAATTGACAAATATGCAATGCAAGAGGCAAAGAAAGGCTCACAACCTTCTATTGCTGGTCTAACTCTTTCATTAGATGACTGTCCCAAGACATTGGAAGAAAGAGAGTGTATGAGTAAGGTCCCTTATGCATCTGCTGTGGGTAGCCTTATGTACGCTATGCTTTGTACTCGCCCAGACATATGTTTTGTAGTAGGTATGGTGAGTCGATATCAAGCGCATCCTGGAACCAAGCACTGCCAAGCAGTAAAGCATATACTCAAGAATCTTAAGAGAACGAGGGATTATCTGCTGGTGTATTCTGGAAGGGACCTAACACGATAGGATACACGGACTCAGACTTCCAGACTTGTAAGCATTCCAAGAAATTAACATCTGGATTAGTGTTCTTGCTCGGAGGAGGTGCCATTGTGTGGAGGAGTGTGAAGCAGGGTTACACAGCTGACTTTACTATGGAGGCTAAGTATGTGGCCGCAACTGAGGCATCTAAAGAAGCGGTTTGGCTCCGCAAGTTCTTTAGAGACCTTGCGGTCATTCCAGGTGTTGACAAGCCTATCACACTTTACTGTGATAACACTGAGGCTGTTGCCAACACAAGGGAATCTCGACACCGTAAGAGGACCAAGCACATAGATCAGAGATATCACATTATTAGAGGGCACGTCGAGACATGACAAGTAGATGTATGTAAGATCGCGTCGCGGATAAAATTGTCGATCCCTCTACTAAGACTTTGGTGGCTAGAAGCTTTAAGAGGCATGTAGAGGCGATGGGGATGCGTAACATGGCAGATCTACTGGCTTAGGGCAAGTAGGTGATTGTTAGGAAATAGCCTAAGCATTAGAGACATTTTAATGTATTGATTTTGAGCTGGATAATAAAATTATATATAGAGGTTATTCATTACATTACTGTGTGTCCTCATTCTATTTACAAGTTAAAGTAAATGTAAACAAATATGGCTCCCTGACTGCTTGTGTTAAAACTATTAGAACGTTGCATGCAATGGACTTTTGTATGTGAGAAGACAATGTTCTAAAGTAAGCAGTCTAAACTAAGGTCTGTAGTCTATGGGGTTAGACCGAGCATCTAACTCATGTTAAGACTATTATGTTGTCTGAAGCCATGGTGGGGATGGTTTGTCTTGACTGTCTAGAGCATAGACTCCCAAGTAGAGACATAGATATGTTGCTTGGTGGTAACATATTAGACCAGGACTAAAGCGTGATTGATCTACGTAGTCCGCTATGAGTGGATCAATCTGCTTTTGACGTCCATTGTGCAGTAACCTTAATCCTGAGTGAATAAACTACTTCATGTATATGACTTGTGTACTTTGATGTTCCAATGGCTAAAGCGTCTTAGAGGTAGTAAGCTTATAGACCAGTTCGTTGGGTGCATGACTTGTATACAATGAAGGGTTTGTTCACAGATATCAGAATCATAGCTGTAATAAGGAGTTAAGGGTATCCTCTTAAAGGCATTATACTGGATATGAAAATGGACAAGGCCTTAAGTCGTCTGTTGGGCGGATGACTTCTTATTCACATATGGTGAACAATTATTTTCTTATTCGGTAGTATAATGGAACTTTAACATAGCCTGATCAGTAGGATTAAACGAACTTTGACCTAAGGCTGATCATGGATATCATATGAGGGTTCTGCATACATGATAAGGCCATTGGACGATAGCTTATCATAGGCTTACGTTATATGGTATATAATTGGGAGTTCAGTTTCAAGTTTATAGTGGTGTGACTTTGAAATTAGTGATCATATGATTGAGTTGTTCGGTAAAGAATGATGATCATATGGATTTACGGGAGCTCGATTATATATGTCCAATTGGTCCTGTGACAACCGGGAAATTCAGGCAATTCTCGGATGAAAATGTACAATTGTATGTATATAACAATTTGTACTATTTAAAGAGTGAAATAAATGTATTTATATTGTTTAGAATATATGAAAATGTTCTAACAATACTGACGAGTAAGAATTCAGTGTTGGAAAAATTCACTAAGTTGAAACGGGTGAAACGGTGCCAAAACCGGCATTGAAAACCCTAACCGAGACAATAAAAGACGGAAAACTTCCGGGATTGATTTTGATCAAACAGAAGCAATTTAAGTTGATCCGACTGCACAGGAGACCTCAGGAACACGCCGGGATGATTTTAGGAAAATTTCGGCTCGAACCGGTATCGGTCAAAAAGTAGTCGAATTAATGTGAATAGTAAAAGTCAAAGTCAACTTTTACTTTAGCAATTATGACATCATTAATCCATTTATTAAATGGAAAGAAAATGGTGGTTGGTAGCATTAATGGCCATGATTCATTTGCTTTTTGATCTAAAGGCCAAGATTTGACTAAAATTCACCATTTTGATTTTTTGAAAAATATGGAAAGAATTAAGGTGAAAGGTGTTGAAATTTGATTGGTTAAAGTCCAAATTAATTGGCTTATTTGATGACTAAGTCGGCAAAACTTGGGAATGAAATGGCCGAAACATTTGAAAGACAAAAAACCAAACAAAAAAAATTCTAAGGCATTTCTTCCATGGTGTACGTGAGCAACCCAAAGAGAAACCAAGATATCTCTTCAAATTTTCTTCACCAAATTTGTGCCAAAACATTCCTTGAAGGCAAAGGAAGCAATTGACTAAGGTAACTCCCTTTGCACTTAACTTTTTCATGGTTTTTCTTCAAGAAAACCGTGGGTGAATAATGGGAAAAAGATGGAGAATTTTTGGTTGTTTTTCATTAATTTGATGTTAGGTTTTGTTAAGGATGTAATAAGGAAGAAAACCATGCAATTGGTTTAAAGAAAAACCGAAATTTTGTTGGTTTTTCAAGGGTAAATCCGTGGGATACCTTAAGTAAACAATGAGAAATTTTTGTGGTTTGATTGATAACATGCTTTCAAGTTAAATTTTGTGAAGAATAAAGCTTGAATTGCATTGTGAAAAGCTCGAAAAAAAATTGTGGGTGAACCTAACCTAATGTGGCCGTGGGTTACCTAAGGGTTGGTGGAAACTTTTGCATGATTTTATGTGATGTTTGGTTAATTTAAATCATGCATTTTAATATGTAAATGATGGAAATGTGATTGAAAGAATGAAACAAAAATATTTGGCATGTTTTTCATTCATTGGCCGTGGGTTATATATGGTAAAAAACCCTAGGAAATTGGTTGAAAATGCATTGAAAATGGGCTTGAAAATGTGTTAAAAAAAATGGCATTGAATAGCCTAAAAAGTGGTTGAAAAATTTGAGAAGTTTGGTTCGGTTTGGTTGTGAAAACCGAAACCAAAACTAAGGGCAAAATGGTTAAAAAATGTTGTAATGTGGGTCAAAATATGAAATTGGAAATTTGTGAGCTTTTATGTAAAAGTTTGGAAAACTTTTACATAAAATAGGCTTGTGGTATAGTACGTGGCAGGTACATATGGTTCAAGGCGTACCTAACGCCGGAAGCCTTAAATTTACGCCGAAATGCTGCCGAAATTTCGAAAACGGCATTCCGGGTAAAATGGGAAATAAAAATAAAAAAAAAGTTTAGGGTCGGGTCGGAAACCTGAGTCCCTAACGAAAAATTGAATAAGGAAAACCTAAGGGGTGGTTCGGGAATAGTAACCCGTCCCCTTAAAAATTTAAAACGCGAGTGAAATTGAAAACCAACCCCGAGGGGGGGCGTTTTTGGAAACGAAATAAAGGTCCGAGTCGGGAACGGAAAATCCGAACCTCGGAGACCTAGGTCGGGAATGTCTAGGTGAACGTTTTAAATACTAGTAAAACGTCCATTTGAGGCTCTGAAACGATAGAAAATCACTAAACCGACGTAAGGGTCGGAATAGATCTTCCCGAGGGTCGGGAAAGTGAAAAGTGGAAATAAAATAGAAATAAACCCGGTAATGATTAGAAAAGAGTTAGAAAAGTTCCTGAGAGCCAAAAATGCAGTCTGGATGGGGAAAATTTCCGTCAGGGGCAAAATTGTAATTTTACCAAAATATAAGGGCAAAATCGTAATTTTTCCAAAATACAGGGGCAAAATCGTAATTTTGTAAAAGTTGAGAAAAAATGGGGAAAATGATAAATAAAGCCTAAAAAGTTATAAATAGGTTTTATTTAAGCTTTTAAATGAAAAATAAAAGCTATAAATGGAAATGAAATTAACAGACAAAGTTTTGTCTGTAGGATCCAAAAATTGACCTACGAGGAGGGCGATCAAAGATCCACGAGAGGAAAAGAGAAGAGACTGATAAGGTAAGTTCAGACATTTACCTGTCTGCAACATATAGCATTATTGTTGCTAACTTTAATGTACTAACTATAAGTTAGGTACATATGTGCTACGGGCACTATTATAGAGTAGAGAGAGAGACGTAATGTGCTACGGGCACTATTGAGAATGGACACATTGTTAATTGTGCTTCGGGCACTAGAGCGAGGTTAATGAAACTCACTCATCTAAAATTAAAATGTGAACCATTCCTAACCACGGGACAATATGAAGTCACCGGGTTAGAATTTTAAAAAGTCGGTAATGAAACCACTTTCTGGCGTACCAGCCTTCCGTACAGGGAGGTAATTTTGCCTTCGGGGCTATGAGAATAAGGCTGTGGAGGTCAGCACTGATGTACCGCTCCCAGTCATGCGCACTTAAATGATACTGCCAACCTGAGCTCAAAACCAGAACATAAGCAAAGATAATTGCATAAAACTGAAACTATGCCATAATTGAGCATAAGACAGTTTAGTGAGAGTACTAACATCGCGGTAGATGTACTGTTGTGACCCTGTGTTGTGGTCAAAGTTACTATTCATGTATGAATAGTGGTCAAAGATACTATTCATGATGAATAGTACTATTCATAGAAATTTTATTTCTTGCATGTTTGAACTTACTGAGCCTGTACCTCACCATTTTTGCTAATGTTGCAGGTAAGCGACCAGCTCAGTAGCTTGTTTGACTGGATGCGGACGGGATGGCGCGTGTCAAATGGGATAACTGGGCGAGGGATATGGTCCTGCCAGAGTCTTTCCGCTGAGCGATAAAAAGGGAAAAAAAAAAGAAACAGTCTTTTGTAATATTATATATTTTACGAAAGTACTGTAATATGTAAATTACTTTGTACTTGCCAACAAAGTAAATAGTGAGAAATGGTTACATGATGTTTAAAAAAAAAAAAAAATTTACCCTAGAAACGTCATGATTTAAAAAGAGAGAGAGATAAGCCGGCGACCCATGAGAGTACAATCTATCGCAGTTAGCGATAAAGCTCAACTGTAATAGTATTGTATGATTTCTACGAGGGACGGGCCGCCACAGGTCCCTCTACTAGCTCCATATAATTCCTTAACATTTGGTAAATTGATTTGTGTATGCTATTGGCTAGTTGATTATGTATGGATGGTGTTGACATAGGATTAGGATGGTGGACAAGATTCTCTCCGGTTGAATTTAGATTTTGTTTTCGATAATAAAGAGCACAATTATTCGAACTCCAAATAAAGTTGTCATGATTTTATTTGAGATTGGATTGGAGTTGTAGAAAATTATCCACGAGAACAAGAATTTGAAATACAATTGTTTTGTAGATTTTAAAATTTGAATTTTGAAATTTGAAATTTGAATTTTGAATTAAAAATTTGAATTTGAAATTTAAATTTGAATTTTGAATTTGAAATTTAAATTTGAAATTTGAAATTCAAATTTTGAATCACAGTCCAAGTAAGATTCAAATTTCTTGTGGTAAATCCACAAGGAATGAAATTTGAATTTGAGTTGGATATAGAGTGGAAAATCTTGTTTGAATCCTACTTGAATTTTGAATCCAAATCCTAATAAACTTGGTCGAAAATTTTGAGGAAAATCCTCATGAAATTTTCAGATTTTTTTATGGATAAGGTTCAAGGAAAAAATTCAAGTTTCAATCCCAGTTGAATTTGGATTCTATCCTCCCTAATTATGGCCGAAATTTTTGAAGGAATATCCTAGGAGATTTTCGGTTTTTATGGATAAGGATAAGAAAAAATTCAAGCTAGAAAATCCTATTTAGATTTTGATTCTCCTTACACTTTAATAACTGAATCTAGTCATGTTTTTGGCACCAAGGGAAATCGGTTTTTTGTGGGAATATGGAGATAAAATTCTAGTTAAAATCCTGTTTGAATTTTGAATGAAAAATCCAAGAAGTGGCTGAATTCTTTTGGTGGATATTGGCCCTTGATAATTTCAGATTTTGTGAGTGGATAAGGGAGAAAATCTTCTCCTAATCCAATTCGAATTCAGAGGATCACCTCATGCAAGTCTACAAATAGAGGTCCTGCCACTCCAGTTCTCTTAGACCACAGACTCTCAGGTGAGCAGGTTTATTGTTGCTTAACTCACCGTGACAATAAGTTCTTTAGAGATCTGGGTGGTTGGAAGAAGACTAGCAGTGCTAGCATACCGATCGAGGTTCAGAGTGCCCACACACTCAGTCATTCGGGAATTAGAGAATAGTAGAGAAGGCTAGTTGGTTGAAGCCGGGTCATTCTCTTCCTGCAAGATTGGCATCCTTGAGGTATGAGTTTAAATTGTTATTAGTTTATTGTATATGACATCATGAGATATTTAACGATCTTAAAAATTTTTATTGTTCCGCTATGCCACTCTGATACGTTTTTACCGATTTATTTCCTACAGGATTAAGAAGGCGAATTATGGCAGAAGTCTATGAAACGCCATATTCAGTGCATCCCAGAGCCAGTAAAATGTACCAAGATTTGAAATTGCAATTCTGGTGGAAAGAGATGAAGAATGATATCACAAAGTTCATAAACAGATGCATGATGTATCAATGAGTTAAGGCCAAACACTGACATCAAAGTGAAAAATTAGAGCCGTTAGAAATTCTCGAATGGAAATAGGAACATATTTCGATAGACTTTGTAATAAGATTACCAAAAACCCGAGAAGGCTATGATACCATTTGGGTTATCGTCAATGGATTAACAAAAATGGTAAGATTCATAGCAATGAAAATGACTTTTTCACTGGAAAAGCTGGCAAACCTTTATGTAACCCATATCATTCAGTTATATGGTGTTCCTAAGTCTATTGTATTAGATCATGATGCACGATTCACTTTGAATTTCTGTAAGTATGTGCAAGAAGCCATGGGAATGGAATTACACCTAAGTATGGCTTTTCATCCGCAGACGGATGGGCAATCTGAATGGACGATCCAAACATTAGAAGACATGCTTCGAGCGTGTATAATAGATTTTCCAAGAAATTGGAATGAAAAACTTCCATTGGTAGAATTTTCATACAATAATAGCTACCAAGCTTCTATAGGAATGGCACCCTATGAAGCTATATATGGAAGGAAGTGTAGATCAACCATCCACTAGTATGATCTACAACAAAAGCAACTACACAAAATGGATTTTGTGCAAGAAACAACTGATGTAGTTGCAAAATATAGCGACGAGTGAAGATTACGCAGAGCTGGCAGAAGAGCTATGCGGATAAACGATGAAGATCCTTAGAGTTTAATGAAGGGGATTTCGTATTCTTAAAGATTTCGCCAATGAAAGGAATAGTGCATTTCGGTAAGAGAGGGAAATTGAGTCCAAGATATATTAGACCTTTTGAAATCATCGAACGCATTGGGAAGGTTGCCTATAACTTGGCATTACCTCCAGAGATGTCGGCAGTGCATAACGTGTTCCACATGTCTATGTTGTGGAAATACATACCGGATCCGTCCCATGTACTGAAACATAAACCAATTCAGATCTAGGAAGATCTAACATATAAAGAGCGGCCTATTCAAATTTTGGCCCAAGAAGAAAAAGTATTCAGGAACAAGACAATCCCATCAGTTAAAGTTTTGTGGAGGAATCACAACGTCGAAGAGGCTACGTGGGAGCGCGAAGATGAAATTAGGGAATTGTACCCCAACTTGTTCTAAATTTTTAAGGATGAAAATTTTACAAGGAGGGGTGAATGTGATAACCGGGAATTTTAAAATTCTCGGAAGAATTTAAAATTGTATGTATATGACAATTTTAATGTGTAAAATATGAAAAAGTTGTGTTTTGATACTGTTGAGAATGTAACAAAATGTTCTAACAGTATTAAAGAGTATAAGTTCGGAGATGGAAAATCTTCCTGAACCAAAATGGGTGAAACTGCCCAAAATCGAAGCCAAAAGCCCTAGAGAGTGCACTGAATGCACTAAAAGACAAAAATTTACGGTAATGAGTTTTGGTCAAACGGAAGGAAAATAAGGCAAACCGATTGCACTGGAGGCATCAGAAACCTGCCTACGCGATTTCGATAGATTTCCATTTGGTTTGACTTTTGGTCAAACTTTGACCATGAATTAATATGTGAATTAATTGGATGATGTCATGAGTGACATCAAATAATGATGTAATAAATAATGAATTAAAGGCTAAAAAAGGGGTGGTTGGTAGAATTAATGGTGGAGATTAATGGTAATCTTGAATCAAGGGCTAGGATTAGGCCAAAATTACATGAGAATTTTTGGCAAAAATTTGATAAAATGGGCTGTAAAATGGGTCGGCTAAGGCAGAAAAAAATCAGCCAAAAATTACTTTTTAGTCCCTAGAAAGTTTGCTAAAAAGTCCCTAAACAATTTCTGAATTGTTGGAAAAAATTGCAACTTGGTCCTCTACCCTTTTGCCTATAAATAAAAGTGAGAAATGGCATTTGGAAATTAGAAAAATTTGCCCAAATGCTATCCAACTGAAGCCGTGCACTTCCTCCCCTCTTAAGCCAAATTTTAGCAAAAATTTCTTCACCAAATTAGCTTTTAAACCTATTTCAAGCATCAAGGATTCAAGCTCTTGAGGTGAGCCACCATTTTGTAGCTTTTCTTTCTATTTTTCTCTTCAAAATCCGTGGCATATAGGTGTGAAAGAATGGTGAAAATTTTGATGATTTATTTTGGTGTTGATGCTGGTTGAGTGATGTATGATTAAAGTGAGTTTTTGAAGCTAGAATGGAGCAATTTTCATTCGTGGTTTCTTGAAAAATCCATGGGCTGTGTTGAAGAATATGGAAATTTTTGTGATGAAAATTGGTGAGGAAATGTTTGATAAAAAACTCTAATAATAAGAAAATTTTTACGTATGGTTTTAGACATGAAAACCGTGGCCCTAATGTGGAAGGTTTGGAATGAAAATTTTAAGATTTTGATGTAGAAATGTGCATTAGAAACCCTAGGATTGAAATGTGATAAATGAGCTTTGTGATGAACAAATTTTGGTGTTGAATCTCATAAGAAAACCGTGGCCTATGTTCAGGAAAATGGTGAATTTATATGTTGATTTGAATGATTGATAATGTGAAAAAGTTTTACATAAAGTTTGGTAACTTTGTATAAAATATGCGTTTGGTATAGTATGTGGCAGGTACTAAGGTTCTGAGGTGTACCTAACGCCAGGAAAATGTAAAATGTGTAATGACCGCCATTTTCATGGCACCTACTTACCATGTAATAAGTCATTAAGGAATAAAATGGACATAATTTAATGTCCTTTAGCAAATTTAAGAAACATGGTCAAGTACACGACCGTGTAAGAGGCTGTGTACCGCTCAGATAGATGAATGTGTTTCAAAGACATGGCCGTGTTGAGTAGTCTCAACTAGTACATGCTCGTGTCTGAAATGTACACGCCCGTGTTGCGTTGCACACGCACGTGTAAGAGTCTGTGTAGAAGGCTGTGTAATGAGCCGAGAGCCACTGTAATGACTCTCATGAATTATGAAACTTAATTACTATGTAATGATGTAATTAAGTTAATAAGCACAGTGTGCTTTTCAGTTGAATGAATTAAACAGGAATAGTAACGTTTAATTACTATTCATGCAATGAAAGGGGTAATCGACAGTGAAATCGGTCCACCCTATTATGTGAGTATGCGTTGAGACACGCAATATCAAGAAACCGGTCTAGACGACCATTTCATGATACAGAATTGATGAGCTAGTCATCAGTACGCTCAGACTGGTCATCTGAGCGCAGCAGTGATAATTGCCCTAATAGATGTACAGTATCGAGAAAAGTGGTCTAGATGACCTCTTCTCGCCCATAGACTGACAAAATCAAAGTCAGAACGCTCAGATTAGTCAGTCAGATAGTGAACAGTGAATAGTGAATAGTGAATAGTGAATAGTGAGAAACGCAGTGTCAGGTTAGTGGCCAAGACGGCCTTAATCTGGCACAAAACTGATATATTAATAGTCAGCAGGCTCAATCTGGTCAATTGAGCATAGAATGTAGATTTTTTTTAAGGGATACGCAGTATCGGGATGAGGGTCAAGACGACCTTTTCTCGCCCCGAAACTGATATATTTAGACTCAAGACGCCCAAATTAGTCAATCGGGCACCTGACACGTTTTTCGAGACGGGGTCATGCAGATCCTGAAAACTAGTCCAGAAGACCTCAGATGGACATAAAACTGATAAATTGAAATCAGCACGTCCAAATTAGTCAAGAGAGACCGTGTTTGAAATTTCACGCGAAAACGCCTCGTTATGCGTGCACAGTGTCAACACAGTGTAGGCCTAACCACAGTATCAAGAAATTGGTCAAGATGACCTTTTCTTGATATAAAACTGATATATTTGGAATCAGAATGCTCAAATTAGTCATTTGAGCACAAAAAGTAATTTTTGACCAGGAACCATACAGTATCGGGAAACTGGTCGAGACGACCTCGGATGAAGATAAAACTGATATATTTGGGTTCAGCACGCCCAAATTAGTCAGTATAGCCTATCTTAAAATTTTTCAAAAAATTTGTATAAAGGACGAAATTTTGGGGATTATAGAGAAATAGCCCCCATATTTTTCCAAATCTCATTTTCTCCCTCCCCACACCACACGAATATGAACAGTGACCGACCATCGAATCCGGCCTCCGTTTTCGACACCGCCGGCACCATTGGAAAGCTCTCGACGAGCTGATTCCAACGGTGGGCCGAGTCGACCGAACCGACGCCGGAGCACGCCGCACGCGCCGCCCAAAGCCGCCGGTGGCCGAATTTTTCAAACCGCCGTATCTCCACCGTCCGACGTCCAAATGCCACGATTCCGGTCCCAATGGATTCGTGGTGAAGAGTAGAACAAAACCCAGGCTTCATTTCATGTCAACAGCCGCCGAATCACGCCGCCCCAGGTTCGCCGTCGCCGTCGCCATCGCCGCCGTCGGATCTCGCTATTCCGGCGGAGTTGAGTTGCAAGGTCGGTGTCAAAATGCTCAGAACAACACGTAGATCAAAAGCCCCAAATCAATTTTGGGCAACAACGCCGGAAAAATGAAGATCCAACGCCGCCGCCGTCGCCGACTTTTCGAGAGCCGATTTCCGGTGATAGGAGCCTCGATTCGTGAAATTGACACCACCAATGGGTTCCTCTCGTCGAGCTCTTCGAGATGGTGGTCGCCACTTCCATCGCCGCCGTGGTCAACGGTGGTCAACGCCGGTCAACGGCGGTCAACGCCGGTCAACGGCGGTCAACGCCGGTCAACGGCGACCCGGAGACCGAAAATTGAAGAATGGCCCGTTGGCCTATTTTCGACGTTCCGGACACATCTGCGGCATCGGATTTGCAAACTGGAGTTTCAAAAGTGAAGAACGACGATTCAAAGATTACACGGTCGAGACCGAACGGTTCGTCCGACCGCCGACGGGAACGATTTTGGTAGTGGTGTTGATCTATTTATTCCTCAATTTAATATTGGAAATAATTATGTATTAATTATGGTTTAATGACTTGAGGAATTGTAAGAAAAAAGGGTGAAATATCGAAAAAGAGAATGTGAGAAAATGTGAATATTTTTACGTAAAAAGCGGAGCTTTTACGTAAAAATTAGGCCTCTGATTTAGTACGTGGCAGGTTAGAATAGGTTAGATGGTTTTGAGGCGTTTCCTAAACGCCGGAAACCTAAAAATTAAGCGGAAATGCTGCCGAAATTTCTAAAACGGCACAAAGGGGTATTTTAGGAAACGAGGGCTGAAAATGTGATCGGGATGGAAACCCGAGCTCCCTCGATGACCTAAGTCTGGGAAAGAAGGACGGACGTTATGAGGATTAGTGAACCGCCCCATTAGAAATTTCGTAATGTAAGAAAACGACCCATATGTCAGAATAGTACCACCCGAGGGACGGGTGCGATCGAAGTATAAAATTTGGGGCGATTACATCGGTAACGGTAACCCGATAGGCTAAATGGTCATACGAGAGGTATTCCAGTATGTTGACTGGTTGGTTAGCCAGTCAAGGACGAAGTCGGAATGGGATAGTGAGAGACAGCGATTAATTTGTCAAGTAGACAAATTAATCAAGCACGATTAAAAATTAGATATCAAATTTCCCAAAGTAGAGCAGTCGGGTACCGATAGGCATCAGTACCACACAACGATAAGTTTATTAGTTCCTAACGATAGAGTGACCTAAGAGCGATGTTAATTAATTTATTGGGTAAATAAATTAATTAACAATGAT
Source organism: Antiaris toxicaria (assembly GCA_035233585.1). Classification (NCBI taxonomy): domain Eukaryota; kingdom Viridiplantae; phylum Streptophyta; class Magnoliopsida; order Rosales; family Moraceae; genus Antiaris; species Antiaris toxicaria. The sequence continues at coordinate 60,588,103 of CP141154.1, read as the reverse complement.
TAGAAAATCAAATTCTTAAGAAGAGGGCAATTAGTACCGACAAGGATCGGTACCACATAACGAGAATTTTTATTAGTCACTAATGACCACGGTGACCTAAGAGTGAATGTTAATGTAAATGCATTATGATTACAGGGAGGTACCTGTATTGTGACGAAGGCGAGAGTATAAACTGTCTGCTGACAGGTAAGTACAACTCCGCCTACAGCATGGATAAAATGAATTTAAAATGATGCTTTTCCAGTATTTTAAGTATGTATCTTGCACACGATGCTGCACAGCATACATAAGAGCATATAGCTTCACAATCGAGTAGATTGATGAAAGAACAAGATAGAAGCCATAGATCCCTACCGCGTAGGATTGGGGACAGCTTAGAGAAGCGTATGGCTAGAACAGTTAAACAAGATGGAAATAAATAGGTGTGTCGTACCGGCTCCTTCAGTCGAAGGGGTTTCCAGTTAAAGAAAGTTCAGGCCACAAGTTGAGCATCAGTTGATGGCTCTTCGGCATTAGTTGACCTCGGGCGTTACCGTTGGTCTGCGCGCACACGGTACTGACACATGGGCCCTAAATAGACAAGAAAAGAAAAGAGAAGTTTGAAGCATAAATGAACATAACCGGATCATGCATTAGTTATAGTTCGCTATGCTTTCTTTTTCAGTAGAGTGCATACAGTACACGATGCTTCTGTCATGCATAAAGTATGTGAAGTTTTATATTCAGTGTTATGACATGTTATGTGATGACATGATATGTGAGCTGATATGTGATATGCTTATATGATATGTGATTTATTAAGTGATATATGTCATGCCTATGATTTTACGTATGTGCTATGTTTTAAACATGTTTTGCGGTTAACATATTGTACTTATTGAGCGTAAAGCTCACGGAGTGTGTTCATGCTGTAGGTAAGCATCCTATAGCGTAAACATCAAGGGACGATGATGATGGCGGAGGTGGATGTGAGGATGAGGTTATGGATACACCGCGAGTATTCTTCCGCACAGTATGAGTAAATAATATTTTGAATGGTGACAGTTAAATAGTATTTTGAATAGTAAAGGTTAAATGGTATTTTGGAACAGTAAACAGTATATGTACGAGTAGTATATTTAAATAGTATCTGGTGAATAGTAATCAGATAAACATGTATATAATTATGTATGTATAATTGAAATCCTTATGTTTTTCAAATTCTGCATTTTAATAGTATGCGTACGTGAATAGTAAATACGTACGTGTATATAAAAAAAAAAAAAAATCCCTCTAAATTTATAGTCTTAAATTCAGCAAGTTTAAGTATCGTTTTTAAAGAAGCAAGTAATAGAGTTTACAGTGACGGTCCGGGCCGCTGAGGGCACGGGGCGTCACAGTTGGTATCAGAGCGGTTTCCTGCCATCCTACCTCACATCGCCGCATGCCTGCCTCATCTGTCCAAGTAAGTTAGTTTTATTTTTTGTCGGTAAATGTTTATCTATTGAAGATAACATTTTATAGTAATGAAACGACGAAATCTATGATGGCGAGGATAAGATGAAAAGATGCTGAGATCATTATACGAAAAATCACGACCGTGCAGTGCTAGAAAACTGCTCAGAGAAAGAACATGGATTGCTGCTCGAGTTGTACCGATCTTCAGGGCTAGTCGTCCACCAAGTTTCGAGTGGCAAACAGTACTCCTGCACTCTATGAGAATGTCAGGACTAGTTTCATGTTATCAAAGTGATTCCCTGATTGTACACCATTGACCAGGATAACTGAGTCCTGTTGGCTGTTGATATCTCTCAGGAAGATACTCTCGTGTGTATCGGGATCCTTATGACCAGGATGAGCTCTTAACTGTGTCGAGTTTCGCCATACCATGATCGAGCCAATCTCTGAGAGCAGTCCAGCATCAGCCCCAGTTTTTCTCTATGGGCAAGCAGGGAGTGAAACTGCCTAAGTTCTCTAGAGTTATGGATATACGAGAATTTGTTCATCGGACTGAAAGACTGCAGCTGATGTCCGGCGATATAGTTCTAACGTATGCTGTTCGCTACAAGGAACCGAAATGGACTTCTACAATACATGCCGAGACAAAAGTGGATCAAGACAGAAGAAGACTCAAAGAGAGAAAGAGACCTTGCCAAACAGAATTAGAAGAGCGATCAAATAGGACTAGCAAGCCTTATTAAGGAGATAGTGAACGCCGAGAGAAAAGTGCTCAACCCCGGGAACCCTACACAAGCCCAAGGCATTATAGCAGCCGCCATTATGGAGGGTGACCCGGTAGGACCAGCACCCCAACTGGCCGATGAAGAGTTCATGGCCGAGCACCAGCCAGAAGTACACGAGGGCAATAGGGAGCCAATGGAGAACCCCGAACCAGCCCGTATGTCTCCCGAACACCCCATGGAAGAGGAAGATGACAAGACTCTTTCCGATGCCCATTCCGACGATGAGGGAGAGGAGATCCCCAACTGCTTTAGTAATGACGAATAGATGGGGATGTACGAACCCCAAGTCATCATAGCCAGCGATGACGAGATCAGTTTCGACTGAGAAGAAGAGGAAAACCCAGAGGAGTACTCACTCAGCGATAGTGATGATGAGGAGATGCCTGATACTGAATCAGGATTGTCCTTCCAATAGTAGTAACCCTTCTGCGGGAATGTTAGTTATGAAAATATATAGAGGGAAGCAGCAGCTTTCCCCCGTCAGTTGTAGCACAATGTACTTGTTGGGATCGTATAGGGGAAGTGTGTGTCACTCCCACTGAACTAGAATCTTGAATATATGTATATATATTATGTGAAATATATTATGAGATAAGTAGTAAAGCTTTGCCCTAGGGGCCAGATATAATTTTTTTCCACAGTGTGAGTATGATATGACAGAAAGTGCAGGACGAATCCTAGCACTCAGACGATGTCCCAATACAATGCGGTAATTGTATTGAACATCACAGTATGAGAGAAAGAAAGATGGATATAGTGTGTATATTTATATCCATAATGTTTAAGTAAGATTGTTAAGTAAGAAAGAAAATGATATGTGATACGAGTCCCAAGTATAGAATTTAAGAGACTTATATTTTTTCCTTTCCCGTTGTACGATAGGGTTACATAGGAAAACATGGCAAGAACGAGAGCTTAGTTAAACCCAGCATCCCGAGAGGATGAGTTGATAGCACAGATTGCAGCCATGCGAGAGATGATGGAGAACTAGCAACCGGAGCTAAACCAGCTTAGGGAACAGCTGGGCCAGCAACCCCAGGCACCACAGTCAGTAAAGATGCTAGCACAGGAGGCTCTAGCAGCCCCAGAAACTCTAAGGGAACAAGCAGCTCCTCCAGCCCAGGAGGCACTAGCGCCTATAGTAATGGCTACTCTCATAACAGCAATTGTTTTTTTTTTTTGCCAATCCCTAGGGAAGGCGACTTGTATGAAAGATTCCGACGCATGAAAGCGTTAGAATTCTTAAGAATCACCAACCCTATAGAGGTCGATGATTGGCTAACGGATATCCAAGTAATCTTGGATTTTATAGGGTTAACAGATAGAGAAAGAAAGTGATGTGCACATCCTTCACCCTGCGCAATGAGGCGCGTTAGTGGTGGAAGATGGTAACCATTAGGAGGAACATCAGAGAGATGAGCTGGAGTGATTTCATTGAGGAATTCAAGGAGATGTACTTCAACGAGGAAGCACTAGTAGCGCAGTAAGACGAGTTCGACAACCTGCACCAATGTAGTATGACTGTTATGGAGGCAGTCAAGAAGTTTGAACAGTTGGCTCAACTTTGTCCAGATTTGGTACCGACCAAAAGGAGAGAGTCAAACGAATGCTGAAGATGTTTAGAACGGAAATCACAGTTTAGGTCTATAGCGGAGGGCACGGACCAGCGACACTAGCAGAATGTGTCAGCAAGACTATCTAAGCTGAGTACTAGTCGGCTCAGGATAAGGAGCGAAAGGCGCAGAATTTTAAGGCACGAAAGGAGGAGAAAACGCAAGCTGAGCAGGCTCAGGGGAAGTAAAACCCCGAGTTACAACACAGAGGACAGAATGTGGGAACCGGCCAGAATAGTAGGCATTCCCATAATAACAACAAGAGAAAAGGGGAATTAAGGCAATCAAGATTCACAGGAGAATTTCCCCCAGAAGAGAAACGACCAGGAAGGAAATGATAGCCAACTCGACGTGCACGAAATGCGGAAAGAGGCACTCAGGAGAATGTAAGCAAGGAGTAAGTGGTTGTTTCATCTGTGGCAAGAAAGGCCACTATGCCAAAAAAAAAAAAGCTTAGGACACAACGTTGTCATAAACTGTTGAAGGCGAAAAATCATTTTCGAACCAATCGGATGTGAAAAGTTCATCTACAAGGGTTTGTCGCCAGAGCAACCAAAGACGATGATATCAGCAGTGAAGGCTCGCGAGATACAATCCAGTGGATGCACGGACTTCCTAGTATACGTAGCAGATAAGACTCAAGGAATAGAGATAGGACCCGACAACGTACCGATAGTCAGGGAATTCATGGAGATATTTCTAGAAGATCTTGCAGGACTCCAACCAGAGCGCAGGATCTCGTTCGAGACTGAACGTCTACTAGAATCAGCCCCATCTTTGAGGCCCCCTACAGAATAGGCCCTATAGAGCTAAAGGAGCTCCAAGCCCAGCTAAAGTACTAAATAGATAAGGGATTCATGCGATAGAGCTATTCACCCTGGAGAGCACCCATACCATTCGTGAAGAAGAAAGATGGACCACTGAGAATGTGCATCGACTACAGAGAGTTGAATAGGATTACGATTAAGAACAAGCATTCATTACCACGGGTTGACGATCTATTCGATCAGCTTCAAGATGCTGCAGTGTTCTCGAAGATCGGTCTACGTTCAGGGTATCATCAACTACGAATCAGGAAAGAAGATGTACCCAAAACAGCCTTTCAAACGCAGTACGGATATTACGAGTTTCTGTTCATGTCACTCAGATTAACGGACGCACCAGCAACTTTCATGAACCGGATGAACCGCATGTTCAAGGACTATTGGGATAAGTTTGTCATTATGTTCATCGATGACATACTTATACACTCTAAGACGAAGGAAGAGCACAAAGAGCACTTAATTATCATTTTGCGCATGCAACAGGACCATCAGTTATACACCAAGTTCTCCAAGTACGAGTTTTGGCTGGAGAAGGTCCATTTCCTAGGCCACGTAGTCCCCAAGGAAGGAGTATCTGTGGACCCGATGAAAATTGATGTAGTTAGCACGTGGCCAGCTCAAAGGAACGTAACGGGAATTCACAGTTTCTTTAAACTAACAGGATGTTACCTACACTTAGTCGAAGGCTACTCAAAGTTAGCTGCTTCGCTCACAGCGCTCACCAAGAAGGGAAAGAGATATAAGTGAATCGACAAGTGCAAGGAAAGCTTTCAAGAGCTGAAATGAAGACTCATAAGCACTCCAATGCTGACCATTTCAAGGGTTGGTCAAGGAAGCTTTGTGATTTAAGCGCCGCATCTAAAACCAAGTTGGAAACTGTGTTGATGCAGAGTGGTAGAGTAGTCGCGTATGCTTCACGACAACTCAAAAACCTTGAGAAGAGCTACCCAACGCGTGATCTGGAGCTAGTAGCGATAGTTTTTACGATAAAAGCATGGAGGCACTACCTGTACAGAGTCACGTGCGAGATTTACATCGACCACTAGAGTCTCGAATGTATCTTCACGCAGAAAGAGCTCAACATGAGGCAGCGTAGATGGCTAGAGTTGGTAAGGATTACGACCGTGAGATCCTATACCATCCAGGGAAAGCCAATAAAGTGGTCAATGCGTAGAGTCAGAAGCATATTACTATGCCTATGGCTATTAGTGCCTTGTCAAGAGCGCTACAAAGGAGTTATGCGACAGCAAGATCAAGATTTTGATAGGGGGATTGTCTAACATGACCCTCCAATCGACGCTCCAAGAAGAGATCAAGATCGGTCAAGATTTTGATTTGTCCCTGCTCAAGTCCAAAAAGGAAGCTATAGAGGACAAGGGTTCAGAGTTTAAGATCCTTAAGGACGACATACTCTACTACAGAGATAGAGTATGTGTTCTAAAAGATGAAGAACTCAAGAAGCGAATCCTTTTGGAACCTTACGAGACGTCATATTCCGTACATCCGGTAGCGAATAAGATGTACAAGTACCTAAAGGAAAGTTTTTGGTGCCTTGGAATGAAGAATGACATTGTCGAGTTCGTCGCCAACTGCCTTACGTGCCAGAAGGTTAAGGTAGATCACCAGCGCTCAGCAGGATAATCGTAGGAAATTAAGTTACCCGAGTGGAAATGGGACCAGATTACGATGAATTTCGTAATCGGATTGCCGAAGACGTCAAACGATAATGATGCAATCTGGGTGATTGTAGAAAAACTGATGAAATCAGTTAGATTTTTAGCAATGAAAGTTAGCTACTCGGTGGAACGACCAGTAGAAATCTATGCGGCACAGTTCGTGAAATGGCACGGAATACCAGAGTCGATCGTCTCAGATCGTAGTGGACGCTTTACCTCCAGATTTTGGCGAGGTGTTCAAGCCGCATTACGGTCCAAGTGAGAGTTCAGCATAGCATTTCATCCTCAGACCGACAGTTAGTCTGAGAGGACCATACAGATGTTAGAGGACATGTTGAGACCTGCGTCCTAGACTTCAAAGGAAATTGATATCAGAAGCTACCATTGAGCGAGTTCTCGTACAACAGCAACTATCATTCCTCGATAGGAATGGCACCGTACGAGACACTCTGTGGAAAGAAATGCAGATCTCTGGCTCATTAGTACGAGTTTGGAGAGAAACGAGTAGTTAGCTCGGACATCATCAAGAATACCATGTCAGACGTGAAGCTGATACGAGAAACGTTAGATACAGCGCACAGTCGACAGAAGAATTTTGACGATAAGCGCTATAGACCCCTTGAGTTTCAAGTAAGAGACTTGGTCTTTATCAAGGCGGCACCCATGAAAGGGGTGGTGCATTTCGAAAAGAAAAGAAAGCTCAGTCCTAAGTACATAGGACCCTTGAGATAATAGAGAAAGTCGGGAAGGTGGCTTATAGACTAGCACTTCCTCCCGAGTTAGTTACAGTGCACAATGTCTTTCACGTTTTGATGTTAAAGAAGTACGTGCCAAACAGCTCCCATGTTCTTAGCCAAGAATCCGTTGTAGTATACGCTGATCCGACGTACGAGGAGAGACTCGTGCAGATCTTAGTTAGAAAGGAGAAAGTACTTAGGAATGAAGTATACCGCTAGTAAAAGTGTTGTGGCAGAATCATAGTGTTGAGGAAGCCACATGAGAATGGGAAGAAGACATGAGAAGAGACTTCCCGGAATTATTCTAATTTTCGAGGACGAAAATTTTGTAAGGGGGGTAGGTTGTAATGACCGCCATTTTCATGGCACCTACTTACCATGTAATAAGTCATTAAGGAATAAAATGGACATAATTTAATGTCCTTTAGCAAATTTAAGAAACATGGTCAAGTACACGACCGTGTAAGAGGCTGTGTACCGCTCAGATAGATGAATGTGTTTCAAAGACATGGCCGTGTTGAGTAGTCTCAACTAGTACATGCTCGTGTCTGAAATGTACACGCCCGTGTTGCGTTGCACACGCACGTGTAAGAGTCTGTGTAGAAGGCTGTGTAATGAGCCGAGAGCCACTGTAATGACTCTCATGAATTATGAAACTTAATTACTATGTAATGATGTAATTAAGTTAATAAGCACAGTGTGCTTTTCAGTTGAATGAATTAAACAGGAATAGTAACGTTTAATTACTATTCATGCAATGAAAGGGGTAATCGACAGTGAAATCGGTCCACCCTATTATGTGAGTATGCGTTGAGACACGCAATATCAAGAAACCGGTCTAGACGACCATTTCATGATACAGAATTGATGAGCTAGTCATCAGTACGCTCAGACTGGTCATCTGAGCGCAGCAGTGATAATTGCCCTAATAGATGTACAGTATCGAGAAAAGTGGTCTAGATGACCTCTTCTCGCCCATAGACTGACAAAATCAAAGTCAGAACGCTCAGATTAGTCAGTCAGATAGTGAACAGTGAATAGTGAATAGTGAATAGTGAATAGTGAGAAACGCAGTGTCAGGTTAGTGGCCAAGACGGCCTTAATCTGGCACAAAACTGATATATTAATAGTCAGCAGGCTCAATCTGGTCAATTGAGCATAGAATGTAGATTTTTTTTAAGGGATACGCAGTATCGGGATGAGGGTCAAGACGACCTTTTCTCGCCCCGAAACTGATATATTTAGACTCAGGACGCCCAAATTAGTCAATCGGGCACCTGACACGTTTTTCGAGACGGAGTCATGCAGATCCTGAAAACTAGTCCAGAAGACCTCAGATGGACATAAAACTGATAAATTGAAATCAGCACGTCCAAATTAGTCAAGAGAGACCGTGTTTGAAATTTCACGCGAAAACGCCTCGTTATGCGTGCACAGTGTCAACACAGTGTAGGCCTAACCACAGTATCAAGAAATTGGTCAAGATGACCTTTTCTTGATATAAAACTGATATATTTGGAATCAGAATGCTCAAATTAGTCATTTGAGCACAAAAAGTAATTTTTGACCAGGAACCATACAGTATCGGGAAACTGGTCGAGACGACCTCGGATGAAGATAAAACTGATATATTTGGGTTCAGCACGCCCAAATTAGTCAGTATAGCCTATCTTAAAATTTTTCAAAAAATTTGTATAAAGGACGAAATTTTGGGGATTATAGAGAAATAGCCCCCATATTTTTCCAAATCTCATTTTCTCCCTCCCCACACCACACGAATATGAACAGTGACCGACCATCGAATCCGGCCTCCGTTTTCGACACCGCCGGCACCATTGGAAAGCTCTCGACGAGCTGATTCCAACGGTGGGCCGAGTCGACCGAACCGACGCCGGAGCACGCCGCACGCGCCGCCCAAAGCCGCCGGTGGCCGAATTTTTCAAACCGCCGTATCTCCACCGTCCGACGTCCAAATGCCACGATTCCGGTCCCAATGGATTCGTGGTGAAGAGTAGAACAAAACCCAGACTTCATTTCATGTCAACAGCCGCCGAATCACGCCGCCCCAGGTTCGCCGTCGCCGTCGCCATCGCCGCCGTCGGATCTCGCTATTCCGGCGGAGTTGAGTTGCAAGGTCGGTGTCAAAATGCTCAGAACAACACGTAGATCAAAAGCCCCAAATCAATTTTGGGCAACAACGCCGGAAAAATGAAGATCCAACGCCGCCGCCGTCGCCGACTTTTCGAGAGCCGATTTCCGGTGATAGGAGCCTCGATTCGTGAAATTGACACCACCAATGGGTTCCTCTCGTCGAGCTCTTCGAGATGGTGGTCGCCACTTCCATCGCCGCCGTGGTCAACGGCGGTCAACGCCGGTCAACGGCGGTCAACGCCGGTCAACGGCGACCCGGAGACCGAAAATTGAAGAATGGCCCGTTGGCCTATTTTCGACGTTCCGGACACATCTGCGGCATCGGATTTGCAAACTGGAGTTTCAAAAGTGAAGAACGACGATTCAAAGATTACACGGTCGAGACCGAACGGTTCGTCCGACCGCCGACGGGAACGATTTTGGTAGTGGTGTTGATCTATTTATTCCTCAATTTAATATTGGAAATAATTATGTATTAATTATGGTTTAATGACTTGAGGAATTGTAAGAAAAAAGGGTGAAATATCGAAAAAGAGAATGTGAGAAAATGTGAATATTTTTACGTAAAAAGCGAAGCTTTTACGTAAAAATTAGGCCTCTGATTTAGTACGTGGCAGGTTAGAATAGGTTAGATGGTTTTGAGGCGTTTCCTAAACGCCGGAAACCTAAAAATTAAGCGGAAATGCTGCCGAAATTTCTAAAACGGCACAAAGGGGTATTTTAGGAAACGAGGGCTGAAAATGTGATCGGGATGGAAACCCGAGCTCCCTCGATGACCTAAGTCTGGGAAAGAAGGACGGACGTTATGAGGATTAGTGAACCGCCCCATTAGAAATTTCGTAATGTAAGAAAACGACCCATATGTCAGAATAGTACCACCCGAGGGACGGGTGCGATCGAAGTATAAAATTTGGGGCGATTACATCGGTAACGGTAACCCGATAGGCTAAATGGTCATACGAGAGGTATTCCAGTATGTTGACTGGTTGGTTAGCCAGTCAAGGACGAAGTCGGAATGGGATAGTGAGAGACAGCGATTAATTTGTCAAGTAGACAAATTAATCAAGCACGATTAAAAATTAGATATCAAATTTCCCAAAGTAGAGCAGTCGGGTACCGATAGGCATCAGTACCACACAACGATAAGTTTATTAGTTCCTAACGATAGAGTGACCTAAGAGCGATGTTAATTAATTTATTGGGTAAATAAATTAATTAACAATGATTAGAAAATCAAATTCTTAAGAAGAGGGCAATTAGTACCGACAAGGATCGGTACCACATAACGAGAATTTTTATTAGTCACTAATGACCACGGTGACCTAAGAGTGAATGTTAATGTAAATGCATTATGATTACAGGGAGGTACCTGTATTGTGACGAAGGCGAGAGTATAAACTGTCTGCTGACAGGTAAGTACAACTCCGCCTACAGCATGGATAAAATGAATTTAAAATGATGCTTTTCCAGTATTTTAAGTATGTATCTTGCACACGATGCTGCACAGCATACATAAGAGCATATAGCTTCACAATCGAGTAGATTGATGAAAGAACAAGATAGAAGCCATAGATCCCTACCGCGTAGGATTGGGGACAGCTTAGAGAAGCGTATGGCTAGAACAGTTAAACAAGATGGAAATAAATAGGTGTGTCGTACCGGCTCCTTCAGTCGAAGGGGTTTCCAGTTAAAGAAAGTTCAGGCCACAAGTTGAGCATCAGTTGATGGCTCTTCGGCATTAGTTGACCTCGGGCGTTACCGTTGGTCTGCGCGCACACGGTACTGACACATGGGCCCTAAATAGACAAGAAAAGAAAAGAGAAGTTTGAAGCATAAATGAACATAACCGGATCATGCATTAGTTATAGTTCGCTATGCTTTCTTTTTCAGTAGAGTGCATACAGTACACGATGCTTCTGTCATGCATAAAGTATGTGAAGTTTTATATTCAGTGTTATGACATGTTATGTGATGACATGATATGTGAGCTGATATGTGATATGCTTATATGATATGTGATTTATTAAGTGATATATGTCATGCCTATGATTTTACGTATGTGCTATGTTTTAAACATGTTTTGCGGTTAACATGTTGTACTTATTGAGCGTAAAGCTCACGGAGTGTGTTCATGCTGTAGGTAAGCATCCTATAGCGTAAACATCAAGGGACGATGATGATGGCGGAGGTGGATGTGAGGATGAGGTTATGGATACACCGCGAGTATTCTTCCGCACAGTATGAGTAAATAATATTTTGAATGGTGACAGTTAAATAGTATTTTGAATAGTAAAGGTTAAATGGTATTTTGGAACAGTAAACAGTATATGTACGAGTAGTATATTTAAATAGTATCTGGTGAATAGTAATCAGATAAACATGTATATAATTATGTATGTATAATTGAAATCCTTATGTTTTTCAAATTCTGCATTTTAATAGTATGCGTACGTGAATAGTAAATACGTACGTGTATATAAAAAAAAAAAAAAATCCCTCTAAATTTATAGTCTTAAATTCAGCAAGTTTAAGTATCGTTTTTAAAGAAGCAAGTAATAGAGTTTACAGTGACGGTCCGGGCCGCTGAGGGCACGGGGCGTCACAAAATGTAAGCAGAAATGCTGCCAAAATTTTGAAAATGGCATAAAGGGCATTTTAGGAAACGAAGGATAAAAATGTGCTTAGAAATAAAAACTGAGACCCCTCAGTATGTTAGAGTTGATAATGGAAGATTAAACTGTGACGCCTTAAATTTTATTTAAGGGTTAATATATAATTTAAATAAAATTAATGTGCCAAAAATTAATTAAAAATCTTTTGGAAACCCTAGGTTGGTTTCCTAGTCAAATTCCACTCAAAAAATCAACAATTTGAACTTCAAAAACCCTAAAATATTCGGCCATTACTTGGGATTTTAATTAAAATTTAAATCCTACAAATCCAAGGAGGATTCAAACTCAAATTTCATCCCTTAAATAAAAAGAAGAAATTCGGCCATAAAGTGTAGGAAATAAAGGAGATTTTATTTGAATTAAAAGCTAGGTCAAAACTCAATCAAAATTCAAATTATTTTTCCTGATTAATTTCGGCCACTTAAAGAGAAATAAGGAGAGAAAAACCCTAGCCACAAAACAGCACAAAAACTTTCCTTTTTACCCCTCAAAAGATTCGGCCAAACAAGGAAGCAAAAAGGAAAGAAAAACCTAGTATAAAAACCCTCTTTCAACTCTCATTCACCTTTCCCTTTCACTCTCAAAATTCGGCCAGCCTCCCCTTCTTTCCTCTCTGAATTTTTCTCTCCCAAAACACACCCAAAACAGCAAGCAAAAACCTACCTAAAGGTAGCTCAAAGATTCAACAATTTTTGAGACAAAAACAAGGTGAGAAATCAACTTCTTTTTCCTTCCTTTTCCTTTTGATTTTAAATCTGAAATTTATATGGTTTTTCTCCACTGTTTTCCCTACTATTTTGAAGACTCCAACACTCACACAATTTCAGCGAAAAAGGAGACCAAGCATCAAAAATAGTGCAGCACAAACAAGGTGTGATTTCTCTCTCTAAAACCCTAAAAATTCTGCCTCATTGATCCCCTTTCAAAAACCCTATTATCACATGTGTAAATTTTATGATTTTTGCCAATTTGATTCTTGGGTTGTATTAATGACATATAAATAAGGTTCTCCACGAAATTTCATGATCATTGGATGAAAATTGAATTGGTTTGAGGCTAATTGAAATTCGGGCAGGAAAAACGGAAATCTGGAAAATTACCATATGAACGGTAAACTTGTGTCAGCCATAACTTGAGGATTAAAAATGATTTTTGAGTGAATCTTGAGCCTAAATTTAAATTCAAGATGTCCCCTAAATGCCTGCAAAATTTCAGAACCAAACTCATCCGTTGGCCTAGTTAAAGTACTTTTCAAAGATAGGTGGACAGATCTGCCAGTTTTTGAACTGAAACCGAAACCCAAATTTCATGCTTGAAAACAACCCCTCGGATTTTGGCCTAATTGAATAACCAAACGATCTCTAAAAATTATAAAAATTACATGGAATTAAAGCTATGGATGTCTAGTTTAACATATTAAAAATTTAGAATTTTTGGGATTAAAAATGAATTAATATTGATTTTACAGTCAGCCTAGATCAGTCTGCCCATGACCAGTAATATCATAACTTAGAGTTTTTCACAAATTTTTTTTTTAAATCCCAAATGTTTATTAAACATTTTAAAATCCTTTTGTGGCACACTAAAATGATTGGATGATTATGTCTAGACCTAGACTGATCATATGTTGTGATTATAGGATTTATTTGACGTTCTTGCTTGATTCGTGGATCACGTTGTTGCAACGCTTGTGCAATAATCGAGGTAGGACTTTCTAGCCTTTTCTGAGAGTAGTCAAGTGTTTTAAATTTTCCTGTTTTATCGATGGCATGCTGTTTTCAGTTTATGAAATTATTATATTGTTTTTGATGAAATAAACACATGCAAAGTGTTTTGTAATAAATGTGTATTTTAAAGCGTGTTTTGATTAATGGTATAATATAACTTGGTAAATACCATCTTTTGAATAATCCGGTGAACATAATTGAGCTCTAGTTCACGATCATTATAAATGATGTGTGCGTCCCAAAGTTGATGCCATGGGGGAAGGTCCCTAAACCTGCGCAGGGCCGTTCGGCCTATTTAGACCGTAACGAGATGATCTAGGATAATTCAATTCGAGGCACGTATATTATAGCTACGACAAGTCCTCACTCAAAATATGATGGTTTATTTTAATGATTTATTATTTTAATATTGGGGCACGTATATTGCAGCTACGCTAAGTCCTCAGCAGAATAAAACTTGTATTAAAAAAATGTTTTTCACGAAATTATTGATTGTTTTTGGAAATGATTATTATGCCATGTATTCTTAAATTGTTAACTATTTTTGAAAACGAATATTATGTCATACTTATAAATGTTACCTGTTTAACCCACCTTTGTTTCTGTCCTACTGAGCCAGCGCTCACGTCCTTTTACTTTATGATTTCGAAATGACTACTTCCAGGTGTGGGAGGTAGCAGTTCTGAAAATCGTTGAGCTATCCGTTTTTACCGAAGATGATGCTATCTGTTTTCTCCATCTTCTTCTTTCTGTTTCTCGTTCTGATATAATGAGACCTTAAGTTTAGACTTTATTTCACGTTATTTAAATTTCATGCTTGGGAATATTTTATGGTTGGTAATTTCTTTTGAAGACGGATTTTGTGTTTGATTTCCGCATTAAAAAGTATTTATTTTCTACTTTATTTTATTTTGTGGTTATGATGCTACTTTATAAATAATTAGGCTCAACTAAATTATAATGTTGACCCGTTTTTTGTAATAAATTTTTTCCTTAAATCTCGGGTTGATATTATGATTTGGCTGTCGTATCACGTGTCTAAATTTTGGGCCATGACATAAACTCAAGAGGAATAGTAAAATGACCCTCAATGTCTAAAATGCCAAGAATGGGAAGAAAATTACGTTAAGGTTATTTTACGAAACGAGGGGTAAAATTTATAGACGGGATGGAAAACCCGAGCCACTTGGGAACCAAGGCTTGAGAACGTGATGATAAACGTTTTAGGAGTAGTGAAATACCCATTTGAGGCTCCGAAATGCTAGAAAAACGAGAAACAACCCTAGGTGTCGGAATAGTACCTCTGAGGTTTGGGTGAGGAATAGTTACTGATTTTGCAGCAAATAATACTGTAAAAATATATCAAAGTCTAAGAAATATTATTTTATGATATTTGGGCTTAGAAAATCCCAGAAAAATGATAGATTGGAAACATTATGATCCCAAGACCTACCAGGGGTAAAATGGTCATTTTCACCAAAAATTTCCGAAAGGCTCGAAAAGGACCGTTAAGGACCTAGAATGCCTTAAATAAGATTCTAAAAGCCATAACTAAGATTTTAATGTTAAAATCCAAAGTTTATGAAGTACACGAGCGTGTACTCTAGAACATGGGCATGCAAGAAAAACTCGAGAGGTACACGGGCTTGGACACTGACATGTATCAGACCGTGTATCACATAAAGAGAAGAAATGTGTTGAAATGCTAATAACAAAATAAATTTATGCAAAGTGAGAAATGATGATGGGTATTAACAGATAATATTTTGTCTGTAGGGACCTAAATTAGAGAAGGTACAAGAACTGCAAAGGAAGTCAGAGATTGGACATTAGCGCAGTTTTGATAAGTTCAAGCATTTTCATGTCTAGAACATGAAATACTGTGATATTTAATTATGTACTAATTGTACATTAAATGCAAAGTCTTACGGGCACTAGGGTGTAGTTAGACTAACACACCCAACGAATTGATAAAGTGAGATGTGTACTGTGGGTACACTATGGAAAGAGTGTGACTAAACTTAGGACACACCCATAAGTTAAAGAATGTGTAAAGACCTATAGGTATTAAAGGTTCCTGGCTTTGAGGTATTGATTAATGCCACCCGGTCGAAACTATAATTGAAAGATGGTAATGAAACCACTTTTGGCGTACCGGCCTCTAGTAAGGTGGGGGTGTACAAGTCCTTCGGGGACACAAGAACTTCTTCGGGCGATGATGGACTGTAGAGGATGTGATGACTGCTCTGTACATGTAAACTTAATTACCATGTAATGAGTAATTAAGTTAATAAATGCAGTGTGAATTACTATTTATGTAGTAATGAATTAGACGAGTACGGAATTGTTTAATCACTATTTATGTAGTGGAAAGGGCTACCGACAAGTACAATCGGTTTGCCTCGTAATATGTGAAATACGCCTGTGAGGCACGTAGTATCGAGAAAACGACCCAGACGGCCATATCTTGACACAAAACTGATGAAATAGTCGTCAACATGCTCAGACCGGTCATCTAAGTGAAATAATGAAATTTCACTTGATAAATATATCGTATCGAGGAAATAGTCGGGATGACGTTTTCTTGACCTAAAACTGGTATATTTATAGTTAGCAGGCCCAAACTAGTTAATTGGGCATGAAATACGAGGTTTTATCAGAGAGATACGTAATGTCCGGAAAGGGGTCAAGATGACCTATTCTTAGCCCGAAACTGATATATTTAAACTTAGAACGCCCAAATTGGTCGGTCTAGCATAAAAGGTGATTTCCGTGTCAGAATCACATAGATACCAAAAAATGGTCCAGACGACCTCAGATGGATGTAAAACTGCTAAAAATGGATTCAACACATCCAAATTAGGGAGGATAGCTTATGTCTGACATTTCGTGTAAAAAAGTTATACTACACGCACGCAGTGTCGGTACAGTGTAAGACACAACCATAGTATAGGAAATAAATAGTGATATAACATCCTGCCCTACGTAGGGTTAAACAGTACTATTACAGTCAGCTGCTGTTGCCAACTGCGATAGACTGTAACCACTTGGGACATTGGCAACTTACTTTTAACTTGCTTTTAACTTATTCTGATACCACCTGTGACGGCTGGTATCTTATTTTTAACCTACTTCTTTTAATATGCTTACTTTAACTTCCCATATAAACATGAAAAAAGGGAATAATTTTTTTTTCTTTTCTTAAACTTTACTTGGAAATTATATCATCGTAAACCATTTACTATCGTAAACATTTTACTTTCTCATAACTTGATATACATCATAAAACATCATTTCAATACTCTTTTAACAGCTCAGCGGAAGACTTATAGCAGTACCATAACCCTCGCCTAGTCCCTTGGTACATGCAGATCTCGTTCGTCATCAATCACTTATCTTATCTTCATACAGGGGCTTACCTACAACATAAATAAACTTGTAAGCGACAGGCTCAGTAAGTTCAAACATACATTCATGACATATAATGATTCACACTATATAGTACAGGGTAATTCTGATACTGATTGTAGCCTCGGAACATTTCATTATACATATCGTACATTACTTAGCAATCATACTTATCGTACACAATCTGGTTAACATACTTGTATACATTTGAACATACTTTACTTCATAATCCCACTTCCATACTTAGCATCGTAAACATACTTAATGTATTTCATGCATACTTTAACATCATGGACATACTTTTGTACTTATCATGCTTTAATCTCCTGAACATGCTTTCATACTTGAATCTTGTGAACATACTTTCATATTTAACATACTTGAACCATCATAGTCATACTTATATTTACTTCAACCTCGTACACCTAGCATACTTAACTTATGCTAAACTTCGTAAACATAACATATTGAAAACATTACATACTTAAACGTATGTTTACACATCGTAAACATAACATATTTATCATACATAATATCGTGAAATTACTTTCACATTTAACATAATAAAGATACTTATTATACTAAGCATTGTGAACAATACATACTTATGTATACTTAAAATATCCTTAACCTTATAACATACTTTCATACTTAAATAACATTGTATACACATATCATTCATTACTTAAGCATTTGTATTTAAACATAACATACATATAGAGCATACTTAACATAGTATGATTGACTTATACATATCAACTTATGCGTAAAAATTGATATGCGTAATAGTTATGACATATCTTATGCATAACACGAATGTTAGTCATGTTATGCTTACTTATTACCATGAATAGTACTATTTACTATGAATAGTAACTTTATAATATTATGCTTGCTTAACACTCATACTTAAGCGTATTTATCATCACTCATATCATACTGGACAAAACATATCTGATGCCAATTATGACATCAGAACATTAACAGAACATATATCATACATTACTTTAGATTTCATACTGAACGTATATAATATTTAAAACGTACTTATATATACTTTTCATCAGAACCATACTTGACATATTGCACATCGTGAGTACACTTTCATACTTAACATGCTTTTAACATACTTGATATCCTGAACGTACTTGCATTCTTGACATGCTTTAAACGTACTTAATATCTTGAACATACTTTCGTGATATCCTCTACAATTTACATAACATTAGACTTCCAAACCCGGGACGTACCACCATCAGTTTGGGGAGCCCTATAATAACTAAACAGAATTTCATGCTTATCATTGTAAACATATCATAATTTAAACATAGTATATTTAACATATGCTTAAAATCGTGAATATGACATACTTGACACGCTTGCTATTGTTAAAATACTTTCGCATTTAACATCATGAATATACTTATCATACTGAAATACATTAAACTTTATAAATATACTTAAGCATCGTAAATACAATTACGTATGCTTAAATATCCTTAACATCAAACATAACATGGATCACTGACATAATAAATAACAAGCATTGTTTTTGCATCACTATTCACTGTGAATATTAACTCTGACCATGAACAATACTGTCGACTGTGAACAGTACCGTTGATAGTGAACAGTGACTGTGACTGCATCGGTATTCGTAGTGTTAGTATGTCTTATGCTCAATTATGGCAATTCTGAAATCTTATGTCTTTATCTGATAATGAATTCTGCTATTGGGCCCCTGAATTGGTCGTACCGTAATGCGTGCATAACTGAGAGGGATTCTGGGGAGTGACCCACTGGCCAATCCTCTACAGTCTGAATATATCAGACTTCTAAACTCGGGACGTACCACCATCGGTTTGGAGTCCTATTATAACTGTAACTAAAATTTGAGAAACCTCCGCCTGTGTGGGAGGCTGGTACGCCAATACTGATTTAATTACTGAGTTTCTGATGGTTCCTGACCAGTGGCAATTATGCTACCTCCTGGGTCTGGAACTCTCTGTAATTTATTCTGTAATTTATTCTGTAGTTTATTCTGTACTTTTCTTAAGATTTTATCTCTTATGTTAGTGTGCATACAGCACCTAACTACTAAATTTCTATCATCTATATCACATAAACATATTGAATAAATTTATGCTGCAGACAAATAAATGTCTAAACTTATAAAATATAACACATAAACATAAACATATTAAGTCAATTTATATTTGACTTAGACATAACGCATAGTTTATAACATGACTTTTGTAATATTCAAATCATAGTATCTTGGCACTAAAACTGCACATAAAACACATAAACATGACCAGTCCATTTATATTACAGACACGGAAATATTTAAACTTACATGCTGCATATAGAATACATAACACATAAACATGTCAAGTACGTTCATATTACAAACAATTAAATATTCGAACTTGCCATATATAACACTTTAACATAGAAATCAATTCATGTTTGACTTAGGCTTAACACATAAACATCCAATGTTTAAAGCTTCAGTCTTATTATTTTACTGATTCTTGTCTTTCCTTACTGTCCTTCGTATGGTTCCGACTAGGGGCATTATCATTGCCTCCATAGTCTGGAACTCTTCTCATGTCTTTCTTTTATTGTGTGTATTTATTAAATACACCTTTGTGCATATAACACCTCACATATATACTTTACATTTCATACATAATATATAAACATATTACATAATTTTATGTAACCGACAATAGAATGTCTGAACTTGCTATATATAACGTGTAGACATAAATATGTCAAGTCAATTTACATTCGACTTAGACATGACACATAGTTTATAACATAGCAGTGGTTAGCCACACTTTGGTGCATATAGCACTCATACATATAACTTTCATATAGCATGCAAACATAGACATAACATGTCAATTTATGTTGTAGTCAACTAAATGCTTGAACTTGTAACATATAACACATAAAAGTCCATACATGTTGCAGACATAAAAATATTTAAAACTTGCCACATATGACACTTAGACATAATGGTCTATTCATGTTGCAGTCAATTACATGTTTGAACTTACAGATACCTCTGCTTGTATCTCCTTTCTTGCCTTCTTGGTCTGCAGACGTCCCTTCATCGCGTCTGTATCGGATTCCTATAACCGAAATAATCACGGTTATTTTCGTTATTTAAATCATACATAAAGCTCAATAAAACATAAGAATTCTACGTTTCATTTCCCAATCATGAATTAGGGTTCTAATATCCCATTTATAATTTTTTCTGTCAACTTTTGTCAAAATTTATGATGAATAGTAACCTTGACGTGAATAGTAACTTTGACTAATGATCATACATTCATTTAAGTACTTTCCTTCTTTTAAAATCTTGAACTTGACCTTAAAATCTTAATTGAACCCATCTGTCACTTTTCTGCTACCTTTTGGAAAAATGACCTTTATGGACTGAACTTTTGGCAAAATTATCATTTTGCCTTTAACGTGATTTTTTCTCGCTTAAACTTTACTTTTGGCCTTTAAAATCCTCATTAGAGTCTTTGAAGCATATTCGAAGCTTTAACGGTTCATTTGGACTATTTCCCAAATCTTTGGTAAAAATTACCGTTTTTGCCCTTAACGGGATTTTCTTACTTTTCTTCAACTTAAAACTCGATTTTGGCTATAAGAATTCTATTTAAGATATTCTAAGGCTCTAACGGTCCTTTCCGAGCATTTTAGAAATTTTGGTCAAACTGACTGTGAATAGTAACTTTGACCATGAATAGTACCTTTACTCTGATCATGAATCTTGTCATTTTATTACTTGAACTGGATATTCTAAGCTCAAAAACCATAAAACAATAAACTTAAATGCTTAACGCCCCTTTTTGGACATTTCTGAAATTTTTGGTCAAAATGATCATTTTACCCCTGACGGGCCTTTGGGTCATAAAATCTTTACTTTAATGTTTTAATGGGATTTTCTAAACCCAAAAGTCATAATTCATCTTTCTTAGGCCTTAATAAATTTTTATAGCATTAATCGCTATACTTTCTACAATTATTTCACCCCCGACCCTCGAGTGGTACTATTCTGACTCTTGGTCGTTAATCCTCTTTTTCGGGCCTAGGTCACCGAAGGGGCTTAGGTTTTCATCCTGACCACATTTTTACCCCTCGTTTCCTAAAATACCCCTTTGTGCCATTTTTGAAATTTCGACAGCATTTCCGCTTAATTTTTGAGTTCCCGGCGTTTAGGAAACGCCTCGAAACCATCTAATCTATTTCTATTCTACCACGTACTATACCGGAGGCCTATATTTTTATGCAAAAATTCAACTTTACGTAAAAATCTTTACATTTTTCACATTTTCTTATTTGACTATTTTTCATACACATAGTCTATTTTTCTTATAATTTCACATGCTAAAACACATAATTAATATATAATCATTCTGAAACATAAATTTCAGGAATGGAGAGACCAAAGTCACTACCTAAATCGTTCCACTGGTGATCGAACAAACCATTCGGTCTCGTGCGAACAAACTTTATTTCACCATTCTGCACTTTTTGAAATTCCGTCTTGTAATTCTGACACCGCGAATGTGTCCGGAATGTTGAAAATAGGCCTACGGGCCATTCTTCAAATTTTGGGGTCCGGTCGCCGTTGACCGGCACTGACCGGTGTTGATCGGTCGTTGACTGGCGGCGGCGTGGAGAAAGGAGGCCACCATCTCGTAGATCTTGACGTGAGGAACCCATTAGTGGTGTTAATTTCACCAATCGAGGCCCCTATCACAGGAATTGAGCCCCCGAAAACTGAGGGCAGCAGCGAGCTTCAATTCACCATCTTGCCGGCTTCTTTCCTTGAAATTGGTTTAGGGCTTTTGTTTCCCATGAAATTCTGAGCATTTTGGTACCAGTGGTGTGACTCAACTCTGTCGGAAACGGTGAGTTTCACGACGGTGAAGGCGAAGGGTTGGGCGGCATGATCCGGCGGCTATTGAGGTGAAACAAGACCTGGGTTTTGTTCTACTCTTCACCACGAGTCTTTTGGGACCGGAATCGTGTTGATCGGACGTCGGACGACAGAGATCCAGCCATTCGAATTTTTTCGGCCACCGTAGCTTTGGGTGGCACGTGCGGGCTCTTCTGGCGTCTGCTCCATTGCGTCGGCACATCCTTGGACTCGGCTAGGCGAGAGCTTTCCAACGGTGCTGGCGGTGTCAAAAATGGACATCATTCCCGATGGTCGATTACAGTTCACCGACGGTATGTGGGAGAAAGTGAGGAAATGAGAAAATTGTGAGGGCCTTTTTACGAATTTCTGATTTTTTGCCCTTATATATACTTTTTCACCCAAAATTTCAACATGAGCTATCTTGACTAATTTGGGCATGCTGAATCCAAATATATCAGTTTTATTCTCATCTGAGATCACCTCGTTCAGTTTCCGGTACTACGAATTCCTGGTCAAAATTTACCTTTGTGCTTAATTATCTAATTTGAGCATATTGATAGGCTATCCTGACTAATTTGGGTGTGCTGAGCCCAAATTTATTAGTTTCAACTTCATTCAAGGTCATCTAGACCAGTTTTCTAATACTGGATGTTTCCCAATCAAAATTTACATTTTATGCTCAATTGACTAAATTGAGCATACTGATTCTAAATATATCGGTTTTATATCAAGAAAATGTCATCTTGACCAATTTCTTGATACTGTGTGTTACACACACATATATACACATAAAATCACTACGATTTACATTTTAAACATGAAATTCATTGTGTACATTTCATGTACCGATTTTCCGAGAATGATGAAATTTCCCAGTAATCACAAGTGAATCATGACAAGTGGGCTCATAGGCATTTCAACCTAACCAAGAATGTTTAGAGATGTCTAGAATGAAAATCGGAGCCTATAGACACAATTACAGTTGAAATCTAGAAAACTACCGAAAAATAGCCAATACCGGAAAGGAAAGATTTAGACTGCAACAAGAGGCCTTCACAGATGAATTTTAGCCTTAGAAAACCACGCACATGCAGCGAATTTTCAGCCAAACATAGCCCTTGAGTCAAGCCCACATGCTTATGACAAATGGAATTAAAATAAGCAAAAGTTATGACAACATACTATTCCTTTCTCATGCTATTTAATGCACTCCATTAATGCAACCTTGGCCAAGTTTTTTTTTTTTTTCTGAATTTCCCGGCTGAAACCCATGGTTTTTCCAGCCTCCAAATGCAGAAAAAAAAAAAAAAACTTATCCCAAGATGGTCAATGAAGGCTAGGGTAGGGTGAATAAAAAATTGCCAAAGTAAGGACCAAGGACTAGTGCTTTATCAACTCATTTAATGCATCTTTTAGGTCCCTCTTCCCCATGGTGTTCCAACACTTGATGGGCTGCATATACACAAACTTTTATCCCCAATTTAGTTAAGTTTTGGCTTAATTAAGTTGGTTTAAAGTTAGTTAACCTTGCTTAGAATTTGCCTATAAATATGTGCACACACCCTTGCCTTCCACTTCTTCTTTTTTCTACCACCTAAAAGCTCCCAATCAAAGCATTCCTTTCCTTCTTTCTTCAGCCAAAAAATCCACCACTTCTAGCCTCCCAAACATAAAAAATTTCTTCATAAAAAATCTACACCAAGGCTTGCTCACAAAGGTGCTTAGGAGTACACATCTCAAGGCTCATTTTGGTAAGGTCCTAGAACCGAAATTTTTGGTGATTTTAGTTTTGTTATGACTTGATAATAAGAAAAGCCTTGCGTTTTTCTTCCTAGCACAAAGTTGTTCCCTCCTCCTCTTGGTCCCCACAGGTTGGTCGTGATCATCAACCCCTCACTTGGCCCGGTTTGTGCTAGTTTCAAGCACACTAAGGTATAAACAAAAAAACCTTACCTTTTTATGGTTAGTTGATTTTAAGTTTTGATCAAGGCCATTTATGTGTATTTGTTTATGCACATGGTTTGTAATAATTTTATTTTGAGCCCTTAAGTTTCTAGTTTTTAAGTTTATGTGGTTGTGGTTGTGTTTACAATTTTTACGAATGGTTATTAGCATGTGTGATGCGATGAACGTATAAAGATGTGACTGGACACAAATCTGTCCCTAGAAAAGGCCATGGATTTTGGCTATTTTGACCCCTTTAGAGTTCGAATTTGAAATTTAATAAAA
The DNA here is from genome assembly GCA_035233585.1 of Antiaris toxicaria. NCBI lineage: Eukaryota > Viridiplantae > Streptophyta > Magnoliopsida > Rosales > Moraceae > Antiaris > Antiaris toxicaria. The sequence continues at coordinate 60,563,896 of CP141154.1, read as the reverse complement.
ATGTTGTTTTAAGGAAATTTCGATATGGTCATTTTTGCATCTAATAGCCCTCGGCCAAAAATGAATTTATGATAGGTTTTTAGAGTGTTTTTTACTCGGTGTCCAAAACTAGGAACAAAATCCAAACCCAGAAATTGGTCTCGGGTTTTATTAAAAATGGATGACTTAGAGTCTGAACTGGACTTCGGGCTCAACATAAAAGTTGTAGATCTCGTCGAGACATTAAAAATGACATATGGTGTTTTAAATATTTGGCCGTTTCGTGCCTCAAACAGAGCCATTTTCAAAGTGATGGAAAACTGAGACTTTTACCAAAAAAAAATAAATAAATGGGCACTTAGCCCACAGGTTTAATGAAATTAGGAGTTGATAGAGTTAGATTTAAGCTTCGAGGTGAATATGAGATTTGTTCATCTCGTCGAGGACGAAAACTTTAATGTTTAACAAATTTGCAAACAAAGTCGTTTCAATCAAGTTTCAAAATAATTTTCCAAAAATGGTTCAAAAACCACCTTTAAAATGTAACTTCAAAAATGTGATTTATACACTTCAATAAAATAAAAGTGTTTTTTAATACTTTAAAATACAAACATGGTTTTCATAAAAAACGTCCCCCACCTTCCAACGGGGTGATAAGGGGACGGTTTTAAAATAAAGAATTTTTTTCCCAAGAATTTTATAAGTCAACCTATACAATTTTTCAAAGGAAAACGGTGTGTGTAGCCCGATAGGCTACCACACCAAACAAGCCTTAGTAGCCCGGTAGACTACTACCCCAAACAAGCCATAGTGGCCCGATGGACCATTACACCAAACAAGGAATAGTAGTACGGTAGGCTACCACACCTCAACAAGCGAAGTAACCCGGTAACCTGGTAACCTGGTAGACTACTTAGTTACCAACACGCAAGGTAATTGATAAGTTGACTGATCAATAAACCAGTCAAGGACCGTGTTTTGAACAACACTGTGAGGAACGTGTAGGAATAAAATCGGTAAAAACGCATTAGAGTGGTGTAGCAGAACAATAAAAATTTTTCAAGATCGTTAAATATCTCATGATGCCATATATAATAAACCAACAACAATTTAAACTCATACCTCAAGGACGCCAATCTGCAGTAGGAGAATGATCAGAGGGCTTCAACCAACTAGCCTTCTCTACTATTCTCCAATTCTCGAATGGCTGAGTGTGTGGGCACTCTTAACCTCGATCGATATGCGAGCACTGCTAGTCTTCTTCTGCCACCCAGATCTCTAAAGGACTTATTGTCACGGTGAGTTGTGCAACAATAAGCCTGCTCACCTGAGAGTCTGTGGTCTAAGAGAACTAGAGTGGCATGACCTCTATTTATAGACTTGCATGAGGTGACCCTCTGAATTTGAATTGGATTAGGAGAAGATTTTCTCCCTTATCCACACACAAAATCTGAATTTTTCCAAGCCAAATCCCAACTAAAAAATTCAGCCACCTTCAGGATTTTGCATTCAAAATTCAAACAGGATTTTAACTTGAATTTTATCTCACCATTACCCAACGAAAAAATTTGAAAATCTCTTTTAAGATTTCCTTAAAAATTTAAGCCACAAAAGTAGGGAGAGAATCAAAAATTCAAAAAATTTCAGCCACAAAAGTAGGGAGAGAATCAAAAATTCAACTAGGATTTTCAACCTTGAATTTTATCTCATCCTTATCCAAAATAACCAAAAATCTCCTTGAGATTTTCCCTCAAAATATCAGCCACTTTTAGGGAGAAGAGAATCCAAATTCAACTGGGATTGAAACTTTAATTTTTCCCTGAACCTTATCCATAAAAAATCTGAAAATTCCATGAGGATTTTCCTTAAAATTTTCGACCAAGTTAGTTAGGATTTGGATTCAAAATTCAAGTAGGATTCAAACAAGATTTTCCTCTTCATAATCCAACTCAAATTCAAATTCTAGCCTTGTGGAATTATCTACAAAGAATTTGAATTCCACTTGGACTGTGATTCAAAATTTGAATTTCAAATTTCAAAATTCAAAATTCAAAATTCAAAATTCAAAATTCAAATTTCAAATTTAAGTTTCAAATTCAAATTTCAAATTCGAATTTCAAATTTAAATTTCAAATTCAAAATTCAAATTTCAAAATTTAAATTTCAAAATCCACAAACAATTGTATTTCAAATTCTTGTTCTCATGGATAATTTTCTACAACTCCAATCCAATCTCAAATAAAATCATGGCAACTTTATTTGGAGTTTGAATAATTATGTACTCTATTATCCAAAACAAAATCTGAATTCAACCGGAGAGAATCTTGTCCACCATCCTAATCCTATGTTAACACCATCCATGCATAATCAACTAGCCAATAGCATACTCAAATCAATTTGCCAATCGTTAATGAATTATGTGGAGCTACTAGAGGGGCCAATTGGACATATATAATTGGGCTCCTATGAATCCATATGATCATCATTCTTTACCGAATAACTAAACCATACGATCACTAATTTTAGAGTCACACCACTATAAACCTGAAACTAAACTCTAATTATATACCGTATTACGTAAGCCTGTGATAAGCTATCATCCAACGACCTTGTCATGTATGCAGAACCCTTATATGATATCCATGATCAGCCTTAGGTTAAAGTCCATTTAATCTTACTGATCAGGCTATCTTAAAGTTCCATTATACTATCGAATAAGAAAATGATTATTCATCATATGTGAATAAGAAGTCATCCGCCCAGCAGATGACCCAAGGCCTTGTCCATTTTCACATCCAGTATAATGCCTTTAAGAGGATACCCTTAACTCTTATTATAGCTATGATTCCAATATCTGTAAACAAACCCTTCATTGTATACAAGTCATGCACCCAACGAACCGGTCTATAAGCTTACTACCTATGAGATGCTTTAGCCATTGGAACATCAAAGTACACAAGTCATATATATAAAGTAATTCATTCACTCAGGATTAAGGTTACTGCACAATGAACGTCAAAAGTAGATTGATCCACTTATAGCGGACTACGTAGATCAATCATGTTTTAGTCCTGCTCTAATATGTTACCACCAAGCAACATATCTATGTCTCTACTTGGGAGTCTATGCTCCAGACAGTCAAGACAAACCGTCCCCACCATGGCTTTAGACAACATAATAGTCTTAATGATACGGTCAATCTCCTACCTTATAGACCTTTTAGGAAAGTGTACCTATCGGTTTCTATAGTACAGTGGATAACAATATCGAGTCTCGATCCTACAAGGACTAACGAGTGCTAGTACTTACTCTTTTCTTATTATCTATCCTACAAACAGTCGATTTATACTGAAATAATTAAATAAGAATTAAATTAAACCAACCCAACACAAAATCAACTCTAAACGGCAGAAAATCAAGATGAAATCAATCCAAACTAACAATACCTAGATAATGAATCCCCCTAAAATGTCAATTGCATCTAATCCTTAATATATCAATTTATCTACAAATCATTGGACCGTGAAAACTCCTTAATTATGTTAATAGATTTCTTAAGCTTATTAACAGCTAACCCCAGGTTGATTAATTGAAATCTCTTCCTAATTAAAACCTCCAGAATTGCATTAATCAATCAATGAATCTCTCTATTAGGTTTGACCTTAATCTGGAGGATTTACATTGTCCTATCTCTAGAATCACGTGCAACTCCCTTCAATTATGCAAGATCAAATCATACATAGGATTTCTCAATCACAGTTGTATGATATCAAACATGAATCAATACACCAGTAACTGTCAATTCAATGATAATAAAGAACACATAATTGAATCTCAATGAACTTGAAGAATAAATTGAATTAAATAAAGAACAAATAACAATATTCATTCTAGGGTTCCTCCTATCTAGGTATCAAAGAAATCAGTTCATAATCAATGGAATAACTGCACTACAATTCAATAGAATACAAAGAATAATTGAATCCATGACAAATCCTCTCGATTCTAATGCAATCCAACTTGAATTGATCGATGGTAGCTTATTGGAGTGTTTCTTTCTCTATTCTACCTCCTCTCTGCTGCTCTAGGGTTTACTATTGCAGTTTTATGGCTCTCCTCTCCAATTGACAGATCCTGCCCTTTTTATAGAACAAAATTTGACTTCCTGGGTAGAACACGGGCTTCGACACGGTCTCTAGTAGATTTTACACGGGTGTGTATTAACCAACACGGGTATGTGTTCTCCCTCGACATGGGCGTGTACTTGTCAAATCGCTGAACACGCCTGTTTCTACTATACACGGCCGCTTACATGGTTCATGGTCAGTTCTGTAAATGACCACTTACACGGCTGTGTACTAGACCATGTTTCATGTTTAATATCGCCGAACACGCCCGTTTTCCCAAAACACAGCTTTCCACATGTTGGTCAGTCCGAGAGGTACACGGCCACATACACGGTTGTGTACCAAACTGTGTTCCGCTCAACTTCAGTCAAAAAGGCTTCAAACTACTCTGAATCTCCTCCTTATGCTCCCATTGCTTTAGTTAGGACCTGAAAACAACATATAAACTGATCAAGTGCAAAAGTCCATGAAAGTATCCCTAAACCAAACAATAATGGCCTAAATATAGACTAAAAATATTTACAGTTTAGCACTTATCAAATCTCCCCACACTTAAGCATTTGCTTGTCCTCAAGCAAATAATAATTCTAAATCATAAACCTTTCTAAATATCCCTCTCTCTCTTATCTCAACGCATCTCTCCATATTCCTTCCTACTATGACTTCTGAACCAAATTAAAATACAAGTAAAATCCAACAGTCCTAGACTAAACTTCTATAAACTATCATCCATAAGTAATCATGTTGATAGTCTTTCTGGAATCAAAAGCATAGGACTCATACCCTCACATAGGATTCACTCATAAAACACTCAAAGTGTTTAGGGTAGAGAATATATCATAACACTCAAATCAATGCATAGTAGGAATCTTAACCATAAGCTTACTAATATATCACATTACTATAATTAGATGCATGAATTAAAGGATCCTTATCATGGCTGGGATAAGGTTTGGGTGGCGGTATAGAAAGAATGGAAAAAAATGGATCACAGGTTAACCAAGAAAAAAAAAAAGATAAAGGACATGTCTATACCAAATCACACAAAACCTGACTCTCTTGTACATAGAACCTTCAATCAAAGCTCAAGTAAGGCGCATAAAACATTATTAACCACAATCATCTTCTGTTCTTACTTATTTACTTCTTTCTTGCTTTTTTTTTTTGAATCTCAATGATGCTTGCTTACGAAATGTTGAACTTGAAAATATTCGAGCATCCAAGTGGAATTGATCACAACAGAAGATGAAATTTAAACATATACCATGCACCTTTAATCAGACAAGCCCTTGGTTCTGTACTTCTTTTGATTAGATCAGATTTTCATGCAATTCAGTTAATGAAGCCCTTCGATGTAGAACAATGGTTATGGTGTTGGCCAAAAAAAAAAAATAGGGGTATTTGGCTTAAAGTTCGGTCAACAGGAAAGGCTAAGACAAAACCCTTCTTTCCAATGCATCTCAAACAGTGACGTGCATAACAAAGCAAGTTCTAGAATCTTCCCACTATGCATGATAAACACACCAGAAAGAACATAATTAGAGCATATAATGATGAATGCTCATATGCTCAAATACTCACAAATTATAGGCTCATGTGTGTGAATCCCATGCAATTTTCATCCAGATTAACTGTCTCGACAACTGCCTATAATGAAGCTCATAAAAATCTAGCTATTCGAGTCATTTTCTGCTTGTATCTTAATCCAATTCAAGGAACCACAGTAATTAAGAGCATGTTGAAGCGCATTTTAACAAGATTAAGATTTCCAAACAGAAGAATCAATGAAAGGGGACTACTTTATGCAAGAGGACTACCATATGCTCGATTCCCAACAAATAAATTTCACTAAAACCAAAATCTCTTCCCCATACTTAGAGATGTACATTGTCCTCAATGGACACAATTAAAACAGTGAGAAACAAATAGGTAAAATGGAAACAAAATGGTAACAGAACAAGTCAACGTGTACTTCCCTGAATATATGTATATAATGAAGAGGTCAGTACAATCAACAGAAACGCAGTGAGAATCAATAAACCTGGTTTTCCTGGCTAGACAAAAAAATTGAAATCGAGGCCAACTCCATAACCTACTCATCGGCTACTGGAGGCTCGGGATCCACAGTTGGGGTGGACTGGCACTCTGTACTGGGTTCTTCGGGAATCGATCCAGGTCTCGATGGCTCGTCAGGGCCACTAGTGGTGGGGTCAACTACCTGAACATTGGGTAAGCTTGGGACCCCGAGGTGAGCACACAGGCGAGTCAACGTATCTTCAATCCAGGCCGACTATCGCTCTAGTCGTATTAAAAGAGATGAATGAACTTGCTGCAAAGCAACTGTCCTTCTTAGCATGGGTAGCATTTGACTACTCAATCTCCTGACGTTTGAGTGGGAAGGTGTGGCCGAGTGTTGGTCCTGCGGTGGTGGTACAGGGGAGCGATCCTTCGTAGATTCGACCTCAGTTGCAGGTGGCGGCATACCCATTAGAACATAGGTTGGACCACCTAGCCCCTGTCGTCTCTCGACCATCCCCATGGATCTTGAAGTATCCATGTCAATCGGTATCATCTGGGATGCAATGGTCATGGGAGGTAGACGATTAAACAGCCCTAGGTTGCGAGCCAATCGCATGATGTATGTGACGCCTTAAATTTTATTTAAGGATCAATATATAATTTAAATAAAATTAGTGTGCCAAAAATTAATTAAAAATCCTTTTGGAAACCCTAGGTTGGTTTCCTAGTCAAATTCCGCTCAAAAAGTCAACAATTTGAACTTCAAAAAGAAACCCTAAAATATTCGGCCATCACTTGGGATTTTAATTAAAATTTAAATTCCACAAATCCAAGGAGGATTCAAATTCAAATTTCATTCCTTAGATATAAAGAAGAAATTTGGCCATAAAGTGTAGGAAATAAAGGAGATTTTATTGAATTAAAAGCTAAGTCAAAACTCAATCAAAATTCAAATTATTTTTCTTTAAAAACTAAGGGATAATTTTGGCCACTTAAGGGGAAATAAGAGAGAAAACCCTAGCCTCAAAACAGCACAAAAACTTTCCCTTTTGCCCCTTAAAATTTTCGGCCAAACAAGGAAGAGAAAGGGAAAGAAAAACCTAGTATAAAAACTCTCTTTTAACTCTCATTCACCCTTCCTTTCACTCTCAAAAATTCGGCCAGCTTTCCCCTCTCTCCTCTCTGAATTTTCTCTCCCAAAGAACACCCAAAATAGCAAACAAAACTTACCAAAAGGCAGCTCAAAAATTCAACAATCTTTGAGACAAAAACAAGGTGAGAAATCAAAATTTTTTTTCCTTCCTTTTCCTTTTGATTTCAAATCCGAAATTTTATATGGTTTTCTCCACTGTTTCCCTATTGTTTTGAAGACTCCAACACTCACACAAATTCAGCTAAAAGGGAGACCAAACATCAAAAATAGTGCAGCACAAACAAGGTGTGATTTCTCTCTCAAACCCTAAAATTTTGCCTCATTGAGCCCCTTTTCAAATACCCTATTATCATATGTGTAAGATTTTATGGTTTTGTCAATTTGATTCTTGGGTTATGTTAATGACATATAAATACGGTTTTCCACAAAATTTCACGATCATTGGATGAAAATTGAATTGGTTTGAGGCTAATCGAAATTCGGACACAGAAAAACGGAAATCCAGAAAATTACCATATGAACAGTAAATTTGTGTCGGCCATAACTTGAGTTTTAAAAATGATTTTTGAGTGATTCTTGAGTCTAAATTTAAATTCTGGCTCATACTCCTCCATCTCCTCATCATCATTGGAGAAATAGGGGATGTCATCATCATCCTTTGGTTCCTCAAAGCGGTACTCAGCCAATGGTATAGCTGGAATAGGGTCCTCCTCGTGACCGGCAAGATTAGCAACATTGCATGCCCGCTCGTAGTTCCTAACGTTGATCGCATCGACTTCGGCATACTCTATCTCTTGAAGGAAACGCCTCAAATCTTGATGTCGTGGAGGGTAAGGGACAAGTTCCCTAACGTCCCTGGGTACCCCTCTCCAAACTAGCTCAGCTACTTCTTGGAAAGAGCGGTCGAAGGGAATGTAGGGTAGCATCGCGTGCTTAAACCTCCGACAATAATGCGCCATGGTCTCTTCTTCATTGACATCCCACATACCGGAGAGGATGTCGTACCTCCTCTCGTGCATGTCTCTCCATGTGCCGAAATTCCTATCTGGACCATAGAGTTTCTCGAATGCGGGTGGTGCAAACATGGCATGGAGTTCCTGGCAGAAGGTGGCCCAATCTGGCACTGGTCTTCCCTCCCTTCGCTAGTCCAGCCACCAAGTCAATGCTGGTCCATCTAACTTGCTGCTTGGTAGCTCCACTTGCAGGTGAGGTGGGGCATGGCAGGTACGAAAGGTGACCTCTACTTGCTGAACCCACCTCAATAGCTTGTAAGGCTTATGCCGACTATTGAACATATCTAAGCCCATCCTGGTGAAGGCATCACTTACTGCCCTATCGTCGTCTTGGTGTTGAGGGTCTACCGATGCGACCATATCTCCTATTATAATATAGATATTAACTTATATACTGATACTGGAAAAGAAAATAACTAACTTACTTGGACAGATGAGGCAGGTGTGTGGCGATGTGAGGTAGGGTGGTAGGAAACCGCTCTGATACCAACTGTGATGCCCCGTGCCCTAGGCGGCCCGAACTGTCACTGTAAAACTACTGTTTCTTTACTTATACTTATGCTTTCTTGCAATTGAATAATGTTTACTTAAAATATCTTTAATAGGTTACCCTAATTTTAGAAGAAAATTTTTTAAAATGCGTACGTATTTACTATTCATGTACATGTACTATTAAAAGTGGAATTTGAAACATAACAAATTTAATCTTGCAAACATACTTATACTGTTGATTTTGTGGAATAGTATTTTTGAATAGTATCAATCGACTGCTATTCGAAAATACTATTCAACTATTACTATTCAAAAATATTGTGTAACCATTACTATTCAAAAATACTAACGATTACTATTTAAAAGTACCATTTACTGGTACTGTACTGTTACTGTTCAAAATACTGTTTACTTAAACTGTACGGAAGTTAAACTCGTATGGTGTCGATAACCTCGCTTCACATCCGCCTCCGCCGCCGTCATTGCCCATCGTGGCTTATGCCATAGGACGCTTACCTATAGCATGAACATACTCCGTGAGCTTTACGCCCAGTAAGCACAACATGTTAACCGTAAAACGTGTTTAAACATAATACATACTTAAAAAACGCATAAGCATGCAAGATAGTCACATATACCACTCAGCATATACCATATCATCACATATCATGTCATAGCATACAAACTTTACATACCATATGCATACAGATTACTTCATGTAAAAGCATGTATCTTACTGTAGCTGAAAGCGTAGTGAACTAATGTGGGCAGTGTACTATGCATGATCTGGTTATGTTCATTTATGCTTTGGTACTCTTTTCTTTCTCTTGTCCACTTAGGGCCCATGTGGCAGTACCATGTGCACGCAGACCAACGGTAACGCCCGAGGTCAACTAATGCCGAAGAGCCATTAACTGATGCTCAACTTTTGGCCTTAACTTTCTTTAACTGGAAACCCCTTCGGCTGAAGGAGCCTGTACAACATACCTATTTATTTCCATCTTGTTTAACTGTTCTAACCACACACTTCTCTAAGCTATCCCCAATCCTACGCAATAGGGATCTATGGCTTCTAACTTGTTCTTTCATCAATCTACGTGATTGTGAAACTATATGCTCTTATGTATGCTGTGTAACATCGTGTGCATGTAAGGCATACTTAACATACTGTAAACCATCATTTTATTAACACTGCAGGCGGAGTTGTACTTACTTAATTGCAAGCACTTGTATTCACGCCTTTAGAAATTTGCAAGTTACTACCTGTCATCAATAATGTCTGTCGTTAATATCTTCTCTAAGTCACCAATACTGTTAGTGATTAAAGTAGATAATTACTCGATACCGATTGCCATCGGCACTACTTACTCTCTATCTAAATAGTTAACTTATTCGTATGTGGTTAATTAATTTCTGGCCCCATAAATTAACTACCACATCCTTTGGCTACTTTTGCCTATACTCGTGTTTTCATGTGGTATCAGGGTCCCTTGGTACCCTATTGGCCTATCTGGGAATTTGGTGTCTAGTTTCCGTCGCGTTTGATTAACTGCCTTCTTAACAGTTAAATCAACGTTCCTCACAATGTTGCTCTGAACACGGTCCTTGACTGATTTATTGATCAGTCAACCAATTTGTGACAACCGGGAAATTCAGGCAATTCTTTGATGAAAAATGTACAATTGTATGTATATAACAATTTGTACTATTTAAAGAGTGAAATAAATGTATTCATATTGTTTAGAATATATGAAAATGTTCTAACAATACTGACAAGTAAGAATTCAGTGTTGGAAAAATTCACCGAGCTGAAACGGGTGAAACGGTGCCAAAATCGGCATTGAAAACCCTAACCGAGCCAATAAAAGACGGTAAACTTCCGGGATTGATTTTGTTCAAACGGAAGCAGTTTAAATTGATCCGACTGCACAGGAGACCTCAGGAACACGTCGGGACGATTTCAGAAAAATTTCGGCTCGAACCGGTATCGGTCAAAAAGTAGTCGAATTAATGTGAATAGTGAAAGTCAAAGTCAACTTTCACTTTTGCAATTATGACATCATAAATCAAGATTAATAAATGAAATAAATAAGGTGGTTGGTGGCATTAATGACTAGGATTTAATCACCTTTTGATCTAAAGGCCAAGATTTGGCCAAAAATTATCATTTTTAATTTTTGAAAAATGGAGAAAGAATTAGGCATGAAAGGTATCAAAATTCCATTGGTTTAGAGCCAAATTAATTGGCTTTCTTGCATGGTTAAGTCGGCAAAACATGAACAAAGTGACCGAAGTCCATTTTCACGCAAAAACCAAAGAAAATTTCTAAGTGTTTTCTTCCATGGTGTCTACGTGAGGGACCAAACGAGAACCAAGCTTTCTCTTCAATTTTTCTTCACAAAAAGTGTGTCAAAACACTCCTTGAAGACAAAGGAAGCATTAGACCAAGGTAACTTTCCTTGCACTTGATTTTTTCATGGTTTTTCTTCTTAAAATCCGTGGGTGAATAGTGAGAAAAAGATGGAAAATTTTTTGGTTGTTTTCCATTGAATTGATATTGGGTTTTGTTAAGGATGTAATAAGTAAGAAAACCATGCAAATTGTGTAAAGAAAAACTGAAATTTTGTTGGTTTTTCAAGGGAAAATCCGTGGGTTACCTTGGGTAACCAATGAGAAAATTTTGTGGTTTAATTTCTAACTTGCTTCCAAGTTTAATTTTGTGAAGAATAAAGCATGAATTCATTGTGAAAAGTTTGAAAAAAAATTTCTTGTGTGAATTTCCTAAAGTGGCCGTGGGTTTGTTAAAGGTTTGGAAGAAAATTTTGCTTGGTTTTATGTGGTATTTGGTTGATTGGAATTATGCATTTTAATATGCAAATGATGAATTTATAATGGAAAGAATGAAACAAAATTTTTTTGGCATGTTTTCATTCTTTGGCCGTGGGTTATATAAGGGTAAAAACCCTAAGAAATTGGTTGAAAATGCCAAGAAAATGGGCTTGAAAATGTGTTAAAAACGTGACATTTGAATGGCCTAAAGTGTGGTGAAAGTTTGACAAAATTTGGTTTGGTTTGGTTGTGAAAACCGAAACCAAATTAAGGGTAAAATTGTGAAAAAATTTTGTTATGTGGGTGATAATGTGGAATTGGAATTTTGTGGGTTTTTATGTAAAAGTTTGGAAAACTTTTACATAAAATAGGCTTGTGGTATAGTACGTGGCAGGTACATACGGTTCGAGGCGTACCTAACGCCGGAAGCCTTAAAATTACGCCGAAATGCTGCCGAAATTTCAAAAACGGCATTCGGGGTAAAATAGGAATTAAAAATAAAAGTTAGGGCCGGGACGGAAACCCGAGTCCCTAACGGAAAAATTGAATAAGGAAAAAATTTAAGGGGCGGGTCGTGAATAGTAACCCGTCCCCTTGAAAATGAAAAACGCGTGTGAGATTGAAAAACCGACCCCGAGGGGGGGGCGGTTTTGAAAATAAAATAAAGGTCCGAGTCGGGAACGGAAAACCCGAGCCTCGGAGACCTAGGTCGGGAATGTCTAGATGAACGTTTTAAATACTAGTGAAACGTCCATTTGAGGCTCCGAAACGATAGAAAATCGCTAAACCGACGTAAGGGTCGGAATAGTGCTTCCCGAGGGCCGGGAAAGCAAAAAGTGGAAATAAAATAGAAACGAACCCGGTAATGATTAGAAAAGAGTCAGAAAAGTTCCTGAGAGCCAAAAATGCAGTCTGGATCAATAAAATTCTGTCAGGGGTAAAACTGTAATTTTACCAAAATATTGGGGCAAAATCGTAATTTTACAAAAGTTAGGGGAAAACGGTGAAAATAATAAATAAAACCTAAAAAGTTATAAATAGGTTTTATTTAAGCTTTTTATTGAAAAATAAAAGCTATAAATGGGAAAGAAATTAACAGACATAGTTTTGTCTGTAGGATCCCAAAATCGGCCTACAAGGAAGGCGATTCAAGATCCAAGAGAGAGAAAGGGAACAGTCTGATAAGGTAAGTTCAGACATTTACCTATCTGCAACATATAGCAATATTGTGCTAACTTGAATGTACTAACTATAAGTTAGGTACATATGTGCTACGAGCACTATGATAGAATAGAGAGAGAGACGAAATGTGCTACGGGCACTATAAGAATGGGACACATGGTTAATTGTGCTTCGGGCACTAGAGCGAGGTTAATAAAACTCACTCAACTAAAATTAAAATGTGAACCATTCCTAACCACGGGACAATGTGAAGTCACCGGGTTAGAAGTGTAAAAAGTCGGTAATGAAACCACTTTCTGGCGTACCAGCCTTCCGTACAGGGAGGTACTACTTTTGCCTTCGGGGCCATGAGATAAGGCTGTGGAGGTCAGCACTGATGTACCGCTCCCAGTCATGTACTATTTTGCCTTCGGGGCTATGAGATTAAGGCTGTGGAGGTCAGCACTAATGTACCGCTCCCAGTCATGCGCACTTAAATGGTACTGCCAACCTGAGCTCAAAACCAGAACGTAATCAAAGATAATGACCTAAAACTGAAACTGTGCCATAATTGAGCATAAGACAGTTTAGTGAGGGCACTAACATCGCGGTAGATGTACTAGTGTGAGACAGTGTTGTGGTCAAACTTACTATTCACATATGAATAGTGGTCAAAGTTACTATTCACGTATGAAACGGCCAAATTTTTGAAACTTGCGCAACTCAATTTCAAGATTTTGTCGAGATCTAAAACTTTCCTGTTTTGACCAAAGTCTGGTTCAGCCTCTAAATGGGTCATTTTAATAAAAATCTGAGACTGTTCATTTGGTCTGGATTTGTTACTCCCAGTTTTGGACACCGAACCAAAACCAACCCAAAAGTATATCATAGGTTTATTTTTGACCAATGGCTACAAAAATGACCGTATCAAAATTTCCTTGAAACTTCATGTTTTACCAAATCCCAGATTTGGACCCTAAGTGGGTCAAAAGGGCCAAAATCCGTGGCTTATCCTGGGGACAGATTTTGTGTCCAGCCACCCTCTACACACTCATGCACACACATATCTCAAACCACTTGTAAACTAAAGTAAACACAACCACAACCACAAAAACGTTAAAAACTGAAAGCTAAGGGCTCAAATATCTTATTACAACCCATGTGCATAAACAAATACACATAAATCTCCTTTGATAAAAAACTTAAAAACAACTAACCACAAAAGATGGGGGTTTTTCGGTTTTACCTTAGAGTGCTTTGATCTAAGCACAACCGAGCCAAGGGTGGCTATCAAGGGTCCGTGAAAAACAAAGGGGGTTGAGGGGTCACTTGTGCTAGAGTGAGAACACAAGGAAAACAAAACGTTTCTCTTAATATCAAGCCAAGATGAAAAACTAAACCGTGGAAAAATTTCGGTTCTAGGGTCTTACCGAAACTACCTTGGAGAGTGCACCTCTAGCAACTTGTGTGGCCAAGCTTTTGTGTGAAAGTTATGTGAAAATATGGGTGGTTTAGGGGCTGAAGAGGGATCAGATTTTCTGAAGAGAAAGGGGAGAGAAAGCTGTATTTTTCTTGAGAGTTTTTGTGAGCAAATGGGAAAAGTGAGACCTAAGGGTGGTTGCACCTTTTTATAGGCAACTCTAAGCAACTTTGCTTAACTCTAAGCCCTCTTAATTATGCCACAATTTAGCTCAATTGGGGGGCAAAAATTTGTGCTGCAGCCCTTAAATTTTTAGAGGCCATGATAGAGGGTGAAAGGGAGCAAGTTTGCATTAAATGGTCATGGTCCTCTTGTCCTTAAAACCCCATTTTTTTATTCTAAAAACTCCAACACTTCCCTTGATTTAAGGGATCATTTTTAGCTGGTTTTGTAGCTATTTTCCTAACCAAAGGTGGCATGGTTTGGTTGGGGTAAAGGTCCAACCTAATCGGTTCTGTGCAGTCTAGTTTTCTACTATGTTTTTCGACCCTTTCTCGGTAGTGTTCTAATTTTCATCTAAAAATTAGATATTTGGAATCCAATTTTTATATTGATGATTTCTAATTGTTTTATACTATCTAAGAGCCCATTCTATGTCAAATCACTATTTATTTCCTATACTACGGTTGTGTCTACACTGTGTTGTCCTTTTGCACGTGAACCGGGGCGTTCCTAGGTGAAATTTCAGACACAGTCTCTCTTGACAAATTCGGATGTCCTGATTTTAGTTTTATCAGTCTTATGTCCGTCTGGGGTCGTCTGGACCATTTTTTGAGATCTGTGTGGTCCTACCTTGAAAAACGTGTCAAGTGCCCGTTTGACTAATTTGGGCGTCCTGAGTCTAGATATATCAATTTTGAGTCAAACTAAGGCCGTCTTGGTCATTAACTTAACACTGTGTCTTATACTATTCACTGTTCTCTGTTCTAACTGACTAGTCTGAGTGTTCTGACTCCGATTTTGTCAGTCTCTGGGTGAGAAGAGGTCATCCGGACCATTTTCTTGATATTGTTCCCCTACTAGGGAGATTCTCGTTGTTGTGCTTAGACGTTTGGTCAGAGCATTTTAGTGATCTGCTCACCAGTCTTGTGTCAGGAAATGATCATCTAGATCAGTTTCATGACACTACATATATCATATACTTATACACATAACAGGGTAGATCAGGTTCTTCGTCGGTTACCCCTTTTCACTGTATGAATAGTAATTTTTAGTCTATTCAATTGGAATTTATGCTGTATTTATCAACTTAATTACTCATTTTGTAGTAATTAGGTTTCACGCGTTACGAAAGTCTTCAAATTGGCTCTCTGTTCAGTACACGGCCTTTTACACGGGTTCTAACACAGGCGTGTATGGCTCGAGCACGGGCGTGCACTAGCTGAGCTTTTTTAACACGGCCGTGTCTTGGACCATGCTCACTTTACCCGAGTGGTACACGGCCACTTACACAGCCGTGTACCTGACCATGTAAAACTACACGGCCATGTTAACTCACACAGCCTTTCTCATAAAACAATCCGATCAATACACAGTTTCTTATAGGACCATGTACCTGACCGTGTTCGATGTATTTGCACTAAAAATGCATCAAATTATTCCTTAACTTCTTATTGAATAATTTGTTAAGTTACAGGGACGGGGTGGTCCTTACACGTTAACACGGCAAAGACACGGGCGTGTCCAAGTTAAATTTACACGGCTATAAACACGGCCATGTCTATGCCCGTGTACTCCTCGGTACATTGACTCCTCTTATTCCTCTCACAAACATGTCCGTGTACCTGACAAACAAAACTACACAAGGCCCCAGGCACACCCATTAACATGGGCGTGTTCCAGGGCGTGTGCTTCACATGAAATCGTTCATGAAGTGCTTGTTTAACGTAAAATTAAATTAAGTAAAAACAAAACCTAAGAGAAATCAAAACCTAATGAAAATTAAATTAAGATTAAAGAAAACATGAAAAAAGGAAAACGAGAAAGAAAACCCTTGGGTTGCCTCCCAAGAAGCACTTGTTTAGCGTCTTTAGCTTGACGCATTCACTTTCATCCACTAGTCGGTGTGGAGGTTGAACTCCTCCCTTTGAGAGTTATCAAACTCTCCTCCAAGGAACAACTTGAGGCGATGTCCATTCACCTTGAACGTGCCTTTCTCTGGATGTGTTACTTCAACAGTACCATAAGGGAAAACTTGCTTGACCGTAAAGGGACCTGACCATCTGGACTTGAGCTTTCCTAGGAATAGTTTCAGTTGAGAATAATACAGTAACACTTGATCTCCTTCCCTGAATTCTTTCCCTTGTTTGATCTTCCTGTCATGATATAGCTTGCTTCACTCCTTGTATATCCTCGCATTCTCATAGGCCATCAAGCGCCATTCCTCTAACTCGTTCACCTGGATTTTCCTCTTTTTTCCTGCAACATCCAAGTTAAAGTTAAGGAACTTAATTGCCCAATATGCTTGGTGCTCAAATTCCACTGGTTAGTGACATGCTTTTACATAAACTAGCCTATATGGTGTAGTCCCTATCGGTGTCTTGTATGCCGTCCTATAGGCCCAAAGAGCATCATCTAATTTGATGGACCAATCTCTCCTATGATGCTCTACAGTTCTTTCTAGGACTCTTTTCAAATCCCTATTGGTCACCTTAACTTGGCCACTAGTCTGTGGATGGTAAGGGGTTGCAACTCTATGCGTAACACCATATTTTTTAGTGCATTGATGAACTATGCATTACGAAAGTGTGTGCCCCTATCACTGATGATTGCTCTAGGTGTGCCAAATCGAGAGAATAACCTTTTTAGGAACTTAACTACTACCCTAGCATCATTTGTTGGTAAAGCTTGAGTTTCAACCCACTTAGACACATAATCCACTACAAATAGGATGTACTTGTTCCCAAAAGAGACTAGAAAAAGACCCATCAATGCCCCAAACATCGAAAACTTCACAAACAAGAATGAAATTTTGGGGTATTTCATCCTGGCAAGAGATGTTACCTGATCGTTGACAGTTGCCACATAACGCTACATACCTTTGGGTGTCTCTAAATAAAGTAGGCCAATAAAAACCTAAGTCGAGCACCTTCCATGCTGTCCTATTCACGTGGTAATGTCCTCCTTGTTAGGAAATGCCCTAAGTATTAGAGACATTTTTGATGTATTCATTTTGAACTGGATAATAAAATTATATATAGAGGTTATTCATTACATTGCTATCTGTCCTCGTCTTATTTACATGTTAAAGTAAATGTAAGCAAATATGGCTCACTGACTGCTTGTGTTAAAACTGTTAGAACGTTGCATGCAATGGACTTTTGTATGCGAGAAGACAATGTTCTAAAGTTAGCAGTCTAAACTATGGTCTGTAGTCTATGGGGTTAGACCGAGCATCTAACTCATGTTAAGACTATTATGTTGTCTAAAGCCTTGGAGGAGACGGTCTGTCTTGACAGTCTGGAGCTGGACTCCCAAGTAGAGACATGGATATGTTGCTGGGTGGTGACATATTAGACCGGGACTAAAGCGTGATTGATCTACGTAGTCCGCTACGAGTGGATCAATCTGCTTTTGACGTTCATTGTGCAATAACCTTAATCCTGAGTAAATGAACTACTTCATGTATATGACTTGTGTACTTTGATGTTCCAATGGCTAAAGCATCTCAGAGGTAGTAAGCTTATAGACCGGTTCGTTGGGTGCATGACTTGTATACGATGAAGGGTTTGTTTGCAGGTATCGGAATCATAGCTCTGAGGAGTTAAAGGTATCCTCTTAAAGGCATTATACTGAATGTGAAAATGGACAAGGCCTTGGGTCGTCTGCTGGGCGGATGACTTCTTATTCACATATGGTGAATAATCATTTTCTTGATTCGGTAGTATAATGGAACTTTAAGATAGCCTGATCAGTAGGATTAAACGGACTTTGACCTAAGGCTGATCATGGATATCATATGAGGGTTTTGCATATATGACAAGGTCATTGGATGGTAGCTCGTCACAGGCTTACGTAATACGGTATATAATTGGGAGTTCAGTTTCAGGTTTATAGTGGTGTGACTCTGAAATTAGTGATCATGTGATTGAGTTGTTCGGTACAGAATGATGATCATATGGAATCACGGGAGCCCGATTATATATGTCCAATCAGTCCCTCTACTAGCTCCACATAATTCCTTAACGTTTGGCAAATTGATTTGTGTATGCTATTGGCTAGTTTATTATGCATGGATGGTGATGACACAGGATTAGGATGGTAGACAAGATTCTCTCCGGTTGGATTCAGATTTTGTTTTGGATAATAGAGTACACAATTATTCGAACTCCAAATAAAGTTGCCATGATTTTATTTGAGATTGGATTGGAGTTGTAGAAAATTATCCATGAGAACAAGAATATGAAACACAACCGTTTTGTGGAATTTGAAATTTGAATTTTGAAATTTGAATTTTGAATTTTGAAATTTGAAATTTGAATTTTGAATTTGAAATTTGAATTTGAAATTTGAAATTCAAATTTTGAATCACAGTCCAAGTAGGATTCGAATTTGTTGTGGAAAATCCACAAGGTTTGAAATTCGAATTTGAGTTGGATTTGGAGAGGATAATCTTGTTAGAATCCTACTTGAATTTTGAATCCAAATCCCAACAAAAGTGGGCGAATTTTTTGAGGATAATCCTCAATGGAAAATTCGGTTTTTGTGGATAAGATTCAAGGGAAAATTCAAGTTTCAATCCTAGTTGAATTTGGATTCTCTCCTTCCCTAAAAGTGGCCGAAATTTTGGAGCATTTATCCAAGGAAAATTCGGTTATTTTTGGATAAGGTTGAGATAAGATTCAAGCTTGAAAATCCTAGTGGAATTTTTGATTCTCCCTTATCCATAATGGCCGAAATCTTTAGGGAAGATACACCTTGAAATTTTCGGATTTTTTGGGTTGAAAAAGGGAGATAAAATTCTAGTTAAAATCTTGTTGAGATTTGGATTGGATCTATCCTAAGAAAACCGATTTTTTAGTGGAGATTCTCCCTTGGAAAAATTCAGATTTTATGGGTTTGGATAAGGGAAAATATATTTTCCTAATCCAATTCAAATTCAGAGCTTCACCTCATGCAGGTCTATAAATAGAGGTCCTGCCACTCCAGTTCTCTCAGACCACAGACTCTCAGGTGAGCAGGCTTATTGTTGTACAGCTCATCGTGACAATAAAGTTCTTTAGAGATCTGGGTGGTCGAAAGAAGACTAGCAGTGCTAGCATACCGATCGAGGTTCAGAGTGCCCACACACTCAGCCATTCGGGAATTGGAGAATAGTAGAGAAGGCTAGTTGGTTGAAGCCTCCGGTCATTCTCCTCCTGCAAGATTGGCGTCCTTAAGGTATGAGTTTTAATTGTTGTTGGTTTATTGTATATGGCATCATGAGATATTTAACGATCTAAAAATTTTTTTTTGTTCCGCTGCGCCACTCTGATACAGTTTTACCGGTTTATTTTCCTACACTCCTGCCAGGCCGGCATGACAGTGTTGCAAAATCTTCCATCCCTCTAATTGTGAAACACATCGTCTAATGATTTGGTCTGCATAGATCTTAAACAAGTAAGGGTCCTCCCAAAAGTAATTCTTCAAATCAGATAAGAATTTCTTCTTTTGTTGATGAGAAAGCCCTTTAGGAAGGACGTCAGCAGCCAAGTAATTAGCAAAATCGGCAAACCAAGGGACTTTACCTATACTTACCTCTGTCAGATGGTATAGACGTTCTTCAGGGAATGCATCATCGATGTCCTCTTCTGCCAGCTTTTCTAGATTCGGGTTCTCCAATCGTGAAAGATGGTCTGCTGCTAGGTTTTTAGCCCCCTTCTTATCTCTAATTTCTAAGTCAAATTCCTGTAACAACTGAATCCACCTGATCAATTTGGGTTTAGCATCTGCCTTATTTAACAAGTAACGCAATGTAGAATGATCAGTATAAACAATGACTTTGGATAAAATTAAATAAGATCTGAATTTATCAAATGTGAAAATGATAGCTAGCAATTCTTTTTCGGTGGTTGTGTAATTCTCTTGAGCATCCGTCAAAGTCTTGCTAGCATAGTAGATGGGCTGAAAATGCTTATCTCTCTGCTGTCCAAGTACTGCACCTACTGCAAAGTCACTGGCATCACACATCAGTTCAAATGGAAGGTTCCAATCTGGTGCAACCATAATTAGGGCATTAGTTAATTTCTCCTTAAGAGTGTTAAATGCTTCCAAACACTATTGAGTAAAGATGAATTGTGCATCTTTCTCGAGTAACTGAGTTAAGGGTCAGGCAATCTTAGAGAAGTCCTTGATGAATCTCCTGTAAAAACTTGCACCTCCCAGAAAACTCCTCACAGCCTTAACTACAGTTGGGGCTGGTAGCTTTTCAATTGTCTCAATCTTAGCTCTATCTACCTCTATTCCTCTACTCGAGATTTTATGGCCCAAAACTATGCCCTCTTATACCATAAAATGACACTTTTCCCAGTTCAAAACCATATTAGTTTCTTCACACCTTTCCAGCACTCGTTCAAGGTTGTGGAGGCATGCATTGAAGGAATCACCAAACACAGAGAAGTCATCCATAAACACCTCCATGATGTCTTCTATTAAATCATCAAAAATTTCCATCATACACCTTTGAAAGGTGGCAAGTGCATTGCACAACCCAAAAGGCATCCTTCTATATGCAAATGTGCCATAAGGACATGTGAAAGTTGTCTTCTCTTGGTCCTCTGGTGCTATAGGAATTTGGAAATAGCCGGATAGACCATCCAAGAAGTAATAATACATGTGGCCTGCTAATCTCTCTAGCATTTAGTCCACAAAGGGCAGTGGGAAGTGGTCTTTTCGAGTGGCATCATTAACCTTTCTGTAGTCGATGCACACTCTCCACCCAGTGACGGTTCTCATGAGAATCAGCTCGTTCTTCTCATTAGGTACCATTGTCATTCCACCCTTCTTTGGAACTGCCTGCACAGGACTTACCCAAGCGCTATCAGAGATCGGATAGATCATACCTGCGTTGAGGAGTTTAATCACCTCTGCTTTGACTACTTGCTTCATCTTGGGATTGAGTCGCCTCTGGGGTTGAACCGATGACTTGAATTCATCCTCCATTAGGATTTTGTGGGTGCAAAATGAAGGGCTAATTCCCCTAATGTCAGAAATCTTCCAAGCGATAGCCCTTTTATGCTTCTTAAGTGTTACCAGTAGCTTTTCTTTCTAATCTTCCCTCAATCCGGAGGCGATAATGACCAGTAGCTTTGATTCCTTCTCCAAAAAGGCATACTCAAGATGGTCTGGTAATGCTCTCAGTTCCAGAACTGGTGGGTCCTCGATAGAGTGTTTCAACCTCTTCTCTCTACTTTGTTTGATCTTTTGAAACTCTTTCTTTCTCACCATCAGCTCACTAGCTTCCAAATGTGCTACTTGTTCCTTAATGCAAGGATCATTGTCGTTTTCCTCCCTTCCTTGTACAAGGCACAGCTCCAAAGGGTCATCATGGACCAATTCCTGCAAACAATCAGAAACGACAATATCAGTAGAGTCAAGAAAGTAACAAGTATTATCCTACTCAAGGGAATGTCTCATGGCATTATGTATTTTAAAAGTTACCTCCTCATCCCCAACCCTAAGGACTAACTTACCTTCACTCACATCTATAATGGCTCTGGCAGTAGCTAAAAAGGGTCGACCTAGAATAAGGGGTACCTCAATGTCCTCATCCATTTCAAGAATAACAAAATCCACAGGGAATATGAACTTATCTACCTTAACCAACACATCCTAAATGATGCCTTTAGGGTATTTAACTAACCTATTGGCTAACTGTATGCTCATCCTAGTTGGTTTAGGCTCTCCCAACCCCAGTTTCTTAAACATCTTATAAGGCATCAAATTAATGCTAGCTCCCAAATCTGCTAATGCCTTATCAACTAACAAACTACCAATGAGACAAAAAATAGTAAAACTCCCTGGATCTTTTAATTTCTTGGGCAGTTTGTTTTGCAAAATGGTTGAGCACTCCTCACTTAATGTTACTATTGACAGCTCCCCCAACTTCCTCTTATTTGAAAGCAATTCCTTCAAGAATTTTGCATACTTTGGCATCTGTGAAAGAGCTTCAACAAAAGACAAGTTAATGTGAAGTTGGTTAAACAGTTCAAGAAACTTACCAAATTACTCATCCATCTTATCCTTCTTTAGCTTGGCTGGGTATGGGATAGTTGGTTGGAAACCCTACACAGGTTTAGAATTCCCGTCCCCCTTTTCTTTATCCTCGGATTGCTTGCCATTCTCTTCCTTACCATGCGGTTCTTTCTTGTAGTTCTTTACCACTCCTCAAGGTAACTGCATTGACCTACTCTTTTGGATTCTTCTCGGTGTTACTAGGCAGGCTCCCTTGTTGTCTTTCTAACATAAGCTTTGCCAGCTGACCAATCTGGTTCTCAAGGTTATGAAAAGAAGTCTCTTGGTTCCTCAGTGATGTTTCAGTGGCTTGGAATCGGCTTTCAGATGTTTGAATAAATTTAGCCATCAATTCCTCCATGCTAGGCTTCTTCTCTTGTGGCGGGTGTTGTTGCTGAAATTGTGGCGGGTGTTGTTGCTGAAATTGTGGCTTCTTCTCTTTATTGTCCTTGATTTCCCCAAGAGAAATTGGGGTGGTTCCTCCAGCCTAGGTTGTATGTGTTGCTATAGGGATTGTTTTGGGGTCGTGGTGCATTACCCATATAGTCAACATGCTCTGGTGTCTGTCTAGCCATAGCTGATAAACCTTGACACTCATCAGTTACATGTCCTTCCCCATTGCAAGACTTGAACAGGTTGATGGCCTACAGATAATCCATCAATCTTCTTACTCAAGGTTTCGACTTGCCTAGCCAAGGCTGTGACTGCATCAACCTCATAGATTCCAGCAGATTTGCTAGGCTTCGCTCGGTTTGAGTGCCATTGGTAATTGTTCATGGCCATGTCCTCTATCAACTCCTGGGATGCCTCTGGTGTTTTATTGTTCAATGTTCCTCCAGCCATTGCATCTATCATCAGCCTGGTTGCCAGATTCAACCTATTGTAAAAGGTTTGCACTTGCAACCATGTTGGCAATCCGTGATGTGGACACTTCCTCAGAGGATCTTTAAACCTCTCCCATTCTCATAAAGTGTCTCAGAATCAATCTGGGCATAGGAAGAGATATCATTCCTTAGTTTGGTAGTCTTTGCAGGTGGAAAGTACTTCTGTCATTTGGTCCCATGTAGTAATAGAACCTTTAGGCAGAGAATTCAGCCACTGCTTGGCCCTGTTCCTTAAAGAAAATAGAAACAACCTCAGCCTTATTGTATCATCAGTGGTGCCATTGATCTTGAAAGTATCGCAGATCTCCAGGAAATTTGCTATATGTGCATTAGGATCCTCATCCTGGAGCCCATCAAATTGTACATATTATTGCACCATTTGAATAATATTGGGCTTGATCTCAAAATTATTGGCCGCCACAACTGGTCTAACAATGCTGGATTCTATCCCTATCAAGGATGGTCTTGCATAGTCGGACATAGTCCTTTGTTGCTCCGGCTCAACCATGACTAGTTCCTGCGCTAACTCTTCCTGTCTCTGTGAATGCCTGATTCTAAGAAGTCGAAGAGTTGTTCTTTCAATCTCAAGATCTTCTTCAAAGAACTCAGATGGATTGTTGCGAGTCATAAACTGATTCAAGTGCCTGAAATAGCAACACGAAAGACAAAATATAAAATATAATAAAATAGAAAATTACAAATAAAAAGAAAAATATAAGAATGAAATAAGAGTTAAAATAGAATAAAATAAAATAAAACAAAAGAATGGATAGATTAATAGGAATTAAGTGTTCTGAATATCCTAATCCCTGGCAACGGCGCCAAAAACTTGATACGGTCAATCTCCTACCTTATAGACCTTCTAGGCAAGTGCACCTATTGGTTTCTGTAGTACAATGGATAACAATATCGAGTGTTGATCCCACAGGGACTAACGAGTACTAGTACTTACTCTTTTCTTATTATCTATCCTACAAACAGTCGATTTATACTGAAATAATTAAATAAGAATTAAGTTAAACCAACCCAACCCAAAATTAACTCCAAACAGTAGAAAATCAAGATGAAATCAATCCAAACCAACAATACCTAGATAATGAATCCCCCTAAAATGTCTATTGCATCTAATCCTTAATATATCAATTTATCTACCAATCATTGGACTGTGGAAACTCCTTAATTATGTTAATAGATTTCTCAAGCTTATTAACAGCTAACCCTAAGTTGATTAATTGAAATTTCTTCCTAATTAAAACCCCCAGAATTGCATTAATCAATCAATGAATCTCTCTATTAGGTTTGACCCTAATCCGAAAGATTTACGTTGTCCTATCTCTAGAATCACATACAACTCCCTTCAATTATGCAAGATCAAATCATACATAGGATTTCTCAATCGCAGTTGTATGATATCAAATATGAATCAATACACCAGTAAATATCAATTCAATGATAATAAAGAACACATAATTGAATCTCAATGAACTTGAAGAATAAATTGAATTAAATAAAGATCAAATAACAGTATTCATTCTAGGGTTCCTCCTATCTAGGTATCAAAGAAATCAGTTCATAATCAATGGAATAACTGCACTACAATTCAATAGAATGCAAAGAATAATTGAATCCATGAAAATCCTCTTGATTCTACTACAATCCAACTTGAATTGATCGATGATTGCTTGTTGGAGTGTTTCTCTCTCTATTCTACCCCCTCTCTACTGCTCTAGGGTTTACTTTTATAGTTTTGTGGCTCTCCTCTCCAATTGACAGATCCTGCCTTTTTTATAGAACAAAATTCAACTTCTTGGGTAGAACACGGGCTTCGACATGGTCTCTGGCATATTTTACACAGGCGTGTATTAACCAACACGGGCGTGTGTTCTCCCTTGACATGGACGTGTACTTGTTAAATCGCTGAACATGCCCGTTTCTACTATACATGGCCGCTTACACAGTTCATGGTCAGTTTTGTACACGGCCACTTACACGATCGTGTACTAGACCGTGTTTCATGTCTGATATAGCCGAACACGCTCATTTTCCCAAAACATGGCTTTCCACACGTTGGTTAGTCCGAGAGGTATACAGCCACGTACACGGTCGTGTACCAAACTGTGTTCTGCTTAACTTCGGTCACAAAGGCTTCAAATTACTCCGAATCTCCTCCTTATGCTCCCATTGCTTTAGTTAGGACCTGAAAATAACATATAAACCGATTAAGTGCAAAAGTCCATGAAAGTATCCCTAAACCAAATAATAATAGCCTAAATATAGACTAAAAATATGTACAATTTAGCACTTATCACTTAACATGAGTTAGTTGCTCGGTCTAACCCCATAAACTACAGACCTTAGTTTAGACCGCTTACTTTATAACATTATCTTCTCGCATACAAAAGTCCATTACATGCAACGTTTTAACAGTTTTAGCACAAGCAGTTAGGGAGCCATATTTGCTTACATTTACTTTAACATATGAATAGAATGAGGACAAACAGTAATGTAATGAATAACCTCTATATATAATTTTATTATCTAGTTCAAAATAAATACATCAAAATGTCTCTAATGCTTAGGGCATTTCCTAACAATCTCCCACTTGCCCTAAGCCAGTAGATGTGCCATATTACGCATCCCCATCGCCTCTACATTCCTCTCAAAGCTTCTAGCCACCAAAGTCTTAGTAAAGGGATTGGCAATGTTGTCCTCGGATGCAATCTTACATACATCTACTTGTCCTGTCTCCACATGCCCTCTAATAATGTGATATCTCCGATCTATGTGCTTGGTCCTCTTGTGGTGCCGAGATTCCCTTTGTTGGCAATAGCCCCAGTGTTATCACAGTAAAGTGTGATAGGCTTGTCAACATCTGGAATGACCTCAAGGTCTCTAAAGAACTTGCGGAGCCAAACAGCTTCTTTAGATGCCTCAGCCACAGCCACATACTCAGCCTCTATAGTAGAGTCAGCTGTGTAACCCTGCTTCACACTCCTCCACACAATGGCACCTCCTCCGAGCAAGAACACTGATCCTGATGTTAATTTCCTCAAATCCTTACAAGTCTGGAAGTCTGAGTCTGTGTATCCTACGGGTTTTAGGTCCCCTCTAGAATACATCAGCATATAATCCTTCGTTCTCTTAAGATACTTAAGTATATGCTCTACTGCTTGCCAATGCTTGGTTCCAGGATTCGCTTAATATCGACTCACCATACCTACTGCAAAACATATGTCCGGGCGAGTGCAAAGCATAGCATACATAAGGCCACCCACAGCGGATACGTAAAGGACCTTACTCATACCTTCTCTTTCCTCCGATGTCTTAAGATGGTCATCCAATGAAAGAGTTAGACCGGTAATGGAAGGTTGTGAACCTTTCTTTTCCTCTTACATTGCATATTTGTCAATTATTTTATCTATGTATGAACTTGGGATAACGCTATCATTTTGTTCTTTCGATCTCTGAAGAGATGAATGCCTAGAACATAATTAGCTTCTCCCAAGTCCTTCATGTTAAACTGTTAGTGTAACCAAAGCTTGACCGATGATAAGTTCCCTGCATCATTCCTAATGAGTAGTATATCATCGACATAGAGTACCAGAAAGACCACTTTTTCATCCTTAATACGTTTATAAACACTGGGTTCATCAATATTCTGCTCAAAACCAAATGTCTTGATCGCTTGATCAGATCTCTGGTTCCATGAGTGGGATGCTTGCTTTAATCCATAAATAGATCTAAGTAACTTGCAGACTTTCCTTTCTTAGCCTTTTGCCAAGAACCCTTTGGGCTGTATCAAGTAGATACATTCCTCAAGATGGCCATTCAAGAATGTCGTCTTGACATCTATTTGCCAAATCTCGTAATTGAGAGCCGTAGTAATAGACAGAAGAATACGGATAGACTTCAGCATAGCAATAGGCGAAAAGGTTTCATCATAATCGATTTTAGCCTTTTGCGTGTACCCCTTTGCAACCAGTCTAGCTTTGAAAGTTTCCACTCTCCCTTCTGCATCCTTCTTTCTTTTGTAGACCTACTTGCATCTAATGGGTTTTATCCCATCCGGCAGATATATAAGTTCCCAAACAGAGTTGGATTTCATAGAATCCGTCTCATTGTTCATAAACTGTTTCCAAGATTTAGAATCAACATCATTTATAGCTTCATCATAGGTGACCGGATCATCTTTATGCTCATGAGCCTCGACCTGGTATACCTCAGCATCATTCATAAAGAAATTAGGCTTCTTCGAAACCTTCCTACTACAACGAGGCACACTAAATTATTGATCGTCTACAGGTCTTTCACCAGAACTCAGACTTGCATCCAAGACAAAAATCTGTGGAGCAGTTCTTTCACCTGATAACTCCTCTAGCACCACTTTGCTTCGAGGCTTAAAGTCATTCATGTAACTTTCCTCTAAGAATGTCGCATGGGTTGAAACAATGACTTTTTGTTCCTTCGGGTTATAGAACAGACCTCCCTTAGTTCCCTTAGGATACCCTATAAACATGCGCAATTCTGCGTAATTCCCTTAGGATACCCCGTCTAGTACATGTGCAGGGCAGCCCCATATTCTCATATGTCCAAAGGAGGGCTTCCTACCATGCCACAATTCATATAGAGTCTTGGGAATTGATTTGCTTGGAACTTGGTTCAGAATATAGCACGCCATTTGCAAAGCATATCCCCAGAATGATAACGGCAGCGTTGAATAACTCATCATGGACCGTACTATATCCAACAAGGTCCTATTTCTCCTTTCAGCTACACCATTCTGTTGTGGAGTACCAAGTGCAGTCAATTGGGATAATATCCCATTCTCTACAAGATGTCCTAGAAATTCGTTGGAGAGGTATTCGACACCTCGATTAGATCGAAGTGTCTTTATGGATTTACCCAATTGCTATTCCATTTCGGCACGATACTCTTTAAACTTGTCAAAGGTTTCGCTCTTGTAATGCATCAGATACACATATCCATACCTCGAGTAATCTTCTATAAAGGAGATATAATACTTGAACCCTCCTTGTGCTGTGATGTTCATGGGGCCACATACGTCAGTGTGCACAATTTCTAAAAGCTCCTGTGCCTTAGTACCCTTAGCTCTAAATGACCTCTTAGTCATCTTACCCTCAAGACAAGACTCACATTGAGGAAGACGTACCTCCTTCAGAGATTCTAGAGGACCATCTTTCACCAATCTTTGAATTATATTCTGATTAATATGACCAATTATTAAATGCCAAAGATACGTCTTGTTAGAGTGAGAAACTTTCAACCTTTTAAAGTTATCTATTAATTCAGTGTTAAGTAGTGAGTACATCTCTGGTTTGATCAAATATAGGTTTCCATCCATCCATCCAGAACAGATAAAAAACTTATTTCTACGAATATCAACTCTTTTACTAAAAGAAACTGAATAAGAATCCTTTATTAAACAAGTTACTGATATAAGGTTCCTCCTAAAATTAGGAACATAAAAATAGTCTTTTAATAAAATAAACCTAAATTCATCAAAGTAAAGGTAAACATCTCCCACTGCCTCAGCCACTACTAAGCTATCTTTTCCAGTCCGCAACGAGAGGCTTCTATCATGTAGACTTCTTGTTTCCACGAACCCCTGCATAGAAACACAAACATGATTAGTGGCACCCGAATCAATGACCCAAGTGTCTTTCGATTCTTCCACCAAACACGCTTCTAAATAGTGAAGTTCCTTACCTTCCTTGCCCTTGGTGGCTAGGAATTCCTGACAAGTCTTTTTGAAGTGACCTACCTTCCCACAGCAGAAGCACTTGGACTTTTTAGTGTCCCTGGGCTTCTTGTTCTTCTTCTTCTTTTTCCCATTCGAGACAGGAGGATTAGAAGAACTGGAAGCCGCTTGCTTCTGATTTGGCCTCTTCCTCTTCCGTGAGGGTTTGGAAGATTCCGTCAAATTGGCCTCTCTTTTTGGTTGGACCGCATCCCCATCCCTGATAATCCACTCATAAGCTTGGAGTTGCTTCATGAGCTCGGTTAGTCCTAACTCCCTTGTCGCCAATTTATATACGGCCTTAAACCCAACAAAATCTTTTGATAGAGTTTTGAACACCATCTCAATCTGGGTGTTATAATCCAACTCAGCACCATTTTCGGTAGACTCAGCAAAGAATCCCATTAGAGTGATCATATGGTCCTTCATCGGAGTACCTGCCTTCTGCTTGGAGTTCATAATGCTGGTAATAGCAGACTATCGAGCCAATTTTTCTTGGCCTCCGAACATGTCTTCCAGATTTTTCATGATCTCTCCAGCAACTTGATAAGTCTCATGCTGCTTTTGTAAAGCATTCGTCATGCTAGCAAGAATGTAGCATCGAGCTATCTCATTGGATTCTCTCCAACGAGTATAGGCGACCGGGACCTCTTCAAGCGGTGTGTCAGGTTTGGGCCCAGGTGGGCATGGTTCATCCACTATGAACTTGTGTCTCTCATAGTTGAGAACTATCAGTAGATTTCTTTTTCAGTCTTTATAATTATCGCCATTCAGCTTATTTTCAGTAAGTATTGAAATGAGGGGTGTCGGTGACATTTTGAACTGAAAGAAAATTATACTAGACATCATGACAAAGCCCAAGCAAATATACATATAATTTAGCAAATAAAACATACAACTATGTTCCTACATGAAACTTGAAAAACATGTAGCATTGCAACGGTAATTCTCAGCACCTATTGCTCCAAGCCACCGAGGGGTGGTCATGAGACAAATAGCCAGAACATGGACCCCATCCAATTAATATATGTTGCCTTAAATCCTCCAAGGTTAAGACATATATTAATAACCACTTATTTTGGCTACCATTTTAGTTAACAAAGCTTCTAGGGAAGGTTAATAACTAAATGAGTCTTGAGTGTATAATCATTATTTACGTAGCCCAATCCACGTCCTACCAAGCCACCGAGGGGTGGTCATGAATAGGATCGTGCCCGAACACGTTTTCCACATAGCAGATCTAACATAGTATTCCGATGGCGGTAAACACCTATCGAGGGGTGTGGTTAGGGCAGAACTGACACGAGACATTACCATGCTTTCACATATGGATCAACAATGGAGGCCTTGGGTTTTGTTTGAAACCCCCTCCCACCAATATTTTAAAAAACATGCAAGTTTTGTCAAATATGTATGATCAATATAGTATGAGCGGCATTCACCTATCCTATATGACATGTTATCAAATATGCATATAAATCATCCATCAATACATATTTATACATCGATGACATATCATAGAAAAAATAATTGACAGAATAATAACCAAGCCATGGTTCAATCCTAGAACAAAGAAAATAAAGATTACAAAATTCCATCTAAAGCATTCTTTCGGTCTTGAATTTTGTTCCATCTTCTTGCGTCCATCTTTATGTAGCCTCTCCATTTATTTCTCATCCCAAGAATCATTTAAAAATTTAAATTCCAAAAATTTAAATTTCAAGTTCAAATTCCAAATTCGAATTTCAAATTTAAATTTCAAATTCAAATTTTTAAACAATTTTAAATATCATGTGTAATAATAGGTAATTTCAAAAATTTAAAATTTTCAATTACATATTTTTTAAACACGATTTAAAATTAAATCTCAAATTTAAAAATCAAAATTTTTCGATTTTTGAACCATCGACCCCACGGCCCCGGAGGCTGGCAGCCGCCGTGGGCAGCCCCCAACCCCTGGCGGGGGGCTGGCAGCCCACGGCCGCAGGTCATGTGTAGCCATGTCGGGCTGCAGGCCTGAGGCTGCAAGCCTGGGCTGGGCGCAGCAGCTGCCAGCGCGCTGTACACCCAGGGGTGCGGCCAGCCCTTGGGGGGCCACGGCCACCCTCGGTTGCAGGCAGAGCTTGCGGCGTGGGTGGTGCAGCCATGGGCAGGGGCTACCGCAGCCCCATCCTGCCCGAGGGCAGGGGTTGCAGCCCCATCACGGCTGATGGTCCATCCTGAGCGGTCCTTGATTTCCATGCCATATTTCAATTTACCCATTAGAATATCCAAAAATTAATTTAAATCCTAATTAAATTGAAATTTTCCACACATCAAAATTTCAACCTTTAAATTAAATTTAACTTTTGGAAAAAATAAATTACAGTCTTTTAACTTCAATCTCCTCCAAGAATAATTACATAAAATTTCCTAAACCGTTTCCGGTGTACAAAAATTCTAATCATAATAATTCTAAGAGACAAAAAAATTAAAATCCATGGGAAAATTACAGTGTTAATAAACTGCTCCCATGGTTACATAAAAATTCCTAAATTCAATTTTCTAAATTCTAAGGAACCATAACCGGCATAAAACAAGCATGCTTATAATAATTCAAAAAATTAAAATAACCACATACTACATACATAATCCATGATAACAACATAAAGGAATCCTAGAATGTCACTCTCTAAATATCAAATCCATACATAAATAAAAGACTAATTAGTTGTCTAATTTATGTACATGGCATAGTCATGAGATGGCTCTGATACCAATTGTAAGAATAAAATCGGCCAAAACGCATCAGAGTGGCGCAGTGGAACAATAAAAATTTTTCAAAATCGTTAAATATCTCATGATTCCATATACAATAAACCAATAACAATTTAAACTCATACCTCAAGGATGCCAATTTGCAGGAGCAGAATGATTGGAGGGTTTCAACCAACTAGCCTTCTCTACTATTATCCAATTCCCGAATGGCTGAGTGTGTGGGCACTCTGAACCTCGATCGGTATGCTAGCACTGCTAGTCTTCTTTTGACTACCCAGATCTCTAAAGGACTTATTGTCACAATGAGTTGTGCAACAATAAGCCTGCTCACCTGAGAGTCTGTGGTCTGAGAGAACTGGAGTGGTAGGACCTCTATTTATAGACTTGCATGAGGTGATCCTCTGAATTCAAATTGGATTAGGAGAAGATTTTCTCCCTTATCCACACACAAAATCTGAATTTTTCCAAGCCAAATCCCAACTAAAAAATTCAGCCACCTTCAGGATTTTGCATTCAAAATTCAAACAGGATTTTAACTTGAATTTTATCTCACCATTACCTAACCAAAAAATCCGAAAATCTCTTTTAAGATTTCCTAAAAAATTTCGGCCACAAAAGTAGGGAGAGAATAAAAAATTCAACTAGAATTTTCAAGCTTGAATTTTATCTCATCCTTATCCAAAATAACTGAAAATCTCCTTGAGATTTGCCCTCAAAATTTTGGCCACTTTTAGGGAGAAGACAATCCAAATTCAACTGGAATTGAAACTTAAATTTTTCCTTGAACCTTATCCATAAAAAATCTGAAAATTCCATGAGGATTTTCCTCAAAATTTTTGACCAAGTTAGTTAGGATTTGGATTCAAAATTCAAGTAGGATTCAAACAAGATTTTCCTCTTCATAATCCAACTCAAATTCGAATTCTAGCCTTGTGGAATTATCCACAAACAATGCGAATTCCACTTGGACTGTGATTCAAAATTTGAATTTCAAAATTCAAAATTCAAATTCAAATTTCAAATTTCAAATTTCAAATTTAAATTTCAATTTCAAATTTCAATTTCAAATTTCAATTTCAAATTTCAAATTCAAATTTCAAATTTCAAAATTCAAATTTCAAAATCCACAAGCAGTTGTTCTCATGGATAATTTTCTACAACTCCAATCCAATCTCAAATAAAATCATGGCAACTTTATTTGGAGTCTGAATAATTGTGTACTCTATTATCCAAAACAAAATCTGAATTCAACTGGAGAAAATCTTGTCCACCGTCCTAATCCTATGTCAACACCATCCATGCATAATCAACTAGCCAATAGCATACTCAAATCAATTTTCCAATCGTTAAGGAATTATGTGGAGCTACTAGAGAGACCAATTGGACATATATAATTGGGCTCCCATGAATCCATATGATCATCATTCTTTACCGAACAACTCAACCTTTCGATCGCTAATTTTAGAGTCACACCACTATAAACCTGAAACTGAACTCCCAATTATATACTATATTATGTAAGCCTATGACAAGCTATCATCCAATGACCTTGTCATGTATGCAGAACCCTCATATGATATCCATGATCAGCCTTAGATCAAAGTCGATTCGATCCTACTGATTAGGCTATCTTAAAGTTCCATTATACCACCCAAAAAAATGATTATTCACCATATATGAATAAGAAGTCATCCACCCAGCAGACGACCCAATGCCTTGTCCATTTTCACATCCAGTATAATGCCTTTAAGAGGATACCCTCAACTCCTTATTAGAGTTATGATTCCGATATCTATAAATAAACCCTTCATCGTATACAAGTCATGCACCCAACGAACCGGTCTATAAGCTTACTACCTCTAAGACGCTTTAGCATTGGAACATCAAAGTACACAAGTCATATACATGAAGTAGTTCATTCCCTCAGGATTAAGGTTATTGCACAATGAATGTCAAAAGCAGATTGATCCACTCATAGCGGACTACGTAGATCAATCACGCTTTAGTCCCGGTCTAATATGTCACTACCAAGCAACATATCTATGTCTCTACATGGGAGTCTATGCTCCAGACAGTCAAGACAAACCATCCCCACCATGGCTTTAGACAACATAATAGTCTTAACATGAGTTAGATGCTCGGTCTAACCCCATAGACTACAGACCTTAGTTTAGACCGCTTACTTTAGAACATTATCTTCTCGCATACAAAAGTCCATTGCATGCAACGTTCTAACAGTTTTAACACAAGTAGTCAGGGAGCCATATTTGCTTACATTTACTTTAACATGTAAATAGAATGAGGACAAACAGCACTGTAATGAATAACCTCTATATATAATTTTATTATCCAGTTTAAAATAAATATATCAAAATATCTCTAATGCTTAGGGCATTTCCTAACAGAACGATGATTAATCTGTCAAGTAGACAATTAATCAGACACGATACAAGTTAGATGCCAAATCCCCATAGTAGGCCAATAGGGTACTGATGGGCCTCGGTACCCCATAGAAACGCAAGTTATTATAAGGATCCCTATATCCATGTAACCTAAATTCCATATAATGAGAAATTAAGCAATGAATTTGGGTTAATTTGATGGCTTTTTGTGCATTTTGATGAACACGGTCTGGAACACGGCCGTGTAAGAAGTCATGTACCAATGGACTGTTTATGTGTGAAAGGCCGTGTGAGTGTACATGGCCACGTAGTGTGACATGGTCAGGTACATGGCCATGTAAGTGGCCGTGTACCGCTCGGGTAGAGGAACATGTTTCCAGGACATGGCTGTGTTGAGCAGCCTCAACCGGTACACGCCTATGTAAGGACCCATGTAGAAGACCGTGTATGGGACTGAGAGCTATTTTTTAAGGCTCTCATAGTAAGTGAAACCTAATTACTATGTGGAGAGTAATTAAGTTCAAAAATACAGTCTAATTTCCAATTGAATAGATTAAACAGATACAATACTGTTTGAGTACTATTTGATGCGAACCCCATCAAGAATAACGAGACCCGTCAAGATGATGAACCCAAGAACGTTCTAAAGTCAAGTTTGAATAGATGGAAGACCTCGATCTGTTACTTCAGCAAAAACAAGAACCTTGGTATAAGGAAGACGCCACAATCAACTATTGATTGATAAGTCGAGAGTGAACGCCATGAAAAATTCTAATAAGTTCAGATAGTTCTTCAAAGAACCAAAGAGAATTAGAAGTCTCAAATTTATGAATTAAACTAATATGATTTGTTTTTTTTTTATTGCTATGGGGATGCCTATTTATAGGCAATTGTTACAAAGAATATTCCTAAAAAATCAAAAAATTAGTTACATAAGATAATCCTAAAAATCTGAAAATTTGTTACAAAAGATAATCCTAAATCTTAACTAAAATTTATTACAAAAGATAATCCTAAATCCTAATAAATCCGGAAATCTAATCCTAACCAAATTCGTAAAAGTAGGAAGGTAGTTATTCTACCACAACAATTCGAAAATCCTTGGCTAAAAAATGTCTTGGGCTTGATTGAATTAGGTGAATTCCTCATGGGCTTGAATTAAGTTAATGCATCATGAATCATGCTCAATGGGCCTCCACGAATTTGATTAAGCCTAAACCTCTTGAATCAGCCCATTGAGTGCTTCTTTAAATCTCTTTACACTTGCTCTTGTAACTAGCCCAATTGGTGCTTGAACTGGTTCCCTTGGTGTCGTGTCTTGTGTTGCATACTATTCATGCAATGAAAGGGGTGATCAACAGTGAACACAGTCTACCCTATTATGTGTATGTATATGTGAGACACGCAGTGTCAGGAAACTGGTCTGGATGACCATTTCTTGACACAAGATTGGTGAACAAACCACCAGAACGCTCAGACCGAACATCTGAGCACGATAACAAGAGATAACCCTAGCAAGGGTACGGTATCAAGAAAATGGTCTGGATGACCTCCTCTCACCTAAAGACTGACAAAATCAAAGTCAGAGCACTTAGACTGGTCAATTAAGTGATAGATAGTGAATAGTAAATGTGAGAATCGTAGTGTCAAATAGTTTGTAATAATTTATTTTGAGCCCTTAAGTTTCCATTTTTAAGTTTATGTGGTTATGGTTGTGTTTACAGTGATGACCACTCTATACGTGTAAACCTAATTACTGTATAATACGTAATTTTTTTATAATGCAGTGTAAATTGCCAATTGAATGCATTAAATGAGTACATGATCATTTAATTATTATTCGTGTAATGAAAGGGGCTATCGACAAGTATAATAGGTCTGCCTCAATATGCGTGAAAATACGCGTGAGACATGTCGTATCCAGAAAACGGCCCAGATGGCCATTTCTTGACATAGAACAAATGAACTAGTCATCGGTACGCTCAGGCTAGTCATCTGAGCACAATAGTGAAATCTTGCTTGATAAATATACCGTACCGAGGAAATAGTCGAGATAACAATTTTCTTAACATGAAACTAGTGTATTTATAGTCAACAGACCTAATCGGGTCAATTGGGCATGAAGTACGAGGTTTTGTTCGGGAGACACGTAGTATCGGGAAAGGAGTCAAGACGACCTATTCTTAGCCCGAAACTGATATATTTAGTTTCAGAACGCCGAAACTAGTCGGTTTAGCACAAAAGGTGATTTCCAGGTGGGAATCACACAGATACTGAAAACTGATCCGGACGACCCCGGATGAGCATAAAACTGTTAAAAATGGATTCAGCATGCCCAAATTAGTTAGAATAGCCTGTGTCGGACATTTCATGCAAAAAAGTTGTATTACACGCACACGGTGTCGGTACAGAGTAAGACGCAACCACAGTACAAAAAATGAATAGTGAATAGTGATCGAGCAGGCTCATAGGCATTACAACCCAATCAAATATAGGTAGAAATAACTAGAATGAAAATCGGAAGCCATAAGTGTAATTTTGGGTGAAAATTAGAACATTGCCGAGAAAGGATCGAAAATCGCAGTAGAAAACCAGGCTGCGAAGAAACCGACCTAGTTAGATTGTAACCACCCCAAAACCATGTCCCATTGGATGGAAACTAGCTAGTTTGATTAGGTAGAAAACCCCAAAAAGTAAGAATAAACAATGGGGAAAAAGTACACCAAAAACCCCATAAATAACAATTTATTTTCATCACCATTTCACATCAAATTGATAAAAAAAAAATTGGCTTATTCTTCCCAAGATTTGCGCCATTGTGGGGGGGGGGGGGGGGGGGGGGGGGGGGGGGGCGCAGGTCTGTACACATAAGAATTTGTCTCTTGGTTAGGCAAAATTTTGGGTTGATTTGGCTTGATTTGGTGAAGCTAATTATGCTTAAGTCTGCCTATAAATAGGTGTCACCTCCATTGCCCTTCATTTCCTTTCTTTTAGCTCCCAAAAGCCAAGTATTCTCCCTTCTTCTTGCAGCCAAAAATCCACCCCTTCCCCTTAGCCAAACTCTAAAATTTTCACGCAAAAAACTCTTACGTAAGGCTTGCTTACAAGGGTACTTAGGATTACACATTTTGAAGTTCATTTCGGTAAGGTCCTAGAACCAAGCTTCATTATGGTTTAGTATTATGTTTGGTTCGATATTAAGAGCAAAATTTTTGTGTTCTCTCCTAGCTCACGTTGACCTCTCAACTCGTGGATCCCAGCTTTTTAGTCACTCAAGCCTAGCTCGGATTTGTGCTTGAACCGAAGCACACAAGGTATAAACCCAAAACTTTACCTCTTTATGGTTAGTTGTTTCTAAGCTTTCGATCATAAAGTTTATGTGTATTTTTTTTATGCAAGTGGGATATAATAAGTTTATTTTGAGCCCTTAGCCTTCCATTTTTAAGTTTATGGTTGTGCGGTTATGTTTACATATTTTTACAACTGGTTTATGGATGAATGTGTTAGGGAAAAACTGGAAACAAATCTGTCCAGTTTTAGGGCCACGGATTTGGCTACTTTAGGACACGTTGTGGTCTGCTTTGGTAAGGACCACCCTGATCATGTACTTTAATTTTCATTTAATGAGAAATTGAAGAATAATTTGATGCCAATTGGTGCAAATTTAAGTGAGACGATCAGATACACACCTGTGTTGAAGGCCGTGTAATGAACAGAGAGCAGTGATAAAGACTCTCAAAAATATATAAAAACTAATAGCTATACAATGAGTAATTAAGTTTGAAAATATAGTATATTTCCCATTGAATAGATGAAACAGATACGGTACTATATAAGTACTATTCATACAGTGAAAGGGGCGATCGACAGTGAACCCGGTCTACCCTATTATGTGTATAAATGAATGAGACATGCAATGTCTGGAAATTGGTCTGGACGACCATTTCTTGACACAAGACTGGTGAATAGAACACCAGAACGCTTGGACCGAACATCTAAGCACGATAGCGAGAGAAAGCCCTAGCAAGGGTACGATATCGAGAAAATGGTCCGGATGACCTTTTCTCACTTAGAGACTGACAAAATCAGAGTCAGAGCACTCAGACTAGTTAGTTAAGCAGTAAACAGTGAGAAACGCAGTGTCAAGTTATTGGCCAGGACGGCCTTAATTTGACCTAAAACTGATACATGAACGGTTAGTAGACTCGATCTGGTTGATTAAGCATAAAACGAGATTTTTAGTTTGAGAGATATGCAGTATCAGGATGAGGGTCAAGACGACCTTTACTCGCCCCGAAACTGATATATTTGGGCTCAGAGCGCCCAAATTAGTCAATCGGGAACCTGACACGATTTTTGTGGTGGGGTCACGCAGATCCTGAAAACTGGTCTAGATGACCTCCGATGGATGTAAAACTGATAAAAATGGAATCAGCATGTCTAAATTAGTCAAGAGAGACTGTGTCTGAAATTTCACCCAGGAACGTCTCGGTTTGCACGCAAAAGGACAACACAATGTAGACACAACCACAGTATAGGACATGAACAGTAATTTAGACTAATATAGGCTCTTAGATAGTATAAAACAACTAGGAATTTACAGTACAAAAATCAGATTCAAAAAACCAAATTTCGAGTGAAAATTGGAACACTATCGAGAAAAGACCGAACACCGCAATATAAAATTAGACTACGATAAGAAGCCAACACAAATAAATTTTGGCCTTAAAATTTCATGCCCCCTAGCTACAAAAGCAGCTGTAATTAGCTGCATACATAACCCAAAAGGTGGCCATTAAAAAATTATCCTAGCCATGACACACTTGAATAAAATATTCAAGGGTTTTCAAAAGCTTGGTCAACAATTTTTCTTTATTCTTCTCCCATTTAAACCAGCAGCCCATGCTCCTTTTAGACTGAAAATGGGCAGCAATTTGTCCCATGATTAAGCTAAAATAGTGGATAATTAATTAGGATTAAGTCTAAGCAAGCTTGATCAATTTTGCCTATAAAAGGCACCCTTTACACAAGTGAATTGCTTTCCTTTCTTTTGGCTCCCAAAACACATCTCATTCTCCCTTTTCTTCTAGCTACAACCGAACCTCTTTTAGCCTCTAAACCTTGATTTTTTCAAGCCTTAAATCATACCAAAAATTTACCAAAAATCAAACCTCACAAGCTTGTTTTAGGAGGAGTCAAATCCAAGTCGTTCTAATGCACCAAGGGTAAGTTTTTGAAAACCCATCCTTGTAGTTTTTAGTTTTTGTTTTGATTTGGCTTTTAAGAGAAATTTTTGGTATTTGTTTTAGTGAAAACAGATCCCATTCTCTTGGATTCCCATGACCATTTTTGGTTCCTCAACCCTTAGTTGAAACCGTGCTTGGTTCAAGGCACGAAGGTAAACTGAAAACCCTATCTTGTGTTAGTTGGATTTAAGCTTTGATCAAGCCCATTTATGTGTATTTATTTATACAAATGGTTTGTACTAAGTTTATTTTGAGCCCTTAGATTATCATTTTTATGTTTATGTGGTTGTGGTTGTGTTTACATTATTTTTATGAATGGTTATGTGCAAATGAGGGCATGAACGTCTTAGTGGTTGGACACAAATCTGTCCTTAAGGAAAGGCCACGGATTTTGGCCATTTCGACCCCCTTAAGTTCCGAATTTGGGATTTGATAAAACACAGTGTCTTAAGTAAATTTTGATACGGTCGTTTTTACATGAATAGCCCTTGGCCAAAAACGAAATCAAGATAGGTTTTTAGAGTGTTTTTCACTCGGTGTCCAAAACTAAGACAAAACTGGGAACAAAATTCGAACCCAGTATTTAGCCTCGGGTTTTGCTGAAAATGGAGCACTTACAGTCCGAACCAGTTCTTTAGCTCAACACAAAAGTTGTAGATCTCGTCGAGACATTGAAAAAAACTCACCCATATTTTAAAAATTTGGCTGTTTCAGACCTCATACCGAGCCGTTTTTACAGAGACGTAAAACTGGGAATTTTACAAAAAACTGGGCACCAAGCCCACGGGTTTAATGAAATTAGGAGCCGTTAGAGTTGGATTTAGGCTCCGAGGTGAACACGAGATTTGTTCATCTTGTCTGGATGAAAAGTTTCATTTTCAACAAAATCACAAATAAAGTCGTTTCTACTAAGTTTCAAAATAGTTTTCAAAAGTGGTTCAAAACCACCTTTAAAATGCAAGCATAAAAAATATATATATAATTTGTACCCTGCAAAATAAAAATGTGTTTTTAACACTTTAAAATATGAACAAGGTTTTCATAAAAATATCCCCTACCTTCCAATGGGGTGATAAAGGGACAGTTTCAAAATAAGGAATTTTTCCAAGATTTTTACAAGCCAACCCAAACAATTTTTCAAAGTAAAATAGTGTGTGTAGCCCAGTAGGCTACTAACCCAAACAAGCCATAGTGGCCTGGTAGGCCATTACACCAAACAAGCCTTAGTAGCCCGGTAGGTTATCACAACCCAACAAGCGAAGTAACCTGGTCGGTTACTACACTAAGTTCACGTATAGTAACTCGATAGACTACTTAGTTACCAACACGCGAGATAGCCGGTCAGTTGACTGATCGGTAAACCAGTCAAAGATTTCATTTTGAACAACAATGTGAGGAACGATGATTAATCTATCAAGTAGACGCTTGATTGAACACAATACGAGTTAGACACCAAATCCTCATAATAGGCCAATAGGGTACCGACGGGTCTCGGTACCCCATAGAAACGCAAGTTATAGTCACTGACGTTAATAGTGACTCAACGAGAGTATTAATGAGAAGTGTTATTGATGACAGGTGGTAACCTGTGAATTGATAAATGCGAGATTTCAAGTTGCTTGCAATTAGGTAAGTACAACTCCGTCTATGGCATGAATGAAAATGCTTTTAAATGATATTTTACAGTATGTTAAAATATGTATGCCATGCGCACGATGTTGCACCGTATGTTTTATAATATGTAGTTTCACAATCAAGTAGATTAATGAAAAAGCAAGTTAGATGCCATACGTCCCTACCATGTAGGATTTGGGATAGCTTAGAGAAGCATATGGCTAGAAAAGATAAACAAGACGGAAATTAGTAAGTGTGTCATACCGGCCTTTTCAAATGAAGAGGTTTTAAGTTAAAGCAGAAAGTTGAGCATCCGTTGATGGCTCTCCGGCTATTTACCACGGGCATTACTGATGGTCTGTGCACGCACGGTACTGACACATGGTCCCTAAATAGACAAGAAAAGAAAAGAGAAGTTTGAAGCATAAATGAATATAACCGGATCATGCATTAGTTATAGTTCACCATGCTTCTAGATGCACTCAGTACACGATGTTTCTGTGATGGACATGTTCTGTGAAGTTTTATAATCAATGATATGATATGTGATATGTGATATGTTAAAGTGGTATATGTGATATATGACTGCTTATAAGTTTTTAAGTATGTACTATGTTTAAACAAGTTTTACAGTAAACATGTTGTACTTGCTGGGTGTAAAGCTCACGTAGTATGTTCATACTGTAGTTAAGCGTCATATGGCTTAAACCCCAATGGGCTATGGTGGCGGCGGAGGTGGATGTGAGGGCAAGGGTATGGAAACATCGCGAGTTTATCTTCTGCAAATTTGAGTATCAGTAGTTTGAGTAGTAATGGTTAAATAGTATTTTGAATAATAACTGTCAACAGTATTTGTGAGTAGTAATGGTTAAATAGTATTTTAAATAGTAATTGTCAACAGTATTTGTGAACAGTAATCGCTAAGTAGTAATTTTGAACAGTAATCACTAAATAGTATTTTGAATAGTAACCATAAACCGTACTTGTGAATAGTTACCTTTACATAGTATTTTTGAATACTAACCGTAAACCTTTTTTTTGAATAGTAACCGTTAAATGGTATTTTTGAATTGTAACCATTAAATTGTATTTTGAATAGTAATCGGTATACGTATGTACACTGCAAATACGTACGTGTAAAAAAAATCCCTAAATTTATGATATCTAGTTAGGTATCAAGTGCATGAAAGTGTAAGAAAAGAAAGCAAGCAAGTCCGTTTTTAGTGACGGTCCGGGCCACTGAGGGCACGGGGTATCATAGTTGGTATCAAAGAGGTTTCCTACCACCCTACCTCACATCGCCGTGCGCCTGCCTCATCTGTCCAAGTAAGTTAGCCTTTGGTTTTCAAAATTAGTATATAAGTTAACGTCTAAGTTATAGTAGGAG
The DNA here is from genome assembly GCA_035233585.1 of Antiaris toxicaria. NCBI lineage: Eukaryota > Viridiplantae > Streptophyta > Magnoliopsida > Rosales > Moraceae > Antiaris > Antiaris toxicaria. The sequence goes on along the minus strand of CP141154.1, from coordinate 60,521,384 downwards.
GATGGCTGCACCAGTTAACCCTCGGCAAGTGCAAGAGGACCGAGAAGTGAGTATAGCTTTCGCTGCCGTGCGACCACACACATACGACGGCAGCAATCCATACAAACTTACTTATTAGATTCATCATACGGAGACAATCTTTGAAGGGTGCAATATTCCACCCTATCTATAGGTAGTAATGGCCAGTAGCCGATTGCAAGGACTAGTAATGACATGGTGGAACGATCAACGTAGGATCAGGGGTCCAGCGATGCAGTGGGATGAGTTCTGCCAAGATCTTTGCAACTCTGATGGTTCAACTAAGGATGCAGATATTTGGGAGGATATGTGCGAGCGACGATACCAGATCCTCTTCGACACTTGGGATCTCTAAGAGGGAGAGATCATGGCACATTATTGTTAGAGATTTCTAGATGCCATGTTACCTCATATCCCTCAAGATAGACATTTTTCAGATATAGCTGACCTGCTATGAGGAGAGGTACCAAGGTATGTGAGGAACTTCATTCCCTACCCTCCACCGTATGAAGACATGAGGCGCCTGATCTAAGACATAGTGGAACCGAGAGGGTAGCACAACTTGGCAAACGCAGCACATCAACAGGTCGACAAAGAATTCATGGCTGAACCGCAACCAGTAGTACCCGAAGACCATGGGGACGTAATGGAGGACCTCGAACCAGCCCCTCTGTCTCCCGGACACCATATGGATGAAGACAGTGACGAGGCTATCCCCGATGCTCAACCTAACGATGAGGAGGATGAGATCCCTAATCATTTTAGCGATGATGAGTGGGTAGAAATGTATGAGCCCAAGTCATCATCGCCAGTGATGATGAAGTTTATTTTGCTTGGGGAGACGAGGATGAAGACCCCGAGGAGTTTCCTCTGAGTGATAGCGAGAATGAGGAAATGTCTGACGCAAAGTTAGGATTATCCTCTAAGTAGTAGTTACCTTTTTCATGGAAATCTTTGTTATGTAATTATGTAGAGGGAAACAGTAGCTTTCCCCATCTGACTCAACTTAATGTACTTAATGGGATCATATTTTGGGAAGTGTGTGTCACTCCTGCCAAATTTAAAATATATATATTCTGTGAGATGTTTTATGAAAAAGTAGTTAAGCTTTGCCCTGAGGGCCTAAATGTGATTAAGGTATAGTAAATAATGCAGGACGGTTCTTGACACTCAGATGATTTCCCAATACGATGCGATAGTTGTATCGAACATCATGAGAATAAGAAAAAAAGGAAAGATATAATATGTATATTTATATCTATGATGCTTAAAATGAAGTTGTTTAGTAAGAAGGAAAATGATATGTAAATACGAATCCCAAGTACAAAATTTGAGAAGCTTATGTTCTCTTTTCCCGTTATGTGATAGGGTTACATAGGTGACAATGGCAAGAACAAGAGCCCAAACAAACCAAGCTACGCGAGATGACAAGCTACTGGCACATCTCGCAACGATATAGGAAATAATGGTAAATCAACAATGGGAGCTTAACCAGCTCAGAGAACAAATGAACCGAGAACAACAGGCACCACAACCCATAGAGGTACCAGTCCGAGCTATACCAGTAGCCCCCGATGCTCCCAGAGAGTAAGCGGCCCCCCCAGGCCAAGCAATGCCAGTACCATCGGCTGTGGCTGCTCCTGCAGTAGCTAATGTTATTGTACTAGACCATAGAAAAGGTGACTTATACGAGCGATTTAGGCACATGAAGGTGCCTGAATTTGAAGGGACTACGAACCCTATTGAAGCCGACGATTGGCTGACTGATGTTCAAGTCATTCTAGACCTCGTAGGACTGACCGAAAGAGAAAAAGTTATATACGCATCCCTAGCCCTACGGAAAGGAGCACACCAGTGGTGGAAGACCGTGGCTATCAAAAGGAACCTCAATGAAATAAACTGGGCAGACTTCATTGTCGAGTTCAAAGAAATGTACTTCAACGACGAAGCCTTAGCAGTCCAACAGGATGAATTTAACAATTTGCACCAAGGAGGCATGACGGTCATGGAGGCCATAAGAAAATTCGAACAGCTAGCCCAAATTTGCATCAACCTAGTGCCGACTGAGAAGGAAAAGGTCAGGAGGATGCTAAAAATGTTTCGGATGGATATAGCCGTCCAAGTCTGCAGCGGCAGCCATGGGCCAACAACCATGGCCGAATGTATCAGTAGAGCCATCTGGGCTGAGTATTGGCTAGCCAAAGACAAAGAGAGGAAGGCTCAGATATTCAAGGCAAAGAGAGAAGAGAAGAACCAATCGAAGCCGACCAAGGGCAGACAACACTCTGAATTTCAGCACAGAGGGCAGAGTACGAGAAACAACCAACACAACCAGCCATCCAACAACAATAACAAGAGGAAAGGGAATTTAGGCAATCAAGGCCAGGAAAGGAACTTTCCTCAGAAGAAAAATAACCGAGGAGGAAACGAAAATCAACACCCGTCTTGTCTAAAATATGGAAAGAACCATCCAGGAGAATGTCGCTAGGGCACTAGTGGTTGTTACATATATGGCAAGGAAGGCCACTTCGCTAAACACTGCCGCTCGAACTCATAAAATCAGCAAGGCCAAGCCCGCCCTATTAGCGGATAGCTGCACGTCACCTAGGGAAGGATTGAAGGCCCAACGATTAGCCAACATAGATTGGAAGCTCCAGAGCTGCAGGGGAGGATTTATGCCTTCACTCGCGAGGATGTAGAGGCCAAAACCTCGACCGTGCTAAAAGATCAGCTTTCTGTCACCAACTCTACTGTACTGGTTCTGTTTGATTCCGGCGCTACGTAATCTTTTGCATAATCAGAATTTCCTAAGAGGTTAGTCAAGAATTTAGATAAGATAAACCAGACTTTTCGAATTGCCATTCCCTCCGGGGAAGTTTTGTTGTCTAGCTATTAGATACGTCACATGCCAATAGTTATCAGTAAGCACGAGCTGAGCATGGACCTAATCATCATCGAGATATGTGACTACGACATGATTATAGGAATGGATTTCCTCACCAAGTACCATGCCATTATAGACTGTCAAAGACGTGAGGTGACCTTCCACCCAAGTAGAGACGAAAAATTTATCTACAAGGGCTTATCGTTAAAGCAGCCAAAGACGATGATATTAGCAATGAAGGCTCACCAGCTACTATCTAGTGGATGCACTGGTTTTCTCGCACACATAATGGATACGACCAAGGAAGCAGAAACCAGATTAGACAACGTACCAGTAGTAAAGGAGTTCACAGAAGTATTCCCCGCAGATCTTCCAAGACTTCCGCCTGAGCGAGAGATATCATTCGAGATCAAACTGTTACCAGGATCAGCACCCGTATCCAAGGTCCCCTACAAAATGGCCTGGCAGAATTGAAGGAGCTTCAAACTTAGTTAAAGAAGCTGATGGACAATGGTCTTATTCGATAGAGCTGCTCGCCGTGGGGAGCACCGGTCTTATTTGTAAAAAAGAAAGACAGAACATTGCGAATGTGCGTAGACTACCGGGAACTGAACAAGATCATGATCAAGAACAAGTATCCTTTATTGCGGATCGACGATTTGTTCGACCAGCTATGAGACACTGCCGTATTTTCCAAGATTGACTTACATTCTGGGTACCACCAATTGTGGATCAGGGATGCAGACGTACCCAAGACAGTATTCTGAACAAGATATAGGCATTACGAGCTCCTTGTAATGTCGTTCAGACTGACAAATGCCCCTGCTGCTTTCATGGACCTAATGAACTGAGTATTCAAGGAGTTCCTAGACAAGTTTATCATTGTGTTTATAGATGACATACTTGTATATTCTAAGACAAAGGAAGAGCATGCGGAGCATTTGAGAGCCGTCCTACTCAAGCTTAATGAGCATCAACTATATGCCAAATTCTCAAAGTGTGAATTTTGGCTGGAGAAGGTTCATTTTCTCGGTCACGTGGTCTCCCATGAGGGAGTGTCCATGGACCCAACAAATGTAGAAGCAGTTAATGATTTGCCGACTGTTAAGAATGTAACAGAAATCCGTAGCTTCTTAAGTTTAGCGGGATACTACAGACGCTTTGTAGAAGGATTCTCGAAGCTAACCACACCACTCACGACGCTAACCAAGAAGGAAAAGAAGTACGAGTGGTCTGACAAGTGCGAAAAAAGCTTTCAGGGGCTAAAATGCTGACTCACGAGCACTTCAATCGTCACCATACCAGATGCTGAACAAGGGAATTTTGTAATTTACAATGACGCGTCCAAGACTGGACTAGGATCTGTGTTAATGCAAGGTGGTAGGATAGTCACATACGCCTCGCGATAACTCAAGAACCACGAAAGGAACCACCCGATGCACAACTTGGAGCTTGCAGCGATGGTCTTTGCACTTAAAATATGGAGGCATTACCTATATGGCATCAAGTGCAAGATCTACACGGACCACTAGAGCCTCAAATATATTTTCACGTAGAAGGAGCTTAATATGAGGCAATGAAGATGGCTGGAGCTGGTGAAGAATTATGACTGCGAAATCCTATATCACCCAGGAAAAGCCAATAAGGTGACTGACACACTGAGTAGAATGCACTCTTCGAAACTTATGACCATCCAGGCCTTGCCGGAAACACTGCAAAAGGAGCTACGGAGCAGCGAGATTGAGATGTTAACAAAGAGGTTGTCCGTAATGACCCTCCAATCAATGCTCATAGAGGAAATCAAGACCGACCGAGACCTCGATTCGTCCCTGTACAAGCTCAAAAGGCAGGCAATGGAGGACCAGAATTCAGAGTTTCAAGTCTCTAAGGATGGCATACTCTATTTCGGAGATAGAGTGTGTGTTCCAAAGGATAAAGAACTCAAGAAGCGGATCTTGTCAGAAGCTCATGACACGCTATACTCGATACATCCAAGAGCGAATAAGATGTACCAGGGCTTGAAAGGAAGTTTTTGATGGCCAAACATGAAGAATGACGTCGTTGAGTTCGTAGCAAGGTGCCTCACCTATCAGAAAATTAAAGCAAATCATCAGCGATCGGGAGGAGAACTACAGAAGATCGAGCTACCAGAGTGGAAATAGGATCAAATTACCATGGATTTCGTAGTTAGATTGCCCAGGACCTCAAGCAGGAATGATGCCATCTGGGTAATTGTGGATCGACTAACGAAGTCAGCTTGATTTTTAGCCATGAAGTTGAGCTACTCGGTAGAGAGGTTAGCAGAAATGTATGTTACTCAAGTAGTAAGACTGCACAGAGTACCCAAATCGATCATCTCAGATCGCGATGGATGCTTCACTTCAAGGTTTTGACAGAGCATTCAAGCTGCAATGCAAACCAAATTGAAGTTCAGCACCGTTTTCTATCCTTAGACTGACGGTTAGTCTGAGAGGACTATACAAACCTTAAAAGATATGTTGAGAGCGTGTGTCTTAGACTTCAAGGGAAATTGGGATCAGAAGCTGCCATTGATAGAGTTCTCGTACAATAATAGCTATCATTCCTCGACTGGGATGGCTCCGTACGAGGCACTTTATGGAAGAAGATGCCGATCTATGATTCACTGGCATCAGACTGGAAAAAAACAGCTCACCGGCACTGACTTCATCAAGGATACAATAAAAGATGTGAAGCTTATATAAGAGAGACTGGATACAGTGCATAGCTGCCAGAAGAGTTACGCAGATAGACGATGAAGACCTCTCGAGTTTCAAGAAGGAGAATCGGTTTTCGTTAAGGTGGCACCCATGAAAGGGGTGATACGCTTTGGGAAGAAAGGAAAGTTGAGTCCTAGATACATAGGACCCTTCGAGATCCTCGAAAGAGTCATGAAGGTAGCCTACCGGTTAGCGCTTCCTCCCGAACTAGCTTCTGTACACAATGTTTTCCACGTCTCGATGTTGAAGAACTACGTGCCGGATAGTTCCCACGTACTAAGCCAAGAGCCAATTGAAGTACATGCAGATCTAACCTATGAAGAAAGACCCGTATAGATTTTAGTCAAGGAAAATAAGGTTCTTAGGAATAAAGTGATTCCACTTGTTAAAGTATTATGACAGAACCATAACCTTGAAGAAGCTACATGGGAACAAGAAGAGGATATGAAAAGAGACTTCTCAGATTTATTCTAATTTTCAACGACAAAAATTTTTATAAGAGGGGTAGATTGTAAGGACAGCCCCGATCATATACTTTAATTTTCATTTAATGAGAAATTAAAGAATAATTTGATGCCAATTGGTGCAAATTTAAGTGAGACGATCAGATACACGCCCGTGTTGAAGGCCGTGTAATGAACAGAGAGCCGTGATAAAGACTCTCAAAAATGTATAAAACCTAATTACTATACAATGAGTAATTAAGTTGGAAAATATAGTATATTTCCCATTGAATAGACTAAACAAATACGGTACTATTTAAGTACTATTTATGCAGTGAAAGGGGCGACCGACAGTGAACCCGGTCCACCCTATTATGTGTATAAATGAATGAGATATCCAGTGTCAGAAAACTGGTCTAGACGACCATTTCTTGACACAAGACTAGTGAATAAATCACCAGAACGCTCAGACCGAACATCTGATTACAATAACGAGAGATAGCCCTAGCAAGGGTACGATATCAAGAAAATGGTCCGGATGACCTCTTCTCACCTAGAGACAGACAAAATATGAGTCAGAGCACTCAAACTAGTCCGTTAAGTAGAAAATGATGAATAGTAAATAATGAGAAACGTAGTGTCAAGTTATTGGCCAAGATGGCCTTAATTTGACCTAAAACTGATACATGAACAGTTAATAGACTCGATTTGGTTGATTGAGCACAATACGAGATTTTTAGCTTGAGAGGTATGCAGTATTAGGATGAGGGTCAAGACGACCTTTACATGCCCCGAAACTGATATATTTAGGCTCAGAACGCCCAAATTAATTAATCGGGCACCTGACATGTTTTTAGAGGCAAGGTTACACAGATCCCGAAAACTATTTAGATGACCTTCGATGGATGTAAAACTGATAAAAATGGAATCAGCACGTCCAAATTAGTCAAGAGAGGCTGTGTCTGAAATTTCGCCTGGGAACGTCTCGGTTTGTGTGCGAAAGGACAACACAATGTAGACACAATCACAGTATAGGATGTAAACAGTAATTTAGACTGATAATAGGCTCTTAGACAGTATAAAACAACTAGAAATTTATAGTACAAAAATCGGATTTAGAAAACCAATTTTCGGGTGAAAATTGGAACACTACCGAGAAAGGACCGAACACCGCAGTATAAAATTAGACTGCGATGAGAAGCCAACACAGATAAATTTTGGCCTTAAAATTTCATGCCCTGTATCTAGAAAAGCAGCTGTAATTAGCTGCACACATAGCCCAAAAGGTGGCCATTAAAAAATTACCCTAGCCATGATACACTTGAATAAAATATTCAAGGGTTTTCAAAAGCTTGGTCAATAATTTTTCTTTATTCTTCTCCCATTTAATGCAGCAGCCCATGCCCCTTTTGGACTGAAAATGGGCAGCGATTTGTCCCATGATTAAGCTAAAATTTTGGAAAATTAATTAGGATTAAGTCTAAGCAAGCTTGATCAATTTTGCCTATAAAAGGCACCCTTTACACAAGTGAATTGCTTTCCTTTCTTTTGGCTCCCAAAACACATCTCATTCTCCGTTTTCTTCTAACTACAGCCGAACTTCTTTAAGCCTCTAAACCTTCACCTTTTCAAGCCTTAAATCATACCAAAAAGTTACCAAAAATCTAACCTCACAAGCTTGTGTTAGGAGGAGTCGAATCCAAGTCGTTCTAAGGCACCAAGGGTAAGTTTTTGAAAACCCATCCTTGTAGTTTTTAGTTTTTGTTTTGATTTGGTTTTTAAGAGAAATTTTTGGTATTTGTTCTAGCAAAAACAGACCCCACTCTCTTGGATTCCTATGACCATTTTTGGTTCCTCAAGACTTAGTTGAAACCGTACTTGGTTCAAGGCACGAGGTTAAGCCGAAAACCCTATCTTGTGTTAGTTGGTTTTAAGTTTTGATCAAGGCCATTTATGTGTATTTATTTATGCAAATGGTTTGTAATAAGTTTATTTTGAGCCCTTAGATTATCATTTTTAAATTTATGTGGTTGTGGTTGTGTTTACATTATTTTTATGAATGGTTATGTGCGAATGAGAGCATGAATATCTTAGTGGCTGGACACAAATCTGTCCTTATGGAAAGGCCACAGATTTTGGCCATTTTGACCCCCTTAAGTTTTGAATTTGGGATTTGGTAAAACATAGTGTTTTAAGGAAATTTTGATATGGTCATTTTTTTGTCAAATAGCCCTTGGCCAAAAAACAAACTCAAGATAGGTTTTTAGAGTGTTTTTCATTCGGTGTCCAAAACTGGGCCAAAAATAGGAACAAAATCTGAACCCAGTATTTAGCCTCGGGTTTTGCTAAAAATGGACTATTTAGAGTCCAAACCGGTTCTTGGGCTCAACACGAAACTTTTAGATCTCGTCAAGACCTAGAAAACAACCTCGCGTGTTTTAAAAACTGTTTTGGACCTCAAACTGAGCCGTTTTTACAGAGACGTAAAACTGGGAATTTTACAAAAAACTGGGCACCAAGCCCATGGATTTAATGAAATTAGGAGCCGTTAGATTTGGATTTAGGCTCTAAGGTGAACATGAGATTTGTTCATCTTGTCGAGGATGAAAACTTTTATGTTCAACAAAATCACAAACAAGGTTGTTTCGACCAAGTTTCAAAATAGTTTTCAAAAGTGGTTCAAAACCACCTTTAAAATGCAAGCCAAAAAAAAAAAATAATTTGTACCCTTCAAAATAAAAATGTGTTTTTAACACTTTAAAATATGAACAAGGTTTACATAAAAATGTCCCCCACCTTCCAACGGGGTGATAAGGGGACGGTTTCAAAATAAGGAATTTTTCCAAGATTTTTACAAGCCAACCCAAACAATTTTTCAAAGTAAAATAGTGTGTGTAGCTCGGTAGGCTACCACACCAAACAAGCCGTAGTAGCCCGGTAGGCTACTACCCCAAACAAGTCATAGTGGCCCGGTGGGCCATTACACTAAACAAGCCTTAGAAGCCCGGTAGGCTACCACACCCCAACAAGCGAAGTAACCCGGTCAGTTACTACACTAAGTTCATGTATAGTAACTCGATAGACTACTTAGTTACCAACACGCGAGATAGCCAATCAGTTGACTGATTGATAAACCAGTCAAAGATCGCATTTTGAACAACACTGTGAGGAACGATGATTAATCTGTCAAGTAGACGATTGATCAAACACGATACGAGTTAGACACCAAATCCCCATAATAGGCCAATAGGATATCGACGGGTCTCGGTACCCCATAGAAACGCAAGTTATAGTCACTAACGTTAATAGTGACTCAACGATAGTATTAATGAGAAACGTTATTGATGACAGGTGGTAACCTGTGAATTTATAAAGGTGAGATTTCAAGTTGCTTGCAATTAGGTAAGTACAACTCTGCCTATGGCATGAACGAAAATGCTTTCAAATGATATTTTACAGTATGTTAAAATATGTATGCCATGCACACGATGTTCCACTGCAAGTTTAAGAGTATGTAGTTTCACAATCATATAGATTTATGAAAAAGCATGTTAGATGTCATACGTCCCTACCATGTAGGATTTGGGACAGCTTAGAGAAGCATATAGCTAGAAAAGATAAACAAGACAGAAATTAGTAAGCGTGTCGTACCGGCCTTTTCAAATAAAGAGGTTTTAAGTTAATGCAGAAAGTTGAGCATCCGTTGATGGCTCTCCAGCTATTTACCGTGGGTGTTACCAATGGTCTGTGCATGTACGGTACTGACACATGGGCCCTAAATAGACAAGAAAAGAAAAGAGAAGTTTAAAGCGTAAATGAAAATAACCAGATCATGCATTAGTTATAGTTTACCATGCTTCTAGATGCACTCAGTACACGATATTTCTGTGATGTACATGTTATGTGAAGTTTTATAATCATTGATATGATATGTGATATGTGATATGTTAAAGTGGTATATATGATATATGACTACTTATAAGTTTTTAAGTATGTACTATGTTTAAACATGTTTTACGGTAAACATGTTGTACTTACTGGGCGTAAAGCTCACGTAGTGTGTTCATACTGTAGGTAAGCATCCTACGGCTTAAAACCCAATGGGCGATGGTGGCAGCGGAGGCGGATGTGAGGGCAAGGGTATCGAAACATCGTGAGTTTATCTTCCGCAAATTTGAGTATCAGTATTTTGAGTAGTAATGGTTAAATAGTATTTTGAATAGTAACTGTCAACAGTATTTGTGAACAGTAATCGCTAAATAATAATTTTGAATAGTAATCACTAAATAGTATTTTGAATAGTGACCGTAAACTGTATTTTTGAATAGTAATCATTACATAGTATTTTTGAATAGTAACTATACACCGTATTTTTAAATAGTAACCGTTAAATGGTATTTTTGAATAGTAACCGTTAAATTATATTTTGAATAGTAATCGGTATACGTACGTATACCGTAAATACGTACGTGTAAAAAAAATCCCTAAATTTATGACATCTAGTTAAGTATCAAGTGCAAGAAAGTGTAAGAAAATAAAGCAAGCAAATCAGTTTTTAGTGATGGTCCGGGTCACTTAGGGCACGGGGAGTTAGTTTTTGAGAATATGTAAAACATGAAACTTTAATAAAATTTCATTATGAGCATTTTTGCGTCAAATAGAGCTCGGCCAAAAATAGCTATAAGATAAGGTTTTAAACTATTTTTCAACCAGAGGTCAAAACTGGGGCCAAAATCCTGATTCCAGGAACGGCTTCAGATTTTCATTAAAACGACTCAATTAGAATCCGAACCGAACTTTGCTCAAAACACAAAAATTTTAGATCTCGATGAAACCTTAAAATTAACTTGTGCAGATTTCAAAAGTTCAGCCATTTCGGGCCCTAAATAGACACGTTTTTATAAGTGCGCAAATTGGAAATTTTTGGTAAAAACTGGGCATGAAATTTGGCCACGGCTTTTTATAGTTTCGGACCCCTTGGAGGTCAAACTAAGCTCTGAGATGTTCACGGGAGTTGTTCATCTTGTTGAGGACAAAAACTTTTACGTTTACCAATTTCACAAATAAAATCATTTCGGACAAGTTTTATATAGTTTTTCGAAAAAGGGTTTAAAAACCCCCTTAACAAATGAACACCAAAATGTGTTCTCCGTTTTGAAAATGAAAAAAATTTTTCGTAAAACACCCCCACCTTCCAATGCGGTACTAAGGGGTCAATTTTAAAGAATTATGTTGCTCTAAAGCTTTACAAAATTTTTAGAACGTTTTTCGTAAAACTGGTGAAGTAGCCCGGTTGGCTACCAAGCAAAACTGTAAAGTAACCAGATAGATGACTAGCCATACTAGTCAATAGGCCCAACATGAGGAAACCAGTTAGTGGACTAACCAATTAAACAGTCCAAACGCTAGGTAACCCAACAGGTTACACGGTCCATGCGTTAGGTAACCCAATGTGTTACACAGTCCAACACGCAAAGAAGCCTGGTGGGCTATACTATTTGCAAAATGCAAGGTAACCGGTTGGTAGACTAGCTGGTTAACTGGTCAAAGACCAAGTTTGAACGTGAAGGTGAGATACGTCGATTAACTTGTCAAGTAAATGAATTAATTAGTCTTGTTAGATACCAGTTCTATCAAAGTAGAACAGCTAGGTACCGAGGGGCATCGGTAACCTATAATAGTAAGAAGTTATAGTCACTAATGACCACAGTGACTTAAGAGCAAATATTAACGACAATACATTATGATTACAGGACGTTACCTGTAAGTACATCGAGGCGAAGTACAAAATGTTGGCAAACAAGTAAGTACAATTCCGCCTATAGTATGAACAAAAATGGATTTAAAATGGTTGTTTAAATTATGTTAAGTATTGCAGTATGGCGTGCTTATTGCATGACATATAGGAGGTTCATAATCACATAGATTCATGAACATCATAAGATAAAGTACCATTACATCCCTATCAGGGCATGATGAGGGATGAGCCCAATTGAGCATAGGGCACATGGTTACTAATACTCATAATCCACAATTAGGTAATCAGATTAAGGGTGTTAGTATAACGGACCAAGTCAAGTCCATAAAGAAAATGAGTATGAATAAATGGGGCATACGACCCACGAGTAAAAAGCTCTCGATGGTCACGGTGAATCCGATGATCTGCGCGTCATAGTACTAACACCAGGGCCCTTCAGATAAGAAAAGATAAATAATAATGAAGCATAATTTGAGCATAATCGGTTCATGCATTGTTCATGGTATGCATTAGTCTTAGACACAGTATGCTTCCCAATTGCATGACGTAATATGATATGTTTCTTATGCTACATGATGTGATTGAATAGCTTGCGCTCTGTGAGATGCTACATGATATGTTCCCGTGTTCTGTGTATGTTGGAATGCATGATATGTGTGATATATGGTTTATGGTTTACTATGCCACTATGTATGGCTTATGCTTTAAATCCGGTTTTGCAAATTATACATTGTACTTATTAAGTGTCAAAGCTCACGTAGTGTGTTCATGCTGTACGTAAGTGACCTGTATGCTAAATACTGCTGGACGATGACGGGGTAGGGCAGATGTGAGGGTGAGGTTGTGGATACCACCACCAGAGCCTACTTCCGCAAATTATTTTGAGAGTTTATTTTATGAAAAGTAATTTAATAGTTTGGCCTTTTGTGTATGTATATGTTAATCCAAATTGTGTTAAGACTTTTGTATGGTTATAAGTATAAATATGTAGTAGGGAATTGCCAAACACGCTATTCAAAAAAAAATCCCTAAAATTCGGTATCTATAAGTAATAGTTTTTCAAATAAGATAAGTTAAGACAAGTGTTTTCAGTGATGGTTTGTGCTACCACGGCACGAGTCGTCACAGTTGGTATCAGAGCGGTATCCTGCCACCCTACCTCACATTGTCGTGTGCTAGCCTCATCTATCCAAGTAAGTTAGATTCTATTTTAATATTAGTATATAAGTTAATATTATGCGTTCTACATTGTAGCGATGGCTGCTCCAGTGGACCCCCACCAGATACATGAAGACTAATAGGCGGGCCAAGCTTTCATCGTTGCACGGCCAGATCGGTTTGATGGTCGACGTTGAACCTATGAGTTGATGAGGTAGATCCATGACATGGAAGTTGTGCTCCAAACCTGCCATATTCCACCCCACCTACAGGTGGCCCTGGCGAGTAGTAGGTTACATGGCCCAGTGAGGACATGATGGGAAGATCGACAAAGGATAGTAGGGCCCATAGAGGACTGGGTGCACCTTTGCCACGAGCTCCACGTCGCATTTGCACCAACCCCATTCAACGAAGCTCGTAGGAGAGGCTGAGATGTGGAGATCTGTACAGATGCACGAGAGGCGTTACGATGTCCTTTCTGGTATTTGGGATGTTTATGAAGGAGAGACCATGGCACACTACTGTCAGAGGTTTATGGATGGGATGTGGCGGCTCGCCCCTCGTAGAGATCATACAATACTATTACAGTTAAGATTTATCACTAACTGCGATAGATTGTACTCTCATGGGTCGCCGGCTAATCTCTCTCTCAGTAAATCATGACGTTTTTGGGGAAAATTTTTTTTTTCTTTAAACATCATGTAAAACATTTCTCACTATTTACTTTGTTGGCACGTACAAAGTAATTTATATATTACAGTACTTTCGTAAAATATATACCATTACAAAAGACTGTTTCTTTTTCCCTTCTCTTTATCGCTCAGCGGAAAGACTCTGGCAGGACCATATCCCTCGCCCATTTATCCCATTTGACACGCGCCATTCCGTACGCTATCCAGTCAAACAAGCTACTGAGCTGGTCGCTTACCTGCAACATAAGCAAAAATGGTGAGCTACAGGCTCAGTAAGTTCAAACATGCAAGAAATAAAATTTCTATGAATAGACTATTCATCATGAATAGTACCATTGACCACTATTCATACGTAAATAGTAACTTTGACTACTATTCATACGTGAATAGTAACTTTGACCACAACACAGTATATCAACAGTACATCTACCGCGATGTTAGTACCCTCACGAAACTATCTTATGCTCAATTATGGCATAGTTTCAGTTTTAGGTAATTATCTTACATTACGTTCTGGTTTTGAGCTCAAGTTGGCAGTACCATTTAAGTGCGCATGACTGGGAGCGGTACATTAGTGCTGACCTCCACAGCCTTAATCTCATAGCTCCGAAGGCAAAATTGTACATGACTGGGTGCGGTACATCAGTGCTGACCTCCACAACCTTAATCTCATAGCCCCGAAGGCAAAAGTACCCCCTGTACAGAAGGCTGGTACGCCAGAAAGTGGTTTCATTACCGACTTTTTAAAATTCTAACCCGGTGACTTCACATTGTCCCGTGGTTAGGAATGGTTCACATTTTAATTTTAGGGGAGTGAGTTTCATTAACCTCGCTCTAGTGCCCGAAGCACAATTAACAATGTGTCCATTCTCAATAGTGCCCGTAGCACATTACGTCTCTCTCTATACTCTATAATAGTGCCCGTAGCACATATGTACCTAACTTATAGTTAGTACATTAAAGTTAGCAACAATAATGCTATATGTTGTAGACAGGTAAATGTCTGAACTTACCTTATCGGTATCTTCCCTTTTTCTCTCTTGGATCTTTGATCGCCCTCCTTGTAGGTCGATTTTGGGATCCTACAGACAAAACCTTGTCTGTTAATTTTATTTCCATTTATAGCTTTTATTTTTCATTAAAAAGCTTAAATAAAACCTATTTATGAATTTTTAGGTTTTATTTATCATTTTCCCCATTTTTCTCAACTTTTACAAAATTACGATTTTGCCCCTATATTTTGGTAAAATTGCAATTTTGCCCCTGACGGAATTTTCTCGATCCAGACTACATTTTTGGCTCTCAAGAACTTTTCTGACTCTTTTCTAATCATTACCGGGTTCGTTTCTATTTTATTTCCATTTTTCACTTTCCCGACCCTCGGGAAGCACTATTCCGACCCTTACGTCGGTTTAGTGATTTTCTATCGTTTCGGAGCCTCAAATGGACGTTTCACTAGCATTTAAAACGTTCATCTAGACGTTCCCGATCTAGGTCTCCGGGCTCAGATTTTCCGTTCCGGACTCGGACTGTTATTTCGTTTTCAAAAACGCCCCCCCTCGGGGTCGGTTTTTCAGTTTCACTCACGTTTTACATTTTTAGGGGACGGGTTACTATTCATGAACCACCCCTTAGGTTTTCCTTATTCAATTTTCCATTAGGGACTCGGGTTTCCGACCCAACCCCAAACTTTTATTTTTAATTCTCTTTTTACCCCAAATGCCGTTTTCGAAATTTCGGCAGTATTTCGGCGTAATTTTAAGGCTACCGGCGTTAGGTACGCCTCGAACCATATGTACCTGCCACGTACTATATCACAAGCCTATTTTATGTAAAAGTTTTCCAAACTTTTACGTAAAAGCTCACAAAATTCAAATTCACATTTTGAACCACATTACACAAATTTTTTTTTCAATTTTGCCCTTAGTTTTGGTCTCGGTTTTTACAATCAAAACCTAACCAAAATTTCTCAATTTTCTCACCAAATTTTGGCTATTCCAATGTCATTTTTTTAGCACATTTTCAAGCCAATTTCATTGCAATTTTCAACACAATTTCTAGGGTTTTTAACCACATATAACCCACGGCCACACTAAGGGAAACATACCCCAAATTTTCTTTTCTTGCTTTCAATCACAATTCCATCATTTACATTATAAAATGCATGATTTTAAATCATCCAAACATCAACAAAACCATGCAAAATTTTCCACCAAACCCTAATTAACCCACGGCCATTATAGGGTAAGTTCACACCACATTTTTTTTTTCAAGCTTTCCATAATGCACATCATGCTTTATACTTAACCAAATGTAATTTAAAGCATGTTAACACTTAAACCATAAAAATTTCCCATTGATTGCTCTTGGTAACCCACGATTTTACCCTTGGAAAACCAACCAAAATTTGGTTTTTCTTTAAACCTAATACATGGTTTTCTTCCTAATTACACCCTTAACAAAACCCAAGCACCAAATAAATGAAAACAACCAAAAATTTTTCCATTCTTTCCACTATTCATCACACGGATTTCTTGAAGAAAAATCAAGAAAAAATTCAATCCAAAGAGAGTTACCTTGTTCACTTACTTCCTTAGGCTTCAATGAAAGGTTTGACACCAATTTTGTGAAGAAAGATTGAAGAAATCAATTGGTTCCTCTTGGGTTGCTCACGGTTCCACCATGGAAATACTTAGAAAAATTTTTCCTCTTATGTTTGGCTTGAAAAATTGTCTCGGCCACTTTTGTTCAAGTTTTGCCGACTTAACCAACCAAAAAGCCAATTAATTTGGCTTTCCACCAATTAAAAATCACCACATTTCAACCTAATTCTTTCCATATTTTCCAAAAATTAAAATGGTGAATTTTTGGCCAAATCTTGGCCTTTAGATCAAAAAGACAACTTAATCATGGCTATTAATTCTACCAACCACAATTTTCCTTCCATTTATTAAATGGATTTATGATGTCATAAATGCTAAAGCATATGTTGACTTTGACTTTTACTATTCACATTAATTCGACTACTTTTTGACCGATACCGGTTCGAGCCGAAATTTTCCTGAAATCGTCTCGGCGTGTTCCTGAGGTCTCCTGTGCAGTCGGATCAATTTAAACTACTTCCGTTTGATCAAAATCAATCCCGGAAGTTTTCCGTCTTTTGTTGCCCCAGTTAGGGTTTTCAATGCCGGTTTTGGCACCGTTTCACCCGTTTCAACTCAGTGAATTTTTCCAACACTGAATTCTTACTCATCAGTATTGTTAGAATATTTTATTGTATTCTAAACAGTATAATTACATTTATTTCACTCTTTAAATAGTAAATTGTTATATACATACATTTGTACATTTTTTTCCGAGAATTGCCTAAATTTCCCGGTTGTCACATGGGATGCTACCCTACATCCCTTTAGATAGGCCTTTCAGAGAGGTGGTTGAACTCCTATGGAGGGGGGATCCCTGGTATGTGAGGGACCTTATCCACTACCCTCCGTAGCACGAGCATTTAGGGCATCTCATCAGAGACATATTGGATACCGAAGAGGAAGTGATCGGCCCTGGAAACCCTGCCCTAGCTCATGATGAAGCAGGTCCCGCCAACGCTGAAGATGACCTAGCGGAACCAAACCCCCAATCGACTGGCGAGGACCCCGTGGCTGAGCTTCCGCTAGAGGCACCAGAAAACGCAGATGAATCTATGGAAGAAGATCCTATCCCCGTAATACCCCTAGCTGTATATTATCCCGAGAAGGATGACGACGACTATCTTGGCGGATATGAATGGGAAGAACCTAAACTTGAGCCTCAAATCATCATAGCTAGTGATGAGGAGGACAGCTTTGATTCAAAGGTCAAGGAAAAGGACCCAGAGGAGTTCTTTTTCGATGAGATTGACAACGAGGATGTCTCTGACGCAGAGTCTATTTTGACCTCAGAGTAGCTAGGATATGCTTTAGTATATCCCCTTTTAACTATATGTATGCATGTATGAGGGAAGGCCGTAGCCTACTCTCGCTTGATTTAGCTCAATCCGTTCTTTTGAGTATATGTATTAGGAAGTATGTGCATTCACCACTCCCAACGGACTAACGTTATGTACTGTTATTTACGATATATGAAAATTTGCCCGAAGGCTCCAGATATGACCTTACACACGTAAGCACAATGTGAAGGAAAAGTGCGGGAAGAGTCTTGGCACTCAGGTGATGTTTCAATGTGATACGGCAATCGTATTGAATATCACAATAGCGAGAAAAATGAAAGTTGCATATAAGTATGCTTATAATAGTTAAATAAGAAAGGAAATTGATATGTAACCTGATTCCCTATTACGAGATCCAATCTTTACCTTCTTTCCTTATTGCATGGTAGGATCCCAAGGAACAAATGGCAAGGACACCAAGTTAGATGATGCAACCTTCCCGAGAGGAGGAATTGGCAGTATAGTTCGTAGCCTTGCGGGAAATGGTAGAGAACCAACAACGAGAGTTGGCCCAACTTAGAGCCCAACCGGACCAACAGAACCAAGCACCGCCCACGACAGGGTTACCAACTCAAGAAACCCAATCGGTATCTGAAACTCCATAGGAGCAAGTAACTCCCCCGGCCCAGGAGATCTTGCTTGGACGGGAGATCCTTGAACCGTCACCAGTGCCCCCAGTATCAACAGTAAGTGTTCTTCTGCCAACCAACAGGGGAAGCGATCTATATGAAAGGTTCAAGCGCATGAAGGCGCCAGAGTTTGAGGGAACTGCCAACCTGATAGAGGCGGATGATTGGTTGACCGAAATTCAGATGGTTCTAGACCTTATGGACCTGACAGATAGGGAAAAAGTACTATGTGCATCTTTCACCCTATGCAAGGAGGCGCTGCAATGGTGGAAAAAAGTATCAATCAGGAGGATGACCTGGAATCAATTCATCAAAGAGTTCAAGCAAATGTATTTTAATGAGGAAGCCCTAGCGGTACAATGGGATAAGTTCAACAATCTACGACAGGGAAGTATGACTATCATGGAAGCAGTCAGGAAATTCGAGCAGCTTGCTCGACTTTGTCCGGATTTAGTTCCCACTAAAAAAGTGAAGGTCCATCGGATGTTGAGGATGTTTAGGACTGATATTGCTATGCAAGTTTACAGTGGTAGCCATGGGCCAGCTATAGTAGCATAATGTGTCAGCAGGGCCATCCGGGCCGAGCACTAGCTGGCACAGGACAAGGATCGGAAAGCTTAGATTTACAAGGCACGAAAAGAGGAGAAGTCTCAAGCAAAGCAGACTCAGGGGAGACGAATCCAGAATCACAACATCGAGGGCAGACCGGAGGGACTAGCCAAAATAACCAGCAACCCCACCCCAATAACAAGAGAAAGGGGAACACCAATAATCAAGGTTCCCAGAAGAATTTTCCTCCGAAAAGAAACAACTATGGAGGGAACAATAGCCAGAACCCGAAGTGCTTGAAGTACGGAAAGAACCATCCTGGCGAATGCAGACACGGAACGAGTGGTTGTTTCATTTATGGCAAGGAAGGCCACTATGCTAAGAACTGCTATTCAAACCCTCAGAATAAGCAGAATCAACCTTGCTCAGTGAATAGCCAACTCCATGCCACCCAAACCAGGATTGAAAGGCCATCAATCATGTAAGGCAGACTTGAAGCTTCGGAATCCTAAGGAAGGATTTGTGCTTACACCAGAAACGATGCTGAAACTGGAACGTCTGTAGTGGTGACAGGTCAGCTTTCTGTCGCCAACTTAAGTGCACTAGTGTTATTTGATTCTGGAGCCACACACTCCTTCATATCATCAGAGTTTACTAGGAGGCTAGATAGGGGTTTAGATAAGATGAAACAAACTTTCAGAATTGCACTTCCCTCAGGGGAGGTTTTGTTGTCTAATTACTGGGTATGACATGTGCCAGTGATTATCTATGGTCAAGAACTGAGTGTCAACCTAACCATCATCGACATGTACAACTATGATGTGATCTTGGGAATGGACTTTCTCGCGAGATACAATGCCATCATTGACTACAGGAGGCAGAAACTTGCCATTGAACCCATGGGATACGAGAAGTTCACTTATACAGGTTTATTGCTGAAGCAACCACAGACGATGATCTCAGCGATGAAAGCACACAAGCTAATATCTAGTGGATGCACGACATATTTAGCACACGTGGTAGATAATACCCAAGAAGCAAAGATAGGGCCTGAGAATGTACAGGTGGTCAGAGAATTCGCGGAGGTATTTCCAGAGGATCTTCCAAGACTTCCACCAGAGCGCGAGATTTCGTTCGAAATTGAACTATTACCAAGATCTACTCCTGTATCCAAGGCTCCGTATAGAATGGCCCCAGTAGAGCTTCAGGAGCTCCAGACCCAGTTAAAGGATCTGATGGATAAGGGTTTTATTCGCCATAGTTTTTCTCCCTAGAGAGCATCTGTACTATTTGTGAAGAAGAAAGATGGAACTCTAAAGATGTGTATAGACTACAAGGAGCTAAATAAGATCACGATCAAGAATAAGTGCCCGTTGCCCCATATTGATGACTTGTTTGATCAACTCGGAGATGCAGTAGTATTCTCCAAGATTGACCTACGCTTAGGGTACCACCAGCTGCGAATCACGGACAAGGATATACCTAAAACAGCCTTCCAGAAGTGATAAGGATATTACGAGTTCCTCGTTATGTCATTTGGACTTACTAAAGCTCCAACAGCCTTTATAGACTTGATGAACCAAGTATTCAAGGAGTATTTGGACAAGTTTGTCATTGTATTTATCAATGACATACTGATATACTCCAAGACTCAGGAGAAGCATGCAGAGCACTTGAGGACAGTACCGCACGTGTTAAAAGAGCATCAATTGTATGCCAAGTTCTCCAAGTGTGAGTTTTGATTGGAGAAGGTGCATTTTCTAGGACATGTAGTCTCCAAGGAAGGAGTATTTATGGACTCAGCAAAGATTGAAGTAGTCAGTGCATGGCCAGCTCCGAAGAACGTGATAGAGACATGCAGTTTTTTGGGATTAGTATGGTATTACCGGTGCTTTTTTGAAAGCTTTTCAAAGCTAGCCGCCCCTCTCATAGTACTCACAAAGAAGGAGAAGAAGTTTGAGTGGACTGACAAATGTGAGTAGAGCTTCTAAGAGCTGAAATGTAGGCTCACAGGTGCCCCAATACTAACCATTCTGGAAGTCAGTTAGGGAAATTTTTGATCTTTAGTGATGCATCCAAGATTGGATTAGGAGTTGTGTTGATGTAGAATGGTAAGGTAGTTGCATATGCCTCACGAAAGCTAAAGGAGCACGAAAAGAACTACCCTACACATGATTTTGAGCTAGCCCCGGTAGTTTTTGCACTAAAGATATGGAGACACTACCTTTATGGCGTCAAATGCGAAATCTACACGGACCACAAGAGCCTTAAGTACATCTTCTTGTAGAAGGAGCTTAACATGAGGCAACGTAGATGGCTGAAGCTGGTGAAAGACTACAACTGCAAGATCTTATATCACCCTAGAAAGACCAATAAAGTGGCCGATGCACTGAGTCAGAGGCATTCCACGTTACTTATGGCCATCAGCGCCTTGTCAAGAGCTTCACAGAAGGATCTGTGCAGCAATGAGATCGAGATTCTATCAGGGAAATTATCCAAAATGACTCTCCAGTCGACACTCTTAGACGAGATCAAGGCTAGCCAAGAGCTCGATTTGTCCCTAACCAAGCCAAGGAATGAGGTTAAGGAGGGTAATAACTCAGATTTTAAAGTCTCAGAGGACGGCATACTCTATTACAAGGGCAGAGTATGTGTGCTGAAGGAGGAAGAGCTTAGAAAATGAATCCTCTTAGAGGCTCACGAGATGTTGTATTCCCTACATCCAGGAGCTAACAAGTTGTAGAAGGACCTGAAGGGAAGTTTTTGGTGGTCTGGAGTGAAGAATGACATGTCGCCAAATGCCTTATGTGCTAGAAAGTTAAGGCCAAACATCAGTGTCTAGCAGGAGAATTACAGAAAATTGAGCTGCTCGAGTGGAAATGGGATCAGATTACAATGGATCTTGTTGTCAGACTGCCAAGGAGATCCAGCAAAAATGATGCAATCTGGGTGATTGTAGACTGATTGACGAAATCAGCCAGATTTCTAGCCATAAATATCAGTTACTCAGCGGAACAACTAGCAAAAATTCACGTGGCTCAGATCGTAAGGTTGCAAGGAGTGCCGAAATCGATTATCTCAGATCGTGACGGACGCTACACCTCCAGATTTTGGCAGAGCGTACAAGCCATGTTAGGATGCAAGTTGAAGTTTAGCACAGCCTTCCACCCTTAGACCGACGGTCAGTCTGAGAGGACCATACAGACACTGGAGGACAAGCTGAGAGCATGTGTCTTGGATTTCAAGGGAAATTTTTGATCAGAAACTACCACTGATCGAGTTCTCATACAACAACAGCTACCATTCCTCGATAGGGATGGCATCTATGAGGCACTCTATAGAAGCAAATGCAAGTCCCCAGTCCACTGGCATGAGACCGGTGAGAAACACGTAACTAGCACGGACTTCGTCAGGGATACGACAGCAGCCATGAAGCTGATATGGGAAAGGCTAGAAACAGTACACAGCTGCCAAAAGAGCTATGCAGACAAGCACCGTAGACCTCTCCAGTTTCAAGCGGGAGACTCAGTCTTTCTCAAGGTGGCACCCATGAAGGGAGTGATGCGCTTTGGAAAGAAGGGGAAACTCAGTCCTAGATACATAGGACCGTTCGAGATTATCGAGAGAATCAGGAACGTAGGCTACAGATTAGCACTTCCTCCCGAGTTAGCTTCGGTGCATAATGTCTTTCACGTCTCAATGTTGAAGAAGTACGTGCCAGACAGTTCACACGTCCTAAGCCAGGAACCCATCGAGGTGCATGCTGATCTGACTTATGAGGAGAAATCTATACAGATTCTGGCTAGAGAGGAGAAAGTACTTAGAAATAAAGTTATACCGCTCGTAAAGGTGTTGTGGCAGAATCATAATATAGAAGAAGCTACTTGGGAACGGGAAGAAGACTTGAGGAGAGACTTCCCAGACTTGTTCTAATTTTCGAGGACAAAATTTTGTAAGGGGGGTAGGTTGTGATGACCACCCTATATATGTAAACCTAATTACTATGTAATACGTAATTTTTTTTTATAATGCAGTGTATATTGCCAATTGAATGCATTAAACGAGTATAGGATCTTTTAATTATTATTCGTGCAATGAAAGGTGCTACCGACAAGTACAATTGATCTGCCTCGATATACATGAAAATACATGTGAGACACGTTGTATCTAGAAAACGGCCCAGACGGCCATTTCTTGACATAAAATAGATGAACTAGTCATCGGTACGCTCAGGCTGGTCGTCTGAGCACAATAGTGAAATCTTGTTTAATAAATATACCGTATCAAGGAAATAGTCGAGGTGACAATTTTCTTGACATGAAACTGGTGTATTTATAATCAGCAGTCCCAATCAGGTCAATTGGGCATGAAATACGAGGTTTTGTTCGAGAGACACACAGTATTGGGAAAGGAGTCAAGACGACCTATTCTTAGCCCGAGACTGAGATATTTAATTTCAGAACACCGAAACTGGTCGGTTTAGCACAAAAAGTGATTTTCGGGTGGGTGTAAAACTGTTCAAAATGGATTCAACATGCCTAAATTAGTTGGAATAGCCTGTGTCAGACATTTCATGCGAAAAAGTTGTATTACACGCACGCAGTGTCGGTACAATGTAAGACCCAACCACAGTGCAGGAAATGAATAGTGAATAGTGATCGAGAGGGCTCATAGGCATTATAACCCAACCAAAAATAGCTAGAAATAACTAGAACGAAAATCGGAAGCCATAAGTGCAATTTCGGGTGAAAATTTCAACACTGCCGAGAAAGGATCGAAAATTATAGTAGAAAACTGGATTGCGAAGAAAATGACCTAGTTAGATTGTAACCACCCTAAAACCGTGTCCCATTAGATGGAAACTAGCTAGTTTGGTTAGTTAGAAAACCCCAAAAAGTAAGAATAAACAATAGGGAAAAAGTACACCAAAAACCCCATAAACAACAATTTATTTTCATCACAATTTCACATCAAATTGATACAAAATTAGCTTGTTCTTCCTAAGGTCTACGCCATTATTAGGGGAGGGGGCGGGGGGGGGGCTGGGCTAAGCTGCACACATAAGAATTTGTCTCTTGGTTAGGCAAAATTTTGGGTTAATTTGGCTTGATTTGGTGAAGCTAATTGTGCTTAAGTTTGCCTATAAATAGGTGTCACCTCCCTTGCCCTTCATTTCCTTTTTTTTAGCTCCCAAAAGCCAAGTATTCTCCTTTCTTCTTGCAGCCAAAAATCCACCCCTTCCCCTTAGCCACACACCAAAATTTTCACGCAAAAAACTCTTACACAAGGCTTGCTTACAAGGGTTCTAAGGAGTACACATTTTGAAGCTCATTTCAGTAAGGTCCTAGAACCAAGTTTCATTATGGTTTAGTATTATGTTTGATTCGATATTAAGAGCAAAATTTCTGTGTTCTCTCCTAACTCACGTTGACCCCTCAACCCTTAGATCCCATGGCTTTTTAGTCACTCAAGCCTAGCTCAAATTTGTGCTTGAATTGAAGCACACAAGGTATAAACCAAAAACTTTGCCTCTTTGTGGTAAGTTGTTTCTAAGTTTTCTATCAAGAAGTTTATGTGTATTTGTTTATGAAAATGGGTTGTAATAAGTTTATTTTGAGCCCTTAGCCTTCTATTTTTAAGTTTGTGGTTGTGTGGTTATGTTTACATATTTGTACGATTGGTTTATGGATGAATGATGCATGGATGTGTTAGGGAAAAACTAGAAACAAATCTGTCCAATTTTAGGGCCACGGATTTGGCTACTTTAGGACACGTTGTGGTCCATTTTTGAGAAAATGTAAAACATGAAACTTTAAAAAAATTTCGTTACAAGCATTTTTATGTCAAATAGAGCTCGACCAAAAATGAATCTAATATAGGGTTTTAAACTATTTTTCAACCAGAGGTCAAAACTGGGGCCAAAATCCTGATTCCAAGAATGGCCTCAGATTTTCATTAAAACGACCCATTTAGAGTCCAAACCAGACTTCGCTCAAAACACGAAAGTTTTAGATCTCAACGAACTCTTAGAACTGACTAATTTTGTTTTAAAAAATTCAGTCGTTTCAGGCCCCAAACAGACAGGTATTTAAAAGTGCACAAACTAGATATTTTTGGTAAAAACTGGGCATGGAATTTGGTCATGGGTTTTTATGATTTCGGACCCATTGGAGGTCAAACCAAGCTTCGAGATGTTCACGGGAGTTGTTCATCTTGTCGAGGACAAAAACTTTTACGTGTACCAATTTCACAAATTAACTTGTTTCAGACAAGTTTTATATGGTTTTCTGAAAAAGGGTTCAAAAACCCTCTTAACAAATGAACACCAAAATGTGTTCTCCATTTTGAAAATGAAAAATGATTTTCGTAAAACGCCTCCACCTTCCAATGGGGTGCTAAGGGGTCGATTTTAAAGAATTATGCTACTCTAAAGCTTTACAAAATTTTTAGAACGTTTTTCGTAAAACTGGTAAAGTAGCCCGGTTGGCTACCAAGCAAAACTGTTAAGTAACTAGATAGATGACTAGCCCAACTAGTCAATAGGCCTAATATGAGGAAACAGGTTAGTGGACTAACCAGTTAAGTAGTCCAAATGCTAGATAACCCGATAGGTTACACGGTCCATGCGTGAGGTAACCTAATGGGTTACACAGTCCAATATGCAAAGAGGCCCAGTGGGCTACACCGTTGGCAAAACACGAGGTAACCGGTCGGTAGACTGGCCAGTCAACTGGTCAAAGACCAAGTTTGAACATGAAGGTGAGATACGTCGATTAACTTATCAAGTAGACGTATTAATCAGTATCGTTAGATACCAGTACTGTCAAAGTAAAACAGCTAGGAACTAAGGGGCATCAGTAACCTATAATAGTAAGAAGTTATAGTCACTAGTGACCACAGTGGCTTAAGAGCATATATTAACAACAATGCGTTATGATTACAAGATGTTACCTGTAAGTGCATCGAGGAAAAGTACAAACTATTGGCAAACAAGTAAGTGCAATTCCGCCTATAGTATGAATGAAAATGGATTTAAAATGGTTGTTTAAATTATGTTAAGTATTGCAGTATGGTGTGCTTGTTACATGACATATAGGAGGTTCATAATCGCATAGATTAACGAACATCATAAGATAAGGTGCCATTACATCCCTATCAGGGCATGATGAGGGATGAGCCCAGTTGAGCATAGGGCACATGGTTACTAATACTCATAATCCACAATTGGGTAATCAGATTAAGGGTGTCAGTATAACGGACCAAGTCGAGTCCATAAAGAAAATGAGTATGAATAAATGGGGCATACAGTCCGTGAGCAAAAAGCTCTCGATGGTCATGGTAAATTCGATGATCTGCGCGCCACAGTACTGACACCAGGGCCCTTCAGATAAAAGATAAATAATAATAAAGCATAATTTGAGCATAATCGGTTCATGCATTGTTCACAGTATGCATTAGTGTTAGACACAATATGCTTCCCAGTTGCATGACATAATATGATATGTTTCTCATGCTACATGATGTGATTGAATAGCTTGCGCTCTGTGAGATGCTAGATGATATGCTCCCATGTTCAGTCTATGTTGTAATGTGTGATACGTGTGATATATCGTTTATGGTTTACTATGCCACTGTGTATGGCTTATGCTTTAAATCCAGTTTTGCGGATGATGCATTGTACTTACTGAGTGTCAAAGCTCACATAGTGTGTTCATGCTGTACGTAAGCGACCTACATGCTAAACACTACTGGACGATGATGGCGGTAGGGCAGATGTGAGGTTGAGGTTGTGGATACCCCCCCCCCCCCCCCCGAGTCTACATCTACAAATTATTTTGAGAGTTTGTTTTATGAAAAGTAATTTAACAGTTTGGCATTTTGTGTATGTATATGTTAATCCAAATTGTGTTAAGACTTTTGTACGGTTATAAGTATAAGTATGTAGTAGAGAATTGCTGAACGCGCTATTCAAAAAAAATCCCTAAAATTTGGTATCTATAAGTAATAGTTTTTCAAATGAGATAAGTTAAGACAAGTGTTTTTAGTGATGGTTTGTGCCACCAAGGCACGGGTCATCACATTTACAATTTTTATGGATGGTTATTGTATGTGTGATGCTACGAACGATTGGGAACGTGGCTCGAAATAAATCTGTCCTTAGGAAAGGCCATGGATTTTGGCCATTTTGACCTAATTACGGTCCAAATTTGGGATTTGGTAAAACATGGTGTTTTAATGAAATTTTGATATGGACATTTTTGTGTCAAATAGCCCTCAGCCAAAAATGAACCTATGATAGGTTTTTAGAGTGTTTTTCACTCGGAGTTCGAAACTGGGAACAAACTGGGAATAAAATCCGAGCCCAGAAATAGGTATGGGTTTTAGTAAAAACAAACCCCTTAAAGTCCGAACCAGACTTCAGGCTCAACATGAAAGTTGTAGATCTCATCGAAACCTTTGAGATGACTTACATGTGTGTTAATAATTTGGCTATTTCGGGCCTCAAACAGAGCCATTTTTACAGAGACATAAAACTGGGAATTTTTCAAAAAAATGGGCACAAGCCCACGGGTTTAATGGAATTAGGAGTTGTTATAGTTAGATTTAGGCTCCAAGGTAAACATGAGATTTGTTCATCTTCTTAAGGACAAAAACTTTCACGTTCACCAAAATCACAAACAAAGTCGTTTCGATCAAGTTTCAAAATAGTTTTCAAAAATGGTTCAAAAACCACCTTTAAAATGTAACTTTAAAAATGTAATTTATACTCTTCAAAATAAAATGTATTTTAACACTTTAAAAATACAAACATGGTTTTTATGAAAATGTTCCCTACCTTCCAATGGGTTGATAAGGGGACGGTTCCAACCTACACTTTTTTCAAGGAGAAACGGTGTGTGTAGCCCTGTAGGCTACCACACCAAACAAGCCTTAGTAGCTCGGTAGGCTACTACCCCAAACGAGTCATAGTGGCTCGTGGACCAGTCCACCAAATAAGGAATAGTAGCCCGGTAGGCTACCACACCCCAACAAACAAAGTAAGCCAGTCGGTTACTACACCAGTTTACGCATAGTAACCCGGTAGACCACTTAGCTACCAACACGCGAGGTAACCGGTCAGTTGACTGGGCATTAAACCAGTCAAGGTCTATGTTTTGAACAACTCTGTGAGCAATGATGATTGATCTATCAAGTAGACGACTAATCAGACACGATACGAGTTAGACACCAAATCCCCATAGTAAGCCAATAGGGTACCGATGGGCCTCGGTACCACATAGAAACACAAGTAATAGTCACTAACGGTATTAGTGAGACTATAGAGATGCTGATAAGGAACGTTATTGATGATAGGTAGTCACCTATAAATTGTTAAAGGCACAAGTATGCAATCTCTGCAATCTGAGTAAGTACAACTTTGCCTACGACATGAATAAAATGATGTTAAATGATGTTTTACAGTATGTTAAGAAATGTATGCCATGCACACGATATTGCACCACATATTTAAGAGCATATAAATTCACAATCAAGTAGATTGATGAAAGAATAAGTAGATGCCATACGTGTAAGGACTGCCCCATCCTTGTAACTTGATTTTCATTTAATGAGAAATTAAGGGATGATTTGATGCATTTTAGTGCAATTTTTAAAGTACACAGTCCTGTACACAGCCATGTAAGTGGCCGTGTACCAATCAGACTGTGTATGTGTGTGTAGCCATGTAAGCATACATGGCTATGTAGTAGAACACGGTTAGGTACACTGTCGTGTAAGAGGCCGTGTACCGCTAGGGTTGTGAACAAGTAAGAAGCTGTGTAACTGAACATGGCCATGTGCAAAGACACGGTCAAGAACACAGTCGTGTACTACCCGAGTTAATGAACGTGTAAAAGGCCGTGTTCTGGAACAGGGCCGTGTTGAAGAATTTCAATTAGTACACGCCCGTGTTTGGTGTATACACGCCTGTGTTGCCTTATACACACCCGTGTTAGAGGCCGTGTTGAAGGCCGTGTAATGGGCAGAAAGCCGTTACACAAACCCTCCAAATGCATGAAACCTAAATACTATGTATGAGTAATTAAGTTGGAAAAATACAGTATATCTTCCAGTTGAATAGATTAAACAGATACAGTACTATTTAAGTACTATTCATATGATGAAAGGGGTGATCAACAGTGACTCGGTCTACCCTATTATATGTATAAATGTGTGAGACACGCAGTGTCAGGAAACTAGTCCGGATGACCATTTCTTGATACAAGATTGTGAACAGATCACCAGAACATCCGGACTGAACATCTAAGCACGATAGTGAGAGAAAACCCTAGCAAGGGTACAGTATCGAGAAAATGGTCTGGATGACCTCCTCTCACCTAGAGACTAACAAAATCAGAGTCAGAGTACTCAGATTGGTTAGTTAAGTGAAAGACAGTGAATAGTAAACAGTGAGAATCGCAGTGTCAAGTTATTGGCCGAGGTGGCCTTAAATTGACCTACGACTGATATATGAACGGTTGGTAGACTCAATCTGGTTGATTGAGCATAAAACAAAAATTTTAGTTTGAGAGATACACAATATCAGGATGAGGGTCAAAACGACCTTTACTCACTCTGAAACTGATACATTTGGACTCAGAACGTCCAAATTAGTCAATCAGACACTTGACATGTTTTTCGAGATGAAGTTACATAGATCCCAAAAATTGGTCCAGAAGATCTCCGATGGACGTAAAACTGATAAAAATGGAATCAGCACGTCCAACTTAGTCAAGAGAGACTGTGTCTGAAATTTCGTCTGGGAACACCTTGGTTTGCATGCGAAAGGACAACACAGTGTAAACACAACCACAGTATAGGATGTGAATAGTAAATTAGACTGATAATGAGCTCTTAGACAGTATAAAACAACCAAGAATTTATAGTAAAAAAATGGTATTCAGAAATCCAATTTTTGGGTGAAAATTTGAACATTGCCGAGAAAGGACCGAACATCGTAGTATAAAATTAGACTGCATTGTGAAGCCAACACAGATGAATTTTGACCTTAAAATTTCATGCCCCTTAGCTGCAAAAGCAGCTGCAATCAGCTACACACATAGCTTAAAAGGTGACCATTAAAAAATTTCTCTAGCCATGACACACTTGAATAAAATATTGAAGGGTTTTTAAAAGCTTGGTCAACAATCTTTGTTTATTCTTCTTTTCTTCCCATGAGCAGCCCAAGCCCACTTTGATCTGAAAATGGGCAGTAATTTGTCCCATGATTTGGCTAATTTGGTGGACAATTAATTTGGATCAAGTCTATGTAAGCTTGATCAATTTTGCCTATAAAAGGCACCCTTTACATAAGTGAATTGCTTACCTTTCTTTTGGCTCCCAAAACACATTTCATTCTCCCTTTTCTTCTAGCTACAGCCGACCATTCTAAGGTCCCCAAACCCCCACATTTTCAAGCCTTAAATAACACCAAAAACTTACTAAAAGCCAAACCTCACAAGCTTGTGTTTGGAGGATTCAAATCCAAGTTGTTCTAAGGCACCAGGGGTAAGTTTTTGAAATCCAACCCTTGAAGTTTTTAGTTTCTGTTTTGGGTTGATTTTTAAGAGAAATTTTGGTATTGTGTCTAGCAAAAACTAACCTTATTTCCCTTGATTTCCCACGGCCACTTGGTTCATCAAGCCTTGGTTCAAAAACATGCTTGGTTCGAAGTACAAAGGTAAAAACCAAAACCTTCCCCTTTTGGTGATTTAGTGATCTTAAGTTTTTGATCAAGGCCATTTATGTGTATTTATTTATGCAAATGGTTTGTAATAATTTATTTTGAGCCCAAAAGTTTCTATTTTTAAGTTTATGTGGTTATTGTTGCGTTTACAAACTTTTACGAATGGCTATGTTATGTGTGATGTTACGAACAAGTGGGAACGTGGCTTGATATAAATCTGTCCCTAGGAAAGGTAATGGATTTTAGCCATTTTGACCCATTTAGGTTCTAGATTTGGGATTTGTTAAAACATATATATTAAGGAAATTTCGATACGGTCATTTTTGCGTCAAATAGGCCTCGACCAAAAACGAACTTAATATAGGTTTTTAGAGTGGTTTTCACTCAGTGTCCAAAACTGTGAACAAATTGGGAACAAAATCTGAACCCAAAAATAGGCACAGGTTTTAATGAAAACAAACCCCTTAGAGTCCAAACCGGACTCGAGCTCAACATAAAAGTTGTAGATCTTGTTGAGACCTTGAAAACGACCTATGCGTATTTTAAAAATTTGGCCGTTTCTGGCCTAAAAGAGAGCAATTTTTACAAAGACGTAAAACTGAGAATTTTTTAAAAAACTGGACACAAGCCCACTGGTTTAATGGAATTAGGAGCCGTTAGATTTGGATTTCGGCTCCAAGGTGAACATGAGATTTGTTCATCTTATCGAGGACGAAAACTTTCATGTTTGCCAAAATCACAAATAAAGTTGTTTCGATCAAGTTTCAAAATGGTTTTCAAAAATGGTTCAAAAACCACCTTTAAAATGTGACTTTAAAAATGTAATTTATATGCTTTAAAATAAAATGTGTTTTAACACCTTGAAAATATAAACATAGTTTTTATAAAAACATCCCCCACCTTCCAACGAGGTGAGAAGGGGGCGGTTTCAAAACTAAAGAAATTTTCCAAGAACTTTTAAGTCAACCTACACTTTTTTCAAAGAGAAACGGTGTGTGTAGCCCGATAGGCTACCACACCAAACAAGCCTTAGCAGCCCGGTAGGCTACTGCCCCAAACAAGCCATAATGGATCAGGGGGCGATTATACTAAACAAGGAATAGTAACCCGGTAGGCTACCCTAGCCCAACAAGCAAAGTAACCTGGTCAGTTAGTACACCTGTTTACGCACAGTAATCCGGTAGACTACTTAATTACTAACACGTGAGGTAACTGGTCAGTTAACTGATCGATAAACCAGTCAAGGACCACATTTTGAACAACATTGTGAGAGACGATGATTAATCTGTCAAATAGATGATTGATCACACATGATACTAGTTAGATATCAAATCCCCATAGTAGGCCAATAGGGTACCGATGGGCCTCGGTACCACATAGAAACATGAGTAATAGTCACTCACAATAGTAGTGACTCTACGGAGATGCTGATAAAGAACATTATTGATGATAGGTGGTCACCTGTAAATTGTTAAAGGTGTGAGTGCGCATTTTACTTGCAAATGTAAGTAAGTACAACTCTGCCTACAGCATGAATAAAATGATGTTAAAATAGTGTTTTACAGTATGTTAAAATATGTATGCCATGCACACAATGTTGCACCGCATAATTAAGAGCATATAGTTTCACAATCAATTAGATTGATGAAAGAGCAAGTTAGACGCCATACATCCCTACCACGTAGGATTAGGGACAACTTAGAAAAAGCATGTGGCTAGAAAAGATAAACAAGATAGAAATGTATAGGCGTGTCGTATCGGCTCTTTCAGTTGAAAGGGTTTTAAAGTAAGTTAAAGCAGAAAGTTGAGCATCTGTTGATGGCTCTCCAGCTTTTAACCATGGGCATTACCGATGGTCTGTGCACATACAGTACTGACACATGGGCCCTAAATAGACAAGAAAAAGATGTAGAAAATAAATCGGTAAAAACGTATCAGAGTGGCGCAGTGGAATAATAAAAATTCCCAAGATCGTTAAATATCTCATGATGCCATATACAATAAACTAACAACAATTTAAACTCATACCTCAAGGACACCAATCTGTAGGAGGAGAATGATCGGAGGGTTTTAACCAACTAGCCTTCTCTACTATTCTCTAATTCCTGAATGGCTAAGTGTGTGGGCACTTTGAACCTCGATCAGTATGCTAGCACTGCTAGTCTTCTTCCGACCATCCAGATCTCTAAAGAACTTATTGTCATAGTGAGTTGTGCAACAGTAAGCTTGCTCACCTGAGAGTCTGTGGTCGAAGAGGACTGGAGTGGCAGGACCTCTATTTATAGACTTGCATGAGGTGATCCTCTGAATTCGAATTGGATTAGGAGAAGATTTTCTACCTTATCCACGATAGAAAATCTGAATTATTAGAGCCTTATCCAACCAAAAAGATTTGGCCACTTTATGGATTTTTCATTCAAAATTCAAACAAGATTTAAACTAGAATTTTATCTCCTCATTCCCTCATAAAAACCGATTCCCCTTTGTGCCAAAAACACGACTAGATTCGGTCATTAAAGTGTGAAGAGAATCAAAATCCAAATAGATTTTTCTAGCTTGAATTCTATCTCACCCTTATACACTAAAAAATATGAAATTCCCTTTGGATTTATCCAATAAATTTCATCTACTTTAAGGAGGAGAGAATCCAAATTCAACTGGGATTAAAACTTGAATTTTTCCCCGCATCCTTATCCACAAAAACCGAAAATATCTTGGAGGAATTTTCTCAACAAAATTCGGCCACTTTTGTTAGATTTAGGATTTAAAATTAAAGTAGGATTTAAACAAGATTTTTCTCTTCATAATCTAACTCAAATTCGAATTCTAGCCTTATGGAATTATCCACAAAGAATTCGAATTCCACTTGGACTGTGATTCAAATTTTGAATTTCAAAATTCAAAATTCAAATTTCAAATTTCAAATTTCAAATTTCAAATTTCAAATTTAAATTTCAAATTCAAATCAAATTCGATTTTCAAATTTAAATTTCAATTTCAAATTACAAATTCAAATTTCAAATTTCAAATTTCAAAATCCACAAACAGTTGTATTTCAAATTCTTGTTCTCATGGATAATTTTCTACAACTCCAATCCAATCTCAAATAAAATCATGGCAACTTTATTTGGAGTTCGAATAGTTGTGTACTCTATTATCTAAAACAAAATCTGAATTCAACCAGAGAGAATCTTGTTCACCATCCTAATCCTATGTCAACACCATTCATGCATAATCAACTAGCCAATAGCATACTCAAATCAATTTGCTAATCGTTAAAGAATTATGTGGAGCTAGTAGAGGGACCAATTGGACATATATAATCGGGCTCCCGTGAATCCATATGATCGTCATTCTTTACCGAACAACTCAATCATATGATCACTAATTTCAGAGTCCCGCCACTATAAACTTGAAACTAAACTCCCAATTATATACCGTATTACATAGGCCTGTGATAAGCTATTGTCTAATGACCTTGTCATGTATGCAGAACCCTTATATGATATCCATGATCAGCCTTAGGTCAAAGTCCGTTCAATCCTACTGATCAGACTATCTTAAAGTTCCATTATACTATCGAATAAGAAATTGATTATTAACCATATGTGAATAAGAAGTCATCCACCTAATAGACGACCCAAGGCCTTGTTCATTTTCACATCCAGTATAATGCCTTTAAGAGGATACCCTTAACTCCTTATTAGAGCTATGATTCCGATATCTGCAAACAAACCCTTCATCGTATACAAGTCATGCACCCAACGAACCGGTCTATAAGCTTACTACCTCTTAGACACTTTAGCCATTGGAACATCAAAGTACACAAGTCATATACATGAAGTAGTTCATTCACTCAGGATTAAGGTTACTGCACAATGAACGTCAAAAGCAGATTGATCCACTCATAGCAGACTACGTAGATCAATCATGGTCTAGTCCCGGTCCAATATGTCACCACTAAGCAACATATCTATGTCTCTACTTGGGAGTTTATGCTCCAGACAGTCAAGATAAACCATCCCCACCATGGCTTTAGACAACATAATAGTCTTAACATGAGTTACATGCTCGGTCTAACCCCATAGACTATAGACCTTAGTTTAGACTACTTACTTTAGAGTATTGTCTTCTCACATACAAAAAGTCCATTGTATGTAACGTTCTAACAGTTTTAACACAAGCAGTCAGGGAGCCATATTTGCTTACATTTACTTTAACATGTAAGTAGAATGAGAACAAACAGCAATATAATGAATAACTTCTACATATAATTTTATTATCTAGTTCAAAATAAATACATCAAAATGTCTCTAATACTTAGGGCATTTCCTAACAAAAGAAAGCAAAATAATGAAGCATAATTTAACATAACCGAATCATATATTAGTTATAGTTTACCATGCTTCTAGATGCACTCCGTACACGATGTTTCTGTGATGCATATGTTATGTGAAGTTTTGTAATCATTGATATGGTATGTGATATGAGATATGTTAAAGTGGTATATGTGATATATAACTGCTTATATGTTTTTAAGTATGTACTATATTTAAACATGTTTTGTGATAAACATGTTGTACATACTAGGCATAAAGCTCACGTAGTGTGTTCATGCTGTAGGTAAGCATCCTATAGTTTAAACTCCAATGGGCGATGGTGGCAGCGGAGGCGAATGTGAGGGCAAGGTTATGGAGACACAACGAGTTTATCTTCCACAAATTTGAGTATCAGTATTTTGAATCGTAATGGTTAAATAGTATTTTGAATAGTAACTATCAAACAGTAATTTTGAATAGTAATCGTTAAATAGTATTTTTGAATCGTAACCGTAAACCGTACTTTTGAATAGTAACTGTTACATAGTATTTTTAAATAGTAACTGTAAATCGTATTTTTAAATAGTAATCATTAAATAGTATTTTGAATAATAATCGGTATATGTACGTATACAGTAAATACATACGTGTTAAAAAAAAAACCCCCTAAATTTATGATATCTAGTTAAGTATCAAGTGTAAGAAAGTATAAGAAAAGAAAGCAAGTAAGCAAGTTTTTACTGATGGTCCAGGCCACTAAGGGCTCAAGGCGTCGCAGTTGGTATCAGAGCGGTTTCCTGCCACCCTACCTCACATCATCGGATGCCTGCCTCATCTGTCCAAGTAAGTTAGCTTTTGTTTTAAAATATTAATATATAAGTTGACGTTTAAGTTATAGTAGGAGGACGGCTGTACCAATTAACCCCTGACAAGTGCAAGAGGACTGAGAAGTGAGTATAGCCTTCGCTGCCATGCGACCACACACATACGACGGTAGTAATCCATATGAACTCCCATATTGGATTCATCATATGGAAACAATCTTCGAAGGGTGCCATATCCTACCGCGTCTACGGTGGTAATGGCCAGTAGCTGATTACGAGGACCAGTAATGACATGGTGGAATGATCAATGCAGGATTAGGGGTCCAGCGATGCAGTGGGCTGAGTTCTGCCAAGATCTCCGCAACTCTGATGGCCTAGCTAAGGACGTAGATATCTAGGATGATATGTATGAGAGGAGATATCAGGTCTCTCTCTGACATTTGGGACATCTATGAAGGAGAGACCATGGTGCACTACTGTCAGTGATTTTTAGATGCCATGTTGCCAAGCATTGCCTTAGACAAGCCATTTACAGAGGTAACCGACTTACTTTGGAGAGGGATTCCATGGTACGTGAGGGACCTCGTCCACTACCGTCTACCACATGAGAACCTGAGGCGCCTGGTCTGAGGCATAGTAGACACTGAGTGAGTGGCACTCAACCCTGACCTGGCAAACGCAACACCTCAACTGGCCGACGAAGGATTCATGGCCGAACCATAGCCAACAGTACCTAAAGATAATGGAGATCCGATGGAAGACCCTGAGCCGGTCCCTCAGACTCTTGAACACCAGATGGATGAACAAAGTGACGAGGCAATCCCCGATGCTCAACCTAACGATGAGGAAGAGGAGATCCTCGACCACATTAGTGACGATGAGGGGGTAGAAATGTATGAGCCCCAGGTTATCATTGCCAGTGACGATGAAGGTAGTATTATCTGGGGAGACGAAGATGAAGATCCCGAGGAGTTCCCCCTGATAGTGAGAATGAGGAAATGTCCGACGCGTAGTCAAGAATATCCTCCGAGTAGTAGTAACCCTTTCCACAGGAATTCTCGTTATGTAAATATATATAGAGGGAAACAGTAGCTTTTCCCCATCAGACTTATCTAGCTGTACTTGTTGGGTTGTATATTAGGAAGTATGTATCACTCCCACCGAACTAGAATTTTGGATATATATTTATATATATATTTTTGTGGTATCTAATATGAAAAGTAGTATTATTTTGCCTTGAGGGCCTAAACATGATTTTCCACGAGTATGATCAAGTATAATAAAGAGCGCAGGATGGTTCCTGGCACTCATATGATGTTCCAATACAATGCGGCAATTGTAATGAACATCACAAGAGAAGAAAGAAAGATATAAAATGAGTATATATGCCTTTATCTATGACTGTTTAGTAAGAAGGAAAATGATATGTAATACGAGTCCCAAGTACAGAATTTGAGAAACTTATGTTCTCTTTTCCCGTTATGTGATAGGGTTACATAGGTAACAATGGCAAGAACAAGAGCCCAAACAAACCAAGATACGCGAGACGACAAGCTAATGGCACGGCTCACAGCCATGTAGGAAATGATGTTGAACCAACAACAGGAGCTTA
Organism: Antiaris toxicaria; assembly: GCA_035233585.1. Lineage (NCBI taxonomy): Eukaryota > Viridiplantae > Streptophyta > Magnoliopsida > Rosales > Moraceae > Antiaris > Antiaris toxicaria. Next base: position 60,484,053 of record CP141154.1, on the reverse strand, counting down.
ACCAACTCCGAGAGCAACTGAAACAACAATCCTAGGCACCACAACCAGAAGAGGTGCCAGTCCCAGCGGCACCAGCAGTCCCTAATAGCCCTAGGGAACAAGCGGCCCCACCAGTCCAAGCAATGCCTATTAGGAAATGTCCTAAGCATTAGAGACATTTTGATGTATTTATTTTGAACTGGATAATAAAATTATATATATAGAGGTTATTCATTACATTGCTATCTGTCCTCGTTTTATTTACATGTTAAAGTAAATGTAATCAAATATGGCTCACTGACTGCTTGTGTTAAAACTGTTAGAACGTTGCATGCAATGGACTTTTGTATGTGAGAAGACAATGTTCGAAAGTTAGCGGTCTAAACTATGGTCTGTAGTCTATGAGGTTAGACCGAGCATCTAACTCATGTTAAGACTATTATTTTGTCTAAAGCCTTGGAGGGGACGGTTTGTCTTGACTGTCTGGAGCTGGACTCCCAAGTAGAGACATAGATATGTTGCTTGGTGGAGACATATTAGACCGAGACTAAAAGGTGATTGATCTACGAAGTCCGCTTTGAGTGGATCGATCTGCTTTTGACGTTCATTATGTAGTAACCTTAATCCTGAGTAAAAGAACAGCTTCATGTATATGACTTGTGTACTTTGATGTTCCAATGGCTAAAGCGTCTCAGAGGTAGTAAGGTTATAGACCGGTTCGTTGGGTGCGTGACTTGTATACGATGAAGGGTTTGTTTACAGATATCGGAATCATAGCTCTAAGGAGTTAAAGGTATCCTCTTAAAGGCATTATACTGAATGTGAAAATGGACAAGACCTTGGGTTGTCTGCTAGGCGGATGACTTCTTATTCACATATGGTGAATAATCATTTTCTTAAATTCGGTAGTATAATGGAACTTTAAGATAGCCTGATCAGTAGGATTAAACGGACTCTGACCTAAGGCTGATCATGGATATCATATGAGGGTTTTGCATATATGACAAGGTCATTGGATAGTAGCTCATCACAGGCTTACGTAATAGGGTATATAATTGGGAGTTCAGTTTCAGGTTTATAGTGGTGTGACTCTGAAATTAGTGATCATATGATTGAGTTGTTCGGTAAAAGAATGATGATCATATGGATTTGTGGGAGCCTGATTATATATGTCCAATCAGTCCCTCTACTAGCTCCACATAATTCCGTAACGTTTGGCAAATTGATTTGTGTATGCTATTGGCTGGTTTATTATGCATGGATGGTGATGACACAGGATTAGGATGGTAGACGAGATTCTCTTTGGTTGGATTCAGATTTTGTTTTGGATAATAGAGTACACAATTATTCGAACTCCAAATAAAGTTGCCATGATTTTATTTGAGATTGGATTGGAGTTGTAGAAAATTATCCATGAGAATAAGAATTTGCAACACAACTGTTTGTGGATTTTGAAATTTGAATTTTGAAATTTGAAATTTGAAATTTGAATTTGAAATTCGAATTTGAAATTTGAAATTCAAATTTTGAATCACAGTCCAAGTAGGATTCGAATTTGTTGTGGAAAATCCACAAGGTTTGAAATTCGAATTTGAGTTGGATTTGGAGAGGATAATCTTGTTAGAATCCTACTTGAATTTTGAATCAGTGGACGAAATTTTGAGGATTATCCTCAATGGAATTTCAGTTTTTTATGGATAAGGTTCAAGGGAAAAATTCAAGTTTCAATCCTAGTTGAATTTGGATTCTCTCCTTCCCTGAAAAGTGGCCGAAATTATGGAGGAAATCTCCTGCGAAAATTCGGTTATTTTGGATAAGGTTGAGATAAGATTCAAGCTTGAAAATCCTAGTGGAATTTTGATTCTCCCTTATCCTAAATGTGGCCGAATTTTTGGAGGGAAAATCTCCTAGGAAATTTCAGATTTTTTGGTTGAAAAAGGGAGATAAAATTCTAGTTAAAATCGTGTTTAGATTTGTATTGGATTTATCCTAAATAAACCGAATTTTATTGTTGGGATTTTCCCATGGAAAAATTTAGATTTTATGGTTCTGGATAAGGGAGAATATCTTTTCCTAATCCAATTCAAATTCAGAGAATCACCTCATGCAGCTCTATAAATAGAGGTCCTGCCACTCCAGTTCTCTCAGATCACAGACTCTCAGGTGAGCAGGCTTATTGTTGCACAGCTCATCGTGACAATAAAGTTCTTTAGAGATCTGGGTGGTCGAAAGAAGACTAGCAGTGCTAGCATACCGATCAAGGTTCAGAGTGTCCACACACTCAGCCATTCGGGAATTAGAGAATAGTAGAGAAGGCTAGTTGGTTGAAGCCTCCGGTTTTTCTCCTCCTGCAGATTGGCGTCCTTGAGGTATGAGTTTTAATTGTTGTTGGTTTATTGTATATGGCATCATGAGATATTTAACGATCTAAAAATTTTTATTGTTCCGCTGCGCCACTTTGATACGTTTTTACCGATTTATTTTTCCTACAATTGATATCTGAGCCATCTCATGACTATGCCATGTACATAAATTAGACAATTACTTAGTCTTTTTATTTATGTATGGATTTGATATTTAGAGAGTGGCATTCTAGGGTTCCTTTATGTTGTTATCATGGATTATGTATAAAGTATGTGGTTATTTTAATTTTTTGAATTATTATAAGCATGCTTGTTTATACCAGTTATGGTTTCTTAGAATTTACAAAAATTGTATCTAGGAATTTTTATGTAACCATGGGAGCAGTTTATTAACACTGTAATTTTCCCATGGATTTTAATTTTTTGTCTCTTAGAATTTTTATGGTTAGAATTTTTTGCATACCGGAAACGGTTTAAGAAATTTTATGTAATTATTCTTGGAGGAGATTGAAGATTGAAGATCGTAATTTATTTTTTCCCAAAAGTTAAATTTGATTTAAAGGTTGAAATTTTGCTTGTGTGGAAAATTTCAATTTAATTGGGATCCAAATTAATTTTGGAGATCCTAATAGGTAAATTGGAATATGGCACGAAAATCAAGACACGCCCCCTCGGGATAGGCTGACGGGCCTTGGTGGGGCTGCAGCCCCTGCCCTCGGGCAAGATGAGGCTGCGGCAACCCCCTGTGCAGGCCAACACCACCCACGGCCGCAGGCTTGGCCTGCAGCCAAGGGTGGCCGTGGCCTGCCCAAGGCTGGACGCAGCCTGGGCGTACAGCCTCTGGCTGTAGGTGCTGCCTGCAGCCTGCCGGCTGCTGTGCCCAGCCTGGGCGTGCAGCTTGGAACTGCAGGCTTGGCCTGTAGCCCGGCAAGGCTGCACAAAGGGGGCAGCCGTGGGCTGCTAGCCCCTTTGGGCCTGGTGGCTGCCCACGGCGGCTGCCGCCTTCGGGGGCGGCGGTGCGACGGTCTAAAAAATCAGAAATTTTGGATTTTTAAATTAGAGATTTAATTTTAAATCGTGTTTAAAAATATGTAATTGAAAATTTGAAATTTTGAAATTACATATTATTACACATGATGTTTAAAATTGTTTAAAATTTGAATTTGAAATTTAAATTTGAAATTCGAATTTGGAATTTGAATTTGAAATTTAAATTTTTGGAGATTTAAATTTTAAATAATTCTTGGGATGAGAAATAAATGGAGAGGCTACATAAAGATGGATACAAGAAGACGGAACAAAATTCAAGACCCAAAGAATGCTTTGGATGGAATTTTGTAATCTTTATTTTCTTTGTTCTATGATGAAACCATGGCTTAGTTATTCTGTCAATTATTTTTTCTGTAATATGTCATAGATGTATAAATATGTATTGATGGATGTTTTATATGCATATTTAATAACATGTCATATAGGATAGGTGAGTGCCGCTCATACTATATTGATCATACATAATTTGTCAAAACTTGCATGTTTTTCAAAATATTGAGTGGGAGAGGGTTTCAAACAAAACCCATGGCCTCCATTGTTGATCCATATGTGAAAGCATGGTAACGCCTCGCTTCAGTTCTGCCCTGACCACACCCTTCGGTAGGTGTTTACCGCCGCCGGTATACTAGATTGGATCTCCTATGTGGAAAACGTGTTCGGGTACGATCCTATTTATGACCACCCCTCGGTGGCTTGGTAGGACGTGGATCGGGCTACGTAAACAATGGTTATACACTCAAGACTCGTTTAGTTATTAACCTTCCCTAGAAGCTCTGTTAACTAAACTGGTGGCCAAATAAGTGGTTATTAATATATGTCTTAACCTTGGAGGATTTAAGGCAACATATATTAATTAGACGGGGTCCATGTTCCGGCTATTTGTTTCCATGACCAACCCTCGGTGGCTTGAGGTAATAGGTGCTGAGAATTATCGTTGCAATGCTACATGTTTTTCAAGTTTCATGTAGGAACATACTTGTATGTTTTATTTGCTAAATTATCTGTATATTTGCTTGGGCTTTGTAATGATGTCTAGTATAATTTTATTTCAGTTCAAAATGTCACCGACACCCCTCATTTCAATACTTACTGAAAATAAGCTGAATGGCGATAATTGTAAAGATTGGAAAAGAAATCTATTAATAGTTCTCAGCTGCGAGAGACACAAGTTCGTACTGGATGAACCATGCCCACCAGGGCCCAAACTTGACACACCACTTGAAGAGGTCCCGGTTGCCTATAATCGTTGGAGAGAATCTAATGAGATAGCTCGATGCTACATCCTTGCTAGCATGATGAGTGCTTTACAAAAGCAGCATGAGACTTATCAAGTTGCTAGAGAGATCGTGGATAATCTAGAGGACATGTTCGGAGGCCAAGAAAAATTGGCTCGACAGTCCGCTATCACCAATATTATGAACTCTAGGCAAAAGGCGGGTACTCCGGTAAAGGACCATATGATCACTCTAATGGGATTCTTTACTGAGGCTGCCAAGAATGGTGCTGAGTTAGACTACAATACCCAGATCGAGATGGTATTCAAGACTCCGTCTAAAGATTTTGTGGGGTTTAAGGCCACATACAATCTGGCGACAAAGGGGTTAGGACTAACCGAACTCATGAAGCAACTACAGGCTTATGAGCGGATGATCAGGGATGAGGATGCGGTCCGACCTAAAGGAGAGGCCAATTTGGCGGAATCTTCCAATCCCTCACGGAAGAGGAAGAGGCCAAATAAGAAGCAAGTGGCTCCTAGTTCTTCTAATCCTCCTGTCTCGGACGGGAAGAAGAAGAAGAAGAACAAGAAGCCAAAGGACCCTAAAAAGTCCAAATGCTTCTATTGTGGGAAGGTAGGTCACTTCAAGAAGGCTTGCCTGGAATTCCTAGCCGCCAAGAGCAAGGAAGGTAAGGAACTTCATTACTTGGAAGCGTGTTTGGTGGAAGAATCGAAAGACACTTAGGTCATTGATTCGGGCGCTACTAATCATATTTGTGTTTCTATGCAGGGGTTCGTGGAAACACTACATGATAGTAGCCTCTCGTTGCGGATTGGAGATGGCAGCTTTGTGATGGCTGAAGCAGTGTGAGATGTTTACCTTTATTTTGATCAATTTAGGTTTATTTTATTGAAAGACTGTTTTTATGTTCCTAATTTTCGGAGGAACCTTATATCGGTAGCTTGTTTAATAAAGGATTCTTATTCAGTTTCTTTTAGTAAAAGAGTTGATATTCGTAGAAATAAGTCTTTTATCTGTTCTGGATGGATGGATGGAAACCTATATTTGATCAAACCAAAGATGTACTCACTGCTTGACACTAAATTAATTGATAACTCTAAAAGGTTGAAAGTTTCGCACTCTAACAAGGCGTATCTTTGGCATTTAAGACTTGGTCATATTAATCAGGATAGGATTCAAAGATTAGTGAAAGACGGTCCTTTAGAATCTCGGAAGGAGGTACGTCTTCCCTAATGTGAGTCTTGTCTAGAGGGTAAGATGACTAAGAGGTCTTTTGGAGCTAAGGGTACAAGGGCTCAAGAGCTCTTAGAAATTGTGCATACTGACGTATGTGGCCCTATGAACGTCACAGCACGAGGAGGGTTCGAGTATTATGTCTCTTTTATAGATGATTACTTGAGGTATGGATATGTGTATCTGATGCACCGTAAGAGCGAAACCTTTGACAAGTTCAAAGAGTATCGTGTAGAAGTGGAAAAGCAATTGGATAAATCCATAAAGACACTTCGATCTGATCGAGGTGGCGAATACCTCTCCGATGAATTTCTAGGACATCTTGTAGAGAACGGGATATTATCCCAATTGACTGCACCTGGTACTCCACAACAGAATGGTGTAGCCGAAAGGAGAAACAGGACCTTATTGGATATGGTACGGTCCATGATGAGTTATTCAACGCTGCCATTATCATTTTGGGGATATGCTTTACAAACGGCGTGCTATATTCTGAACCAGGTTCCAAGCAAATCAATACCCAGAACTCCGTATGAATTGTGGCATGGCAAGAAGCCCTCCCTTGGACATATGAGAATATGGGGCTGCCCGGCACATGTACTGGATGGGGATGCGAAAAAGTTGGAACCAAGATCAGAATTGTGCACGTTTGTAAGGTATCCAAAAGGAACTAAAGGAGGTCTGTTCTATAACCTGAAGGAACAAAAAGTCATTGTCTCAACCCATGCGACATTCTTGGAGGAAAGTCACATGAATGACTTTAAGCCTCGAAGCAAAGTGGTGCTAGAGGAGTTATCGGGTGAAAGAACTGCTCCACAGATTTCAGTCTTGGACGCAAGTCCGAGTTCCAGTGAAAGACCTGCAGACGATCAATAATTTGGGGTGCCTCGTCGTAGTGGGAGGGTTTCTAAGAAACCTAATTTCTTCATGTATGATGCTGAGGTATACCAGGCCGAGACTCATGAGCATGAGGATGATCCGGTCATGTCACGTCTTAAATTTTATTTAAGGGTCAATATATAATTTAAATAAAATTAGTGTGCCAAAAATTAATTAAAAATCCTTTTGGAAACCCTAGGTTGGTTTCCTAGTCAATTTCCGCTCAAAAAGTCAACAATTTGAACTTCAAAAAGAAACCCTAAAATATTCGGCCATCACTTGGGATTTTAATTAAAATTTAAATTCCACGAATCCAAGGAGGATTCAAATTCAAATTTCATTCCTTAGATATAAAGAAGAAATTCGGCCATAAAGTGTAGGAAATAAAGGAGATTTTATTTGAATTAAAAGCTAGGTTAAAACTCAATTAAAATTCAAATTATTTTTCCTTAAAAACTAAGGGATAATTTTGGCCAGTTAAGGGGAAATAAGAGAGAGAACCCTAGCCTCAAAACAGCACAAAAACTTTCCCTTTTGCCCCTTAAAATTTTCAGCCAAACAAGGAAGAAAAAGGGAAAGAAAAACCTAGCATAAAAACCACCCCCTTTTAACTCTCATTCACCCCTCCTTTCCCCCTCAAAATTTCGGCCAGCTTTCCCCCTCTTCCCTCTCTGAATTTTCTCTCCCAAAACACACCGAAAACAGCAAACAAAACCTACCAAAAGGCAGCTCAAAGATTCAACAACTTTTGAGACAAAAACAAGGTGAGAAATCAAACTTTTTCCTTCCTTCTCCTTTTGATTTTAAATCCGAAATTTATATGGTTTTCTCCACTATTTCCATACTGTTTTGAAGACTCCAATACTCACACAAATTCAGCCAAAAGGGAGACCAAGCATCAAAAATAGGGCAGCACAAACAAGGTGTGATTTTTCTCTCAAACCCTAAAATTTTGCCTCATTGATCCCCTTTTCAAAAACCCTATTATCATATGTGTAAGATTTTATGATTTTGTCAATTTGATTCTTGGGTTATGTTAATGACATATAAATAAGGTTTTCCACAAAATTTCGTGATCATTGGATGAAAATTGAATTGGTTTGAGGCTAATCGAAATTCGGACACAGAAAAACAGAAATCTGGAAAATTACCATATGAATAGTAAATTTGTGTCAGCCATAACTTGAGTTTTAAAAACGATTTTTGAGTGATTCTTGAGCCTAAAATTAAATTCAAGATGTCCCCTAAATTCCTACAAAATTTAAGAACCAAAATCCTCCATTTACCTAGTCAAAATATTTTTATAAGATAGGCGGACAGAACTGCCAGGTTTTGAACCGAAACTGAAACCCAGATTTTTATGCCTGAAAACAACCCTCGGTTTTTGGCCTAGTTGAATGACCAAATGATGTTCAAAAATTATAAAAATTATATGGAATTAAAGCTACGGATGTCTAGTTTAACATATTAAAAATTTAGAATTTTTGGGATGAAAAATAAATTAATATGGTTTTTACATTCAGCCTAGGTCAGTCTGCCCATGTCCAGTAATATCTTAACTTAGAGTTTTTTTCAAAAATTTTAAATCCCAAATGTTTATTACACGTTTTGAAATCTTTTGTGGCACACTAAAATGATTGGCTGATTATGTCTAGACCTAGACAGATCATATGTTTGATTATAGGAATTATTTGACATTCTTGCTTGATTGGTGGATCACATTATCGCAACGCTTGTGCGAAAATTGAGGTAGGACGTTCAAGCCTTTTCTGGGAGTAGTCAAGTGTTTTAAATTCTCCTGTTTTATTGATGACATGCTGTTTTCGATTTATGAAATTATTATACTATTTTGATGAAATAAACGCATGCAACGTATTTTGTAATAAATGTGTATTTTAAAGAGTGTTTTGATTAATGGCATAATATAACTTGGTAAATACCATCTTTTGAATAATCCGGTGAACATAATTGAGCTCTAGTTCACGATCATTGTAAATGATGCGTGCGTCCCGAAGTTGACGCCATGGGGGAAGGTCTCTAGGGCCGTTCGGCCTATTTAGACCGTAACGAGATGATCTAGGATAATTCAAATTCGAGGCACGTATATTATAGCTACGACAAGTTCTCACTCATAATATGATGGTTTGTTTTAATGATTTATTATTTTAATATTGGGGTACGTATATTGCAGCTACGCTAAGTCCTCAGCAGAATAAAACTTGCATTAAAAATGTTTTTCACAAAATTGTTGATTATTTTTTTTGTTATGATTATTATGTCATGTATTTTTTTTAAATTGTTGATTATTTTTGGAAACGAATATTATGCCATATTTTTAAATGTTATCTGTTAACCCACCTTTGTTTCTGTCCTACTGAGCCAGCACTCACGTCCCTTTTTCTTTGTGATTTTGAAATGACTACTTCCAGGTGCGGGAGGTAGCAGTTCTGAAATTCGTTCAGATATCCGTTACTACCGAAGATGATGCTATCTGTTTTCTCCATCTTCTTCTTTCTGTTTCTCGTTCTGATGTAATGAGACATTAAGTTTGGACTTTATTTCACGTTATTTAAATTCTATGCTTGGGAATATTTATGGTTGGTAATTTCTTTTGAAAACAGATTTTGTGTTTGATTTCCGCATTAAAAGGTATTTACTTTCTACTTTATTTTGTTTTGTGGTTATGATGCTACTTTATAATTAGGCTTAGCTAAATTATAATGTTGACCCGTTGTTTTTGTAATAAATGTTTTCCTTAAATCTCGGGTTGATATTATGATTTGGCTGCCGTGTCACGTGTCTAAATTTTGGGCCGTGACAAATAATGGTATCAGAGCCCAGGTTTTCAAAAGGGTTTTCCATCAAAACGTTTTCAAAAAGGGTTTTTCATCAAAACGTTTTCAAAATACCCAAGCATAGTTTTCTTACTCTTAGAAGCTTATAGGATTTCCTCTTCCTTCAATCTCATATAGCAAAATGGCTCGTCCCGGCACGCGTAGTCAGAGGCAGCATAGAGGCAACGACGAAGAGAACCCCGGGAACACGCAGCCTCAAGGGAGTCAGAATACAGCAGTCCCTACACCGAATGATCAGCTAACGGCGATGCAGAATCTCACGGCGGCGATACAGGCTCTCCTCACCGTCTTACCTTTTGGAACACCTAACCCAGCTCCTGTAGCCAATGTTGTTCCTAATGAGACCCAGAGAGCGGGGAGTTCTTCTCAGACTCCTCAACAAACGCCTACCACCGAAAACCCTACCTCTGGAGCAGTACCTACATAGCCTATGATACATCCTAAACAGGCAGCCCTAACTCTTTTCTTTAAGCCTCACGTATCCACTTTCGACGGCACGGGCACAGAGATGGATGCTGACTACTGGTTTGATGCCATTCGCAAGCAACTAAAGTTGACCGCCACACCCGCAGAGTTCTGGGTTGAGTTTGCTTCCAACAAGCTGGTGGGTCTAGCCTCTACCTGGTGGGTTAGTATCGAGGATGGTTTGATAGAGGAGCAGAGGTCGTCTTGGATAGTTTTTGAGGAGCGTTTTCATGAGCGTTTCTTTTCAGCTCAGTTCCGCGACAGAAAAGCTAGGGAGTTCGTCTGTTTAAAGCAAGGGTCTATGTCAGTGCAGGAATATGAAGCCAAGTTCACTGAGTTGGCCCGGTATGCGAAGAATCAGGTGTTAGATGAAGCTACTAAGTGTCTCCGCTTTGAGGAAGGGCTTAGCCTCTATGTGAAGAGGGGTGTACAACCGTTCCAGATCAGGGATAGCTACCAGCAGATAGTTGCTAAGGCGTTGACAGTGGAAGAGGGCGACAAGGAGTTCCTTGAAGCTCGTAACAAAAACAAGTCTGGACCTCCGCAACAAGCCTCAACACAAGCCGCAAACTCCTTACCAAAAGAACCAGCAGTCTCAGGGATCGGGTTCTTATCAGTCTTCTGGACAGCGACAGGGTCGGGTGAATGTGATTACCTGCTTCGAGTGTGGTGATGAAGGCCACAAAAGAAATGTTTGCCCGAAGAGACAGTCGAGAGTCAATGCTCATAGACATCATCATCAGCAGAATCAGAATGGTCTTCCACAAAGACAACAGTTTACTCCCCAGTTTTCGCAGTCACAGCGCCCTCAGCTTCCGGCTCCCTATCAGCCTCAGCACACGAGCCAGTACACTGTGCCTTATGCTCCACATGCTACACCGCTACAGCAGTTCCCAGTGCCGAGTTATCAGAGACCGCCACCACAGGGTCAGAGTACGGGCTATCAGCGAGGGAATACAGCTCAAAATCGTGGTAAAGCACCACAGGTACACGTTCTTGGAGCTGACAGCATGGAGATAGATCATATACCGACTACATTAGATGGTATAATTCCTATCTTTGGTACATATGCACATGTTTTGTTTGACACCGGGGCTACACACTCTTTTATAGCCCAACATTATGCTCGTACGCTTGGTTTAAAACTGTAAAATCTTGACTCTCCCTTATGTGTGAAATCCCCATTGGGCACGACTACCGTTAGTGATGGGTGTCAAGCCTATGTTTATGTTGGGGATGTTTGTTTGGAGGCATCACTTGTAGTAATGCCTATGTTTGCTTATGATGTTATTCTGGGATATGACTGGCTTTCCCGATATGGGATTATGCTTGATTGTCGTAATCGTCGCGTTATCTTTACAACTGATTTTGGACATGTAGTATCCTATCAGTTAAGCTTAGTTTCAGATGTTGATAGATCTACTCTGAGGTTAGTGTCGAAGAGTAGACAGGGTATTCTTTGCTTCTTATCCTTATGTACGGTAGAAGGATCCAGTTCTGAAAAGAGTAGCCAACCTATACCTGTTGTCGATAGTTTTCCAGATGTTTTTCCAAAAGCTCTTCCAGGTTTACCACCTCATCGAGAAATAGAGTTTCGTATCGACTTAGTTCCTGGAACAGCTCATTTTGCTTTCGCTCCGTATCGTATGGCACCTCTAGAGATGAAAGAGTTGCACAAGCAGCTGGATGAGTTGAAATCGCTGGGCTTTATCCGAGACAGTAACTCACCTTGGGGTTCATCAGTCCTTTTTGTGAAGAAAGCCGACGGTTTGCTACGTCTCTGTGTGGACTACAGAAAGCTCAATAGTGTGACCATCAAAAATAAGTATCCGTTACCACGCATAGATGACTTGTTCGACCAGTTGGGTGGAGCTTGTTTCTTCTCCAAGATTGATTTGAGATCCGGTTATCATCAGCTTCGGGTTAGAGAGGAGGATATCCCGAAGACGGCGTTCCGAACGAGGTATGGCAGTTACGAGTTCTTAGTAATGCCTTTCGGTTTGACAAACGCGCCAGCAGCCTTCATGGATATGATGAATAGAGTCTTCCGACCTTTTCTTGATAAGTTCGTCATCGTATTCATCGACGACATCCTCATCTACTCCCGAACTCGTGAAGATCATGCACGGCATCTCAGTATAGTTTTACAGACTCTTCGTGAACATCAGTTGTACGCCAAGAAAGAAAAATGTGAGTTTTGGATGACAGAGGTTAAGTTTCTCAGACATATCATCTCAGGAGATGGTATATCAGTTGATCCATCCAAGGTCGAAGCGATTCTTAAATGGGAACGACCGAAGAATGTTCCAGAGATCCGAAGCTTCTTGGGCTTGGCGGGATATTATCGACATTTTGTACAGGACTTCAGCAAGCTCGCCGCTCCCCTCACCAATCTGACAAAGAAGGATATACCTTTCGTTTGGGACAACAGCTGTGAGTCAGTCTTCCAAGAGTTGAAGAGTCGTTTGACGTCTGCACCTATCCTTATCATTCCGAATCAGGATCAAGTATATGACGTCTACACCGATGCTTCTCATCAAGGTCTTGGAGCAGTCTTGATGCAACAGAACCGAGTTGTCGCTTATGCCTCACGACAGCTGAAACAACACGAATGAAACTACCCTACACACGATCTAGAGTTAGCTGCAGTAGTGTTTGCGCTTAAGATTTGGCGTTGTTATCTGTACGGTGCCAGTTTTAGACTGTTTTCAGATCACAAGAGTTTGAAATACCTAGCTACACAGAAAGATCTAAACCTGCGTCAGAGAATATGGGTAGAATACATGCAAGACTACGACTTCCAAGTCGAGTATCATCCGGGTAAAGCAAACGTGGTTGCAGATGCACTAAGTAGGAAAAGAGAGGCAGTTCCCAATCCTGATCATGACAGTTCTATAATGGCTATGCAGATAGATGAGTGGGAAAAAGGCAGAGTTTTTACAGCTTATCAGGTTCGTTTTGACGAAGTTCAGGGTCACCCAGTATTGTACAACTTAGTGATGGAACCAGACTACGTGCAGAGGATCAAGGAGAATCAGTTGGCAGATACACGTTTCGTTGACATCCGAGATAGGTTGTTAAAGGGAAAGCATGTTGCAGAGTGGTCGATGGACGCCAGTGGAATTCTTTACAACGAGGGTCGCTTAGCAGTGCCACACATCCCAGAGCTTATATAGGAGATCTTGTCAGAGTTTCATTAGTCGAGGTTCGCCATGCACCCAGGTGGAAACAAGATGTATCAAAACTTAAGACGGCAGCTTTGGTGGAGAGGTATGAAGTTAGATGTGAAGAACTTCATGGCCAACTGTTTGACGTGTCAGAAACTAAAGGCAGTACAGGAGAGATCCGCAGGTCTGCTCCAACCACTTCCAATACCTTGGTGGAAGTGAGATAGTATAGGAATGGACTTCCTAACCGGCTTACCGAGAGCACAGGATGGATCTGATGGAGTCTGGGTAGTTGTGGATCGTCTCACGAAGACCGCGCACTTCATCCCGTTCAAGACAACTTGCAGCAGGATCCAGCTAGCCGAGCTTTACATGAGGAACATAGTCAGATTGCATGGAGTCCCTTCAGTGATCATTTTTGATCGTGATACGCACTTCAACACTCGCTTTTGGCAAAGTCTACAGGAAGCTCTAGGCACAGAACTGAACTTCAGCACCGCTTTTCATCCGCAGACAGATGGTTAGTTGGAGCGTCTCATACAGATTCTCGAGGATATGCTACGTGCCTGCGTTCTTGATCTTGGAGATGGATGGAGCAAACACCTCTACATGGCAGAGTTCGCATATAATAACAGTTATCAAGCAAGTATTGGAATGGTACCCTTTGAAGCATTGTACGGAAAGCCTTGTCGATCACCCATCTATTGGGTTGACAACCAGGAAGCACCAGTGGGTGACCCGATATAATCCTAGACCAGTACGAGAAGATTGCCATCATCAAACAATGACTTCTAACAGCACAGAGTTGACAGAAGAGCTATGCAGATCAATGCAGAAAGCCATTAGAGTTCGAGGTCGGAGAGTTTGTATTGCTAAAGGTGTCACTGAAGAAATGTATCTCTCGTTTCGGAGTTAAAGGGAAGCTAGCACCACGTTACATTGGACCTTTCGAGATCGTACGCAGAGTTGGTAAGGTCGCATATGAGCTGAAGTTACCCGACACCTTGGGAGTGCACAACATTTTCCATGTATCGATGCTAAGGAAGAGTGCACGAACAGAGTCCGAACTTATTTCAACAGATGATGTAGAAATCCAACCAGATGTCTCTTACATCGAGGTTCCAGTGAAGATTTTGGATCGTAAGGTCAAGCAGCTGAGAACGAAAACAATACCCATGGTGAAGGTTCTTTGGAGTAACCATGGTGAAGAGGAAGCCACATGGGAAACCGAGAAAGATATGCGCGAGAACCATGCCGAATGGTTCGCTAAGTAATAGAGTATATGTAATGTAGTCGACCTAAGTTTGTTTTGTAACCCTACTCTGTTCATAGTGGTAGATATACCACTATATGTTTTGAAAGGTGCATTTAGACTGCTTAATGAAATGAGAAGTTATTCATATTCTTATTCTCTTCTTTAGTGTGGAGTATTTCTTGAAGTTTCGAGGACGAAACTATTTTTAGTGGTAGATATTTGTGACGCCTTAAATTTTATTTAAGGGTCAATATATAATTTAAATAAAATTAGTGTGCTAAAAATTAATTAAAAATCCTTTTGGAAACCCTAGGTTGGTTTCCTAGTCAATTTCCGCTCAAAAAGTCAACAATTTGAACTTCAAAAAGAAACCCTAAAATATTCGGCCATCACTTGGGATTTTAATTAAAATTTAAATTCCACGAATCCAAGGAGGATTCAAATTCAAATTTCATTCCTTAGATATAAATAAGAAATTCGGCCATAAAGTGTAGGAAATAAAGGAGATTTTATTTGAATTAAAAGCTAGGTTAAAACTCAATTAAAATTCAAATTATTTTTCCTTAAAAACTAAGGGATAATTTTGGCCACTTAAGGGGAAATAAGAGAGAGAACCCTAGCCTCAAAACAGCACAAAAACTTTCCCTTTTGCCCCTTAAAATTTTCAGCCAAACAAGGAAGAAAAAGGGAAAGAAAAACCTAGTATAAAAACCCACTTTTAACTCTCATTCACCCCTCCTTTCCCCCTCAAAATTTCGGCCAGCTTTCCCCTTCTTCCCTCTTTGAATTTTCTCTCCCAAAACACGCCGAAAACAGCAAACAAAACCTACCAAAAGGTAGCTCAAAGATTCAACAACTTTTGAGACAAAAACAAGGTGAGAAATCAAACTTTTTCCTTCCTTCTCCTTTTGATTTTAAATCCGAAATTTATATGGTTTTCTCCACTATTTCCATACTGTTTTGAAGACTCCAATACTCACACAAATTCAGCCAAAAGGGAGACCAAGCATCAAAAATAGGGCAGCACAAACAAGGTGTGATTTTTCTCTCAAACCCTAAAATTTTGCCTCATTGATCCCCTTTTCAAAAACCCTATTATCATATGTGTAAGATTTTATGATTTTGTCAATTTGATTCTTGGGTTGTGTTAATGACATATAAATAAGGTTTTCCACAAAATTTCGTGATCATTGGATGAAAATTGAATTGGTTTGAGGCTAATCGAAATTCGGACACAGAAAAACGGAAATCTGGAAAATTACCATATGAACAGTAAATTTGTGTCAGCCATAACTTGAGTTTTAAAAACGATTTTTGAGTGATTCTTGAGCCTAAAATTAAATTCAAGATGTCCCCTAAATTCCTGCAAAACTTCAGAACCAAAATCCACCATTTTCCAAGTCAAAATATTTTTCTAAGATAGGCGGACAGAACTGCCAGGTTTTGAACCGAAACTGAAACCCAGATTTTTATGCTTGAAAACAACCCTCGGTTTTTGGCCTAGTTGAATGACCAAATGATGTTCAAAAATTATAAAAATTATATGGAATTAAAGCTACGGATGTCTAGTTTAACATATTAAAAATTTAGAATTTTTGGGATGAAAAATAAATTAATATGGATTTTACATTCAGCCTAGGTCAGTCTGCCCATGTCCAATAATATCTTAACTTAGAGTTTTTTTCAAAAATTTTAAATCCCAAATGTTTATTACACGTTTTGAAATCTTTTGTGGCACACTAAAATGATTGGCTGATTATTTCTAGACCTAGACTGATCATATGTTTGATTATAGGAATTATTTGACATTCTTGCTTGATTGGTGGATCACATTATCGCAACGCTTGTGCGAAAATTGAGGTAGGACGTTCAAGCCTTTTCTGGGAGTAGTCAAGTGTTTTAAATTCCCCTGTTTTATTGATGGCATGCTGTTTTTGATTTATGAAATTATTATACTATTTTTGATGAAATAAACGCATGCAACGTATTTTGTAATAAATGTGTATTTTAAAGAGTGTTTTGATTAATGGCATAATATAACTTGGTAAATACCATCTTTTGAATAATCCGGTGAACATAATTGAGCTCTAGTTCACGATCATTGTAAATGATGCGTGCGTCCCGAAGTTGACGCCATGGGGGAAGGTCCCTAAACCTGCGCAGGGCCGTTCGGCCTATTTAGACCGTAACGAGATGATCTAGGATAATTCAAATTCGAGGCACGTATATTATAGCTACGACAAGTCCTCACTCATAATATGATGGTTTGTTTTAATGATTTATTATTTTAATATTGGGGCACGTATATTGCAGCTACGCTAAGTCCTCAGCAGAATAAAACTTGCATTAAAAATGTTTTTCACGAAATTGTTGATTATTTTTTTTGTTATGATTATTATGTCATGTATTTTTTTTAAATTATTGATTATTTTTGGAAACGAATATTATGCCATATTTTTAAATGTTATTTGTTAACCCACCTTTGTTTTTGTCCTACTGAGCCAGCGCTCACGTCCCTTTTTTTTTGTGATTTTGAAATGACTACTTCCAGGTGCGGGAGGTAGCAGTTCCGAAATTCGTTGAGATATCCGTTACTACCGAAGATGATGCTATCCCTTTTCTCCATCTTCTTCTTTCTGTTTCTCGTTCTGATGTAATGAGACATTAAGTTTGGACTTTATTTCACGTTATTTAAATTCTATGCTTGGGAATATTTATGGTTGGTAATTTCTTTTGAAAACCGATTTTGTGTTTGATTTCCGCATTAAAAGGTATTTACTTTCTACTTTATTTTGTTTTGTGGTTATGATGCTACTTTATAATTAGGCTTAGCTAAATTATAATGTTGACCCGTTGTTTTTGTAATAAATGTTTTCCTTAAATCTCGGGTTGATATTATGATTTGGCTGCCGTGTCACGTGTCTAAATTTTGGGCCGTGATAGGTCACTTATGATAAAGCTGTAAATGATGTTGATTCTAAATCTTGGAAACAGGCTATGAACAATGAGATGGATTCTATGAAATCCAACTCTGTTTGGGAACTTGTAGATTTGTCGGATGGGATAAAACCCATTGGATGCAAATGGGTCTACAAAAGAAAGAAGGATGCGGAAGGGAGAGTGGAAACTTTCAAAGCTAGACTGGTTGCAAAGGGGTACACGCAAAAGGTTGAAATTGATTACGATGAAACCTTTTCGCCTGTTGCTATGCTGAAGTCTATCCGTATTCTTCTGTCCATTGCTACGGCTCTCGATTACGAGATCTGGCAAATGGATGTCAAGACGGCATTCTTGAATGGCCATCTTGAAGAGTGTATCTATATGATACAGCCCGAAGGGTTCGTAGCGAAAGGCCAAGAAAGGAAAGTCTACAAGTTGCTTAGATCCATTTATGGATTAAAGCAGGCATCCAGCTCATGGAACCAGAGGTTTGATTAAGCGATTAAGACATTTGGTTTTGAGCAGAACGTTGATGAACCTTGTGTTTATAAACGTATTAAGGATGGAAAAGTGGCTTTTCTGATACTCTATGTCGATGATATACTACTCATTGGGAATGATGTAGGGAACTTATCATCGGTCAAGCTTTGGTTGCACCGACAGTTTGACATGAAGGACTTGGGAGAAGCTAATTATGTTCTAGGCATTCGTCTCTTCAGAGATCGAAAGAACAAAATGATAGTGTTATCCCAAGCTTCATACATAGATAAAATAATTGACAAATATGCAATACAAGAGGCAAAGAAAGGTTCACAGCCTTCTATTGTCGGTCTAACTCTTCCATTGGATGACTGTCCCAAGACATCGGAAGAAAGAGAGCATATGAGTAAGGTCCCTTATGCATCCGCTGTGAGTAGCCTTATGTACGCTATGCTTTGCGCTCGCCAGATATATGTTTTGCAGTAGGTATGGTGAGTCGATATCAAGCAAATCCTGGAACTAAGCACTGGCAGGCAGTAAAGCGTATACTCAAGTATCTTAAGAGAATGAGGGATTATATGCTAGTGTATTCTGGAGGGGACCTAACACCTGTAGGATACATGGACTCTGTCTTCCAGACTTGCAAGGATTCGAGGAAGTCGACATTAGAGGGCACGGGGAGACAGGATTAGTGGATGTATGTAAGATCGCATCCAAGGATAATATTGTCGATCCCTCTACTAAGACTTTGGTGGCTAGAAGCTTTAAGAGGCACGTAGAGGCGATGGGGATGCGTAACATGGCACATCTACTGGCTTAGGGCAAGTGGGAGATTGTTAGGAAATGCCCTAAGCATTAGAGACATTTTGATGTATTTATTTTAAACTGGATAATAAAATTATATATAGAGGTTATTCATTACATTGCTATCTGTCCTCGTTTTATTTACATGTTAAAGTAAATGTCAGCAAATATGGCTCACTGACTGCTTGTGTTAAAACTGTTAGAACGTTGCATGCAATGGACTTTTGTATGCGAGAAGACAATTTTCTAAAGTTAGCGGTCTAAACTATGGTCTGTAGTCTATGGGGTTAGACCGAGCATCTAACTCATGTTAAGACTATTATGTTGTCTAAAGCCTTAGAGGGGACGGTTTATCTTGACTGTCTGGAGCTGGACTCCCAAGTAGAGACATAGATATGTTGCTTGGTGGTGACATATTAGACCGGGACTAAAGCGTGATTGATCTACGAAGTCCGCTTTGAGTGGATCGATCTGCTTTTGACATTCATTATGTAGTAACCTTAATCCTGAGTAAAAGGACAGCTTCATGTATATGACTTGTGTACTTTGATGTTCCAATGGCTAAAACGTCTCAGAGGTAGTAAGCTTATAGACCGGTTCGTTGGGTACGTGACTTGTATACGATGAAGGGTTCGTTTACAGATATCGGAATCATAGCTCTAAGGAGTTAAAGGTATCCTCTTAAAGGCATTATACTGAATGTGAAAATGGACAAGGCCTTGGGTCATCTGCTAGACGGATGACTTCTTATTCACATATGGTGAATAATCATTTTCTTAATTCGGTAGTATAATGGAACTTTAACATAGCCTGATCAGTAGGATTAAACGGACTTCGACCTAAGGCTGATCATGGATATCATATGAGGGTTTTACATATATGACAAGGTCATTGGATAGTAGCTCGTCACAGGCTTACGTAATACGGTATATAATTGGGAGTTCAGTTTCAGGTTTATAGTGGTGTGACTCTGAAATTAGTGATCATATGATTGAGTTGTTCGGTAAAAGAATGATGATCATATGGATTTGCGGGAGCCCGATTATATATGTCCAATTAGTCCCTCTACTAGCTCCACATAATTCCTTAACGTTTGGCAAATTGATTTGTGTATGCTATTGGCTGGTTTATTATGCATGGTTGGTGATGACACAGGATTAGGATGGTAGACGAGATTCTCTCCGGTTGGATTCAGATTTTGTTTTGGATAATAGAGTACACAATTATTCGAACTCCAAATAAAGTTGCCATGATTTTATTTGAGATTGGATTGGAGTTGTAGAAAATTATCCATGAGAACAAGAATTTGAAACACAACTGTTTTGTGGATTTTAAAATTTGAATTTTGAAATTTGAAATTTGAATTTTAAATTTGAAATTTGAATTTGAAATTTAAATTTGAAATTTGAAATTTGAAATTTGAAATTTGAAATTTGAATTTGAAATTCGAATTTGAAATTTGAAATTCAAATTTTGAATCACAGTCCAAGTGGGATTCGAATTTGTTGTGGAAAATCCACAAGGTTTGAAATTCGAATTTGAGTTGGATTTAGAGAGGATAATCTTGTTAGAATCGTACTTGAATTTTGAATCCAAATCCTAACAAATAGTGGACGAAATTTTGAGGATTATCCTCAATGGAATTTCGGTTTTTTGTGGATAGGGTTCAAGGGAAAAATTCAAGTTTCAATCCTAGTTGAATTTGGATTCTCTCCTTCCCTGAAAAGTGGCCGAAATTATGGAGGAAATCTCCTAGGAAAATTAGGTTATTTTGGATAAGGTTGAGATAAGATTCAAGCTTGAAAATCCTAGTGGAATTTTGATTCTCCCTTATCCTAAATGTGGCCGAATTTTTGGAGGGAAAATCTCCTAGGAAATTTCAGATTTTTTGGTTGAAAAAGGGAGATAAAATTCTAGTTAAAATCGTCTTTAGATTTGGATTGGATTTATCCTAAATAAACCGAATTTTATTGTTGGGATTTTCCCATGGAAAAATTTAGATTTTATGGTTATGGATAAGGGAGAATATCTTTTCCTAATCCAATTCGAATTCAGAGAATCACCTCATGCAGGTCTATAAATAGAGGTCCTGCCACTCCAGTTCTCTCAGACCATAGACTCTCAGGTGAGCAGGCTTATTGTTGCACAGCTCATCGTGACAATAAAGTTCTTTAGAGATCTGGGTGGTCAGAAGAAGACTAGCAGTGCTAGCATACCGATCGAGGTTCAGAATGCCCACACACTCAGCCATTCAGGAATTGGAAAATAGTAGAGAAGGCTAGTTGGTTGAAGCCTCCAGTTTTTCTCCTCCTGCAGATTGGCATCCTTGAGGTATGAGTTTTAATTGTTGTTGGTTTATTATATATGGCATCATGAGATATTTAACGATCTAAAAATTGTTATTGTTCCGCTGCGCTACTCTGATACATTTTTACCGATTTTTTTTCCTACAATGCCAGCACCACTGGCTGTGGCTACTTCCACAACAACCGATATCCTTGTGTCAGCCCATAGAGAGGGTGACCTGTACGAGTGATTTAGGCACATGAAGGTGCCTGAATTCTAGGGGACTATGAACCCCATTGAAGCATGGTTGACCGACGTCCAGGTCATCCTAGACGTTATGAGATTAACTGAAAGAGAGTACGATGCGTGATCCTTGCCCTACGCAAAGGAGCACACCAGTGGTGGAAGACCATGGCTATTAGAAGGGATGTTAATGCAATGAACTAGGCAGACTTTATCGCCGAGTTCAGAGAAATGTATTTCAATGATGAAGCCCTAGTAGTCCAGCAAGACAAATTCATTAGTCTGCATCAGGGCAACATAACGGTCATGGAGGTCGTAAGGAAGTTCAAACAACTGGCATGACTTTGCCCCGACTTAGTGCCAACAGAGAAGGAAATGGTCAAGAGAATGCTAAAAATATTCCAGACGGGTATTGCCGTCTAGGTATGCAATGGGAGTCATGGGCCAACGATCGTAGCTAAGTATGTCAGCAGGGCCATCCAGACAGAATACTGGTTGGCCCAAGACAAGGAGAGAAGGGCCCAGATCTTCAAGGCCAAGAGGGAAGAAAAGAACCAGCTGAAGCAGATCAAGGGAAAGCCAAACCCCAGCTCACAAAACAAGGGGTATAGCATGGGAAACAGCCAACACCACCGACAGTCTAACCACAACAACAACAAAAGAAGAGGGAACCAGAGCAACCAAGGGTAGCAGAGGAATTTCCCCCAAAAGAAGCACAACCGTGGGGGAAATGGTAATCAACACCCACCTTGCCCTAAATGCGGAAATAACCATCTGGGAAAATACCGTCAGGGCATCAGCGGCTATTGCATACGTGGCAAGGAGGGCCACTTTGCCAAGTACTACTGCTCAAACCCATAAAATTAGGAAGGTCAAGCCCACCCTACTAGCGGATAGTTGCACGCCACCCAAGGAAGAATCGAAGGCCTGTCAATCAACTAAGGCAAGTTGGAAGCTCCAGAGCCGCAAGGGAGGATTTATACCTTCACTCATGAGGATGCAGAGGCCAGAACCTCAGCTGTGGTGACAGGTCAGCTTTCTGTCGCCAACTCCACTGCATTGGTTTTATTTGATTCTAGAGCTATGCACTCTTTTGCATCGTTAGAATTTGCTAGGAGGTTAGGCAAGAACCTATATAAGATGAATCAGACTTTTCGAACTGCCCTTCCCTTCGAGGAAGTTTTATTATCTAGCTATTGGGTACGTCATGTGCCAATAGTTATCGGTGGGCACGAGCTAAGCGTGGACCTAATCGTCATCGAGATGTGCGACTATGATGTGATCATAGGAATGGATTTCCTCATCAAGTACCATGCCGTTATAGACTGTCAGAGATGGGAGGTGACCTTCAACCCGAGTGGTCTATAAGGGCTTATCACCAAAGCAGCCAAAGACGATGATATTAGCAATGAAGGCTCAGCAGCTACTATCCAGTGGAGGCACCAGTTTTCTCGCACACATCATGGATACGACCCAGGAAGCAAAAACTAGACCGAAAAACATACCAGTAGTAAAGGAGTTCACGGAAGTATTCCCTGAAGATCTCCCAAGACTTCCACCGGAGCGGGAGATATCGTTCAAAATTGAACTATTAACAGGATCAGCACCCATATCCAAAGTCCCCTATAGAATGGCTTCAGCAGAGTTAAAGGAGCTACTGACTGAGCTAAAGGATCTAATGGACAAAGGCTTTATCCGACAGAGCTACTCACCCTGGGGAGCACCTGTATTATTCGTGAAGAAAAAGGACAGGACGTTAAGAATGTGTATCGACTACAGGGAGCTGAACAAGATCACGATCAAGAATAAGTATCCGTTATTGCGAATCGACGATTTGTTCGACCAGCTCCCAGGTGCCGCAGTGTTTTCAAAAATTGACCTACGTTCCGGGTATCACCAATTACGGATAGGGGATGTGGACATACCCAAGACAACATTCTGAACAAGATATAGGCATTACGAGTTCCTTATTATGTCATTCAGGCTGACGAACGCACCTGTAGCTTTCATGGACCTGATGAATCGAGTATTCAAGGAATTCTTAGACAAGTTTGTCATTGTGTTTATCGATGACATACTCGTATATTCTAAGACAAAGGAGGAGCATGAGGAGCAGTTGAGGGCCGTTCTATCCAAGCTTAAGGAGCACCAGCTATACGCCAAATTCTCCAAATGTGAATTTTGGTTGGAGAAGGTCCACTTCCTCCGTTACGTGGTCTCTAAGGAAGGAGTGTCTGTAGACCTAGCAAAAGTAGAAGTAGTTAGCGATTAGCCGACTCTGAAGAATGTAATGAAAATCTATAGCTTTTTAGGTTTAGTGGGCTACTACTGATGCTTTGTAGAAGGATTCTCGAAGCTAGCCACACCACTCACGGCGCTAACTAAGAAGGAAAAGAAGTACGAGTGGTCTAACAAGTGCGAAAAGAACTTCCTAAGAGTTAAAAAGCTGACTCACAAGCGCTCCGATCTTGACCATACTGGATGCTGAACATGGGAATTTTATGATCTACCGCGACACATCCAAGACTGGATTAGGAGCTGTATTAATGCAAGGTGGTAGAGTGGTCACGTACACTTCATGATAACTCAAGAACCACGAAAGAAACTACGCAACACACGACCTGGAGCTTGTAGCGGTCATTTTTGCACTCAAGATTTAGAGGCATTACCTTTATGGAGTCAAGTGCAAGATCTACATAGACTAACAGAGCCTCAAATACATTTTCACGCAGAAGAAGCTCAATATGAGGCAACAGATATGGCTAGAACTGGTAAAGGATTATGACTGTGAAATCCTTTACCATCCAGGGAAAGCCAATAAGGTGACCGACGCGCTGAGTAAAAAGCATACCTCGTCGCTTATGACTATCCATGCCTTGCTAGAAGCACTACAAGATGAGCTACGGAGCAGCAAGATTGAGATGTTAACAGGGAGGTTATCTGAAATGACCCTCCAGTCAATACTTCTAAAAGAAATCAAGACCGGTCAGGACCTCGATTCGTCCCTAAGCAAGCTAAAAAAGGAGGCAATGGAGGACTAGAATTTAGAGTTCCAAGTCTCTAAAGATGGCATACTCTATTTTGGAGATAGAGTGTGTGTTCCAAAGGATGAAGAACTCCAGAAAAGGATCCTATCAGAGGCTCATGACACACCATATTTGGTACAACCAGGAGCAAATAAGATGTACCAGGACCTAAAAGGGAATTTTTGGTGGCCACACATGAAGAACGATGTCGCTGAGTTTGTAGTAAAGTGCCTCACCTGTTAGAAAGTTAAAGCAGAACATCAGCGACTGGGAGGAAAACTACAAAAGATTAAGCTACCAGAATGGAAATGGGAGCAAATTACCATGGATTTTGTGGTCGGATTGTCTAGGACATTAAGCATAAACGATGCCATCTGGGTAATTGTGGACCGACTAACAAAATCAACTCAATTCGTAGCCATGAAGTTGGGCTACTCGGTAGAGAGGCTAGCAGAAATGTACGTCGCTCAAATAGTAAAACTGCATGGAGAACCCAAATCGATCATCTCAGATCATGATGGACGCTTCACTTCAAGATTTTGGCAGAGCGTTCAAGCTGTAATGGGAACTAAACTGAAGTTCAGCACTGCCTTCCATCCTCAGACTGATGGCCAATCTGAGAGAACTATTCAGACTTTAGAAGATATGTTGAGAGCATGGGTCTTAGACTTTAAGGGGAATTAGGATTAGAAACTGCCTTTAATAGAGTTCTCCTATAATAATAGCTATCATTCCCCGATTGTGATGGCTCCGTACGAGGCACTCTACAGAAGAAGATGCCAATCTCCGGTTTATTGGCATGAAATCGGAGAAAAATAGCTCACCAACACTGACTTCGTCAAGTATACCACGGCAGATATGAAGCTTATAAGAGAGAGGCTGGATATAGTACATAGCCGCCAGAAGAGTTACGCAGGCAAACGATGAAGGCCTTTCGAATTTTGAGAAGGAGATTTAGTTTTCCTCAAGGTGGCACCCATGAAAGGGGTGATGTGCTTTGGGAAGAAAGGGAAACTCAGTCCTAGATATATGGGACCCTTCGAGATCCTCGAGAAAGTTAGGAAGGTAGCCTTTCGACTAGCGCTTCCTCCCAAACTAGCTTCCGTACACAATGTTTTCCATGTCTCAATGCTAAAGAAGTACGTGCCAGGTAGTTCCCATATTCTGAGTCAGGAACCCGTTGAAATCCACCCCGACCTGACGTACGAGGAGAAACCCGTGCAGATTTTAGCTAGGGAAAATAAGGTCCTTAGGAATAAAGTTGTGCCACTGGTAAAAGTATTGTGGCAGAACCATAATATAGAAGAAGCCACATGGGAACAAGAAGAAGATATGAGAAGAGACTTCCCAGACTTATTCTAATTTTTAAGGACGAAAATTTTGTAAGAGGGGTAGATTAAGGACTGCCCCATCCTTGTAACTTGATTTTCATTTAATGAGATATTGAGGGATGATTTGATGCATTTTAGTGCAATTTTTAAAGTGCACGATCCTGTACACGACCGTGTAAGTGGCCGTGTATCAATCGGACTGTGTACATGTGTGTGGCCGTGCAAGTATACATGGCCATGTAGTAGAACACAGTCAGGTATACGACCGTGTAGAGGCCGTGTACCGCTCGGGTTGTAAACACGTGAGAAGCCATGTAACTGAACATGGCCGTGTGCCGAGACAAGATCAAGAACACGATCGTGTACCACCCGGGTTAATGAATGTGTAAAAGGTCATGTTCTGGAATAGGGCCATGTTGAAGAATTTCAACTAGTACACACCCGTGTCCGATGTATACACGCCCGTGTTGCCTTATACACACCCGTGTTAGAGGCCGTGTTGAAGGATGTGTAATGGGCAGAAAGCCGTTACACAGACCCTCAAAATGCATGAAACCTAATTACTATTTAATAAGTAATTAAGTTGGAAAAATACAGTATATCTTCAAGTTGAATAGATTAAACAGATACAGTACTGTTTAAGTACTATTCACGTGATGAAAGGGGTGATCGACAGTGAACCCAGTCTACCCTATTATGTATATGTATGTGTGAGACACGCAGTGTTAGGAAACTAGTTCGGATGACCATTTCTTGACGCAAGACTGGTGAATAGATCACCAGAACGCTCGGACTAAACATCTAAGCACGATAGCGAGAGAAAACCCTAGCAAGGGTATAGTATCGAGAAAATAGTCTGGATGACCTCCTCTCACCTAGAGACTGACAAAATCCGAGTCAGAGCACTCATACTGGTCAGTTAAGTGAAAGACAGTGAATAGTGAGAATCGTAGTGTCAAGTTATTGGCCGAGACAGCCTTAAATTGACCTAAGACTGATATATGAACGGTTAGTAGACTCAATTCGGTTGATTGAGCATAAAATGGGAATTTTAGTTTAAGAGATACACAGTATCAGGATGAAGGTCCAAATGACCTTTACTCACTCCGAAATTGATATATTTGGACTCAGAACGTCCACATTAGTCAATCAGGCACCTGACACGTTTTTCGAGGTGGGGTCACATAGATCTCGAAAATTGGTTCAGACGACCTCCGATGGACGTAAGACTGATAAAAATGGAATCAGCATGTCCAAATTAGTCAAGAGAGACTGTGTCTAAAATTTCGCCTGGGAACGCCTCGATTTGCATGCGAAAGGACAATACAGTGTAAACACAACCACAGTATAGGATGTGAACAGTAAATTAGACTGATAATGGGCTCTTAGATAGTATAAAACAACTAGGAATTTATAGTACAAAAATCGAATTCAGAAATCCAATTTTTGAGTGAAAATTAGAACACTGTAGAGAAAGGACCGAACATCGCAGTATAAAATTAGACTGCGTTGTGAAGCCAAACAGATGAATTTTAACCTTAAAATTCCGTGCCCCTCAGCTGCAATGTAATCAACTACACACATAGCCCAAAAGGTGGCTGTTAAAAAATTTCCCTAGCCATGATACGCTTGAATAAAATATTCAAGGGTTTTTAAAAGCTTGGTCAATGATCTTTGTTTATTCTTCTCTTCTTCCCATGAGCAGCCCATGCCCACTTTGATCTAAAAATGGGCAGTAATTTGTCCCATGATTTGGCTAATTTGGTGGACAATTAATTTGGATTAAGTCTAAGTAAGCTTGATCAATTTTGCCTATAAAAGGCACCCTTCACACAAGTGAATTGCTTTCCTTTCTTTTGGCTCCCAAAACACATTTCATTCTCTCTTTTCTTCTAACTACAGCCGACCATTCTAAGGTCCCCAAACCCCCACATTTTCAAGCCTTAAATCACACCAAAAGCTTACCAAAAACCAAGCCTCACAAGCTTGTGTTAGGAGGATTCGAATCCAAGTTGTTCTAAGGCACCAGGGGTAAGTTTTCGAAATCCAATCCTTGAAGTTTTTAGTTTCTGTTTTGGGTTGATTTTTAAGAGAAATTTTGGTATTGTGTCTAGCAAAAACCAACCTCATTTCCCTTGGTTTCCCACGGCCACTTGGTTCATTAAGCCTTGGTTCTAATATGTGCTTGGTTCGAAGCATAAAGGTAAAAACTGAAACCTTCCCCTTTTGGTGATTTAGTGATCTTAAGTTTTTGATCAAGGCCATTTATGTGTATTTATTTATGCAAATGGATTGTAATAATTTATTTTGAGACCTTAAGTTTCCATTTTTAAGTTTATCTGGTTATGGTTGTGTTTACAAACTTTTACGAATGGCTATGGTATGTGTGATGTTACGAACAAGTAGGAACGTGGCTGGACATAAATCTGTCCCTAGGAAAGGTCATGGATTTTGGCCATTTTGACCTATTTACAGTCCAAATTTGGGATTTGGTAAAACATAAAGTTTTAAGGAAATTTCGAGACGGCCATTTTTGCATCAAATAGGCCTCAGCCAAAAACGAATCTAAGATGGGTTTTTAGAGTGTTTCTCACTCGGTGTCCAAAACTATGAACAACTGGGAAAAAATCCGAACCCATAAATAGGCACGGGTTTTAGTGAAAACAGACCCCTTAGAATTCGAACTGGACTTCGGGCTCAACATGAAAGTTGTAAATCTCATCAAGACCTTGAAAATGACCTATGTGTGTTTTAAAAATTTTGTCATTTCGGGCCTAAAACAGAGCCGTATTTATAGAGACGTAAAACTAGGAATTTTTCAAAAAACTGGGCACAAGCCCACGGGTTTAATGGAATTAGGAGCCGTTAGAGTTAGATTTAGGCTCCAAGGTGAACATGAGATTTGTTCATCTTGTCGAGGATGAAAACTTTCATGTTCACCAAAATCGCAAACAAAGTCGTTTCAATCAAGTTTTAAAATGGTTTTCAAAAATGGTTCAAAAACCACCTTTAAAATGTGACTTTAAAAATGTAATTTATATGCTTTAAAATAAAATGTGTTTTAACACCTTGAAAATACAGACATGGTTTTTATAAAAACGGTCTCCACTTTCCAAGGGAGTGATAAGGGGGCGGTTCAAAAAATAAAGAAATTTTCCAAGAACTTTTAAGTCAACCTACACTTTTTTCAAAGAGAAACGGTGTGTGTAGCCCGGTAGGCTACCACACCATACAAGCCTTAGTAGCCCGGTAGGCTACTACCCCAAACAAGCCATAGTAGCTCGGTGGGCCATTACACCAAACAAGGAATAGTAGCCCGGTAGGCTACCCCAGTCCAACAAACAAAGTAACCTGGTCGGTTACTATACCTGTTTACGCATAGTAATCCGGTAGACTACTTAGTTACCAACACGCGAGGTTACCAGTCAGTTGACTGATCGGTAAACCAGTCAAGGACCGCATTTCAAACAACACTATGAGGGATAATAATTAATCTGTCAAGTAGACGATTGATCAGACATGATACGAGTTAGACACTAAATCCCCATAATAGGCCAATAAGGTATCTATGGGCCTCAATACCACATAGAAACATGAGTAATAGTCACTCGCAGTAGTAGTTACTCTACGGAGATGCTAATAAGGACCGTTATTGATGGCAGGTGGTCACTTGTAAATTATTAAAGGCGCGAGTATGCATTTTGCTGGCAAATTTAAGTAAGTACAACTCTGCCTGCAGCGTGAATAAAATGATGTTAAAATGGTATTTTACAGTATGTTAAAATATGTATGCCATGCACATGATGTTGCACCACATAATTAAGAGCATATAGTTTCATAATCAATTAGATTGATGAAAAAGCAAGTTAGACGCCATACGTCCCTACCATGTAGGATTAAGGACAACTTAGAAAAAGCATGTGGCTAGAAAAGATAAACAAGATAGAAATGTATAGGCATGTCATATCGACTCTTTCAGTTGAAAGGGTTTTAAAGTAAGTTTAAGCAGGAAGTTGAGCATCCGTTGATGGCTCTTCGTCTTTTAACCACCGGCATTACCGATGGTCTGTGCACATACAGTACTGACACACGGGCCCTAAATAGACAAGAAAAAGAAAGCAAAATAATGAAGCATAATTGAACATAACCAGATCATCCATTAGTTATAGTTTACCATACTTCTAGATGCACTCAGTACATGATGTTTCTGGGATGCATATGTTATGTGAAGTTTTGTAATCATTGATATGGTATGTGATATGAGATATGTTAAAGTGGCATATGTGATATATGACTGCTTATATGTTTTTAAGTATGTACTATATTTAAACATGTTTTACGGTAAACATGTTGTACTTACTAGGCGTAAAGCTCACGTAGTGTGTTCATGCTGTAGGTAAGTGTCCTACGGCTTAAACTCCAATGGGCGATGGTGGCGGCGGAGGCGGATATGAGGGCAAGGGTATAGAGACACCGCGAGTTTATCTTCCACAGATTTGAGTATCAATATTTTGAATAGTAACGATTAAATAGTATTTTGAATAGTAACTGTCAAACAGTATTTGTGAATAGTAATCAATAAACAGTAATTTTGAATAGTAACCGTTAAATAGTATTTTTAAATAGTAATCGTAAACCGTACTTTTGAATAGTAATCGTTACATAGTATTTTTGAATAGTAATTGTTAAATAGTATTTTGAATAATAATCATTAAATTGTATTTTGAATAGTAATCGGTATACGTACGTATACAGTAAATACGTACATGTTAAAAAAAAAAGCCCTAAATTTATGATATCTAGTTAAGTATCAAGTGTAAGAAAGTATAAGAAAAGAAAGCAAGTAGGCAAGTTTTTAGTGATGGTCCGGGCCACTGAGGGCTCAGGGTATCACAATACGTCTCTACCTCGTAGTACTAGGGATAGCTCAGAGAAGCAATTGGCTAGAAAAGATAAACAAGATGGAAAGTATAAGCGTGTCGTACCGGCTCTTTCAATCGAAAGGGTTTTAAAGTAAGTTAAGGCAGAAAGTTAAGCATCCATTGATTGCTCTCTGGCTTTTTAACCACGAGTATTACCGATGGTCTGTGTACATATGGTACTGACACATGGGCCCTAAGTAGACAAGAGAATGAAAAGAGAATAATGAAGCATAAATCAACATAACCAGATCATGCTTAGTTCATGATACACCTTAGTTCACCATGCTTCTAGATGCATTCAGATCACGATGTTTCTGTTTTGCATAAAGTATGTAAGGTTTCATATTCATGATATGTTATGTGATGACTGGATATGTGATATGTTGAAGTGGTATATGTATCTGGCATGTTTATACGATTTTAAGTATATATTATGTTTAAACATATTTTACGGATAACATGTTATATTTACTGGCCATAAAGCTCACGGAGTGTGTTCATGCTGTAGGTAAGCGTCCTACGGCTTAAGCATCTATGGGCAATGGTGATGGCGGAGGCGGATGTGAGGTGAGGTTATGGAACACACCGTGAGTAAATCTTTCACATTGTTTCAGTATTTTAAAAAGCAACAGTAAACAGTACTTATGAACAGTAACCAGTATATAGTATTTTGAATAGTAGCTATAAACAGTACTTTTGAATAGTAATCATAAACAGTACTTTTGAATAGTAACCGTTGAATAACATTTTAGAATAGTAACCGTTAAATAGTATTTTTGAAGAGTAATTGGTGTACATACATGCACAATAAATACGTATGTAATCAAAAAAAAATATCCCTAAATTTACGATAATAAGTTAAGTAACTTTAAGTATCAATTGCAAGAAAGTATAAGTATCTTTTAAAGTAAGTAAGTTTTCAGTGACGGTCCGGGCCACTGAGGGCACGATGCGTCATAGTTATAGTCCCTAATGTTAATGGTGACTAAAAGGGAGTATTAACAAGATGCATTATTTATGACAGGTGGTTACCTGTAAATTGGTAAAGGTGTGAGTACGTATTCTTGCTTGCAAATTAGGTAAGTACAACTCCGCCTACAATATGAATAAAATGTATTTAAAATGATGTTTACAGTATGTTAATTATTTATGCCATGCACACATTGATGCACAGCATATTTAAGAGCGTGTAAGTTTCACAATCAAGTAGATTGATGAAAGATCATGTTAGCTACCATACGTCCCTACTGCATAGGATTAGGGACAGCTTAGAGAAGCATTTGGGTAAGAGAAGATAAACAAGATGGAAATTTATAGGGGTGTCGTACTGGCCTTTTCAGTCGAAAGGGTTTTAATGTAAGTTAAAGCAGAAAGTTAAGCATCCGTTGATGGCTCCCTAGCTTTTTAACCACGGGTGTTATCGATAGTCTGTGCACACATGGTACTGACACATGGGCCCTAAGTAGACAAGAAAAAGAAAAGAGAAGATCGAAGCATAAATGAACATAACCAGATTATGCATTAGTTATAGTTCACCATGCTTCTAGTTACATAAAGATGCATTTCAATACACGATGTATTTTGTCATGCATATAGTATGTGAAGTGATACATTCAATGATATGTTATGTGATGTAATATGATAAGTGCTATATGAACTGCTTACATGATTTTAAGCATATACTATGTTTAAACATGTTTTGCGGTTAACATGTTGTACTTACTGGGTGTAAAGCTCACGAAGTATGTTTATACTGTAGGTAAGTGTCCTACGGCTTAAACCCTAATAGGCAATGGTGGCGGCAGAGGCGAATGTGAGGGCAAGGTTATGGAGACGCCGCGAGTATTCTTTTGCACAGCTTAAGTAAATAGTATTTTGAATAGTGATAGTATCTTTGAACAGTGATGGTTAAACGATATTTTTGAATAGTAATTGTTTACAGTATTTATGAATAGTAACCATTAAATAGTATTTTTAAATAGTAACTATCAAATAGTATTTTTAAATAGTAATAGGTAAACAACTTTTGAAATAGTAAATACATACTTATAAAAAAAAATCCCTAAAATTAGGGTAACTAAGTAAATAGAATTTTAAGCAAGTATTAATGGTTTGCAAGAAAGTATAAGTATCTTTTAAAGTAAGAAGCAAGCTTTTAAGTAACGATCCGGGCCACTGAGGGCACGGAGCGTCACAGAGGATTAGCCAGAGGGTCGCTCCCTAGGACCCTCATAGTTGGCGTGCATATCATATCGGTACGGCCAATATGAGCTCAAAACCAGAACCTAATAAAGATAATGATTGAAAATTTAATGAAAGCCATAAATGAGCATAATTGAGCATAGCCGACACTAACGTTACGTGTAGTGTACTTGATCAAAGTAATGTGAACAGTATCTGATCAAAAGTCAAAGTTACTGTTTACTGATCAAAAGTCAAGTTATTATTCATAGATGAATAGTACTATTCATAGGAAATCTTTTTATTGATATTTTTGAATCTATGTGATTCATAGTATGTATTGTGACGCCCCTGATCTCGGCCACATGAAACCATTACAATCCAACTTTGTAGTTGACTGCAACAGCCCGTGCACCTCATCAGGTCACCATTAAAACACTTTTACTTTTAAGTTCTTATCTTATCGGGCCCAAAATTTACGCCCATTTTTTTTAATACTTTCCTCGCATGAAAGCCATGTATAAAAGCCATATAAAATTTAAAACTAAACTTTTAGTTGTCTTTTATACAATATGCATAACTTACAAAGATATATTTTTTTCAACTTTATTTCTCAAAATACATTTTTTTCAATCTCTTTCTTTGACGCTCAGCGGAAGACTGGTAGCAAGACCATAATCCACAGTGGATTCCCTATCCCATTAGCACCGCATATTCTGCCGCCATCCAGGTTATCTACTGAGCAGGTTCCTTACCTGCAACATGAACAAATCGTTGAACTAACAGGCTCAGTAAATTCAAATATACATACTATGAATCATATAAATTCAAAAAATCAATAATAAAATTTTCTATGAATAGTACTAGTCATCTGTGAATAGTAGTATTCACCATAAACAGTAACTTTAACTTTTGATCGATGAATAGTAACTTTGACTCTAATCGGTTACTATTTATGTCACCATAACCGAGTCCACTACACTTAATGTTAGTGTCGATTATGCTCAGTTATGCTTAATTATTGCTTTCATCACATTTTTAGTCATTATCTTTGTTTATGTTCTGGTTTTGAGCTCATTTTGGCCTTGTACCATTTTCATATGCTCACTGACTGTGAGGGGCCTTGGGAGTAACTCTGAGGCTAATCCTCCCCAGTCCATCATCGCTCGAAACGGTCATTGTATTCTCGAAAGACCTGTAAACCTCCACCTTATTATTGGAGGCTGGTACGCCAAACATGGTTTCATTACCATCTTTCAATTATAGTTCCTATCGGGTGACATTAATCATCACCTCAAAGTCAAGAACCCTTATTGCCCGTAGGTCTTATACATTATTTCCTTTAAGTGTATATCTTAAATTTAGTCACACTTTTTCCATAATGTACCTATAGTACACTTCTCACTTTCTCATCACGTTAGGTGTGTTAGTCTAACTACACCCTAGTGCCCGTAGGACTTTACATCTATTGTACAATTAGTACATAATTAAATATCACAGTATTTCATGTTGCAGAGATGAAAATGCTTGAACTTACCACAACTGCAATAACCTCCACCTTCGGAAGTCCTCCGCAGTATTATTATCGTCTCTAGTTTGGGTCCCTACAGACGGAGTATTATCTATTAATACCCATCATCATTTATCATATTGGATATATTCATTTTGTTATTAACTTTACAACACATTTCATTTCTTTTTGTAATACACGGCTTGATATATGCCAATGTCCAAGCACATGTACTTCTCGGGTTTCCACGACATACCCATGTCCCATAGTACACACCCGTGTACTTATAAACTTTATATTTTTTACTTTAAAATCTTAATATGGCCTCTAGAATCTTATTTAAAGCATTCTAGATCCTTTACGGTCCTTTCCGAGCCTTTTAGAAATTTTCAGTCAAAATGACTATTTTGCCCCTAACGGGTCTCGAGACTGTAACATTTCCGTTTTATTATTTTTCTGGAATTTTCTAAGCTCAAATATTATAAAATAATATTTCTTAGGTTTCGATATATTTTTATAGTATTATTTACTGCAAATTCGGTAGCTATTCCTGGCCCGATCCTCGGGGGACTATTCATCCAACACCTAGGGTCGTTCCTCGTTTTTCTAGTGTTTCGGAGCCTCAAATGGGTATTTCACTACTCCTGAAATGTTTCTCATCCCGTTCCCGAGCCTTGGTTGTGACAACCGAAAAAAATCAGGCATTCTCGGAAGAAAATGTACAAATGTATGTATATAACAATTTGTACTATTTAAAGAGTGAAATAAATGTATTTATATTGTTTAGAATATATGAAAATGTTCTAACAATATGGACGAGTAAGAATTCAGTGTTGGAAAAATTCACTGAGTTGAAACGGGTGAAACGGTACCAAAAACGGCATTGAAAACCCTAACCAGGACAATAAAAGACAGAAAACTTCCGGGATTAATTTTGATCAAACGGAAGCAGTTTAAATTGATCCGACTGCATAGGAGACCTCAGGAACACGCTGGGATGATTTCAAGAAAATTTCGGCTCGAACCGGTATCGGTCAAAAAGTAGTCGAATTAACGTGAATAGTAAAAGTCAAAGTCAACATATGCTTTAGCATTTATGACATCATAAATTCATTTAATAAATGGAAGGAAAATGGTGGTTGGTAGAATTAATGGCCATGATTAAGTTGTCTTTTTGATCTAAAGGCCAAGATTTGGCCAAAAATTCACCATTTTAATTTTTGGAAAATATGGAAAGAATTAGGTTGAAATGTGGTGATTTTTGATTGGTGGAAAGCCAAATTAATTGGTTTTTTGGTCGGTTAAGTCGGCAAAACTTGAACAAAAGTGGCCGAGACAATTTTTTAAGCCAAACATAAAAGGAAAAATTTTTCTAAGTATTTCCATGGTGGAACCGTGAGCAACCCAAGAGGAACCACTTGATTTCTTCAATCTTTCTTCACAAAATTGGTGTCAAACTTTTCATTGAAGCCTAAGGAAGCAAGTGAACAAGGTAACTCTCTTTGGATTGAATTTTTTCTTGATTTTTCTTCAAGAAATCCGTGTGATGAATAGTGGAAAAGATGGAAAAATTTTTGGTTGTTTTCATTTATTTGGTGCTTGGGTTTTGTTAAGGGTGTAATTAGGAAGAAAACCATGTATTTGGTTTAAAGAAAAACCAAATTTTGGTTGGTTTTCCAAGGGTAAAACCGTGGGTTACCAAGAGCAATCAATGGGAAATTTTTATGGTTTAAGTGTTAACATGCTTTAAATTACATTTGGTTAAGTACAAAGCATGATTTGCATTATGGAAAGCTTGGAAAAAAATTTGGTGTGAACTACCCTAAAAGGCCGTGGGTTATTTAGGGTTTGGTGGAAAAAATTTTGCATGGTTTTGTTGATGTTTGGATGATCTAAAATCATGCATTTTATAATGTAAATGATGGAATTGTGATTAAAAGCAAGAAAAGAAAATTTCGGGTATGTTTCCCTTAGTGTGGCCGTGGGTTATGTGAGGATAAAAACCCTAGGAATTGTGTTAAAAAATGCAATGAAATTGGCTTGAAAATGTGCTAGAAAAATGACATTGGAATAGCCAAAATTTGGTGGAAAATTTGAGAAGTTTTGGTTAGGTTTTGATTGTCAAAACCGTGGCCAAAAACTAAGGATAAAAATGAAAGAAATTTGTGTAATATGGTTTAAAATGAAAATTGAATTTTGTGAGCTTTTATGTAAAAGTTTGGAAAACTTTTACATAAAATAGGCTTGTGGTATAGTACGTGGCAGGTACATATGGTTCGAGGCGTACCTAACGCCGGTAGCCTTAAAATTACGCCGAAATGCTGCCGAAATTTCGAAAACGGCATTTGGGGTAAAATGGAAATTAAAAATAAAAGTTTGGGATCGGGTCGGAAACCCGAGTCCCTAACGGAAAATTGAATAAGGGAACCTAAGGGGTGGTTCATGAATAGTAACCCGTCCCCTTGAAAATGTAAAACGTGAGTGAAACTGAAAAACCGACCCCGAGGGGGGGGCGTTTTTGGAAATGAAATAAAGGTTCGAGTCAGGAACGACAAATCCGAGTCTTGGAGACCTAGATCGGGAATGTCTAGATGAACGTTTTAAATACTAGTGAAACGTCCATTTGAGACTCCGAAACGATAGAAAATCACTAAACCGACGTAAGGGTCAGAATAGTGCTTCCCGAGGGTCGGGAAAGTGAAAAGTGAAAATAAAATAGAAATGAACCCGGTAATGATTAGAAAAGAGTCAAAAAAAAGTTCCTGGGAGCCAAAAATGCAGTCTGGATCGGGAAAATTATGTCACGGGCAAAACTGTAATTTTGCCAAAATATAGGGGCAAAATCATAATTTTGCAAAAGTTGAGAAAAATGGGGAAAATGATAAATAAAGCCTAAAAAGTTATAAATAGGTTTTATTTAAGCTTTTTAATAAAAAAATAAAAGCTATAAATGGAAATAAAATTCACAGACAAGGTTTCGTCTGTAGGATCCAAAAATCAACCTACAAGGAGGGCGATCAAAGATCCAAGAAAGAAAGAGGGAAGAAACTGATAAGGTAAGTTCAGACATTTACCTGTCTGCAACATATAGCATTATTATTGCTAGCTTTAATGTACTAACTATAAGTTAGGTACATATGTGCTACGGGCACCATTATAGAATAGAGAGAGAGACGTAATGTGCTACGGGCACTATTGAGAATGGACACATTGTTAATTGTGCTTCGGGCACTAGAGTGAGGTTAATGAAACTCACTCACCTAAAATTAAAATGTGAACCATTCCTAACCACGGGACAATGTGAAGTCACCGTGTTAGAACTTTAAAAAGTCGGTAATGAAACCACTTTCTGGCGTACCAGCCTTCCGTACAGGGAGGTACTTTTGCCTTCGGGGCTATGAGATTAAGGCTGTGGAGGTCAGCACTGATGTACCGCTCCCAGTCATGTACTATTTGCCTTCGGGGCTATGAGATTAAGGCTGTGGAGGTCAGCACTAATGTACCGCTCCCAGTCATGCGCACTTAAATGGTACTGCCAACCTGAGCTTAAAACCAGAACATAATGAAAGATAATTACCTAAACCTGAAACTATACCATAATTGAGCATAAGATAGTTTCGTGAGGGTACTAACATCGCGGTAGATGTATTATTGTGACACTGTGTTGTGGTCAAACTTACTATTCATCATGAATAGTGGTCAAAGTTACTATTCACATATGAATAGTGGTCAACGGTACTATTCATGATAAATAATACTATTCATAGAACTTTTATTTCTTGCATGTTTGAACTTACTGAGCCTGTAGCTCACCATTTTTGCTTATGTTGCAGGTAAGCGACCAGCTCAGTAGCTTTGATTGACTGGATGGCGGACGGGATATCGTGTGTCAAATGGGATAAATGGGCGAGAGATATGGTCCTGCCAGAGTCTTTTCGCTGAGCGATAAAAGAGAAGGGAAAAAGAAACAGTCTTTTGTAATAGTGTATATTTTACGAAAGTACTGTAATATGTAAATTACTTTGTACGTGCCAACAAAGTAAATAGTGGAAAATGTTTTACATGATGTTTAAAGAAAAAAAAAATTTCCCCAAAAACGTCATGTTTTACTGAGAGAGAGATTAGCTGGCGACCCATGAGAGTACAATCTATCACAGTTAGCGATAAAGCTTAACTGTAATAATATTGTATGATCTCTACGAGGGGCGGGCTGTCACAGTTGGTATCAGAGCAAGGTTTGCGATGGGATTGGTTTTGAATACCAACTACTGCCACAGTTGGTATCAGAGCAAGGTTTGCGATTGGTTTAGTTTATAATACCAACTGCTGCCACAGTTGGTATCAGAGCGGGTTTACGGTTGGTGTAGTTTAGAATACCAACTGCTACCACAGTTGGTATCAGAGTGGAATTACGGTTGGTTAAATTTGGATTGCCAACTGCCGTCACAGTTGGTATGTCAGAGCAGTATTGACCATATCCTGATTTGACACTTCGCGCATCTTGCACCGCTATCCAAGTAAGTAGTTTACTTAAGTTTAGTTAATTATTTTCTTATGTGAAACTAATTAACTTATAGGTAGCAAGATGACCAGACCTCCTTATGTGAGACCACCGCTACCACGACCGAGAGGGGTATTACGGGTATGGACGAGACCTGTTGTGAGGTCGTCTATTACCCAACGACCGGTAATCAGACCCCCGGTGCCCGAGAGACCTCCAGCACCAATACCAGCACCAGCACCAGCGCCAGTAGATGTTGTACAGCCACGACCGGTAGTTCATCTACCTGTGGTAGTGGACATTCCAGTTGTTGGTGGATGCCAACATATTAGGGTGAGAGTTTCGGCTCGGCCAGTACAGGCATTTCGAGCTAGTAGTCCTCCGATGTTTGATGGTGGATGATAGTCGATGGAGGCGAAGGACTGGCTCCATGCCATAGAGAGGATTATGGTGATGTGCGACATTGATCGAGATATGTGGATCCAGTTGGCTATCAGTATGTTTCAGGGAGACGGTCGAGTATTCTGGGAGTATTGTGACCAGGAGATTTTATTAGGATTCAGTTGGGCTGAGTTCTGTCAGCGATTGGCTGATCAGTTTCCACCTAGGGATCCGGCACCTGCTCCAGCACCTCCAGAGAGACGAGAGGCTAATACACCTGCGGACCCTGAATTCGATGAGGTTAGGGACTATATTCTCCAGACTGAGAGGATGGTCATGTTGTCTAGTGAGACAGTTATGTCTTACACAACACGATTTGAGGAGACCATTAGGAGGAGATGTCCGTTGCCCAACCTCACTGAAGCAAACTGTTGTGAGCTGTTTTGGAGAGGTTTACCCATGGAGTTGAGACAGAGGGTGATTAAGCTATTTCCTCCTATGCTCAAAGAGTTTGTGGCGACGATCAGGACGATCGAGAGAGAAATTTAGATTGAGCATCTGACGTAGAGTCGACGAGAGACACTGGGTCAAGATGAGATGTTCGCACGCATCTTTGGGCCGAGAAGAATGATGAATGATCATGAGGTTGGACTGTCTAGACCACGAGGAGGTGATGACTCAGGGCAAGGAGCATTGCCTAGGGGTGGTGATGATTCAGATGATCCAGATGACGACGAGGATCCCGAAGAATATCCTCTAGTCCCAGACACAGGGGATGTGTGACCAGTAGATGTGTATGCATGTACATAAGTAGCTTAGAGAGAAAAGCTCTTTTGTATAGACTTGTGGTCAAGATGTATATGATGGCTGATGTATATATGACTGGTGATGATTATGTATTGTGGCGGCCCGCCCCTCGTAGAGATCATACAATACTATTACAGTTGAGCTTATCGCTAACTGCGATAGATTGTACTCTCATAGGTCGCCGGCTTATCTCACTCTCTTTTTAAATCATGTCGTTTTTGGGGAAATTTTTTTTTTTTTAAACATCATGTAAAATCTTCTTCCACTATTTACTTTGTTGATAAGTACAAAGTAATATAAATAATACAGTACTTTTGTAAAATATATATATAATTACAAAAGAACTGTTTCCCCCTTTTTTTTTTTCCTTCACTTTAACGCTCAGCGGGAAGACTCTGGCAGTACCATATCCCTCGCCCAGTTATCCCATTTGACACGCGCCATCCCGTCCGCATCCAGTCAAACAAGCTACTGAGCTGGTCGCTTACCTGCAACATTAGCAAAAATGGTGAGCTAAAGGCTCAGTAAGTTCAAACATGCAAGAAATAAAATTTCTATGAATAGTACTATTCATCATGAATAGTATCATTGACCACTATTCATACGTGAATAGTAACTTTGACCACTATTTATGATGAATAGTAAGTTTGACCACAACACTGTCTCACACTAGTACATCTACCGCGATGTTAGTGCTCTCACTAAACTGTCTTGTGCTCAATTATGGCACAGTTTCAGTTTTAGGTCATTATCTTTGATTACGTTCTGGTTTTGAGCTCAGGTTGGCAGTACCATTTAAGTGCGCATGACTGGGAGCGGTACATTAGTGCTGATCTCCACAGCCTTAATCTCATAGCCCCGAAGGCAAAATAGTACATAACTGGGAGCGGTACATCAGTGCTGACCTCCACAGCCTTATCTCATAGCCCCGAAGGCAAAAGTAGTACCTCCCTGTACGGAAGGCTGGTACGCCAGAAAGTGGTTTCATTACCGACTTTTTAACATTCTAACCCGGTGACTTCACATTGTCCCGTGGTTAGGAATGGTTCACATTTTAATCTTAGGTGAGTGAGTTTCATTAACCTCGCTCTAGTGCCCGAAGCACAAATAACCATGTGTCCAATTCTTATAGTGCCCGAAGCACATTACGTCTCTCTCTCTACTCTATAATAGTGCCCGTAGCACATATGTACCTAACTTATAGTTAGTACATTAAAGTTAGCACAATATTGCTATATGTTGCAGACAGGTAAATGTCTGAACTTACCTTATCAGACTGTTCCCTTTCTCTCTCTTGGATCTTGAATCGCCTTCCTTGTAGGCCGATTTTGGGATCCTACAGACAAAACCTTGTCTGTTAATTTCATTTCCATTTATAGCTTTTATTTTTCATTAAAAAGCTTAAATAAAACCTATTTATAACTTTTTAGGTTTTATTTATTATTTTCACCATTTTCCCCCAACTTTTGCAAAATTACAATTTTACCCCAATATTTTGGCAAAATTGCAGTTTTACCCCTGACGGAATTTTATTGATCCAGACTGCATTTTTGGCTCTCAGGAACTTTTCTGACTCTTTTCTAATCATTACCGGGTTCATTTCTATTTTATTTCCACTTTTTGCTTTCCCAGCCCTCGGGGCGTAATTTTAAGGCTTCCGGCGTTAGGTACGCCTCGAACCGTATGTACCTGCCACGTACTATACCACAAGCCTATTTTATGTAAAAGTTTTCCAAACTTTTACATAAAAACCCACAAAATTCCAATTCCACATTATCACCCACATAACAAAATTTTTTCACAATTTTACCCTTAATTTGGTTTCGGTGTTCACAACCAAACCGAACCAAATTTTGTCAAACTTTCACCACACTTTAGGCCATTCAAATGTCACGTTTTTAACACGTTTTCAAGCCCATTTTCTTTGCATTTTCAACCAAATTTCCTAGGGTTTTTACCCTTGTATAACCCACGGCCAAAGAATGAAAACATGCCAAACAATTTTGTTTCATTCTTTCCATTATAAATTCATCGTTTGCATATTGAAATGCATAATTCCAATCAACCAATTATCACATAGAACCATGAAAATTTTTCTTCCAAACCATTAACAACCCCACGGCCATTTAATGTAATGCATACCAAGAATTTTTTTCAAACTTTTCACAATAAATTTATGCTTTATTCTTCACAAATTTCAACTTTGAAAGCATGTTAGCAATTAACCACAACTTTTTCTCATTGGTTACCTAAGGTAACCCACGGATTTTCCTTTGAAAAACCAACCAAAATTTGGTTTTTCTTTAAACAAATTACATGGTTTTCTTCCTTATTTCATCCTTAACAAAACCCAACATCAATTCAATGGAAAACAACCAAAAATTTTCCATCTTTATCTCACTATTCACCCACGGATTTTAAGAAGAAAAACCATGAAAAATTAAGTGAAAAAGGGAGTTACCTTGGTCTAATGCTTCCTTTGACTTCAAGGAGTGTTTTGACACACTTTTTGTGAAGAAATTTTGAAGAAATCTCTTGGTTCTCCTTGGTAGCTCACGTACACCATGAAGAAAACACTTAGAAATTTTTTTTTTCTTTTGGTTTGGCATGAAAATGTGGTCTCGGCCACTTTATCAAAATGTTGCCGACTTATGCATGAAAGAAAGCCAATTAATTTGGCTCTAAACTAATGAAATTTTGACACCTTTCATGCCTAATTCTTTCTCCATTTTTCAAAAATTAAAAATGGTAATTTTTGGCCAAATCTTGGCCTTTAGATCAAAAGCTAAATGAATCATGGCCTTTCATTCCACCAACCACCATATTTCCTTCATTTATAATTCTTGATTTATGATGTCATAATTACAAAAGTGAAAGTTGACTTTGACTTTCACTATTCACATTAATTCGACTACTTTTTGACCGATGCCGGTTCGAGCTGAAATTTTCCCGAAATCGTCCCGGCGTGTTCCTGAGGTCTCCTGTGCAGTCGGATCAATTTAATCTGCTTCCGTTTGATCAAAATCAATCCCGAAAGTTTACCGTCTTTTATTAGTTCGGTTAGGGTTTTCAATGCCGGTTTTGGCACCGTTTCACCCGTTTCAACTCAGTGAATTTTTCCAACACTGAATTCTTACTCGTCAGTATTGTTAGAACATTTTCACATATTCTAAACAATATAAATACATTTATTTCACTCTTTAAATAGTACAAATTGTTATATACATACAATTGTACATTTTTCATCCGAGAATTGCCTGAATTTCCCGGTTGTCACATTCACCCTTCCTTATAAAATTTTCGTCCTCGAAAATTAGAACAAATAGGGGTATAATTTCCTTATCTCGTCTTCTCGTTCCCACGTAGCTTCTTCAATATTGTGATTTTTCCACAAAATCTTCACTAGTGGGATTGTCTTATTCCTCAGTACTTTCTCTTCACGAGCTAGTACTCGAATAGGCTGTTCCTCATATGTCAAATCCTCATGGATTTGAATGGGCTCATGCTTCAAAACATGGGACGGATCTGGTATATACTTTCTCAGCATCGACACATGAAATACGTTATGCACTGCCGACAATTCTGGGGGTAGCGCTAATCTGTAAGCGACCTTTCTAATGCGTTTGATAATTTTATAAGGTCCAATATATCTTGGACTCAGTTTCCCCTTCTTACCGAAACGCATAATCCCCTTCATGGGCGATACCTTGAGAAATACGAAGTTTCCTTCATCAAACTCCAAGGATCTCCGCCTCTTATCCGCGTAACTCTTTTGTCGGCTTTGCGCAATTTTCATTTGACGCTGAATTCTAGCAACTGCATCGGAAGTCTCTTGCATGAAATCCGTCTTATGCAACTGCTTTTCTCGCAAATCGTACCAATGTAATGGTGATCTGCACTTCCGTCCATACAAAGCCTCGTAAGGTGCCATGCCTATCGAAGCTTGGTAACTATTATTGTACGAGAATTCAATCAATGGTAACTTCTCGTTCCAATTTCCCACAAAATCCATTACATAAGATCGAAGCATGTCTTCTAACGTCTGAATTGTCCGCTCTGACTGCCCGTCTGTTTGCGGATGAAAAGCCGTACTGAGTCTCAATTCAGTACCCATGGCCTCTTGCACACACTTCCAGAAATTCGAAGTGAACCGTGCATCTCGATCTGATACAATGGATTTTGGTACTCCATGTAATCTGACGACATGAGTTACGTACAGCTGAGCAAACTTTTCCAGCGAAAAAGTCATCTTGACAGCTATGAACCGTGCCGTCTTGGTCAGTCTGTCCACAATAACCCAAATGGCGTCATAACCTTCTCAGGTTTTTGGGAGTCCCACTACAAAATCCATCGTAATGTGTTCCCATTTCCATTCAGGAATCTCCAACGGTTCCAATCTTCCTGCTGGATGTTTATGTTCCGCTTTGATTCTCTGACAGGTCATGCATCTGCTCATGAATTTCACTATATCGTTCTTCATCCCTTTCCACCAGAACTGTAACTTCAAGTCCTGATACATCTTACTAGCTCCGGGATGAATCGAATAGGGTGTCTCATGGGCTTCTGACATGATCCGTCTTCTAAGTTCTTCATCAGCTGGAACATTTATTCTTCCTTGATAAAGGATCATTCCATTCTTGGAAATTCCTTCTTGAGAACTTTTCATCATTGGATCTCGCCTCTGAGCTTCCTTTATTTCCTCAAATAGCGATGATTCCACTTGGAGTGCAGCTAATCTTCCAGATATCAGTTCCAAGTTCAAAGAATTTATCTCTTGCTGTAATGGCTTCGGAAGCCTGTTTATCGGTAGCTGGTGCGATATGGTAGACTTTCTACTTAAAGCATCCACTACACGGTTGGCCTTCCTTGGATGGTATAGG
Organism: Antiaris toxicaria; assembly: GCA_035233585.1. Classification (NCBI taxonomy): domain Eukaryota; kingdom Viridiplantae; phylum Streptophyta; class Magnoliopsida; order Rosales; family Moraceae; genus Antiaris; species Antiaris toxicaria. The sequence goes on along the minus strand of CP141154.1, from coordinate 60,439,277 downwards.
ATTTCACAATCATAATCCTTCACGAGTTCCAACCATCGTCTTTGCCGCATATTGAGCTCTTTTTGCGTGAAGAAATACTTCAGGCTTTGGTGATCAGTGAAAATCTGACATTGAGCTCCATAGAGATAGTGTCGCCAAATTTTAAGTGCGAACACTACTGCAGCAAGTTCAAGGTCATGCGTAGGATAATTCCTTTCATGCTCCTTTAATTGACGGGAAGCATAGGCAATCACCTTGCCATTTTGCATTAGGACTGCTCCCAATCCTATTTTCGATGCATCACTGTAGATCACAAACTTCTCCCCTTTAGTGGGAAGCGTAAGGATTGGTGCGCTTGTCAGCCGTCTCTTTAACTCCTGGAAGCTTCTTCCGCATTCCATGGTCCACTCGTACTTCCTTTCCTTGCGTGTAAGAGCAGTAAGAGGTGCAGCTAGTCGCGCGAATCCCTCTACAAATCGCCAATAATAACCAGCTAACCCCAAGAAACTGCGTATTTCAGTCACACTCTTGGGTGCAGGCCACTGGTTAATTGCCTCTACCTTTGTCGGATCTACAGCAATACCTTCCTGGGATACAACATGTCCGAGGAAATGTACTCTGTCCAGCCAAAATTCGCATTTTGAGAATTTGGCATACAGTTGATGCTTCCTTATCGTATTCAGCACGATCCTCAGATGCTCTTTGTGCTCCTCCTGAGTCTTCGAGTATATAAGAATGTCATCAATGAATACAATGACAAACTTATCCAAATACTCTTTAAAAATTCTGTTCATCAAGTCCATGAACGCTGTCGGCGCATTTGTTAATCCAAATGGCATCACAAGAAACTCGTAGTGACCATAGCGAGTTCTAAACGCCGTTTTAGGAATATCACTTTCTTTGATTCTCAGCTGGTGATATCCTGATCGTAAGTCGATCTTGGAAAATACTGCTGCACCTTTTAACTGGTCGAATAGGTCATCAATTCTAGGTAACGGATACCTATTTTTGATAATAACCTTATTCAACTCCCAGTAATCAATGCACAGTCGGAATGTTCCATCCTTTTTCTTGACGAATAACACAGGTGCACCCCATGGAGAAAAACTCGGCCTGATAAATCCCTTATCCAAAAGCTCCTTTAATTGTACCTGTAGCTCCTTCAACTCCACTGGAGCCATACGGTATGGTGCTTTGGAAATGGGTGCTATTCCAGGCATCAACTCAATTTCAAACGAGATTTCTCTCTCTGGAGGTATCCCTGGTAACTCTTCTGGAAATACGTCAAGAAACTCATTAACCACAGGAACATCTTCAGCTTGAAGCTTCTGTTACTCTGTAGTATCCACCACATATGCCAGATATCCCATGCAACCACTGGCTATCAGCTTGCTTGCTCTCAGCGAACTGATGATCATCTTCCCGGGTCTTCGAGAAGTATCAACATACTCGAAACTCTCTTCTTCCTCTGGTTGGAAGACTATCTTTTGATTTCGGCAGTCGATCGTAGCTTGGTATTTCCCTAGGAAATCCATGCCTAGAATCACATCGTAATCCATGATCTCCATTACAATCAACTCAGCATATAGTTCCCTATTTGCCACATATACTGGTACATAGGGTAACCAGTAACTGGACAACAATACTTCCCCAGAAGGTAAAGCTGTCTTAAATACCCTTCCCATATTATCCTTAGGAAGTCCTACTTGTCAGCAAATGCATAGGAAACAATGAATGCGTAGCACCAGAATCGAATAGTACAGAGGCTACATGACTAGCGACAGGAAGCTGACCTGTCACCACGTTTGATGTTCCTGCCTCTGCGTCTTCCTTGCTGTACGCCATCACACGAGCATCAGCACGTTGCATGCGCTCCTGGCGTTGCGGCCTCACTGGTGACTCTTCCACTCTGGCTTGAAGGGAATGAGCTTGTAGGCGTGTCTGGTGCGGTTGGGAAGTGCCTTGTCCACCCTGCCTATTTGGACAGTTCCTGGCGTAATGGCCTTCCTTTCCACATTCGTAGCAAACAAGTGGCCCAAATCGGCATTGCCCAGAATGTCTCTTCCCGCATGTAGGGCAATTTTGCACATTGGATTCTGCATTACCAGCTGTTCTCCGCTGCTGGTTTCGATTATTGCCCTGGTGATTCCCAGAAAAATTCCCTTTTCTCTTATTTTGCTGGGATCCTTGATTGTTGCCCTGGCTTGGTTTCGCATTCTGACTAGGCTTGCTCAATTGACCAACTTGCGTAGACTTCGCCAAAGCCCTCTCCTTCTTCTTTGCCTCCCAGTGTTTCTCTCTTTCCTCTTTCTGTCGGACTACATGAAACTCAGCCCTGATGGCCCGACTCACACAGTCTGCTACAGAAGTAGGTGGTACTAGTCCAGTATCTACCAATGCAGTAATTTCCGGCCTGAACATCTCGATCATTTTCTGTATCTTTTCCCTCTCAGTAGGAACCACATAAGGGCACAAACGGGATAGCTGATCGAACTTTCGGTAGACTTCATTTACCGACATGTTCCCTTGTGTCAACTCTGAGAATTCTTTCTGTTGCTGTCTCAGAGATGCAGGGTCGTAATATTTCTGGTTAAATTCTTCCAGAAATTCCGCCCAATTCATGGTAGACACATCTCTTCTCATTCGTACAGTGTCCCACCAAAACCGAGCATCTTTTCTCAGCACAAAAGACGCACGTGCAACCTTCTCGCGGTCGGTTAGGTTCATGAACTCCATGATCACTTGTAATGACGACAACCAGTCTTCAGCCTCTAAGGGATTTGTAGACCCTTCAAATTCTGGCGGTCTCATGCGCTTGAATCTTTCATAGAGGGGTTCCAGATTTAATACTAGTTGTGGTTCAGGAGCTCTCTCATGTACTGCAGCTGGAGGAATAACTGGATCTACCTCAGCTTGTTGTTCTACTTGGGTACCCTCAGAGCCTTGTCTCTGTTCTAGCTCCTCTACCCGTCACCTCAGATTCGCATTTTCTTGCATCTGAGCTTCTAACAAAGCTTGTATCTGATCCAGTCTCTCCATAACATCAGGACGTCGCTCTCGTCCTTCTGGTCGATTACGCAAATCCACCATCTTGCCTATTGTCCTATTATGGCACAATAATTCACCGTTAGCTTTTCCATAACCACATTCGTAAAATCATATCAATTTACGAGATTTAAGGTAATGTAAAGCCACATCATCGTAACACATCATCGTATAACATATAATCATTTTGATATTTCATTCATAGCAAAACATTTATATGTCATACATAATCACCACCAGTCATATATATACATCAGCCTGAGGTACAAAATGGCCACAAGTCTATACAAAAGAGCTTTTCTCTAAGCTACTTAAGTACATATATACATATCTACTGGTCACTCATTCCCCGCATTTGGGACTAGAGGATATTCTTTTGGATCCTCATCGTCATCGGTGTCATCTGAATCGTCACCGCCTCTAGGCAATGCTCCCTGTCCTGAGTCATCACCTCCTCGTGGTCTAGCCGGTCCGGCCTCATGATCATTCATCATTCTTCTCGGTCTGAAGATGCGTGCAAACATCTCATCTTGACCCAGCGTCTCTCGTCGACTCTGCGTCAGATGCTCGATCAGAATCTCTCTCTCAATCGTCCTGATCGTCACCACGAACTCTTGGAGCATCGGAGGAAACGGCTTGATTACCCTCTGTCTCAACTCCAAGGGTAAACCTTTCCAGAATAGCTCACAACAGTTTGCTTCAGTGAGGTTGGGCAATGGACATCTCCTCCTGATGGTCTCCTCAAATCGTGCTGCATAAGACATCACTGTCTCACCAGACAACATGACCATCTTCTCTGTCTGGAGAATGTAGTCCCTGACCTCATCAAATCCGGGATACGCATGTGTATCAGCCTCTCGTCTCTCTGGAGGTGTTGGAGTAGGTGTTGGATCTCTTGGTGGAAACTGATCAGCCAACCGCTGACAGAACTCAGCCCAACTGAATCCTAATAAAATCTCCTGGTCGCAATATTGCCAGAACACTCGAGCGTCTCCCTGAAACATACTGACTGCCACCTGGATCCACATACCTCTATCAATGTCACATATCGCCATAATCCTCTTAATGGCATGGAGCCAGTCCTTAGTCTCCATCGACTGTCGTCCACCATCAAATATCGGGGGACTGCTAGCTCGAAATGCCTGTACTGCCCGTGCCGACACTCTCACCCCAATATGTTGGCGTCCACCAACAACTGGAATGTCCACTACCACCGGTGGATGAACTATCGGTCGCGGCTGTACAACATCTACTGGTGCTGGCGCTGGTACTGATACCGGCACTGGTACCGGAGGTCTCTCAGGTACCGGGGATCTAACTACCGGTCGTTGAGACATAGACGACCTCACAATAGACCTCGTCCATACCCGTAATACTCCTCTCGGTCGAGGTAGCGGTGGTCTCACATATGGAGGTCTGGTCATCTTGCTACCTATAAGATAATTATTTTCATATAAGAAAATAATTGACTGAACTTAAGTAAACTACTTACTTGGATAGCGGTGCAGGATGCGCAAAGTGTCAAATCGGGATATGGTCATACTGCTCTGATATACCAACTGTGACGGCTGTTGGTATTCAAAACCAAATCAGTCGCAACCCTTGCTCTGATATACCAACTGTGGCAGCAGTTGGTATTATAAACTAGACCAATCTCAAACTTGGCTTTGATACCAACTGTGGCAGCAGTTGGTATTCTAGACTACACCAACCGTAAACCCGCTCTGATACCAACTGTGGCAGCAGTTGGTATTATAAACTACACCAACCGTAAACCCGCTTTGACACCAACTGTGGCGGCCCGCCCCTCGTAGAGATCATACAATACTATTACAGTTGAGCTTATCGCTAACTGCGATAGATTGTACTCTCATGGGTCACCGGCTTGTCTCACTCTCTTTTTAAATCATGTCGTTTTTGGGGAAAATTTTTTTTTTTTTAAACATCATGTAAAATCTTCTTCCACTATTTACTTTGTTGATAAGTACAAAGTAATATAAATAATACAGTATTTTTGTAAAATATATATATAATTACAAAAGAACTGTTTCCCCCTTTTTTTTTTTCCTTCACTTTAACGCTCAGCGGGAAGACTCTGGCAGTACCATATCCCTCGCCCAGTTATCCCATTTGACACGCTCCATCCCGTCCGCATCCAGTTAAACAAGCTACTGAGCTGGTCGCGTACCTGCAATATTAGCAAAAATGGTGAGCTAAAAGCTCAGTAAGTTCAAACATGCAAGAAATAAAATTTCTATGAATAGTACTATTCATGATGAATAGTACTATTTATCATGAATAGTATTATTCATCGTGAATAGTATCGTTGACCACTATTCATACGTGAATAGTAACTTTGACCACTATTCATGATGAATAGTAAGTTTGACCACAACACTGTCTCACACTAGTACATCTACCGCGATGTTAGTGCTCTCACTAAACTGTCTTGTGCTCAATTATGGCACAGTTTCAGTTTTAGGTCATTATCTTTGATTACGTTCTAGTTTTGAGCTCAGGTTGACAGTACCATTTAAGTGCGCATGACTGGGAGCGGTACATTAGTGCTGATCTCCACAGCCTTAATCTCATAGCCCCGAAGGCAAAATAGTACATAACTGGGAGCGGTACATCAGTGCTGACCTCCACAGCCTTATCTCATAGCCCCGAAGGCAAAAGTAGTACCTCCCTGTACGGAAGGCTGGTACGCCAGAAAGTGGTTTCATTACCGACTTTTTAACATTCTAACCCGGTGACTTCACATTGTCCCGTGGTTAGGAATGGTTCACATTTTAATTTTAGGTGAGTGAGTTTTATTAACCTCGCTCTAGTGCCCGAAGCACAAATAACCATGTGTCCAATTCTTATAGTGCCCGAAGCACATTACGTCTCTCTCTCTACTCTATAATAGTGCCCGTAGCACATATGTACCTAACTTATAGTTAGTACATTAAAGTTAGCACAATATTGCTATATGTTGCAGACAGGTAAATGTCTGAACTTACCTTATCAGACTGTTCCCTTTCTCTCTCTTGGATCTTGAATCGCCTTCCTTGTAGGCCGATTTTGGGATCCTACAGACAAAACCTTGTATGTTAATTTCATTTCCATTTATAGCTTTTATTTTTCATTAAAAAGCTTAAATAAAACCTATTTATAACTTTTTAGGTTTTATTTATTATTTTCACCATTTTCCCCCAACTTTTACAGAATTACGATTTTACCCCAATATTTTGGCAAAATTACAGTTTTGCCCCTGACGGAATTTTATTGATCCAGACTGCATTTTTGGCTCTCAGGAACTTTTCTGACTCTTTTCTAATCATTACCGGGTTCATTTCTATTTTATTTCCACTTTTTGCTTTCCCAGCCCTCGGGAAGCACTATTCCGACCCTTACGTCGGTTTAGCGATTTTCTATCATTTCGGAGCCTCAAATGAACGTTTCACTAGTATTTCAAACGTTCATCTAGACTTTCCCGACCTAGGTCTCCGAGGCTCGGGTTTTCCGTTCCCGACTCGGACCTTTATTTTATTTCCAAAAACGCCCCCCCTCGGAGTCGGTTTTTTTTTCAATCTCACACGCGTTTTTCATTTTTAAGGGGACGGGTTACTATTCACGACCCACCCCTTAAATTTTTTTTTTTCTTATTCACTTTTCCGTTAGGGACTCGGGTTTCCGTCCCGGCCCTAACTTTTATTTTAAATTCCTATTTTACCCCGAATGCCGTTTTTGAAATTTCGGCAGCATTTCGGCGTAATTTTAAGGCTTCCGGCGTTAGGTACGCCTCGAACCGTATGTACCTGCCACGTACTATACCACAAGCCTATTTTATGTAAAAGTTTTCCAAACTTTTACATAAAAACCCACAAAATTCCAATTCCACATTATCACCCACATAACAAAATTTTTTCACAATTTTACCCTTAATTTGGTTTCGGTTTTCACAACCAAACCGAACCAAATTTTGTCAAACTTTCACCACACTTTAGGCCATTCAAATGTCACGTTTTTAACACATTTTCAAGCCCATTTTCTTTGCATTTTCAACCAAATTTCCTAGGGTTTTTACCCTTGTATAACCCACGGCCAAAGAATGAAAACATGCCAAACAATTTTGTTTCATTCTTTCCATTATAAATTCATCGTTTGCATATTGAAATGCATAATTCCAATCAACCAATTATCACATAGAACCATGAAAATTTTTCTTCCAAACCATTAACAACCCCACGGCCATTTAATGTAATGCATACCAAGAATTTTTTTCAAACTTTTCACAATAAATTCATGCTTTATTCTTCACAAATTTCAACTTTGAAAGCATGTTAGCAATTAACCACAACTTTTTCTCATTGGTTACCTAAGGTAACCCACGGATTTTTCTTTGAAAAACCAACCAAAATTTGGTTTTTCTTTAAACAAATTACATGGTTTTCTTCCTTATTTCATCCTTAACAAAACCCAACATCAATTCAATGGAAAACAACCAAAAATTTTCCATCTTTTTCTCACTATTCACCCACGGATTTTAAGAAGAAAAACCATGAAAAATTAAGTGAAAAAGGGAGTTACCTTGGTCTAATGCTTCCTTTGTCTTCAAGGAGTGTTTTGACACACTTTTTGTGAAGAAATTTTGAAGAAATCTCTTGGTTCTCCTTGGTAGCTCACGTACACCATGAAGAAAACACTTAGAAATTTTTTTTTTCTTTTGGTTTGGCATGAAAATGTGGTCTCGGCCACTTTATCAAAATGTTGCCGACTTATGCATGAAAGAAAGCCAATTAATTTGGCTCTAAACCAATGAAATTTTGACACCTTTCATGCCTAATTCTTTCTCCATTTTTCAAAAATTAAAAATGGTAATTTTTGGCCAAATCTTGGCCTTTAGATCAAAAGCTAAATGAATCATGGCCTTTCATTCCACCAACCACCATATTTCCTTCATTTATAATTCTTGATTTATGATGTCATAATTACAAAAGTGAAAGTTGACTTTGACTTTCACTATTCACATTAATTCGACTACTTTTTGACCGATGCCGGTTCGAGCTGAAATTTTCCCGAAATCGTCCCGGCATGTTCCTGAGGTCTCCTGTGCAGTCGGATCAATTTAATCTGCTTCCATTTGATCAAAATCAATCCCGGAAGTTTACCATCTTTTATTGGTTCGGTTAGGGTTTTCAATGCCGGTTTTGGCACCGTTTCACCCGTTTCAACTCAGTGAATTTTTCCAACACTGAATTCTTACTCGTCAGTATTGTTAGAACATTTTCACATATTCTAAACAATATAAATACATTTATTTCACTCTTTAAATAGTACAAATTGTTATATACATACAATTGTACATTTTTCATCCGAGAATTGCCTGAATTTCCCGGTTGTCACATGTATGATATATAAACGTTTTGCTATGAATGAAATATCAAAATGATTATATGTTGTACGATGATGTGTTACGATGATGTGGCTTTACGTTATCCTGAATTTCGTAAATTTATATGGTCTTACGAATGTGGTTATGGAAAGGCTAACGGTGAATTATTGTGCCATAATAGGACAATAGGCAAGATGGTGGATTTGTGAAATCGACCAGAGGGACGAGAACGACGTCCTAATGTTATGGAGAGATTGGTTCAGATACAAGCCCTGCTAGAAGCTCAGATGCAAGAAAATGCTAATCTGAGGCGATGGGTAGAGGAGTTAAAACAAAGACAAGGCTCTGAGGGTACCCAAGTAGAACAAGAAGCTGAGGTAGATCCGGTTATCCCTCCAGCTGCTATAAATGAGAGAGTTCATGAACTGCAATCAGTATTAAATTTGGAACCCCTCTATGAAAGATTCAGGCGTATGAGACCGCCAAAATTTGAAGGTTCTACAAATCCTCTAGAGGCTGAAGACTGGTTGTCATCCTTGCAAGTGATCATGGAATTCATGAACCTAACTGATCGGGAGAAGGTCGCATGTGCATCCTTTGTGTTGAGAAAAGATGCTCGTTTTTGGTGGGACACTGTACGAATGAGAAGGAACGTGTCTACCATGAGTTGGGCAGAATTTCTGGAAGAATTTAACCAAAAATATTACGACCCTGCATCTCTGAGACAACAACAGAAAGAGTTCTCAGAATTGACGCAAGGAAATATGTCGATGAGCGAAGTTTGCCGAAAATTCGACCAGTTATCCCGTTTATGTCCCTATGTAGTCCCTACTGAAAGGGAGAAAATACAGAAAATGATTGGGATGTTCAGGCTAGAAATTGCTGCATTAGTAGACACTAGACAAGTACCGCCTACTTCTGTAGCTGATTGTGTGAGTCGGGCCATTAGAGCTGAGTTTCACGTAGCCCGACAGAAAGAGGAAAAAGAGAAGCGCTGGGAGGCCAAGAAGAAGGAGAGGGCTTTGGCGAAGTCTACACAAGTTGGTCAATCAAGCAAGCCTAATCAGAATGCTAAACCAAGCCAGGGCAATAATCAAGGATCCCAGCAAAACAAGAGAAAAGGTAATTTTTGTAGGAATTGCTAGGGAAATAATCGAAACCAGCAACGAAGGACAGCTGGAAATACGGAATCCAATGTACAAAATTGCCCTACATGTGGGAAGAGACATTCTGGGCAATGCAGATTTGGGCCACTTTTTTGCTATGAATGTGGAAAGGAAGGCCATTACGCCAGGAACTATCCAACCAATAGGCAAAGTGGATAAGGCACCTCCCAACAACACCAGACATGCCTACAAGCTCATTCCCTTCAGGCCAGAGTTGAAGAGTCCCCAGTAAGGCTGCAACGCCAGGAGCGTATGCCATGTGCTGATGCTCGTGTGATGGCCTACAGCAAGGAGGATGCAGAGGCAGGAACATCGAACGTAGTGACAGGTCAGCTCACTGTCGCTAGTCATGTAGCCTTTGTACTGTTTGATTTTGGTGCTACGCATTTGTTTGTTTCCTATGCATTTGCTGACAAGATAGGACTTCCTAAGGACTATATGGGAAGAGTATTTAAGACAGCTCTACCCTCTGGGGAAGTATTGTTGTCCAATTACTGGCTACCTCATGTACCAGTATATGTGGCAAATAGGGAGCTATATGCGGAGTTGATCGTAATGAAGATCGTGGATTACGATGTGATTCTAGGCATGGATTTCCTACGAAAATACCGAGCTACGATCGATTGCCGAAATCAAAAAATAGTATTTCAACCCGAGGAAGAAGAGAGTTTCGAGTACGTCGATACTTCTCGAAAATCCGGGAAGATGATGATCAGTTCGCTGAGAGCAAGCAAGCTAGTAGCCAGTGGTTGTATGGGATATCTGGCATATGTGGGGGATACTACAGAGGAACAGAAGCTTCAACCTGAAGATGTTCCCATTGTTAATGAATTTCTTGACGTATTTCCAGAAGAGTTACCAGGGATACCTCCAGAGAGAGAAATCTTGTTCGAAATTGAGTTGATATCTGGAACGGCACCTATTTCCAAAGCACCATACCGCATGGCTCCAGTGGAGTTAAAGGAGCTGCAGGAACAATTAAAGGAGCTTTTGGATAAAGGATTCATTAGACTGAGTTATTCTCCGTGGGGTGTACCTGTGTTGTTCGTCAAGAAAAAGGATGGAACATTCTGTTTGTGCATTGATTACCGAGAGTTGAATAAGGTCACGATCAAGAATAGGTATCTGTTACCTAGAATTGATGACCTATTCGACCAGTTCAAAGGCGCGGTGGTATTTTCCAAGATCGACTTACAATCAGGATATCACCAGTGGTGAATTAAAGAAAGTGATATTCCTAAGATTGCGTTTAGGACTCGTTATGGTCACTACGAGTTTCTTGTGATGCCATTTGGATTAACAAATGCACCGGCAGCATTCATGGATTTAATGAATAGAATCTTTAAAGAGTATTTGGATAAGTTTGTCATTATATTCATTGATGACATTCTTATATACTCAAAGACTCATGAGGAGCACCAAGAGCATCTGAGGATCGTGCTGAATACGATAAGGAAGCATCAACTGTATGCCAAATTCTCAAAATGTGAGTTTTGGCTGGACAGAGTACATTTCCTCGGACATGTTGTATCCCAGGAAGGTATTGCTGTGGATCCGGCGAAGGTAGATGTAATTAACCAGTGGCCTGCACCCAAGAATGTGACGGAAATATGCAGTTTCTTAGGATTAGCTGGTTATTATCGACGATTTGTAGAGGGATTTACGCGTTTAGCTGCACCTCTTACTGCTCTTACACTCAAGGAAAGGAAATACGAGTGGACTATGGAATGCGAAAGAAGCTTCCAGGAGTTAAAGAGACGGCTGACAAGCGCACCAATCCTTACGCTTCCCACTGAAGGAGAGAAGTTTGTAATCTACAGTGATGCATCTAAAGTAGGATTGGGAGCAGTCCTAATGCAAGGCGGCAAGGTGATTGCCTATGCTTCCCGTCAATTAAAGGAGCATGAAAGGAATTACCCTACGCATGACCTTAAACTTGCTGTAGTAGTGTTCGCACTTAAAATTTGGCGACACTATCTCTATGGAGCTCAATGTCAGATTTTCACTGATCACCAAAGCCTGAAGTATTTCTTCACGCAAAAGGAGCTCAATATGCGACAAAGAAGATGGTTGGAACTGGTGAAGCATTATGATTGTGAAATCCTATACCATCCAAGAAAGGCCAACTGTGTAGCGGATGCTCTAAGTAGAAAGTCTACCATATCGCACTAGCTACCGATAAAAAGGCTTCCGAAGCCATTGCAGCAAGAGATAAATTCGTTGAACTTGGAGCTGATATCTGGAAGATTAGCTGCACTCCAAGTGGAATCAACGTTGTTTGAGGATATAAAGGAAGCTAAAAAAGAGACCCAACAATGACAAGTTCTCCGGAAGGAATTTCCAAGGATGGAATGATCCTTTATCAAGGAAGAATTAATGTTCCAGCTGATGAGGAACTTAGAAGACGGATCATGTCAGAAGCCCACGAGACACCGTATTCGGTTCATCCCAGAGCTAGCAAGATGTATCAGGACTTGAAGTTACAGTTCTGATGGAAAGGGATGAAGAATGATATAGCGAAATTCGTGAGCAGATGCATGACCTATCAAAGAATCAAAGCGGAGCATAAACATCCAGTAGGAAGATTGGAACCTTTGGAGATTCCTGAATGGAAATGGGAACACATTACGTTGGATTTTGTAGTGGGACTCCCAAAAACCCAAGAAAGTTATGATGCCATCTGGGTTATTATGGATAGACTGACCAAGACGACACGGTTAATAGCTGTCAAGATGACTTTTTCATTGGAAAAGCTTGCTCAGTTATACGTAACTCATGTCGTCAGATTACATGGAGTACCAAAATCCATTGTATCAGATCGAGATGCACGGTTCACTTTGAATTTCTGGAAGTGTGTGCAAGAGGCCATGGGTACCGAATTGAGACTCAGTACGACATTTCGTCCGCAAACAGACGGATAGTTGGAGCGGACAATCCGGACGTTAGAGGACATGTTTAGAGCTTGTGTAATGGATTTTACAGGAAATTGGAACGAGAAGTTACCGTTAATTGAATTCTCGTACAATAATAGTTACCAAGCTTCTATAGGCATGGCACCTTACGAGGCTTTGTATGGACGGAAGTGCAGTTTACCACTACACTGGTATAATTTGCGAGAGAAGCAGTTGCATAAGACGGATTTCATAAAAGAGACTTCCGATGCAGTTGCTAGAATTCAGCGTCAAATGAAAATTGCGCAAAGCTGACAAAAGAGTTATGCAGACAAGAGGCGAAGATCCTTGGAGTTTGATGAAGGAGACTTCGTGTTTCTTAAGGTATCGCCTATGAAGGGGATTATGTGTTTCGGTAAGAAAGGGAAACTGAGTCCAAGATATATTGGACCTTATGAAATTATCGAACGCATTGGGAAGGTCGCTTATAGATTAGCGTTACCTCCTGAATTGTCGGCAGTGCATAATGTATTTAATGTGTCGATGCTGAGAAAGTATATACCAGATCCGTCCCATGTGTTGAAGCATGAGCCTGTTCAAATCCACGAGGATTTGACATATGAGGAATAACCTATTCGAGTACTGGCTCGTGAAGAGAAAGTACTGAGGAATAAGACAATCCCACTAGCGAAAATTTTATGGAAAAATCATAACATTGAAGAAGCTACGTGGGAACGAGAAGACGAGATGAGGAGTTTATACCCCCACTTGTTGTAATTTTCGAGGACGAAAATTTTATAAGGAGGGGTGAATGTGACAACCGGAAAAAATCAGGCATTCTCGGAAGAAAATGTACAAATGTATGTATATAATAATTTGTACTATTTAAAGAGTGAAATAAATGTATTTATATTGTTTAGAATATATGAAAATGTTCTAACAATACTGACGAGTAAGAATTCAGTGTTGGAAAAATTCACTGAGTTGAAACGGGTGAAACGGTGCCAAAAACGGCATTGAAAACCCTAACCGGGACAATAAAAGACAGAAAACTTCCGGGATTAATTTTGATCAAACGGAAGCAGTTTAAATTGATCCGACTGCACAGGAGACCTCAGGAACACGCCGGGACGATTTCAGGAAAATTTCGGCTCGAACCGGTATCGTTCAAAAAGTAGTCGAATTAATGTGAATAGTGAAAGTCAAAGTCAACATATGCTTTAGCATTTATGACATCATAAATCCATTTAATAAATGGAAGGAAAATGGTGGTTGGTAGAATTAATGGCCATGATTAAGTTGTCTTTTTGATCTAAAGGCCAAGATTTGGCCAAAAATTCACCATTTTAATTTTTGGAAAATATGGAAAGAATTAGGTTGAAATGTGGTGATTTTTGATTGGTGGAAAGCCAAATTAATTGGCTTTTTGGTTGGTTAAGTCGGCAAAACTTGAACAAAAGTGGCCGAGACAATTTTTCAAGCCAAACATAAGAGGAAAAAATTTTCTAAGTATTTCCATGGTGGAACCGTGAGCAACCCAAGAGGAACCACTTGATTTCTTCAATCTTTCTTCACAAAATTGGTGTCAAACCTTTCATTGAAGCCTAAAGAAGCAAGTGAACAAGGTAACTCTCTTTGGATTGAATTTTTTCTTGATTTTTCTTCAAGAAATCCGTGTGATGAATAGTGGAAAAGATGGAAAAATTTTTGGTTGTTTTCATTTATTTGGTGCTTGGGTTTTGTTAAGGGTGTAATTAGGAAGAAAACCATGTATTTGGTTTAAAGAAAAACCAATTTTTGGTTGGTTTTCCAAGGGTAAAACCGTGGGTTACCAAGACCAATCAATGGGAAATTTTTATGGTTTAAGTGTTAACATGCTTTAAATTACATTTGGTTAAGTATAAAGCATGATTTGCATTATGGAAAGCTTGGAAAAAAATTTGGTGTGAACTACCCTAAAAGGCCGTGGGTTATTTAGGGTTTGGTGGAAAAAATTTTGCATGGTTTTGTTGATGTTTGGATGATCTAAAATCATGCATTTTATAATGTAAATGATGGAATTGTGATTGAAAGCAAGAAAAGAAAATTTTGGGGTATGTTTCCCTTAGTGTGGCCGTGGGTTATGTGAGGATAAAAACCCTAGGAATTGTGTTGAAAAATGCAATGAAATTGGCTTGAAAATGTGCTAGAAAAATGACATTGGAATAGCCAAAATTTGGTGGAAAATTTGAGAAGTTTTGGTTAGGTTTTGATTGTCAAAACCGTAGCCAAAAACTAAGGATAAAAATGAAAGAAATTTGTGTAATATGGTTTAAAATGAAAATTGAATTTTGTGAGCTTTTATGTAAAAGTTTGGAAAACTTTTACATAAAATAGGCTTGTGGTATAGTACATGGCAGGTACATATGGTTCGAGGCGTACCTAACGCTTGTAGCCTTAAAATTACGCCGAAATGCTGCCGAAATTTCGAAAACGGCATTTGGGGTAAAATGGAAATTAAAAATAAAAGTTTGGGGTCGGGTCGGAAACCCGAGTCCCTAACGGAAAATTGAATAAGGGAACCCAAGGGGTGGTTCATGAATAGTAACCCGTCCCCTTGAAAATGTAAAACGTGAGTGAAACTGAAAAACCGACCCCGAGGGGGGGGCGTTTTTGGAAATGAAATAAAGGTCCGAGTCGGGAACGGAAAATCTGAGCCTCGGAGACCTAGATCGGGAATGTCTAGATGAACGTTTTAAATACTAGTGAAACGTCCATTTGAGGCTCCGAAACTATAGAAAATCACTAAACCGACGTAAGGGTCAGAATAGTGCTTCCCGAGGGTCGGGAAAGTGAAAAGTGAAAATAAAATAGAAATGAACCCGGTAATGATTAGAAAAGAGTCAGAAAAGTTCCTGGGAGCCAAAAATGCAGTCTGGATAGGGAAAATTCCGTCAGGGGCAAAACTGTAATTTTGCCAAAATATAAGGGCAAAATCGTAATTTTGTAAAAGTTAAGAAAAATGGGGAAAATGATAAATAAAGCCTAAAAAGTTATAAATAGGTTTTATTTAAGCTTTTTAATAAAAAAAAAATAAAAGCTATAAATGGAAATAAAATTAACAGACAAGGTTTTGTCTGTAGGATCCAAAAATCGACCTACAAGGAGGGCGATCAAAGATCCAAGAGAGAAAGAGGGAAGAAACTGATAAGGTAAGTTCAGACATTTACCTGTCTGCAACATATAGCATTATT
This sequence comes from Antiaris toxicaria, assembly GCA_035233585.1. NCBI lineage: Eukaryota > Viridiplantae > Streptophyta > Magnoliopsida > Rosales > Moraceae > Antiaris > Antiaris toxicaria. The sequence continues at coordinate 60,423,583 of CP141154.1, read as the reverse complement.
ATTGCTAACTTTAATGTACTAACTATAAGTTAGGTACATATGTGCTACGGGCACTATTATAGAATAGAGAGAGACGTAATGTGCTACGGGTACTATTGAGAATGGACACATTTTTAATTGTGCTTTGGGCACTAGAGCGAGGTTAATGAAACTCGCTCACCTAAAATTAAAATGTGAACCATTCCTAACCACGGGACAATGTGAAGTCACCGTGTTAGAACTTTAAAAAGTCGGTAATGAAACCACTTTCTGGCGTACCAGCCTTCCGTACAGGGAGCTACTTTTGCCTTCGGGGCTATGAGATTAAGGCTGTGGAGGTTCGCACTGATGTACCGCTCCCAGTCATGTACTATTTGCCTTTGGGGCTATGAGATTAAGGCTGTGGAGGTCAGCACTAATGTACCGCTCCCAGTCATGCGCACTTAAATGGTGCTGCCAACCTGACTTCAAAACCAGAACATAATGAAAGATAATTACCTAAACCTGAAACTATGCCATAATTGAGCATAAGATAGTTTCGTGAGGGTACTAACATTGCGGTAGATGTACTATTGTGACACTGTGTTGTGGTCAAACTTACTATTCACTATGAATAGTAGTCAAAGTTACTATTTATGTATGAATAGTGGTCAACGGTACTATTCATGATAAATAATACTATTCATAGAACTTTTATTTCTTGCATGTTTGAACTTACTGAGCTTGTAGCTCACCATTTTTGCTTATGTTGCTGGTAAGCGACCAGCTCAGTAGCTTTGATTGACTGGATGGCGGACGGGATAGCGTGTGTCAAATGGGATAAATGGGCGAGGGATATGGTCCTGCCAGAGTCTTTCCGCTGAGCAATAAAAGAGAAGGGAAAAAGAAACAGTCTTTTGTAATAGTATATATTTTACGAAAGTACTGTAATATGTAAATTACTTTGTACGTGCCAACAAAGTACATAGTGGGAAATGTTTTACATGATGTTTAAAGAAAAAAAAAAATTTTCCCCAAAAACGTCATGTTTTGCTGAGAGAGAGATTAGCCGGCGACCCATGAGAGTACAATCTATCGTAGTTAGCGATAAAGCTTAACTGTAATAGTATTGTATGATCTCTACGAGGGGCGGGCTGTCACATTGGTTCCCGAGGGGCTCGGGTTTTCTATCCTGTCCATAAATTTTCCCTCGTTTCCTAAAATACCCTTAACGTGAATTTTTCCGTTCTCGGCATTTTAAACATTGGAGGTTCGTTTTGCTATTACTCTTGGGTTTGGTTTTCTATTACCATCTCTAACATACCGAGGGGTCTCGTTTTCCTTTCCGAGCCTATATTTTTACCCCTCGTTTATCGAAATATCCTTATGCCATTTTAGAAATTTTGGCAGTATTTCCGCTTATAGTTTTAGGTTTTCCCGATGTTAGGTATGCCTCAGAACCTTGGTACCTGTCACGTACTATACTAGAGACCTATTTTATGTAAAGTTACCAAACTTTACATAAAACTTTTTCACATTATCCATCATTTCATTCCCAACACAAATTTCATCAATTTTCCACAATCATGGCCACGGTTTTCACATGGAAATCAACACCAATAATTTTTTATCACAAGGCTCAATTATCAGATATCAATCTTATGGTTTCTAATGTACAATTCAATATTAAAAACCTAAGAAATTTTCATTCCAACCTAGCCTTTATATGCCAAGGTTTCATGTTCAAAGCCTTAGAAAACTTTTTCCTCAATCTTATAATCATTTACCAATCCTTCACTAATTCACCACAAAATTTTCTATAATCTCATGTTCATAGGCCACGGTTTTCAATAGGAAACATGCATCAATTTTGCTTGTTTCTAAACTCTACAACATGCTTTAATCAACACATCACCAAATCAACATAAACACTAAAACAATTCATCAAATTTTCAACATTTATCCATACCAATAAGTCACAGTTTTCATGAAGAAAATCAACAAGAAATACTTCAAAATTGTGGCTCACCTATCAATTTGATCCCTTGATACTTGGACTAGGATTGAAGGCTAATTTTGTGAAGAAAATTTGTCAAAATTTTGGCTTAAAGGGGGGGAGGAAGCTCACGACCACATAGAGGTAGAGTTTTGGCTATTTTTTCTAATTTTCAAAGTGGATTTTCCTTACCTATTTATAGGCAAAAGAGTGGAGGACCATCTGGCAATTTTTTCCAATAATTTGGTAATTATTTAGGGACTTTTTGCAATATTCTAGGGACCAAAAAGCAAAATTTTTGCTAATTTTTCTTGTTTTTGGCTGACCACTATTCACCTATTTTCCCTAAATTTTTTTCAAGCCATTTTGGCTAAATCTTGGCCCTTGATCCAAGATTCCCTTTAATCTACACCGTTAATGCTACCTACCACCATTTAAAGCCTTAATTTCCTTATTAATTACATCACATTTATGATGTCACCATGATATCATCTAATTAATTCATATATATTAATTTGTGGTCAAAGTTTGACCAAAAGTCAAATAGAACAAAATTCTATTGAAATCACGTAGGCAGGTTTCTGACGCCTCCGGTGCAATCGGTCTGCCTTATTTTGCTTCCATTTAACTAAAATTCATTACTGTAAATTTTCGTCTTTTAGTGCACTTCGGTGTACTCTCCAGGGTTTTTGGCTTCGTTTTAGGGCCGTCTCACCCGTTTCTGTTCAGGAAGATTTTTCATCTTTGAACTCACTCTTTTTAACACTGTTAGAACATTTTATTATATTCTCAATAATATTAAAACACAACTTTTTCACATTTTATACATTATAATTGTCATGTACATATAATTTTAAATCTCTTCGATAATCTCAAAATTCCCGGTTATTACATTCACCCCACCTTATAAAATCTTGTCCTCAAAAATTTAGAATAAATGGGGGTACAATTTTCTAATTTCGTCCTCGCGTTCCCATATAGCCTCTTTGATGTTGTGATTTTTCCACAGCACTTTGATTAATGGGATCGTCCTATTCCTTAAGACTTTGTCTTCTCGTGCCAAAATTTGTATAGGCCTCTCTTCATACGTTAGATCTTCCTAGATTTAGATCGGCTTATATTTCAATACATAGGACGGATCTGATATTTACTTCTACAACATGGATACATGGAACACATTATGCACTGCCGACATCTCTGGGGATAATGCTAATTTATAGGCACTGCCTACATCTCTAGGGGTAATGCTAACTTATAGGCAACCTTCCCAATACGTTCGATAATTTCAAATGGTTCGATATACCTCGGACTCAATTTCCCTCTCTTACTGAAATGCACTATTCCTTTCATTGGCAAAACTCTTAGGAATACGAAATCCCCTTTGTTAAACTCCAAGGATCTTCGTCATTTATCTGCATAGCTCTTCTGTTGGCTCTGCGCAATCTTCATTCATCATTGTATTTTTGCAGCTGCATTAGTTGTTTCTTGCATAAAATCTGTCTTGTGCAGCTGCTTTTCTTATAGATCATACCAATGAACAAGTGATCTAGACTTCCTTCTAATAAAGCTTCATAGGGTGCCATTCCTGTAAAAGCTTGGTAGTTATTATTGTATGAAAACTCTACCAATGGAAGTTTTTCATTCCAGTTTCCTAGGAAATCTATTACACATGCATGAATCATGTCTTCTAATGTTTGGATTGTCTGTTCAGATTGCCCATCCATTTACGGATGAAATGCCGTACTAAGATGTAATTCTGTTCCCATAGCTTCTTGCATGCATTTCCAGAAATTTGAAATGAATTATGCATCACGATCCAATACAATGGACTTAAGAACATCATGTAACCTGAAGATATGGTTTACATAGAGATTCACCAACTTTTCCAGTGAAAAAGTCATTTTCACTACTATGAACCTTACTGTTTTTGTTATTCTATCGACGATAACCCAAATAGCATCGTAGCTTTCTCGGGTTTTTGGTAATCCTACCACAAAGTCCATTGTAATATGTTCCTATTTCCATTCAGGAATTTCTAACGATTCCAACTTTTCGCTTGGATATTGGTGTTCAGCCTTAACTCTTTGGCACGTCATGTATCGACTCATGAATTCTGCAATGTCCTTCTTTATCCTTTTCCACCAGAATTGTAGTTTCAAATCCTGGTACATCTTACTGGCTCCGAGATGCACTGAATATGGCGTTTCATGGGCTTTTGCCATAATTCGCCTTCTTAATCCTTCATCATCGGGAACATGAATTCTTCCCTGATGTAGGATCAATCCATCTTTGGATACTCCTTCCTGAGGACTTGCTAGATTTCGATCTCGTTTTTGAGCCTCTCTATGTCCTCAATTAATGATGACTCTAATTGAAGTGTAGCAAATCTTCTTGATATCAGCTCTATCTTCAGTGTGTTAATCTCCTGCTGTAATGGCCTTGGAAATTTTTCAATTTGCAGTTATTATGAAACAGCAGATTTTCTACTAAACGCATCTACAACGCGATTGGCTTTTCTGGGATGGTAGAGGATTTCACAATCGTAATCCTTTACCAGCTCCAACCATCTCCTCTGCCGCATATTTAACTCCTTCTGCGTGAAGAAGTACTTTAAGCTTTGATGTATAGATTTGATACTGAGCTCCATACAAATAGCATCGCCAGATCTTAAGTGCGACCACTATTGTGGCAAGTTCTAGATCATGCATTGGATAATTTCTCTCGTGATTCTTTAATTGACACGAGGCATATACTATCACCTTGTCGCCTTGCATTAGGACAGCTCCTAACCCCATTTTTGAAGTGTCGCTATAAATCACGAACATCTCCCCTTCAGTAGGAAGTGTAAGGATTGGTGTGCTTATAAGTCATTTCTTCAACTCACGGAAGCTCTTTTCACACTCATCAGTCTACTTGTACTTCCTCTCTTTGCGTGTCAGAGCCGTGAGGTGTGCAGCGAGTCGTGTGAATCCCTCAACAAATCTCCTATAATAGCCTGCTAAACCCAAGAAACTCCGTATTTTGATCACATTCTTAGATGCAGGCCATTCATTGATTGCCTCCACTTTAGCAGGGTCCATAATGATTCCTTTCTCAGATACCACGTGTCTGAAGAAATGTAATCTATCTAGCCAAAATTCACACTTAGAGAATTTTGCATAGAGTTGGTGCTTCCTTATCGTCTGCAGAAGTATTCGCAGGTGTCCTTCATGCTCCTCACGAGTCTTTGAATATATAAGTATATCATCGATAAATATAATGACAAACTTATCTAAAAACTCCTTGAAGACTCGATTTATCAGATCCATAAATGCAGCTGGCACATTTGTTAGCCCAAACGGCATCACTAGAAATTCGTAATGACCGTAACGAGTCTTAAATACAGTTTTTAGAATATCGCTTTCCTTGATCCATAACTGATGATATCCTGATCACAGATCGATCTTGGAGAGTACCGCTATGTCTTTGAGTTGATCGAACAAGTCATCAATTCTAGGTAACGGATACCTATTCTTGACAGTGACCTTATTCAACTCCCGGTAATCTATACACATACGAAATGTTCCATCCTTCTTCTTGACAAACAACACGGGAGCACCCCATGGGGAATAGCTTGGACGGATGAATCCTTTGTCAAGAAGCTCTTTTAATTGCTCTTGTAACTCCTTTAATTCTACCGGTGCCATTCGATACGGTACCTTTGAGATAGGTGTAGTTTCTCGCATCAATTCGATCGCAAAAGAGATCTCTTGTTCTGGTGGCAACCCAGGTAATTCTTCTAGGAAGATATCAAGGAACTCGTTCACAATCAGAACGTCTTCAGATTGAAGCTTATGTTCCTCTGTCACATCCACTATGTATGCTAAGTATCCAGCACAGCCGCTAGATATTAGCTTTCTTGCTTTTATCGAGTTAATATCATCTTCCTCGATTTATGTGACAAGTCGACATATTCAAAGTCGTCTTCCTTGTCAGGTTGAAACACTATTCTTCACTTCTGGCAATCGATCGTGGCTTGATACTTCCCTAGAAAATCTGTTCCTAGTATTATATCGTAATCTGCCAACTCCATCACAATCAATTCCGCATACAACTCCTTATTTGCCACAATTATTGGTATATGAGGTAACTAGTAATTGGACATCAATACTTCTCCTAAGGGTAGAGCCGTTCTAAACATCATACCCATATTATCCTTAGGATATCCTATTTTGTTCATAAATTCATAGGAAATAAACGAATGCGTAGCTCCAGAATCAAATAAAATAGATGCTAAGTGATTAGCGACAGAAAGCTGACCTGTCACTACATTGAACGTCCTGGCTTCCACATCCTTCTTTGTATAGACCATACCTCGAGCATCTGCACGAGGCAAGCGTTCTGGTCTTTCTTGTATCTCGAAAGGCCCTTCTATCTTAGCCTATAATGCATGAGCTTGGGGACGTTGCTGTTGTGGCTGAAACGTTCCTTGCACATTTTATCGACTCTCAAGACAATTCTTGGCAAAATGGCCTTCCTTTCCACACTGAAAATAGGCATTCGGAGCAAGTCTGCATCGGCCTAAGTGCCTTCTTCCGCACACAATACAGTAGTGCACAACAGCTAAGGCATTATTGTTTAACTTCTGCTGCTGATTTCTATTTCCGGATTTATTTCCATTCCTCTTTCCTTGCGACTGTTGGCCAGAAGTACTTTCTCCTTCTTTTTGGCATCCCAGATTTTCTCCTTTTCTTCCTTCTATCGAGCTTGATGATACTCAGCTCTTAAAGCATGACTCACATAGTCAGCTACAGTAGTGGGTGGCGTTAACCCACTATCTACCAGAGCTGTGATGTCGGGTCTAAACATCTCGAGCATTTTTTGGATTTTCTCCCTCTCAGTACGGACACATATGGACATAATTGGGATAGTTGGTGAAACGTTTGATAGACTTCACTCATTATCATGTTTCCTTATTTCAACTCTACAAACTCCCTCTGTTGGGGTTGCAACAATGCAGGGTCATAGTACTTCTGATTAAATTCCTCTAAGAAATCTATCCATGGCATCATAGCCACGTTCATTTTCATTTTAACAGTGTCCCACCAAAATCTCACATCCTTCTTCAATATAAAAGATACACACATGATCCTTTCTTGGTCATTCAGATCCATAAATTCCAGGATCATTTGAAGTGAAGAAAACCACTCCTCTGCTTCTAGCAGGTTTGTGGAACCCTTGAATTCTAACACCTTCATCCATCGAAATCATTCATATAGTGGTTCCTGATCGACACTGTGGCGGCCCGCCCTTCATGGAGGCTAACAGTGCTAGAATAGTAGAGCTTTGAAGTCCACTATGGTAGACTATCACCTCAATGGGTCACCGGCAACTTACTTACAACTTTTCTTTGTTGTTTACTAATCATAATTTTAAACTTAAATTTATCGTGAAAAATTGGAATATTTTTTTTAAAAACTGAACTTTAAACAGTAAAGTCGTGAAACCTCATAAAAAACATACTGTAATACATATCAAATTTTGTCATACTTAATTTACATCATGTTACAAATATCGAAAATAACTTTCAATACTGCTCAGCAAAAAACATCAGCAGGATCATTCCCCTCGCCCAGCCTTGGTGGCAGATGCAGATCCCGCCCCTCGTCCATCCACTAGCTACTGGTGTACAGGCTTCTTACCTGCAATATGAATAAACTTGTGAGTGACAGGCTTAGTAAGTTCAAACATACAAATTGAAACATAAAACATAAAATCATAAAAAATACTATTTACATAAATAGTAACTTTGACTTTTGATCATGAATAGTAAGATTAACTTTGACCGGTACTATTCATGTCAACTTTGACTTAAGCTGCTACATGTACAGCTAGTATATATTATGCTCAATTATGGCAAATCTTAAGTCTTAGGTCTTTATCTTGCATTAAGTTCTGGTGTTGGACCCTGGATTGGTCACACCGTAGTGCGTGCATGATTGAGAGGGACTCTAGGGAGCGACCCACTAGCGAATCCTCTATAGTCTACATAATATTAGACTTCTATACCCGAGACGTACCACCATTGGTTTGGAAGCTATATCATATCTGAGCATGAAGAACCTCCACCTGTGTGGAAGGCCGTTACACTAATACTGGTTTCATTACCGACTTTCTTATGGTTCCTGACCGGTCACATTATGATTGCCTCCTGTGTCTAGAACTCTTTACATCATGTTCTTTATTTGTGGTTTATTTTTCTACGTTAGTGTGCATATAGCACCTTAATACTTATTTACATATCATACATAGCATATAGACATATCAAGTAAATTCATGTTGCAGACAAGTAAATGTCTGAACTTATAGATATTTTACTAGAGGTTCCTTTCTAGGGTTAACTGGCTTCCTTATATCACCTTTTCGTTGATTCCCTATAACTGAAATAAATCGCAGTTATTTTTAATATTCATTTCATATCTAAAATATTATAAAAATATAAAATTTCTGGTTTCGATCCTTAATTATTCGTTTTGGGATTCATATTTTCATTTTTGTATTTATTATACAGCTGAGGATACTATTCTGAGTTTTAATATCACTTTTCTAAACTTTTTAACAAATTGACCATTTTACCCCTAACTTTTGACAAAATGACCATTTCGTCCTTAGTGGAATTTTCTCTCCTTTTTTTGACTTACGGCTTTATTTTAGCCTTTAGAAATTCAATAAAATCATTCAGAAACTTTTACAACCTTTTTCTAGCAATTTGGACCCTGACAGGACCTTAGACTGTGAAATTCCCATTTTAGCATTTTAATCAGGTTTTCTAACCCAAAAAATCATAAAATAATCTTTCTTAGGTCTTACCGGGTTTTTACGACGTTTCTCATGGAAATACTTAGGTTACTATTCACCCGACCCTCGGGTGGTACTATTCCGACCCTCAGGGTTGTTTCTTGTTTTTCTAACCGTTTGAGACCTTAAATGGACATTTCACTACTTATGAAATCGTCCGTCATCCTTTTCTCAAGCCTAGGTTCTCGAGACAGCTCAAGTTTCTGGATCCCGACCCTATTTTTACCCTTCGTTTACAAAATTGCCCTTCAGGCGTCTTGAAAATTTCGGCAGCATTTCCGCTGAAATTCTAGGTTCCCGGTGTTTAGGAAACGCCTCGAAACCATCTATTCTATTCTACCCTGCCACGTACTATATCACAAACCTAATTTTACATACAAGTTACAAACTTTTATGTAAAATTTTTCATTAAAATCCCATCATTTATAACGGGATTTCAACCCGTTCTTTCTCACTTTTAGGCCCGGTTTTATACATAATTTGCACATTCATATATCCCTAACTAAACTCCTTATTTCCACTAAGCCTAGCCACAGATTTGGTTATCACCAAAATTTCAATTTTTTTCTTGTCCCTAACTTTATCAAAAATTTCATCACACACAAACATATTTGATGAATCTCAAATATTACTCTAAACAAGTAAAAAGTTTCATTCAATCCCTTACTTGTCTCATAGATTTTCTTTGGAAAATCAAACCCAAAATTTTGTTTTCATTTCCATGTCTTTCTCTTGTTTTCTACACATAATTAAAACCATATTCCTTATACACTTTCATCAACACAAGGTTTCACATTGCACATTAGGGTTTCACACGGTTTTGGTAAAAAATGAAACACAAAAATTTGTGTTTTTCAAATTCATTCCATTCTCTTTATTCATTTCATTTCCACGTGATTTTCAACACCAAAAACCAACAAAATAACATTAAAATTTCATCTTCCTACACCATGCATAGCCCACAGATTTTGTGAGTGAAAATGCTCTAAACTTAACTTTTCATGCTCTTAATTCCATATTTGTTTTAAGCACATACCATTTACACACTTTCAAGCATGAATCAACTAAATAAAAATTGAATTGTCTCACTTCAAAACAGTCCATAACCACACGGATTTTTCCATGAAAAACAAGAAGAACCATGCAAAAATGGAAGTTTACATTACTTCCTTGATTTCTTGCACTTGGAGACCAATTTCTCACACTTTCTTGAAGAAATTTTGAAGAAATTTTTCTGGTTTCAATAGGGGAGCTGCATGGCTGCTATGGAGGTTGAAAACCAAAATTCTTTTCTGGTTTTTTATGGCCAAAACCGTGTATATATGCAGTCAAAAAGGAGGGACTAAGTTGCAATTGATTTAAGGGCATTTTTGTAAACTTTTTATGCAATTTTTGAACTCTTTAGGGGCTGCTTTATAATTAAAAAAATTAGGGCAGATTTTTTTTTCTGTTTTTGCCCCTAAAATTGCAGAACTTGGTGCCCTAGATCCATCTTGAATTTTTTGATAAACTTTCTTTGACTTTTCATGTTGACTTTGTATCTTAGCCATTGAATTAATTTGACTTTAAACCCTAGCCCTTGGATTTGGATGTATCCTTCATCCTTTCAATGTCCCATATTCAATCTTTAACTCCCCTCATTAATTTAGGTCAAACTTTTTGACCAAAAGTCAAACCGAATGGTTTTGTACCGAAATCGCGTAAACGAGTTTCTGAGGCTGTTCGTGTGATCGGTTTTCTCTATTTCACTCCGGTTTGCTTAAAAATCAATACTGTAAGTATTTCATCTTTTAGTGTCACACAGTATATTTCTAGAATCTTGGAAACTGAAAAGGCATATTTTGTCCGATTTCGGTTTGGTAAAATTTTCCGCTCCTAAACACACTCTTATCGGCATCGTCAGAATATTTCATCATGTTCTAAATAGTATTAAAACATATGTTTTATAATTATACATATAAAAATCCTTATATACACATGTTATACAAAATTTCTAAGAACAGTAAAATTTTTCGATTGTGACATTCACCCCTCCTTATAAAATTTTCATCCTCAAAAATTAGAATAAGTGGGGGTATAAAGTTTTCATCTCATCTTCACGTTCCTACATACCCTCTTCAACACTATGGTTTCTCCGTAGAACCTTGACTAGTGGGATCATCTTATTTCTTAACACCTTTTCTTCACTCGTTAAAATCTGTACTGGTTGTTCTTGGTAGGTTAGATCTTCCTGAACTTGTATAGGTTCATACCCCAACACATGTGATGGATCAGGTATATACTTCCTTAACATTAACACATGAAAGACATTGTGCACTATCGACAGATCTAGGCATAATGCTAACTTGTAGGCTACCTTCCCAATGCATTTGATTATTTCAAATGACCCAATATATCTGGGACTTAACTTTCCCTTTTTACCGAATCACATTACGTCCTTCATTGGCGATACTTTGAGGAATACATAATCCCCTTTTTTGAACTCTAAAAATCTTCTTTGTTTGTCTGCATAACTTTTCTGTCAGCTTTGAGCGATCTTCATTCTTTTTTGAATCTTTGCAACTGCCTCTGAAGTTTTCTGTATGAAATCAATCTTGTGCAGCTGCTTTTCTTGTAGATCATACCAATGAATAGATGACCTACACTTTCGTCCATATAGAGCCTCATATGGTGCCATTCCTATGGAAGCTTGGTAACTATTGTTGTATGAAAATTCTATTAACGGTAGTTTCTCATTCCAACTTCTGGGGAAATCTATAATGCAGGCTCTGAGCATGTCTTCCAGTGTCTGGATAGTTCACTTTGACTATCCATTTGTCTGGGGATGAAAAGCTATACTAAGACATAATTCTGTCCCCATAGCTTTTTGTATGCACTCCCAAAATGCTGAAGTAAACTATGCATCTCGATGTGATACAACAGACTTCGGGACTCCATGCAACCGAATAATATTGGTCACATACAATTATGCCAATTTCTCCAATGTGAAAGTTGTCTTCATGGCTATGAATCATGTCGTCTTGGTCAGCCTATCAACAATTACCTAGATAGCATCATACCCTTCTCAGGTCTTGGGAAGCCCTACCACGAAGTCCATGGTAATATGCTCCCATTTCCACTCCAGAATTTCTAGAGGTTCCAATTTTCCTCTAAGATGTCTATGCTCGACCTTGACTCTTTGACAAGTCAGGCATCTACTCACGAATTTCGCAATATCCTTCTTCATCCCTTTCTACCAAAACTATATTTTGAGATCTTGATACATTTTGCTGGCTCCAGGATGAACGAAATATGGTGTTTCATGAGCTTCTATCATGATTCATCTTTTCAGTCCTTCATTAACTGGGACATAGATTCTCCCTCCATACAAAAGCATTCCATCATTAGAGATGCTCACATTTGATTCCTTGTCCTTGGAAGCCTCTTCTCGGAGTTTTATTGCACTTGGGTCCAGCTTCTAGGCTTCTTTAACATTTCAGCCAAAAAGGATTCTAGTCGTAAGGCTGACAATTTTCCAATTATTAACTCCAATCTAAGGGAGTTAATTTCTTGTTACAAGGCTTTTGGTAGCTCTTCTATAGGCAGCTTCTGCGGAGTAGTTGACTTTCTGCTTAATGCATCTGCTACTCGGTTCGCCTTTTCCGGATGGTAAAGGATTTCACAATCATAGTCCTTCACCAACTCTAACCATCTTCTCTATCGCATGTTTAACTCCTTCTGCATGAAGAAGTATTTCAGACTTTGGTGATTAGTGAAAATTTGACACTGAGCTCTATATAAATAGTGTCGCCAGATTTTGAGTGCGAACACTATAACAGCAAGTTCCAGGTCATGTGTAGGATAGTTCCTTTCATGGTCCTTTAACTGACAGCGCATAAGCTATCACCTTGTCATTCTACATGAGTACAACTTCTAAGCCTATCGTTCATGCATCATTGTAAATGATGAATTTTTCTCCTTCAGTAGGTAATGTAAGAATAGGTACACTTGTCAATCGCCTCTTCAATTCCTGAAAACTACTTTCACACTCTTACGTCCACTCGTATTTCTTTTCTTTACAAGTGAGAGCAGTAAGGGGTGTGACTAATCGTGCAAATCCTTCCACGAACCTTCTATAGTAGCCGACTAGACCTAAGAAGCTGCATATTTCTATCACACTCTTAGGAGCAGGCCACTCATTAATTGCTTCCACCTTGACTGGATCTATAGCAATTCCTTCCTTAGTCACCATGTGCCTAAGAAAATGTACTTTATCTAACCAAAATTCACACTTAGAGAATTTTGCATACAAGTGATGGCTTCTCACAGTGTGAAGAACAATTCTCAAATGCTCCTCATGCTCCTTATGAGTCTTTGAATATATAAGTATGTCATTGATAAATATGATAACAAACTTATCAAGAAATTCTTTAAAGACTCTATTCATCAGATCCATGAACGCGACTGGAGCATTGGCCAATTCGAACAGCATCACTAAAAATTCATAGTGACCATATCAAGTTCTGAATGCTGTCTTGGGAGTGTCACTCTCCCAGATTCTAAATTGATGGTATCCAAACATAAATCAATCTTTGAGTATACTGCTGCCCATTTTAACTGGTCGAACTGGTCATCAATTCTAGGTAGTAGATATCTATTCTTGATGGTAACCTTGTTCAACTCTCTGTAATCTATAAACATCCAAAGAGTTCCATCTTTCTTTTAAACAAATAAAACTGGAGTGCCCCATGAGGAGTAGCTTGGTCAAGTAAATCCCTTGTCGTGTAGTTCTTTTAAATGCACCTGCAGTTCTTTTAATTCTGCTGGGGCCATACGATATGGTGCCTTGGAAATTGGAGCAATCCCTGGCATAACCTCAATCTTGAACGAAATTTCTCTTCCTGGAGGTAACCTTGGCAATTCCTCTAGAAATACATCGAGGAATTTGTTGACAACTGGAATATCTTCTGGTTGCAATTTCTTTCCCTTGGTCATATCTGTCACATATGCCAGGTATCCCATACAACCACTAGCTATCAACTTCTTTGCTTTCATTGCACTAATCAACATCTTCATCGACTGACGAGATGTATCGACATACTCAATGCTCTCTTGCTCATCCGATCTAAAGACTATTTTTTGCTTCTGACAGTCAATTGTAGCCTAATATTTTCCTAGAAAATCCATTCCTAGGATCACATCATAGTCGACGATCTTTATTATGATCAAATCGACAAAAAACTCCCTATTTGCCATGATTATTGGCATATGACATAACCAGTAATTTGACAGCATCACTTCCCCTGAAGGTAAGGCTGTCCTAAAATTCATCCTTATAGGATCATTAGCATATCCTAACTTGTTAGCAAATTCGTGAGACACAAAAGAATATGTAGCACCTGAATCAAAAAGGACACATGCCATGTGGTTGAATACAGAAAGCTGACCTGTAACCACGTTTGATGTTCCTGCTTCAGCATCTTCCTTGGTAAAAACTATGATGCAAGCATCTGGTCATGGAGTCTGTTCTGGGCTCTATGCTGGTAACACTCCTGAAGGCCCTTCAATCCTCCCGTGTAAAGCATGGGCTTGAGGTAGTTATTGATGTGGAGGATATTGCTGATGTTTCTGCATCAGCCCTGGAGTATTTTGGTGGTTCATTAGACAATTCTTTGCAAAATGCCCTTCTCGTCTGCACTGGTAACATGTGTTCATGCCAAACGTGCAATGGCTTGGATGCCTTCTTCCACACGTAGCACATGTAGGAAAACTCAGCCCTGTATCCTGACTGGTCTTTCGCTGTTAGTTACGGTTATCTTGGCTTCTATTGCCAAAAAAATTTCCTTTTCTTTTACCCTATTGTTGTTGGGAGCCTTGAGTATTGGACTGATTCGGTCTATTCTGGCCAAACTTACTACCTTGTCCAGTCTGCATCCCTGCTTGTGCTGATTTTGTAAGGATTTTCTCCTTTTTCTTTGCTTCCCAGACTTTTTTTCTTTCCTCTTTTTGTCTGAGCAAGTGATATTCAGCTCTGAGGGCCCTGCTTACACAATCTACTACTGAGGTAGGTGGTATTGGTCCACTATCAACTAAAGTAGCCATTTCTGCCCTGAACATGCCAATCATCTTCTGAATCTTTTCTCTTTTAGTCGGGACCACGTAAGGACATTATTGGAATAATTGATCAAATCTCTTGCACACTTCACTCACTGACTGGTTCCCTTGTTTTAGTTCAGCAAATTCTTTTTGTTGGGGCCATAGGGCAGCTGGATCATAGTATTTCTAATTGAATTCCTCCAAAAACTCATCCCAGGCCATTGTGGTCACATCTCTCCTCATACGGACTGTGTCCCACCAGAAACAGGCATCCTTCTTCAACACGAAAGACACATACAGAATCTTTTCTTGATCAGTTAAATTCATGAATTCAAGGATCATTTGTAGCGAAGAAAGCCACTCCTCTGCCTCAAGGGGATCAATCGAACCCTCGAACACTGGTGGCTTCATCCGATGGAATCGTTCATATAAAGGTTCCTAGTTTACCCTAGGTTGAGGTTGCTGGACCTCCGGAATAACCAGCGGCATTGCTAGACCTGTTTCCACCGCTTGAGAAGCATGGCCTTCTTCTTGGCCCTGTTGTTGTTCCATAGCTGACAACTATTGTCGTAATTTAGCATTTTCTTTCATCTGATTCTCTAGGAGGGCTTGTACTTCCTCCAATCTGTCAGCTATTGTAGGGTGTCATCCTCGTCTGGCACTCATTATGCTCTTTCTCTTCTGGCCTTGCATAATAACCAAGAGTTAGATTTTCCATAAATAGTTTTGGAAATTTGGCGAGAATTTTAGACATGTCATTTACTGCAAAGCATAACACCTCAAAACATCTCATATCATTTCATAGCATTTTCTTACATCATACATAACATATACAAACATTTACATATACTGTAACATCTAACTACATCTGTCTTAGCATATATACATATTTACGTATGGGGTGTATTTAC
Source organism: Antiaris toxicaria (assembly GCA_035233585.1). NCBI lineage: Eukaryota > Viridiplantae > Streptophyta > Magnoliopsida > Rosales > Moraceae > Antiaris > Antiaris toxicaria. Next base: position 60,407,806 of record CP141154.1, on the reverse strand, counting down.
ACACTTTTAGACTCGACTGTCCTATTCATTTTGACCCAACGAAAATTCCTATGGGTCTTCATCATCTTCCTCGGAGTCATCGTTAGTAGACCTCCCTCAATCATGGGTCACATTTGTCCTCTGTCTCAACGGACCGGCCTCGTGGTCATTAGCCCTCGGTGGTGGTCCATATAAACATGTCAACACTCCTTCCTCGTGATCCTTTTCCCATTGATACCTTTCCATACTTTCTGTTAACTGCACCCTTTCAGCTCGAATGGCACTGGTGACAAATTCACACCAAGGAATGGAGTGAAGTAGACTCACCCTTCATTTCAGTTCAGTGGTAAGTCCTCTCCAGAACATTTCACGAAAATCTTCATCTGTAAAGTTTGGGAGTGGGCACCTTTTTACAACATTCTCATCAAATCACACCGCATATGTTAGCACCGTATCCCCAGGCATCATTTGAAATCTCTCCACTCTCTGAAGATAATCCTTAGCGTCTGTTATTCGGGGTAATGCTGGTGATGGCGTACTGTCCTCTCTAGTTGGGGGAACTAGAGATGTCTCTGGGCTCCTTCGAGAAAATTGCTGTCTCATAACCAAGGAGAAGTTGGCCCAGTTAAGCCTCAACAATGCCTCTTGATCACAAAATTCCCAATATATTTGGTGTAATGACCGCCATTTTCATGGCACCTACTTACCATGTAATAAGTCATTAAGGAATAAAATGGACATAATTTAATGTCCTTTAGCAAATTTAAGAAACACGGTCAAGTACATGATCGTGTAAGAGGCTGTGTACTGCTCAGATAGATGAATGTATTTCAAAGACATGACCGTGTTGAGTAGTCTCAACTAGTACATGCTCGTGTCTGAAATGTACACGCCCGTGTTGCGTTGCACACGCACGTGTAAGAGTCTGTGTAGAAGGCTGTGTAATGAGCCGAGAGCCACTGTAATGACTCTCATGAATTATGAAACTTAATTACTATGTAATGATGTAATTAAGTTAATAAGTACAGTGTGCTTTTCAGTTGAATGAATTAAACAGGAATAATAACGTTTAATTACTATTCATGCAGTGAAAGGGGTAATCGACAGCGAAATCGGTCCACCCTATTATGTGAGTATGCGTTGAGACACGCAATATCAAGAAACCGGTCTAGACGACCATTTCATGATACAGAACTGATGAGCTAGTCATCAGTACGCTCAGACTGGTCATCTGAGCGTAGCAGTGATAATTGCCCTAATAGATGTACAGTATCGAGAAAAGTGGTCTAGATGACCTCTTCTCGCCCATAGACTGACAAAATCAAAGTCAGAACGCTCAGATTAGTCAGTCAGATAGTGAACAGTGAATAGTGAATAGTGAATAGTGAGAAACGCAGTGTCAGGTTAGTGGCCAAGACGGCCTTAATCTGGCACAAAACTGATATATTAATAGTCAGCAGGCTCAATCTGGTCAATTGAGCATAGAATGTAGATTTTGTTTAAGGGATACGCAGTATCGGGATGAGGGTCAAGACGACCTTTTCTCGCCCCGAAACTGATATATTTAGACTCAGGACGCCCAAATTAGTCAATCGGGCACCTGACACGTTTTTCGAGACGGGGTCATGCAGATCCTGAAAACTGGTCCAGAAGACCTCAGATGGACGTAAAACTGATAAATTTGAAATCAGCACGTCCAAATTAGTCAAGAGAGACCGTGTTTGAAATTTCATGCGAAAACGCCTCGTTATGCGTGCACAGTGTCAACACAGTGTAGGCCTAACCACAGTATCAAGAAATTGGTCAAGATGACCTTTTCTTGATATAAAACTGATATATTTGGAATCAGAATGCTCAAATTAGTCATTTGAGCACAAAAAGTAATTTTTGACCGGGAACCATACAGTATCGGGAAACTGGTCGAGACGACCTCGGATGAAGATAAAACTGATATATTTGGGTTCAGCACGCCCAAATTAGTCAGTATAGCCTATCTTAAAATTTTTCAAAAAATTTGTATAAAGGACGAAATTTTGGGGATTCTAGACAAATAGCCCCCATATTTTTCCAAATCACATTTTCTCCCTCCCATACCACACGAAGATGAACAGTGACCAACTATCAAATCCGGCCTCCGTTTTTGACACCGCCGGCACCATTGGAAAGCTCTCGACGAGCTGATTCCAACGGTGGGCCGAGTCGACCGAACCGATGCCGGAGCACGCCGCACGCGCCGCCCAAAGCCGCCGGTGGCCGAATTTTTTCAAACCGCCGTATCTCCGCCGTCCAAATGCCACGATTCCGGTCCCAATGGATTCGTGGTGAAGAGTAGAACAAAACCCAGGCTTCATTTCACATCAACAGCCGCCGAATCGCGCCGCCCCAGGTTCGCCGTCGCCGTCGCCGTCGCCATCGCCGCCGTCGGATCTCGCTATTCCGGCGGAGTTGAGTTGCAAGGTCGGTGTCAAAATGCTCAGAACAACACGTAGATCAAAAGCCCCAAATCAATTTTGGGCAACAACGCCGGAAAAATGAAGATCCAACGCCGCCGCCGTCGCCGACTTTTCGAGAGCCGATTTCCGGTGATAGGAGCCTCGATTCGTGAAATTGACACCACCAATGGGTTCCTCTCGTCGAGCTCTTCAAGATGGTGGTCGCCACTTCCATCGCCGCCGTGGTCAATGCCGGTCAACGGCCGGTCAACGCCGGTCAACGGCGGTCAACGCCGGTCAACGGCGACCCGGAGACCGAAAATTGAAGAATGGCCCGTTGGCCTATTTTCGACGTTCCGGACACATCCGCGGCATCGGATTTGCAAACTGGAGTTTCAAAAGTGAAGAACGACGATTCAAAGATTGCACGGTCGAGACCGAACGGTTCGTCCGACCGTCGACGGGAACGATTTTGGTAGTAGTGTTGATCTATTTATTCCTCAATTTAATATTGGAAATAATTATGTATTAATTATGGTTTAATGACTTGAGGAATTGTAAGAAAAAAGGGTGAAATATCGAAAAAGAGAATGTGAGAAAATGTGAATATTTTTACGTAAAAAGCGGAGCTTTTACGTAAAAATTAGGCCTCTGGTTTAGTACGTGGCAGGTTAGAATAGGTTAGATGGTTTTGAGGCGTTTCCTAAACGCCGGAAACCTAAAAATTAAGCGGAAATGCTGCCGAAATTTCTAAAACGGCACAAAGGGGTATTTTAGGAAACGAGGGCTGAAAATGTGATCGGGATGGAAACCCGAGCTCCCTCGATGACCTAGGTCCGGGAAAGAAGGACGGACGTTGTGAGGATTAGTGAACCGCCCCATTAGAAATTTCGCAATGTAAGAAAACGACCCCTATGTCAGAATAGTACCACCCGAGGGACGGGTGCGGTCGAAGTATAAAATTTGGGGCGATTACATCGGTAACGGTAATCCGACAGGCTAAATGGTCATACGGGAGGTATTCAGTCAGTTGACTGGTCGGTTAGCTAGTCAAGGACTAAGTCCGAATGGGATAGTGAGAGACAGTGATTAATTTGTCAAGTAGACAAATTAATCAAGCACGATTAAAAAATTAGATATCAAATTTCCCAAAGTAGAGCAGTTGGGTACCGATAGGCATCGGTACCGCACAACGATAAGTTTATTAGTTCCTAACGATAGAGTGACCTAAGAGCGATGTTAATTAATTTATTGGGTAAATAAATTAATTAACAATGATTAGAAAATCAAATTCTTAAGAGAAGGGCAATTAGTACCGATAAGGATCGGTATCACTAACGATAGAGTTTTATTAGTCACTAATGACCACAGTGACCTAAGAGTAAATGTTAACGAATTGCATTATGATTACAGGGAGGTACCTGTATTGTGACGAAGGCGAGAGTATAAACTGTCTGCTGACAGGTAAGTACAACTCCGCCTACAGCATGGATAAAATGAATTTAAAATGATGCTTTTCCAGTATTTTAAGTATGTATCTTGCACACGATGCTGCACAGCATACATAAGAGCATATAGTTTCACAATCGAGTAGATTGATGGAAGAACAAGATAGAAGCCATAGATCCCTACCGCGTAGGATTGGGGACAGCTTAGAGAAGCGTATGGCTAGAATAGTTAAACAAGATGGAAATAAATAGGTGTGTCGTACCGGCTCCTTCAGTCGAAGGGGTTTCCAGTTAAAGAAAGTTCAGGCCACAAGTTGAGCATCAGTTGATGGCTCTTCGGCATTAGTTGACCTCGGGCGTTACCGTTGGTCTGCGCGCACACGGTACTGACACATGGGCCCTAAATAGACAAGAAAAGAAAAGAAAAGTTTGAAGCATAAATGAACATAACCGGATCATGCATTAGTTATAGTTCGCTATGCTTTCTTTTTCAGTAGAGTGCATACAGTACACGATGCTTCTGTCATGCATAAAGTATGTGAAGTTTTATATTCAGTGTTATGACATGTTATGTGATGACATGATATGTGAGCTGATATGTGATATGCTTATATGATATATGATTTATTAAGTGATATATGTCATGCCTTTACGTATGTGCTATGTTTTAAACATGTTTTGCGGTTAACATGTTGTACTTACTGGGCGTAAAGCTCACGGAGTGTGTTCATGCTGTAGGTAAGCATCCTATAGCGTAAACATCAAGGGACGATGATGATGGCGGAGGTGGATGTGAGGATGAGGTTATGGATACACCGCGAGTATTCTTCCGCACAGTATGAGTAAATAATATTTTGAATGGTGACAGTTAAATAGTATTTTGAATAGTAAAGGTTAAATGGTATTTTGGAACAGTAAACAGTATATGTACGAGTAGTATATTTAAATAGTATCTGGTGAATAGTAATCAGATAAACATGTATATAATTATGTATGTATAATTGAAATCCTTATGTTTTTCAAATTCCGCATTTTAATAGTATGCGTACGTGAATAGTAAATACGTACGTGTATATAAAAAAAAAAAAAATCCCTCTAAATTTATAGTCTTAAATTCAGCAAGTTTAAGTATCGTTTTTAAAAAAGCAAGTAATAGAGTTTACAGTGACGGTCCGGGCCGCTGAGGGCACGAGGCGCCACAGTTGGTATCAGAGCGGTTTCCTGCCATCCTACTTCACATCACCGCATGCCTACCTCATCTGTCCAAGTAAGTTAGTTTTATTTTTTAGTCGGTAAATGTTTATCTATTGAAGATAACATTTTATAGTAATGAGACGACGAAATCTATGATGGCGAGGACAAGCTGAAAAGATGCTGAGATCATTATACGAAAAATCACGACCGTGCAGTGCTAGAGAACTGTTCAGAGAAAGAACATGGATTGCTGCTCGAGTTGTACCGATCTTCAGGGCTAGTTGTCCACTAAGTTTTGAATGGCAAACAGTACTCCTGCACTCCATGAGAATGTCAGGACTGGTTTCGCGTTATCAAAGTGATTCCCCGATTGTACGCCATTGATCAGGATAACTGAGTTCTGTTGGCTGTTGATATCTCTCAGGAAGATACTCTCGTGTGTATCGGGATCCTTATGACCAGGATGAGCTCTTAACTGTGTCGAGTTTCGCCATACCACGATCGAGCCAATCTCTGAGAGCAGTCCAGCATCAGCTCCAGTTTTTCTCTATGGGCAAGCAGGGAGTGAAACCGCCTAAGTTCTCTAGAGTTATGGATATACGAGAATTTGTTCATCGGACTGAAAGACTGCAGCTGATGTCCGACGATACAGTTCTAACGTATGCTGTTTACTACAAGGAACCGAAATGGACTTCTACAATACATGCCGAGACAAAAGTGGATCAAAACAGGAGAAGACCTAAAGAGAGAATGAGACCTTGCCAAACAAAATTAGAAGAGCGATCAAGCAGGACTAGCAAGCCTTATCAAGGAGATAGTGAATGCTGAGAGAAAAGTGCTCAACCCCGGGAACCCTGCACAAGCCCAAGGCATTATAGCAGCCGCCATTATGGAGGGTGACCCGGTAGAACCAGCAACCCAACTGGCCGATGAAGAGTTCATGGCCGAGCACCAGCCAGAAGTACACGAGGGCAATAGGGAGCCAATGGAGAACCCCGAACCAGCCCGTATGTCTCCCGAACACCCCATGGAAGAGGAAGATGACAAGACTCTTTCCGATGCCCATCTCGACGATGAGGGAGAGGAGATCCCCAACTGCTTTAGTAATGAGGAATAGATGGGGATGTACGAACCCCAAGTCATCATAGCCAGCGATGACGAGATCAGTTTCGACTGAGAAGAAGAGGAAAACCCAGAGGAGTACTCACTCAGCGATAGTGATGATGAGGAGATGCCTGATACTGAATCAGGATTGTCCTTCCAATAGTAGTAACCCTTCTGCGGGAATGTTAGTTATGAAAATATATAGAGGGAAGCAGCAGCTCTCCCCCGTCAGTTGTAGCACAATGTACTTGTTGGGATCGTATAGGGGAAGTGTGTGTCACTCCCACTGAACCAGAATCTTGAATATATGTATATATATTATGTGAAATATATTATGAGATAAGTAGTAAAGCTTTGCCCTAGGGGCCAGATATAATTTTTTTTCCACAGTGTGAGTATGATATGACAGAAAGTGCAGGACGAATCCTAGCACTCAGACGATGTCCTAATACAATGCGGTAATTGTATTGAACATCACAGTATGAGAGAAAGAAAGATGGATATAGTGTGTATATTTATATCCATAATGGTTTAAGTAAGATTGTTAAGTAAGAAAGAAAATGATATGTGATACGAGTCCCAAGTATAGAATTTAAGAGACTTATATTTTCCTTTTTCGCTGTACGATAGGGTTACATAGGAAAACATGGCAAGAATGAGAGCTTAGTTAAACCCAGCATCCTGAGAGGATGAGTTGATAGCACAGATCGCAGCCATGCGAGAGATGATGGAGAACCAGCAGCGGGAGCTAAACCAGCTTAGAGAACAGCTGGGCCAGCAACCCCAGGCACCACAGTCAGTAGAGATGCCAGCACAGGAGGCTCTAGCAGCCCAGAAACTCTGAGGGAGCAAGCAGCTCCTTCAGCTCAGGAAGCACTAGCACCCATAGTAATGGCTGCTTTCGTAGCAGCAATTATTTTTTGCCAATCCCTAGGGAAGGCGACTTGTATGAGAGATTCCAACGCATGAAAGCGTTAGAATTCTTAGGAATCACCAACCCTATAGAGGCCGATGATTGGCTAACCGATATCCAAGTAATCTTGGATTTTATAGGGTTAACAGATAGAGAGAGAAAGTGATGTACGCATCCTTCACCCTGCGCAATGTGGCGCGTTAGTGGTGGAAGATGGTAACCATTAGGAGGAACATTAGAGAGATGAGCTGGAGCGATTTCATTGAGGAATTCAAGGAGATGTACTTCAACAAGGAAGCACTAGCAGCGCAGTAAGACGAGTTCAACAACCTGCGCAAAGGTAGTATGACTGTTATGGAGGCAGTCAAGAAGTTTGAGCAGCTGGCTCAACTTTTTCCAGATTTAGTACCGACTAAAATGAGAGAGTCAGACGAATGCTGAAGATGTTCAAAATGGAAATCGCAGTTTAGGTCTGTAGCCGAAGCCATGGACCAGTGACACTAGCAGAATGTGTCAGCAAGGCTATCTGAACTGAGTACTGATCGGTTCATGAGAAGGAGCGAAAGGCGTAGAATTTTAAGGCACGAAAGGAGGAGAAAACGCAAGCCGAGTAGGCTCAGGAGAAGCAGAACCCCGAGTCACAATACAGAGGGCAGAATGTGGGAACCGGCCAGAATAATAGGCATTCCCATAACAACAACAAGAGAAAAGGGGAATTAGGGCAATCAAGATTCACAGAAGAATTTCCCTAGAAGAGATACGACCAGGAAGGAATGATAGCCAATACCCGACATGCACGAGATGCGGAAGGAGGCACCCAGGAGAATGCAAGCAGAGAGCAAGTGGTTGTTTCATCTGTGGCAAGGAAGGCCACTATGCCAAAAAAAAAAATTGCCACTCCAACCTGCAGAATCGACAGAATCAACCCCACACTGGGAATAATCAACTTCACACCAACCAGACTAGGATCGAAGACCCTTCAATCACACAAGGCATACTGAAAGCTTCAGACAGCTAATGGATAATCTATGCTTACGCGAAGAATGACCCTGAAGCTGTAACTTCTGTAGTGGTGACAGGCCAGCTTTCTATCACCAACTTTGATGTGTTAGTTCTACTTGATTCTGGAGCCACCCATTCGTTGCATCATCAGATTCTGCTAAAAAGCTTAGGACACAACGTTGTCATAAACTGTTGAAGGCGAAAAATCGTTTTCGAACCAATCGGATGTGAAAAGTTCATCTGCAAGGGTTTGTCGCCAGAGCAACCAAAGACGATGATATCAGCAGTGAAGGCTCGCGAGATGCTATCTAGTGGATGCACGGACTTCCTAGTATACGTAGCAGATAAGACTCAAGGAATAGGGATAGGATCCGAGAACATGCCGATAGTCAGGAATTCGTAGAGCTATTTCCAGAAGGTCTTTTAGAACTCTCATCAGAGCGCGAGATCTCGTTCGAGACTGAACGTTTACTCGACAAAACTGTTCACCCTGGGGAGCATCCGTACCATTCGTGAAGAAGAAAGATGGACCACTGAGAATGTGCATCGACTACAGAGAGTTTAATAGGATTACGATTAAGAACAAGCATTCATTACCACGGGTTAACGATCTATTCGATCAGCTTCAAGACGCTGTAGTGTTCTCGAAGATCGGTCTACGTTCAGGGTATCATCAACTACAAATCAGGAATGAAGATGTACCCAAAACAGCATTTCAAACGTGGTACGGACATTACGAGTTTCTGTTCATGTCACTCAGATTAACGGACGCACCAGCAACTTTCATGAACTGGATGAACCGCATGTTCGAGGACTATTTGGATAAGTTTGTCATTGGGTTCATCGATGACATACTTATACACTCTAAGACGAAGGAAGAGCACGAAGAGCACTTAATTATCATTTTACGCATGCAACAGGACCATCAGTTATACACCAAGTTCTCCAAGTACGAGTTTTGGCTGGAGAAGGTCCATTTCCTAGACCACGTAGACCCCAAGGAAGGAGTATCTGTGGACCTGGCGAAAATTGATGCAGTTAGCACGTGGCCAGCTCAGAGGAACGTAACGGGAATTCGCAGTTTCTTTAAACTAATAGGATGTTACCTACACTTAGTCGAAGGCTACTCAAAGTTAGCTGCTTAGATCACAGCGCTCACCAAGAAGGGAAAGAGGTATAGGTGAATCGACAAGTGTGAGGAAAGCTTTTAAGAGCTGAAATGAAGACTCACAAGCGCTTCAATGCTGACCATTTCAAATGTTGGTTAGGAAAACTTCATGATTTATAGCGCCACATCTAAAACCAAGTTGGAAACTGTGTTGATGTAGAGTGGTAGAGTAGTCGCGTATGCTTCACGATAACTCAAAAAACCTTGAGAAGAGCTACCCAACGCGTGATCTGGAGCTAGTAGCGATAGTTTTTACGATAAAAACATGGAGGCACTACCTGTACGGAGTCACGTGCGAGATTTACATCGACCACTAGAGTCTCAAATGTATCTTCACGCAGAAAGAGCTCAACATGAGGCAGCGTAGATGGCTAGAGTTGGTAAGGATTACGACCGTGAGATCCTATACCATCCAGGGAAAGCCAATAAAGTGGTCAATGCGTAGAGTCAGAAGCATATTACTATGCCTATGGCTATTAGTGCCTTGTCAAGAGCGCTACAAAGGAGTTATGCGACAGCAAGATCAAGATTTTGATAGGGGGATTGTCTAACATGACCCTCCAATCGACGCTCCAAGAAGAGATCAAGATCGGTCAAGATTTTGATTTGTCCCTGCTCAAGTCCAAAAAGGAAGCTATAGAGGACAAGGGTTCAGAGTTTAAGATCCTTAAGGACGACATACTCTACTACAGAGATAGAGTATGTGTTCTAAAAGATGAAGAACTCAAGAAGCGAATCCTTTTGGAACCTTACGAGACGTCATATTTCGTACATCCGGTAGCGAATAAGATGTACAAGTACCTAAAGGAAAGTTTTTGGTGCCTTGGAATGAAGAATGACATTGTCGAGTTCGTCGCCAGCTGCCTTACGTGCCAGAAGGTTAAGGTAGATCACCAGCGCTCAGCAGGATAATCGTAGGAAATTAAGTTACCCGAGTGGAAATGGGACCAGATTACGATGAATTTCGTAATCGGATTGCCGAAGACGTCAAACGATAATGATGCAATCTGGGTGATTGTAGAAAAACTGATGAAATCAGTTAGATTTTTAGCAATGAAAGTTAGCTACTCGGTGGAACGACCAGTAGAAATCTATGCGGCACAGTTCGTGAAATGGCACGGAATACCAGAGTCGATCGTCTCAGATCGTAGTGGACGCTTTACCTCCAGATTTTGGCGAGGTGTTCAAGCCGCATTACGGTCCAAGTGAGAGTTCAGCATAGCATTTCATCCTCAGACCGACAGTTAGTCTGAGAGGACCATACAGATGTTAGAGGACATGTTGAGACCTGCGTCCTAGACTTCAAAGGAAATTGATATCAGAAGCTACCATTGAGCGAGTTCTCGTACAACAGCAACTATCATTCCTCGATAGGAATGGCACCGTACGAGACACTCTGTGGAAAGAAATGCAGATCTCTGGCTCATTAGTACGAGTTTAGAGAGAAACGAGTAGTTAGCTCGGACATCATCAAGAATACCATGTCAGACGTGAAGCTGATACGAGAAACGTTAGATACAGCGCACAGTCGACAGAAGAATTTTGACGATAAGCGCCGTAGACCCCTCAAGTTTCAAGTAGGAGATTCGGTCTTTTTCAAGGCGGCACCCATGAAAGGGGTGATGCGCATTGAAAATAAAAGAAAGCTCAGTCCTAGGTACATAGGACCCTTGAGATAATAGAGAAAGTCGGGAAGGTGGCTTATAGACTAGCACTTCCTCCCGAGTTAGTTACAGTGCACAATGTCTTTCACGTTTTCATGTTAAAGAAGTACGTGCCAAGCAGCTCCCATGTTCTTAGCCAAGAATCCGTTGTAGTATACGCTGATCCGACGTACGAGGAGAGACTCGTGCAGATCTTAGTTAGAAAGGAGAAAGTACTTAGGAATGAAGTATACCGCTAGTAAAAGTGTTGTGGCAGAATCATAGTGTTGAGGAAGCCACATGAGAATGGGAAGAAGACATGAGAAGAGACTTCCCGGAATTATTCTAATTTTCGAGGACGAAAATTTTGTAAGGGGGGTAGGTTGTAATGACCGCCATTTTCATGGCACCTACTTACCATGTAATAAGTCATTAAGGAATAAAATGGACATAATTTAATGTCCTTTAGCAAATTTAAGAAACACGGTCAAGTACATGATCGTGTAAGAGGCTGTGTACTGCTCAGATAGATGAATGTGTTTCAAAGACATGACCGTGTTGAGTAGTCTCAACTAGTACATGCTCGTGTCTGAAATGTACACGCCCGTGTTGCGTTGCACACGCACGTGTAAGAGTCTGTGTAGAAGGCTGTGTAATGAGCCGAGAGCCACTGTAATGACTCTCATGAATTATGAAACTTAATTACTATGTAATGATGTAATTAAGTTAATAAGTACAGTGTGCTTTTCAGTTGAATGAATTAAACAGGAATAATAACGTTTAATTACTATTCATGCAGTGAAAGGGGTAATCGACAGCGAAATCGGTCCACCCTATTATGTGAGTATGCGTTGAGACACGCAATATCAAGAAACCGGTCTAGACGACCATTTCATGATACAGAACTGATGAGCTAGTCATCAGTACGCTCAGACTGGTCATCTGAGCGTAGCAGTGATAATTGCCCTAATAGATGTACAGTATCGAGAAAAGTGGTCTAGATGACCTCTTCTCGCCCATAGACTGACAAAATCAAAGTCAGAACGCTCAGATTAGTCAGTCAGATAGTGAACAGTGAATAGTGAATAGTGAATAGTGAGAAACGCAGTGTCAGGTTAGTGGCCAAGACGGCCTTAATCTGGCACAAAACTGATATATTAATAGTCAGCAGGCTCAATCTGGTCAATTGAGCATAGAATGTAGATTTTGTTTAAGGGATACGCAGTATCGGGATGAGGGTCAAGACGACCTTTTCTCGCCCCGAAACTGATATATTTAGACTCAGGACGCCCAAATTAGTCAATCGGGCACCTGACACGTTTTTCGAGACGGGGTCATGCAGATCCTGAAAACTGGTCCAGAAGACCTCAGATGGACGTAAAACTGATAAATTTGAAATCAGCACGTCCAAATTAGTCAAGAGAGACCGTGTTTGAAATTTCACGCGAAAACGCCTCGTTATGCGTGCACAGTGTCAACACAGTGTAGGCCTAACCACAGTATCAAGAAATTGGTCAAGATGACCTTTTCTTGATATAAAACTGATATATTTGGAATCAGAATGCTCAAATTAGTCATTTGAGCACAAAAAGTAATTTTTGACCGGGAACCATACAGTATCGGGAAACTGGTCGAGACGACCTCGGATGAAGATAAAACTGATATATTTGGGTTCAGCACGCCCAAATTAGTCAGTATAGCCTATCTTAAAATTTTTCAAAAAATTTGTATAAAGGACGAAATTTTGGGGATTCTAGAGAAATAGCCCTCATATTTTTCCAAATTACATTTTCTCCCTCCCATACCACACGAAGATGAACAGTGACCAACTATCGAATCCGGCCTCCGTTTTTGACACCGCCGGCACCATTGGAAAGCTCTCGACGAGCTGATTCCAACGGTGGGCCGAGTCGACCGAACCGATGCCGGAGCACGCCGCACGCGCCGCCCAAAGCCACCGGTGGCCGAATTTTTTCAAACCGCCGTATCTCCGCCGTCCGACGTCCAAATGCCACGATTCCGGTCCCAATGGATTCGTGGTGAAGAGTAGAACAAAACCCAGGCTTCATTTCACATCAACAGCCGCCGAATCGCGCCGCCCCAGGTTCGCCGTCGCCGTCGCCATCGCCGCCGTCGGATCTCGCTATTCCGGCGGAGTTGAGTTGCAAGGTCGGTGTCAAAATGCTCAGAACAACACGTAGATCAAAAGCCCCAAATCAATTTTGGGCAACAACGCCGGAAAAATGAAGATCCAACGCCGCCGCCGTCGCCGACTTTTCGAGAGCCGATTTCCGGTGATAGGAGCCTCGATTCGTGAAATTGACACCACCAATGGGTTCCTCTCGTCGAGCTCTTCAAGATGGTGGTCGCCACTTCCATCGCCGCCGTGGTCAACGCCGGTCAACGGCCGGTCAACGGCGGTCAACGCCGGTCAACGGCGACCCGGAGACCGAAAATTGAAGAATGGCCCGTTGGCCTATTTTCGACGTTCCGGACACATCCGCGGCATCGGATTTGCAAACTGGAGTTTCAAAAGTGAAGAACGACGATTCAAAGATTGCACGGTCGAGACCGAACGGTTCGTCCGACCGTCGACGGGAACGATTTTGGTAGTAGTGTTGATCTATTTATTCCTCAATTTAATATTGGAAATAATTATGTATTAATTATGGTTTAATGACTTGAGGAATTGTAAGAAAAAAGGGTGAAATATCGAAAAAGAGAATGTGAGAAAATGTGAATATTTTTACGTAAAAAGCGGAGCTTTTACGTAAAAATTAGGCCTCTGGTTTAGTACGTGGCAGGTTAGAATAGGTTAGATGGTTTTGAGGCGTTTCCTAAACGCCGGAAACCTAAAAATTAAGCGGAAATGCTGCCGAAATTTCTAAAACGGCACAAAGGGGTATTTTAGGAAACGAGGGCTGAAAATGTGATCGGGATGGAAACCTGAGCTCCCTCGATGACCTAGGTCCGGGAAAGAAGGACGGACGTTGTGAGGATTAGTGAACCGCCCCATTAGAAATTTCGTAATGTAAGAAAACGACCCCTATGTCAGAATAGTACCACTCGAGGGACGGGTGCGGTCGAAGTATAAAATTTGGGGCGATTACATCGGTAACGGTAATCCGACAGGCTAAATGGTCATACGGGAGGTATTCAGTCAGTTGACTGGTCGGTTAGCTAGTCAAGGACTAAGTCCGAATGGGATAGTGAGAGACAGTGATTAATTTGTCAAGTAGACAAATTAATCAAGCACGATTAAAAATTAGATATCAAATTTCCCAAAGTAGAGCAGTAGGGTACCGATAGGCATCGGTACCGCACAACGATAAGTTTATTAGTTCCTAACGATAGAGTGACCTAAGAGCGATGTTAATTAATTTATTGGGTAAATAAATTAATTAACAATGATTAGAAAATCAAATTCTTAAGAGAAGGGCAATTAGTACCGATAAGGATCGGTATCACTAACGATAGAGTTTTATTAGTCACTAATGACCACAGTGACCTAAGAGTAAATGTTAACGAATTGCATTATGATTACAGGGAGGTACCTGTATTGTGACGAAGGCGAGAGTATAAACTGTCTGCTGACAGGTAAGTACAACTCCGCCTACAGCATGGATAAAATGAATTTAAAATGATGCTTTTCCAGTATTTTAAGTATGTATCTTGCACACGATGCTGCACAGCATACATAAGAGCATATAGTTTCACAATCGAGTAGATTGATGGAAGAACAAGATAGAAGCCATAGATCCCTACCGCGTAGGATTGGGGACAGCTTAGAGAAGCGTATGGCTAGAACAGTTAAACAAGATGGAAATAAATAGGTGTGTCGTACCGGCTCCTTCAGTCGAAGGGGTTTCCAGTTAAAGAAAGTTCAGGCCACAAGTTGAGCATCAGTTGATGGCTCTTCGGCATTAGTTGACCTCGGGCGTTACCGTTGGTCTGCGCGCACACGGTACTGACACATGGGCCCTAAATAGACAAGAAAAGAAAAGAAAAGTTTGAAGCATAAATGAACATAACCGGATCATGCATTAGTTATAGTTCGCTATGCTTTCTTTTTCAGTAGAGTGCATACAGTACACGATGCTTCTGTCATGTATAAAGTATGTGAAGTTTTATATTCAGTGTTATGACATGTTATGTGATGACATGATATGTGAGCTGATATGTTATATGCTTATATGATATATGATTTATTAAGTGATATATGTCATGCCTTTACGTATGTGCTATGTTTTAAACATGTTTTGCGGTTAACATGTTGTACTTACTGGGCGTAAAGCTCACGGAGTGTGTTCATGCTGTAGGTAAGCATCCTATAGCGTAAACATCAAGGGACGATGATGATGGCGGAGGTGGATGTGAGGATGAGGTTATGGATACACCGCGAGTATTTTTCCGCACAGTATGAGTAAATAATATTTTGAATGGTGACAGTTAAATAGTATTTTGAATAGTAAAGGTTAAATGGTATTTTGGAACAGTAAACAGTATATGTACGAGTAGTATATTTAAATAGTATCTGGTGAATAGTAATCAGATAAACATGTATATAATTATGTATGTATAATTGAAATCCTTATGTTTTTCAAATTCCGCATTTTAATAGTATGCGTACGTGAATAGTAAATACGTACGTGTATATAAAAAAAAAAAAAATCCCTCTAAATTTATAGTCTTAAATTCAGCAAGTTTAAGTATCGTTTTTAAAGAAGCAAGTAATAGAGTTTACAGTGACGGTCCGGGCCGCTGAGGGCACGGGGCGCCACAGTTGGTATCAGAGCGGTTTCCTGCCATCCTACTTCACATCACCGCATGCCTACCTCATCTGTCCAAGTAAGTTAGTTTTATTTTTTAGTCGGTAAATGTTTATCTATTGAAGATAACATTTTATAGTAATGAGACGACGAAATCTATGATGGCGAGGACAAGCTGAAAAGATGCTGAGATCATTATACGAAAAATCACGACCGTGCAGTGCTAGAGAACTGTTCAGAGAAAGAACATGGATTGCTGCTCGAGTTGTACCGATCTTCAGGGCTAGTTGTCCACTAAGTTTTGAATGGCAAACAGTACTCCTGCACTCCATGAGAATGTCAGGACTGGTTTCGCGTTATCAAAGTGATCCCCCGATTGTACGCCATTGATCAGGATAACTGAGTTCTGTTGGCTGTTGATATCTCTCAGGAAGATACTCTCGTGTGTATCGGGATCCTTATGACCAGGATGAGCTCTTAACTGTGTCGAGTTTCGCCATACCACGATCGAGCCAATCTCTGAGAGCAGTCCAGCATCAGCTCCAGTTTTTCTCTATGGGCAAGCAGGGAGTGAAACCGCCTAAGTTCTCTAGAGTTATGGATATACGAGAATTTGTTCATCGGACTGAAAGACTGCAGCTGATGTCCGACGATACAGTTCTAACGTATGCTGTTTACTACAAGGAACCGAAATGGACTTCTACAATACATGCCGAGACAAAAGTGGATCAAAACAGGAGAAGACCTAAAGAGAGAATGAGACCTTGCCAAACAAAATTAGAAGAGCGATCAAGCAGGACTAGCAAGCCTTATCAAGGAGATAGTGAATGCTGAGAGAAAAGTGCTCAACCCCGGGAACCCTGCACAAGCCCAAGGCATTATAGCAGCCGCCATTATGGAGGGTGACCCGGTAGAACCAGCAACCCAACTGGCCGATGAAGAGTTCATGGCCGAGCACCAGCCAGAAGTACACGAGGGCAATAGGGAGCCAATGGAGAACCCCGAACCAGCCCGTATGTCTCCCGAACACCCCATGGAAGAGGAAGATGACAAGACTCTTTCCGATGCCCATCCCGACGATGAGGGAGAGGAGATCCCCAACTGCTTTAGTAATGAGGAATAGATGGGGATGTACGAACCCCAAGTCATCATAGCCAGCGATGACGAGATCAGTTTCGACTGAGAAGAAGAGGAAAACCCAGAGGAGTACTCACTCAGCGATAGTGATGATGAGGAGATGCCTGATACTGAATCAGGATTGTCCTTCCAATAGTAGTAACCCTTCTGCGGGAATGTTAGTTATGAAAATATATAGAGGGAAGCAGCAGCTCTCCCCCGTCAGTTGTAGCACAATGTACTTGTTGGGATCGTATAGGGGAAGTGTGTGTCACTCCCACTGAACCAGAATCTTGAATATATGTATATATATTATGTGAAATATATTATGAGATAAGTAGTAAAGCTTTGCCCTAGGGGCCAGATATAATTTTTTTTCCACAGTGTGAGTATGATATGACAGAAAGTGCAGGACGAATCCTAGCACTCAGACGATGTCCCAATACAATGCGGTAATTGTATTGAACATCACAGTATGAGAGAAAGAAAGATGGATATAGTGTGTATATTTATATCCATAATGGTTTAAGTAAGATTGTTAAGTAAGAAAGAAAATGATATGTGATACGAGTCCCAAGTATAGAATTTAAGAGACTTATATTTTCCTTTTTCGCTGTACGATAGGGTTACATAGGAAAACATGGCAAGAATGAGAGCTTAGTTAAACCCAGCATCCTGAGAGGATGAGTTGATAGCACAGATCGCAGCCATGCGAGAGATGATGGAGAACCAGCAGCGGGAGCTAAACCAGCTTAGAGAACAGCTGGGCCAGCAACCCCAGGCACCACAGTCAGTAGAGATGCCAGCACAGGAGGCTCTAGCAGCCCAGAAACTCTGAGGGAGCAAGCAGCTCCTTCAGCTCAGGAAGCACTAGCACCCATAGTAATGGCTGCTTTCGTAGCAGCAATTATTTTTTGCCAATCCCTAGGGAAGGCGACTTGTATGAGAGATTCCGACGCATGAAAGCGTTAGAATTCTTAGGAATCACCAACCCTATAGAGGCCGATGATTGGCTAACGGATATCCAAGTAATCTTGGATTTTATAGGGTTAACAGATAGAGAGAGAAAGTGATGTACGCATCCTTCACCCTGCGCAATGTGGCGCGTTAGTGGTGGAAGATGGTAACCATTAGGAGGAACATTAGAGAGATGAGCTGGAGCGATTTCATTGAGGAATTCAAGGAGATGTACTTCAACAAGGAAGCACTAGCAGCGCAGTAAGACGAGTTCAACAACCTGCGCAAAGGTAGTATGACTGTTATGGAGGCAGTCAAGAAGTTTGAGCAGCTGGCTCAACTTTTTCCAGATTTAGTACCGACTAAAATGAGAGAGTCAGACGAATGCTGAAGATGTTCAAAATGGAAATCGCAGTTTAGGTCTGTAGCCGAAGCCATGGACCAGTGACACTAGCAGAATGTGTCAGCAAGGCTATCTGAACTGAGTACTGATCGGTTCATGAGAAGGAGCGAAAGGCGTAGAATTTTAAGGCACGAAAGGAGGAGAAAACGCAAGCCGAGTAGGCTCAGGAGAAGCAGAACCCCGAGTCACAATACAGAGGGCAGAATGTGGGAACCGGCCAGAATAATAGGCATTCCCATAACAACAACAAGAGAAAAGGGGAATTAGGGCAATCAAGATTCACAGAAGAATTTCCCTAGAAGAGATACGACCAGGAAGGAATGATAGCCAATACCCGACATGCACGAGATGCGGAAGGAGGCACCCAGGAGAATGCAAGCAGAGAGCAAGTGGTTGTTTCATCTGTGGCAAGGAAGGCCACTATGCCAAAAAAAAAATTGCCACTCCAACCTGCAGAATCGACAGAATCAACCCCACACTGGGAATAATCAACTTCACACCAACCAGACTAGGATCGAAGACCCTTCAATCACACAAGGCATACTGAAAGCTTCAGACAGCTAATGGATAATCTATGCTTACGCGAAGAATGACCCTGAAGCTGTAACTTCTGTAGTGGTGACAGGCCAGCTTTCTATCACCAACTTTGATGTGTTAGTTCTACTTGATTCTGGAGCCACCCATTCGTTGCATCATCAGATTCTGCTAAAAAGCTTAGGACACAACGTTGTCATAAACTGTTGAAGGCGAAAAATCGTTTTCGAACCAATCGGATGTGAAAAGTTCATCTGCAAGGGTTTGTCGCCAGAGCAACCAAAGACGATGATATCAGCAGTGAAGGCTCGCGAGATGCTATCTAGTGGATGCACGGACTTCCTAGTATACGTAGCAGATAAGACTCAAGGAATAGGGATAGGATCCGAGAACATGCCGATAGTCAGGGAATTCGTAGAGCTATTTCCAGAAGGTCTTTTAGAACTCTCGTCAGAGCGCGAGATCTCGTTCGAGACTGAACGTTTACTCGATAAAACTGTTCACCCTGGGGAGCATCCGTACCATTCGTGAAGAAGAAAGATGGACCACTGAGAATGTGCATCGACTACAGAGAGTTTAATAGGATTACGATTAAGAACAAGCATTCATTACCACGGGTTAACGATCTATTCGATCAGCTTCAAGACGCTGTAGTGTTCTCGAAGATCGGTCTACGTTCAGGGTATCATCAACTACAAATCAGGAATGAAGATGTACCCAAAACAGCATTTCAAACGTGGTACGGACATTACGAGTTTCTGTTCATGTCACTCAGATTAACGGACGCACCAGCAACTTTCATGAACTGGATGAACCGCATGTTCGAGGACTATTTGGATAAGTTTGTCATTGGGTTCATCGATGACATACTTATACACTCTAAGACGAAGGAAGAGCACGAAGAGCACTTAATTATCATTTTACGCATGCAACAGGACCATCAGTTATACACCAAGTTCTCCAAGTACGAGTTTTGGCTGGAGAAGGTCCATTTCCTAGACCACGTAGACCCCAAGGAAGGAGTATCTGTGGACCTGGCGAAAATTGATGCAGTTAGCACGTGGCCAGCTCAGAGGAACGTAACGGGAATTCGCAGTTTCTTTAAACTAATAGGATGTTACCTACACTTAGTCGAAGGCTACTCAAAGTTAGCTGCTTAGATCACAGCGCTCACCAAGAAGGGAAAGAGGTATAGGTGAATCGACAAGTGTGAGGAAAGCTTTTAAGAGCTGAAATGAAGACTCACAAGCACTTCAATGCTGACCATTTCAAATGTTGGTTAGGAAAACTTCATGATTTATAGCGCCACATCTAAAACCAAGTTGGAAACTGTGTTGATGTAGAGTGGTAGAGTAGTCGCGTATGCTTCACGACAACTCAAAAAACCTTGAGAAGAGCTACCCAACGCGTGATCTGGAGCTAGTAGCGATAGTTTTTACGATAAAAACATGGAGGCACTACCTGTACGGAGTCACGTGCGAGATTTACATCGACCACTAGAGTCTCAAATGTATCTTCACGCAGAAAGAGCTCAACATGAGGCAGCGTAGATGGCTAGAGTTGGTAAGGATTACGACCGTGAGATCCTATACCATCCAGGGAAAGCCAATAAAGTGGTCAATGCGTAGAGTCAGAAGCATATTACTATGCCTATGGCTATTAGTGCCTTGTCAAGAGCGCTACAAAGGAGTTATGCGACAGCAAGATCAAGATTTTGATAGGGGGATTGTCTAACATGACCCTCCAATCGACGCTCCAAGAAGAGATCAAGATCGGTCAAGATTTTGATTTGTCCCTGCTCAAGTCCAAAAAGGAAGCTATAGAGGACAAGGGTTCAGAGTTTAAGATCCTTAAGGACGACATACTCTACTACAGAGATAGAGTATGTGTTCTAAAAGATGAAGAACTCAAGAAGCGAATCCTTTTGGAACCTTACGAGACGTCATATTCCGTACATCCGGTAGCGAATAAGATGTACAAGTACCTAAAGGAAAGTTTTTGGTGCCTTGGAATGAAGAATGACATTGTCGAGTTCGTCGCCAGCTGCCTTACGTGCCAGAAGGTTAAGGTAGATCACCAGCGCTCAGCAGGATAATCGTAGGAAATTAAGTTACCCGAGTGGAAATGGGACCAGATTACGATGAATTTCGTAATCGGATTGCCGAAGACGTCAAACGATAATGATGCAATCTGGGTGATTGTAGAAAAACTGATGAAATCAGTTAGATTTTTAGCAATGAAAGTTAGCTACTCGGTGGAACGACCAGTAGAAATCTATGCGGCACAGTTCGTGAAATGGCACGGAATACCAGAGTCGATCGTCTCAGATCGTAGTGGACGCTTTACCTCCAGATTTTGGCGAGGTGTTCAAGCCGCATTACGGTCCAAGTGAGAGTTCAGCATAGCATTTCATCCTCAGACCGACAGTTAGTCTGAGAGGACCATACAGATGTTAGAGGACATGTTGAGACCTGCGTCCTAGACTTCAAAGGAAATTGATATCAGAAGCTACCATTGAGCGAGTTCTCGTACAACAGCAACTATCATTCCTCGATAGGAATGGCACCGTACGAGACACTCTGTGGAAAGAAATGCAGATCTCTGGCTCATTAGTACGAGTTTAGAGAGAAACGAGTAGTTAGCTCGGACATCATCAAGAATACCATGTCAGACGTGAAGCTGATACGAGAAACGTTAGATACAGCGCACAGTCGACAGAAGAATTTTGACGATAAGCGCCGTAGACCCCTCAAGTTTCAAGTAGGAGATTCGGTCTTTTTCAAGGCGGCACCCATGAAAGGGGTGATGCGCATTGAAAATAAAAGAAAGCTCAGTCCTAGGTACATAGGACCCTTGAGATAATAGAGAAAGTCGGGAAGGTGGCTTATAGACTAGCACTTCCTCCCGAGTTAGTTACAGTGCACAATGTCTTTCACGTTTTCATGTTAAAGAAGTACGTGCCAAGCAGCTCCCATGTTCTTAGCCAAGAATCCGTTGTAGTATACGCTGATCCGACGTACGAGGAGAGACTCGTGCAGATCTTAGTTAGAAAGGAGAAAGTACTTAGGAATGAAGTATACCGCTAGTAAAAGTGTTGTGGCAGAATCATAGTGTTGAGGAAGCCACATGAGAATGGGAAGAAGACATGAGAAGAGACTTCCCGGAATTATTCTAATTTTCGAGGACGAAAATTTTGTAAGGGGGGTAGGTTGTAATGACCGCCATTTTCATGGCACCTACTTACCATGTAATAAGTCATTAAGGAATAAAATGGACATAATTTAATGTCCTTTAGCAAATTTAAGAAACACGGTCAAGTACATGATCGTGTAAGAGGCTGTGTACTGCTCAGATAGATGAATGTGTTTCAAAGACATGACCGTGTTGAGTAGTCTCAACTAGTACATGCTCGTGTCTGAAATGTACACGCCCGTGTTGCGTTGCACACGCACGTGTAAGAGTCTGTGTAGAAGGCTGTGTAATGAGCCGAGAGCCACTGTAATGACTCTCATGAATTATGAAACTTAATTACTATGTAATGATGTAATTAAGTTAATAAGTACAGTGTGCTTTTCAGTTGAATGAATTAAACAGGAATAATAACGTTTAATTACTATTCATGCAGTGAAAGGGGTAATCGACAGCGAAATCGGTCCACCCTATTATGTGAGTATGCGTTGAGACACGCAATATCAAGAAACCGGTCTAGACGACCATTTCATGATACAGAACTGATGAGCTAGTCATCAGTACGCTCAGACTGGTCATCTGAGCGTAGCAGTGATAATTGCCCTAATAGATGTACAGTATCGAGAAAAGTGGTCTAGATGACCTCTTCTCGCCCATAGACTGACAAAATCAAAGTCAGAACGCTCAGATTAGTCAGTCAGATAGTGAACAGTGAATAGTGAATAGTGAATAGTGAGAAACGCAGTGTCAGGTTAGTGGCCAAGACGGCCTTAATCTGGCACAAAACTGATATATTAATAGTCAGCAGGCTCAATCTGGTCAATTGAGCATAGAATGTAGATTTTGTTTAAGGGATACGCAGTATCGGGATGAGGGTCAAGACGACCTTTTCTCGCCCCGAAACTGATATATTTAGACTCAGGACGCCCAAATTAGTCAATCGGGCACCTGACACGTTTTTCGAGACGGGGTCATGCAGATCCTGAAAACTGGTCCAGAAGACCTCAGATGGACGTAAAACTGATAAATTTGAAATCAGCACGTCCAAATTAGTCAAGAGAGACCGTGTTTGAAATTTCACGCGAAAACGCCTCGTTATGCGTGCACAGTGTCAACACAGTGTAGGCCTAACCACAGTATCAAGAAATTGGTCAAGATGACCTTTTCTTGATATAAAACTGATATATTTGGAATCAGAATGCTCAAATTAGTCATTTGAGCACAAAAAGTAATTTTTGACCGGGAACCATACAGTATCGGGAAACTGGTCGAGACGACCTCGGATGAAGATAAAACTGATATATTTGGGTTCAGCACGCCCAAATTAGTCAGTATAGCCTATCTTAAAATTTTTCAAAAAATTTGTATAAAGGACGAAATTTTGGGGATTCTAGAGAAATAGCCCTCATATTTTTCCAAATTACATTTTCTCCCTCCCATACCACACGAAGATGAACAGTGACCAACTATCGAATCCGGCCTCCGTTTTTGACACCGCCGGCACCATTGGAAAGCTCTCGACGAGCTGATTCCAACGGTGGGCCGAGTCGACCGAACCGATGCCGGAGCACGCCGCACGCGCCGCCCAAAGCCACCGGTGGCCGAATTTTTTCAAACCGCCGTATCTCCGCCGTCCGACGTCCAAATGCCACGATTTCGGTCCCAATGGATTCGTGGTGAAGAGTAGAACAAAACCCAGGCTTCATTTCACATCAACAGCCGCCGAATCGCGCCGCCCCAGGTTCGCCGTCGCCGTCGCCATCGCCGCCGTCGGATCTCGCTATTCCGGCGGAGTTGAGTTGCAAGGTCGGTGTCAAAATGCTCAGAACAACACGTAGATCAAAAGCCCCAAATCAATTTTGGGCAACAACGCCGGAAAAATTAAGATCCAACGCCGCCGCCGTCGCCGACTTTTCGAGAGCCGATTTCCGGTGATAGGAGCCTCGATTCGTGAAATTGACACCACCAATGGGTTCCTCTCGTCGAGCTCTTCAAGATGGTGGTCGCCACTTCCATCGCCGCCGTGGTCAACGCCGGTCAACGGTCGGTCAACGCCGGTCAACGGCGGTCAACGCCGGTCAACGGCGACCCGGAGACCGAAAATTGAAGAATGGCCCGTTGGCCTATTTTCGACGTTCCGGACACATCCGCGGCATCGGATTTGCAAACTGGAGTTTCAAAAGTGAAGAACGACGATTCAAAGATTGCACGGTCGAGACCGAACGGTTCGTCCGACCGTCGACGGGAACGATTTTGGTAGTAGTGTTGATCTATTTATTCCTCAATTTAATATTGGAAATAATTATGTATTAATTATGGTTTAATGACTTGAGGAATTGTAAGAAAAAAGGGTGAAATATCGAAAAAGAGAATGTGAGAAAATGTGAATATTTTTACGTAAAAAGCGGAGCTTTTACGTAAAAATTAGGCCTCTGGTTTAGTACGTGGTAGGTTAGAATAGGTTAGATGGTTTTGAGGCGTTTCCTAAACGCCGGAAACCTAAAAATTAAGCGGAAATGCTGCCGAAATTTCTAAAACGGCACAAAGGGGTATTTTAGGAAACGAGGGCTGAAAATGTGATCGGGATGGAAACCTGAGCTCCCTCGATGACCTAGGTCCGGGAAAGAAGGACGGACGTTGTGAGGATTAGTGAACCGCCCCATTAGAAATTTCGTAATGTAAGAAAACGACCCCTATGTCAGAATAGTACCACCCGAGGGACGGGTGCGGTCGAAGTATAAAATTTGGGGCGATTACATCGGTAACGGTAATCCGACAGGCTAAATGGTCATACGGGAGGTATTCAGTCAGTTGACTGGTCGGTTAGCTAGTCAAGGACTAAGTCCGAATGGGATAGTGAGAGACAGTGATTAATTTGTCAAGTAGACAAATTAATCAAGCACGATTAAAAATTAGATATCAAATTTCCCAAAGTAGAGCAGTTGGGTACCGATAGGCATCGGTACCGCACAACGATAAGTTTATTAGTTCCTAACGATAGAGTGACCTAAGAGCGATGTTAATTAATTTATTGGGTAAATAAATTAATTAACAATGATTAGAAAATCAAATTCTTAAGAGAAGGGCAATTAGTACCGATAAGGATCGGTATCACTAACGATAGAGTTTTATTAGTCACTAATGACCACAGTGACCTAAGAGTAAATGTTAACGAATTGCATTATGATTACAGGGAGGTACCTGTATTGTGACGAAGGCGAGAGTATAAACTGTCTGCTGACAGGTAAGTACAACTCCGCCTACAGCATGGATAAAATGAATTTAAAATGATGCTTTTCCAGTATTTTAAGTATGTATCTTGCACACGATGCTGCACAGCATACATAAGAGCATATAGTTTCACAATCGAGTAGATTGATGGAAGAACAAGATAGAAGCCATAGATCCCTACCGCGTAGGATTGGGGACAGCTTAGAGAAGCGTATGGCTAGAACAGTTAAACAAGATGGAAATAAATAGGTGTGTCGTACCGGCTCCTTCAGTCGAAGGGGTTTCCAGTTAAAGAAAGTTCAGGCCACAAGTTGAGCATCAGTTGATGGCTCTTCGGCATTAGTTGACCTCGGGCGTTACCGTTGGTCTGCGCGCACACGGTACTGACACATGGGCCCTAAATAGACAAGAAAAGAAAAGAAAAGTTTGAAGCATAAATGAACATAACCGGATCATGCATTAGTTATAGTTCGCTATGCTTTCTTTTTCAGTAGAGTGCATACAGTACACGATGCTTCTGTCATGCATAAAGTATGTGAAGTTTTATATTCAGTGTTATGACATGTTATGTGATGACATGATATGTGAGCTGATATGTGATATGCTTATATGATATATGATTTATTAAGTGATATATGTCATGCCTTTACGTATGTGCTATGTTTTAAACATGTTTTGCGGTTAACATGTTGTACTTACTGGGCGTAAAGCTCACGGAGTGTGTTCATGCTGTAGGTAAGCATCCTATAGCGTAAACATCAAGGGACGATGATGATGGCGGAGGTGGATGTGAGGATGAGGTTATGGATACACCGCGAGTATTCTTCCGCACAGTATGAGTAAATAATATTTTGAATGGTGACAGTTAAATAGTATTTTGAATAGTAAAGGTTAAATGGTATTTTGGAACAGTAAACAGTATATGTACGAGTAGTATATTTAAATAGTATCTGGTGAATAGTAATCAGATAAACATGTATATAATTATGTATGTATAATTGAAATCCTTATGTTTTTCAAATTCCGCATTTTAATAGTATGCGTATGTGAATAGTAAATACGTACGTGTATATAAAAAAAAAAAAATCCCTCTAAATTTATAGTCTTAAATTCAGCAAGTTTAAGTATCGTTTTTAAAGAAGCAAGTAATAGAGTTTACAGTGACGGTCCGGGCCGCTGAGGGCACGGGGCGCCACATTTGGGCATTTCTTTGAAAAGTGCTCACTGTGAAAATGACCCAGTAATCTTGGTTTATGTCACAAGATCGGCAGATGATCTCTACAGTGTGCAGCCAGTCCTGTACTACTACTGACTGACGTCCTCCATCAAATATAGGTGGTTGAAAGGCCCTAAAAGCCTGGGTAGCCCTAGCAGAAACTCTCGAGCCAATATGATCTCGTCCACTAACTACTGGGATATCAACTACTACTGGTGGTGGATTAAGTACTGGAGGAAGGGTTAGTGCCCTGGTGGTCACCGGTGCCTTTGTTTGTGGAGTGGCTGGGTTGGCCGGTGCCAGAGAACGTACCGTCAGTTGTCGGGGTAGGGATGACCTAATTATGGGTCTGGTCCACACCCTTGGAGGACCCCTAGCTCGGTATGGATGTGGTTGGAAGTAGGGTGGTCTCGTCATCTAGCTCTTACATAAGGTTGACTTAGTGTAAATAAACTTAACTTACTTGGATCGACGAACGGGATGCACATCAGGCCTTGAGGGACATGGTCAACCTGGCTCTGATACCAACTGTGGTGGCCCGACCTTCATGGAGGCTAACAGTACTAGCATAATAAAGCTTTGAAGTCCACTATGATAGACTATCACCTCAATGGGTCGTCAGCAACTTAATTATAACTTTTCTTTGTTGTTTACTGATCGTGATTTTAAACTTAAATTTATCGTGAGAAACTGGAATTTTTTTTAAATTGAACTTTAAATTGTAAAGTCATAAAGCCTCATAAAATATATACTATAATATATATCAGATTCTGTCATACTTAATTTATATCATGTTACAAACATCCAAAATAACTTTCAAAAGTGCTCAGTGGAAAACATCAGCAGGACTATTCCCCTCATCCAGTCCTGGTGGCAGATGTAGATCCCGGCCCTTGTCCATCCACTAGCTACTGGTGTACAGGCTTCTTACCTGCAATATGAATAAACTTGTGAGCGATAGGCTCAGTAAGTTCAAACATACAAACTGGAACATAAAACATAAAATCATAAAAGTACTATTTGTATAAATAGTAACTTTGACTTTTGACCATAAATAGTAAGGTTGACTTTGACTAATACTATTCATACCAACTTTGACTTAAGCTACTGCACATACAGTTAGTACATATTATGCTCAATTATAGCAAATCTTAAGTCTAAGGTCTTTTTCTTGCATTAAGTACTGGTGTTGGGCCCCTGGATTGATCGTACCATTGTGCGTGCATGACTGAGAGGAACTCTAGAGAGCGACCCACTGGCCAACCCTCTACAGTCTACATAATATTAGACTTTCATACCCAAGACGTACCACCATCGATTTGAAAGCCATATCATATCTGAGCATGAAGAACCTCCACCTGTGTAGGAGGCCAGTACGCCAATACTGGTTTCATTACCGACTTTCTTATGGTTCCTGATCAGTGGCATTATGATTACCTCCTGGGTCTGGAACTCTTTACATCATGTTCTATATTTATGGTTATTTATTTTTCCACGTTAGTGTGCATATATCACCTTAATAATTATTTACATATCATACATAGTATATAGACATATCAAGTAAATTCATGCTACAGACAAGTAAATGTCTGAACTTACAGATATTTTGCTAGCGGTTCCTTTCCTGGGTCAATCGGCTTCCTTATATCACCTTTTCATTGATTCCCTATAATCGAAATAAATCGCGGTTATTTTTAGTATTCATTTCATATCTAAAATATTATAAAAATATAAAATTTCTGGTTTGGATCCTTAACTATTCGTTTTGGGATTCATATTTTCATTTCTGTATTTATTATACAACTAGGATACTATTCTAGGCTTTATTATCACTTTTCTAAACTTTTTGACAAAATGACCATTTTATCTTTAGCCGGATTTTCCCCCGTGTTTCTGACTTACCACTTTATTTTAGCCTTTAGAAATTTAATAAAATCATTATGAGACTTTTACGGCCTTTTTCTAGCAATTTGGAAAATTTTGGTCAAAATGACCATTTTACCCCTTACGAGACCTTAGACTGTGAAATTCTCGTTTTAGCATTTTAACTGGGTATTCTAACCTCAAAAATCATAAAATAATCTTTCTTAGGTCTTACCGAGCTTTTAAGACATTTCTCGCCGAAATGCTCAGATTACTATTCACCCAACCCTCGGGTGGTACTATTCTGACCCTCGGTGTGATTTCTTGTTTTTCTAATCGTTTGGGACCTCATATGGACATTTCACTACTTATGAAATCATCCGTCATCCTTTTCTCAAGCTTAGGTTCCTGAGAGGGCTCGGGTTTCTGGTTCTCGACCCTATTTTTACCCCTCGTTTACCAAATTGCCCTTCAGGGTCTTGAAAATTTCGGCAGCATTTCTGCTGAAATTCTAGGTTCCCGGTGTTTAGGAAACACCTCAAAACCATCTATCTTATTCTACCCTGCCACGTACTATACCACAAACCTAATTTTATATACAAGTTACAAACTTTTACGTAAGATTTTTCATTAAAATCCCATCATTTCTAACGGGATTTCAACCCATTCTTTCTCACTTTTGGGCCCGATTTTATACATAATTTGTACATTCATATATCACTCACTAAACTCCTCATTTCCACTAAGCCTAGCCATGGATTTGGTTATCAACAAACACCAAAATTTCAATTTTTTTCTTGTCCCTAACTTTATCAAAAATTTCATCACACACAAACATATTTGATGAATCCCAAATATTAACCTAAACAAGTAAAAAGTTTCATTCAATCCCTTACTTGTCTCACGGATTTTCTTTGGAAAATCAAACCCAAAATTTTGTTTTCATTTCCATGTCTTTCTCTTGTTTTCTACACATAATTAAAACCATATTCCTTATACACTTTCATCAACACAAGGTTTCACATTGCACATTAGGGTTTCACATGGTTTTTGGTAAAAAATGAAACATAAAAATTTGTGCTTTCCAAATTCATTCCATTCTCTTTATTCATTTCATTTCCACGTGATTTTCAACACCAAAAACCAACAAAATAACATTAAAATTTCATCTTCCTACACCATGCATAGCCCACGGATCTTGTGAGTGAAAATACCCTAAACCTAACTTTTCATGCTCTTAATTCCATACTTGTTTTAAGCACATACCATTTACACACTTTCAAGCATGAATTAACAAAATAAAAATTGAATTTTCTCACTTCAAAACAGTCCATAACCACAAGGATTTTTCCATGAAAAACAAGAAGAAACCGTGCAAAAATGGAAGTTTACCTTGCTTCCTTGATTCCTTGCACTTGGAGACCAATTTCTCACACTTTCTTGAAGAAATTTTGAAGAAAACCTTTTGGTTTCACTAGGGAGGTGCACGGTTGCTATGGAGGCTGAAAACCAAAATTTTTTTTCTGGTTTTTTGTGGCCAAAACTGTGTATATATGCGGCCAAAACTGTGTACATATGCAGCCAAAAAGGAGGGACTAAGTTGCAATTGGTTTAAGGCATTTTTGTAAACTTTTTATGCAATTTTTGAACTCTTTAGGGGCTGCTTTATAATTAAACAAATTAGGGTAGATTTTTTTTTTTGCCCCTAAAATTGCGCCACCTAGTGCCCTAGAACCATCTTGAATTTTTTGATAAACTTTTTTTGACTTTTTATGTTGACTTTGCATCTTAGCCATTGAATTAATTTGACTTTATACCCTAGCCCTTGGATTTGGATGTATCCTTACATCCTTTCAATGTCCCATATTCAATCTTGGACTCCCCTCATTAATTTAGGTCAAACTTTTTGGCCAAAAGTTAAACCGAACAGTTTTGCACCGAAATCGCATAAACGAGTTTCTGAGGCTGTCCGTGCGATCGGTTTTCTTTGTTTCACTCCGGTTTGCCTAAAAATCAATACCATAGGTATTTTATCTTTTAGTACCATACAGTATATTTCTAGAATCTTGGAAATCAAAAAGGCATATTTTGTCCAATTCCGGTTTGGTAAAATTTTCCCCTCCTGAACACACTCTTGTCGGCATTATCAGAACATTTCACCACGTTCTAAATAGTATTAAAATATATGTTTTACAATTATACATATAAAAATCCTTGTATACACATGTTATACAAAATTTCTAAGAACAGTAAAATTTTTCGATTGTGACAGATTCGGGGTTGAGGTTGGGGTTTTATTAGTATTTCAAGCATAACTAGCTACACTTCTTATTCAGGTGCATCCAATTGAGAGGTTTGGCCTTCTTCTTGGCATTGCCTCTGCTCCATCTACTCTAATCTTTGTCTTAGCTCAGCATTTTCTTTCATCTGAAAGGACAGGACACCCTCTTATATTTCATAGGTTTCGCGGGTTCACCATCTTTTCTACTTCCTACGGTCATATGAAAATCAATTGTTAGATTTTCAACAAACATATGTTTACAATATAAGTAAAAATAGTTCTGATCTTCATATAATTTCAAACATCTCATCATTTTGACACATCAAAATTTCATGTCATGTCATTTCAAGATTTTCATATACACATCAACTCGAAGGCTTTTTTTCTCAAAACAGCCTTTCGATATAGTCATACATGTACATATACAGATATATACATCTATACATCTTATATGTTTTTACATCTAGTCCCCTGGTTGAGGTTGGTCCGAAACTAACGAAACTTTTTCTAGATCCTCGTCATCCTCATCCGAACCACTCTCGATCCTTTAATGGGACTCGTCTCCTTTCGTCACCTTGATGGGCCAGCCTCATGGTCATTAGCCATAGGTCACACTCCATAAAGACAATCTAGCATTGCCTCTTACAATAACTGTTCATGTCGCTTGCGCACCATGCGCTCCATCATTAATTCTTCCTCTACTTTAGTTACTGTAAATATAAACTCTCGTAAGGTAGTAGGATATAATGGGGTTATCCTTTGTCGTAGATCTATAGTAAGCCCATTTCAGAATATGTTGCAAAAATCCTCGTTAGTGAGGTTGGACATGGGACATCTCCTCACAACGTTCTCCTTGAATCGTACTACATAAGTGAAGATAGTATCACTAACCAGCATCTATAGTCTCTCTGCCCAGAGAATAAACTCTCTAACATCTATGTATCAGGGCATAGCAAGTGGCGGTGTCACTACCCTACTCTCTAGAGGGTCTGGAACCGGCACTGGACACTTTGGTGGGAACTGCTATATCATGATGTACCGAAACTTAAACCAGTTAAGTCCTAATAGCATGTCCTGGTTGCAATATTCCCAGAACATCCATGCATCCTCACGAAATGTACTAACTACTAATAAAACCCAGCAATCCTAATCAATGTCACATTGGTGCATAATCGTCTTCACATCATGTAGCCAATCTCTAGTAGAAATCCCCTGTTGACCCCCCTCAAAGGTGGGTGATGACTACCTCAGAAGGCATATACTACGCGTACTGATACTCTAGCTCCTACGTGTTGTCATCCTCCAACAACTGGGATATCTATGTCGAATAGTGGGTTAACTACCGGTCGAGGAGGCGGCGCTTGAGTCGGTGCTGGTGCTCTAACCCGTAGTGCTGATGGCTCAGGTATCGGCGGTCAAGATACTGCTTGCTAGGATATGGATGGCCTAATCCCGAGCCTAGTCCATACCCTGATCGGTCCTCTCAATCTATACGGTTGAGGTCACACTTATGGTGGCCTAGTCATCATATATCCTACAAAATATATAACCTCTATAAACAAATAGTTAACTAACTTAAAGAAAGCTAATTTACTTGGATTAACGAGCAGGCTGCGTTTTATGCCAATAGGGATATGGTCAACTGCTCTGATACCAACCTGTGACGCCCCTTATCTCGGCCATGTGAAACCGTTACAATCCAACTTTGTAGTTGATTGCGACAGCCCGTGCACCTCATCAGGTCACCACTAAAACACTTTTACTTTTAAGTTCTCATCTCATTGGGCCCAAAATTTACACCCATCTTTTTTAATACTTTCCTCGCATGAAAGCCATGTATGAAAGCCATATAAACTTTAAAACTAAACTTTTAGTTGTCTTTTGTACAATACAACATAACTTACAAAGATATATTTTTTTCAACTTTGTTTCTCAAAATACATTTTTTTCAATCTCTCTCTTTGACGCTCAGCGGAAGACTGGTAGTAGGACCATAATCCACAGTGGATTCCCTATCCCATTAGCACCGCATATCCTACCGCCATCCAGGTTATTTACTGAATAGGTTTCTTACCTACAACATGAACAAACTGGTGAACTAACAGGCTCAGTAAGTTCAAACATACATATTATGAATGACATAGATTCAAAAATATCAATAATAAAATTTCCTATGAATAGTACTATTCATCCATGAATAATAGTATTCACCATGAATAGTTACTTTGACTTTTGATAGATGAATAGTAACTTTGACTCTAATCGGTTACTATTCATATCAGCCTAACCGAGTCCACTACACTTAACGTTAGTATCGGTTATGCTCAGTTATGGCTTTCATCACATTTTTGGTCTTTATCTTTGTTTATGTTCTAGTTTTGAGCTTATTTTGGTCTTATACCGTTTTCATATGCACGCTGACTATGAGTGGCCTTGGGTGGGACCCTGAGACTAATCCTCCCCAATACATCATCGCCCAAAGCGGTCATTATGATGTGAACTAAAGAATGGTGATGCAATGTGATAACCGAGAATTTTAGATTCTCAAAATATATTAAAATTGTACGTATGTATCAATTTTAATAAATAAAATGTGAAAGAGTTATGTTTTAATACTATTGTGAATATTGTAAAAATATTCCAGCAGTGTTAAAGTGAGTGAGTTCGGAAATGAAAAATCTTACCAAACATATTTGGGTGAGACGGTTCAAAATCAGAGCCAAAAACCCCAAAGTGTACATTGAAATGCACAAAAAAGATAGAAATTTACGGTAGAGAATTTTGACCAAATAGAAGCAAAATAAAACAAACTGATCGCACCGGAGGCGCCCGGAACCCTTCTATGCGATTTCGGTAGAGTTCTGTTTGGTTTGACTTTCAGTCAAAATTTGACCACAAATTAATTAGGGAATTAATCCCTTAATATAATCTGATGACATCACCATTACGATGTCATATATGTATTTTTTTTAGGTTTGGAAAGTAATGTGGAAAGGTGTAAGGCTAGAATTAATTTCCTTTTTGATCAATGGCCATGATCTTGCCAAAATAACATGGGAAAAAAATTTTAAAAGTTTTGAAAAAGGCCATTCGGCCACTTGGAAAGGGAACAACCAAAAATTTTATTTTTGACCCAAAAATATTGCATTTTAGTCCTTAAATAATAAACAAATTGTTGGAAAAAAATTGCATAAAGGTCCTTAGCTTTTGCCTATAAATAGGCTTCAAAATTCATTCAAAAAATAGAAAAATTTGGCCAAACTCTTGTCATTCTTTAGCAGCCAAAATTTATCAAAATTTCACACCAAAATTACACTTTAATTCAAGCTTAGACATCAAGTGATCAATTGGAAGAGGTAAGCCACAATTTTGAAGCTTTCTTGTTGAAATTTTTCAAACAAATCCGTGGCTATTGATGAGGAAAAATAGTGAGAAATTTGATGTTTTGATGTTGATTGTTGATTGGTTTGATGTTTTAGAATTTGAAGCATAAATTAGGTTTAAGAAATAAGCAAAAATTTATGCTTGGTTTCCATGAAATCCGTGGCACTTTTGGTGTGGAAAATGATTTGGAAATTTGGTGATTTGAGTTAGCGTTTATGATCATTTAGTGGCATGTGAATTAAGCATGAATTAGAATCTAGAAACAAGAAATTTTAATGTATTTTTCGTGCTAAAATCCGTCGGTAGTAAACACTAGGAAATGGAAAATTCTTAGTGTTGAACAATGATGAGTAATGTTGATAAAACCTTAGGAAAGAAAACAAAATTCTCCTATGTGGTTTAATAAGAAAATCGTGGCATTAAAGGATAGGGTTGAATGAAAATTTTGTTAGGTTTTGATGTTGTTTTACACATTAGAAAACCTAAGAGTGATATGTGATATTGGAATATTGTGATGAAAAACATTTGGTGATAATTAACATGATAAACCGAGGCTATATTTGGAAAGAATTTGATGTTGTGTATTGATATTTGAATATTGATTAATGTGTAAAATTTTTATACAAAGTTTATTAACTTTGTATAAAATAGGCCCCTGGTATAATACGTGGCAGGTACAAAGGTTCCAAGGCATATCTAACGCTGAGAAAACCTTAAAATACAAGCGGAAATGCTGCCGAAATTTCCAAAACGGCATAAGGGCATTTCGGGAAACGAGGGGTAAAAATATTAGACTCGGGAAGGAAATTGGGACCCTTAGGTGGATTAGGATTGAAAATGGAAAACCAACCCAAGAGGAATAGTAAACCGACCCTTAATGACTAAAATACCTAAAACGGGAAAATTTTCACATTAGAGGTATTTCAGGAAACGAGGAAAAAAAATTAGGTCGGGATAGGAAATCCAAACCTCTCGGGGACCGAGGGCCAAAGATAGGATGAAATTTATTTCAGGAGTAGTAAAATGTCCATTTGCGGATCCAAAACGCTAGAAAAATGAGAAACGACCTTAGGTGACGGATGAATAGTAACCAAGGGTCAGGAAAATAGATAATTGAAATTTTGTAGTAAATTAAGCTGTAAAATGATACAGAATGCTAGAGAATATTATTTTAAGATATTTGGGCTTAGAAAATTCAAGAAAAATGATAAGACAGAATAGTTACGGTCCCGAGACCTGTCAAGGGCAAAATAGTCATTTTGACCAAAAATTTTCGAAAGGCTCGGAAAGGACCTAGAATAACTTAAATAAAATTCTATGACCCAAAATAGAGATTTTAGAATTAAAAATCTAGAGTTTAATTAGTATACGGGCGTATACAGTGAAACATGACCGTGTAAAATAAAACCGAGAGGTACACGGTCAGGGACACGGGCGTATTGCAGACCGTGCACCACATAAAGAATTGAAATGTTTTGTAAAATTTATCACAAAATAAATATATTTAAAGTGATAATTAAGGAAGGATATTGACAGACAATATTATGTCCGTAGGAACCCAAATTAGAGATAGAACTGTAGAGGAGTTCCAGAAGTGGACATTATCGCAGTATTGGTAAGTTCAAGCATTTTCATGTCTGCAACATGAAATACTGTATTACTTTGTTATGTACTAGTTGTACATTAGGTATCAAGTCCTATGGACATTTAGGGATTATTTAGTATCACAGGTCCCATATAATAAAAGGAAAAGAAAATCTAAGGCCTACAGGCAATGGAGGTTAGTGACCTTGAGGTGACGATTAATGTCACTTGGTCAAAATTATAATTGAAAGATAGTAATAAAACCATTTAAGATGTATCACCCCTCCAACATTGTGATGGAGGTTTTTTAGATCCTATGAGATTATAATAAGGGCTGTGAAGGAAGAAGCTCTAGGGTCACTCCCTAGCCTTCCCAATCAGCGCGCAAGATAATTTATCGGTACTGCCATAAAAAGCTCAACACCAGAATGCAAATAGAGAGAGAATAATCAATAATACGATAAAAGCCATAATTGAGCATAACCGAAGCTTACACTAAGTATAGTGAACTCGGTTAGAAAAATATGAATAGTAACCGGTTAGGCTAATGTGAATAGTAATCGATTAGGCTAATGTGGATAGTATCTAGTTAAAGTAATGTGAATAGTAACTTGTTAGGGTAACAATTACTATTCATTAGTCAAAAATCAAAGTCACTATTTATGAATTAATAGCACTATAGGAAGTGGTACTTTTAATGTTTTTGAATCTATGCGATTCTTATTAAGTATGTTTGAACTTACTGAGCCTGTTAGCTCATTGTTTTGTTCATGTTGTAGGTAAAAAACCTGTCCAATAGACTATATGGATGGCGGCAGGATGTGCACGTATCAAGGGATAGGGAATTCACTGTGGACTTGGTCCTGCCATGAGTCTTCCGCTGAGGTTTGAGAGTTAGTGAATTGAAGAGAATGTGTCTTTGAAAAAAAATATATAGTATAAATGTATTATATGTTATACGTTATGTTGTACTCAAAAAGACAACTAAAAGTTAGTATTGTATTTTACATGGCTTTCATACTTAGTTTTCTTTTCAAGAAAGTATGTATTAAAAAGAAAAAAAAAATTGGGCGTAATCTTGGGCCCTGAAAATAAGAGTTGAGAGAAAAAGAGTTTTAAATGGCGGTCCAGATTCGACACAAGGGCTGTCTTGATCGGCAACAGAGTCGGTTCATGACGGTTACGGGTGGTTGGATTCGAGGGCGCCACATGCAAAGCATGGCACAACGTCAAGGGAACCAGTTCAAGTACCAATTGGGCCGGTTACAAGAGCAAGAGCAAAGAGAATTAAAGAAGCACTTAATGGGCTTATTCAAGAGGTTTGGGCTCAATCAAATTCATAGAGGCCCACTGAGCATGATTCATATGATCAACAAGGATGCATTAACTTGATTCAAGCCCATAAGGAATTTAGCTAATTCAATCAAGTCCAAGACAAGCACAAGACGATTTTTTTTTAACCAAGGATTTTCGAATTTATGGCAAAATAACTACCTTTTTTCTTTTAGGATTTTGGTTAGGATTTAGGCAAATTTTTGGTTAGGATTGTAACAAACTTTTAAATTTGGTTATGATTAGATTTCCAAATTTTAGTTAGGATTTAGGATTATCTTTTGTAACAAATTTTTAAACAATTTTCAGATTTTTAGGAATATTCTTTGTAACAATTGCCTATAAATAGGTGCCTCCATGGCAATAAAAAAAACACATCAGTTTATTCATAAATTTAAGAGTTCTAATTCTCTTTTGTTCTTTGAAGAACTATTTGAACTTATCAAAATCATGGCATTCACTTCCTGACTTATCAATTAACCCTTCCATAGTTGATTGTGGCATCTTCCTTATACCAAGGTTCTTGTTTCGCATTAAGCAACTAGTTGAGGTTCAATATACCAAGGTTCTTGTTTTTGCTAAAGCAATGGGTCGAAGTCTCACATCCATTCGAACCTGACTTTAGAATGTTCATGGATTCACAATCTTGATGGGTCTCGCTATTCTTGGCCGGTTTCGCATCACATTGTATCCCCGAAAAACTTGTAAACCTCCACCTTAATATTGGAGGCCGGAACGCCAAACATGATTTCATTACCATCTTTCAATTATAGTTCTGACCAGATGGCATTAATCATCACCTCAAAGTCAGGAACCCTTATTGCCCATAGGTCTTACACATTCTTTCTTTTAAGGGTGTGTCTTAAATTTAGTCACACTCTTTCCATAGTGCACCTACAGTACACTTCTCACTTTCTCATCACATTGGGTGTGTTAGTCTAACTGTACCCTAGTACCCGTAGGACTTTACCTCTATTGTATAATTAGTAAATAATTAAATATCACAGTATTTCATGTTGCAGACATGAAAATACTTGAACTTACCACAACTACGATAACATCCACCTTCGGAAGTCCTTTGTAGTATTGTTATCGTCTCTAGTTTGGGTCCCTACAGACAGAGTATTGTTTGTTAATACCCATCATCATTTATCACATTGGATATATTCATTTTGTTATTAACTTTACAAACATTTCATCTCTTTTTGTAATACACGGCTTGATACAAGCCTATGTCTAAGCCCATGTACCTCTCGGGTTTTCACTACACGCCCGTGTCCCATAGTACATGCCCGTGTCCAATAGGACATGCCCGTGTACTCATAAACTTTAGATTTTTAACTTTAAAATCTTAATTATGGCCTCTAGAATCTTATTTAAAGCATTCCAGATCCTTTACGGTGTAAGGACCGCCTCATTCCTGTAACTTAAGTTCTATATAATGATAAATCGAGGAATGAAATTTGAGCTAATTTGATACTTTTAAATGCAAATTTGAAGAACACGTCAGGTATATGGCTGTGTAAGTGACCATGTACTGATCGAGTTGTTGAAATGTTAGAGGCCGTGTAAGTGTACATGGCCGTGTAATGTGATACGGTTAGGTACACGACCGTGTACTGCTCGGGTAGAGGAACGTGTTTTCAGGACACGGCCGTGTTGAGTAGCCTCAACCAGTATATGCCCATGTTGCCTGGTACATACCCATGTAAGGACCCATGTAGAAGGCCGTGTATGGGACTGAGAGCCATTTTTAAAGGTTTTCATAATACATGAAACCTAATTACTATGTGGAGGGTAATTAAGTTCAAAATACTGTATAATTTCCAATTGAATGGCTTAAACAGGTACTGTGACGTCCCACCCTACGTAGGGTTAAACAATACTATTACAGTCAGCTACTGTTGCAAACTGCAATAGACTGTAACCATTTAGGTCGTCGACAATTTGCTTTTAACTTATTTTGATACCACTTATGATGGCTGGTATCTTATTTTTAACATACTTTCTTTAACATGCTTACTTTAGCTTCCCATTTCAACATGAAAATAGGGAGTAATTTAATTTTTTTTTTCTTTAACTTAAACTTGAAAACTGTGTCATCGTAAAACATTTACTAAAGTAAATCTTTTACATCGTCATAACTTGATATACATCATAAAACATCATTTCAACATTCTTTTCATTACTCTTTTAAATAGCTCAGCGGAAGACTCATAGCAGTACCATAACCCTCGCCCAGTCCCTTGGCACATGCAGATCTCGTTCGTTATCCATCACTTGTCTTATCGTCATGCAGAATGCTTACCTGCAACATAAACAACTTGTGAGCGATAGGCTTAGTAAGTTCAAACATACATTCATGACATATAACAATTCTTACCATATAGTACAAGGTAATTCTGATACCTACTATAGCCTCGGAACATTACATAACGTATATCGTATATTGCTTAACATTCATACTTATCACACATAACCTTATAAACATACTTGTACATATCTGAATATACTTTACATCATAATCCTACTTTCACACTTAGTATCATAAACATACTTAATGTACTTTATAAGTACTTAACATCATAAACATACTTTTGTACTTATCATGCTTTAATCTCATGAAAATACTTTCATACTTGAACCTCGTGAACTTACTATAACGTCATGAACATGCTTTTATACTTAACATACTTGAAACATTGTAGTCATACTTGTGTATACTTGAACATCATAAACATAGCATACTTAACATATGCTACACATTGTAAACATAACATATATATCATACTTATTATCGTGAAAATACTTTCACATTTAACATAATAAATATACTTGTCATGCTGAAATACATAGAACATCGTAAATGTATATAAGCATCGCAAATTATACTTACGTATACTTAAATATCCTTAACGTCATAAACATACTTTCGTACAAACAAACAAGCATACACGTATCGTTTAATACTTAAACATTCATATTTAAATATAACATGCATATTTATCATCATATAGAGCACACTTAACATTGTATGATTAACGTACGTTTATTAACTTATGCGTAATAGTTATAACATATCATATTTTTAACACGAACGTTAGTCATGTTATAATTGTTTATTACCATGAATAGTACTATTCACTATAAATAGTAACTTTATAACGTTATGTTTGCTTAACATTTATACTAGAACGTATTTAACATCCTTCATACCATATCTGACAGAACATATATGATACCAACTATGGCATCAAAATATTAACACAACATATATCATACATTACTTTAGATTTCATACTTAACGTATATAATATTTAAAACATACTTATATATACTTTTCATCATAACCATACTTGACATATTGCACACCGTGAGTATACTTTCATACTTAACATGCTTTAAACATACTTAATATCCTGAGCATACTTGCATTCTTGACATGCTTTAAACATACTTAATATCTTAAACATACTTTTGTGCTATCCTCTACAATTTACATAACATTAGACTTCCGAATCCGGGACGTACCACCATCGGTTTAGGAGCCCTATAATAACTGAACAGAATTTCATGTTTATCATTGTAAACATATCATGATTTAAACATAGCATATTGAACATAAGCTTAACATCATAAATATAACATACTTGACACACTTGTTATTATGAAAATACTTTCACATTTAACATCATGAATATACTTATCATACTTAAATACGTAAAACTTTGTAAATATACTTAAACATCGTAAATACACTTACACATGCTTAAATATCCTTAACATTAAACATAACATGGATCATTAACATAATAAATAATATGCATTGCTTTTGTATTACTATTCATTATGAATAGTAACTTTGAACATGAACAGTACTGTCGATTGTGAACAGTACCGTTGACTGTGAATAGTATCATGGATCGTGAACAGCGACTTTGATTACATCGGTATTCGTAGTGTTAGTATATCTTATGCTCCTTTATGGACTGCATATTTTTTTTCTTGAGTCTTTATCTTTCATTGCGTTTTGGTTTTTGGGCCCCATGATTGGTCATACTGTAATACGCGCATAACTGAGAGGGACTCTAGGGAGTGACCCACTGGCCAATCCTCTACAGTTTACATATCATCAGACTTCCAAACCCGGGACATATCACCGACAATATGGAGTCCTAACAATACTGAATCTGAAAAATTTCCACCTGTGTGGGAGGCTAGTACGCCAATATTGATTTAGTTACTGATTTTCTTGTGGTTCCTGACCGGTGCCATTTATGCTGCCTCCTGAGTCTGGAACTATTTAAATTATTACGTAGTTTATTCTATTGTTTTCTTAAGATTTTATCTCCTATGTTAGTGTGTATACAGCACCTGACTACTAAATTTCTGTCATTTATATCACATAAGCATACTGAATAAATTCATGTTACAGACAGATCAATGTCTGAACTTACAAAATATAACACATAAACATAAACATGTCAGGTCAATTTTCATTTGACTTAGACATAACGCATGGTTCATAACATGACTTTCGTAACATTTAAATCATAGTATCTTGGCACTAAAACTACACATAAAACACATAAACATGACCAGTCATTTATGTGGCAGACATGTAAATATTTAAACTTACATGCTACATATAGAACACATAACACATAAACATGTCAAGTAAATTCATGTTGCAGACAATTAAATGCCCGAACTTACTGTAAATAACACTTAAACATAAAAGTCAATTCATATTTGACTTAGACCTAACACATAAACATCCAACATTTAAAGCTTCAGTCTAATTATTTTGCTTATTCTTATCTTTTCTTATTGTCTTTCATATGATTCCGACCAGGGGGCATTATCATTGTCTTCATGGTCTGGAACACTTCTCATGTCTTTCTTTCATTGTGTGTATTTTATTAAATACACCTTTGTGCATATAAACCTTACATATATACTTTACATTTCACACATAATATATAAACATATTACGTAATTTCATGTAACAGACAATAAAATGTCTAAATTTACTACATATAACACATAGATATAAACATGTCAATTTATGTTGCAGTCAACTAAATGCTTAAACTTGCAACATATAACACATAAAAATCTATACATGTTGCAGACAATTAAATATTTGAAGCTTACCACATATGACACTTAGACATAATAGTCTATTTATATTGCAGTCAATTAAATGTTCGAACTTACTGATACTTCTGCTCGTATCTCCTTTCTTACTTTCTTGGTCTACAGATGTCCTTTGATCGCGTCGGTATCGGATTCCAATAAACGAAATAATCACGGTTATTTTCGTTACTTAAATCATACATAAAGCGTAATAAAACATAAAAATTCTACGTTTTATTTCCCAATCATGAACTAGGAGTCTAATATCCCATTTATAATTTTTCTACTAACTTTTGGAAAAATTACCATTTTGCCCCTAATGGGATTTTTTTATCATAACCTTACTTTACTTTGATTTACAACTTAATTCTGGTCCTTAGAATCTTAATTAAGCCATTCTAAGTCCATTAGGGCTCTTTTTTATCATTCCTGAAATTTTCTCCCAAAATGACCGTTTTGCCCCTGACAGGTCTTTTGGCCATATCATTTTCATTTTATTACTTAGGCTGGATTTTCTAAATCCAAAAATCATAAAATCATTTTTCTTAAGCCTTTTCGAGTTTTTTCAGCCTTAATTGCTGAAATGCTCGGGTCACTATCCACCGACCCTCGGGTGGCACTATTCCGACCCTAGGTCGTTAATCCTCTTTTTTGGGCCTAGATCACGGAGGGGGCTCGGGTTTCCATCCCAACTGTATTTTTAACCTTCGGTTTTGAAAATACCCCTTTGTGCTATTTTTGAAATTTCGGTAGCATTTCCGCTTAATTTTTGGGTTCCCGGCGTTTAAGAACCACCTCAAAACCATCTAACTTAATTCTATTATATCACATACTATATCAGAGGCCTCTATTTTTACGTAAAACTTAACTTTTACGTAAAAATCTTTACATTTTACACATTTTCTTATTTGACTATTTTTCATACACAGTCCATTTTTCTTACAATTTCACATGTAAAAGTACATAATTAATACATAATCATTCCAAAACATAAATTTAGGAATAAAGGACTGAAATCACTACCGAAATCATCCCATCGGCGATCTAACGAACCGTTCGATCTTGCGTGCACAAACTTTTTTTCTCCATTCTTCACTTTTGAATTTTCATCTTTCAATTTCGACACCACAGACATGTTCGGAACGTCGAAAATAGGCCAACAGGCCATTCTTCAATTTTTGGGGTCTGGGTTGGCATTGATCGGCATTGATCACCATTGACCAGTGTTGACCGGTGGCGGTTTGGGCCAAGCTTGGTACCAAAACATAGATCTTGATGAAAGGAACCCATTGGTGGTTTCAATTTCACCAATCGAGCCTCCTATCATTGGAAATCGAGCCTCAAAAGGGCGACGACGGCGGTGATGTCCTTTCTCTGCTGTGTTGGTGTCAATTCATGAAATTGACTTAGGGCTTTGACATTTTGGCCTATTCTAAACCTTTCTGGCTAGGCGGTGTCGCTTACCTCTGCCGAAAATAGTGACTTCCAAGGCGGCAGCATGGCGGTGATGGCAAGGGCTTGGGTAGCCTGACTGGTGGCTGTTAAGGTGAAATGAGCTATGGGTTTTGTTTTCATCTTCACCACGAAACTTTTGGGACCAAAATCATCTTGATCAGAGGTCGGATGGCGGAGAAACGGCCGTTTAAATTTTTTGACGGCCAACGGTTTCGAGCTGCACGTGCGGGCTCCTCCGGCGGCCGTTCCGTTGCGTCGACCCACTATTAGACTCAGCTCGGTGAGAGCTTTCCAACAGTGCCTGCGGTGTCAGAAACGGACACCGTTTCTAGTAGTTGGTTACTGTTCATTCGTGGGGGTGTGGGAGGAAAGAAAAGAAGAGGAAAAAATGTGTGTTTATTTTGAAATTTATGACCTTTTCCCCACTTTTTCGGCCTTTTATACTTTTTTTTTCTTCAAAATTTCAACATGAGCTATCCTGACTAATGTGGGCATGCTGAACCCAAATATATGTTTGGAAATGCCCTAAGCATTAGAGATATTTTGATGTATTTATTTTGAACTGGATAATAAAATTATATATAGAGGTTATTCATTACATTGCTGTATGTCCTCATTCTATTTACTTTAAATGTAAGCAAATATGGCTCCCTGACTGCTTGTGCTAAAACTGTTAGAACGTTGCATGCAATAGACTTTTTTGTATGCGAGAAGAAAATGTTCTAAAGTAAGCGGTCGAAACTAAGGTCTGTAGTCTATGGGGTTAGACCGAGCATCTAACTCATGTTAAGACTATTATGTTGTCTAAAGCCATGGTGGGGACGGTTTGTTTTGACTATCTGGAGCATAGACTCCCAAGTAGAGACATAGATATGTTGCTTGGTGGTGACATATTAGACCGGGACTAAAGCATGATTGATCTACGTAGTCTACTATAAGTGGATCGATATGCTTTTGACGTTTATTGTGTAGTAACCTTAATCCTGAGTGAATGAACTACTTCATGTATATGACTTGTGTACTTTGATGCTCCAATGGCTAAAACGTCTCAGAGGTAGTAAGCCTATAAACCGATTCGTTGGGTGCATGACTTGTATACGATGATGGGTTTGTTTGCAGATATCGGAATCATAACTCTAATAAGGAGTTAAGGGTATCCTCGTAAAGGCATTATACTGGATGTGAAAATGGATAAGGGCTTGGGTCGTCTGCTGGGTGGATGACTTCTTATTCACATATGGTGAATAATCATTTTCTTATTCAGTAGATAATGGAACTTTAAGATAGCCTGATCAGTAGGATTAAACAGACTTTGACCTAAGGCTGATCATGGATATCATATGAGGGTTCTACATATATGACAACGTCAGTGGACAATAGCTTGTTACAGGCTTACGTAATACAGTATATAATTAGGAGTTTAGTTTCAGGGTTATAGTGGTGTGACTCTGAAATTAGTAATCATATGATTGAGTTGT
The DNA here is from genome assembly GCA_035233585.1 of Antiaris toxicaria. Classification (NCBI taxonomy): domain Eukaryota; kingdom Viridiplantae; phylum Streptophyta; class Magnoliopsida; order Rosales; family Moraceae; genus Antiaris; species Antiaris toxicaria. Next base: position 60,362,992 of record CP141154.1, on the reverse strand, counting down.
TCGATAAAGAACGATGATCATATGGATTCATGGGAGCCCGATTATATATGTCCAATTGGTCCCTCTACTAACTCCACATAATTCCGTAACAATTGGCAAATTGATTTGTGTATGCTATTGGCTAGTTGATTATGCATGTATGGTATTGACATAGGATTAGGATGGTGGACAAGATTCTCTCCGGTTGAATTCAGATTTTGTTTTGGATAATAGAGTACACAATTATTCGAGCTCCAAATAAGGTTGCCATGATTTTATTTGAGATTAGATTGGAGTTGTAGAAAATTATCCATGAGAACAAGAATTTGAAATACAACTGTTTATGGATTTTGAAATTTGAAATTTGAAATTTGAATTTGAAATTTGAATTTGAAATTTAAATTTGAATTTTGAATTTGAAATTTAAATTTTAAATTTTAAATTTGAAAATTGAAAATTGAAATTTGAAATTTGAATTTTGAAATTTGAAATTTGAAATTCAAAATTTGAATCACAGTCCAAGTGGAATTCGAATTCTTTTTGGATAATTCCACAAGGCTAGAATTCAAATTTGAGTTGGATTATGAAGAGGAAAATCTTGTTTGAATCCTACTTGAATTTTGAATCCAAATTCCATCAAAAGTGGCCGAATCCAGGAGATTTTCAGTTTTTGTGGATAAGAATGCAGGGAAAAATTCATGTTTCAATCTCAGTTGAATTTGGATTCTCTCCTCCCTAAAGTGGATGAAATTTATTGGATAAATCCAAAGGGAATTTCAAATTTTTTAGTGGATAAGGGTGCGATAGAATTCAAACTAGAAAATCCTATTTGGATTTTCATTCTCCTCACTTTTAATGGCCGAATCTAGTCATGATTTTGGCCCTAGGGAAATTTGGTTATTATGGATAAATGAGGAGATAAAATTCAAGTTAAAATCTTGTTTAAATTTGGATTGGATAATCTCCAAGATTGACCGAATTTTTGGTTGGGATTTACCCTTAGAAAATTCAGATTTTGTGAGTGGATAAGGGAGAAAATCTTCTCCTAATCCAATTCGAATTCAGAGGATCACCTCATGCAAGTCTATAAATAGAGGTCCTGCCACTCCAGTTCTCTCACACCACATACTCTCAGGTGAGCAGGCTTATTGTTGCACAACTTACTGTGACAATAAGTTCTTTAGAGATCTAGGTGGTCGGAAGAAGACTAGCAGTGCTAGCATACCGATCAGGGAGTGCCCACACACTTAGCCATTCGGGAATTGGAGAATAGTAGAGAATGCTAGTTAGTTGAAGCCCTCCGATCATTCTCCTTCTGCAAATTGGTGTCCTCGAGGTATGAGTTTAAATTGTTGTTGGTTTATTGTATATGGTATCATGAGATATTTAACGATCTTGAAAAAGATTTTTATTATTCCGTTGCGCCACTCTGATACGTTTTTACCGATTTATTTCCTGCAATTGGTATTAGAGCCATCTCTTGACTATGCTATGTACATAAATTAGATAATTAATTAGTCTTTTTATTTATTTATAGATTTGATATTTAGAGAGTGGCATTATAGGATTCCTTTATGTTGTTATCGTGTATTATGTATGTAGTATGTGGTTATTTTAATTTTTTGAATTATTATAACCATGTTTGTTTTATGCCGGTTATGGTTCCTTAGAATTTAGAAAATTATATCTAGGAATTTTTATGTAACCATGGGAGTAGTTTATTAACACTGTAATTTTCTCATGTATTTTAATTTTTTGTCTCTTAGAATTATTATGATTAGAATTTTTATACACCGGAAATGGTTTAGGAATTTTTACGCAATTATTCTTGGAGGAGATTGAAGTTAGAAGACCATAATTTATTTTTCCCAAAAGTTAAATTTAATTTAAAGGTTGAAATTTTGATGTGTGGAAAATTTCAATTTAATTAGGATTCAAATTAATTTTTAGAGATCCTAATGGGTAAATTGAAATATGACACGAAAATCGAGGACCAACCCCTCGGGATGGACCACCAGCAGTGATGGGGCTACAGCCCCTGCCCTCGGGTAGGATGGGGCTGCGGCAACCCCTGCCCACGGCTGCACCAGCCTGCAGCCGAGGGTGGCCATGGCCCCCTAAGGGCCGTCTGCAGCCGGGCAGGCTGCTGTGCCCAGCCCAGGCGTGCAACCTGGGGCTGCACATGGTGCGATTGTGGGCTGCCAGCCCCCCCGGTGGCTGGGGCCTACCCACAACGGCTGCCGGTGTGACGCCTCGTGCCCTAGGCGGCCCGGACCATCACTGTAAAACTACTATTTCTTTATTTTTACTTATACTTTCTTGTAATTGAATATTGCTTACTTGAAATATCTTTAATAGGTTACCCTAATTTTAGAAGAAATTTTTTTTTTTGCACACGTATTTACTATTCATGTACATGTACTATCAAAAGCAGAATTTGAAACATAATAATAATCTTGCAAACATACTTATACTATTGATTTTGTGGAATAGTATTTTTGAATAGTATCAATCAGCTGCTATTCGAAAATACTATTCAACTATTACTACTCAAAAATATTGTGTAAGCATTACTGTTCAAAAATACTATTTAACGATTACTATTTAAAAGTACCATTTACTGGTACTGTACTGTTACTGTTCAAAATACTGTTTACTTAAACTGTGCAGAAGTTAAACTCATATGGTGTCCATAACCTCGCCTCACATCTGCCTCCGCCACCGTCATTGCCCATCGTGGCTTATGCCATAGGACGCTTACCTACAACATGAACACACTCTGTGAGCTTATGCCCAGTAAGTACAACATGTTAACCGCAAAACATGTTTAAACATAATACATACTTAAAACGCATAAGCATGCAAGATAGTCACATATAACACTTAGCATATACCATATCATCACATATCATGTCATAGCATACAAACTATATACCATATGCATACAGATTACTTCATGTAAAAGCATGTATCTTACTGTAGCTGAAAGCATAGCGAACTAATGTGGACAGTGAACTATGCATGATCCGGTTATGTTCATTTATGCTTTAGTACTCTTTTCTTTCTCTTGTCTATTTAGGGCCCATGTGTCAGTACCGTGTGCGCGCAGACCAACGGTAACGCCAGAGGTCAACTAATGCCGAAGAGTCATCAACTGTTGCTTAACTTTTGGCCTTAAATTTCTTTAACTAGAAACCCCTTCAACTGAAGGAGCCGGTACGGCACACCTATTTATTTCCATCTTGTTTAACTGTTCTAGCCATACGCTTCTCTAAGCTATCCCCAATCCTATGCAGTAGGGATCTATGGCTTCTAACTTGTTCTTTCATCAATCTACTCGATTGTAAAACTATATGCTCTTATATATGCTGTGCAACATCGTGTGCATGTAAGGCATACTTAACATACTGTAAAACCATCATTTTAACATCATTTTATTCATGCTACAGGCGGAGTTATACTTACCTAATTGCAAGCACTTGTATTCGCACCTTTAGAATTTTGCAGGTTACTACCTGTCATCAATAACGTCTCTCGTTAATACCTTCTCTAAGTCACCAATACTGTTAGTGACTAAAGTAGATAATTACTTGATACCGATTACCATCGGCACTACTTACTCTCTATCTCAAGAGTTAACTTATTCGTATGTGGTTAATTAATTTATGGCCCCATAAATTAACTACCACGTCCTTAGGCTACTTTTGCCTATACTCGTCTTTCATGTGATACCGGGGTCCCTTGGTACCCTATTGGCCTATCTGGGAATTTGGTGTCTAATTTTCGTCACGTTTGATTAACTGTCTTCTTGACAGTTAAATCAACATTCCTCACAATGTTGCTCTGAACACGGTGCTTGACTGATTTACCGATCAGTCAACTGACCGGTTACCTCACGTTTTGGCTACTATGTGTAGGCTTGGTATAGTAACCGTTCGGGTTACTTTGCTTGTTTGGGTGTGGCAGCCTACCGGGCTACCTTGCATTATGGTGTAGTAGCCGACTAGGCTACCTCTACCATATCTTACTAAAAACGTCCCTTGTTCTTTGTGAAATTCCTTTGAAAACTTTGTTCAAATCTAGAAATTCTTACAAAAGGATTTTTCATTTTGAAAGGGGTATGGTGTCCCCACATTTTTTTGAAAGCCAAGTGTTTGAAATGGTTTGAAAAGGGTATGGTGTCCCCACATTTTTGAAAACGAGTCTCACCTCACCCCGTTGGAGGATGAGGGTGTTTTTGTTGAAATCATTTCTAAGTTATTTAACGGGAACACATTGTAAATGTGCTAAAAAAAATGTGGTGTTGGACCACTTTTGAAAATAATTTGAAACTTGTTCGAAATGACTTTGTTTGAGAAATTGGCGTTCATGAAACTTTTCATCCTCGACAAAATGAACAATTCTTATGTTCATTTTGGAGCCTAATTCTAACTCTAACGACTCCTAAATTCATCAAACCCGTGGCCTTTGTGCCCAGTTTTTATAAAAGTTCCAGTTTTACACACTTTTGAAAACAGGTCTGTTTGGAGCCTGAAACGGCCAAATTTTTGAAACCTACATGAGTCAGTTTCAAGGTTTCGTTGAGATCTAAAACTTTTATGTTTTGACCAAATTCTGGTTCGACCTCTAAAAGGGTCATTTTAATTAAAATCTGAGACTGTTCATTTGGTCCGGATTTGTTACTCCCAGTTTTGGACACCGAACCAAAACCAGCCGAAAAGCCTATCATACGTTCATTTTTCGCCAATGGCTATTTGATGTAAAAACGACCGTATCGAAATTTTCTTAAAACTTTATGTTTTACCAAATCCCAGATTCGGATTCTAAGTGGGTCAAACTGGCCAAAATCTGTGGCTGATCCTGGGGATAGATTTTGTGTCCAGCCACCCTCTACACACTCATGCACACACATATCTCAAACCACTTGTAAGCTAAAGTAAACACAACCACAACCACAAAAACTTTAAAAACTAAAAGCTAAGGGCTCAAATAACTTATTACAACCCATGTGCATAACCAAATACATATAAATCTCCTTTGATCAAAAACTTAAAAACAACTAACCACAAAAGATGGGGGTTTTCGGTTTATACATTAGAGTGCTTTGATCCAAGCACAACCGGGCCAAGGGTGGCTGTCAAGGCTCCATAGAAAACAAAGAGGGTTGAGGGATCATTTGTGGTAGAATGAGAACACAAGGAAAACAAAACGTTTCTCTTAATATCCAGCCAAGATGAAAAATTACACCATAGAAAAAATTTCGGTTCTAGGGTCTTACCGAAACTACCTTGGAAGAGTACATCTCTAACAACTTGTGTGGCCAAGCTTTTGTGTGAAAGTTATGTGAAAATATGGGTGGTTTAGGGGCTGAAGAAGGGTCGGATTTTCTGAAGAGAAAGGGGAGAGAAAGCTGTATTTTTCTTGAGAGTTTTTGTGAGCAAATGGGAAAAGTGAAACCTAAGGGTGGTTGCACCTTTTTATAGGCAACTCTAAGCAACTTTGCTTAACTCTAAGCCCTCTTAATTAAGCCATAATTTAGCTCAATTGGGGGACAAAATTCTGTGCTGCAGCCCTTGAAATTTCGGAGCCATGATGGAGGGTGAAAGGGAGCAAGTTTGCATTAAATGGTCATGGTCCTCTTGTCCTTAAAACCCCATTTTTTTAATCTAAAAACTCCAACACATCCCTTGATTTAAGGGATCACTTTCAGCTGGTTTTGCAGCTGGTTTTGCAGCTGTTTTCCTAACCAAAGGGGCATGGTTTGGTTGGGGTAAAAGTCCAACCGAATCGGTTCTGTGCAGTCTAGTTTTCTACTGCGTTTTTCAGCCCTTTCTCGGTAGTGTTCTAATTTTCATCCAAAAATTGGATTTTCTAAATCTGATTTTTGTACTGATGATTTCTAATTGTTTTATACTGTCTAAGAGCCCATTCTATGCCAAATCACTATTCATTTCCTATACTGCGGTAGTGTCTACACTGTGTTGTCCTTTCACACGTAAACCGAGGCGTTCCTAGGCGAAATTTTAGACACAGTCTCTCTTGACTAATTCGGATGTTCTGATTTCAATTTTATCAGTCATATGTCCGTCTGAGGTCGTCTGGACCAGTTTTCAGGATCTGTGGGGTCCCACCTCGAAAAACGTGTCAGGTGTCCGTTTGACTAATTTGGGCGTCCTGAGTCTAGATATATCAGTTTTAAGTCAAACTAAGGCCGTCTTGGCCAGTAACTTGACACTGCGTCTTACACTATTCACTATTCATTATTCACTATTCATGGTTCACTGTTCTCTGTTCTAACTGACTAGTCCGAGTGTTCTGACTCTGATTTTGTCAGTTTCTGGGTGAAAAGAGGTCATCCGGACTATTTTCTTGATACTGTACCATACTAGGGAGATTCTCGTTGTTGTGCTCAGACGTTTGGTCTGAGTATTTCAGTGATCTGCTCACCAGTCTTGTGTCAGGAAATGGTCATCCAGACCAGTTTCATGATCATCCTAATCCTGTGTCATCACCATCCATGCATAATAAACCAGCCAATAGCATACACAAATCAATTTGCCAAACGTTAAGGAATTATGTGGAGCTAGTAGAGGGACTGATTGGACATATATAATCGGGCTCCCGCAAATCCATATGATCATCATTCTTTTACCGAACAACTCAATCATATGATCACTAGTTTCAGAGTCACACCACTATAAACCTGAAACTGAACTCCCAATTATATACCGTATTACGTAAGCCTATGACAAGCTATCGTCCAATGACCTTGTCATGTATGCAGAACCCTCATATGATATCCATGATCAGCCTTAGGCCAAAGTCCGTTTAATCCTACTGATAAGGCTATCTTAAAGTTCCATTATACTACCGAATAAAGAAAATGATTATTCACCATATGTGAATAAGAAGTCATCCGCCCAGCAGACGACCCAAGGCCTTGTCCATTTTCACATTCAGTATAATGCCTTTAAGAAGATACCCTTAACTCCTCATTAGAGCTATGATTCCAATATCTGTAAATGAACCTTTCATCGTATACAAGTCATGCACCTAACGAACCGGTCTATAAGCTTACTACCTCTGAGACGCTTTAGCCATTGGAACATCAAAGTACACAAGTCATATACATGAAGCTGTCCTTTTACTCGGGATTAAGGTTACTGCATAATGAACGTCAAAAGCAGATCGATCCACTCAATGCGGACTTCATAGATCAATCACGCTTTAGTCCCGATCTAATATGTCACCACCAAGCAACATATCCATGTCTCTACTTGGGAGTCCAGCTCCAGACAGTCAAGACAAACCGTCCCCTCCAAGGCTTTAGACAACATAATAGTCTTAACATGAGTTAGATGCTCGGTCTAACCCCATAGACTACAGACCATAGTTTAGACTGCTAACTTTAGAACATTATCTTCTCGCATATAAAAATCCATTGCATGCAATGTTCTAACAGTTTAACACAAGCAATCAGGGAGCCATATTTGCTTACATTTACTTTAACATGTAAATAAGACGAGGACAGATAGTAATGTAATGAATATCCTCTATATATAATTTTATTATCCAGTTCAAAATAAATACATCAAAATATCTCTAACGCTTAGGGCATTTCCTAACATATGTCTCTTTTATAGACAATTACTCGAGGTATGGATATGTGTATCTGATGCACTGCAAGAGTGAAACCTTTGACAAGTTCAAAGAATATCGTGCAAAAGTGGAAAAGCAATTGGTTAAATCCATAAAGACACTTCGATCTGATTGAGGTGGTGAATACCTCTTTGATGATGAGTTATTCAACGCTGCCATTATCATTCTGGGAATATGCTTTACAAACAGCATGCTATATTCTGAACCAGGTTCCAAGCATATCAATACCCAGGGCTCCGTACGAATTGCGGTGTGATAGGAAGCCCTCCCTTAGACATATGAGAATATGGGGCTGCCCGGCACATGTACTGGATGGGGATGCGAAGAAGTTGGAACCGAGATTAGAATTATGCATGTTTGTAAGGTATCCTAAGGGAACTAAGGAGGTCTGTTCTATAACCCGAAGGAACAAAAGGTCATTGTTTCAACCCATGCGATCTTCTTGAAGGAAAGTCACATGAATGACTTTAAGCCTCGAAGCAAAGTGGTGTTAGAGGAGTTATCGGGTGAAAGAATTGCTCCATAAGTTTCGATCTTGGATGCAAGTCCGAGTTCCGGTGAAAGACCTGCAGACGATCAATAATTTAGGGTGCCTCGTCGTAGTGGGAGGGTTTCAAAGAAACCTAATTTCTTCATCTATGATGCTGAGGTATACCAGGCTGAGGCTCATGAGCGTGAGGCTGATCCGGTCACCTATGATGAAGCTATAAATGATGTTGATTCTAAATCTTGGAAATAGGTTATGAACAATGAGATGGATTCTATGAAATCCAACTCTATTTGGGAACTTGTAGATCTGCCGGATGGGATAAAACCCATTAGATGTAAGTGGGTCTACAAAAGAAAGAAGGATGCGGAAGGGAGAGTGGAAACTTTCAAAGCTAGATTGGTTGCAAAGGGGTACACGTAAAATGCTGGAATCATTACGATGAAACTTTTTCACCCGTTACTATGCTGAAGTCTATCCGTATTCTTCTGTCCGTTGCTGCAGCTCTCGATTACAAGATCTGGCAAATGGACATCAAGAAGGCATTCTACATGATACAGCCAGAAGGGTTTGTGGCAAAAGGCCAAGAAAGGAAAGTTTGCAAGTTGCTTAGATCCATTTATAGATTAAAGCAAGCATCCCGCTCATGGAATCAGAGATTTGATCAAGAGATCAAGACATTTGGTTTTGAGTAGAACATTGATGAACCTTATGTTTATAAACATATTAAGGATGGAAAGGTGGTCTTTCTGGTACTCTATGTCGATGATATACTACTCATTGGGAATGATGTAGGGAACTTATCATCAATCAAGCTTTGGTTGCATCAACAGTTTGACATGAAGGACTTGGAAGAAGCTAATTATGTTCTGGGCATTCGTCTCTTTAGAGATCGAAAGAATAAAATGATAGCGTTATCCCAAGCTTTATACATAGATAAAATAATTGACAAATATGCAATGCAAGAGGCAAAGAAAGGTTCACAACCTCCCATTGCCGGTCTAACTCTTTCATTGGATGACTATCCTAAGACATCAGAAGAAAGAGAGCATATGAATAAGGTCCCTTATGCATCTGCTGTGGGTAGCCTTATGTATGCTATGCTTTGCACTTGCCCGGACATGTGTTTTGCAGTAGGTATGGTGAGTCAATATCAAGCGAATCTTGGAACTAAGCACTGGCAAGCAGTAAAGCATATACTCAAGTATCTTAAGAGAACGAGGGATTATATGCTGGTATATTCTGGAGGGGACCTGACACCCGTAGGATACACGGACTTAGACTTCTAGACTTGCAAGGATTCAAGGAAATTAACATTAGGATCAATGTTCCTGTTCGGAGGAGGCGCCATTGTGTGGAGGAGCATGAAGCAGTATTGCACAGCTGACTCTACTATGGAGGCTAAGTATGTGGCTGTGGCTGAGGCATCTAAAGAAGAGGTTTGGCTCCGTAAGTTCTTTAGAGACCTTGAGGTCATTTCGGATGTTGATAAGCCTATCACACTTTGTTGTGATAACACTGGGCCTATTGCTAACACAAGGGAATCTCGGCACCACAAGAGGACCAAGCACATAGATCGAAGATATCACATTATTAGAGGGCACGTGGAGACAGGACAAGCAGATATATGTAAGATCACATCCGAGGATAACATTACCGATCCCTTTACTAGGACTTTGGTGGCTAGAAGCTTTGAGAGGCATGTAGAGGCGATGGGGATGCGTAACATGGCACATCTACTCGTTTAGGGCAAGTGGGAGATTGTTAGGAAATGCCCTAAGCATTAAAGACATTTTGATGTAATTATTTTGAACTGGATAATAAAATTATATATAGAGGTTATTCATTACATTGCTGTGTGTTCTCATTTTATTTACATGTTAAAGTAAATGTAAGGAAATATGGCTCCCTGACTATTTGTGTTAAAACTATTAGAATGTTGCATGCAATGGACTTTTGTATGTGAGAAGACAATGTTCTAAAGTAAGCGGTCTAAACTAAGGTCTATAGTCTATGGGGTTAGACCGAGCATATAACTCATGTTAAGACTATTATATTGTCTAAAGCCATGGTGGGGACGGTTTATCTTGACTTTCTGGAGTATAGACTCCTAAGTAGAGACATAGATATGTTACTTAGTAGTGACATATTAGACTGAGACTAAAGCGTGATTGATCTACGTAGTCTGCTATGAGTGGATCGATCTGCCTTTGACGTTCATTGTGCAGTAACCTTAATCCTGAGTGAATGAACTACTTCATGTATATGACTTGTGTACTTTGATGTTCCAATGGCTAAAGCGTCTTTGAGGTAGTAAGCTTATAGATCGGTTCGTTGGGTGCATGACTTGTATATGATGAAGGGTTTGTTTGCAGATTTCAGAATCATAGCTCTAATAAGGAGTTTAGGGTATCCTCTTAAAGGCATTATACTGGATGTGAAAATGGACAAGGGCTTGGGTCGTCTGCTGGGCGGATGACTTCTTATTCACATATGGTGAATAATCATTTTCTTATTCGATAGTATAATGGAACTTTAAGATAGCCTGATCAATATGATTAAACGGACTTTGACCTAAGGCTGATCATGGATATCATATGAGGGTTCTGTATACATGACAAGGTCATTAGATGATAGCTTGTCACAGGCTTACGTGACAAGGTCATTGGATGATAGATTTTCAGTTTTTGTGGATAAGGATGTAGATAAAAATTCAAGTTTCAATCCCAGTTGAATTTGGATTCTCTCTCCCTAAAGTGGACGAAATTTATTGGATAAATCCAAAGGGAATTTCGGCGTTTTTTGTGGATAAGGGTGAGATAGAATTCAAGCTAGAAAATTCTATTTGGATTTTGATTCTCCTCACTTTTAATGGCCAAATCTAGTCATGATTTTGACACTAGGGAAATTCGGTTATTATGGATAAATGAGAAGATAAAATTCAAGTTTAAATCTTGTTTAAATTTGGATTGGATAATCTCCAAGATTGGCCAAATTTTTGGTTGGGATTTGCCCCTAGAAAATTCAGATTTTGTGAGTGGATAAGGGAGAAAATCTTCTCCTAATCCAATTCGAATTCAGAGCATCACCTCATGCAAGTCTATAAATAGAGATCCTGCCACTCCAGTTCTCTCAGACCACAGACTCTCAGGTGAGCAGGCTTATTGTTACACAACTTACCGTGACAATAAGTTCTTTAGAGATCTGGGTGGTCGGAAGAAGACTAGCAGTACTAGCATACCGATCAAGGTTCAGAGTGCCCACACACTCAGCCATTCAGGAATTGGAGAATAGTAGAGAAGGCTAGTTGGTAGAAGCCCTCTGATCATTCTCCTTCTGCAGATTAGCGTCCTTAAGGTTTGAGTTTAAATTGTTGTTGGTTAATTATATATGGCATCATGAGATATTTAACGATTTTGAAAAAAAATTTATTGTTTCGCTGTGCCACTCTGATACGTTTTTACCGATTTATTTCCTACAATATATCAGTTTCGTTTTTATCTGAGGTCATCTTGACCAGTTTCTGATACTGCGAATTTCCGGTCAAAAATTACCTTTGTACTCAATTAACTAATTTGAGCATGCTGATAAGCTATTCTGACTAATTTGGGTGTGCTGAACCCAAATTTATCAGTTTTAACTTCATTCGAGGTCATCTTGACCAGTTTTCTGGTACTGCATGTTTCCCGGTCAAAAATTACTTTTTGTACTCAAATGACTAATTTGAGCATTCTGATTCCAAATATATCAGTTTTATATCAATAAAAGGTCATCTTGACCAATTTCTTGATACTGTGTATGACACACACGCATATACACACATAAAATCACTACATTTCCTATTTTTAACATAAAATTCATCATGTACATTCCATGTACCAATTTTTCGAGAATGATAAAATTTTCCGATTGTCACAGGTACGGAACTATTTAAATACTATTTATGCAGTGAAAGGGGTGATCGACAGTGAACCTGGTCTACCCTGTTATGTGTATGAACGTATGAGACATGCAGTATCATGAAATTGGTCCGGACGACCATTTCCTGACACAAGATTGGTGAACAGATCAAAAGAACGCTCGGACCGAACATCTGAGCACGATAGCGAGAGATAAACCCTAGTAACAATACGACATCGAGAAAATAGTTTGGATGACCTCTTCTCACCTAGAGACTGACAAAATCGGAGTCAGAGTACTCAGACTAGTCAATTAAGTTGAAAGCAGTGAATAGTAAATAGTGAAAAAACGCAGTGTCAAGTTACTGGCCAAGACAGCCTTAATTTGACCTAAAACTGATATATTAACGATCAGTAGCCTCAATCTGGTCGATTGAGCATAAAACAAGAATTTTAGTTTGACAGATACGCAGTATCAGGATGAGGGTCAAGACAACCTTTACTCGCTCCGAAACTGATATATTTGGACTCAAAACGTCCAAATTAGTCAATCGGGCACCTGGCACGTTTTTCGAGGTGAGGCCTCACAGATCCTGGAAATTGGTCCAAACGACCTTCGATGGACTTAAAACTGATAAAAATGGAATCAGTAGGTCCAAATTAGTCAAGAGAAACTGTGTCTGAAATTTCACCCGGGAACGCCTCGGTTTACGTGCGAAAGGACAACCAGTGTAGATACAATCACAATATAAGATGTGAATAGTAAATTAGACTGATAATGGGCTCTTGGACAGTATAGGAACTTGCAGTACAAAAATCAGATTCAGAAATCCAATTTTCGTGTGAAAATTGGAACACTGCAGAAAAAGGATCGAAAACCGAACGGTAGAAATTAGACTGCAAAGAGAAGACTTTATAGATGAATTCTCCCCCTAGAAAACCATGTGCCATTGGCCATAAGGCCTCCAAACACACCACTAACAAGTGGGAAAAGTTTTCCCTAAAATTAGGGATGTGTTGGACCATTTGTTGAATAAAATACTCAACATTCATCACATGGTCCAACATTGCATTTAAGGCCATTTGACCCTTTTTGGCTGTAGCCATCCCACAAATTTTTGGGCAGAAAAACAGCAGATTTTTGTCTCTTGATTAGGCTAAAATGGTGGACAATTAATTAGGATTAAGTTTAAGCAAGTTTGATTAATTTTGCCTATAAAAGGCACACATGACAACAAGAGCTCATTTCTTTCTTTTGGCTTCCAAAACACAACATTTTTCTCCCCTTTTCTAGCTGCAATCGACCCCCTCCCCCAAACACTCACATTTTCAAGTCTTAAATCATACCAAAAACTTACCAAAAATCAAACCTCACAACCTTATGTTAGGAGGATTCGAATCCAAGTCGTTCTAAGGCACCAAGGGTAAGTTTTCAAAATCCAATCATGTAGTTTTTAGTTTTTGTTTTGGTTTGATTTTTAAGAGAAAATTTTTGGTATTGTGTCTAGCAAAAACTGACCTCATTTCCCTTGGTTTCCCATGACCATATGGTTCATCAAGCCTTGGCTCAAAAACGTGCTTGGTTCAAAGCACAAAGGTAAAAACCGAAACCTTCCCTTTTGGTGATTTAGTGATTTTAAGTTTTTGATCAAGGCCATTTATGTGTATTTGTTTATGCACATGATTTGTAATAATTTTATTTTGAGCCCTTAAGATTCCATTTTTATGTTTATGTGGTTGTGATTATATTTACAATTTTTACGAATGTCTATTGTATGTGCGATGCTACGAGTGTTTACGTACATGGCTGGACATAAATCTATCCCTAGGAAAGGCCACGGATTTTGGCCATTTTGACCTACTTAGGTTCCAAATTTGGGATTTGGTAAAACACAATGTTTCAAGGAAATCTTGATACGGTTGTTTTTACGTCAAATAGACCTCGGTCAAAAACGATGTTAATATAGGTTTTTAGAGTGTTTTTCACTCAGTGTCCAAAACTAGGAACAAAATCCGAATCCAAAAATTTGTCTAGGATTTTATCAAAAATGGACCACTTAGAGTCCGAATCGATTCTCAGGCTCAACATAAAAGTTGTAGATCTCATCAAAATCTTGAAAATAACCTATGTGTATTTTAAAAATTTGGCCGTTTCGGGCCTCAAACAGAGCCGTTTTTACAAAGATGTAAAACTGGGAATTTTTCAAAAAACTGGGCACAGGCCCACAGGTTTAATAGAATTAGGAGCCGTTAGAGTTGGATTTAGGCTCCAAGGTGAACAAGCAATTTGTTCATCTTGTTGAGGATGAAAACTTTTATGTTTGCCAAAATCACAAACAAAGTCGTTTCGATCAAGTTTCCAAATGGTTTTAAAAAGTGGTTCAAAACCACCTTTAAAATGCAAGCATCAAAAAATGTAATTTATACTCTTCAAAATAAAAATGTGTTTTTAACACTTTAAAATATGAACAAGCTTTTCATAAAAACATCCCCCACCTTCCAACGGAGTGATAAGGGGACGGTTTTAAAACAAAGAATTTTCCCAAGAATTTTACAAGCCAAACCATACATTTTTTTCAAAGTAAAATAGTGTGAGTAGCCCGGTAGGCTACCACACCAAACAAGCCATAGTGGCCTAGTGGGCTATTACATCAAGCAAGGAATAGTAGCCCGGTAGTCTACCACACCCAAATTGATAGAGTAACCCAGTCGGTTACTAGAGCAAGTTTACGCATAGTAACCCGATAGGCTACTTAGTTGCCAACACGTGAGGTAACCGATCAGTTGGCTAATCGGTAAAGCAGTCAAGGAGCGTGTCTCGAACAACACTATGTGGAATGATGATTATTCTGTCAAGTAGATAGTTAATCAGACATAGTACAAGTTAAACACCAAATCCCCATAGTAGGCCAATAGGGTACTGATGGGCCTCGTTACCCCATAGAAACGTAAGATATAGTCACTAACATTAATGGTGACTTCAACAAGAGTATTAATGAGGAATGTTATTGATGACAGGTGGTCACCTATAATTTGTTTAAGGCGCGAGTATGTAATTTGCTTACAATTAGGTAAGTATAACTTCACCTATGGCATGAATAAAATGAATTTGAAATGATAGTTTTTACAGTATGCTGAGTATACATAGCATGCACATGTTGATGCACAGCATATATAAGAGCATTTCGTTTCACAACCACGTAGATTGATGAAAGAACAAAGTTAGGTACCATACATCCCTACTACGTAAGATTAGGGATAGCTTAGAGAAGCATATAGTCAAATCAGATAAAACCAGATAAGAATAAGGGTGTCAGTATAACGAGCCAAGGCCCACAAAATCTAACGAGCTGAGGCTCATAATGTATAACAGGCCAAGGCCATAAAATATGTCCATAACGGGCCAAGGCCCAAAAATCTAACGAGCCTAGGCTCATATTCTATAACAGGCCAAGGCTATAAAATATATCCATAACAGCTCTATGTAGACATAAGAAAGAAAAGAGAATAATGAAGCATAAATGAGCATAACCAAACCATGCATTGTACATGATATGCATTAGATATAGTTCGCTACGCTTCCATTTTGCAATAAGATGCATTCAATACACCCGGCATCTGCTATGTATTCTATATGTTATGATTCAGTATATGATATTCTGCATTTTGAGATGCGTGTTGTTCTGATATGTGGAATGTCTTAGTGAGATGTGTCGGTTATGACGTGCTTACATGGTTTTAAGTATGTACTATGTTTTGAATATGGTTTGCGGTTAACAAGTTGTACTTACTGGGCGTAAAGCTCACAGAGTGTGTTCATACTATAGGTAAGCGACCTATGGCTTAAACCACAATGGAGGATGATCGCGACGGAGGTGGATGTGAGGCAAGGTTATGGAAACATCGCAAGTTAATCTTCCATACAGTTGAGTAAATAGTATTTTTGAATAGTAACCGTTAAACAGTATTTTTGAATAGTATCCGTTGAATAGTATTTTTAAATAGTAATCATTAAACAATATTTTTGAATAGAAACCGTCAAACAATATTTTTGAATAGTAACTATTGAATAGTATTTTTAAATAGTAATTGTTAAATAGTATTATTAAATGGTAACCGTCCAACAGTATTTTTAAATAGTAACTGTTAAATAGTATTTTTGAAGAGTACTCGTTAAATGGCCTTTTTGAATTTTGACGGTATACGTTTATAAACAGTAAATACGTACAGAAAAAAAAAATCCCCTAAAATTAGGGTGTCTAAGTAAATAGATTTTAAGTAAGTATTAATAAATTGCAAGAATGTACAAGTACAAAATTTAAAGAAGCAAGTTTTTAAATGATGGTCTGGGCCACTAAGGGCACGGGGCATCACAGTTGGTATTAGAGCGGTTTCCTGCCACCCTATCTCATATTGCCGTACGCCTACCTTATCTGTCCAAGTAAGTTAGTTTTTAGTTTACACTATTAATATGTAAGTTAACGTAAGTCATAACGTATTAGTATAGGCTACTCCAATAGAGCCCCACCAAAGGACAAAATGGTTCGAACACATACACGAACAAACCAAGCATCCTGGGAGGATGAATTAATGGCACAGCTCGCAGCTATGCAAGAGATGATGGAGAATCAGCAACAAGAACTCGTTCAGCTTAGGGAGCAATTAAACCAACAGCTTTAGGCACCACAACCAGTGGAAATGCCAGCCTAAGAGGCTCCAATAGCCCCCGACACCCCTAGAGAGCAAGCGGCCCCACCAGTCTAGACAATGCCAGCACCATCGACTGTGGCTGCTCCTACAACAGCCAACATTCTTGTGCCAACTCTTAGAGAAGGTGACCTCTATGAGCGATTTCGATGCTTGAAAGCGCCAGAGTTCGAAGGAACCACAAACCCTGCAGAGACCGACAACTGGTTGACCAACATCTAGGTCATCTTAGACCTCGTGGGACTGATGGAGAGGAGAAAGTACTATGTGCATCCCCAGCCCTACGCAAGGGGGCACGACAATGTTGGAAGACCTTGGCCATTAGAAGAAATGTCAATGAAATGAACTGGGCAGACTTCGTCCATAAATTCAAAGAGATGTACTTTAACAACGAGGCCTTGGTAGCACAACAAGATGAGTTCAATAATCTACGCTAGGGAAACATGACTGTCATGGAGGCAGTGAGGAAGTTCGAGCAGCTGGCTCAATTCTGCCCAGACTTAGTACCAACTGAGAAGGAGAAGGTCAGGAGGATGCTGAGAATGTAGGAAATCGATCGGTAAAAACGTATCAGAGTGGCGTAGTGAAACAATAAAAATTTTTCAAGATCGTTAAATATCTCATGATGCCATATACAATAAACCAACAACAATTTAAACTCATACCTTAAGGATGTCAATCTGTAGGAGGAGAATGATTAGAGGGCTTCAACCAACTAGCCTTCTCTACTATTCTCCAATTCCCGAATGGCTGAGTGTGTGGGCACTCTGAACCTCGATCGGTATGCTAGCACTGCTAGTCTTCTTCCGACCGCCTAGATCTCGGGAGAACTTATTGTCACGGTGAGTTATGCAACAATAAGCCTGCTAACCTGAGTGTCTATGGTCTGAGAGAACTGAAGTGGCAGGACCTCTATTTATAGACTTGCATGAGGTGATCCTCTGAATTCGAATTGGATTAGAGAATATTTTCCTTTATCCACTCACAGAATCTGAATTTTCTAGGGGAAAATCCCAACCAAAAATTCAGCCAATCTTGGAGATTATCCAATCCAAATTTAAACAAGATTTTAACTTGAATTTTATCTCCTCATTTATCCATTATAACTGAATTTCCCTAGTGCCAAAATCATGACTAGATTCGGCCATTAAAAGTGAGGAGAATCAAAATCCAAATAAGATTTCTAGCTTGAATTCTATCTCACCCTTATCCACTAAAAAATTTGAAATTCCCTTCGGATTTATCCAATAAATTTCGCCTACTTTAGGGAGGAGAGAATCCAAATTCAACTGGGATTGAAACATGAATTTTTCCCTGCATCCTTATCCACAAAAACCAAAAATCTCCTGGAGGATTTTCCTCCACAAAAATTTGGCCACTTTTGATGGAATTGGGATTCAAAATTCAAGTAGGATTCAAACAAGATTTTCCTCTTCATAATCCAACTCAAATTCAAATTCTAGCCTTGTGGAATTATCCACAAAGAATTCGAATTCCACTTAGACTGTGATTCAAAATTTGAATTTCAAATTTCAAAATCCAAAATTCAAATTCAAAATTCAAAATTCAAAATTCAAATTTAAATTTCAAATTCAAATTTCAAATTCAAAATTCAAAATTAAAATTTCAAAATTGAAATTTCAAAATCCACAAACAGTTGTATTTCAAATTCTTATTCTTGTGGATAATTTTCTACAACTCCAATCCAATCTCAACTAAAAATATGGCAACTTTATTTGGAGTTCAAATAATTGTGTACTCTATTATCCAAAACAAAATCTGAATTCAACTGGAGGTAATCTTGTCCACCATCCTAATCCTCTGTCAACACCATCCATGCATAATCAACTAGCCAATAGCATACACAAATCAATTTGTCAATCGTTAAGGAATTATGTGGAGCTAGTAGAGGGACCAATTGGACATATATTGATGCGGCTCAAGCTCAACAAGCAGTTTTACGTGATCCTTTGCACATTTCAACAGGACCAATAACTCGAGCTCATGCAAGACAACTGAAAGAAGCTCTAAATGGACTTGTTCAACAAATTTGGTCCAAACATGCTTCTTTTGGCTCCAATGTTGGCGTGCACACCATGGGTGATCTGGATGGGCACTTTTGTGTTATTCAATCCTAAGTTTGATGTTTTCCATAAAGGAAATGCGGAGTTCCAGCCCAAACTTTGTAGGTGTGTTTTGCATGGCTGATTAGCATCTATTGGTGGACCATTGTTTCTTTGGTCATATTTCTTTTATTTAAGTCAAATTTTCAGTTTTCCTTTAAATGAGGGCTGATGTAATTCGAATTTATTATATGGGTTTTAAGTTTGTTTTAGTTCCTAAAAGAGCTTTTGAGGAAGTTTTGAGCGGAAAAAGGCAAGAGAGTTGGAACATAACTAAAAAAAAAAAGGAGTGAAACACGAGTGTTTTTTGACATTGTTTGAGTGAAAACATGTGAGGGAGTACGTTTAATCTGTGTTCGAAAATGTCAGAAGCAAGTGACACAAACAACACTCGAAACCAACTAGATATGGCATTTACAATGGAAGCCATGAGACAACAATTTGAGCATATCAATATGATACTAAGGGACATGAGAGATGGGCAAGCTGAAATGAGAGATAAGATGGAAAGACAAGAAGCAAGTATGAATGAAGTGAGGGATAGGTTGAAGAGGGATTTGAATCTAATTTCGGAATTGGGAGAAATAGGAATAGAAGGGATAGGCGAGTGAGGGAAAATAGGAGAAATGATGTAAGAAGAAGAGATGGGGTAGATAGGAACCTTGGGAGCATAAAAATGAAGATACCCTCTTTCCAAGGAAGAAGTGATCCTAAAGCCTATCTTGATTGGGAGAAAAAAAATAGAGTTTATCTTTGAGTGCCATAATTATTCAGAAGAGAAGAAGGTAAAATTGGCAGTAGTTGAATTCACCGATTATGCAATCATTCGGTGGGATCAACTAGTGACCAATAGGAGGAGAAACCATGAGAGACCCATGGAGACTTGGAGGGAAATGAAGATCAAGTGAGGATGACAAAAGAGAGTGAAACAGAGAGAACAAAATTGAGGGGAAATGAGAGTGTGGTTGAAAATTCAAAAAGAAAAGAAATGTTACAAAACGAGAGTGAAGTGGCAGAAAAAAATGTGCGGCCGCAAGAGAGAATAGAAAGAGATAAAGAGAAGAGAAAAGAAAAGGTTAATTTCTTTGCAAGAAAGAGTGAAGTGAGGAATGCTTGTTTTGCTGGACAGCCCTTGATTGTACTTGTGTACAAAGAGGCTTGTTTTTCCACTAATGTTCTTAACACTTCTCTTTCTAGTGCCGTTGTTGATCTATTGTAGGAATATGATGACGTGTTTCCAAAAGAAACTCTTAGTGGGTTACCACCCATAAAGGGCATTAGGTATCAGATCGATTTCATTCCAGGAGCAGCCATTCCCAATCACCCAGCTTACAGAAGCAATCCTGAAGAAACAAAAGAATTGCAAAGGCAAGTTGAGGATTTGATGCGAAAGGGATATGTTAGGGAGAGTTTGAGTCCTTGTGCAGTTCCAGCACTTCTTGTTCCAAAGAAAGATGGAACTTGGTGGATGTCCATTGATTGCAGAGCAGTAAACAAAATCACGGTAAAGTATCGCCATCCTATTCCTAGATTAGACGATATGTGAGATGAATTGCATGGATCTAGCATTTTTACGAAAATTGATTTGAAATCTGGATATCATCAAATTAGGATGAGGGAAGGGAATGAATGGAAAATTGTTTTTAAAACAAAACATGGACTTTATGAATGGCTAGTTATGCCATTTGGACTCACAAATGCACCAAGCACTTTTACGAGACTAATGAATCATGTTTTGCGTGCATACATTAGAAAATTTGTTGTGGTATATTTTTATGACATTCTGATTTATAGTAAGGATTTGCATGAGCATTTGAATCATTTGAGATGTGTTCTTAATGTGCTAAGGAAAGAAAAATTGTTTGCTAACCTTCAAAAGTGCAGTTTTTGCATGGACAAAGTTGTTTTCATTGGTTTTGTTGTTAGCTCACGTGGGATTGAAATGGATGAAGAAAAGGTAAGAGCCATCAAAAAGTGGCCCACGCCTAAGACAATCACTGAGGTAAGAAGTTTTCATGGGTTGGCTAGCTTTTACAGAGGCTTTTTAAAAGATTTTAGCACACTTGCAGCACCACTCACTGAAATCATAAAGAAATCTATTGGATTTAAGTGGGGGACTGAACAAGAGCATGCATTCAATACTATTAAAGATAAGATGTGTTCTGCACCAGTTCTAGCATTGCCTGATTTTTCTAAAAATTTTGAAATTGAGTGCGATGCATCTGGGCTTGGAATAGGTGTTGTTTTGATGCAGGAAAAGAGGCCAATCACCTATTTTAGTGAGAAGCTCAATGGGGTAGCTTTGAACTATCCCACATATGACAAGGAGCTTTATGCAGTTGTGAGAGCCTTGGAAACTTGGCAACACGACCTATGGCCTAAGGAATTTGTTATACACACAAATCATGAGTCACTGAAACATCTCAAGGGCCAAGGTAAGCTGAGCAAAAGGCATGCCAGGTGGATGGAATTCATGGAAATGTTCCCATATGTGCTCAAGTATAAGCAAGGTACGAAAAACGTTGTTGCTGATGCTTTGTCACGCAGGTATGCATTTCTTACTTATTTGAATGCAAAATTACTTGGATTTGAATTTGTAAAAGAACTATATGCCAATGATAATGATTTTGCTGACCTATTTGTTCATTGTGAGAAGGGGGTGTTTGATAAGTTTTACAAGGTAGATGGATATCTGTTTACAGAAAACAGGTTGTGTGGGCCTTAAGGATCAATGAGGGAATTGCTTGTTCGTGAGGCACATGGAGGGGGTCTAATGGGTCATTTTGGAGTGCAAAAGACTTTGGAAGTTTTGAAAGAACATTTGTTTTGGGGTTGCCTAGGTCTAGGAAGGCTAAGGATTCCATTTTTGTGGTGGTTGATAGGTTTTCGAAAATAGCACATTTCATTCCTTGCCATAAAACTGATGATGCTACTCATATGGTAGATTTGTTCTTTAAGGAAATAGTGAGACTCCATGGAATGCCCAAAAGTATTGTTTCTGATAGGGATGCGAAATTTCTGAGTCATTTTTGGAAGGTTTTGTGGAGTAAGTTAGGCACAAAATTGCTATTTTCAATAGCTTATCACCCACAAACTGATGGGTAGACTGAGGTTGTTAATAGAACTTTGGGACAGTTGCTTAGCACTGTAATTCAAAAGAATTTGAAAAATTGGGAGGATTGTTTGTCATTCATAGAATTTGCATATAATAGGAGTGTGCATTCATCTACTGGTTCATCACCATTTGAAGTTGTGTATGGGTTTAATCCATTGACTCCTTTGGACATGATTCCTTTACCAATTGATGAGAGAGTCAGTTTAGATGGGAAAAGGAAGGCTGAAATGGTGAAACAGCTTCATGAGCGTGTTAGGCAACAAATTGAGAAAAAGAATAAGCAATATGTGACTAAGGCCAACAAGGGTAGAAGGCACATTGTTTTTTAGCCTGGTGACTGGGTTTGGGTACATATGAGAAAAGAAAGATTTCCAGCTCAAAGGAAATCAAAATTGAGTCTTAGAGGAGATGGACCATTTTAGGTGTTGGAACGGATCAATGACAATGCTTATAAAATAGATCTACTGGGTGAGTACAATGTAAGTGCTATATTCAATGTCGCTGATCTTTCTCTTTTCGATGCAAATTCAGATTTGAGGACAAATCCTTTTAAGGAAAGAGGAAATGATGCGGCTCGAGCTCACCAAGTAGTTTCACGTGATCCTTTGCACATTTCAACAAGACCAATGACTCGAGCTCGTGTAAGACAACTAAAAGAAGCTCTAAATGGACTTGTTCAACGAATTTGGTCCAAAGAAGCTTCTTTTGGCTCCAATGTTGGTGTGCACACCACGGGTAATCTGGATGGGCACTTTTGTGTAATTCAATCCCAAGTTTGATGTTTTCCACAAAGGAAATGTAGAGTTCCAGCCCAAACCTTGTGGGTGTGTTTTGCATGTTTGGCATTGCTGATTGGCATCTATAGGCGAACCATTGTTTCTTTGGTCATGTTTCTTTTATTTAAGTCAAATTTTTAGTTTTCCTTTAAATGAGGCCTGATGTAATTTGGATTTATTATATGGGTTTGAAGTTTGCATGTTTTTAGGAGGGTTTCTTACTACTTTTAAGGAGAATCATTGAATTAGCCTAGTTATTGTTATTGCCAAGTCTTGGACGTCTAAATGAGGGGGCTAATTCAAGGGTTTTATTTTCTTTTCTTATTTAATTTTTATTTAGAAGGTGAAAGGTCTTGTTTCTAGAAACTTGTAAAACATTCAGCCATTTTCTTTTATTCTGGCCTGAAAGAAATGAAGAGGCAGCTGGCACTTGTGTGTGTTTGAGTGAGAAAACTCTCCTCTTTTGTTTTTGTGAACTAAAACTGAATTATCAAAGGATTGATCAACCTTTGTGGAATTTTCAACACTTTGGGTTCTTGTACTTCAATTGTTCAAGGGTTCAAGTGGATAAAAAAAAATCTGATTTTGGCTTTCTTGGGGTTCTAGACAGATTGATTGTGGGTTCTAAGGCCATTCGAGTCTTGTGGGTTCGCATCATATATAATCGGGCTCCCGTGAATCCATATGATCATCATTCTTTACCGAACAACTCAATCATATGATCACTAATTTCAGAGTCACACCACTATAAACCTGAAACTAAACTCCTAATTATATACTGTATTACGTAAGCCTGTGACAAGCTATCATCCAATGACCTTGTCATGTATGCAGAACCCTCATATGATATCCATGATCAGCTTTAGGTCAAAGCCTGTTTAATCCTGCTGATTAGGCTATCTTAAAGTACC
Source organism: Antiaris toxicaria (assembly GCA_035233585.1). Lineage (NCBI taxonomy): Eukaryota > Viridiplantae > Streptophyta > Magnoliopsida > Rosales > Moraceae > Antiaris > Antiaris toxicaria. The sequence continues at coordinate 60,339,336 of CP141154.1, read as the reverse complement.
ATTATACTACCGAATAAGAAAATGATTATTCACCATATATGAATAAGAAGCCATCCGCCCAGCAGACGACCCAAGGCCTTGTCCATTTTCACATCCAGTATAATGCCTTTAAGAGGATACGCTTAACTCCTTATTAGAGCTATGATTCTGATATCTGTAAACAAACCCTTCATCGTATACAGGTCATGCACCCAATGAACCGGTTTATAAGCTTACTTCCTCTGAGATGCTTTAGTCATTGGAACATCAAAGTACACAAGTCATATACATGAAGTAGTTCATTCACTCAGGATTAAGGTTACTGCATAATGAACGTCAAAAGCAGATCGATCCACTCAATGCGGACTTCGTAGATCAATCACGCTTTAGTCCTGGTCTAATATGTCATCATCAAGCAATGTATCTATGTCTCTACTTGGGAGTCTATACTCTAGACAGTCAAGACAAACCATCCCCACCATGGCTTTAGACAACATAATAGTCTTAACATGAGTTATATGCTCGGTCTAACCCTATAGACTACAGACCTTAGTTTAGATCACTAACTTTAGAACATTGTCTTCTCGCATACAAAAGTCCATTGCATGCAATGTTCTAACAGTTTTAACACAAGTAGTCAGGGAGCCATATTTGCTTACATTTACTTTAACATGTAAATAGAATGAGGACATACAGTAATGTAATGAATAACCTCTATATATAATTTTATTATCCAGTTCAAAATAAATACATCAAAATGTCTCTAATGCTTAGGGTATTTCGTAACAATCTCCCACTAGCTCTAAGCTAGTAGATGTACCATGTTACGCATCCCCATCACCTCTACATGCCTCTCAAAGCTTCCAGCCACCAAAGTCTTAGTAAAGGGATCGGCAATGTTGTCCTCGGACGCTATCTTACATATATCTACTTGTCCTGTCTCCACGTGCCCTCTAATAATGTGATATCTCTGATCTATGTGCTTGGTCCTCTTATGGTGCCGAGATTCCCTTGTGTTGGCAATAGCCCCAGTGTTATCACAGTAAAGTGTGATGGGCTTGTCAACACCCGGAATGACCTTAAGGTCTCTAAAGAACTTGCGGAGCTTGTAAGGACCACCTTGTCCCTATAACTTAACAAATTATTCAATGAGAAGTTAAGGAATAATTTGATGCATTTTTAGTGCAAATACATCGATCATGATCAGGTACACAGTCGTGTAAGAAACCGTGTACTAATCAGATTATTTTATGAGAGAGGCCGTGTGAGTTAACATGGCCATGTAGTTTTACATGGTCAGGTACACGATTGTGCAAGTGGCTGTGTACCACTCAGGTAAAGTGAGCATGGTCCAACACACGGCCGTGTTAAGAAAGCTCGGTTAGTGCAGGCCCGTGCTCGAGCCATACACGCCCGTGTTAGAACCCGTGTAGAAGGCCGTGTACTGAACAGAGAGCCAATTTGAAGACTTTCGTAATGCATGAAACCTAATTACTATGAAATAAGTAATTAAGTTGATAAATACAGCATAAATTCCAGTTGAATAAACTAAACAGGTGCAGTACTATTTATTACTATTCATATAGTGAAAAGAAGTAATCGGCAGAGAACCCGGTCTACCCTATTATGTATATAAGTGTATGAGATACGCAGTGTCATGAAACTGGTCTGGCTGACCATTTCCCGACACAAGACTGGTGAGCAGATCACTAAAATGCTCAAACCAAACATCTGAGCACAACAACGAGAATCTCCCTAGTAGGGGTATAGTATCGAGAAAATGATCCGGATGACCTCTTCTCACCCGGAGACTGACAAAATCGGAGTCAGAACACTCAGACTAGTCAGTTAGAACAGAGAACAATGAATAGTGAATAGTGTAAGACACAGTGCCAAGACGGCCTTAGTTTGACTCAAAACAGATATATCTATACTCAGGATGCCCAAATTAGTCAAACGGGCACCTGACATGTTTTTCGAGGTGGGACCACACAAATCTCAAAAAATGGTCCAGATGACCCCAGACGGATATAAGACTGATAAAATTGAAATCAGAACGTCCGAATTAGTCAAGAGAGACTGTGTCTGAAATTTCACCTAAGAACGGCCCGGTTTGCGTGTGAAAGGACAATATAGTGTAGACACAACCACAGTATAGGAAATAAATAGTGATTTGATATAGAATGGGCTCTTAGATAGTATAAAATAATTAGAAATCATCAATACAAAAATCAGATTCAGAAAATCTAATTTTTGGATGAAAATTAGACACTGCCGAGAAAGGGCCGAAAAACGCAGTAGAAAACTAGACTACACAGAACCGATTCGGTTGGACCTTTATGCCAACCAAACCATGCCCCCTTTAGTTAGGAAAACAGCTGTAAAACTAGCTACAAAACCAGTTGAAAATGATCCCTTAAATCAAGGGATGTGTTGGAGTTTTTAGATTAAAAAATGGGGTTTTAAGGACAAGAGGACCATGACCATTTAATGCAAACTTACTCCCTTTCACTCTCCATCATGGCCTCCAAAAATTTAAGGGCTGTAGCACAGATTTTTGTCCCCTAATTGAGCTAAATTGTGGCTTAATTAAGAGGGCTTAGAGTTAAGCAAAGTTGCTTAGAGTTGCCTAAAAAAAGGTGCAACCACCCTTAGGTCTTACTTTTCCCATTTGCTCACAAAAACTCTCAAGAAAAATATAGCTTTCCCTCCCCTTTCTCTTCAAAAAATCCGACCCCTCTTTAGCTCCTAAACCACCCATATTTTCACATAACTTTCACGTAAAAACTTGGCCATACAAGTTGCTAGAGGTGCACTCTTCCAAGGTATTTTCGGTAAGACCCTAGAATCGAAATTTTTCTATAGTTTAGTTTTTCATCTTGGCTTGATATTAAGAGAAACGTTTTGTTTTCATTGTGTTCTCATTCTAGCACAAGTGATCCCTCAACCCCCTTTGTTTTCCACGGAGCCTTGATAGCCACCCTTGGCTCGGTTGTGCTTGGATCAAAGCACTCTAAGGTATAAACTGAAAAACCCCTATCTTTTGTGGTTAGTTGTTTTTAAGTATTTGATCAAAGGAGATTTATGTGTATTTGTTTACGTACATGGATTGTAATAAGTTATGTGAGCCCTTAGCTTTCAGTTTTTAAAGTTTTTGTGGTTGTGGTTGTGTTTGCTTTAGTTTACAAGTGGTTTGAGATATGTGTGTGCACGAGTGTGTAGAGGTTAGCTCGACACAAAATCTGTCCCCAGGATAAGCCATGGATTTTGGCCATTTTGATCTACTTAGGTTCTGAATCTAGGATTTGGTAAAACATGAAGTTTTGAGAAAATTTTGATACAGTCATTTTTGCATCAAATAACGATTGGCCAAAAATGAACCTACGATAGACTTTTTGACTAGTTTTGGTTCGGTGTCCAAAACTGGGAGTAACAAATTCGGACCAAATGAACAGTCTCAGATTTTTATTAAAATGACCCATTTAGAGGCTGAACCAAACTTTGGTCAAAACATGAAAGTTTTAGATCTCGATGAAACATTGAAACTAACTTGTGTGGGTTTCAAAAATTCGCCCGTTTCGGGCCCTAAACAGACCTGTTTTTAAAAGTGTGTAAAACTGGAACTTTTATAAAAACTGGGCACAAAGGCAACGGGTTTGATGAATTTAGGAGCCGTTATAGTTAGAGTTAGGCTTCGAAATGAACACGAGAATTGTTCATTTTTTGAGGATGAAAAGTTTCATGAACACCAATTTCTCAAACAAAGCCTTTTCGAACAAGTTTCAAATTATTTTCAAAAAGTGGTCCTACACCACACTTTTGAGCACATTCACCATGTGATCCCTTTAAATGACTTAGAAAGGATTTCAACAAAAACACCCTCATCCTCCAACGGGGTGAGGTGAGACTCGTTTTCAAAAATGTAGGGACACCATACCCCTTTCAAACCATCTCAAACTCTTTGCTTTTAAAAAAAATGTGGGGACGCCATACCTCTTTCAAAATGAAAAAAATCCTTTTGTAAGAATTCCAGATTTAAACAAGTTTTTCAAAAAGGGTTCGTGCATAACCCTAAGAGAGGTTTCACACAGAACAAAGGACGTTTTTAGTGCAATATGGTAGAGGTAGCCTGGGTGGCTGCTATACCAAAAATGCAAGGTAACCCGGTAGACTACCACACCTAAACAAGCAAAGTAACCAGGATGGTTACTATACCAAGCCTATGCATAGTAGCCCGATAGGCTACGTAGTTGCCAAAATGTGAGGTAATCGGTTGGTTGACTGATCAGTAAATCAGTCAAGGACCGTGTTCAGAGCAATATTATGAGGAACATTGATTTAACTGTCAAGAAGACAGTTAATCAAACGCGACGGAAACTAGACACCAAATTCCCAGACAAGCCAATAGGGTGCCAAAGGATCCCGGTATCACATGAAAGATGAGTATAGGCAAAAGTAACCTAAGAGCGTGGTAATTAATTCATGGGGCCATAAATTAATAACCACAAGCGAAGAAGTTAACTCTCAAGATAGAGAGCAAGTAGTGCCGACGGCCATCGGTACCAAGTGATTATCTACTTTAGTCACTAATAGTATAGGTGACTTAGAGAAGATATTAACGAGAGACATTATTGATGACAGGTAGTAACCTGTAAAATTCTAAAGGCGCAAATACAAGTGCTTGCAATTAGGTAAGTACAACTTCACCTGCAGCATGAATAAAATGATGTTAAAATGATGGTTTTACAATATGTTAAGTATGCCTGACATGCACACGATGTTGCATCGTATACATAAGAGCATATAGTTTCACAATCGAGTAGATTGATGAAAGAATAAGTTAGAAGCCATAGATCCCTACCGCGTAGGATTGGGACAGCTTAGAGAAGCGTATGGCTAGAATAGTTAAACAAGATGGAAATAAGTAGGTGTGTCATACTGGCTCCTTCAGTCGTAGGGGTTTCCAGTTAAAGAAAGTTAAGGCCAAAAGTTGAGCATCAGTTGATGGCTCTTCGGCATTAGTTGACCTCGGGTGTTACCGTTGGTCTACGCGTACACAGTACTGACACATGGGCCCTAATTAGACAAGAGAAAGAAAAGAGTACTAAAGCATAAATGAACATAACCGGATCATGTATAGTACACTGTCCGCATTAGTTCACTATGCTTTTAGCTACAGTAAGACACATGCTTTTACATGAAGTAATCTGTATGCATATGGTATATAAAGTTTGTATGCTATGACATGATATGTGATGATATGGTATATGCTGAGTGGTATATGTGACTATATTGCATGCTTATGCGTTTTTTAAGTATGTATTATGTTTAAACACGTTTTGCGGTTAACATGTTGTGCTTACTGGGCGTAAAGCTCATGGAGTGTGTGTTCGTGCTGTAGGTAAGCGTCTTATGGCATAAGCCATGATGGGCAATGGCGGCGGCAGAGGCGGACGTGAGGCGAGGTTATGGACACCATACGAGTTTAACTTCCGCACAGTTTAAGTAAACAGTATTTTGAATAGTAACAGTACAATACCGGTAAATGGTACTTTTAACTAGTAATCGTTAAATAGTATTTTTAAATAGTAATGGTTACACAATATTTTTGAAAAGTAATAATTGAATAGTATTTTTGAATAGCAGCCGATTGATACTATTCAAAAATACTATTCCACAAAATCAACAGTATAAGTATGTTTGTAAATTAAATTTATTATGTTTCAAATTCCGCTTTTAATAGTACATGTACATAAATAGTAAATACATACGCATTTAAAAAAAAATTTCTTCTAAAATTAGGGTAACCTATTAAAGATATTTTAAGTAAGCAATATTCAATTGCAAGAAAGTATAAGTAAAAGTAAAGAAACAGTAGTTTTACAGTGATGGTCCGGGCCGCCTAGGGCACGAGGCGTCACAGAGCCAAACTGCTTCTTTAGATGCCTCAGCTGCAGCCACATACTCAGCCTCCATAGTAGAGTCAGCTGTGCAACCCTACTTCACGCTCTTCCACACAATGGCGCCTCCTCTGAGCAAGAACACTGATCCAGATGTCGATTCCCTCGAATCCTTGCTAGTCTGGAAGTCTGAGTCCGTGTATCCTATGGGTGTTAGGTCCCCTCCAGAATACACTAGCATATAATCCCTCATTCTCTTAAGATACATGAGTATATGCTTTACTGCTTGCCAGTGCTTGGTTCCAGGATTCGCTTGATATCGACTCATCATACCTACTACAAAACATATGTCCGGGCAAGTGCAAAGCATAGCGTACATAAGGCTACCCACAGCAGATGCATAAGGGACCTTAATCATACACTCTCTTTCTTTTGATTTCTTTGGACAGTCATCTAATGAAGAGTTAGACCGACAATAGAAGGTAGTGAACCTTTCTTTGCCTCTTGCATTGCATATTTGTCAATTATTTTATCTATGTATAAAGCTTGGGATAATGCTATCATTTTGTTCTTTCGATCTCTGAAGAGATGAATGCCTAAAACATAATTAGCTTCTCCCTAGTCCTTCATGTCAAACTGTTGGTGCAACCAAAGCTTGACCAATGATAAGTTCCCTACATCATTCCGAATGAGTAATATATCATCGACATAGAGTACAAAAAAGACCACTTTTCCATCCTTAATACATTTATAAACACAAGGTTCATCAACATTCTGCTCAAAACCAAATGTCTTGATCGCTTGACCAAATCTCTGGTTTCATGAGCGGAATGCTTGCTTTAATCCATAAATGGATCTAAGCAACTTGCAGACTTTTCTTTCTTGGCCTTTTGCCACGAACCCTTCAGGCTGTATCATGTAGATATATTCCTCAAGATGGCTATTCAAGAATGCTGTCTTGACATCCATTTGCCAAATCTCATAATCGAGAGCCGCAGTAATGGATAGAAGAATACGGATAGACTTCAGCATAGTAGTAGGTGAAAAGTTTCATCATAATCGATTCCAGCCTTTTGTGTGTACCCCTTTGCAACCAGTCTAGCTTTAAAAGTTTCCACTCTCCCTTCTGCATCCTTCTTTCTTTTGTAGACTCACTTGCATCCAATGGGTTTTATCCCATCTAGCAGATCTATGAGTTCCCAAATAGACTTGGATTTCATAGAATTCATCTCATTGTTCATAGCATGTTTCCAAGATTTAGAATCAACATCATTTATAGCTTCATCATAGGTGATCGGATCATCCTCATGCTCATGAGCCTCGGCCTGGTATACCTCAGCATTATACATGAAGAAATTAGGTTTCTTTGAAACCCTCCTACTACGACGAGGCACCCTAAATTGTTGATCATTTGTAGGTCTTTCACCGGAACTCAAACTTACGTCCAAGACCGAAACCTATGGAGCAGTTCTTTCACCTGATAACTCCTCTAGCACCACTTTGCTTCGAGGCTTAAAGTCATTCATGTGACTTTCCTCCAAGAATGTCGCATGGGTTGAAACAATGACTTTTTGTTCCTTCAGGTTATAGAACAGACCTCCCTTAGTTCCCTTAGGATACCCTACAAATATGTACAATTCTGATCTTGATTCCAACTTCTTCGCATCCCCATCTAGTACATGTGCTGGGCAGCCCCATATTCTCATATGTCCAAGGGAGGGCTTCCTGCCATGCCATAATTCATACGGAGCCCTGGGAATTGATTTGTTTGGAACCTGGTTTAGAATATAGCACGCCGTTTGTAATGCATATCCCTAGAATGATAACGACAGCGTTGAATAACTCATCATGGACCGTACCATATCCAACAAGGTCCTGTTTCTCCTTTCGGCTACACCATTCTATTATGGAGTACCAGGAGTAGTCAATTAGGATAATATCCCATTCTCTACAAGATATCCTATAAATTTGTCGGAGAGGTATTCGCCACCTCGATCAGATCGAAGTGTCTTTATGGATTTATCCAATTGCTTTTTCACTTCCGCACGATACTCTTTGAACTTGTCAAAGGTTTCACTCTTGCGGTGCATCAGATACACATATCCATACCTCGAGTAATCATCTATAAAGGAGACATAATACTTGAACCCTCCTTGTGCTGTGACGTTCATGGGGCCACATACGTTAGTGTGCATAATTTCTAAGAGTTCCTGAGCCCTAGTACCCTTAGCTCCAAAAGACATTTTAGTCATCTTATTCTCAAGACAAGACTCACATTGAGGAACACATACCTCCTCTAGAGATTTTAGAGGACCGTCTTTGTGACACCCCGTGCCCTCAGTGGACCGGACCATCACTGAAAACTATTAACTTGCTTGCTTTTCTTATACTTTCTAGCAATTTATACTTAACTAGATACCATAAACTTAGGAATTTTTTTATATTTTACATGTACGTATTTATTGTATACGTACGTATGTCGATTACTATTCAAAAATACTATTTAACGATTACTATTTAAAAATACTATTTAACAATTACTATTCAAAAATACAGTTTACGGTTACAATTTAAAAATACCATTTAACGATTACTATTCAAAAATACGGTTTACGATTACTATTCAAAAATACTATGCAACGGTTACTATTCAAACATACTATCTGACAATTACTATTCAAAGTACTATTTAACCATTACTATTCAAAATACTGATACTCAAATTTTACAGAAGATAAACTCACGGTGTCTCCATAACCTCGCCCTCACATCCGCCTAACTCACGGTGTCTCCATAACCTCGCCCTCACATCCGCCTCTGCCGCCACCATCGCCCATTGGGATTTAAGCCGTAGGACGCTTACCTACAGCATGAATACACTACGTGAGCTTTACGCCCAGTAAGTATAACATGTTTACCGCAAAACATGTTTAAACATAGTATATACTTAAAAACGTATAAGCAGTCATGTATCACATATACCACTTTAACATATCACATATCACATACCATATATCACATATCATATCAAGGATTATAAAACTTCACATAACATGTGCATCATAGAAACATCATGTACTGAATGCATCTAGAAGCATGGTGAACTATAACTAATGCATGATCCGGTTATGTTCATTTATGCTTCAACTTTTCTTTTCTTTTCTTGTCAATTTAGGGCCCATGTGTTAGTACCGTGCGTGCACAGACCATCGGTAACACTTGTGGCAAAATAGCTGGAGAGCCATCAACAGATGCTCAACTTTCTACTTTAACTAAAAAACCCCTTCATTTGAAAGGGTCGGTACGACACGCTTACTACTTTTCGTCTTGTTTATCTTTTCTAGCCATATGCTTCTTTAAGCTATCCCAACTCCTACATGGTAGGGACGTATGGCATCTATCTTACTTTTCCATCAATCTACTTGATTGTGAAACTACATGCTCTTTAACATGAGGTGCAACATCATATGCATGGCATACATATTTTAACATACTGTAAAATATCATTTAAAATCATTTTCGTTTATGCCATAGACAGAGTTGGACTTACCTATTCGCAAGCAACTTGAAATCACGCCTTTATCAATTCATAGGTTACCACCTGTCATCAATAACGTTTCTCATTAATTTTCTTGTTGAGTCACTATTAACGTTAGTGACTATAACTTACGTTTCTATGGGGTACCGAGACCCTTCGGTACCTCACTGCGTTGTTCAAAAACGCGGCCCTTTACTGGTTTTCCACTCAGTCAATTGACCGGTTAACTCGCGTGCTGGTGACTAGGTAGTCTATCGAGTTACTATACATGAACTTAGTGTAATAACCGACCGAGTTACTTCGCTTGTTGGGGTGTGGTAGCCTATCGGGCTACTAAGGCTCGTTTGGTGTAATGGCCCACCAGGCCACTATGGCTTGTTTGGGATAGTAGCCTACCGGGCTATTAAGGCCTATTTGGTGTGGTAGCCTATTGGGCTGCACACACTATTTTACTTTGAAAAAAAGTTTGGGTTTGCTTGCAGAAGATCTTGGAAAAATTATTTATTTTGAAATCGTCCCCTTATCACCCCGTTGGAAAGTGGGGGAGGTTTTTATGGAAACCTTGTTCATATTTTAAAGTGTTAAAAACACATTTTTATTTTAATGTGTATAAATTATATTTTTAAAGCTTGCATTTTAAATGAGGTTTTTGAACCACTTTTTAAAACAATTTTGAAACTTGGTATAAACGACTTTGTTTGAAATTTTGTCGAACACAAAAGTTTTCATCCTCGACAAGATGAACAAATCTCGTGTTTATCTCAAAGCCTAAATCTAACTCTAATGGCTCCTAATTTCATTAAACCCGTGGGCTTGGTGCCTAGTTTTTTGTTGAAGTCCAAGTTTTATGTCTCTATAAAAACGGCTCGGTTTGAGACCCAAAACGGCCAAATTTTTTACTCTCCTGGATCATTCTCAAGGTCTCGACGAGATCTACAACTTTTGTATTGAGTCTAAGAACCGGCTCGGACTCTAAGGGGTCCATTTCTAGCAAAACCCGAGACTAAACATTGGGTTCAGATTTTTGCTCCCAGTTTTGTCCCAGTTTTGGACACTGAGTAAAAAACACCCTAAAAACCTATCTTAGGCTTGTGTTTGGCCGAGGCCTATTTGACGTAAAAATGACCGTATCGAAATTTTCTTAAAACACTGTGGTTTACCAAATCCCAGATTCAGATCCTAATTAGGTCAAAATGGCCAAAATCTGTGGCTGTTTTCTAAGGATAGATTTGTGTCCAGCCACCATAATACACATCCATACATTCACATCCATAAACCATATGCAACTTAAAGTAAACACAACCACAACAATAGTGACTTTAAGAAATGAAAGCTAAAGGCTCAAATAACTTAACATAACCTTGTGCATAAACAAATACACATAAAACCCTTAGATTGAAAACTAAATTTTTCAACTAATCACCATGAGAAGGGTTTCGGTTTTTTACCTTTGGTGCTTTGGACTCAAGCACACTTTTGGCTAGGCTTGGGGGATCAAGATGCCGTGGAAACTCAAGGGCTTGAGGTTGGTTTTATGCTAGCCAAGTTACCAAAAAAATCATTTAAACAACAACTCAAAACTAAGAATCAAAACACAAGGAAAAATCGGTTTTGCACTTACCCTTGGTGCACCCGAGAAGCTTGGTTCGGTCTCCCTTTGCTCAAGCTTGGAAGAGGTTGGTTTTTTATGAGTTTTGGTCAAGGTTTTGGCTTGCAAAATGTTGGCTTTTGGGGTTGAGAAGATTCGGCAGCAAGCAAGGAAAGGAAGAAGAAAAAGACTTATGGTTTTAGGTGTGTGGAAGCAAAAGTCCATGTCTTATGTCAAGGGTGCCTTTTATAGGCAAAAATTAATCAAACTACTTAGGCTTAATCCTACTTAATTGTCTACGAATTTAGCCAAATCTTGGGACAAATATGCTTCCAATTTTCTGAAGAAATGGGCATGGGGCTGCTCATTGGAAGGAGGAAAGAATAAACAATGGTTGTTGACTACTTTTTGGAAACCCTTGAATATTATATTCCAATGTGTCATGACTAGGAAGATTATATTAATGCCACCTTTTGGACTATGTGTGCTGTAGATTGTAGCTGCTTTTGTTGCTAAGGGGCACGGAAATTTAAGGCCAGTTTTTTTCTGTGTAGGCTTCTCATCGTAGTCTAATTTTATACTGTGGTGTTTGATTCTTTCTTGGTAGTATTCCAATTTTCATTGGAAAATTGGTTTTCTGAATCTGATTTTTGTAGTGTAAATTCCTGGTTGTTTTTTCTGCTATCTAAGAGCCCATTATCAGTCTAAATTACTGTTCATATCCTATACTGTGGTTGTTTCTACATTGTGTTGTCCTCTCGCACGCAAACCGAGGTGTTCCCGGGTGAAATTTCAGACACAGTCTCTCTTGACTAATTTGGACATGCTGATTTCATTTTTATCAATTTTACATCCATCGGAGGTCATCTAGACTAGTTTTCAGGATCTTTGTGACCCCACCTCAAAAAACGTGTCAGGTGCCCGATTAAGTAATTTCGGTGTTTTGAGCCCAAATATATCAGTATCAGGGCGAGCAAAGGTCGTCTTGACCCTCATCCAGATACTGCATATCTCTCACTATTCATTATCCACTGTTTTCTACTTAACTGACTAGTCTGAGTGCTCCGACTCTGATTTTGTCAGTCTCTAGGTGAGAAGAGGTCATCTGGACCATTTCTCGATGTGGTACCCTTGCTAGGGCTATCTCTCGTTGTTGTGCTCAGATGTTCAGTCTGAGCATTCTAGGGATCTATTTTCTAGTCTTGTGTCAAGAAATGGTTATCCGGACCAGTTTCCCGATACTGCATGTCTCATTCATATATACACACAATAGGGTGGACCGGGTTCACTGTCGGTCACCCCTTTCACTGTATGAATAGTACTTAAACAGTATTGTATCTGTTTAGTCTATTCAATGAGAAAATTATATTATACTTTCCAACTTAAATACTCATTATATAGTGATTAGGTTCCATTCAATTTAAGAGTCTGTGTAAGGGCTTTCTACCCATTAGATAGCCTTCAACATGGTCTCTAACACGGTCGTGTTTAAGGTAACACTGGTGTACTAGCCGAATTTCTTCAACGTGGCACTGTTTCAAAACATGGCCTTTTACACGTTCATTAACCCGAGGGGTACACAGCCTCTTACACGGCCGTGTTCTTGACCGTGTCTTAATACATGGCCATGTTCAGTTACACGGCTTCTTACACGTTCACAACCCAAGCGGTACACGACCTCTTACACGGCCATGTACCTGACCATGTTCTACTACATGGCCATGTATACTTACACAGGTACTTACACATACACAGTCTGTGTGGTACACGACCGTGTACCTGATCGTGTACCTTAAAAATTACACTAAAATGCATCAAATTATTCTTCAATTTCTCATTAAATTGAAAATTAAAGTACATGATCGGGGCGGTCCTTACAATCTACCCCTCTTACAAAAATTTTCGTCCTCGAAAATTAGCGGAATAACTTTATGATTCTGCCATAATACTTTAACAAGCGGAATCACTTTATTCGTAAGAACCTTATTTTCCCTGGCTAGAATCTGTACGGGTCTTTCTTCATAGGTCAGATTTGCATGTACTTCGACTGGCTCTTGGCTCAGTATGTGGGAACTATCCGGCACGTACTTCTTCAATATCGAAACGTGGAAGACATTGTGTACGGAAGCTAGTTTAAAGGGAAGCATTAATCGGTAGGCTACCTTCCCGACCCTTTCGAGGATCTCGAAAGGTCCTATATATCTAGGACTAAGCTTCCCTTTCTTCACAAAGTGCATCACCCCTTTCATGGGTGCCACCTTGAGGAAAACTGAGTCTCCTTCTCGAAATTCGAGAGGTCTTCGTCGTCTATCCGCATAACTCTTCTGGTGGCTATGTGCCGTATCCAGTCTCTCTCATATAAACTTCACAGCCTTTGTCGTATCCTTGATGAAGTCGGTGCTGGTGAGCTGTTTTTCTCTGGTCTCGTGCCAGTGAATTGGAAATCTGCATCGTCTCCCATAAAGTGCCTTGTACGGAGCCATCCCAATAGAGGAATGATAACTATTATTGTATGAGAACTCTATTAATGGCAGCTTCTGATCCCAATTCCCCTTGAAGTCTAAGACACACGCTCTCAGCATATCCTCTAATGTTTGTATAGTCCTCTCAGACTAACCATCAGTTTGAGGATGGAAAACGGTGCTGAACTTCAATTTGGTTCCCATTACAGCTTGAACGCTCAGCCAAAAACTTGAAGTGAAGCATCCATCGTGATCTGAGATGATCGATTTGGGTACTCCATGCAGTCTTACTACTTGAGCGACGTACATTTCTGCTAATCTCTCCACTGAGTAGCTCAACTTCATGGCTAAGAATCGAGCTGACTTCGTTAATCGATCCACAATTACCCAGATGGCATCGTTCCTGCTTAAGGTTCTGGGCAATCCGACCATGAAATCCATGGTAATTTGCTCCCATTTCCACTCTGGTAGCTTGATCTTCTGCAGCTCTCCTCCCAGTCACTGATGTTCTGCTTTAATTTTCTGGCAGGTGAGGCACCTTGCTATGAACTCGGTGATGTCACTCTTCATGTTTGGCCACCAAAAACTTCCTTTCAAGCCCTGGTACATCTTATTTGCTCCTGGATGTATCGAGTACGGCATGTCATGAGCTTCTGACAGGATCTGCTTCTTGAGTTCTTTATACTTTGGAACACACACTCCATCTCTGAAATAGAGTATGCCATCCTTAGAGACCTGACATTCTAAATTCTGGTCCTCCATTGCCTCCCTTTCGAGCTTGTGCAAGGACGGATCGAGGTCCTGGCCGGCCTTGATTTCCTCTATGAGTGTTGATTGGATGGTCATTTCGGACAACCTTCTTGTTAACATCTCAATCTTGCCACTTCGTAGCTCCTTTTGTAGTGCTTCCGGTAGGGCTTGGATGGTCATAAGCGTCGAAGAATCCACCCTACTCAATGCGTTAGCCACCTTATTGGCTTTCCCTAGGTGGTATAGGATTTCACAGTCGTAATCCTTCACCAGCTCTAGCCATCTCGTTGCCTCATATTAAGCTCTTTCTGCGTGAAAATGTATTTGAGGCTCTAGTAGTTCATGTAGATCTCGTATTTGATGCCATATAGGTAGTGCCTCCATATTTTGAGCGTAAAAACTACCGCTGCAAGCTCCAAGTCATGCATCGAGTAGTTCCTTTCGTGGTCCTTGAGTTATCACGAGGCGTATGTGACTACCCTACCACCTTGCATTAATACAGCTCCTAGTCCAGTCTTAGACGCGTCACTGTAAATTGTAAAATTCCCTTATTCAGCATCTGGTATGGTCAAGATTGGAGCACTCGTGAGTGGGCTTTTTAGCTCCTGAAAGCTCCTTTCACACTTGTCGGACCACCCGTACTTCTTTTCCTTCTTGGTTAGCATCATGAGTGGTGCAGCTAGCTTTGAGAATCCTTCCACAAAGCGTCGGTAGTATCCTGCTAAACCTAAGAAGCTGTGAATTTCTGTTACGTTCTTTAGAGTCAGCCAATTGCTAACTACTTCTTTCTTTGTTGGGTCCATGGACACTCCCTCATGGGAGACCATGTAACCGAGAAAATGAACCTTTTCCAGCCAAAATTCACACTTAGAGAATTTGGCATACAGTTGATGCTCCTTAAGCTTGAGTAGGACGGCTCTCAAATGCTCTGCATGCTCTTTCTTTGTCTTAGAGTATACAAGTATGTCATCAATAAACACAATGACAAACTCATCCAAGAACTCCTTGAATACTTGGTTTATCAGATCCATGAAAGCTGCAGGTGTGTTTGTCAGCCCGAACAACATGATGAGGAATGCGTAATGTCCATATTGTGTTCGGAATACCATCTTCGGGATGTCTGCATCTCTGATCCCTAATTGGTAGTACCCGGAACGTAGGTCGATCTTGGAAAATATGGCAGCGCCTTGTAGCTAGTCAAACAAATTGTCGATCTGTGGCAACGGATACTTGACCTTGATTGTGATCTTGTTCAGCTCCCAGTAGTCTATGCACGTTCATAATGTTTCCATCTTTCTTCTTTACAAATAAGACTGGTGCTTCCCACGGTGAGCAGCTCTGTCGAATGAAACCTTTGTCCATCAGCTCCTTTAACTGAGTTTGAAGCTCCTTCAATTCTGTCATGGCCATTCTGTAGGGGGCCTTGGATACGGGTGTCGATCCTGGTAACAGTTTGATTTCGAACGATATCTCCCGCTCCGGTGGAAGTCCTGGAAGATCTTCGGGAAAAACTTCCGTGAACTCCTTTACTACTGGTACGTTGTCCGATCTGGTTTCCACTTCCTGGGTCGTATCCATTATATGTGTGAGAAAACAAGTGCATCCACTAGATAGTAGTTGGTGAGCCTTCATTGTCGATATCATTGTCTTTGGTCGCTTCGATGATAAGCCCTTGTAGACAAATTTTTCGTGTCCGCTCGGGTGGAAGGTCACCTCCCGTCTCTGATAGTC
The DNA here is from genome assembly GCA_035233585.1 of Antiaris toxicaria. Classification (NCBI taxonomy): domain Eukaryota; kingdom Viridiplantae; phylum Streptophyta; class Magnoliopsida; order Rosales; family Moraceae; genus Antiaris; species Antiaris toxicaria. Next base: position 60,323,388 of record CP141154.1, on the reverse strand, counting down.
TATGACGGCATGGTACTTGGTGAGGAAATCCATTCCTATAATCATGTCGTAGTCTCACATCTCGATAACGATTAGGTCCATGCTCAGCTTATGCTCGCTAATAACTATCGGTACGTGACATACCCAATAGCTAGATAACAAAACTTCCTTAGAGGTAAGGGCAATTCGAAAAGTCTAGTTCATCTTATCTAAGTTCTTGCCTAACCTCCTAGCAAATTCTGATGATGCAAAAGAATGCGTAGCGCCGGAATCAAACAAAACTAGTGTAGTGGAGTTGGCGACAGAAAGCTGACCTATCACCGCAGTCAAGGTTCTGGCCTCTGCATCCTCGTGAGTAAAGGAAAAAATCCTCCCCTACAGCTCTAGAGCTTTCAATCTGCCTTGGCTGATCAGTGGGCCTTCAATCCTTCCTTGGGCAGCGTGCAGCTGTCCACTAGTAAGGTAGGCTTGGCCTTGCTGATTTTGTGAGTTCGAGCGGCAGTGTTTAGCGAAGTGGCCTTTCTTGCCACATATGTAACAGCCACTGGTGGCCTGGCAGCATTCTCCCAGGTGGTTCCTTTCGCATTTTGGACAAGGCGGGTGTTGATTTCCGTTTCCTCCTTGGTTATTTTGCTTCTGAGGAAAGTTCCTTTGATGGCCTTGATTGCCTGGATTCCCTTTCTTCTTGTTGTTGTTGGATGGCTGGTTATGTTGGTTGCTTCTTGTACTCTGCCCTCTGTGCTGAAATTCAGAGTGTTGTCTGCCCTTGGTTTGGTTGGTTCTTCTCTTCTTTCTTTGCCTTAAAGATCTGTGCCCTCCTTTCTTTGTCTTGGGCCAGCCAATACTCAGCCCGGATGGCTCTATTAACACATTCGACCATGGTTGTTGGCCCATGGCTGCCCTGTAGACTTGGACTGCTATATCCATCCGGAACATTTTCAGCATCCTCCTGACCTTTTCCCTCTCAATCGGCACTAGGTCGGGGCAAAGTCGGGCTAGCTGTTTGAATTTTCTTATGGCCTCCTTAACCGTCATGCTTCCTTGGTGCAAGTTGTTAAATTCATCTTGCTAGACTGCTAAAGCTTCGTCGTTGAAGTACATTTCTATGAACTTGGTGATGAAGTCTACCCAGTTCATTTCATTGATGTTCCTTTTGATAGCCACGATCTTCCACCACTGGCATGCTCCTTTCCATAGGGCTAGGGAGGCACATATAACTTTCTCTCCTTCAGTCAGTCCCACGAGGTCTAAAATGACTTGAACATCAGTCAGCCAATCATCGGCTTCACTAGGGCTCGTAGTCCCTTCAAATTCAGGCACCTTCATGTGCCTAAACCACTCGTATAAGAAGCCCTCTCTATAGGCTGGTACGATAACATTGGCTGCTGCAAGTGCAGCCACAGCCGGTGGTGCTGGCACAGCTTAGGCTGGTGGGGCCGTTTGCTCTCTGGGAGCATCGGGGGCTGTTGGTGCAGCTTGGACTAGTACCTCCAGGGTTGTGGTACCTGTTGTTGTCAGTTCATTTGTTCTCTAAGCTGGTTAAGCTCCCGTTGTTGATTTACCATCATTTCTTGCATCATTGCGAGACGTGCCAGTAGCTCATCGTCTCGCGTAGCTTGGTTTATTTGGGCTCTTGTTCTTGCCATCGTCACCTATGTAACCCTATCATTCAATGGAAAAAGAGAACATAAGCTTCTCACATTTTGTACTTGGGATTCGTATTTACATATCATTTTCCTTCTTACTAGACAACTTCATCTAAAGCATCATTGATATAAATATACATATTATATCTTTCCTTTCTTTTCTTGTTCTTATGATGTTCAATACAACTATTGTGTCGTATTGGGACATTGTCTAACTACCAGGAACCATCTTGTACTCTTTACCATACTTGAGCATACTCGTAGAAAAATCACATTTAGGCCCTTAGGTCAAAATGATATTACTTGTCATAAAACATCTCATAAAACATATATATATATTAAATTTGGTGGGAGTGACACACACTTCCCAAAATACGATCCCATTAAGTACATTAAGTTGAGTCAGACGGGAAAGCTACCGTTTCCCTCTACATAACAAAATTTTTTCCGTGAAAAGGGTTACTACTACTCAGAGGACAATCCTGACCCTGTCTCAGACATTTCCTCGTTCTCGGTTTCACTCAGGAGAAACTCCTCGGGGTCTTCATCCTCGTCTCCCCAAGCAAAATCAACTTCATCATCACTGGCGATGATGACTTGGGGCTCATACATTTCTACTTCCTCCTCCTCATTGATGTGATCCGGGATCTCCTCCTCCTCATCGTTAGGTTAGGCATCGGGGATAGCCTCGCCACTGTCCTCATCTATATGGTGTCCGGGAGATAGAGGGGCTGGTTTGGGGTCCTCCATCAGGTCTTCATTGTCTTCAGGTACCGTTGGTTGTGGTACGGCTGCGAGCTCTTCGTCGGCCAAGTGAGGTGCAACGTTTGCCAGGTTGGGGTTGAGTGCTACCCTCTCGGCGTCCACTATGTCTTGGATCAAGCGCCTCAAGCCTTCATGCAGGTAAGGAATGAGGTCCCTCACGTACCATGGAATCCCTCTACAAAGTAAGTCAGTTACCTCTGCAAATGGCTTGTCTAAGGGAATGCTCGGTAACAAGGCATCCAAAAATCATTGAGAGTAGTGTACCATAGTTTCTCCTTTGTAAATGTCCCAAATGTCAGAGAGGACCCGACACCTCCTCTCATACATATCATCCCAGATGTCCGCATCCTTAGCTGGGTCATCAGAGTTGCGAAGATCTTGGCAGAACTCATCCTACTGCATCGCTGGACTCCTGATCCTGTGTCGATCGTTCCACCATGTCATTACTGGTCCTCGCAATCGGCTACTGGCCATTACCACCTATAGATGGGGTGAAATATGGCACCCTTCAAAGATTGTCTCCATATGATGAATCTAATAAGGGAGCTCGTATGGGTTGCTATTGTCGAATGTATGTGGTTGCATAGCGATGAAATCCATGCTCGCTTCTCGGTCTTCTCGTACTTGCTGAGGGTCAACCGGTGCAGCCATTCTCCTATTATAACTTAATCGTCAACTTATATACTAAATTTTAAAAAACAAAAGCTAATTTACTTAGACAGATGAGGCAGGCATACGGCGATGTGAGGTAGGCTGGCGGGAAACCACTCTGATGCCAACTGTGATGCCTTGTGCACTCAGTGGCCCAGACCGTTGCTGAAAACTATTAACTTGCTTGCTTTTCTTATACTTTCTAACAATTTATACTTAACTAGATATCATAAACTTAAGGATTTCTTTTTTATTTTACATGTACCTGTTTACTGTATACGTACGTATACCGATTACTATTAAAAAATATTATTTAACAATTACTATTAAAAAATACGGTTTACAGTTACTATTCAAAAATACCATTTAACGATTACTATTCAAAAATACTGTTTACGATTACTATTCAAAAATACTATGTGACGTTACTATTCAAACATACTGTCTGACAATTACTATTCAAAGTACTATTTAACCATTACTATTCAAAATACTGATACTCAAATTTTGCGGAAGATAAACTCGCGGTGTTTCCATAACCTCGCCTTCACATCCGCCTCTGCCGCCACTATCGCCCATTGGGATTTAAGCCGTAGGATGCTTACCTACATCATGAACACACTACGTGAGCTTTACGCCCAGTAAGTACAACATGTTTATCGCAAAACATGTTTAAACATAGTATATACTTAAAAACGTATAAGTAGTCATGTATCACATATACCACTTTAACATATCACATATCACATACCATATATCACATATCATATCAAGGATTATAAAACTTCACATAACATGTGCATCATAGAAACATCATGTACTGAATGCATCTAGAAGCATGGTGAACTATAACTAATGCATGATCCGGTTATGTTCCTTTGTGCTTCAACTTTTCTTTTCTTTTCTTGTCTATTTAGGGCCCACGTGTCAGTACCGTGCGTGCAGAGACCATCGATAACGCCCGTCGTAAAATAGCCGGAGAGCCATTAAAGGATGCTCAACTTTTTGCTTTAACTTAAAAACCCCTTCATTTGAAAGGGCCGGTACGACACGCTTACTACTTTCCGTCTTGTTTATCTTTTCTAGCCATATGCTTCTCTAAGCTGTCCCAACTCCTACATGGTAGCGACGTATGGCATCTATCTTACTTTTTCATCAATCTACTTGATTGTGAAATTACATGCTCTTTAACATGAGGTGCAACATCATGTGCATGGCATACATATTTTAACATACTGTAAAATATCATTTAAAATTATTTTCGTTCATGCCATAGGCGGAGTTGTACTTACCTATTTGCAAGGAACTTGAAATCATGCCTTTATCAATTCACAGGTTACCACCTATCATCAATAACATTTCTCATTAATTCTCTCGTTGAGTCACTATTAACGTTAGTGACTATAACTTGCGTTTCTATATGGTATCGAGACCCGTCGGTACCCTATTGGCCTATTATGGGGATTTGGTATCTAACTCATATCGTGTTTGATCAATCGTCTACTTGATAGATTAATTATTGTTCCTCACTGTGTTATTAAAAAACGCAGCCTTTGACTGGTTTACCGCTCAGTCAATTGACCAGTTAACTCGCGTGTTGGTAACTAAGTAGTCTATCGAGTTACTATATATGAACTTAGTGTAGTAACCGACTGGGTTACTTCGCTTGTTGGGGTGTGGTAGCCTATTGGGCTACTAAGGCTCGTTTCGTGTAATGGCCCACCAGGCCACTATGGCTTGTTTGGGGTAGTAGCCTATCGGGCTGCTAAGGCTTGTTTGGTGTGGTAGCCTACCGGGCTACACACACTATTTTACTTTGAAAAAAAGTTTGGGTTTGCTTGCAAAAGATCTTTGAAAAATTCTTTATTTTGAAACCGTCCCCTTATCACCCCATTGGAAGGTGGGGGACGTTTTTATGGAAACCTTGTTCATATTTTAAAGTGTTAAAAACACATTTTTTATTTTGAAGTGTATAAATTATATTTTTAAAGCTTGCATTTTAAAGGTGGTTTTTGAACCACTTTTGAAAACAATTATGAAACTTGGTTTAAACGACTTTGTTCGAAATTTTGTCAAACATGAAAGTTTTCATCCTCGACAAGATGAACAAATCTCGTGTTTATCTCGGAGTCTAAATCTAACTCTAACAGCTCCTAATTTCATTAAACCCGTGGGCTTGTTTCCCAGTTTTTTGTAGAAGTCCCAGTTTTACGTCTCTGTAAAAATGGCTTGGTTTGAGGCCCGAAACGGCCAAATTTTTTACTCTCTTGAGTCATTCTCAAGGTCTTGACGAGATCTACAACTTTTATGTTGAGTCCGAGAACCAGTTCGGACTCTAAGGGGTCCAATTCTAGCAAAACCCGGGACTAAACACTGGGTTCAGATTTTTGCTCCCAGTTTTGTCCCAGTTTTGGACACCGAGTGAAAAATACCCTAAAAACCTATCTTAGGCTCGTTTTTCGCTGAGGCCTATTTGATGCCAAAATGACCGTATCAAAATTTCCTTAAAACACTATGTTTTACCAAATCCTAGATTCGGATCCTAATTGGGTCAAAATGGCCAAAATCTGTAGCTGTTTTCTAAGGATAGATTCGTGTCCAGCCACCATAATACACATCCATGCATTCACATCCATAAACCATATGCAACTTAAAGTAAACACAACCACAACCATAATGACTTTAAGAAATGAAAGCTAAGAACTCAAATAACTTAATACAACGTTGTGCATAAACAAATACACATAAAACCCTTAGATTGAAAACTAAATTTTTCAACATATCACCATGAGAAGGGTTTCAATTTTTTACCTTTGGTGCTTTGGACTCAAGCACACTTTTGGCTAGGCTTGGGAGATCAAAATGCCATGGAAACTCAAGGACTTGAGGTTGGTTTTATGCTAGCCAAGTTACCAAAAAAATCATTTAAACAACAACTCAAAACTTAGAATCAAAACATAATGAAAAATCGGTTTTGCACTTACCCTTGGTGCACTGGAGAAGCTTGGTTCGGTCTCCCCTTGCACAAGCTTGGAAGAGGTCAGTTTTTTGTGAGTTTTGATCAAGGTTTTGGCTTGCAAAATGTTAGCTTTTGGGGTTGAGAAGATTCGACAACAAGCAAGGAAGGGAAGAAGAAAAAGACTTATGGTTTTAGGTGTGTGGAAGCAAAAATCCCTCGATGTTCCATAGAGAAGGATCATGACGCCCCAGAACCGTGACATCCAGCCCAGATGCAAAGATTGAACGACTGGCCTAGTTCACTTAACCGCATTGACTCACTTGAAGCATAAGAAGATGACAAAAGAGAATGTCTTTCCAGCCCTCTGCCTTTAGATTCGTTCCTGGAATCTATGTCTTTCCCGCCGAAACATCTTAATGTGTATTTGAGAGATTGTCCTCGGGCTGAGTCCATGTCTTATGTCAAAGGTGCCTTTTATAGGCAAAAATTAATCAAACTACTTAGGCTTAATCCTACTTAATTGTCTACCAATTTAGCCAAATCTTGGGAGAAAGATGCTGCCAATTTTCTGAAGAAATGGGCATGGGGCTGCTCATTGGAAGGAGGAAAGAATAAACAATGGTTGTTGACTACTTTTTAGAAACCCTTGAATATTATATTCTAATGTGTCATGGCTAGGAAGATTTTTTAATGCCACCTTTTGGGCTATGTGTGCTATAGATTGCAGCTAAGGGGCATGGAAATTTAAGGCCAATTTTATATGTGTTGGCTTCTCATTGCAGTCTAATTTTATACTATGGTGTTCGATCCTTTCTCGACAGTGTTCCAATTTTCACCAGAAAATTGGTTTTCTGAATCTGATTTTTTTATTATAAGTTCCTGGTTGTTTTCTACTATCTAAGAGCCCATTATCAGTCTAAATTTCTGTTCACGTCCTATACTGTGGTTGTGTCTATACTGCGTTGTCCTTTCACACGTAAATCGAGGCGTTCTTGGGTGAAATTTTAGACACAGTCTCTCTTGACTAATTTGGACGTGTTGATTTCATTTTTATAAGTTTTACGTTCATCGGAGCTCATCTAGACCAGTTTTTGAGATCTGTGTGACCCTACCTCGAAAAACATGTCAGGTGCCCGATTGACTAATTTAGGCGTTCTGAGCCCAAATATATCAGTTTCGGGCCAAGCAAAGGTCGTCTTGACCCTCATCCTGATGCTGCGTATCTCTCACAATTTATTATCCATCGTTTTCTGCTTAACTGACTGGTCTGAGTGCTCTGACTCTGATTTTATCAATCTCTAGGTGAGAAGAGATCATCTGGACCATTTCTCGATGTGGAACCCTTACTAGGGCTATCTCTCATTGTTGTGCTCAGATGTTCAGTCCGAGTGTTCTGGTGATCTATTTATCAGTCTTGTGTCAAGAAATGGTCGTCCAGACTAGTTTCCCGACACTGCATGTCTCATTCATATATACATATAATAGGGTGGATCGAGTTCACTGTCGGTCGCCCCTTTCACTACATGAATAGTACGTAAACAGTACCCTATCTGTTTAGTCTATTTAATGGGAAAATTATACTATATTTTCCAACTTAATTACTCATTATATAGTAATTAGGTTTCATGTAATTTGAGGGTCTGTGTAACGGCTTTCTACCCATTACGCGGCCTTCAACACGGTCTCTAACACGGGCGTGTTTATGGTAACACAGGCATGTACTAGCTAAATTTCTTCAAAACGGCACTGTTTCAAAACACGGCCTTTTACACGTTCATTAACCCGAGGGGTACACGGCCTCTTACATGGCCATGTTTTTTACCGTGTCTCAATACATGGCCATGTTCAGTTACACGGCTTCTCACACGTTCACAACCTGAGCGGTACACAGCCTCTTACACGGCCATATACCTGACTGTATTATGCTACACGACCATGTATACTTACACGGCTACACACATGTACACAGTCTGTGTGGTACACGGCCACTTACACGGTCGTGTATCTAACCGTGTAAAATGCATCAAATTATTCTAAAATGCATCAAATTATTCTTCAATTTCTCATTAAATTGAAAATTAAAGTACATGATTGGAGCAGTCCTTACAATCTACCCCTCTTACAAAAATTTTTGACCTCGAAAATTAGAATAAATCTAGGAAGTCTCTTTTCATATCCTCTTCCCGTTCCCATGTAGCTTCTTCAAGGTTATGATTTTGCCATAATATTTTAACAAGCGGAATCACTTTATTCGTAAGAACCTTATTTTCCCTGGCTAGAATCTGTACGGGTCTCTCTTCATAGGTCAGATCTGCATGTACTTCGACTGCCTCTTGGCTTAGTATGTGGGAACTATCCAACATGTACTTCTTCAACATCGAAACGTGGAAGACATTGTGTAAGGAAGCTACTTCAGGGGGAAGCGCTAATCGATAGGCTACCTTCCCAACCCTTTCGAGGATCTCGAAAGGTCCTATATATCTAGGACTGAGCTTCCCTTTCTTCCCAAAGCACATCACCCCTTTCATGGGTGCCACCTTGAGGAAAACTGAGTCTCCTTCTCAAAATTCGAGAGGTCTTCGTCATCTATCTGCATAACTCTTCTGGTGGCTATGCGTTGTATCCAGTCTCTCTTGTATAAACTTCACAGCCTTTGTCGTATCCTTGACGAAGTCGATGCTGGTGAGCTGTTTTTCTCCAGTCTCGTGCCAGTGAATTGGAGATCAGTATCGTCTCCCATAGAGTGCCTCGTGCGGAGCCATCCCAATCGAGGAATGATAGCTATTATTGTACAAGAACTCTATTAATGGCAGCTTCTAATCCCAATTCCCCTTGAAGTCTAAGACACACACTCTCAGCATATCCTCTAACGTTTGTATAGTCCTCTCAGACTGACCATCAGTCTGAGGATGGAAAGTGGTGTTGAACTTCAATTTGGTTCCTATTACAACTTGAATGCTCTACCAAAACCTTGAAGTGAAGCATCCATCACGATCTGAGATGATCGATTTGGGTACTCCGTGCAGTCTTACTACTTGAGCGACATACATTTCTGCTAACCTCTCTACCAAGTAACTCAACTTCATGGCTAAGAATCGAGCTGACTTCATTAATCGATCAACAATTACCCAGATGGCGTCGTTCCTACTTGAGGTTCTGGGTAATTCGACCATGAAATCCACGATAATTTGCTCCCATTTCCACTCTGGTAGCTCGATCTTCTACAGCTCTCCTCCTAGTCGCTGATGTTCTGCTTTAATTTTCTGGTAAGTGAGGGACCTTGCTATGAACTCGGTGACGTCACTCTTCATGTTTGGCCACCAAAAACTTCCTTTCAAGCCCTGGTACATCTTATTTGCTCCTGGATGTATCGAGTATGGCGTGTCATGAGCTTCTGACAGGATCTGCTTCTTGACTTCTTCATCCTTTGGAACACACACTCTATCTCTGAAATAGAGTATGTCATCCTTAGAGACCTGAAATTCAGAATTCTGGTCCTCCATTGCCTCCCTTTTGAGCTTGTGTACGGACGGATCGAAGTCCTGGCCGGCCTTGATTTCCTCTATGAGTATTGAATGGAGGGTCATTTCGGACAACCTTCCTGTTAACATCTCAATCTCGCTGCTTCGTAGCTCCTTTTGCAGTGCTTCCAGCAGGGCTTGGATGGTCATAAGCGTCGAAGAATCCACCCTGCTCAATGCGTTAGCCACCTTATTGGCTTTCCCTGGGTGGTATAGGATTTCATAGTCGTAATCGTTCACTAGCTCCAGCCATCTTTATTGCCTCATATTAAGCTCTTTCTGCGTGAAAATATATTTGAGGCTCTGGTGGTTCGTGTAAATCTCGTATTTGACACCATATAGGTAGTGCCTCCATATTTTGAGCGTAAAAACCACCGCTGCAACCTCCAAGTCATGCATCGGGTAGTTCCTTTCGTGGTCCTTGAGTTGTCGCGAGGCATATGTGACTACCCTGCCACCTTGCATTAATACAGCTCCTAGTCCAGTCTTGGACGTGTCACTATAAATTGTGAAATTCCCTTGTTCAGCATCTAGTATGGTCAGGATTGGAGCACCTGTGAGTGGGCTTTTTAGCTTTGAAAGCTCCTTTCGTACTTGTCGGACCACTCATACTTCTTTTCCTTCTTGGTTAGTGTCGTGAGTGGTGTAGCTAGCTTTAAGAATCCTTCCACAAAGCGTCGATAGTATCCCGCTAAACCTAGGAAGCTACAGATTTCTATTACGTTCTTCGAAGTCGGCCAATTGCTAACTGCTTCTACCTTTGCTGGGTCCACAGACACTCCCTCATGGGAGACCACGTGGCCGAGAAAATGAAACTTCTCCAACCAAAATTCACACTTAGAGAATTTGGCATACATTTGATGTTCCTTAAGCTTGAGTAGGATAGCTCTCAAATGCTCTGCATACTCTTCCTTTGTCTTAGAGTATACAAGTATGTCATCGATAAACACAATGACAAACTTGTCCAAGAACTCCTTGAATACTCGGTTCATTAGATCCATGAAAGCGGCAGGTGCGTTTGTCAGCTTGAACAACATGACGAGGAATTTTTAATGTCTATATCGTGTTCGAAATGCCGTCTTAGGGATGTCTGCATCTCAAATCCGCAATTGGTGGTACCCAGAACGTAGGTTGATCTTGGAAAATATGGTAGCACCTCGTAGCTGGTCAAACAAATTATCGATCTGTGGCAATGGATACTTGTTCTTGATCGTGATCTTGTTCAGCTCTTGGTAGTCTATGCATATTCGTAACGTTCCGTCTTTTTTCTTTATAAATAAGACTGGTACTCCCCATGGTGAGCAGCTCTGTCAAATGAAACCTTTATCCATCAGCTCCTTTAACTAAGTTTGAAGCTCCTTCAATTCTGTCGGGGCCATTCTGTAGGGGGCCTTGGATACGGGTGCCGATCCTGGTAATAGTTCGATTACGAATGATATCTCCCGCTCTGGTGGAAGTCCTGAAAGATCTTCGGGGAAAACTTCTGTGAACTCCTTTACTACTGGTACATTGCCCGGTCTGGTTTCCACTTCCTGGGTCGTATCCATTATGTGTGTGAGAAAACTGGTGCATCCACTAGATAGTAGTTGGTGAGCCTTCATTGCCGATATCATCGTCCTTGGTCGCTTCGACGATAAGCCCTTATAGATAAATTTTTCATGTCTGCTCGGGTGGAAGGTCACCTCCTGTCTCTGACAGTCTATGATGGCGTGGTACTTGGTGAGGAAATCCATTCCTATAATCACGTCGTAGTCGTGCATCTTGATGACGATTAGGTTCATGCTCAGCTCGTGCTCACTGATAACTATTGGTACGTGACGTACTCAATAACTAGACAAAAAAACTTCCCCAGAAGGAAGGGCAATTTAAAAAGCCAGGTTCATCTTATCTAAGTTCTTAACTAACCTTCTAGCAAATTCTGATGATGCAAAAGAATGCGTAGCGCCGGAATCAAACAAAACTAGTGCAGTGGAGTTGGCGACAGAAAGCTGACCTGTCACCACAATCGAGGTTCCAGCCTCTGCATCATTGTGAGTAAAGGCATAAATCCTCCCCTATAGCTCTGGAGCTTCCAATCTGCCTTGGTTGATCAGTGGGCCTTCAATCCTTCTTTGGGCGGCGTGCAGCTGTCTGCTAGTAGGGCAGGCTTGGCCTTTGCTAATTTCACAGGTTCGAGCGGCAGTGTTTAGCGAAGTGGCCTTCCTTGCCACATATGTAACAGCAACTGGTGCCCTGGCGGCATTCTCTTGGGTGGTTCCTTCCGCATTTTGGACAAGGCGAGTGTTGATTTCTGCTTCCTCCTTGGTTATTTTTCTTTTGAGGAAAGTTCCTTCGATGGCCTTGATTACCTGGATTCCCTTTCCTCTTGTTGTTGTTGGATGGCCGGTTGTGTTGGTTGCTTCCTATACTCTGCCCTCTGTGCTGAAATTCAGAGTGTTGTCTGCCTTTGGTCGGCTTCGGTTGGTTCTTCTCTTCTCTCTTTGCCTTAAAGATCTACGCCCTCCTTTCTTTGTCTTGGGCCAGCCAATACTCAACCCGGATGGCTCTACTAACACATTCAGCCATGGTTGTTCGCCCATGGCTGCCGCTGTAGACTTGGACAGCTATATCTGTCCGAAACATTTTCAGCATCCTCCTGACCTTTTTCTTCTCAGTCGGCACTAGGTCGGGGCAAAGTTGGCCTAGCTGTTCGAATTTTCTTACGGCCTCCATGACTGTCATGCTTCCTTGGCGCAAGTTGTTAAATTCATCTTGCTGGACTGCTAAAGCTTCGTCGTTGAAGTACATTTCTCTGAACTCGATGATGAAGTCTACCTAGTTCATTTCATTGATGTTCCTTTTGATAGCCATGGTCTTCCACCACTGGCGTGCTCCTTTCCGTAGGGCTAGGGAGGCACATATAACTTTCTCTCCTTCGGTCAGACCCACGAGGTCTAAAATGACTTGAACATCAGTCTGCCAATCGTCGGCCTCAATAGGGTTCGTAGTCCCTTCGAATTCAGGCACCTTCATGCACCTAAACCACTCATATAAGTCGCCCTCTCTATAGGTTGGTACGATAACATTGGCTGTTGCAGGAGCAGCCACAGCCGGTGGTGCTGGCACTGCTTGGGCTAGTGGGGCCGCTTGCTCTCTAGGAGTGTCGGGGGCTGCTGGTGCAGGTTGGACTGGTACCTCCACGGGTTGTGGTGCCTGTTGTTGTCGGTTCATTTGTTTTCGAAGCTGATTAAGCTCCCGTTGTTGATTTACCATCATTTCCTGCATCGTTACGAGATGTGCCAGTAGCTCGTCGTCTCGCGTAACTTGGTTTGTTTGGGCTCTTATTCTTGCCATCGTCACCTATGTAACCCTATCATTCAACGAAGAAAGAGAACATAAGCTTCTCACACTTTGTACTTGGGATTCGTATTTACATATCCTTTTCCTTCTTACTAGACAACTTCATCTAAAGCATCATTGATATAAATATACATATCATATCTGTCCTTTCTTCTCTTGTTCTTATGATGTTCAATACAACTATCGTGTCGTATTGGGACATTATCTGAGTGCCAGGAACCGTCCTGTACTCTTTACCATACTTGAGCATACTTGTAGAGAAATCACATTTAGGCCCTCAGGGCAAAATGATACTACTTTTCATAAAACATCTCATAAAACATATATATATATATTAAATTTGGTGGGAGTGACACACACTTCCTAAAATACGATCCCATTAAGTACATTAAGTTGAGTCAGACGGGAAATCTACTGTTTCCCTCTACATAACAAAATTTTATCCATGAAAAGGGTTACTACTACTCAAAGGACAATCCTGACCCTTCGTCAGACATTTCCTCATTCTCACTTTTACTCAGGGGAAACTCCTCGGGGTTTTCATCCTCGTCTCCCTAACCAAAATTAACTTCATCATCACTGGCGATGATGACTTGGGGCTCATACATTTCTACTTCCTCCTCGTCACTGATGTGATCTGGGATCTCCTCCTCCTCGTCGTTAGGTTGGGCGTCGGGGATAGGCTCGTCAATGTCTTCATCTATATGGTGTCCGGGAGACAGAAGGGCTAGTTTAGGGTCCTCTATCGGGTCTCCATTGTCTTCATGTACCGCTGGCTGTGGTGCAGTCACAAGCTCTTCGTCGGCCAGCTGAGGTGTGGCGTTTGCCAGGTCGGGGTTGAGTGCTACCGTCTCGGTGTCTACTATGTCTCGGATCAGGCGCCTCAAGTCTTCATGCGATGAAGGGTAGGGAACGAGGTCCCTCACGTACCATGGAATCCCTCTCCAAAGTAAGTCAGTTACCTCTGTAAATGCCTTGTCTAAGGGAATGCTTGGCAACATGGCATCCAAAAATCACTGACAATAGTGTACCATGGTCTCTCCCTTGTAAATGTCCCAAATGTCAGAGAGAACCTGATACCTCCTCTCATACATATCATCCCAGATGTCTGCATCCTTAGCTGGGTCGTCAGAGTTGTGAAGGTCTTGGCAGAACTCATCCCACTGCATCGCTGGACCCCTGATCCTGCATCGATCGTTCCACCATGTCATTACTGGTCCTCGTAATTGGCTACTGGCCATTACCACCTATAGATGGGGTGGAATATGGCACCCTTCAAAGATTGTCTCCATATGATGAATCTAATAAGGGAGCTAGTATGGGTTGCTGCCATCGAATGTATGTGGTTGCATGGCGGTGAAAGCCACGCTCGCTTCTTGGTCTTCTCGCACTTGCTGAGGGTCAACTGGTGTAGCCATTCTCCTATCATAACTTAATCATCAACTCATATACTAAATTTTGAAAAACAAAAGCTAATTTACTTAGACAGGTGAGGCAGGCGTACAGTGTTGTGAGGTAGGGTGGCAGGAAATCGCTCTGATACCAATTGTGATGCCCCGTGCCCTCAGTGGCCTAGACCATCACTGAAAATTGTTAACTTGCTTGCTTTTCTTATACTTTCTAGCAATTTATACTTAACTAGATATCATAAACTTAAGGATTTTTTTTTATTTTACATCTACGTGTTTACTGTATACGTACGTGTACCAATTACTATTCAAAAATACTATTTAACGATTACTATTTAAAATACTATTTAACAATTACTTTTTAAAAATATGGTTTACGGTTACTATTCAGAAATACCATTTAATAATTACTATTCAAAAATACGATTTACGATTACTATTCAAAAATACTATGTAACGGTTACTATTCAAACATACTGTCTGACAATTACCATTCAAAGTACTATTTAACCATTACTATTCAAAATACTGATACTCAAATTTTGTGGAAGATAAACTCACGGTGTCTCCATAACCTCGCCCTCACATCCGCCACTGCCACCACCATCACCCATTGGGATTTAAGCCGTAGGACGCTTACCTACAGCGTGAGCACACTATGTGAGCTTTATGCCCAGTAAGTACAACATGTTACCGCAAAACACGTTTAAACATAGTATATACTTAATGTTAGGAAATGCCCTAAGCATTAGAGACATTTTGATGTATTTATTTTGAACTGGATAATAAAATTATATATAGAGGTTATTCATTACATTGCTATCTATCCTCATTTTATTTACATGTTAAAGTAAATGTAAGCAAATATGGGTCACTGACTGCTTGTGTTAAAACTGTTAGAATGTTGCATGCAATGAGCTTTCGTATGCAAGAAGACAATGTTCTAAAGTTAGCGGTCTAAACTATGGTCTGTAGTCTACGGGGTTAGACCGAGCATCTAACTCATGTTAAGACTATTATGTTGTCTAAAGCCTTGGAGGGGACGGTTTGTCTTGACTGTTTGGAGCTGGACTCCCAAGTAGAGATATAGATATGTTGCTTGGTGATGACATATTAGACCGGGACTAAAGCATGATTGATCTACGTAGTCCGCTATGAGTGGATCAATCTGCTTTTGACGTTCATTGTGCAATAACCTTAATCCTGAGTAAATGAACTACTTCATGTATATGACTTGTGTACTTTGATGTTCCAATGGCTAAAGCGTCTCAGAGGTAGTAAGCTTATAGACCGGTTCGTTGGGTGCATGACTTGTATAAGATGAAGGGTTTGTTTGCAGATATCGGAATCATAGCTCTAAGGAGTTAAAGGTATCCTTTTAAAGGCATTATACTGAATGTGAAAATGGACAAGGCCTTGGGTCGTCTGTTGGGTGGATGACTTCTTATTCACATATGGTGAATAATCATTTTCTTAATTCGGTAGTATAATGGAACTTTAAGATAGCCTGATCAGTAGGATTAAACAGACTTTGAGCTAAGGCTGATCGTGGATATCATATGAGGGTTTTGCATATATGACAAGGTCATTGGATAGTAGCTCGTCACAGGCTTACGTAATACGGTATATAATTGGGAGTTCAGTTTCAGGTTTATAGTGGTGTGACTCTGAAATTAGTAATCATATGATTGAGTTGTTCGGTAAAAGAATGATGATCATATGGATTTGCGGGAGCCCGATTATATATGTCCAATCAGTCCCTCTACTAGCTCCACATAATTCCTTAACGTTTGGCAAATTGATTTGTGTATGCTATTGGCTAGTTTATTATGCATGGATGGTGATGATGCAGGATTAGGATGGTAGACAAGATTCTCTCCAGTTGGATTTAGGTTTTGTTTTGGATAATAGAGTACACAATTATTCGAACTCCAAATAAAGTTGCCATGATTTTATTTGAGATTGGATTGGAGTTGTAGAAAATTATCCATGAGAACAAGAATTTGAAACACAACTGTTTCGTGGATTTTGAAATTTGAAATTTGAAATTTGAAATTCAAATTTTGAATCACAGTCCAAGTGGGATTCCAATTTGTTGTGGAAAATCCACAAGGTTTGAAATTCGAATTTGAGTTGGATTTGGAGAGAATAATCTTGTTAGAATCCTACTTGAATTTTGAATCCAAATCCTAACAAATAGTGGACGAAATTTTGAGGATTATCCTCTATGGAATTTCAGTTTTTGTGGATAAGGTTCAAGGGAAAAATTCAAGTTTCATTCTCAGTTGAATTTGGATTCCCTCCTCCCTGAAAAGTGGCCGAAATTATGAAGAAAATCTCCTTGGAAAATTCGGTTATTTTGGATAAGGATGAGATAAGATTCAAGCTTGAAAATCCTAGTGGAATTTTGATTCTCCCTTATCCTAAAAGTGGTCGCAAATTTTAGGAGATTTTCTCCTAGGAAATTTCAGATTTTTTGGTTGAAAAAGGGAGATAAAATTCTAGTTAAAATCTTGTTTAGATTTGGATTGGATTTATCCATAATGGCCGAATTTTATTGTTGGGATTCTCCCTTGGAAAATTCAGATTTTATAGTTATGGATAAGGGAGAATATCATTTCCTAATCCAATTCGAATTCAGAGAATCACCTCATGCAGGTCTATAAATAGAGGTCCTGCCACTCTAGTCCTCTCTGACCACAGACTCTCAGGTGAGCAGGCTTATTGTTGCACAACTCATCGTGACAATAAGTTCTTTAGAGATCTGGGTGGTCGGAAGAAGACTAGCAGTGCTAGCATACCGATCGAGGTTCAGATTGCCCACACACTCAGCCATTCGGGAATTGGAGAATAGTAGAGAAGGCTAGTTGGTTGAAGCCTCCGATCATTCTCCTCCTGCAAGATTGGCGTCCTTGAGGTATGAATTTTAATTGTTGTTGGTTTATTGTATATGGCATCATGAGATATTTAACGATCTAAAAATTTTTATTGTTCCGCTGCACCACTCTGATACGTTTTTACCGATTTATTTTCCTACAATTGGTATCAGAGCCATCTCATGACGATGCCATGTACATAAATTAGACAATTACTTAGTCTTTTTATTTATGTATGGATTTGATATTTAGAGAGTGGCATTCTAGGGTTCCTTTATGTTGTTATCATGGATTATGTATAAAGTATGTGGTTATTTTAATTTTCTGAATTATTATAAGCATGCTTGTTTATGCCAGTGATGGTTCCTTAGAATTTAGAAAAATTGTATCTAGGAATTTTTATGTAACCATGTGAGTAGTTTATTAACACTGTAATTTTCCTATGGATTTTAATTTTTGTCTCTTAGAATTATTATGGTTAGAATTTTGTACCCCAGAAATGGTTTAGGAAATTTTATGTAATTATTCTTGGAGGAGATTGAAGATTGAAAACCGCAATTTATTTTTCCAAAAAGTTAAATTTGATTTAAAGATTGAAATTTTGATTGTGTGGAAAATTTCAATTTAATTGCGATTCAAATTAATTTTTGGAGATCCTAATAGGTAAATTGGAATATGGCACAAAAATCGAGACACGACCCCTCGGGATAGGCTGACGGGCCTTAGTGGGGCTGCAGCCCCTGCCCGAGGGTAGGATGGGGATGCGGCAGCCCCTGTGCAGGCCATAAACACCCACGACCGCATGCTTAGCCTGCAGCCGAGGGTGGTCGTGTCCTACCCAAGGCTGGCCGCAGCCTGGGCGGGCAGCCTCTGGCTGCAGGCATGCCTGCAGCTTGCCGACTGTTGCGCCTAGCCTGGGCGTGCAGCCTGGCGCTGCAGGCTTGGCCTGCAGCCTGGCAAGGCTACACATAAGGGGCAGCCGTGGGCTGCTAGCCCCTCCGGGGCTGGTGGCTGCCCACGGCGGCTGCCGCCTTCGGGGGCGGTGGTGCGACGGTCTAAAAAAAAAACGGAAAATTTGGATTTTTAAATTTGAGATTTAATTTTAAATCATGTTTAAAAATATGTAATTGAAAATTTGAAAATACATATTATTACACATGATGTTTAAAATTGTTTAAAATTTGAATTTGAAATTTAAATTTGGAATTTGAATTTGAAATTTAAATTTTTTAGAGATTTAAATTTTAAATGATTCTTGGGATAAGAAATAAATGGAGAGGCTACATAAAGATGGATACAAGAAGACGGAATAAAATTCAAGACCCAAAGAATGCTTTGGATGAAATTTTGTAATCTTTATTTTCTTTGTTCTAGGATGGAACCATGGTTTGGTTATTCTGTCAATTATTTTTTCTGTGATATGTCATGGATGTATAAATATGTATTGATGGATGTCTTATATGCATATTTGATAACATGTCATATAGGATAGGTGAGTGCCGCTCATACTATATTGATCATACATAATTTGTCAAAACTTGCATATTTTTCAAAATATTGAGTGGGAGAGGGTTTCAAACAAAACCCACGGCCTCCATTGTTGATCCATATGTGAAAGCATGGTAACGCCTCGCGTCAGTTCTGCCCTAACCACACCCCTCGGTAGGTGTTTACCACCACCAGTATACTAGATTAGATCTCCTATGTGGAAAACGTGTTCGGGTATGATCCTATTCATGACCACCCCTCGGTGGCTTGGTAGGACGTGGATCGGGCTACGTAAACAATGGTTATACACTCAAGACTCGTTTAGTTATTAACCTTCCCTAGAAGCTCTGTTAACTAAACTGGTGGCCAAATAAGCGGTTATTAATATATGTCTTAACCTTGGAGGATTTAAGATAACATATATTAATTGGACGGGGTCCATGTTCCGGCTATTTGTTTTCATGACCACCCATCGGTGGCATAGGGCAATGGGTGCTGAGAATTACCGTTGCAATGCTACATGTTTTTCAAGTTTCATGTAGGAACATACTTGTATGTTTTATTTGCTAAATTATCTGTATATTTGCTTGGGCTTTGTAATGATGTCTAGTATAATTTTATTTCAGTTCAAAAATGTCACCGACACCCCTCATTTCAATACTTACTGAAAATAAGCTGAATGGCGATAATTATAAAGATTGCAAAAGAAATCTATTAATAGTTCTCAGCTGCGAGAGACACAAGTTCGTACTGGACAAACCATGCCCACCTAGGCCCAAACCTGACACACCACTTAAGGAGGTCTCAGTTGCCTATAATCGTTGGAGATAATCCAATGCTCGATGCTACATCCTTACTAGCATGACGAGTGCTTTACAAAAGCAACATGAGACTTATCAAGTTGCTAGGGAGATCATACACAATCTGGAGGACATGTTCGGAGGCTAAGAAAAATTGGCTCGACAGTCTGCTATCACCAGCATTATGAACTCTAAGCAAAAGGCGGGTACTCCGGTGAAGGACCATATGATCACTCTAATGGGATTCTTCACTGAGGCTGCCGAGAATGGTGCTGAGTTGGACTACAACACCCAGATCGAGATGGTGTTCAAGACTCTGTCTAAAGATTTTGTGGGGTTTAAGGCCGCATACAATCTGGCGACAAAGGAGTTAGGACTAACCAAGCTCATGGAGCAACTATAGGCTTATGAGCGGATGATCAGGGATGACGATGTAGTTCGACCTAAAGGAGAGGCCAATTTGGCAGAATCTTCCAATCCCTCATGGAAGAGGAAGAGGCCAAATAAGAAGCAAGTGGCTTCTAGTTCTTCTAATCCTCCTGTCTCGGACAGGAAGAATAAGAAGAAGAACAAGAAGCCAAAGGACCCTAAAAAGTCCAAATGCTTCCATTGTGGGAAGGTAGGTCACTTTAAGAAGGCTTGCCAGGAATTCCTAGCCGCCAAGGGTAAGGAAAGTAAGGAACTTCATTACTTGGAAGCGTGTTTGGTGGAAGAATCAAAAGACACTTGGGTCATTGATTTAGGTGCCACTAATCATGTTTGTGTTTCTATGCAGGGGTTCGTAGAAAGGAGAAGTCTACATGATAGGAGCCTCTCGTTGCGGACTGGAGATGGTAGCTTTGTGGTGGCTGAAGCAGTGGGAGATGTTTACCTCTATTTTGATCAATTTAGGTTTATTTTATTGAAAGACTGTTTTTATGTTCCTAATATTAGGAAGAACCTTATATCGGTAGCTTGTTTAATAAAGGATTCTTATTCAGTTTCTTTTAGTAAAAGAGTTGATATTTGTAGAAATAAGTCTTTTATCATTTCTGGATGGATGGATGGAAACCTATATTTGATCAAACCAAAGATGTACTCACTGCTTGACACTGAATTAACAGATAACTCTAAAAGGTTGAAAGTTTCTCACTCTAACAAGGTGTATCTTTGGCATTTAAGACTTGGTCATATTAATCAGGATAGGATTCAAAGATTGGTGAAAGACGGTCCTTTGAAATCTCTGAAGGAGGTACGACTTCCCCAATGTGAGTCTTGTCTAGAGGGTAAAATGACTAAGAGGTCTTTTGGAGTTAAGGGTACAAGGGCACAGGAGCTCTTAGAAATTGTGCACACTGACATATGTGGCCCTATGAACGTCACAGCACGAGGAGGGTTCGAGTATTATGTCTCTTTTATAGATGATTACTCGAGGTATGGATATGTGTATCTGATGCACCGCAAGAGCGAAACCTTTGACAAGTTCAAAGAGTATCGTGCGGAAGTGGAAAAGCAATTGGATAAATCCATAAAGACACTTCGATCTGATCGAGGTGGCGAATACCTCTCCGATGAATTTCTAGGACATCTTGTAGAGAACAGGATACTATCCCAATTGACTGTACCTGGTACTCCACAACAGAATGGTATAGTCGAAAGGAGAAACAGGACCTTATTGGATATGGTACGGTCCATGATGACTTATTCAACGCTGCCATTATCATTTTGGGGATATGCTTTACAAACGGCGTGCTATATTCTGAACCAGTTTCCAAGTAAATCAATTCCTAGAACTTTGTATGAATTGTGGCGTGACAAGAAGCCCTCCCTTGGACATATGAGAATATGGGGCTGCCTGGCGCATAAACTGGATGGGGATGCGAAAAGGTTAGAATCAAGATCAGAATTGTGCATGTTTGTAGGGTATCCAAAGGGAACTAAAGGAGGTCTATTCTAGAACCCGAAAGAACAAAAAGTCATTGTCTCAACCCATACGACATTCTTGGAGGAAAGTCACATAAATGACTTTAAGCCTCGAAGCAAAGTGGTGCTAGAGGAGTTATCGGGTGAAAGAACTGCTTCACAAATTTTGGTCTTGGACGCAAGTCTGAGTTCCAGTGAAAGACCTGTAGACGATCAACAATTTAGGGTGCCTCATCGTAGTGGGAGGGTTTCGAAGAAACCTAATTTCTTCATGTATGATGCTGAGGTATACCAGGCCGAGGCTCATGAGCATGAGGATGATCCGGTCACATATGATGAAGCTATAAATGATGTTGATTCTAAATCTTGGAAACAGGCTATGAACAATGAGATGGATTCAATGAAATCCAACTCTGTTTAGGAACTTGTAGATTTGCCGGATGAGATAAAACCCATTGGATGCAAATAGGTCTACAAAAGAAAGAAGGATGAGGAAGGAAGAACGGAAACTTTCAAAGCTAGACTGGTTGCAAAGGGGTACATGCAAAAGGCTGGAATCAATTATGATGAAACCTTTTCGCCTGTTGCTATGCTGAAGTCTATCCGTATTCTTCTGTCCATTGCTGCAGCTCTCGATTACGAGATCTGGCAAATGGATGTCAAGACGGCATTCTTGAATGGCCATCTTGAAGAGTGTATCTATATGATACAGCCTGAAAGGTTCGTAGTGAAAGGCCAAGAAAGGAAAGTCTGTAAGTTACTTAGATCCATTTATGGATTAAAGCAAGCATCCCACTCATGGAACCAGAGGTTTGATCAAGTGATTAAGATATTTAGTTTTGAGCAGAACGTTGATGAACCCTGTGTTTATAAACGTATTAAGGATGAAAAAGTGGTCTTTCTGATACTCTATGTCGATGATATACTACTCATTGGGAATGATGTAGGGAACTTATCATTGGTCAAGCTTTGATTACACTAACAGTTTGACATGAAGGACTTAGGAGAAGCTAATTATATTCTAGGCATTCGTCTCTTCAGAGATCGAAAGAACAAAATGATAGCGTTATCCCAAGCTTCATACATAGATAAAATAATTGACAAATATGCAATGCAAGAGGTAAAGAAAGGTTCACAACCTTCTATTGTCGGTCTAACTCTTTCATTGGATGACTGTCCCAAGACATCGGAAGAAAGAGAGCATATGAGTAAGGTCCCTTATGCATCTGCTGTAGGAAGCCTTATGTATGCTATGCTTTGCACTCACCCAGACATATGTTTTGCAGTAGGTATAGTGAGTCGATATCAAGCGAATCCAGGAACCAAGCACTGGCAAGCAGTAAAGCATATACTCAAGTATCTTAAGAGAACGAGGGATTATATGCTAGTGTATTTTGGAGGGGACCTAACACCCATAGGATACACGGACTCAGACTTCCAGACTTGTAAGGATTCGAGGAAATTGACATCTGGATCAGTGTTTTTACTCAGAGGAGGCGCCATTGTGTGGAGGAGCGTGAAGCAGGGCTGCACAGTTGACTTTACTATGGAAGCTAAATATGTGGCTGCGGCTGAGGCATCTAAGGAAGCGGTTTGGCTCCGCAAGTTCTTTAGAGACCTTGAGGTCATTCCGGGTGTTGACAAGCCTATCACACTTTACTGTGATAACACAGGGGCTATTGCCAACACAAGGGAATCTCGGCACCACAAGACGACCAAGCACATCGATCGGAGATATCATATTATTAGAGGGCGTGTGGAGGCAGGACAAGTGGATGTATGTAAGATCGCGTCCGAGGACAACATCGCCGATCCCGTTACTAAGACTTTGGTGGCTAGAAGCTTTGAGAGGCACGTAGAGGCGATGGGGATGCGTAACATGGCACATCTGCTGGCTTAGGGCCAGTGGGAGATTGTTAGGAAATGCCCTAAGCATTAGAGACATTTTGATGCATTTTTTTTGAACTGGATAATAAAATTATATATAGAGGTTATTCATTACATTGCTATCTGTCCTCATTTTACTTACATGTTAAAGTAAATGTAATATGGCTCACTGACTGCTTGTGTTAAAACTGTTAGAGTGTTGCATGCAATGGACTTTTGTATGCGAGAAGACAATGTTCTAAAGTTAGTGATCTAAACTATGGTCTGTAGTCTATGAGGTTAGACCGAGCATCTAACTCATGTTAAGACTATTATGTTGTCTAAAGCCTTGGAGGGGACGGTTTGTCTTGACTGTTTGGAGCTGGACTCCCTAGTAGAGACATAGATATGTTGCTTGGTGGTGACATATTAGACCGGGACTAAAGCGTGATTGATCAACGTAGTCCGCTATAAGTGGATCAATCTGCTTTTGACGTTCATTGTGCAATAACCTTAATCCTAAGTAAATGAACTACTTCATGTATATGACTTGTGTACTTTGATGTTCCAATGGCTTAAGCGTCTCAGAGGTAGTAAGCTTATAGACCGGTTCGTTGGGTGCATGACTTGTATACGATGAAGGGTTTGTTTGCAGATATCGGAATCATAGCTCTAAGGAGGTAAAGGTATCCTTTTAAAGGCATTATACTGAATGTGAAAATGGACAAGGCCTTGGGTCGTCTGCTGGGCAGATGACTTCTTATTCACATATGGTGAATAATCATTTTCTTAATTCAGTAGTATAATGGAATTTTAAGATAGCCTGATCAGTAGGATTAAACAGACTTTGACCTAAGGCTGATCATGGATATCATATGAGGGTTTTGCATATATGACAAGGTCATTGGATAGTAGCTTGTCACAGGCTTACGTAATACGGTATATAATTGGGAGTTCCGTTTCAGGTTTATAGTGGTGTGACTCTGAAATTAGTGATCATATGATTAAGTTGTTCAGTAAAAGAATGATGATCATATGGATTTGCGGGAGTCTGATTATATATGTCCAATCAGTCCCTCTACTAGCTCCACATAATTCCTTAACGTTTGGCAAATTGATTTGTGTATGCTATTGGCTAGTTTATTATGCATGGATGGTGATGACACAGGATTAGGATGGTAGACAAGATTCTCTCCGGTTGGATTCAGGTTTTGTTTTGGATAATAGAGTACACAATTATTCGAACTCCAAATAAAGTTGCCATGATTTTATTTGAGATTGGATTGGAGTTGTAGAAAATTATCCATGAGAACAATAATTTGAAACATAACTGTTTTGTGGATTTTGAAATCTGAATTTTGAAATTTGAAATTTGAAATTTGAATTTTGAATTTGAAATTTGAATTTGAAATTTGAATTTGAAATTCAAATTTGAAATTTGAATTTGAAATTTAAATTTGAAATTTGAAATTTGAATTTGAAATTTGAAATTAAAATTTTGAATCACAGTCCAAGTGGGATTCGAATTTGTTGTGGAAAATCCACAAGGTTTGAAACTCGAATTTGAGTTGGATTTGGAGAGGATAATCTTGTTAGAATCCTACTTGAATTTTGAATCCAAATCCTAACAAATAGTAGATGACATTTTGAGGATTATCCTCAATGGAATTTCGGTTTTTGTGGATAAGGTTCAAGGGAAAAATTCAAGTTTCAATCCTAGTTGAA
The DNA here is from genome assembly GCA_035233585.1 of Antiaris toxicaria. Lineage (NCBI taxonomy): Eukaryota > Viridiplantae > Streptophyta > Magnoliopsida > Rosales > Moraceae > Antiaris > Antiaris toxicaria. Next base: position 60,298,462 of record CP141154.1, on the reverse strand, counting down.
TTTGGATTCTCTCCTCCCTGAAAAGTGGCTGAAATTATGGAAAAAATCTCCTAGGAAAATTCGGTTATTTTGGATAAGGATGAGATAAGATTCAAGCTTGAAAATCCTAGTGGAATTTTGATTCTCCCTTATCCTAAAAGTGGCAAAAAATTTTAGGAGATTTTCTCCTAGGAAATTTCTGATTTTTTGGTTGAAAAAGGGAGATAAAATTCTAGTTAAAATCTTGTTTAGATTTGGATTAGATTTGTCCATAATGGCCGAATTTTATTGTTGGGATTCTCCCTTGGAAAATTCAGATTTTATGGTTATGGATAAGGGAGAATATCTTTTCCTAATCCAATTCGAATTCAGAAAATCACCTCATACAGGTCTATAAATAGAGGTCCTGCCACTCCAGTTCTCTCTGACCACAGACTCTCAGGTGAGCAGGCTTATTGTTGCACAGCTCATCGTGACAATAAGTTCTTTAGAGATCTGGGTGGTCGGAAGAAGACTAGCAGTGCTAGCATACCGATCGAGGTTCAGAGTGCCCACACACTCAGCCATTCGGGAATTGGAGAATAGTAGAGAAGGCTAGTTGGTTGAAGCCTCCGGTCGTTCTCCTCCTGCAAGATTGGTGTCCTTGAGGTATGAGTTTTAATTGTTGTTGGTTTATTGTATATGGCATCATGAGATATTTAACGATCTAAAAATTTTTATTGTTCCGCTGCGCCACTCTGATACGTTTTTATCGATTTATTTTCCTACACTTAAAAACGTATAAGCAGTCATGTATCACATATGCCACTTTAATGTATCACATATCACATACCATATATCACATATCATATCAAGGATTATAAAACTTCACATAACATGTGCATCACATGTACTGAATGCATCTAGAAGCATGGTGAACTATAACTAATGCATGATCCGGTTATGTTCATTTATGCTTTAACTTTTCTTTTCTTTTCGTGTCTATTTAGGGCCCATGTGTCAGTACCGTGTGTGCACAGACCATCGATAACGCACGTGGTAAAATAGTCGAAGAACCATCAACAGATGCTCAACTTTCTACTTTAACTTAAAAGCCTCTTCATTTGAAAGGGCCGATACGACACGCTTACTACTTGGCCTATTATGGGGATTTGGTATCTAACTCGTATCGTATTCGATTGATCATCTACTTGACAGATTAATCATCGTTCCTCACTGTGTTGTTCAAAAACACGGCCCCTGACTGGTTTACCGCTCAGTCAATTGACCGGTTAACTAGTGTGTTGGTAACTAGGTAGTCTACCGAGTTACTATACGTGAACTTAGTGTAATAACCGACCGGGTTACTTCGCTTGTTGGGGTGTGGTAGCCTATCGGGCTACTAAGGATCGTTTGGTGTAATGGCCCACCGGGCCACTATGGCTTGTTTGGGGCAGTAGCCTACCGGGCTACTAAGGTTTGTTTGGTGTGGTAGCCTACCGGGCTACACACACTATTTTACTTTGAAAAAAAGTTTGGGTTTGCTTGCAGAAGATCTTGGAAAAATTCTTTATTTTGAAACCATCCCCTTATCACCCCGTTGGAAGGTAGGGGACGTTTTTATGGAAACCTTGTTCATATTTTAAAGTGTTAAAAACACATTTTTATTTTGAAGTGTATAAATTATATTTTTAAAGCTTGCATTTTAAAGGTGGTTTTTGAACCACTTTTGTAAACAGTTTTGAAACTTGGTCTAAATGACTTTGTTTGAAATTTTGTTGAACATGAAAGTTTTGTTCTCGACAAGATGAACAAATCTCATGTTTATCTCGGAGCCTAAATCTAACTCTAACAGCTCCTAATTTCATTAAATCCGTGGGCTTAGTGCCCAGTTTTTTGTAAAAGTCCCAGTTTTACGTCTCTGTAAAAACGGCTCGGTTTGAGGCCCGAAACGGCCAAATTTTTGACTCTCTTGAGTCGTTCTCAAGGTCTTGACGAGATCTACAACTTTCAAGTTGAGTCTGAAAACTGGTTCGGACTCTAAGGGGTCCATTTCTAGCAAAACCCAAGACTAAACACTGGGTTCGGATTTTTGCTCCCAGTTTTGTTCTAGTTTTGGACACCGAGTGAAAAACACCCTAAAAACCTATCTTAGGCTCATTTTTCACTGAGGCCTATTTGATGCAAAAATGACCGTATCAAAATTTCCTTGAAACACTATGTTTTACCAAATCCTAGATTCGGACCCTAATTAGGTCAAAATGGCCAAAATCTGTAGCTATTTTCTAAGGATAGATTTGTGTCCAGCCTCCATAATACACATCCATGCATTCACATCCATAAACTATATGCAACTTAAAGTAAACACAACCACAACCATAATGACTTTAAGAAATGAAAGTTAAGGGCTCAAATAACTTAATACAACCTTGTCCATAAACAAATACACATAAAACCCCTAGATTGAAAACTAAATTTTTTGACTAATCACCATTAAAAGGGTTTCGGTTTTTTACCTTTGGTGCTTTGGACTCAAGCACACTTTTGGCTAGGCTTGGGGGGTCAAAATGCCATGGAAACTCGGGGACTTCAGATTAGTTTTATGCTAGCCAAGTTACCAAAAAAATCATTCAAACAACAACTCAAAACTAAGAATCAAAACATAAGGAAATATCAGTTTTGCATTTACCCTTGGTGCACCCGAGAAGCTTGGTTCGGTCTCCCCTTGCTCAAGCATGGAAGAGGTTGGTTTTATGTGAGTTTTGGTCAAGGTTTTGGCTTGCAAAATGTTGGCTTTTGGAGCTGAGAAGATTCAGCAGCAAGCAAGGAAAGGAAGAAGAAAAAGACTTGTGGTTTTAGGTGTGTGGAAGCAAAAGTCCATGTCTTATGTCAAGGGTGCCTTTTATTGGCAAAAATTAATCAAACTACTTAGGCTTAATCATACTTAATTGTCTACCAATTTAGCCAAATCTTGAGACAAATATGCTGCCAATTTTCTGAAGAAATGGGCGTGGGGCTGCTCATTGGAAGGAGGAAAGAACAAACAATGGTTGTTGACTACTTTTTAGAAATCCTTGAATATTATATTCCAATGTGTCATGGCTAGGAAGATTATTTTATTGCCACCTTTTGGGCTATGTGTGCTACAGATTGCAACTGCTTTTGCAATTAAGGAGCACAGAAATTTAAGGCCAATTTTATCTGTGTTGGCTTCTCATCGCAGTGTAATTTTATACTGTGGTGTTCGATCCTTCTTCGGCAGTGTTCCAATTTTCACTAGAAAATTGGTTTCTGAATCTGATTTTTGTACTGTAAATTCCTGGTTGTTTTCTACTGTCTAAGAGCCCATTATTAGTCTAAATTTCTGTTCACATCCTATACTGTGGTTATGTCTATACTATGTTGTCCTTTCGCATGTAAACTAAGGCGATCCCGGTTGAAATTTCAGGCACAGTCTCTCTTGACTAATTTGGATGTGTTGATTTCATTTTTATCAGTTTTACGTCCATTAGAGGTCATCTAAACCAGTTTTCGAGATCTGTGTGACCCCACCTCGAAAAATGTATCAGGTGCCTGATTGACTAATTTGGACGTTTTGAGCCCAAATATATCAATTTCGGGGCGAGCAAAGGTCGTCTTGACCCTCATCCTGATATTGCGTATCTCTCACTATACATTATCAACCGTTTTCTACTTAACTGATTGGTCTGAGTGCTCCGACTCTGATTTTGTCAGTCTCTAGGTGAGAAGAGATCATCTGGACCATTTCTCGATGTGGTACCCTTGCTAGTGCTATCTCTCGTTGTTGTGCTCAGATGTTCAGTCCGAGCATTCTGGTGATCTATTTACCAGTCTTGTGTCAAGAAATGGTCGTCTAGACCAGTTTCCAAGCACTGCATGTCTCATTCATATATACATATAATAGGGTGGACCGAGTTCATTGTCGGTCGCCCCTTTCACTGCATGAATAGTACTTAAATAGTACTATATCTGTTTAGTCTATTCAATGGAAAAATTATACTATATTTTCCAATTTAATTACTCATTGCATAGTAATTAAGTTTCATACAATTTGAGGGTCTGTGTAACGGCTTTCTACCCATTACACGGACTTCAACACGACACTGTTTCAAAACACGGCCTTTTACACGTTCATTAACCCAAGGGGTACACGGCCCCTTACACAGTCGTGTTCTTGACCGTGTCTCAGTACACGGCCATGTTCAGTTACATGGCTTCTTACACGTTCACAACCCAAGCGGTACACGGTCGTGTACTTGACTGTGTTCTGCTACACGGCCATGTATACTTACACGGTTACACACACGTACACAGTCTGTGTGGTACACAGCCGTGTGCCTGACCGTGTACCTTAAAAATTACACTGAAATGCATCAAATTATTCTTCAATTTCTCATTAAATTGAAAATTAAAGTACATGATCGGGGTGGTCCTTACAGTCTTTCACCAACTTTTGAATCCTATCCTGATTAATATGAGCAAGTCTTAAATGCCGAAGATACGCCTTGTTAGAATAAGAAACATTCAACCTTTTAGAGTTATCTATTAATTCGATGTCAAGCAGTGAGTACATCTTTGGTTTGATCAAATATAAGTTTCCATCCATCCATCCAGAACAGATAAAAGACTTATTTCTACGAATATCAACTCTTTTACGAAAAGAAACTAAATAAGAATCTTTTATTAAACAAGCTACCGATATAAGGTTCCTCCTAAAATTAAGAACATAAAAACAGTCTTTTAATAAAATAAAACTAAATTCATCAAAGTAAAGGTAAATGTCTCCCACTGCCTCAGCCACCACCAAGCTATCATCTCCAATCCGCAACGAGAGGCTCCTATCATATAGACTTCTTGTTTCCACGAACCCCTGCATAAAAACACAAACATGATTAGTGGCGCCTGAATTAATGACCGAAGTGTGATGCCCCGTGCCCTAGGCGGCCCGGACCGTCACTGTAAAACTACTGTTTCTTTACTTATACTTATGCTCTCTTGCAATTGAATAATGTTTACTTAAAACATCTTTAATAGGTTACCCTAATTTTAGAAGAAATTTTTTTTAAATGCGTACGTATTTACTATTCGCGTACACATACTATTAAAAGCGGAATTTGAAACATAACAAATTTAATCTTACAAACATTCTTATACTGTTGATTTTGTGGAATAATATTTTTGAATAGTACCCATCGGCTTTTATTCGAAAATACTATTCAACTACTACTATTCAAAATACTATGTAACCGTTACTATTCAAAAATACTATTTAACAGTTACTATTACTATTCAAAATACTGGTTACTCAAATTATGCAAAAGTTTACTCGTAGGGTGTCCATAACCTCTCCTCATATCCACCTCCGCCGCCACCACTACCCACCGTGGCTTATGCCATAAGATGCTTACCTACAGTATGAACACACTCTGTGAGCTTTACGCCCAGTAAGCACAACATGTTAACCGCAAAATATGTTCAAACATAATACATACTAAAAAAAACGCATAAGCATGCAAGATAGTCACATATACCACTCAGCATATACCATATCATCACATATCATGTCATAGAATACAAACTTTACATACCATATGCATACAGATTACTTCATGTAAAAGCACATGTCTTACTGTAGCTGAAAGCATAGTGAACTAATGCGGACAGTGTACGATGCATGATCCGATTATGTTCATTTATGCTTTAGTACTCTTTTCTTTCTCTTGTCTACTTAGGGCCCATGTGTCAATACCATGTATGCGCAGACCAACGGTAACGCCCGAGGTCAATTAATGCCTAAGAGCCATCAACTGATGCTCAACTTTTGGCCTTAACTTTGTTTAATTGGAAACCCCTTTGACTGAAGGAGTTGGTACGACACGCCTATTTATTTCCATTTTGTTTAATTGTTCTAGCCATACGCTTCTCTAAGCTGTCCCCAATCCTACACGATAGGGATCTATGGCTTCTAACTTGTTCTTTCATCAATCTACGCGATTGTGAAACTATATGCTCTTATGTATGCTGTGCAACATCGTGTGCATGTAAGGCATACTTAACATACTGTAAAACCATCATTTTAACATCATTTTATTCATGCTGCATGCGGAGTTGTACTTACCTAATTGTAAGCACTTGTATTCGCGCCTTTAGATATTTATGATTACTACCTGTTATTACTACCTGTCATCAATAACGTCTCTCATTAATATCTTCTCTAAGTCACCAATACTGTTAGTGACTAAAGTAGATAATTACTCGATACCGATTGTCATCGGCACTACTTACTCTCTATCTCAAGAGTTAACTTATTCGTATATGGTTAATCAATTTATGGCCCCATAAATTAAATACCACGTCCTTAGGCTACTTTTGCCTATACTCGTGTTTACATGTGGTACCGGGGTCTCTCGTACCCTACTGGCCTATCTGGGAATTTGGTGTCTAGTTTCTATCGCGTTTGATTAACTCTCTTCTTAACAGTTAAATCAACGTTCCTCACAATGTTGCTCTGAACACGGTCCTTGACTGATTTACCGATTAGTTAACCAACTGATTACCTCGCGTTTTGGCAACTAGGTAGCCTATCGGGCTACTATGCATAGGCTTGGTATAGTAACCGTCCGGGTTACTTTGCTTGTTTAGGTGTGGTAGTTTACTGGGTTACCATGCGTTTTTGGTATAGTAGCTACCCAGGCTACCTCTACCATATAGCACTAAAAATGTCATTTGTTCTGTGTGAAACCCCTCTTAGGGTTACGCACGAACCCTTTTTAAAAAACTTGTTTAAATCTAGGAATTCTTACAAAAAGGATTTTTTTTCATTTTGAAAGGGGTATGGCGTCCCCACATTTTTTTTAAAAGCAAAGAGTTTGAAATGGTTTGAAAGGGGTATAGTGTCCCCACATTTTTGAAAACGAGTCTCACCTCACCCTGTTGGAGGATGAGGGTGTTTCTGTTGAAATCCTTTCTAAGTCATTTAAAGGGAACACATGGTGAATGTGCTCAAAAGTATGGTCTTGGACCACTTTTTGAAAATAATTTGAAACTTATTCGAAAATGCTTTATTTGAGAATTTGGTGTTCATGAAACTTTTCATCCTTGATGAAATGAACAATTCCCGTGTTCATTTCGGAGCCTAATTCTAACTCTAACGGCTCCTAAATTTATCAAACCTGTGGCCTTTGTGCCCAGTTTTTATAAAAGTTCCAGTTTTACGCACTTTTGAAAACAAGTATGTTTGGGGCCCAAAACAGCCGAATTTTTGAAACCCACAAGGTTTTGTCAAGATCTAAAACTTTCGTGTTTTGACCAAAGTCTGGTTCAGCTTCTAAAAGGGTCATTTTAATAAAAATCTGAGACTGTTCATTTGGTCCGGATTTGTTACTCCTAGTTTTGGACACCGAACCAAAACCAGCTGAAAAGTCTATCGTAGGTTCATTTTTGGCCAATGGCTATTTGATTAAAAAACGACCGTATCAAAATTTCCTTAAAACTTCATGTTTTACCAAATCCCAGATTCGGAACCTAAGTGGGTCAAAATGGCCAAAATCCATGGCTTATCTTGGGGACAGATTTTGTGTCCGGCCACCCTCTACACACTCGTGCACACATATATCTCAAACCACTTGTAAATTAAAGTAAACACAACCACAGTCACAAAAAATTTAAAAACTAAAAGTGAAGGGCTCACATAACTTATTACAACCCATATGCATAAACAAATACACATAAATCTCCTTTGATCAAAAACTTAAAAACAACTAACCACAAAAGATGGGGGTTTTTTGGTTTATACCTTAGAGTGCTTTGATCCAAGCACAATCGAGCTAAGGGTGGCTATCAAGACTCCATGGAAAACAAAGGGGGTTGAGGGGTTAGTTGTGTTAGAATGAGAACACAAAGAAAACAAAACGTTGTTCTTAATATCAAGCCAAGATGAAAAACTAAACCATAGAAAAATTTCGGTTTTAGGGTCTTACCGAAACTACCTTGGAAGAGTGCACCTCTAGCAACTTGTATGGCCAAGCTTTTATGTGAAAGTTATGTAAAAATATGGGTGGTTTAGGGCCTGAAGAGGGGTTGGGTTTTCTAAAGAGAAAGGGGAGAGAAAGCTATATTTTTCTTAAGAGTTTTTGTGAGCAAATGGGAAAAGTGAGACCTAAGGGTGGTTGTACCTTTTTATAGGCAACTCTAAGCAACTTTGCTTAACTCTAAGCCCTCTTAATTAAGCCAAAATTTAGCTCAATTGGGGAACAAAAATTTGTGTTGTAGCCCTTAAAGTTTCGGAGGCCATGATGGAGGGTGAAAGGGAGCAAGTTTGCATTAAATGATCATGGTCCTCTTGTCCTTAAAACCCCATTTTTTTAATCTAAAAACTCCAACACATCACTTGATTTAAGGGATCATTTTCAGCTGGTTTTACAGCTAGTTTTGCAGCTATTTTCCTAACCAAAGAGGCATGGTTTGGTTGGGGTAAAGGTCCAATCGAATCGGTTCTGTGCAGTCTAGTTTTCTACTGCGTTTTTCGGCCCTTTCTTGGTAGTGTTCTAATTTTCATCCAAAAATTGGATTTTCTGAATTCAATTTTTGTACTGATGAAATTTAATTGTTTTATACTATCTAAGAGCCCATTCTTTGTCAAATCACTATTCATTTCCTATACTGTAGTTGTGTCTACATTGTGTTGTCCTTTCGCACGCAAACCGGGGTGTTCCTAGGCGAAATTTCAGACACAGTCTCTCTTGACTAATTCGGACGTTCTGATTTCAATTTTGTCAGTCTTACGTCTGTCTAGGGTCGTCTGGACCAGTTTTCAGGATCTGTATGGTCCTACCTCGAAAGACATGTCAGGTTCCTGTTTGACTAATTTGGGCATCCTGAGTCTAGATATATCAGTTTTAAGTCAAACTATGGCTGCCTTGGCCAGTAACTTGACACTGCGTCTTGTACTATTCATTATTTACTATTCATGGTTCACTATTCTCTGTTCTAACTAAGTAGTCCGAGTGTTCTGACTCCGATTTTGTGAGTCTCTGGGTGAGAAGAGGTCATTCAAAACATTTTCTCGATACTGTACCCCTACTAGGGCGATTTCTTACTGTTGGACTCAGATGTTCAGTCCGAGCGTTCTGGTGATCTGCTCACCAGTCTTGTGTTAGGAAATGGTCATCCAGACCAGTTTCATGACACTGCGTCTCTCATACACTTATACATATAACAGGGTGGACCGGGTTCTCCGTCGGTTATCCCTTTTCACTGTATTAATAGTAATAAATGGTACTACACCTGTTTAGTCTATTCAACTAGAATTTATGCTGTATTTATCAACTTAATTACTCATTTCATAGTAATTAGGTTTCACGCATTACAAAAATCTTCAAATCGCCTCTCTACTCAGTACACGGCCTTCTACATGGGTTCTAACATGAGCGTGTATGGCTCAAGCACGGGCGTGCACTAGCGGAGCATTCTTAACACGGCCGTGCCTTGGACCATACTCACTTTACCCGAGTGGTACACGGCCACTTACATAGCCATGTACCTGACCATGTAAAACTACACAGCCATGTTAACTCACATAGCCTCTCTCATAAAACAATTCGATCAATACATGGTTTCTTACATGACCATGTACCTGACCGTGTTCAATGTATTTGTACTAAAAATGCATCAAATTATTCCTTATCTTCTCATTAAATAATTTGTTAAGTTACAGGGACGGGGTGGTCCTTATAACCTACCCCCCTTACAAAATTTTCGTCCTCGCAAATTAGAATAAATTCGAGAAGTCTCTCTTCATGTCCTCTTCCTTTTCCCATGTAGCTTTTTCTATACTATGATTCTACCACAGCACTTTCACAAGCAGGATCACTTTATTCCTGAGGACTTTGCTCTCCTTAGCTAAACCTACACGGCCATGTTAACTCACATAGCCTCTCTCATAAAACAATCCGACCAGTACATGGTTTCTTACACGACCGTGTACCTGACCGTGTTCAATGTATTTGTACTAAAAATGCATCAAATTATTCCTTATCTTCTCATTAAATAATTTGTTAAGTTACAGGGATGGGGTGGTCCTTATAACCTCGCAAATTAGAATAAATTCGAGAAGTTTCTCTTCATGTCCTCTTCCTTTTCCCATGTAGCTTTTTCTATATTATGATTCTGCCACAGCACTTTCACAAGCGGGATCACTTTATCCCTGAGGACTTTGCTCTCCTTAGCTAAAATCTGCGCTGGTCTTTCCTCATATGTCAGGTCGATGTGTACTTCAACAGGCTCTTGACTCAGTATGTGGGAACTGTCAGGCACGTATTTCTTCAGCATCGAGACGTGGAAAACGTTATACACGGATGCCAACTCGGAAGGGAGCGCTAACCTGTAGGCTACCTTTCCAATTCTCTCGAGGATCTTGAAGGGTCCTATATATCGAGGGCTGAGCTTCCTTTTCTTCCCAAAGCGCATCACCCTTTTCATGGGTGCCACCTTGAGGAAAACTGAATCTCCTTCCTGAAACTTGAGAGGTCTACATCGTTTATCGGCATAACTCTTCTGACAACTATGAGCTATCTCCAGTCTCTCCCGTATAATCTTCACGTCTTCTGTTGTACTTTTAACGAAGTCCGTGCTAGTGAGCTGTTTCTCTCCGGTCTCATGCCAGTGGACCAGAGATCTACATTTCCTTCCATAGAGTGCCTTGTATGGTGCCATTCCGATCGAGGCATGGTAGCTGTTGTTGTACGAGAACTCTATTAGCGCAGCTTTTGGTCCCAATTCCCCTTGAAGTCTAGGACACACGCTCTCACCATATCTTCCAATGTTTGTATTGTCCTTTCTGACTGACCGTCGGTTTGAGGGTGGAAGGCTGTGCTGAACTTCAACTTAGTCCCCATTGAAGCTTTGTTAAAAACTTGAAGTGAAGCTCCCATCATAATCTGAAATTATTGACTTAGGTACAACGTGCAGTCTTACTATCCGGGCCACGTACATTTCTGCTAGCCTCTCTACTGAGTAGCTCTACTTTATGGCTAAGAATCGAGCTGATTTCGTCAGTCGGTCCACAATTACCCAAATGGCATCATTTCCGCTGGAAGTTCTGGGCAGTCCGACCACGAAGTCCATTGTAATCTGTTCCCATTTCCACTCAGGAAGCTTGATTTTCTGCAGTTTTCCTCCAGGTTATTGATGTTCTACTTTAATTTTTTGACATGTAAGGCACTTTGTGACAAATTCAGCGACGTCGCCCTTCATCTTAGGCCACCAAAAACTGTCTTTCAAGTCTTTGTATAGCTTGTTTGCCCCTGGATGAATTGAGTACGGTGTGTCATGGGCTTCTGAAAGGATCCTTTTCCTGACTTCTTCATCCTTCAGAACACAGACTTTATCTCTAAAATAGAGTATGCCATCCTTGGAGACTTTGAATTCTGACTTCTGGTCCTCCATTGCCTCCTTCTTGTGCTTGTTCAGGGTTAATTGAGGTCTTGGCCGGCCTTAATTTCTTCTTGGAGTGTTGATTGAAGGGTCATTTCAGACAACTTCCCCATTAGAATCTCGATTTTGCAGTTACATAGCTCCTTCTGTAGGGCTTCTGGCAAGGCATTGATAGCCATAAGTAATGAAGAGTACTTCCTACTCAGTGCATTGGCCACCTTATTAGCTTTCCCTGGGTGATACAAGATCTCACAGTCATAATCCTTCACCAATTCTAGCCATCTTCACTGCCTCATGTTGAGCTCCTTCTACGTGAAGATGTATTTGAAGCTTTGGTGGTCCGTATAAATCTCGCACTTGACGCCGTATAGATAATGCCTCTATGTTTTCAGCGCAAACACGACCGCTGCTAGCTCCAGGTCATGAGTCGGATAATTCCTCTCGTGGTTCTTAAGTTATCGCGAGGCATAAGCGACTACTTTCCCATTCTGCATCAATACGGCTCCCAGTCTGGTCTTAGATGCATCACTGTAGATTACAAAATTTTCCTGTCCAGTGTCTGGTATGGTCAGGATCGGAGTGCTCGTGAGTCTACGTTTTAGCTCCTGGAAGCTTTTCTCGCATTTATCCATCCACTCCTACTTCTTCTCCTTCTTGGTGAGTGCTGTGAGTGGTGCGACTAACTTCAAGAACCCTTCTACGAAACATCTGTAATATCCTGCTAGGCCTAGGAAACTGCGGATCTCTGTCACATTCTTCGGAGTTGGCCATTCGCTGACTGCTTCGACTTTCACTGGGTCTACTGATACTCCGTCTTTGGAGACCACGTGACTAAGAAAATGGACCTTTTCCAACCAAAACTCGCACTTGGAGAATTTGGCATATAGCTGGTGCTCCTTTAACTTAAGTAGAATAGCTTTCAAATGCTTCTTGTGTTCCTCCCTTGTCTTAGAATACACAAGTATGTCATCGATAAATACAATGACAAACTTGTCTAAGAACTCCTTGAACACTCTATTCATCAGATCCATGAAGGCTGCGGGGGCATTCATTAGTCTGAATGACATAACGAGGAACTCGCAGTGTCCATATCGTGTACGGAAGGCTGTCTACCATGTGTGCTAGGAAACCGGTGCATCCACTAGGTAGAAGTTTGTGAGCCCTCATAGCGGATATTATTATCTTCGGTTGCTTCAACGATAGCCCTTTGTAGACAAACTTCTTGTTCCCGTTCAGCTCAAAGGTAACCTCTCGTCTTCGACAGTCTATTACTGTGCTGTACTTAGCGAGGAAGTCCATTCCCATGATTACATCATAGTTGCGTATGTCGATGACGATTAAGTCTACACTCAGCTCGTACCCACTGATATGTAATAACCGGGAAATTTTACTGTTCTCGGAATATAGTAAACTGCATGTACATGATGAATTTCATGTTTAAAATGTGAAATGTATGATTAATATTATGTAGAACGAGATAAAATATTCTAACGATATTACAAATTAAGAATTTGGTGATGTAAAAGCATGCCAAATTGAGCTAGGGAAAAACAATGGACTGTAAACCCTAGTGGGTGACTCAGGGTAAGCTGAGTGCACAAAAAGATAAAATACTGATAATAGTGATTTTAGATGTGAGTGTGTGTGTGTGTGTGTTACACACAGTATTGAGAAGTTGGTCTAGATGACCTCTTCTTGACCTAAAATTGATATATTTAGATTCAGCATGCTCAAATTAGTCATTTAAGCACGAAAAGTAAATTTTGACCGGGAAATATGCAGTACCAGAAAACTGGTCAAGATGACCTTGGATGAAGATAAAACTAATAAATTTGGGTTCAGCACGTCCAAATTAGTCAGTATAGCCTATCAGAATGCTCAAATTAGTTAATTGAGCACAAAGATAATTTTGACGGGGAATTCACAATATCAGAAACTGGTCGAAATGATCTCGGATGGAAATAAAACTGATATAATTGTGTTCAGCACGCCCAAATTAGTCAGGATAGTTCATCTTGAAATTTTGGACAAAAAGGGTACAAAAGGTCGAAATTGCAGAAAAGGCCCCATAATTTCCCTTTTCTAGATTTTCTCCCCCACATATACACCGTTGGTAAACAGTAACCGATCACCAGAAACAGTGTCCATTTTCGACACCGCTGGTCTCGTTGGAAAGCTCTTAACGAGCTGAGTCCAACGGTGTGCTAAATCGACGGAACCGACGCCGGAGAACACCGCACGTGCCGCTCGAAGCAGTCGGTGGTTGAAAATTTCAAACGACCGTATCTCCGCCGTCCGACCTCCGATTGACATGATTCTGGTCCCAAAAGCTTCGTCTTGAAGAGTAGAACAAAACCCAAGCTTCATTTCACCTCAACAGCTACCAGATCACGCTGCCCGAAGCCGCGATGTGACCACTGTGGAATCCATCGATTCCGGTGGAGTTGAGCTACACTACCGATCTCAAAATGCTCAGAGAAGAACGGGTAGCAAAAGCCCTCAAACAATTTCGGACAACAACCCCAGCACGGTGGAGATTCAACATCGCCGCCGTGGGTCAAGTTTTCAAGGCCGATTATGAACGATCGGAGCCTCCAATGGTGAAATTGACACCACTAATGGACTCCTCTCATCGAGATCTTCAAGGTGGACACCTCCGTTGTTCGCGCTGCAGCCGTCCGCCACCGGTCAATGCCAAAGTCAACGCTAGTCAGCGGGGTCAACATTGGTCAACGGCGACCCAGGGGTGGAAAAATGAAGAATGGCCCGTTGGCCTATTTTCGACGTTCTGGACACATCTGCGGCATCAGAATTGCCAACCAAGATTTCAAACGTGAAGAACAGAGACAAAAAGTTTACATGGTCGAGACTGAACGATTCGTTCGATCGCCAACGGGACGATTTCGATAGCGATTTCGTTTCCCTTCATTCCTTATTTATATATTGGAATGATTTGTATGTAATTTGTATTCAAATTGTAAAAAGAAAAGAAAAAAAAGAGTAAAATGAATGAAATGTCAGAGAAAGAAAATGTATGGGAAATGTGAATATTTTTACGTAAAAAGTTGAGTTTTACGTAAAAATTAGGCCTCTGGTATAGTACGTGGTAGATTAGAGGTTTTGAGGTGTTTCCTAAAAGCCGGAGACCTAGAAATTTAGCAGAAATACTGTCGAAATTTTAAAAACGGCACTAGTGAAAAACGAGAGGCAAATTGTGTTCCTTAATGGAAACCCAGACCCTTCGATGAGTTAAGCTCGGAAAATGGGAAAATGAACTTTTGAGGAATAGTAAACCATCCCTTCGAGGTTGTGAAAATGTAAGAGAACGGGAAACCAATGTCAAGGGTATTTTAGGAAACGAAAGGTAAATTTGAGGTCAAGATGAAAGCCCGAGCCCACTCAGTGTCTAAGGCTTGGGATGAAAACCAATGTCAAGAGTTTGAAATGGTTTGAAAGGGGTATGGTGTCCCCATATTTTTGAAAACGAGTCTCACCTCACCCCGTTAGAGGATGAGGGTGTTTTTGTTGAAATCCTTTCTAAGTCATTTAAAGGGAACACATGGTGAATGTGCTCAAAAGTGTGGTGTTGGACCACTTTTTGAAAATAATTTGAAACTTGTTCGAAAAGGCTTTGTTTGAGAATTTGGCGTTCATGAAACTTTTCATCCTTGACGAAATGAACAATTCTCGTGTTCATTTTGGAGCCTAATTCTAACTCTAACGACTCCTAAATTCATCAAACCCGGGGCCTTTGTGCCCAGTTTTTATAAAAGTTCCAGTTTTATGCACTTTTGAAAACAAGTCTGTTTGGGGCCCGAAACGACCGAATTTTTGGAACCTACAACATTTCGTTGAGATCTAAAACTTTCATGTTTGACCAAAGTCTGGTTCAGCTTCCAAAAGGGTCATTTTAACAAAAATCTGAGACTGTTCATTTAGTCTGGATTTGTTACTCCCAGTTTTGGACACTGAACCAAAACCAGCCGTAAAGTCTATCGTAGGTTCATTTTTGGCCAATGGCTATTTGATGTAAAAATGACCGTATCAAAATTTCCTTAAAACTTTATGTTTTACCAAATCTCAGATTCGGACCATAATTAGGTAAAAATGGCCAAAATCCATGGCTTATCTTGGGGATAGATTTTGTGTCCAGCCACCCTCTACACACTCATGCACACACATATCTCAAACCACTTGTAAACTAAAGAAACACAACCACAACCACAAAAACTTTAAAAACTGAAAGCTAAGGGCTCACATAACTTATTACAACCCATGTGCATAAACAAATACACATAAATCTCCTTTGATCAAAAACTTAAAAACAACTAACCAAAAAAGATGGGGTTTTTCGGTTTATACCTTAGAGTGCTTTGATCCAAGCACAACCAAGCCAAGGGTGGCTATCAAGGCTCCATGGAAAATAAAGGGGGTTGAGGGGTCACTTGTGCTAGAATGAGAACACAAAGAAATGTTAGGAAATGCCCTAAGCATTAGAGACATTTTGATGTATTTATTTTGAACTGGATAATAAAATTATATATATAGAGGTTATTCATTACATTGCTATCTGTCCTTGTCTTATTTACATGTTAAAGTAAATGTAAGCAAATATGGCTCCCTGACTGCTTGTGTTAAACTGTTAGAACGTTGCATGCCATGGACTTTTGTATGCGAGAAGACAATGTTCTAAAGTTAGCGGTCTAAACTATGGTCTGTAGTCTATGGGGTTAGACTGAGCATCTAACTCATGTTAAGACTATTATGTTGTCTAAAGCCTTGGAGGGGACGGTTTGTCTTGACTGTCTGGAGCTCGACTCCCAAGTAGAGACATAGATATGTTGCTTGGTGGTGACTTATTAGACCGGGAGTAAAGCGTGATTGATCTACGTAGTCCGCTATGAGTGGATCAATCTGCTTTTGACGTTCATTATGCAATAACCTTAATCCTGAGTAAATGAACTACTTCATGTATATGACTTGTGTACTTTGATGTTCCAATGGCTAAAGCGTCTCAGAGGTAGTAAGCTTATAGACCGGTTCGTTGGGTGCATGACTTATATACGATGAAGGGTTCGTTTACAGATATCAGAATCATAGCTCTAATGAGGAGTTAAGGCTATCCTCTTAAAGGCATTATACTGAATGTGAAAATGGACAAGGCCTTGGGTCGTCTGCTGGGCGGATGACTTCTTATTCACATATGGTGAATAATCATTTTCTTTATTCGGTAGTATAATGGAACTTTAAGATAGCCTGATCAGTAGGATTAAACAGACTTTGACCTAAGGCTGATGATGGATATTATATGAGGGTTTTGCATACATGACAAGGTCATTGGACTATAGCTTGTTACAGGCTTACGTAATATGGTATATAATTGGGAGTTCAGTTTCAGGTTTATAGTGGTGTGACTTTGAAACTAGTGATCATATGATTGAGCTGTTCGGTAAAGAATGATGATCATATGGATTTGCAGGAGCCCGATTATATATGTCCAATCAGTCCCTCTACTAGCTCCACATAATTCCTTAACATTTGGCAAATTGATTTGTGTATGCTCTTGGTTGGTTTATTATGCATGGATGGTGATGACACAGGATTAGGATGGTAAACAAGATTCTCTCCGGTTGGATTCAGATTTTGTTTTGGATAATAAAGTACACAATTATTCGAACTCTAAATAAAGTTGCCATGATTTTATTTGAGATTGGATTGGAGTTGCAGAAAATTATCCATGAGAACAAGAATTTGAAACACAACTGTTTTGTGGATTTTGAAGTTTGAATTTTGAAATTTGAAATTTGAATTTGAAATTTGAATTTGAAATTCGAATTTGAAATTTCAATTTGAAATTTCAAATTTGAAATTTGAATTTGAAATTCGAATTTGAAATTTGAATTTAAAATTCGAATTTGAAATTTGATTTTGAAATTTCAATTTGAAATTTGAAATTCAAATTTTGAATCACAGTCCAAGTGGGATTCGAATTTGTTGTGGAAAATCCACAAGGTTTGAAATTCGAATTTGAGTTGGATTTGGAGAGGATAATCTTGTTAGAATCCTACTTGAATTTTGAATCCAAATCCTAGCAAAAGGTGGACGAAATTTTGAGGATAATCCTCAATAGAATTTCGGTTTTTGTGGATAAGGTTCAAGGGAAAAGTTCAAGTTTCAATCCCAGTTGAATTTGGATTCTCTCCTCCCTGAAAAGTGGCCGAATTTTTTGAGTGTATCTCCAAGGAAAATTCGGTTATTTTGGATAAGGATGAGATAAGATTCAAGCTTGAAAATTCTAGTGGAATTTTGATTCTTCCTTATCCTAAAAGTGGCCGAATTTGTGGAGGAGATTTTCTCCTAGGAATTTCAGATTTTTTGGTTAAAAAAAGGGAGAAAAAATTCTAGTTAAAATCTTGTTTAGATTTGGATTGGATTTATCCATAATGGCCGAATTTTATTGTTGAGATTCTCCCATAGAAAATTTGGATTTTATGGTTATGGATAAGGGAGAATATCTTTTCCTAATCCAATTCAAATTCAGAGAATCACCTCATGCAGGTCTATAAATAGAGGTCCTGACACTCCAGTTCTCTTAGACCACAGACTCTCAGGTGAGCAGGCTTATTGTTGCACAGCCCACCGTAACAATAAAGTTCTTTAGAGATCTGAGTGGTCGGAAGAAGACTAGCAGTGCTAGCATACCGATCGAGGTTCAGAGTGCCCACACACTTAGCCATTCAGGAATTGGAGAATAGTAGAGAAGGCTAGTTGGTTGAAGCCTTCGGTCATTCTCCTCCTGCAAGATTGGCATCCTTGAGGTATGAGTTTTAATTATTGTTGGTTTATTGTATATGGCATCATGAGAAATTTAACGATCTAAAATTTTTTATTGTTCCGTTGCGCCACTCTGATACGTTTTTCCGATTTATTTTTCTTCAATTGGTATCAAAGCCATCTCATGACTATGCCATGTACATAAATTAGATAATTACTTAGTCTTTTTATTTATGTGTGGATTTGATATTTAGAGAGTAGCATTCTAGGGTTCCTTTATGTTGTTATCATGGATTATGTATAAAGTATGTGATTGTTTTAATTTTTTGAATTATTATAAGCATACTTGTTTATACCGATTATGGTTCTTTAGAATTTAGAAAAATTGTATCTAGGAATTTTTTATGTAACCATGAGAGCAGTTTATTAACACTGTATTTTTCCCATGGATTTTTTTTATCATAGAATTATTATGGCTAGAATTTCGTACACCGAAAACTGTTTAGAAAATTTTATGTAATTATTCTTGGAGGAGATTGAAGATTGAGGACCGTAATTTATTTTTCCCAAAAGTTAAATTTGATTTAAAGGTTGAAATTTTGATTGTGTGTAAAATTTCAATTTAAGTAGGATTCAAATTAATTTTCGGAGATCCTAATAGGTAAATTAGAATATGGCACGAAAATCAAGTCACGACCCCTCGGGATAGGCCGACGGGCCTTGGTGGGGCTGCAGCCCCTGCCCTTGGGTAGGATGGGGCTGCGGCAGCCCCTGTGCAGGCCATAACCACCCACGGCCGCAGGCTTGGCCTGCAGCCGAGGGTAGCCGTGGCCTACCCAAGGCTGGCCGCAGCCTGGGCGTGCAGCCTCTGGCTGCAGGCACTGCCTGCAGTCTGCCGGCTACTGCGCCCAGCCTGGGTGTGCAGCCTAGCGCTGCAGGCTTGGCCGGCAGCCCAGTATGGCTGCACATAGGGGGCGGCCGTGGGCTGCCAACCCCTCCGGGGCTGGTGGCTGCCCACGGCGGTTGCCGCCTTCGGGGGCGGCGGTGCGACGGTCTAAAAAAATCAGAAAATTTTGATTTTTAAATTTGAGATTTAATTTTAAATCATGTTTAAAAATATATAATTGAAAATTTGAAAATTTTGAAATTACATATTATTACACATGATGTTTAAAATTGTTTAAAATTTGAATTTGAAATTTAAATTTGAAATTCGAATTTGGAATTTGAATTTGAAATTTAAATTTTTGGAGATTTAAATTTTAAATAATTCTTGGGATGAGAAATAAATGGAGAGGCTACATAAAGATGGATACAAGAAGACGGAACAAAATACAAGACCCAAAGAATGCTTTGGATGAAATTTTGTAATCTTTATTTTCTTTGTTCTAGGATGGAACCATGGCTTGGTTATTCTGTCAATTATTTTTTTTGTGATATGTCATAGATGTATAAATATGTATTGATGGATGTTTTATATGCATATTTGATAACATGTCATATAGGATAGGTGAGTGCCGCTCATACTAAATTGATCATACATAATTTGTCAAAACTTGCATGTTTTACAAAATATTGAGTGGGAGAGGGTTTCAAACAAAACCCACGGCCTCCATTGTTGATCCATATGTGAAAGCATGGTAACGCCTTGCGTCAGTTCTACCCTGACCACACCCCTCGGTAGGTGTTTACTGCTACCGGTATACTAGATTGGATCTCTTATGTGGAAAACGTGTTCGGGTATGATCCTATTCATGACCACCTCTCGGTGGCTTGGTAGGACGTGGATCGGGCTACGTAAACAATGGTTATACACTCAAGACTCGTTTAGTTATTAACCTTCCCTAGAAGCTCTGTTAACTAAACTGGTGGCCAAATAAGCAGTTATTAATATATGTCTTAACCTTGGAGGATTTAAGGCAACATATATTAATTGGACGGGGTCCATGTTTCGGCTATTTGTTTTCATGACTACCCCTCAATGGCTTGGGGCAATAGGTGCTAAGAATTACCGTTGCAATGCTACATGTTTTTCAAGTTTCATGTAGGAACATACTTGTATGTTTTATTTGCTAAATTATCTGTATATTTGCTTAGGCTTTGTAATGATGTGTAGTATAATTTTATTTTAGTTCAAAATGTCACCGACACCCCTCATTTAAATACTCACTGAGAATAAACTGAAAAGAAATCTATTAATAGTTCTCAGCTGTGAGAGACACAAGTTCGTACTGGACAAACCATGCCCACCAGGGCCAAAACCTGACACACCGCTTGAGGAAGTCCCGGTTGCCTATACTCGTTGGAGAGAATCCAATGATATAGCTCGATGCTACATCCTTGCTAGCATGACGAGTGTTTTACAAAAGCAGCATGAGACTTATCAGGTTGCTAGGGAGATCATGGACAATCTGGAGGACATGTTCGGAGGCTAAGAAAAATTGGCTCGACAGTCCGCTATAACCAGCATTATGAACTCTAAGCAAAAGGTGGGTACTCCGGTGAAGGACCATATGATCACTCTAATGGGATTCTTCGCAGAGGCTGCCGAAAATGATGCTGAGTTGGACTACAACACCCAGATCGAGATGGTGTTCAAAACTCTGTCTAAAGATTTTGTGGGGTTTAAGGCCGCATACAATCTGGCGACAAGGGAGTTAGGACTAACCGAGCTCATGAAGCAACTTCAGGCTTATGAGCGGATGATCAGGGATGGGGATGCCGTCCAACCCAAAGGTGAGGTGAATTTGGCGGAATCTTCCAAACCCTCACGGAAGAAGAAGAGGCCAAATCAGAAGCAAGCAGCTTCCAGTTCTTCTAATCCTCCTGTCTCGGATGTGAAGAAGAAGAAGAAGAACAAGAAGCCTAGGGACCCTAAAAAGTCCAAGTGCTTCCGTTGTGGGAAGGTAGGTCACTTCAAGAAGGCTTGCCAGGAAATCCTAGCCGCCAAGGGCAAGGAAGGTAAGGAACTTCTTTACTTAGAAGCGTGTTTAGTGGAAGAATCGAAAGACACTTGGGTCATTGATTCGGGCGCCACAAATCATGTTTGTGTTTCTATGCAGGGGTTCGTGAAAACGAGAAGTCTACATGATAGGAGCCTCTCGTTGCGAACTGGGGACGACAGCTTAGTGGTGGCTGAGGCAGTGGGAGATGTTTACCTTTATTTTGATCAATTTAGGTTTATTTTATTAAAAGACTGTTTTTATGTTCCTAATTTTAGGAGGAACCTTATATTGGTAGCTTGTTTAATAAAGGATTCTTATTCAGTTTCTTTTAGTAAAAGAGATGATATTCGTAGAAATAAGTCTTTTATCTGTTCTAGATGGATGGATGGAAACCTATATTTGATCAAACCAAAGATGTACTCACTGCTTGACACTGAATTAATTAATAACTCTAAAAGGTTGAAAGTTTCTCACTCTAACAAGGCGTATCTTTGGCATTTAAGACTTGGTCATATTAATCAAGATAGGATTCAAAGATTGGTGAAAGACGGTCCTCTAGAATCTCTGGAGGAGGTATGTCTTCCTCAATGTGAGTCTTCTCTAGAGGGTAAGATGACTAAGAGGTCTTTCGGAGCTAAGGGTACAAGGGCTCAGGAGCTCTTAGAAATTGTGCACACTGACGTATGTGGCCCCATGAACGTCACAGCATGAGGAGGGTTCGAGTATTATGTCTCTTTTATAGATGATTACTCGAGGTATGGATATGTGTATCTGATGCACCGCAAGAGCGAAACCTTTAACAAGTTCAAAGAGTATCGTGCGGAAGTGGAAAAGCAATTAGGTAAATCCATAAAGACACCTCGATCTGATCAAGGTGGCGAATACCTCTCCGATGAATTTCTAGGACATCTTGTAGAGAACGGGATATTATCCCAATTGACTGCACCTGGTACTCCACAACAGAATGGTGTAGCCAAAAGGAGAAACAGAACCTTATTGGATATGGTACGGTCCATGATGAGTTATTTAACGCTGCCATTATCATTTTGGGGATATGCTTTACAAACGACGTGCTATATTCTGAACCAGGTTCCGAGCAAATCAATTCCCATAACTCCGTATGAATTGTGGCATGGCAGGAAGCCCTCCCTTAGACATATGAGAATATGGGGTTACCCTGTGCATGTACTGGATGGGGATGCGAAGAAGTTAGAACCAAAATCAGAATTGTGCATGTTTGTAGGGTATCCAAAAGGAACTAAAGGAGGTCTGTTCTATAACCCAAAGGAAAAAAAAGTCATTGTCTCAACCCATGCGACACTCTTGGAGGAAAGTCACATGAATGATTTTAAGCCTCGAAGCAAAGTGGTGCTAGAGGAGTTATCGGGTGAAAGAACTGCTCTGCAGATTTCGGTCTTGGACGCAAGTCCGAGTTCCAATGAAAGACCTGCAGACGATCAATAATTTAGGGTGCCTCGTCGTAGTAGGAGGGTTTCAAAGAAACCTAATTTCTTCATGTATGATGCTGAGGTATACCAGGCCGAGGCTCATGAGCATGAGCATGATCCGGTCACTTATGATGAAGCTGTAAATGATGTTGATTCTAAATCTTGGAAACAGGCTCTGAACAATGAGATGGATTCTATGAAATCCAACTCTGTTTGGGAACTTGTAGATTTACCGGATGGGATAAAACCCATTGGATGCAAATGGGTCTACAAAAGAAAGAAAGATGCGGAAAGGAGAGTGGAAACTTTCAAAGCTAGACTGGTTGCAAAGGGGTACACGCAAAAGGCTGGAATCGATTACGATAAAACCTTTTCGCCTGTTGCTATGCTGAAGTCTATCCGTATTCTTCTGTCCATTGCTGCGGCTCTCGATTACGAGATCTGGCAAATGAATGTCAAGATGGCATTCTTGAATGGCCATCTTGAAGAGTGTATCTATATGATACAGCCCGAAGGGTTCGTAGCAAAAGGCCAAGAAAGGAAAGTCTGCAAGTTGCTTAGATCCATTTATGGATTAAAGCAAGCATCCCGCTCATAGAACCAGAGGTTTGATCAAGCGATTAAGACATTTGGTTTTGAGCAGAACATTGATGAACCCTATGTTTATAAACGTATTAAGGATGGAAAAGTGGTCTTTCTAATACTCTATGTCGATGATATACTACTCATTGGGAATGATGTAGGGAACTTATCATCAGTCAAGCTTTGGTTGCACCAACAGTTTGACATGAAGGACTTGGGAGAAGCTAATTATGTTCTAGGCATTCGTCTCTTCAAAGATCGAAAGAACAAAATGATAGCGTTATCCCAAGCTTCATACATAGATAAAATAATTGACAAATATGCAATGCAAGAGGCAAAGAAAGGCTCACAACCTTCTATTGCCAGTCTAACTCTTTCGTTAGATGACTGTCCTAAGACATCGGAAGGAAGAGAGCATATGAGTAAGGTCCCTTATGCATCCGCTATGGGTAGCCTTATGTACGCTATGCTTTGCACTCGCCCGGATATATGTTTTGCAGTAGGTATGGTGAGTCGATATCAAGCAAATCCTAGAACCAAGCACTGGCAAGCTGTAAAGCATATACTCAAGTATCTTAAGAGAACAAGGGATTATATGCTGGTGTATTTTGGAGGGGACCTAACACTCGTAGGATACACGGACTCAGACTTCCAGACTTGTAAGGATTCGAGGCAATCGACATCTGGATCAGTGTTTTTACTAGGAGGAGGCACCATTGTGTGGAGGAGCGTAAAGCAAGGCTGCACAGCTGACTCTACTATGGAGGCTGAGTACGTGGCTACGGCTGAGGCATCTAAAGAAGTGGTTTGGCTCCGCAAGTGCTTTAGAGACCTTGAAGTCATTCCGGGTGTTGACAAGCCTATCACACTTTACTATGATAACACAGGGGCTATTGCCAATACAAGGGAATCTCGGCACCACAAGAGGACCAAGCACATCGATAGGAGATATCATATTATTAGAGGGTATGTGGAGACAGGGCAAGTGGATGTATGTAAGATCGTGTCCGAGGACAACATTGCCGATCCCTTTACTAAGACTTTGGTGGCTAGAAGCTTTGAGAGGCAAGTAGAGGCGATGGTGATGCGTAACATGGCACATCTGCTGGCTTAGGGCAAGTGAGAGATTGTTAGGAAATGCCCTAAGCATTAGAGACATTTTGATGTGTTTATTTTGAACTGGATAATAAAATTATATATATAGAGGTTATTCATTACATTGCTATCTCTCCTCGTCTTATTTACATGTTAAAGTAAATGTAAGCAAATATGACTCCCTGACTGCTTGTGTTAAACTGTTAGAACGTTGCATGCAATGGACTTTTGTATGTGTGAAGACAATGTTCTAAAGTTAGCGGTCTAAACTATGGTCTGTAGTCTATGGGGTTAGACCGAGCATCTAACTCAAGTTAAGACTATTATGTTGTCTAAAGCCTTGGAGGGGATGGTTTGTCTTGACTGTCTGGAGCTGGACTCTTAAGTAGAGACATAGATATGTTGCTTGGTGGTGACATATTAGATCGGGACTAAAGCGTGATTGATCTACGTAGTCCGCTATGAGTGGATCAATCTGCTTTTGACGTTCATTGTGCAATAACCTTAATCCTGAGTAAATAAACTACTTCACGTATATGACTTGTGTACTTTGACGTTCCAATGGCTAAAGCGTCTCAGAGGTAGTAAGCTTATAGACCGGTTCGTTGGGTGCATGACTTGTATACGATGAAGGGTTTGTTTACAGATATCAGAGTCATAGCTCTAATGAGGAGTTAAGGCTATCCTCTTAAAGGCATTATACTGAATGTGAAAATGGACAAGGCCTTGGGTCGTCTGCTGGGCAGATGACTTCTTATTCACATATGGTGAATAATCATTTTCTTTATTCGGTAGTATAATGGAACTTTAAGATAGCCTGATCAGTAGGATTAAATGGACTTTGACCTAAGGCTGATGATGGATATCATATGAGGGTTTTGCATACATGACAAGATCATTGGACGATAGCTTGTCACAGGCTTACGCAATACGGTAAATAATTGGGAGTTCAGTTTCAGGTTTATAGTGGTGTGACTCTGAAACTAGTGATCATATGATTGAGTTGTTCGGTAAAGAATGATGATCATATGGATTTGCGGGAGCCTGATTATATATGTCTAATCAGTCCCTCTACTAGCTCCACATAATTTCTTAACATTTGACAAATTGATTTGTGTATGCTTTTGGCTGGTTTATTATGCATGGATGGTGATGACACAGGATTAGGATGGTAGACAAGATTTTCTCTGGTTGGATTCAGATTTTGTTTCGGATAATAAAGTACACAATTATTTGAACTTCAAATAAAGTTGCCATGATTTTATTTGAGATTGGATTGGAGTTGTAGAAAATTATCCATGAGAATAAGAATTTGAAACACAACTGTTTTGTGGATTTTGAAGTTTGAATTTTGAATTTTGAATTTTGAATTTTGAATTTGGAATTTGAATTTGAAATTTGAATTTGAAATTTGAATTTGAAATTTAAATTGAAATTTGAAATTTGAAATTTGAAATTTGAATTTGAAATTTGAAATTTGAAATTCAAATTTTGAATCACAATCCAAGTGGGATTCGAATTTGTTGTGGAAAATCCACGAGGTTTGAAATTTGAATTTGAGTTGGATTTGGAGAGGATAATATTGTTAGAATCCTACTTGAATTTTGAATCCAAATCCTAGCAAAAGGTGGACGAAATTTTGACGATAATCCTCAATAGAATTTCGGTTTTTGTGGATAAAATTCAAGGGAAAAATTCAACTTTCAATCCCAGTTGAATTTGGATTCTTTCCTCTCTGAAAAGTGGCCGAATTTTTGGAGTGTATCTCTGAGGAAAATTCGGTTATTTTGGATAAGGATGAGATAAGATTCAAGCTTGAAAATTCTAGTGGAATTTTGATTCTCCCTTATCCTAAAAGTGGCCGAATTTGTGGAGGAGATTTTCTCCTAGGAATTTTAGATTTTTTGGTTGAAAAAAGGGAGATAAAATTCTTGTTAAAATCTTGTTTAGATTTGGATTGGATTTATCCATAATGGCCGAATTTTATTGTTGAGATTCTCCCATAGAAAATTCGGATTTTATGGTTATGGATAAGGGAGAATATCTTTTCCTAATCCAATTCAAATTCAGAGAATCATCTCATGCAAGTCTATAAATAGAGGTCCTGCCACTCCAGTTCTCTTAGACCACAGACTCTCAGGTGAGCAGGCTTATTGTTGCACAGCCCACCGTGACAATAAAGTTCTTTAGAGATCTGGGTGGTCGGAAGAAGACTAGCAGTGCTAGCATACCGATCGAGGTTCAGAGTGCCCACACACTTAGCCATTTGGGAATTGGAAAATAGTAGAGAAGGCTAGTTGGTTGAAGCCTTCGGTCATTCTCCTCCTGCAGGATTGGCATCCTTGAGGTATGAGTTTTAATTGTTGTTGGTTTATTGTATATGGCATCATGAGAAATTTAACGATCTAAAATTTTTTATTGTTCTGCTGCGCCACTCTGATACGTTTTTACCGATTTATTTTCCTTCAAGAAAACAAAATGTTGCTCTTAATATCAAGCCAAGATGAAAAACTAAACCATAGAAAAATTTTGGTTCTAGGGTCTTATCTAAACTACCTTGGAAGAGTGCACCTCTAGCAACTTGTGTGGCCAAACTTTTGTGTGAAAGTTATGTGAAAATATGGGTGGTTTAGGGGCTAAAGAGGGGTCGGATTTTCTGAAGAGAAAGGGGAGAGAAAGCTGTATTTTTCTTGAGAGTTTTTGTGAGCAAATGGGAAAAGTGAGACCTAAGGGTGGTTGCACCTTTTTATAGGCAACTGTAAGCAACTTTGCTTAACTCTAAGCCCTCTTAATTAAGCCACAATTTAGCTCGATTGGGGGACAAAAATCTATGCTGCAGCCCTTAAATTTTTGGAGGCCATGATGGAGGGTGAAAGGGAGCAAGTTTGCATTAAATGGTCATGGTCCTCTTGTCCTTAAAACCCCATTTTTTTAATCTAAAAACTCCAACACATCCCTTGATTTAAGGGATCATTCTCAACTGGTTTTGCAGCTGGTTTTGTAGCTATTTTCCTAACCAAAGGGGGCATGGTTTGGTTGGGGTAAAGGTCCAACCGAATCGGTTCTGTGCAGTCTAGTTTTCTACTGTGTTTTTCGGCCCTTTCTCGGCAGTGTTCTAATTTTCGTCTAAAAATTGGATCTTCTCAATCTGATTTTTGTACTGATGATTTCAAATGGTTTTATACTATATAAGAGCCCATTCTATGTCAAATCACTATTCATTTCCTATACTGTGGTTGTGTCTACACTATGTTGTCCTTTTGCACGCAAACCGAGGTGTTCCTAGGCGAAATTTTAGACACAGTCTCTCTTAACTAATTCAGACGTTCTGATTTCAATTTTATTAGTCTAATATCTGTCTGGGGTCGTCTGGATCGGTTTTCAAGATCTGTGTGGTCCCACCTCGAAAAACGTGTCAGGTGCCTTTTTGACTAATTTGGGCTTCCTGAGTCTAGACATATTAGTTTTAAGTCAAACTAAGGCCGTCTTGGCCAATAACTTGACACTGCGTCTTGCACTATTCACTATTCACTGTTCATGGTTCACTGTTCTCTATTCTAACTGACTAGTCCGAGTGTTCCGACTCTGATTTTGTCAGTCTCTGGGCGAGAAGAGGTCATCCGGACCACTTTCTGGATATTGTACCCCTGCTAGGGCGATTTCTTGCTGTTGTGCTCAGATGTTCAGTCCGAGCATTTTGGTGATCTGCTCACTAGTCTTGTGTCAGGAAATGGTCATCCGGACCAGTTTCATGACACTGCGTATCTCATACACTTATACATATAACAGGGTGGACCAGGTTCTTTGTCGGTTACCCCTTTTCACTGTATGAATAGTAATAAACAGTACTGCACCTGTTTAGTCTATTCAACTGGAATTTATGTTGTATTTATCAACTTAATTACTCATTTCATAGTAATTAGGTTTCAAGCATTATAAAAGTCTTCAAATCGGCTCTCTACTCAGTACACGACCTTCTACACGGGTTCTAACACGGGCGTGTATGGTTCGAGCACGGGCGTGCACTAGCCGAGCTTTCTTAACACGGCCGTGTCTTAGGCCATGCTCACTTTACTCAAGTGGTACATGACCACCTACACAGCCATGCACTTGACCATGTAAAACTACACGGCCATGTTAACTCACACGGCCTCTCTCATAAAACAATCCGATCAGTACATGGTTTCTTACACGACCGTGTACCTGACTGTGTGCAATGTATTTACACTAAAAATGCATCAAATTATTCCTTAACTTCTCATTGAATAATTTGTTAAGTTATAGGGATGGGGTGGTCCTTACAATAGCCATACGCTTCTCTAAGCTATCCTCAATCCTGCGTGATAGGAATCTATGGCTTCTAACTTGTTCTTTCATCAATCTAATGTAATTTTTAAACTATATGCTCTTATGTATGTAGTGCAACATCGTGTGCATGTAAGGCATACTTAACATACCATAAAACCATCATTTTAACATCATTTTATTCATGCTGCAGGTGGAGTTGTACTTACCTAATTGCAAGCACTTATATTCACGCTTTTAGAAATTTACAGGTTACTACCTGTCACCAATAACATCTCTCGTTAATATCTTCTCTAAGTCAACAATACTGTTAGTGACTAAAGTAGATAATCACTTGGTACCGATGACTGTCGGCACTACTTACTCTCTATCTCGAGAGTTAACTTCTTCGTATGTGGTTAATTAATTTATGGCCCCATAAATTAACTACCAGGTCCTTAGGCTACTTTTGCTTATACTTGTTTTTTCATGTGGTACCAGGGTCCCTTGGTACCCTATTGGCCTGTCTGGGAATTTGGTGTCTAGTTTCTGTCGCTTTGATTAACTGTCTTCTTAACAGTTAAATCAACGTTCCTCATAATGTTGCTCTGAACACGGTCCTTGACTAATTTACCGATCAGTCAACCAACCGATTACCTTACGTTTTGGCAACTAGGTAGCCTATCGGGCTACTATGCATAGGCTTGGTATAGTAACCATCCGGGTTACTTTGCTTGTTTAGGTGTGGTAGTCTACCGGGTTACCTTGCATATTTGGTATAGTAGCCACCCAGGCTACCTCTACCATATTGCACTAAAAATGTCCTTTGTTCTGTGTGAATGCACGAACCCTTTTTGAAAAACTTGATTAAATCTAGGAATTCTTACAAAAAGGATTTTTTTCATTTTGAAAGGGGTATGGCGTCCCCACATTTTTTTTAAAAGCAAAGAGTTTGAAATGGTTTGAGAGGGGTATGGTGTCCCCACATTTTTGAAAATGAGTCTCACCTCACCCCGTTGGAGGATAAGGGTGTTTTTGTTGAAATCCTTTCTAAGTCATTTAAAAGGAACACATGGTGAATGTGCTCAAAAGTGTAGTGTTGGACCACTTTTTGAAAATAATTTGAAACTTGTTCGAAAAGGCTTTGTTTGAGAATTTGGCGTTCATGAAACTTTTCATCCTCGACCAAATGAACAATTCTCGTGTTCGCTTCGAAGCCTAACTCTAACTCTAATGGCTCCTAAATTCATCAAACTCGTGGCCTTTGTGCCCAGTTTTTATAAAAGTTCCAGTTTTACACACTTTTAAAAACAGGTCTGTTTGGGCCCCGAAACGGCTGAATTTTTGAAACCCACAAGGTTTTGTTGAGATCTAAAACTTTCATGTTTTGACCAAAGTCTGGTTCAGCTTCTAAAAGGGTCATTTTAATAAAAATCTGAGACTGTTCATTTGGTTCGCATGTCTTTCGATTCTTCCACCAAACACACTTCTAAATAGTGAAGTTCCTTACCTTCTTTGCCCTTGGCAGCTAGGAATTCCCGACAAGCCTTCTTGAAGTGACCTACCTGCCCACAGCTGAAGCACTTGAACTTTTTAGGTTCCCTGGGCTTCTTGTTCTTCTTCTTCTTCTTCCTATCCGAGACAGGGGGACTAGAAGAACTGGAAGCCACTTGCTTTTGATTTGGCCTCTTCCTCTTCCGTGAGGATTTGGAAGATTCTACCAAATTAGCCTCTCCTTTAGGTTGGGCCGCATCCCTATCCCTGATCATCCGCTCATAAGCTTAGAGTTGCTTTATGAGCTCAGTGAGTCCTAACTCTCTTGTCGCCAGATTGTATGCGGCCTTAAACCCAACAAAATCTTTTGACAGAGTTTTGAATATCGTCTCGATCTGGGTGTTATAGTCCAACTCATCACCGTTTTCGGTAGCTTCAGCAAAGAATCCCATTAGAGTGATCATATGGTCCTTTACTGGAGTACCTGCCTTCTGCTTGGAGTTCATAATGCTGGTTATAGCAGACTGTCGAGCTAATTTTTCTTGGGCTCCAAACATGTCCTCCAGGATTTCCATGATCTCCCCAGCAACTTGATAAGTCTCATGCTGCTTTTGTAAAGCAACTGTCATGCTAGCCAGAATGTAGCACCGAGCTATCTCATTGGATTCTCTCCAACAAGTATAGGCAACCGGGACCTCCTCAAGTGGTGTGTTTGGTTTGGGGACCCAGGTGGGCATGGTTCGTCCAGCATGAACTTCTGTCTCTCGCAACTGAGAACTATCAGTAAATTTCTTTTCCAGTCTTTATAATTATCGCCATTCAGCTTGTTTTCAAGTATTAAAATGAGGGGTGTCGGTGACATTTTGAATGAAATAAAATTATAGTAGACATCATTACAAAGCCCAAGCAAATATACAGATAATTTAGCAAATAAAACATACAAATATGTTCCTACATGAAACTTGAAAAACATGTAGCATTGCAACGGTAATTCTCTGCACCTATTGCCCCAAGCCACCGAGGGGTGGTCATGAGACAAATAGCCGGAACATGGACCCCGTCCAATTAATATATGTTGCCTTAAATCCTCCAAGGTTAAGACATATATTAATAACTGCTTATTTTGGCCACCAGTTTAGTTAACAAAGCTTCTAAGGAAGGTTAATAACTAAACAAGTCTTGAGTGTATAACCATTGTTTACGTAGCCCGATCCACATTCTACCCAGCCACCGAGGGGTGGTCATGAATAGGATCGTACCCGAACACGTTTTCCACATAGGAGATCTAACCTAGTATACCGATGGTGGTAAACACCTATCGAGAGGTGTGGTCAGTGTAGAACTGATGCGAGGCGTTACCATGCTTTCACATATGGATCAATAATGGAGGCCGTGGGTTTTGTTTGAAACCCTCTCCTACTCAATGTTTTGAAAAACATGCAAGTTTTGACAAATATGTATGATCAATATAGTAGAGTGGCACTCACCTATCCTATATGATATGCTATCAAATATGCATAGAAAACATCCATCAATACATATTTATACATCTATGACATATCACAGAAAAAATAATTGACAGATAAATAACCAAGCCATGGTTACATCCTAGAACAAAGAAAATAAAGATTACAAAATTCCATCCAAAGCATTCTTTGGGTCTTGAATTTTGTTCCGTCTTCTTGTATCCATCTTTATATAACCTCTCCATTTATTTCTCATCCCATGAATCATTTAAAATTTAAATTTCAAATTCAAATTCAAAATTCGAATTTCAAATTTAAATTTCAAATTCAAATTTTAAACAATTTTAAATATCATGTGTAATAATATGTAATTTCAAAAATTTTAAATTTTCAATTACATATTTTTAAACGTGATTTAAAATTAAATCTCAAATTTAAAAATCAAAATTTTTTGATTTTCGAACCATTGGCCCCTCAGCCCCTGAGGTCGGTAGCCGCCGTGGGCAGCTCCCCAGCCCCCGAAGGGGCTGGCAGCCCACGGCCACACCATGTGTAGCCCTGCCGGGCTGCAGGCCTAGGCTGGGCATAGCAGCCATTGGCGGCCAGCCCTTGGGGGGCCACGACCACCCTCGGCTGCAGGCAGAGCTTGTGGCCGTGGGTGGTGCAGCCATGGGCAGGGGCTGCCGTAGCCCCATCTTGCCTGAGGGTAGGCCCATCACGGCTGGTGGTCCATCCCGAGGGGTCGGTCCTCGATTTCTGTGCCATATTTTAATTTACCTATTAGCATCTCTAAAAATTAATTTGAATCCTAATTAAATTGAAATTTTCCACACAATTAAAATTTCAATCTTTAAATTAAATTTAACTTTTAGGAAAAATAAATTACGGTCTTCAAACTTCAATCTCCTCCAAGAATAATTACATAAAGTTTCCTAAACCATTTCTGGAGTATAAAAATTCTAATCATAATAATTCTAAGAGACAAAAAATTAAAATCCATGGAAAAATTACGGTGATAATAAACCGCTCCCATGGTTACATAAAAATCTCCTAGATACAATTTTCTAAATTCTAAGGAACCATAACTGGCATAAAATAAGCATGCTTATAATAATTTTAAAAATTAAAATATCCACATGCTACATACATAATACATTATAACAACATAAAGGAATCCTAGAATGCCACTCTCTAAATATCAAATCCATGCATAAATAAAAAGATTAACTAATTGTCTAATTTATGCACATGTCATAGTCATGAGATGGCTCTGATACCAATTGTAGGAAATCTATCGGTAAAACATATCAGAGTGGCGCAACGGAATAATAAAAATTTTTCAAGATCGTTAAATATCTCATGATACCATATACAATAAACCAACAACAATTTAAACTCATACCTCAAGGACACCAATCTGCAGGAGGAGAATGATTGGAGGGCTTCAACCAACTAGTCTTCTTTACTATTCTCCAATTCCTGAATAGCTGAGTGTGTGGGCACTCTGAACCTCGATGGGTATGCTAGCACTGCTAGTCTTCTTCCGACCACCGAGATCTCTAAAGAACTTATTGTCACGGTGAGTTATGCAACAATAAGCCTGCTCACTTGAGAGTCTATGGTCTGAGAGAACTGGAGTGGCAGGACCTCTATTTATAGACTTGTATGAGGAGATCCTCTGAATTCGAATTGGATTAGGAGAAGATTTTCTCCCTTATCCACTCACAAAATCTGAATTTTCTAGGGGAAAATCCCAACCAAAAATTTGGCCAATCTTGGAGATTATCCAATCCAAATTTAAACAAGATTTTAACTTGAATATTATCTCCTCATTTATCCATAATAATCGAATTTCCCTAGTGCCAAAATCATGACTAGATTTGGCCATTAAAAGTGAGGAGAATCAAAATCCAAATAGGATCTTCTAGCTTGAATTCTATCTCACCCTTATCCACTAAAAAATCCAAAATTCCCTATGGATTTATCCAATAAATTTCATCCACTTTAGGGAGGAGAGAATCCAAATTCAACTGGGATTAAAACCTGGATTTTACCTGCATCCTTGTCCACAAAAATCGAAAATCTTCTAGAGGATTTTCCTCAACAAAAATTTGGCCACTTTTGATGGAATTGGGATTCAAAATTCAAGTAGGATTCAAACAAGATTTTCCTCTTCATAATCCAACTCAAATTCAAATTCTAGCCTTGTGGAATTATCCACAAAGAATTCGAATTCCACTTGAATTGTGATTTAAAATTTGAATTTCAAATTTCAAATTTCAAATTTCAAACTTCAAATTTCAAATTTCGAATTTCAAATTTAAATTTCAAATTCAAATTTCAAATTCGAATTTCAAATTTAAATTTCAAATTCAAATTTCAAATTCAAATTTCAAATTTCAAATTTCAAAATTCAACTCTCAAAATCCACAAACAGTTGTATTTCAAATTCTTGTTCTCATGGATAATTTTCTACAACTCCAATCCAATCTCAAATAAAATCATGGCAACTTTATTTGGAGTTCGAATAATTGTGTACTCTATTATCCAAAACAAAATTTGAATTCAACCGGAGAGAATCTTATCCACCATCCTAATCCTATGTCAACACCATCCATGCATAATCAACTAGCCAATAGCATACACAAATCAATTTGCCAATCGTTAAGGAGTTATGTGGAGCTAGTAGAGGGACTAATTGGATATATATAATCGGGCTCACGTGAATCCATATGATCATCATTCTTTATCGAACAACTCAATCATATGATCACTAATTTCAGAATCACACCACTGTAAACCTAAAACTGAACTCCCAATTATATACCGTATTACATAAGCCTATGACACGCTATCGTCCAATGACCTTGTCATGTATGTAGAACCCTTATATGATATCCATGATCAGCCTTAGGTCAAAGTCTGTTTAATCCTACTGATTTGGCTATCTTAAAGTTCCATTATACTACCAAATAAGAAAATGATTATTCACCATATGTGAATAAGAAGTCATCCACCCAGCAGACGACCCAAGGCCTTGTCCATTTTCACATCCAATATAATGCCCTTAAGAGGATACCCTTAACTCCTTATTAGAGCTATGATTCCGATATCTGTAAACAAAACCTTCATCGTATACAAGTCATGCACCCAACAAACCGGTCTATAAGCTTACTACCTCTGAGATGCTTTAGCCATTGGAACATCAATGTACACAAGTCATATATATGAAGTAGTTCATTCACTCAGGATTAAGGTTACTGCACAATGAACGTCAAAAGTAGATTGATCCAGTCATAGCGGACTACGTTGATCAATCACACTTTATGTGACAACTGGGAAATTCAGGCAATTCTCGGATGAAAATATACAATTGTATGTATATAACAATTTGTACTATTTAAAGAGTGAAATAAATGTATTTATATTGTTTAGAATATATGAAAATGTTCTAACAATACTGACGAGTAAGAATTCAGTGTTGGAAAAAATTCACTGAGTTAAAACGGGTAAAACGGTGCAAAACCGGCATTGAAAACCCTAACTGGAGCAATAAAAGACGGTAAACTTCCGGGATTGATTTTGATCAAATGGAAGCAGTTTAAATTGATCCGACTGCACAGGAGACCTCAGGAACACGCCGGGACGATTTCAGGAAAATTTTGGCTCGAACCGGTATCGGTCAAAAAGTAGTCGAATTAATGTGAATAGTGAAAGTCAAAGTCAACTTTCACTTTAGCATTTATGACATCATAAATCAAGATTAATAAATGAAAGAAATAAATGGTTGGTGGAATTAAAGGCCATGATTCATCCACTTTTTGATCTAAAGGCCAAGATTTGGCCAAAATTTACCCTTTTTAATTTTTGAAAAATGGGGAAAGAAATGGTGTTGAAAGATGTCAAATTTTCATTGGTTTAGAGCCAAATTAATTGGCTTCCCTTTATGCATAAGTCGGCAACATCTTAACTAAAAGGTCGAGACTTTGTTTCATGCCAAAAACAAAGAAAAATTTGCTAAGTTTTTTTTCTTCCATGGTGTACGTGAGCCACCCAAGGGAAACCAAGCTTTTTCTTCAAAATTTCTTCACAAAAAGAGTGCCAAAGTGTTCCTAGAAGACAAAGGAAGCATTATACCAAGGTAATTCCCTTTTGCACTTAATTTTTCATGGTTTTTCTTCATAAAATCCGTGGGTGAATAGTGAGAAAAAGATGGAAAATTTTTGGTTGTTTTCCATTGAATTGATGTTGGGTTATGTTAAGGATGAAATAAGGAAGAAAACCATGTAATTTGTTTAAAGAAAAACCAAAATTTTGTTGGTTTTTCAAGGGTAAATCCGTGGGTTACCTTGAGTAATCTATGAGAAAAATTTATGGTTTAATTGTTAACTTGCTTCCAAGTTTAATTTGGTGAAGAATAAAGCTTGTATTTCATTGTGGAAAGTTTGAAAAAAATTTTTGGTATGCATTTTCATAAGGTGGCCGTGGGGTTTCCTAATGGTTTGGAAGAAAATTTTGCTTGATTTATGTAGTATTTGGTTGATTGGAATTATGCATTTTAATATGCAAAAGATGAATTTATAATTGAAAGAATGAAACAAAAAGAATTGGCATGTTTTTCATTCAAAGGCCGTGGGTTATAACCCTAGGAAATTTGGTTGAAAATGCCAAGAAAATGGGCTTGAAAATGTGTTGAAAAAAATGACATTTGAATGGTCTAAAGTGTGGTGAAAAGTTTGACCAAAATTTGGTTCGGTTTGATTGTGAAAATCGAAACCAAATTAAGGGCAAAATTGTGAAAAAAATTTTGTAATGTGGGTGATAATGTGAAATTGGAATTTTGTGAGCTTTTATGTAAAAGTTTGGAAAACTTTTACATAAAATAGGCTTGTGGTATAGTACGTGGCAGGTACATACGGTTCGAGGCGTACCTAACGCCAGAAGCCTAAAAATTACGCCGAAATGCTGCCGAAATTTCGAAAACAGCATTTGGGGTAAAATGGAATTAAAATTAAAAGTTTGGGGTCGGGTCAGAAACCCGAGTCCCTAACGGAAAATTTTAATAAGGAAAACCTAAGGGGTGGTTTGTGAATAGTAATCCGTCCCCTTGAAAATATAAAACGCGTGTGAGATTGAAAAACCGACCCCGAGGGAGGGCGTTTTTGGAAATGAAATAAAGGTCCGAGTCGGGAACGGAAAACCCGAGCCTCGGAGACCTAGGTCGGGAATGTCTAGATGAACGTTTTAAATACTAGTGAAACGTCCATTTGAGGCTCTGAAACGATAGAAAATCGCTAAACCGACGTAAGGGTCGGAATAGTGCTTCCCGAGGGTCGGGAAAGTGAAAAATGAAACTAAAATAAAAACAAACCCGGTAATGATTAGAAAAGAGTCAGAAAAGTTCCTGAGAGCCAAAAATGCAGTCTGGATCGGGAAAATTTCCGTCAGGGGTAAAATTGTAATTTTGCCAAAATACAGGGGCAAAATCGTAATTTTACCAAAATACAGGGGTAAAATCATAATTTTGCAAAAGTTGAGGAAAAATGGGGAAAATGATAAATAAAACCTAAAAAGTTATAAATAGGTTTTATTTAAGCTTTTTAATGGAAAATAAAAGCTATAAATGGAAACGAAATTAACAGACAAGGTTTTGTCTGTAGGATCCCAAAATCGACCTACAAGGAAGGCGATTCAAGATCCAGGAGAGAGAAAGGAAAGAGGCTGATAAGGTAAGTTCAGACATTTACCTGTCTGCAACATATAGCATTATTGTTGCTAACTTTAATGTACTAACTATAAGTTAGGTACAAATGTGCTACGCGCACTATTATAGAGTAGAGAGAGAGACGTAATGTGCTACGGGCACTATTGAGAATGGACACATTGTTAATTGTGCTTCGGGCACTAGAGCGAGGTTAATGAAACTCACTCCCCTAAAATTAAAATGTGAACCATTCCTAACCACGGGACAATGTGAAGTCACCGGGTTAGAATTTTAAAAAGTCGGTAATGAAACCACTTTCTGGCGTACCAGCCTTCCGTACAGGGAGGTATTTTTGCCTTCGGGGTTATGAGATTAAGGCTGTGGAGGTCAGCACTGATGTACCACTCCCAGTCATGTAAAATTTTGCCTACGGGGCTATGAGATTAAGGCTGTGGAGGTCAGCACTAATGTACCGCTCCCAGTCATGCGCACCTAAATGGTACTGCCAACCTGAGCTCAAAACCAGAACGTAATCAAAGATAATGACCTAAAACTGAAACTGTGCCATAATTGAGCATAAGACAGTTAGTGAAAGCACTAACATCGCGGTAGATGTACTAGTGTGATACAGTGGTGTGGTCAACCTTACTATTCATGTATGAATAGTGGTCAACGGTACTATTCATAATGAATAGTACTATTCACAGAAATTTTATTTCTTGCATGTTTGAACTTACTGAGCCTGTAGCTCACCATTTTTGCTAATGTTGCAAGTAAGCGACCAGCTCAGTAGCTTGTTTGACTGGATGCGGACGGGATGGCGCGTGTCAAATGGGATAACTGGGCGAGGGATATGGTACTGCCAGAGTCTTCCCACTGAGCGTTAAAGTGAAGGGAAAAAAAGTGAAACAGTTCTTTTGTAATTATATATATATTTTACAAAAGTACTGTATTATTTATATTACTTTGTACTTATCAACAAAGTAAATAGTGGAAAAAGATTTTATATGATGTTTAAAGAAAAAAAAAATTTCCCCAAAAACGACATGATTTTAAATGAGAGAGAGATAAGCCGGCGACCCATGAGAGTACAATCTATCGCAGTTAGCGATAAGCTCAACTGTAATAGTATTGTATGATCTCTACGAGGGGTGGGCCGCCACAGTTGGTATCAGAGCAAGGTTTACGGTTGGTGAGTCTAGAATACCAACTGCTGCCACAGTTGGTATCAGAGCAAGGTTTGCGACTGATTTGGTTTTGAATACCAACTGCCGCCACAGTTGGTATCAGAGCGGAATTACAGTTGATTTAGTTAGAATACCAACGGCTGTCACAGTTGGTATATTAGAGCAGTGTGACCATATCCCGATTTGACACTTCGCGCATCCTGTACCGCTATCCAAGTAAGTAGTTTACTTAAGTTCAATTAATTATTTTCTTATATGAGAATAAGTATGTTATAGGTAGCAAGATGACCAGACCTCCATATGTGAGACCACCGCTACCACGACCGAGAGGAGTATTACGGGTATGGACGAGGTCTATTGTGAGTGTAATGACCGCCATTTTCATGGCACCTACTTACCATGTAATAATTCATTAAGGAATAAAATGGACATAATTTAATGTCCTTTAGCAAATTTAAGAAACATGGTCAAGTACACGACCATGTAAGAGGCTGTGTACCGCTCAGATAGATGAATGTGTTTCAAAGACATGGCCGTGTTGAGTAGTCTCAACTAGTACACGCCCGTGTTCGAAATGTACATGCCCGTGTTGCGTTGCACACGCACGTGTAAGAGTCCGTGTAGAAGGCTGTGTAATGAGCCGAGAGCCACTGTAATGACTCTCATGAATTATGAAACTTAATTACTGTGTAATGATATAATTAAGTTAATAAGCACAGTGTGCTTTTCAGTTGAATGAATTAAACAGGAATAGTAACGTTTAATTACTATTTATGTAGTGAAAGGGGTAATCGACAGTGAAATCGGTCCACCCTATTATGTGAGTATGCGTTGAGACACGCAATATCAAGAAACCGGTCTAGACGATCATTTCATGATACAGAACTGATGAGCTAGTCATCAGTACGCTCAGACTGGTCATCTGAGCGCAGCAGTGATAATTGCCCTAATAGATGTACAGTATGGAGAAAAGTGGTCTAGATGACCTCTTCTCGCCCAGAGACTGACAAAATCGGAGTCAGAACGCTCTGATTAGTCAGTCAGATAGTGAATAGTGATTAGTGAACAGTATGATACGCAGTGTCAGGTTAGTGGCCAAGACGGCCTTAATTTGACATAAAATTGATATATTAATAGTCAGCAGGCTCAATCTGGTCAATTGAGCACAAAATGTAGATTTTGTTTAAAAGATACGCAGTATCGGGATGAGGGTCAAGACGACCTTTTCCTACCCCGAAACTGATATATTTAGACTCAGGACGCCCAAATTAGTCAATCGGGCACCTGACACGTTTTTCGAGACCGGATCATACAGATCCCGAAAACTGGTCCAGAAGACCTCAGATGGACGTAAAACTGATAAATTTGAAATCAGCACGTCCAAATAGTTAAGAGAGACTGTGTTTGAAATTTCACGCGAAAATGGCTCGTTATGCGTGCACAGTATCAACACAGTGTAGGCCTAACCACAGTATCAAGAAATTGGTCAAGATGACCTTTTCTTGATATAAAACTGATATATTTGGAATCAGAATGCTCAAATTAGTCATTTGAGCATAAAAAGTAATTTTTGACCGGGAACCATGCGGTATCGGGAAACTGGTCGAGACGACCTCGGATGAAGCTAAAACTGATATATTTGGGTTCAGCACGCCCAAATTAGTCAGTATAGTCTATCTTAAAATTTTTCAAAAAAATTAGTATAAAAGGACGAAATTTTTGGGACTATTGAAAAATAGCCCCCATAATTTTTCCAAATCCCATTTCCTCCCCCAACACCACAGAGGATGAACAGTGACCGACCATCGAATCCGACCTCCGTTTTTGACACCGCCGGCACCATTGGAAAGCTCTCGACGAGCTGATTCCAACGGTGGGCCGAGTCGACCGAACCGACGCCGGAGCACGCCGCACGCGCCGCCCAAAGCCGTCGGTGGCCGAATTTTTCAAACCGCCGTATCTCCGCCGTCCGACGTCCAAATGCCACGATTCCGGTCCCAATGGATTCGTGGTGAAGAGTAGAACAAAACCCAGGCTTCATTTCCCGTCAACAGCCACCGGATCGCGCCGTCCAAGGTTCGCCGTCCCCGTCGCCGTCGCCACCGTCGGATCTCACTATTCCGGCGGAGTTGAGTTGCAAGGTGGGTGTCAAAATGCTCAGACCAACACGTAGATCAAAAGCCCCAAATCAATTTTGGGCAACAACGCCGGAAAATGAAGATCCAACACCGCCGCCGTCGCCGACTTTTCGAGGGCCGATTTTCGGTGATAGGAGTCTCGATTGGTGAAATTGACACCACCAATGGGTTCCTCTCGTCGAGCTCTTCAAGATGATGGTCGCCACTCCCATCGCCGCCGTGGTCAACGCCGGTCAACACCGGTCAACGGCGGTCAACGCCGGTCAACGGCGACCCGGAGACCGAAAATTGAAGAATGGCCCGTTGGCCTATTTTCGACGTTCCGGACACATCCGCGGCATCGGAATTTCAAACCAAAGTTTCAAAAGTGAAGAACGCCGATTCGAAGATTGTGCGGTCGAGACCGAACGGTTCGTCCGACCGCCGACGGGAACGATTTTGGTAGTGGTTTTGATCCCTTGATTCCTCAATTTATTATTGGAAATAATTATGTATGAATTATGGTTTACTGACTTGAGGAATTGTAAGAAAAAGGGATGAAATGTCGAAAAAGAAAATGTGAAGAAATGTGAATATTTTTACGTAAAAAGCGGAGCTTTTACGTAAAAACTAGGCCTCTGGTTTAGTACGTGGCAGGTTAGAATAGGTTAGATGGTTTTGAGGCGTTTCCTAAACGCCGGAAACCCAAAAATTAAGCGGAAATGCTGCCGAAATTTCGAAAACGGCACAAAGGGGTATTTTAGGAAACGAGGGATGAAAATGTGATCGGGATGGAAACCCGAGCCCCCTCGATGACCTAGGTCCGGGAAAGAAGGACGGACGTTGTGAGGATTAGTGAACCGTCTCATTAGAAATTCCGTAATGTGAGAAAACGACCCCTATGTCAGAATAGTACCACCCGAGGGACGGGTGCGATCGAAGTATAAAATTTGGGGCGATTACATCGGTAACGGTAATCCGACAGGCTAAATGGTCATACGGGAGGTATTCAGTCAGTTGACTGGTCGGTTAGCCAGTCAAGGACCAAGTTGGAATGGGATAGTGAGATATAGTGATTAATTTGTCAAGTAGACAAATTAATCAAGCACGATTAAAAATTAGATATCAAATTTCCCAAAGTAGAGCAGTTGGGTACCGATAGGCATCGGTACCACACAACGATAAGTTTATTAGTTTTTGACGATAGAGTGACCTAAGAGCGATGTTAATTAATTTATTGGGTAAATAAATTAATTAACAATGATTAAAAAATCAAATTCTTAAGAAGGGGGCAATTAGTACTGATAAGGATCGGTACCACATAACGAGAATTTTTATTAGTCACTAATGACCACGGTGACCTAAAAGTGAATGTTAATGTAATGCATTATGATTACAGGGAGGTACCTGTATTGTGACGAAGGCGAGAGTATAAATTGTCTGCTGACAGGTAAGTACAACTCCGCCTACAGCATGGATAAAATGAATTTAAAATGATGCTTTTCCAGTATTTTAAGTATGTATCTTGCACACGATGCTGCACAGCATACATAAGAGTATATAGTTTCACAATCGAGTAGATTGATGAAAGAACAAGATAGAAGCCATAGATCCCTACTGCGTAGGATTGGGGACAGCTTAGAGAAGCGTTTGGCTAGAACAGTTAAACAAGATGGAAATAAATAGGTGTGTCATACCGGCTCCTTCAGTCGAAGGGGTTTCCAGTTAAAGAAAGTTAAGGCCAAAAGTTGAGCATCAGTTGATGGTTCTTCGGCATTAGTTGACCTCGGGAGTTACCGTTGGTCTGCGCGCACACGGTACTGACACATGGGCCCTAAATAGACAAGAAAAGAAGAGAGAAGTTTGAAGTATAAATGAACATAACCGGACCATGCATTAGTTATAGTTCGCTATGCTTTCTTTTTCAGTAGAGTGCATACAGTTCACGATGCTTCTGTCATGCATAAAGTATGTGAAGTTTTATATTCAGTGTTACGCCATGTTATGTGATGACATGATGTATGAGCTGATATGTGATATGCTTATATGGTATGTGATATATTAAGTGATATATGTCATGCTTATGATTTTAAGTATGTGTTATGTTTTAAACATGTTTTGCGGTTAACATGTTGTACTTACTGGGCGTAAAGCTCACGGAGTGTGTTCATGCTGTAGGTAAGCATCCTATAGTGTAAACATCAAGGGACGATGATGGTGGCGGAGGTGGATGTGAGGATGAGGTTATGGATACACCGCGAGTATTCTTCCGCACAGTATGAGTAAATAATATTTTGAATGGTGACAGTTAAATAGTATTTTGAATAGTAAAGGTTAAACGGTATTTTGGAACAGTAAACAGTATATGTATGAGTAGTGTATTTAAATAGTATCTGGTGAATAGTAATCAGATAAACAAGTATATAATGATGTATGTATAATTGAAATCCTTATGTTTTTCAAATTCCGCATTTTAATAGTATACGTACGTGAATAGTAAATACGTACGCGTATAAAAAAAAAATTTCCCTCTAAATTTATGGTATTAAATTCAGTAAGTTTAAGTATCGGTTTTAAAGAAGAAGTATAAGTAAAAGTTAAAGAAGCAAGTTAAGTAATAGAGTTTTTAGTGACGGTCCGGGCCGCTGAGGGCACGGGGCATCACAGTTGGTATCAGAGCGGTTTCCTGCCATCCTACCTCACATCGCCGCATGCCTGCCTCATCTGTCCAAGTAAGTTAGTTTTATTTTTTAGTCAGTAAGTGTTTATCTATTGAAGATAACATTTTATAGTAATGAAACGACGAAATCTATGATGGCGAGGATAAGATGAAAAGATGCTGAGATCATTATACGAAAAAACACGACCGTGCAGTGCTAGAGAACTGCTCAGAGAAAGAACATGGATTGCTGCCCGAGTTGTACCGATCTTCAGGGCTAGTTGTCCACCAAGTTTCGAGTGGCAAACAGTACTCCTGCACTCCATGAGAATGTCAGGAATGGTTTCATGTTATCAAAGTGATTCCCTGATTGTACACCATTGATCAGGATAACTGAGTCCTATTGGCTGTTGATATCTCTCAGGAGGATACTCTCGTGTGTATCGGGATCCTTATGACCAGGATGAGCTCTTAACGGCGTCGAGTTTCGCCATACCACGATCGAGCCAATCTCTGAGAGGAGTCCAGCATCAGCCTCAGTTTTTCTTTATGTGTAAGCAGGGAGTGAAACCGCCTAAGTTCTCTAGAGTTATGGATATACGAGAATTTGTTCATCGGACTGAAAGACTGCAGCTGATGTCCGGTGATACAGTTCTAACGTATGCTGTACGCTACAAGGAACCGATATGGACTTCCACAATAAATGCCAAGACAAAAGTGGATCAAGATAGGAGAAGACCCAAAGAGAGAAAGAGACCTTGCCAAACAGAATTAGAAGAGTGATCAAGCAGGACTAGCAAGCCTTATCAAGGAGATAGTGAACGCCGAGAGAAAAGTACTCAACCCCGGGAACCTGCACAAGCTCAATGCATTATAGCAGCCGCCATTATGGAGGGTGACTCGGTAGAACCAGCACCCCAACTGGCCGATGAAGAGTTCATGGCCGAGCAGCAGCCAGAAGTACATGAGGGCAATAGGGAGCCGATGGAGAACCCCGAACCCCA
Organism: Antiaris toxicaria; assembly: GCA_035233585.1. Classification (NCBI taxonomy): domain Eukaryota; kingdom Viridiplantae; phylum Streptophyta; class Magnoliopsida; order Rosales; family Moraceae; genus Antiaris; species Antiaris toxicaria. The sequence continues at coordinate 60,254,291 of CP141154.1, read as the reverse complement.
AGTCATCATAGCCAGCGATGACGAGGTCAGTTTTGACTAAGAAGAAGAGAACCCAGAGGAGTACTCACTCAGTGATAGTGACGATGAGGAGATGTCTGATACTGAATCAGGATTGTCCTTCCAATAGTAGTAACCCTTCTGCGAGAATGTTAGTTATGAAAAAATATAGAGGGAAGCAGTAGCTCTCCCCCGTCAGATGTAGCATAATGTACTTGTTGAGATCGTATAAGGGAAGTGTGTGTCACTCCCACTGAACTAGAATCTTGAATATATGTATATATATTATGTGAAATATATTATGAGATAAGTAGTAAAGCTTTGCCCTAGGGGCCAGATATAATTTTTTTTCCACAGTGTGAGTATGATATGACAGAAAGTGCAGGACGAATCCTAGCACTCAGACGATGTCCCAATACAATGTGGCAATTGTATTGAACATCACAGTATGAGAGAAAGAAAGATGGATATAGTGTGTATATTTATATCCATAATGTTTAAGTAAGATTGTTAAGTAAGAAAGAAAACGATATGTGATACGAGTCCCAAGTACAGAATTTAAGAGACTTACATTTTCCTTTTCCACTGTACGATAGGGTTACATAGGAAAACATGACAAGAACGAGAGCTTAGTTAAACCCAGCATCCCGAGAGGATGAGTTGATAGCACAGAATGCAGCCATGCGAGAGATGATGGAGAACCAGCAGCGGGAGCTAAACCAGCTTAGAGAACAGCTGGGCCAGCAACCCTAGGCACCACAGTCAGTAGAGATGCCAGCACAGGAGGCTCTAGCAGCCTAGAAACTCTAAGGGAACAAGCAGCTCCTCCAGCCGAGGAGGCACTAGCGCCTATAGTAATGGCTACTCTCATAGCAGCAATTGTTTTTTTTTCCCAATCCCTAGGGAAGGCGACTTGTATGAGAGATTCCGATGCATGAAAGCGTTAGAATTCTTAAGAATCACCAACCCTATAGAGGCCGATGATTGACTAATGGATATCCAAGTAATCTTGGATTTTATAGGGTTAACAGATAGAGAGAGAAAGTGATGTACGCATCCTTCACCCGGCGCAGTGAGGCGCGTTAGTGGTGGAAGAAGGTAACCATTAGGAGGAACATCAGAGAGATGAGCTGGAGCGATTTCATTGAGGAATTCAAGGAGATGTACTTCAACGAGGAAGCACTAGCAGCACAGTAAGACGAGTTCAACAACCTACGCCAAGGTAGTGTGACTGTTATGGAGGCAGTCAAGAAATTTGAGTAGTTGACTCAACTTTATCCAGATTTGGTACCGACCAAAAGGAAAGAATCAGACGAATGTTGAAGATGTTCAGAACGGAAATCACAGTTTAGGTCTGTAGTGGAAGCCACGGACCAGCGACGCTAGCAGAATGTGTCAGCAAGGCTATCTGAGCCGAGTACTGGTCGGCTCAGAATAAGGAGCGAAAGGCGCAGAATTTTAAGGCACGAATGGAGGAGAAAACGCAAGCCGAGCAGGCTCAAGAGATGCAGAACCCCGAGTCACAACACAGAGGGCAGAATGTGGGAACCGGCTAGAATAGCAGGCATTCCCATAACAACAACAAGAGAAAAGGGGAATTAGAGCAACCAAGATTCACAGTAGAATTTCCCCAGAAGAGAGACGACAAGAAAGGAATGACAGCCAATATCCGACGTGCACGAAATGCGAAAAGAGGCACTCAGGAGAATGTAAGCAAGGAGTAAGTGGTTGTTTCATCTGTGGCACGAAAGGCCACTATGCCAAAAAATTGCCACTCCAACCTGCAGAATCGACAGAATCAACCTCACACTGGGAATAATCAACTTCACACCAACCAGACCAGGATCGAAGACCCTTCAATCACACAAGGTATACTGAAAGCTTCAGACAGCTAAGGGAGAATCTATGCTTACACGGGGAGTGACGTTGAAGCTGTAACTTCTGCAATGATGACAGGCCAGCTTTCTATCGCCAACTTTGATGAGTTAGTTCTACTTGATTCTGGAGCCACCCATTCGTTGCATCATCAGATTCTGCCAAAAAAAAAAAAAGCTTAGGACACAACGTTGTCATAAACTATTGAAGGCGGAAAATCGTTTTCGAACCAATCGGATGTGAAAAGTTCATCTATAAGGGTTTGTCGCCAGAGTAACCAAAAACAATGATATCAGCAGTGAAGGCTCGCGAGATGCTATCCAGTGGATGCACGGACTTCCTAGTATACATAGTAGATAAGACTCAAGGAATAGAGATAGGACCCAACAACGTACCGATAGTCAGGGAATTCGTGGAGATATTTCCAAAAGATCTTGCAGGACTCCAACCAGAGCGCGGGATCTCATTCGAGACTGAACGTCTACTAGAATCAGCCCCATCTTTGAGGCCCCCTACGGAATGGGCCTTGTAGAGCTAAAGGAGCTCCAAGCCCAGCTAAAGGACTAAATAGATAAGGGATTCATGCGACAGAGCTATTCACCCTGGAGAGCACCCATACCATTCGTGAAGAAGAAAGATGGACCACTGAGAATGTGCATTGACTACAGAGAGTTGAACAGGATTACGATTAAGAACAACCATCTGTTGCCGCGAGTTGATGATCTATTTGATTAGCTCTGAGATGCTGCAATGTCCTCGAAGATCGATCTACGTTCAGGGTACCATCAACTACGAATCAGGAAAGAAGATGTACCCAAAACAGCCTTTCAAACGCTGTACGAACATTACGAGTTTCTGTTCATGTCGCTCAGATTAACGGACGCACCAGCAACTTTCATGAACCGGATGAACCGTATGGTCAAGGACTATTTGGATAATTTTGTCATTGTGTTAATCGATGACATACTTATACACTCTAAGACGAAGGAAGAGCACGAAGAGCACTTAAGGATCATTTTGCGCATGTAACAGGACCATCAGTTATACGCCAAGTTCTCCAAGTATGAGTTTTAACTGGAGAAGGTCCATTTCCTTGGCCACGTAGTCCCTAAGGAAGGAGTATCTGTGGACCCGATGAAAATTGATGCAGTTAGCGCGTGACCAGCTCCGAGAAACGTGATGGAGATCCACAGCTTCCTAGGCTTAGTGGGATACTACCGACATTTTGTCGAGGGTTTTTCAAGGCTAGCCGCACCATTCACAGCGCTCACCAAGAAGGAAAGGAGGTATGGATGGACTGACAAGTGTGAGAAAAGCTTTCAAGAGCTGAAACGAAGACTCACAAGCGCTCCAATATTGACCATTCCAGATGCTGGTCGGGGAAGCTTTGTGATTTGAAGCGACGCCTTTAAAACCGAGTTGGAAACTGTGTTGATGCAGAGTGGTCGAGTAGTCACATATGCTTCACGACAACTCAAAGACCCTGAAAAGAGCTACCCAATGCGTAATCTGGAGCTAGCAGCAGTAGATTTTACGTTAAAAGTATGGAGGCACTACCTGTATGGAGCCAAGTGCGAGGTTTACACCGACCATCAGAGCCTCAAGTGTATATTCACGCAAAAAGAGCTCAACATGAGGTAGCATGGATGGCTAGAGTTGGTAAGGATTACGACCGTGAGATCTTATACCATCCGGGGAAAGCCAATAAGGTGGCCGATGCGCAGAGTCAGAAGCATATTACTATGCCTATGGCTATTAGTGCCTTGTCAGGAAGCACTACAAAAGAGTTATGCGGCAGTGAGATTAAGATTTTGACAAAGAGGTTGTCTGACATGACCCTCCAATCGATGCTTCAAGAAGAGATCAAGATCGATCAAGGCTTCGAATTGTCCCTGAACAAGCTCAAAAAGGAGGCTACAGAGGATCAAAGTTCAGAGTTTAAGATCCCTAAGGATGACATACTCTACTACAGAGATAGAGTGTGTGTTCTGAAAGATGAAGAACTCAAGAAGCGAATCCTTTTGGAACCTTACGAGACGTCATATTCAGTACATCCGATAGCGAATAAGATGTACAAGTACCTGAAGGAAAGCTTTTGGTGGCCTGAAATGAAAAATGACATTATCGAGTTCGTTGCCAGATACCTTACGTGTCAGAAGGTTAAGGCAGAACACCAGCGCCCAGCAGGATAATTGTAGAAAATTAAGCTACCCGAGTGGAAATAAGACCAGATTACGATGAATTTCGTAGTCGGACTGCCGAAGACGTCAAACGATAATGACGCAATCTGGGTGATTGTAGACAAACTGATGAAATCAGTTAATTTTTTTTTAGCAATGAAAGTTAGCTACTTGGTGGAACGACTAGCAGAATCCATGCGGCACAGTTCGTGAAACGGCATGGAGTACCAGAGTCGATCGTCTCAGATCGTAGTGGATGCTTTACCTCCAGATTTTGGCAAAGCATTTAAGCCGCATTACCATCCAAATGAGAGTTCAGCACAACATTTCATCCTCAGACCGACAGTTAGTTTGAGAGGACCATACAGATGTTAGAGGACATGTTGAGACCTGCGTCCTAAACTTCAAAGGAAATTGAGATCAGAAGCTACCATTGAGCGAGTTCTCGTACAACAGCAACTATCATTCCTCGATAGGAATGGCACCGTACGAGACACTCTGTGGAAGGAAATGCAGATCTCTGGCTCATTAGTACGAGTTTGGAGAGAAACGACTAATTAGCTCAGACATCATCAAGAATACCATGGCAGACGTGAAGCTGATACAAAAAAACGTAAGATACAGTACACAGTCGACAGAAGAATTTTGACGATAAGCGCCATAGACCCCTCGAGTTTCAAGTAGCGACACCCATGAAAAGGATGATGCGCATTGAAAAGAAAGGAAAGCTCCGTCCTAGGTACATAGGACCCTCGAGATAATAGAGAAAGTCGGGAATGTGGCTTATAGACTAACGCTTCCTCCCGAGTTAGTTACAGTGCACAACGTCTTTCACGTCTTGATGCTGAAAAAGTACGTGCCAGACAGCTCCCATGTTCTTAGCCAAGAATCCGTTGTAGTATACGCTGATCTGACGTACGAGGAGAGACCCGTGCGGATCTTAGTTAGAAAGGAGAAAGTACTTAGGAATGAAGTATACCGCTAGTAAAAGTGTTGTGGCGGAATCATAGTGTTGAGGAAGCCACATGAGAATGGGAAGAAGACATGAGAAGAGACTTCCCGGAATTATTCTAATTTTCGAGGACGAAAATTTTGTAAGGGGGGTAGGTTGTAATGACCGCCATTTTCATGGCACCTACTTACCATGTAATAATTCATTAAGGAATAAAATGGACATAATTTAATGTCCTTTAGCAAATTTAAGAAACATGGTCAAGTACACGACCGTGTAAGAGGCTGTGTACCGCTCAGATAGATGAATGTGTTTCAAAGACATGGCCGTGTTGAGTAGTCTCAACTAGTACACGCCCGTGTTCGAAATGTACATGCCCGTGTTGCGTTGCACACGCACGTGTAAGAGTCCATGTAGAAGGCTGTGTAATGAGCCAAGAGCCACTGTAATGACTCTCATGAATTATGAAACTTAATTACTATGTAATGATATAATTAAGTTAATAAGCACAATGTGCTTTTCAGTTGAATGAATTAAACAGGAATAGTAACGTTTAATTACTATTCATGCAGTGAAAGGGGTAATCGACAGTGAAATCGGTCCACCCTATTATGTGAGTATGCGTTGAGACACGCAATATCAAGAAACCGGTCTAGACGACCATTTCATGATACAGAACTGATGAGCTAGTCATCAGTACGCTCAGACTGGTCATCTGAGCGCAGCAGTGACAATTGCCCTAATAGATGTACAGTATGGAGAAAAGTGGTCTAGATGACCTCTTCTCGCCCAGAGACTGACAAAATCGGAGTCAGAACGCTCAGATTAGTCAGTCAGATAGTGAATAGTGATTAGTGAACAGTATGATACGCAGTGTCAGGTTAGTGGCCAAGACGGCCTTAATTTGACATAAAATTGATATATTAATAGTCAGCAGGCTCAATCTGGTCAATTGAGCACAAAATGTAGATTTTGTTTAAAAGATACGCAGTATCGGGATGAGGGTCAAGACGACCTTTTCCCACCCCGAAACTGATATATTTAGACTCAGGAAGCCCAAATTAGTCAATCGGGCACCTGACACGTTTTTCAAGACCGGATCATACAGATCCCGAAAACTGGTCCAGAAGACCTCAGATGGACGTAAAACTGATAAATTTGAAATCAGCACGTCCAAATTAGTCAAGAGAGACTGTGTTTGAAATTTCACGCGAAAATGCCTCGTTATGCGTGCACAGTATCAACACAGTGTAGGCCTAACCACAGTATCAAGAAATTGGTCAAGATGACCTTTTCTTGATATAAAACTGATATATTTGGAATCAGAATTCTCAAATTAGTCATTTGAGCACAAAAAGTAATTTTTGACCGGGAACCATGCAGTATCGGGAAACTGGTCGAGACGACCTCGGATGAAGATAAAACTGATATATTTGGGTTCAGCACGCCCAAATTAGTCAGTATAGCCTATCTTAAAATTTTTCAAAAAAATTAGTATAAAAGGACGAAATTTTTGGGACTATTGAAAAATAGCCCCCATAATTTTTCCAAATCCCATTTCCTCCCCCAACATCACCGAGAATGAACAGTGACCGACCATCGAATCCGACCTCCGTTTTCGACACCGCCGGCACCATTGGAAAGCTCTCGACGAGCTGATTCCAACGGTGGGCCGAGTCGACCGAACCGACGCCGGAGCACGCCGCACGCGCCGCCCAAAGCCATCGGTGGCTGAATTTTTCAAACCGCCGTATCTCCGCCGTCCGACGTCCAAATGCCATGATTCCAGTCTCAATGGATTCGTGGTGAAGAGTAGAACAAAACCCAGGCTTCATTTCACGTCAACAGCCGTCGGATCGCGCCGTCCAAGGTTCACCGTCGCCGTCGCCACCGTCGGATCTCACTATTCCGGCGGAGTTGAGTTGCAAGGTGGGTGTCAAAATGCTCAGAACAACACGTAGATCAAAAGCCCCAAATCAATTTTGGGCAACAACGCCGGAAAATGAAGATCCAACACCGCCGCCGTCGCTGACTTTTCGAGGGCCGATTTCCAGTGATAGGAGTCTCGATTGGTGAAATTGACACCACCAATGGGTTCCTCTCGTCGAGCTCTTCAAGATGATGGTCGCCACTCCCATCGCCGCCGTGGTCAACGCCGGTCAACGGCCAGTCAACGGCGGTCAATGCCGGTCAACGGCGACCTGGAGACCGAAAATTGAAGAATGGCCCGTTGGCCTATTTTCGACGTTCCGGACACATCCGCGGCATCGGAATTGCAAACCGAAGTTTCAAAAGTGAAGAACACCGATTCAAAGATTGTGCGGTCGAGACCGAACGGTTCGTCCGACCGCCGACGGGAACGATTTTGGTAGTGGTTTTGATCCCTTGATTCCTCAATTTATTATTGGAAATAATTATGTATGAATTATGGTTTACTGACTTGAGGAATTGTAAGAAAAAGGGATGAAATGTCGAAAAAGAAAATGTGAAGAAATGTGAATATTTTTACGTAAAAAGCGGAGCTTTTACGTAAAAATTAGGCCTCTGGTTTAGTACGTGGCAGGTTAGAATAGGTTAGATGGTTTTGAGGCGTTTCCTAAACGCCGGAAACCCAAAAATTAAGCGGAAATGCTGCCGAAATTTCGAAAACGGCACAAAGGGGTATTTTAGGAAACGAGGGATGAAAATGTGATCGGGATGGAAACCTGAGCCCCCTCGATGACCTAGGTCCGGGAAAGAAGGACAGACGTTGTGAGGATTAGTGAACCGTCTCATTAGAAATTTCGTAATGTGAGAAAATGACCTCTATGTCAGAATAGTACCACCCGAGAGACGGGTGCGATCGAAGTATAAAATTTGGGGCGATTACATCGGTAACGGTAATCCGACAGGCTAAATGGTCATACGGGAGATATTCATTCAGTTGACTGGTCGGTTAGCCAGTCAAGGACCAAGTTGGAATGGGATAGTGAGAGATAGTGATTAATTTGTCAAGTAGACAAATTAATCAAGCACGATTAAAAATTAGATATCAAATTTCCCAAAGTAGAGCAGTTGGGTACCGATAGGCATCGGTACCACACAACGATAAGTTTATTAGTTTTTGACGATAGAGTGACCTAAGAGCGATGTTAATTAATTTATTGGGTAAATAAATTAATTAACAATGATTAAAAAATCAAATTCTTAAGAATGGGGCAATTAGTACCGATAAGGATCGGTACCACATAACGAGAATTTTTATTAGTCACTAATGACCACGGTGACCTAAGAGTGAATGTTAATGTAATGCATTATGATTACAGGGAGGTACCTGTATTGTGACGAAGGCGAGAGTATAAACTGTCTGCTGACAGGTAAGTACAACTCCGCCTACAGCATGGATAAAATGAATTTAAAATGATGCTTTTCCAGTATTTTAAGTATGTATCTTGCACACGATGCTGCACAGCATACATAAGAGTATATAGTTTCACAATCGAGTAGATTGATGAAAGAACAAGATAGAAGCCATAGATCCCTACCGCGTAGGATTGGGGATAGCTTAGAGAAGCGTTTGGCTAGAACAGTTAAACAAGATGGAAATAAATAGGTGTGTCGTACCGGCTCCTTCAGTCGAAGGGGTTTCCAGTTAAAGAAAGTTAAGGCCAAAAGTTGAGCATCAGTTGATGGTTCTTCGGCATTAGTTGACCTCGGGAGTTACCGTTGGTCTGCGCGCACACGGTACTGACACATGGGCCCTAAATAGACAAGAAAAGAAGAGAGAAGTTTGAAGTATAAATGAACATAACCGGACCATGCATTAGTTATAGTTCGCTATGCTTTCTTTTTCAGTAGAGTGCATACAGTACACGATGCTTCTGTCATGCATAAAGTATGTGAAGTTTTATATTCAGTGTTACGCCATGTTATGTGATGACATGATGTGTGAGCTGATATGTGATATGCTTATATGGTATGTGATATATTAAGTGATATATGTCATGCTTATGATTTTAAGTATGTGTTATGTTTTAAACATGTTTTGCGGTTAACATGTTGTACTTACTGGGCGTAAAGCTCACGGAGTGTGTTCATGCTGTAGGTAAGCATCCTATAGCGTAAACATCAAGGGATGATGATGGTGGCGGAGGTGGATGTGAGGATGAGGTTATGGATACACCGCGAGTATTCTTCCGCACAGTATGAGTAAATAATATTTTGAATGGTGACAGTTAAATAGTATTTTGAATAGTAAAGGTTAAACGGTATTTTGGAACAGTAAACAGTATATGTATGAGTAGTGTATTTAAATAGTATCTGGTGAATAGTAATCAGATAAACAAGTATATAATTATGTATGTATAATTGAAATCCTTATGTTTTTCAAATTCCGCATTTTAATAGTATGCGTACGTGAATAGTAAATACGTACGCGTATAAAAAAAAAAGAAATTTCCCTCTAAATTTATGGTATTAAATTCAGTAAGTTTAAGTATCGGTTTTAAAGAAGAAGTATAAGTAAAAGTTAAAGAAGCAATTTAAGTAATAGAGTTTTTAGTGACGGTCCGGGCCGCTGAGGGCACGGGGCGTCACAGTGAGGCCGTCTATGTCCCAACGACCGGTAAGCAGACCCCCGGTGCCCGAGAGACCTCTGGTACCAGTACCAGCACCATCGCTAGTGCCAGTAGATATTGTACAGCCACGACCGATAGTTCATCCACCGGTGGTAGTGGACATTCCAGTTGTTGGTGGACGCCAACATATTGGAGTGAGAGTTTCGGCTCGGGCAGTACAGGCATTCAGAGCCAGCAGTCCTCCTATGTTTGATGGTGGACGACAGTCGATGGAGACTAAGGACTGGCTCCATGCCATTGAGAGGATTATGGCGATATGCGACATCGATCGAGATATGTGGATCCAGCTGGCAGTCAGTATGTTTCAGGGAGACGCTCGAGTGTCCTGGCAGTATTACGACCAGGAGATTTTATTAGGATTCAGTTGGGCTGAGTTCTGTCAGCGGTTGGCTGATCAGTTTCTACCTAGGGATCCAACACCTACTCCAGCACCTCCAGAGAGACGAGAGGCTGATACACCTGCGTATCCCGGATTTGATGAGGTCAGGGACTACATTCTCCAGACAGAGAAGATGGTCATGCTGTCTGGTGAGACAGTGATGTCTTATGCGGCACAATTTGAGGAGACCATCAGGAGAAGATGTCCGTTGTCCAACCTCACTGAAGCAAACTGTTGTGAGCTGTTCTAGAAAGGTTTACCCTTGGAGTTGAGATAGAGGGTAATCAAGCCGTTTCCTCCTACGCTCCAAGAGTTTGTGGTGACGATCAGGACGATCGAGAGAGAGATTCTGATTGAGCATCTGACGCAGAGTCGACGAGAGACACTGGGTCAAGATGAGATGTTTGCACGCATCTTCGGACCGAGAAGAATGATGAATGATCATGAGGCTGGACCGTCGAGACCACAAAGAGGTGATGACTCAGGACAGGGAGCATTGCCTAGGGGCGGTGACGATTCAGATGATACCGATGACGATGAGGATCCGGAAGAATATCCTCTAGTCCCAGACATAGGAAATGCGTGACCAGTAGATATGTATATATGTACATAAGTAGCTTAGAGAAAAGCTCTTTTGTATAGACTTGTGGCCATTTTGTATACTCCGGCCGATGTATATATATGACTGGTGGTGGTTATGTATGACATATAAATGTTTTGCTATGAATGAAATATCAAAATGATTATATGTTGTATGATGATGTGTTACGATGATGTGGCTTTACATTACCCTAAATTTCGTAAATTGATATGATTTTACGAATGTGGTTATGGAAAAGCTAACGGTGAATTATTGTGCCATAATAGGACAATAGGCAAGATGGTGGATTTGCGTAATCGACCAGAAGGACGAGAGCGACGTCCTGATGTTATGGAGAGACTGGATCAGATATAAGCTTTGTTAGAAGCTCAGATGCAAGAAAATGCTAATCTGAGGCGACGAGTAGAGGAGCTAGAACAGAGACAAGGCTCTGAGGGTACCCAAGTAGAACAGGAAGCCGAGGTAGATCCAATTATCCCTCCAACTGCGGTACATGAGAGAGCTCCCAAACCTCAACCAGTATTGAATTTGGAACCCCTCTATGAAAGATTCAGGCGTATGAGACCGCCAGAATTTGAAGGGTCTACAAATCCGCTTGAGGCTGAAGACTGGTTGTCATCATTACAAGTGATCATGGAATTCATGAACCTAACCGACCGGGAGAAGGTTGCCTGTGCGTCTTTTGTGCTGAGAAAAGATGCTCGTTTTTGGTGGGACACCGTACGAATGAGAAGAGACGTGTCTACCATGAGTTGGGCGGAATTTCTGGAAGAATTTAACCAGAAATATTACGACCCTGCATCTCTGAGACAGCAACAGAAAGAATTCTCAGAGTTGACACAAGGGAACATGTCGGTAAGCGAAGTCTGCCGAAAGTTCAACCAGTTATCCCGTCTATGTCCTTATGTGGTCCCTACTGAGAGGGAAAATATACAGAAAATGATCGGGATGTTCAGGCCAGAAATTGCTGCATTGGTGGATACTGGACAAGTACCGCCTACTTCTGTAGCAGACTGTGTGAGTCGGGCCATCAGAGCTGAGTTTCACGTAGCCCGACAGAAAGAGGAGAGAGAGAAACACTGGGAGGCCAAGAAGAAGGAGAGGGCTTTGGCGAAGTCTACACAAGCTGGCCAATCGAGCAAGCCAAATCAGAATGCTAAACCAAGCCAGGGCAATAATCAAGGATCCCAGCAAAATAAGAGAAAAAGGAATTTTTCTGGGAATCGCCAGGGTAATAATCGAAACCAGCAGCGGAGAACAGCTGATAATGCAGAGTCCAATGTGCAAAACTGCCCTACATGTGGGAAGAGACATTCTGGGCAATGCAGATTTGGGCCACTTGTTTGCTACGAATGTGGAAAGGAAGGCCATTACGCTAGGAACTGTCCAAATAGGCAGGGTGGACAAGGCACTTCCTAACCGCACCAGACACGCCCACAAGCTCATTCCCTTCAGGCCAAAGTTGAAGAGTCACCAGTAAGGCCGCAACGCCAGGAGCGTGTGTCACGTGCTGATGCTCGTGTGATGGCCTACAGCAAGGAAGATGCAGAGGCAGGAACATCGAACGTGGTGACAGGTCAGCTTCCTGTCGCTAGTCATGTAGCCTCTGTACTATTCGATTCCGGTGCTACGCATTCATTTGTTTCCTATGCATTTGCTGACAAGATAGGACTTCCTAAGGATAATATGGGAAGGGTATTTAAGACAGCTTTACCCTCTGGGGAAGTATTGTTGTCCAATTACTGGCTACCTCATGTACCAGTATATATGGCAAATAGGGAACTATATGCGGAGTTGATCGTAATGAAGATCATGGATTATGATGTGATTCTAGGCATGGATTTCCTAGGGAAATACCGAGCTACGATCGACTACCGAAATCGAAAAATAGTATTCCAACCCGAGGAAGAAGAGAGTTTCGAATACATCGACACTTCTCGAAAACCCGGGAAGATGATGATCAGTTCGCTGAGAGCAAGCAAGCTGATAGCCAGTGGTTGCATAGGATATCTGGCATATGTGGTGGATACTGTAGAGGAACAGAAGCTTCAAGCTAAAGATGTTCCGGTTGTTAATGAGTTTCTTGACGTATTTCCAGAAGAGTTACCAGGGATACCGCCAGAGAGAGAAATCTCGTTCGAAATTGAGTTGATGCCTGGAACAGCACCCATTTCCAAAGCACCATACCGTATGGCTCCAGTGGAGTTGAAGGAGCTGCAGGTACAATTAAAGGAGCTTTTGGATAAGAGATTTATCAGGCCGAGTTTTTCTCCATGGGGTGCACCTGTGTTATTCGTCAAGAAAAAGGATGGAACATTCCGACTGTGCATTGATTACCGGGAGTTGAATAAGGTTACGATCAAAAATAGGTATCCGTTACCTAGAATTGATGACCTATTCGACCAGTTAAAAGGCGCAGCGGTATTTTCCAAATCGACTTACGATCAGGATATCACCAGCTGAGAATCAAAGAGAGTGATATTCCTAAGACGGCGTTTAGGACTCGTTATGGGCACTACGAGTTCCTTGTGATGCCATTCGGATTGACAAATGCACCGGCAGCGTTCATGGATTTGATGAACAGAATTTTTAAAGAGTATCTGGATAAGTTTGTCATTGTATTCATTGATGAAATTCTTATATACTCGAAGACTCATGAGGAACACAAGAAGCATCTGAGGATCGTGCTGAATATGATAAGGAAGCATCAACTGTATGCCAAATTCTCAAAATGCGAGTTTTGGCTGGACAGAGTACATTTCCTCGGACATGTTGTATCCCAGGAAGGTATTGCTGTAGATCCGATAAAGGTAGAGGCAATTAACCAGTGGCCTGCACCCAAGAGTGTGACGGAAATACGCAGTTTCTTGGGGTTAGCTGGTTATTATCGGCGATTTGTAGAGGGATTTGTGCGTTTAGCTACACCTCTTACCGCTCTTACACGCAAGGAAAGGAAGTACGGGTGGACTACGGAATGCGAAAGAAGCTTCCAGGAGTTAAAGAGGCGACTGACAAGCGCACCAATCCTTACGCTTCCCACTGAAGGGGAGAAGTTTGTGATCTACAGTGATGCATCTAAAATAGGATTGGGAGTAGTCCTGATGCAAGATGGCAAGGTGATTGCCTATGCTTCCCGTCAATTCAAGGATCATAAAAGGAATTACCCTACGCATGACCTTGAACTTGCTGCAGTAGTGTTCGCACTTAAAATTTGGCGACACTATCTCTATGGAGCTCAATGTCAGATTTTCACCGATCACCAAAGCCTGAAGTATTTCTTCACGCAAAAAGAGCTCAATATGCAGCAAAGACGATGGTTGGAACTGGTGAAGGATTATGATTGTGAAATCCTATACCATCCAGGAAAGTCCAACCGTGTAGCGGATGCTTTAAGTAGAAAGTCTACTATATTGCACCAGCTACCAATAAACAGGCTCCCGAAGCCATTGCAGCAAGAGATAAATTCTTTGAACTTAGAGCTGATATCTGGAAGACTAGCTGCACTCCAAGTGGAATCATCGCTATTTGAGGATATAAAGGAAGCTCAGAGGCGAGATCCAACCATGACAAGTTCTCAAGAAGGAATTTCCAAGGATGGGATGATGCTTTATCAAGGAAGGATAAATGTTCCAGCTGATGAAGAACTCAGAAGACGGATCATGTCAGAGCTCATGAGACACCCTATTCGGTTCATCCCGGAGCTAGCAAGATGTATCAGGACTTGAAATTACAGTTCTGGTGGAAAGGGATGAAGAATGATATAGCGAAATTCGTGAGCAGATGCATGACCTGTCAGAGAATCAAAGCGGAACATAAACATCCAGCAGGAAGATTGGAACCGTTGGAGATTCCTGAATGGAAATGGGAACACATTACGATGGATTTTGTAGTGGGACTCCCGAATACCCGAGAAGGTTATGATGCCATTTGGGTTATTGTGGACAGACTGACCAAGACGGCACGGTTTATAGCTGTCAAGATGACTTTTTCGCTGGAAAAGTTTGCTCAGCTGTACATAGCTCATGTCGTCAGACTACATGGAGTACCAAAATCCATTGTATCAGATCGAGATGCACGGTTCACTTCGAATTTCTGGAAGTGTGTGCAAGAGGCCATGGGTACTGAATTGAGACTCAGTACAGCTTTTCATCCGCAAACAGACGGACAGTCGGAGCGGACAATCCAGACGTTAGAGGACATGCTTCGAGCTTGTGTAATGGATTTTACAGGAAATTGGAACGAGAAGTTACCATTGATTGAATTCTCGTACAATAATAGTTACCAAGCTTTTATAGGCATGGCACCTTACGAGGCTTTGTATGGACGGAAATGCAGATCACCATTACACTGGTATGATTTGCGAGAGAAGCAGTTGCATAAGACGGATTTCATAAAAGAGACTTCCGATGCAGTTGCTAGAATTCAGCGTCAAATGAAAATTACGCAAAGCCGGCAAAAGAGTTATGCGGACAAGAGGCGGAGATCCTTAGAGTTTGATAAAGGAGACTTTGTATTTCTCAAAGTATTGCCCATGAAGGGGATTATGCGTTTCGGTAAGAAGGGGAAACTTAGTCCAAGATATATTGGACCTTATGAAATTATCGAACGCATTGGAAAGGTCGCTTACAGATTAGCGTTACCTCCAGAATTGTCTGTAAGGACCACCCCGTCCTTGTAACTCAGTAAATTATTCAATGAGAAGCTAAGGAATAATTTGATGTATTTTTAGTCCAAATACATCGAACACGGTCAGGTACATGGTCGTGTAAGAAACCGTGTACTGATCGGATTGTTTTATGAGAGAGGCCGTGTGAGTTAACATGGCCGTGTAGTTTTATATGGTCAGGTACACGGCTGTGTAAGTGGCCGTGTACCACTCGGGTAAGTGAGCATGGTCCAAGACACGGTCGTGTTGAGAAAGCCTAGCTAGTACACGCCCGTGCTCAAGCCATACACGCCCGTGTTAGAACCCTTGTAAAAGGTCATGTACTGAACAGAGAGCCAATTTGAAGACTCTCGTAATGCGTGAAACCTAATTACTATGAAATGAGTAATTAAGTTGATAAATGTAGCATAAATTCCAGTTGAATAGACTAAACAGGTGCAGTACTGTTTATTACTATTCATATAGTGAAAAGGGGTAACCGACAGAGAACCCGGTCTACCCTGTTATGTGTATAAGTGTATAAGATACACAGTGTCATGAAACTAGTCCGGATGACCATTTCCTAACATAAGACTGGTGAGCAAATCACTGAAATACTCGGACCAAACATCTGAGCACAATAACGAGAATCTCCCTAGTAGGGTACAGTATCGAGAAAATGGTCTGGATGACCTCTTCTCACCCAGAGACTGACAAAATCGGAGTCAGAACACTCGGACTAGTCAGTTAGAACAGAGAACAGTGAACCATGAATAGTGAATAGTGTAAGATGCAGTGTCAAGTTACTGGCCAAGACGGCCTTAGTTTGACTTAAAACTGATATATCTAGACTCAGTACGCCCAAATTAGTCAAACGGACACCTGACACGTTTTTCAAGGTGAGACCCCACAGATCCTGAAAACTGGTCTAGACGACCTCAGACAGACATATGACTGATAAAATTGAAATCAGAACGTCCGAATTAGTCAAGAGAGACTGTGTCTGAAATTTCGCCTAGGAAGGCCTCGGTTTGCGTGTGAAAGGACAACACAGTGTAGACACTACCGCAGTATAGGAATGAATAGTGATTTGGTATAAAATGGGCTCTTAGACAGTATAAAACAATTAGAAATCATCAGTACAAAAATCAGATTCAGAAAATCCAATTTTTGGATGAAAATTAGAACACTGCCGAGAAAGGGCTGAAAAACGCAGAAGAAAACTAGACTGCACAGAACCAATTCGGTTGGACTTTTACTCCAACCAAACCATGCCCCCTTTGGTTAGGAAAACAGCTGCAAAACCAGCTGAAAATGATCCCTTAAATCAAGGGATGTGTTGGAGTTTTTAGATTAAAAAAATGGGGTTTTAAGGACAAGAGGACCATGACCATTTAATGCAAACTTGCTCCCTTTCACCCTCCATCATGGCTCCGAAATTTCAAGGGTTGCAGCACAGATTTTTGTCCCCCAATTGAGCTAAATTATGACTTAATTAAGAGGGCTTAGAGTTAAGCAAAGTTGCTTTGAGTTGCCTATAAAAAGGTGTAACCACCCTTAGGTTTCACTTTTTCCATTTGCTCACAAAAACACTCAAGAAAAATACAGCTTTCTCTCCCCTTTCTCTTCAAAAAATCCGACCCCTCTTCAGCCCCTAAACCACCCATATTTTCACATAAATTTAACACAAAAGCTTGGCCACACAAGTTGTTAGAGGTGCACTCTTCCAAGGTAGTTTCGGTAAGACCCTAAAACCGAAATTTTTTTCTATGGTGTAATTTTTCATCTTGGCTGGATATTAAGAGAAACTTTTTGTTTTCCTTGTGTTCTCATTCTACGACAAATGATCCCTCAACCCTCTTTGTTTTCTATGGAGCCTTGACAGCCACCCTTGGCCCGGTTGTGCTTGGATCAAAGCACTCTAAGGTATAAACTGAAAAACCCCCATCTTTTGTGGTTAGTTGTTTTTAAGTTTTTGATCAAAGGAGATTTATATGTATTTGATTATGCACATGGGTTGTAATAAGTTATTTGAGCCCTTAGCTTTCAGTTTTTAAAGTTTTTGTGGTTGTGGTTGTGTTTACTTTAGTTTACAGGTGGTTTGAGATATGTGTGTGCATGAGTGTGTAGAGGGTGGCTGGACACAAAATCTGTCCCCAGGATCAGCCACGGATTTTGGCAAGTTTGACCCACTTAGGGTCCGAATCTGGGATTTGGTAAAACATAAAGTTTTAAGGAAATTTTGATACGGTCGTTTTAACATCAAATAGCCATTGGCAAAAAATGAACCTACGATAGGCTTTTCGGCTAGTTTTGGTTCGGTGTCCAAAACTGGGAGTAACAAATCCGGACCAAATGAACAGTCTCAGATTTTTATTAAAATGACCCTTTTAGAGGCCGAACCAGAATTTGGTCAAAACTCAAAAGTTTTAGACCTCGATGAAACCTTGAAACTGACTCATGTGGGTTTCAAAAATTCGGCCGTTTCAGGCCCCAAACAGACCTGTTTTCAAAAGTGCGTAAAACTGGAACTTTTATAAAAACTGGGCACAAAGGCCACGGGTTTGATGAATTTAGGAGCCGTTAGAGTTAGAATTAGGCTCCGAAATGAACACAAGAATTGTTCATTTTGTCGAGGACAAAAAGTTTCATGAACGCCGATTTCTCAAACAAAGTCATTTCGAGCAAGTTTCAAATTATTTTCAAAAGTGGTCCAACACCACATTTTTTAGCACATTTACAATGTGTTCCCTTTAAATGACTTAGAAATGATTTCAACAAAAACACCCTCATCCTCCAACGGGGCGAGGTGAGACTCGTTTTCAAAAATGTGGGGACACCATACCCCTTTCAAACCATTTCAAACACTTTGCTTTCAAAAAAATGTGGGGACACCATACCCCTTTCAAAATGAAAAATCCTTTTGTAAGAATTTCTAGATTTGAACAAAGTTTTCAAAGGAATTTCACAAAGAACAAGGGACGTTTTTAGTAAGATATGGTAGAGGTAGCCTAGTCGGCTACGACACCATAACACAAGGTAGCCCGATAGGCTACCACACCCAAACAAGCAAAGTAACCCGAACGGTTACTATACCAAGCCTACACATAGTAGCCTGATCGGCTACCTAGTTGCCAAAACGTGAGGTAACCGGTCAGTTGACTGATCGGTAAATCAGTCAAGCACCGTGTTCAGAGCAACATTGTGAGGAATGTTGATTTAACTGTCAAGAAGACAGTAAATCAAACGTGACGGAAATTAGACACCAAATTCCCAGATAGGCCAATAGGGTACCGAGGGACCCCGGTACCACATGAAAGACGAGTATAGGCAAAAGTAGCCTAAGGACGTGGTAGTTAATTTATGGGGCCATAAGTTAATTAACCATATACGAATAAGTTAACTCTTGAGATAGAGAGTAAGTAGTGCCGACGGCAATCGGTATCAAGTAATTATCTACTTTAGTCACTAACAGTATTGGTGACTTAGAGAAGGTATTAACGAGAGACGTTATTGATGACAGGTAGTAACCTGCAAATTTCTAAAGGTGCGAATACAAGTGCTTGCAATTAAGTAAGTATAACTCCGCCTGCAGCATGAATAAAATGATGTTAAAATGATGGTTTTACAGTATGTTAAGTATGCCTTACATGCACACGATGTTGCACAGCATACATAAGAGCATATAGTTTCACAATCGAGTAGATTGATGAATGAACAAGTTAGAAGCCATAGATCCCTACCGTATAGGATTGGGGATAGCTTAGAGAAGCATATGGCTAGAACAGTTAAACAAGATGGAAATAAATAGGTGTGCCGTACCGACTCCTTCAGTTGAAGGGGTTTCCAGTTAAAGAAAGTTAAGGCCAAAAGTTGAGCATCAGTTGATGGCTCTTCGGCATTAGTTGACCTCGGGCGTTACCGTTGGTCTGCACGCACACGGTATTGACACATGGGCCCTAAATAGACAAGAGAAAGGAAAGAGTGCTAAAGCATAACTGAACATAACCGGATCATGCATAGTTCACTATCCGCATTAGTTCGCTATGCTTTTAGCTACAGTAAGATACATGCTTTTACATGAAGTAATCTGTATGCATATGGTATATAAAGTTTGTATGCTATGACATGATATGTGATGATATGGTATATGCTAAGTGTTATATGTGACTATCTTGCATGCTTATGCGTTTTAAGCATGTATTATGTTTAAACATGTTTTGCAGTTAACATGTTGTACTTACTGGGCTTAAAGCTCACGGAGTGTGTTCATGCTGTAGGTAAGCGTCCTATGGCATAAGCCACGATGGGCAATGACGGCGGCGGAGGCGGATGTGAGGCGAGGTTATGGACACCATACGAGTTTAACTTCTGCACAGTTTAAGTAAACAGTATTTTGAACAGTAACAGTACAGTACCAGTAGATGGTACTTTTAAATAGTAATCGTTAAATGGTATTTCTGAATAGTAATGCTTACATAATACTTTTGAGTAGTAATAGTTGAATAGTATTTTCGAATAGCAGCTGATTGATACTATTCAAAAATACTATTCCACAAAATGAACAGTATAAGTATGTTTTCAAGATTATTATTATGTTTCAAATTCTACTTTTAGTAGTACATGTACATGAATAGTAAATACGTGTGCAAAAAAAAAAAATTTTCTTCTAAAATTAAGGTAACCTATTAAAGATATTTTAAGTAAGCAATATTCAATTACAAGAAAGTATAAGTAAAAGTAAAGAAACAGTAGTTTTATAGTGATGGTCCGGGCCGCCTAGGGCGCGGGGCGTCACAGTTGGTATCAGAGCGGTTTCCTGCCACCCTACCTCACATCGCTGCACGCCTGCCTCATCTGTCCAAGTAAGTTAGTTTAATTATCCTTCAGTATCAGTATATAAGTTAACATCCATATTGTAATAGGAGATATGGCTGCACCGGTAGACCCTCAACACCAAGACGACGATAGGGCAGTAAGTGATGCCTTCGCCGAAATGGACTTAGATACGTTCGATGGTCAGCATAGGCCTTACAATCTGTTGAGATGGGTTCAGCAGGTGGAGGTAGCCTTTCGTTCCTGCCATGCCCTACCTCACCTGCAAGTGGAGCTAGCAAGCAGCAAGTTAGATGGACCAGCGTTGGCTTGGTGGTTGGACCAGCGAAGGAATGGAAAACCAGTGCCAGATTGGGCTACTTTCTGCCAGGAACTCCATGCCATGTTTGCACCACCCGTATTCGAGAAACTCTATGGTCCAAATAGGAATTTCGGCACATGGAGAGACATGCACGAGAAGAGGTACGACGTCCTCTCAGGTATGTGGGATGTCGATGAAGGAGAGACCATGGCGCATTATTGTCGGAGGTTTAAGGATGCGATGCTACCCTACATTCCCTTCGACTGCTCTTTTCGAGAAGTAGCTGAGCTAGTTTGGAGAGGGGTACCCAGGGACGTTAGGGAACTTGTCCCCTACCCTCCACCACATCAAGATTTAAGGCGTTTCCTTCAAGAGATAGAGTATGCCGAAGTCGATGCGGTCAACGTTAGGAACTATGAGCGGGCACATAATGCTGCTAATCTTGCCGCTCATGAGGAGGACCCTATTCCAGCTATACCATTGGCTGAGTACCGCTTTGAGGAACCAGAGGATGATGATGACATCCCCTATTTCTCCAATGATGACGAGGAGATGGAGGAGTATGAGCTGGAACCTCAAGTCATTATCGCTAGTGATGATGAGGTCAGTTCAGACTCAGAGGACGAGGAGGATCCAGAAGAATTCCCCCTCGATGAAAGTGACGGCGAAGAGATGTCCGATCCAGAATCAGTGATCACGTCAGAGTAACTGCACTCTACCTCGGTAGTTTTGTCTAAGCTATGTATATGTGTATAGAAGGAAGCAGTAGCTTTCCTCGCTAGACCTAAGTTAATGTACTTTTTGAGACCATATCTTGGGAAGTGTGTATCTCTCCCAACAACCCAAAGTTATGTACTTTCTTATGATATATGAAAAGCAACACCATTGTCCAAGGGCTCAGATATGTTTTTTTTCACACATGAGTATAGTGTAACAGTATATGCGAGATAGGTCCTAGCACTTAGAAGATGTTTCAATACGATAAGTTAAGATACAAATCGTAGTGAACATCATAGTAAAGAAAAAGAAAGGAAAGATATAATATGTATACTTATATTCATGATGATTGAATAAAATCATTAAGATGATATGCGATACGATTCCCAAGTACAAAGTGTGATAAAAGCAAAACCCAAGTACAAAGTTTGATAAAAGCAAAACTTATAGTTCTTTTTCCCGTTGTGTGATAGGGTTACATCAGAAGAAATGACAAGAACAAGAGCTCAGACTAATCAAGCCACTCGAGAAGATGAGTTAATGGCACGGCTCACAGCCATGCAGGAGATGATGATGAACCAACAACAAGAGCTTGCTCAGCTCAAGGAGCAAGTCAACCAACAATCTCATACACCACAACCCGTAGAGGTGCCAACCCAAGCTGACCCAGTAGCCCCATCAGTCCAGCCAGCTCCAGCACCACCAGTTGTGGTTGCTCCTGCAGCAGCAGATGTTCCCTTACCAGTCTCAAGAGATGGTGACTTATACGAGCGATTTCGACGTCTGAAGGCGCCAGAGTTTGAGGGGACAACTAACCCTATCGAGGCAGATGACTGGCTAACTGACATCCAAGTCATCCTAGACCTTGTAGGGCTAACTGAGAGGGAAAAGGTATTGTGTGCATCCCTTGCCCTACGGAAAGGAGCACGACAGTGGTGGAAAACAGTGGCTATTAGGAGAGACATTAATGCAATGAACTGAGCAGACTTCATTATGGAGTTCAAAGAAATGTATTTCAATGATGAAGCCTTAGCAGCACAACAAGATGAGTTCAACAATCTACGCCAAGGTAGTATGACTGTAATGGAAGCTGTCCGCAAGTTCGAGCAGCTAGCTCGACTATGCC
The DNA here is from genome assembly GCA_035233585.1 of Antiaris toxicaria. Lineage (NCBI taxonomy): Eukaryota > Viridiplantae > Streptophyta > Magnoliopsida > Rosales > Moraceae > Antiaris > Antiaris toxicaria. The sequence goes on along the minus strand of CP141154.1, from coordinate 60,232,066 downwards.
CCGACCTGGTGCCAACCGAAAAGGAAAGGGTCAGAAGGATGCTGAAGATGTTTAGAACCGACATTGCCATCCAAGTATGTGGTGGAAGCCACAGACCAACAACGGTAGCTGAGTGTGTTAGTCGAGCCATCAGGGCCGAATACTGGTTGGCCCAAGATAGGGAAAGGAAAGCACAGATAGGGAGAAGACACTGGCCAGACCCAACAGAGGAAGACCGAACTCCGATTCACAACATAAGGGTCAGAATATGGGAAACAGTCAGAGTAACCGACAGTCCCATAACAACAAGAGGAGAGGAAGCCAGAATAACCAAGGGCAACAGAGGAATTTTCCCCAGAAGAAGAACAATCGGGGAGGAAATGGCAGTCAGCACCCTCCTTGCCTGAAGTGCGGGAAGAACCACCTAGGGGAGTGCCGCTTAGGCACTAACGGTTGCTACATCTGTGGTAAGGAAGGCCACTTCGCTAAGCAATGCCGCTCAAACCCTCAGAATCAGCAGGGCCAAGCCCATGCCAGTAGCGGCCAACTACATACCGCCCAAACCAGAATTGAAGGTACACCCATCACCCAAGGTAGACTGGAAGCTCCAGAGATGCAGGGGAGAATTTATGCCTTTACAAGGGAGGATGCAAAAGCTGGGACCTCAACCGTGGTGACAGGTCAGCTTTCTGTTGCCAACTCCACTGCATTAGTATTATTTGATTCTGGAGCTACGCATTCCTTTATGTCATCAAAGTTTGCTAGGGAACTAGGTCAGAACATAGACAAAATGAACCAAACTTTCCGAACTGCCCTTCCCTCGGGGGAAGTTTTATTGTCTAGCTATTGGGCAAGACATGTACCAGTAGTTATCAGTGGGTACGAGCTAAGTATAGATCTAATCGTCATCGACATGTGCGACTACGACGTAATCATGGGAATGGACTTCCTCGCTAAGTACAGTGCCATAATAGACTGTCGAAGACGAGAGGTTACTTTCGAGCTGAACGGGAACAAGAAGTTTATCTACAAAGGGCTATCGTTAAAGCAGCCGAAGATAATAATATCCGCTATAAGGGCTCACAAACTTCTATCCAGTGGATGCGTCGGTTTCCTAGCACACATGGTAGACAGCAACCATAAAGCGGAGATAAGGCCTGAAGATGTCCCAATGGTCAGAGAATTCATAGAAGTATTCCCAGAGGATCTGTCAGGACTTCCGCCAGAAAGGGAGATATCATTCGAGATCGAGCTATTACCAGGATCAGCCCCCATCTCCAAGGCCCCATATAGAATGGCCCCGGCAGAGTTAAAGGAACTCCAGGCCCAGTTGAAGGATCTAATGGACAAGGGCTTCATTCGACAGAGCTGTTCACCGTGGGGAGCACCAGTTTTATTCGTGAAGAAGAAGGATGGAACATTAAGGATGTACATCGATTACAGGGAGCTGAACAAGGTCACTATAAAGAACAAGTATCCGTTGCCACGAATCGACGATCTGTTTGACCAGCTCTGAGACGCTGCAGTGTTCTCAAAAATCGACCTACATTCCGGGTATCACCAACTACAGATTAGAGGTGCAGACATACCCAAGACAGCCTTTCGTACACGATATGGACACTACGAGTTCCTCGTTATGTCATTCGGACTAACGAATGCCCCTGCAGCCTTCATGGATCTGATGAATAGAGTGTTCAAGGAGTTCTTAGACAAGTTTGTCATTGTGTTTATCGATGACATACTTGTGTATTCTAAGACAAGGGAGGAACACGAGGAGCATCTGAAAGCTATTCTACTCAAGCTAAAGGAGCACCAGCTATACGCCAAATTCTCCAAGTGTGAGTTTTGGCTGGAAAAGGTCCATTTTCTTGGTCACGTGGTCTCTAAGGACGGAGTATTAGTAGACCCAGTGAAAGTCGAAGCAGTCAGTGAATGGCTGACTCCGAAGAACGTAACGGAGATCCGCAGTTTCCTAGGCCTAGCAGGCTATTACAGACGTTTCGTAGAAGGGTTCTCGAAGTTAGCTGCACCACTCACAGCACTCACTAAGAAGGAGAAGAAGTATAAGTGGACGGATAGATGCGAGAAAAGCTTCCAGGAGCTAAAACACAGACTCACGAGCGCTCCGATCCTGACTATACCAGACGCTGGACAGGGGAATTTTGTAATCTACAGTGATGCATCTAAGACCGGACTAGAAGCCGTACTGATGCAGAATGGGAAAGTAGTCGCTTATGCCTCGCGACAACTTAAGAACCACGAGAGGAATTATCCGACTCATGACCTAGAGCTAGCAGCGGTCGTGTTTGCACTGAAAATATGGAGGCATTATCTATATGGCGTCAAGTGTGAGATTTATACGGACCACCAAAGCCTTAAATACATCTTCACGCAGAAGGAGCTCAACATGAGGCAGCGAAGATGGCTAGAATTGGTGAAGGATTACGACTGCGAGATCCTGTATCACCCAGGGAAAGCCAACAAGGTGGCTGATGCACTCAGTAGGAAGTACTCTTCATCGCTTATGGCTATCAATGCCTTGCCAAAAGCCCTACAGAAGGAGCTATGTAACGGCGAAATCGAGATTCTAACAGGGAAGTTGTCTGAAATGACCCTCCAATCAACACTCCTAGAAGAAATCAAGGCCGGACAAGACCTCGATTTAACCCTGAACAAGCACAAGAAGGAGGCAATGGAGGACCGAAAGTCAGAATTCCAAGTCTCTAAGGAGGGCATACTCTATTTTAGAGGTAGAGTGTGCATTCCGAAGGATGAAGAACTCAGGAAAAGGATCCTTTCAAAAGCCCATGACACACCGTACTCAGTTCATCCAGGGGCAAACAAGCTATACAAAGACTTGAAAGACATTTTTTGGTGGCCTAAGATGAAGGGTGATGTCGCTGAATTTGTCGCAAAGTGCCTTACATGTCAAAAAATTAAAGTAGAACATCAACGACCTGGAGGAGAACTGCAGAAAATCGAGCTCCCTGAGTGGAAATGGGAACAAATTACAATGGACTTCGTGGTCGGACTGCCCAGAACATCCCGTGGAAACGACGTCATCTGGGTAATTGTGGACCGACTGACGAAATCAGCTCGATTCTTAGCCATGAAGTTGAGCTACTCAGTGGAGAGGCTAGCAGAAATGTACGTGGCCCAGATAGTAAGACTGCACGGTGTACCTAAGTCAATAATTTCAGATCGTGATGGGTGCTTCACTTCAAGGTTTTGGCAGAGTGTCCAAGCTTCAATGGGGACTAAGTTGAAGTTCAGCACAGCTTTCCACCCTCAAACCGACGGTCAGTCAGAAAGGATAATACAAACGTTGGAAGATATGTTGAGAGCGTGTGCCCTAGACTTCAAGGGTAATTGGGACCAAAAGCTGCCGCTAATAGAGTTCTCGTACAACAACAGCTACCATTCCTCGATCGGAATGGCACCATACGAGGCACTCTATGGAAGGAAATGTAGATCTCCGGTCCACTGGCATGAGACTGGAGAGAAACAGCTCACTAGCACGGACTTCGTCAAAAGTACAACAGAAGACGTGAAGATTATACGGGAGAGACTGGAGATAGCTCATAGTCGTCAGAAGAGTTACGCTGATAAACGACGCAGACCTCTCGAGTTTAGGGAAGGAGATTCAGTTTTCCTCAAGGTAGCACCCATGAAAGGGGTGATGCGCTTTGGGAAGAAAGGGAAGCTCAGCCCTCGATATATAGGACCCTTCGAGATCCTCGAAAGAATTGGGAAGGTAGCCTATAGGTTAGCGCTCCCTCCCGAGTTAGCATTCGTGCATAACGTTTTCCACGTCTCGATGCTGAAGAAATACGTGCCTGATAATTCCCACATACTAAGTCAAGAGCCTGTTGAAGTACACGCCGACCTGACATATGAGGAAAGACCAATGCAGATTTTAGCTAAGGAGAGCAAAGTCCTCAGGAATAAAGTGATCCCGCTTGTGAAAGTGCTGTGGCGGAATCACAACATAGAAGAAGCTACATGGGAAAGGGAAGAGGACATGAAGAGAGACTTCCCGGATTTATTCTAATTTTCGAGGATGAAAATTTTGTAAGGGGGGTAGGTTGTAAGGACCACCCCGTCCTTGTAACTCAGTAAATTATTCAATGAGAAGCTAAGGAATAATTTGATGCATTTTTAGTCCAAATACATTGAACACGGTCAGGTACATGGTCGTGTAAGAAACCGTGTACTGATCGGATTGTTTTATGAGAGAGGCCGTGTGAGTTAACATGGCCGTGTAGTTTTATATGGTCAGGTACACGGCTGTGTAAGTGGCCGTGTACCACTCGGGTAAGTGAGCGTGGTCCAAGACACGGTCGTGTTGAGAAAGCCTAGCTAGTACACGCCCGTGCTCAAGCCATACACGCCCGTGTTAGAACCCTTGTAAAAGGTCGTGTACTGAACAGAGAGCCAATTTGAAGACTCTCGTAATGCGTGAAACCTAATTACTATGAAATGAGTAATTAAGTTGATAAATGTAGCATAAATTCCAGTTGAATAGACTAAACAGGTACAATACTGTTTATTACTATTCATACAGTGAAAATGGGTAACCGACAGAGAACCCGGTCTACCCTGTTATGTGTATAAGTGTATAAGATACACAGTGTCATGAAACTAGTCCGGATGACCATTTCCTAACATAAGACTGGTGAGCAGATCACTGAAATACTCGGACCAAACATCTGAGCACAATAACGAGAATCTCTCTAGTAGGGTACGGTATCGAGAAAATGGTCTGGATGACCTCTTCTCACCCAGAGACTGACAAAATCGGAGTCAGAACACTCGGACTAGTCAGTTAGAACAGAGAACAGTGAACCATGAATAGTGAATAGTGAATAGTGAATAGTGCAAGATGCAGTGTCAAGTTACTGGCCAAGACGGCCTTAGTTTGACTTAAAACTGATATATCTAGACTCAGGACGCCCAAATTAGTCAAACGGACACCTGACACGTTTTTCGAGGTGGGACCCCACAGATCCTGAAAACTGGTCTAGACGACCTCAGACGGACATATGACTGATAAAATTGAAATCAGAACGTTCGAATTAGTCAAGAGAGACTGTGTCTGAAATTTCGCCTAGGAACCCCTCGGTTTACGTGCGAAAGGACAACACAGTGTAAACACTACCGCAGTATAGGAATGAATAGTGATTTGGTATAAAATGGGCTCTTAGACAGTATAAAACAATTAGACATCGTCAATACAAAAATCAGATTCAGAAAATCCAATTTTTGGATGAAAATTAGAACACTGCCGACAAAGGGCTGAAAAATGCAGTAGAAAACTAGACTGCACAGAACCGATTCGGTTGGACTTTTACTCCAACCAAACCATGCCCCCTTTGGTTAGGAAAACAGCTGCAAAACCAGCTGCAAAACCAGCTGAAAGTGATCCCTTAAATCAAGTGATGTGTTGGAGTTTTTAGATTAAAAAAATGGGGTTTTAAGGACAAGAGGACCATGACCATTTAATGCAAACTTGCTCCCTTTCACCCTCCATCATGGCTCCGAAATTTCAAGGGCTGCAGCATAGATTTTTGTCCCCCAATTGAGCTAAATTATGGCTTAATTAAGAGGGCTTAGAGTTAAGCAAAGTTGCTTTGAGTTGCCTATAAAAAGGTGCAACCACCCTTAGGTTTCACTTTTTACATTTGCTCACAAAAACACTCAAGAAAAATACAGCTTTCTCTCCCCTTTCTCTTCAGAAAATCCGACCCCTCTTCAGCCCCTAAACCACCCATATTTTCACATAACTTTCACACAAAAGCTTGGCCACACAAGTTGTTAGAGGTGCACTCTTCAAAGGTAGTTTCGGTAAGACCCTAAAACCGAAATTTTTTTCTATGGTGTAATTTTTCATCTTAGCTGGATATTAAGAGAAACTTTTTGTTTTCCTTGTGTTCTCATTCTACCACAAATGATCCCTCAACCCTCTTTGTTTTCTATGGAGCCTTGACAGCCACCCTTGGCCCGGTTGTGCTTGGATCAAAGCACTCTAAGGTATAAACCGAAAAACCCCCATCTTTTGTGGTTAGTTGTTTTTAAGTTTTTGATCAAAGGAGATTTATATGTATTTGATTATGCACATGGGTTGTAATAAGTTATTTGAGCCCTTAGCTTTCAGTTTTTAAAGTTTTTGTGGTTGTGGTTGTGTTTACTTTAGTTTACAGGTAGTTTGAGATATGTGTGTGCATGAGTGTGTAGAGGGTGGCTGGACACAAAATCTGTCCTCAGGATCAGCCACGGATTTTGGCCAGTTTGACCCACTTAGGGTCCGAATCTGGGATTTAGTAAAACATAAAGTTTTAAGGAAATTTTGATACGGTCGGTTTTACGTCAAACAGCCATTGGCAAAAAATGAACCTACGATAGGCTTTTCGGCTAGTTTTGGTTCGGTGTCCAAAACTGGGAGTAACAAATCCGGACCAAATGAACAGTCTCAGATTTTTATTAAAATGACCCTTTTAGAGGCCGAACCAGAATTTGGTCAAAACACAAAAGTTTTAGATCTCGACGAAACCTTGAAACTGACCCGTGTCAGTTTCAAAAATTCGGCCGTTTCAGGCTCCAAACAGACCTGTTTTCAAAAGTGCGTAAAACTGGAACTTTTATAAAAACTGGGCACAAAGGCCACGGGTTTGATGAATTTAGGAGCCGTTAGAGTTAGAATTAGGCTCCGAAATGAACACAAGAATTGTTCATTTTGTCGAGGACGAAAAGTTTCATGAACGCCGATTTCTCAAACAAAGTCATTTCGAATAAGTTTCAAATTATTTTCAAAAGTGGTCCAACACCACATTTTTTAGCACATTTACAATGTGTTCCCTTTAAATGACTTAGAAATGATTTCAACAAAAACACCCTCATCCTCCAACGGGGCGAGGTGAGACTCGTTTTCAAAAATGTGGGGACACCATACCCCTTTCAAACCATTTCAAATACTTTGCTTTCAAAAAAATGTGGGGACACCATACTCCTTTCAAAATGAAAAATCCTTTTGTAAGAATTTCTAGATTTGAACAAAGTTTTCAAAGGAATTTCACAAAGAACAAGGGACGTTTTTAGTAAGATATGGTAGAGGTAGCCTAGTCGGCTATGACACCATAACACAAGGTAGCCCGATAAGCTACCACACCCAAACAAGCAAAGTAACCCGAACGGTTACTATACCAAGCCTACACATAGTAGCCTGATAGGCTACCTAGTTGCCAAAACGTGAGGTAATCGGTCAGTTGACTGATCGGTAAATCAGTCAAGCACCGTGTTCAGAGCAACATTGTGAGGAATGTTGATTTAACTGTCAAGAAGACAGTTAATCAAACGTGACGGAAATTAGACACCAAATTCCCAGATAGGCCAATAGGGTACCGAGGGACCCCGGTACCACATGAAAGACGAGTATAGGCAAAAGTAGCCTAAGGACGTGGTAGTTAATTTATGGGGCCATAAGTTAATTAACCATATACGAATAAGTTAACTCTTAAGATAGAGAGTAAGTAGTGCCGACGGCAATCGGTATCAAGTAATTATCTACTTTAGTCACTAACAGTATTGGTGACTTAGAGAAGGTATTAACGAGAGACGTTATTGAAGACAGGTAGTAACCTGTAAATTTCTAAAGGTACGAATACAAGTGCTTGCAATTAAGTAAGTATAACTCCGCCTGCAGCATGAATAAAATGATGGTTTTACAGTATGTTAAGTATGCCTTACATGCACACGATGTTGCACAGCATACATAAGAGCATATAGTTTCACAATCGAGTAGATTGATGAAAGAACAAGTTAGAAGCCATAGATCCCTACCGTATAGGATTGGGGATAGCTTAGAGAAGCATATGGCTAGAACAGTTAAACAAGATGGAAATAAATAGGTGTGCCGTACCGACTCCTTCAGTTGAAGGGGTTTCCAGTTAAAGAAAGTTAAGGCCAAAAGTTGAGCATCAGTTGATGGCTCTTCGGCATTAGTTGACCTCGGGCGTTACCGTTGGTCTGCGCGCACACGGTACTGACACATGGGCCCTAAATAGACAAGAGAAAGGAAAGAGTGCTAAAGCATAACTGAACATAACCGGATCATGCATAGTTCACTATCCGCATTAGTTCACTATGCTTTTAGCTACAGTAAGATACATGCTTTTACATGAAGTAATCTGTATGCATATGGTATATAAAGTTTGTATGCTATGACATGATATGTGATGATATGGTATATGCTAAGTGTTATATGTGACTATCTTGCATGCTTATGCGTTTTAAGTATGTATTATGTTTAAACATGTTTTGCGGTTAACATGTTGTACTTACTGGGCTTAAAGCTCACGGAGTGTGTTCATGCTGTAGGTAAGCGTCCTATGGCATAAGCCACGATGGGCAATGACGGCGGCGGAGGCGGATGTGAGGTGAGGTTATGGACACCATACGAGTTTAACTTCTGCACGGTTTAAGTAAACAGTATTTTGAACAGTAACAGTACAGTTGTGACAACCGGGAAATTCAGGCAATTCTCGGATGAAAAATGTACAATTGTATGTATATAACAATTTGTACTATTTAAAGAGTGAAATAAATGTATTCATATTGTTTAGAATACATGAAAATGTTATAACAATACTGACAAGTAAGAATTCAGTGTTGGAAAAATTCACTGAGCTGAAACGGGTGAAACGGTGCCAAAATCGGCATTGAAAACCCTAACCGAAGCAATAAAAGGCGGTAAACTTCCGGGATTGATTTTGATCAAACGGAAGCAGATTAAATTGATCCGAATGCACAGGAGACCTCAGGAACACGCCGGGACGATTTCAGGAAAATTTCGGCTCGAACCGGTATCGGTCAAAAAGTAGTCGAATTAATGTGAATAGTAAAAGTCAAAGTCAACTTTCACTTTTGCATTTATGACATCATAAATCAAGATTAATAAATGAAATAAATAAGGTGGTTGGTGGCATTAATGAGTAGGATTTAATCACCTTTTGATCTAAAGGCCAAGATTTGGCCAAAAATTACTATTTTTAATTTTTGAAAAATGGAGAAAGAATTAGGCATGAAAGGTGTCAAAATTCCATTGGTTTAGAGCCAAATTAATTGGCTTTCTTGCATGGTTAAGTCGGCAAAACGTGAACAAAAGTGGCCGAAGTCCATTTTCAAGCCAAAACCAAAGAAAAAATTTTCTAAGTTTCTTCCATGGAGTCTACGTGAGCCACCCAAGGGAAACCAAGATTTTCTTCAACTTTTCTTCACAAAAAAGAGTGTCAAAGTGTTCATTGAAGACAAAGGAAGCATTAGACCAAGGTAACTCCCTTTTTCACTTAATTTTTCATGGTTTTTCTTCTTAAAATCCGTGGGTGAATAGTGAGGAAAAGATGGAAAATTTTTGGTTGTTTTCCATTGAATTGATGTTGGGTTTTGTTAAGGATGAAATAAGGAAGAAAACCATGTAATTTGTTTAAAGAAAAACCAAATATTGGTTGGTTTTTCAAAGGAAAATCCGTGGGTTACCTTAGGTAACCAATGAGAAAAAGTTGTGGTTAATTGCTAATATGCTTTCAAAGTTGAAATTGGTGAAGAATAAAGCTTGTATGTCATGGTGAAAAGCTTGAAAAAAATTCTTGGTATGCATTTCATAAAGTGGCCGTGGGGTTTACTAAAGTTTGGAAGAAAAATTTTCATGGTTCTATGTGATAATTGGTTGATTGAAATTATGCATTTTAATATGCAAATGATGAATTTATAATGGAAAGAATGAAACAAAATTGTTTGGCATGTTTTCATTCTTTGGCCGTGGGGTATAAGTGTGTAAAAACCCTAGGAAATTTGGTTGAAAATGCAAAGAAAATGGGCTTGAAAATGTGTTAAAAACGTGACATTTGAATGGCCTAAAGTGTGGTGAAAGTTTGACAAATTTTGGTTCGGTTTGGTTGTGAAAACCGAAACCAAATTAAGGGTAAAATTGTGAAAAAATTTTGTTATGTGGGTGATAATGTGGAATTGGAATTTTGTGGGTTTTTATGTAAAAGTTTAGAAAACTTTTACATAAAATAGGCTTGTGGTATAGTACGTGGCAGGTACATACGGTTCAAGGCGTACCTAACGCCGGAAGCCTTAAAATTACGCCGAAATGCTGCCGAAATTTCAAAAACGGCATTCGGAGTAAAATAGGAATTTAAAATAAAAGTTAGGGCCGGGACGGAAACCCGAGTCCCTAATGGAAAAATTGAATAAGGAAAAAAAAATTTAAGGGGTGGGTCGTGAATAGTAACCCGTCCCCTTAAAAATGAAAAACGCGTGTGAGATTGAAAAACCGACCCCGAGGGGGGGGGGCGTTTTTGGAAATAAAATAAAGGTCCGAGTCAGGAACAGAAAACCCGAGCCTCGGAGATCTAGGTCGCGAAAGTCTAGATGAACGTTTTAAATGTTAGTGAAACGTCCATTTGAGACTCCGAAACGATAGAAAATCGCTAAACCGACGTAAGGGTTGGAATAGTGCTTCCCGAGGGTCGGGAAAGTGAAAGGTGGAAATAAAATAAAAATGAACCCGGTAATGATTAAAAAAGAGTCAGAAAAGTTCCTGAGAGCCAAAAATGCAGTCTGGATCAATAAAATTCCGTCAGGGGCAAAACTGAAATTTTGCCAAAATATTGGGGTAAAATCGTAATTTTGTAAAAGTTGGGGGAAAATGGTGAAAATAATAAATAAAACCTAAAAAGTTATAAATAGGTTTTATTTAAGCTTTTTAATGAAAAATAAAAGCTATAAATGGAAATGAAATTAACAGACATAGTTTTGTCTGTAGGATCCCAAAATCGGCCTACAAGGAAGGCGATTCTAGATCCAAGAGAGAGAAAGGGAACAGTCTGATAAGGTAAGTTCAGACATTTACCTGTCTGCAACATATAGCAATATTGTGCTAACTTTAATGTACTAACTATAAGTTAGGTACATATGTGCTATGGGCACTATTATAGAGTAAAGAGAGAGACGTAATGTGCTACGGGCACTATAAGAATGGGACACATGGTTAATTGTGCTTCGGGAACTAGAGCGAGGTTAATAAAACTCACTCAACTAAAATTAAAATGTGAACCATTCCTAACCACGGGACAATGTGAAGTCATCGGGTTAGAAGTGTAAAAAGTCGGTAATGAAATCACTTTCTGGCGTACCAGCCTTCCGTATAGGGAGGTACTTTTGCCTTCGGGGCTATGAGATAAGGCTGTGGAGGTCAGCACTAATGTACCGCTCCCAGTCATATAAAATTTTGCCTTCGGGGCTATGAGATTAAGGCTGTGGAGGTCAGCACTAATGTACCGCTCCCAGTCATGCGCACTTAAATGGTACTGCCAACCTGAGCTCAAAACCAGAACATAATCATAGATAATGACCTAAAACTGAAACTGTGCCATAATTGAGCATAAGACAGTTTAGTGAGAGCACTAACATCGCGATAGATGTACTAGTGTGAGACAGTGTTGTGGTCAAAGTTACTATTCACCTATGAATAGTGGTCAAAGTTACTATTCACATATGAATAGTGGTCAACAGTACTATTCATGATAAATAGTACTATTCATAGAAATTTTATTTCTTACATGTTTGAACTTACTGAGCCTGTAGCTCACCATTTTTGCTAATGTTGCAGGTAAGCGACCAGCTCAATAGCTTGTTTGACTGGATGCGGACGGGATGGCGCGTGTCAAATGGGATAACTGGGCGAGGGATATGGTACTGCCAGAGTCTTCCCGTTGAGCGTTAAAGTGAAGGAAAAAAAAAGGAGAAACAGTTCTTTTGTAATTATATATATATTTTACAAAAGTACTGTATTATTTATATTACTTTGTACTTATCAACAAAGTAAATAGTGGAAAAAGATTTTATATGATGTTTAAAGAAAAAAAAAATTTTCCCAAAAACGTCATGATTTAAAAAGAGTAGAGAGATAAGCCGACGACCCATGAGAGTACAATCTATCGCAGTTAGCGATAAAGCTCAACTGTAATAGTATTGTATGATCTCCACAAGGGGCGGGCCGCCACAGTTGGTATCAGAGCTTGGTCTGAGATTGGTTTAGTTTATAATACCAACTGCTGCCACAGTTGGTATCAGAGCAAGGTTTACGGTTGGTGAAGTTTAGAATACCAACTGCTGCCACAGTTGGTATATCAGAGCAAGGTCTGAGATTGGTGAAGTTTAGAATACCAACTGCTGCCACAGTTGGTATATCAGAGCAAGGTTTGCGACTGATTTGGTTTTGAATACCAACGGCTATCACAGTTGGTATATCAGAACAGTATGACCATATCCCGATTTGACACTTCGCGCATCCTGTACCGCTATCTAAGTAAGTAGTTTACTTAAGTTTAGTTAATTATTTTCTTATGTGAAAATAATTATTTTATAGGTAGCAAGATGACCAGACCTCCATATGTGAGACCACCGCTACCTCGACTGAGGGGAGTATTACGGGTATGGACGAGATCTATTGTGAGGCCGCCCATTTCCCAAAGACCGGTAGTTAGACCTCCGGTGCCCGAGAGACCTCCGGTACCAGTACCAGCATCAGTGCCAGCGCCAGTAGATATTGTACAGCCACGACCGATAGTTCATCCACCGGTGGTAGTGGACATTCCAGTTGTTGGTGGACGCCAACATATTGGGGTGAGAATGTCGGCACGGGCAGTACAGGCATTTCGAGCTAGCAGTCCCCCGATGTTCGACGGTGGACGACAGTCGATGGAGACCAAGGACTGGCTCCATGCCATTGAGAGGATTATGGCGATATGTGACATCGATCGAGATATGTGGATACAATTGGCAGTCAGTATGTTTTAGGGAGACGCTCGAGTATTTTGGCAATATTGCGACCAGGAGATTTTATTAGGGTTTAGTTGGGCTGAGTTCTGTCAGTGGTTGGCTGATCAGTTTCCACCTAGGGATCCAACACCTACTCCAGCACCTCCAGAGAGACGAGAGACTGATACACCTGCGTATCCCGGATTGGATGAGGTCAGGGAATACATTCTCCAGACAGAGAAGATGGTCATGTTGTCTGGTGAGACAGTGATGTCTTATGCAACACGATTTGAGGAGACCATCAGGAGGAGATGTCCATTGCCCAACCTCACTGAAGCAAACTGTTATGAGCTGTTCTACAAAGGTTTACCCTTGGAGTTGAGACAGAGGGTAATCAAGCCGTTTCCTCCGACGCTCTAAGAGTTCGTGGTGACGATCAGGACGATTGAGAGAGAGATTCTGATCGAGCATCTGACGCAGAGTCGACGAGAGACGCTGGGTCAAGATGAGATGTTTGCACGCATCTTCAGACCGAGGAGAATGATGAATGATCATGAGGCCGGACCGTCTAGACCACGAAGAGGTGATGACTCTGGACAGGGAGTATTACCTAGGAGTGGTGATGACTCAGATGAGCCAGATGACGATGAGGATCCAGAAGAATATCGTCTAGTCCCAGATGCGGGGAATGAGTGACCAGTAGATATGTATATATGTACATAAGTAGCTTAGAGAAAAGGTCTTTTGTATAGACTTGTGGCCATTTTGTACCTCAGGCCGATGTATATATGACTGGTGGTGATTATGTATGACATATAAATGTTTTGCTATGAATGAAATACCAAAATGATTATATGTTATACGATGATATGTTACGATGATGTGGCTTTACATTACCCTAAATTTCGTGAATTGATATAATTTTACGAATGTGGTTATGGAAAAGCTAACGGTGAATTATTGTGCCATAATAGGACAATAGGCAAGATGGTGGATTTGCGTAATCGACCAGAAGGACGAGAGCGACGTCCTGATATTATGGAGAGACTGGATCAGATACAAGCTTTGTTAGAAGCTCAGATTCAAGAAAATGCGAATCTGAGGCGACGGGTAGAGGAGCTAGAACAGAGACAAGGCTCTGAGGGTACCCAAGTAGAACAACAAGCTGAGGTAGATCCGGTTATTCCTCCAGCTGCAGTACATGAGAGAGCTCCTGAACCACAACCAGTATTGAATTTGGAACCCCTCTATGAAAGATTCAGGCGCATGAGACCGCCAGAATTTGAAGGGTCTACAAATCCCTTAGAGGCTGAAGACTGGTTGTCGTCATTACAAGTGATCATAGAGTTCATGAACCTAACCGACCGGGAGAAGGTTGCATGTGCGTCTTTTGTGCTGAGAAAAGATGCTCGGTTTTGGTGGGACACTGTGCGAATGAGGAGAGATGTGTCTACCATGAGTTGGGTGGAATTTCTGGAAGAATTTAACCAGAAATATTACGACCCTGCATCTTTGAGACAGCAACAGAAAGAGTTCTCAGAATTGACATAAGGGAACATGTTGGTAAGCGAAGTCTGCCGAAAGTTCGATCAGCTATCCCGTTTGTGCCCTTATGTGGTCCCTATTGAGAGGGAAAAGATACAGAAAATGATCGGGATGTTCAGGCCGGAAATTGCTGCGTTAGTAGACACTGGACTAGTACCACCTACTTCTGTAGCAGACTGTGTGAGTCGGGCCATTAGAGCTGAGTTCCATGTAGCTCGACAGAAAGAGGAAAGAGAGAAACACTGGGAGGCAAAGAAGAAGGAGAGGGCTTTGGCGAAGTCTACGCAAGTTGGTCAATCGAGCAAGCCTAGTCAGAATGCGAAACCAAGCCAGGGCAACAATCAAGGATCCCAGCAAAATAAGAGAAAAGGGAATTTTTCTGGGAATCGCCAGGGCAATAATCGAAACCAGCAGCGGAGAACAGCTGGTAATGCAGAGTCTAATGTGCAAAATTGTCCTACATGCGGGAAAAGACATTCTGGGCAATGCAGATTTGGGCCACTTGTTTGCTACGAATGTGGAAACGAAGGCCATTACGCCAGGAACTGTCCAAATAGGCAGGGTGGACAAGGCACTTCCCAACCGCACCAGACACGCCCACAAGCCCATTCCCTTCAAGCCAGAGTGGAAGAGTCACCAGTGAGGCCGCAACGCCAGGAGCGAATGTCACGTGCTGATGCTCGTGTGATGGCCTACAGCAAGGAAGACGCAGAGGTAGGAACATCAAACGTGGTGACATGTCAGCTTCCTGTCGCTAGTCATGTAGCCTCTGTACTATTCGATTCCGGTGCTACGCATTCATTTGTTTCCTATGCATTTACTGATAAGATAGGACTTCCTAAGGATAATATGGGAAGGGTATTTAAGACAGCTTTATCCTCTGGGGAAGTATTGTTGTCCAGTTATTGGTTACCCTATGTACCAGTATATGTGGTAAATAGGGAACTATATGCTGAGTTGATCGTAATGGAGATCATGGATTACGATGTGATTCTAGGCATGGATTTCCTAGGGAAATACCAAGCTACGATCGACTGCTGAAATCGAAAGATAGTCTTCCAACCTGAGGAAGAAGAGAGTTTCGAGTATGTTGATACTTCTCGAAGACCCGGGAAGATGATCATCAGTTCGCTGAGAGCCAACAAGCTGATAGCCAGTGGTTACGTGGGATATCTGGCATATGTGGTGGATACTACAGAGGAACAGAAGCTTTAAGCTGAAGATGTTCCTGTGGATAATGAGTTTCTTGACGTATTTCCAGAAGAGTTACCAGGGATACCTACAGATAGAGAAATCTCGTTTGAAATTAAGTTGATGCCTGGAACAGCACCCATTTCCAAAGTGAAGTTGAAGGAGCTGCAGGTACAATTAAAAGAGCTTTTGGATAAGGGATTCATCTGGCCGAGTTATTCTCCATGGGGTGCACCTGTGTTATTCGTCAAGAAAAAGGATGGAACATTCCGACTGTGCATTGATTACCGGGAGTTGAATAAGGTTACGATCAAAAATAGGTATCCGTTACCTAGAATTGATGACCTATTCGACCAGTTAAAAGGCGCAGCGGTATTTTCCAAGATCGACTTACGATCAGGATATCACCAACTGAGAATCAAAGAAAGTGATATTCCTAAAACGGCGTTTAAAACTCGTTATGGTCACTACGAGTTTCTTGTGATGCCATTTGGATTAACAAATGCACCGGCAGCGTTCATGGACTTGATGAACAGAATTTTTAAAGAGTATTTGGATAAGTTTGTCATTGTATTCATTGATGACATTCTTATATACTCGAAGACTCAGGAGGAGCACAAGGAGAATCTGAGGATCGTGCTGAACACGATAAGGAAGCATCAACTGTATGCCAAATTCTCAAAATGTGAGTTTTGGCTGGACAGAGTACATTTCCTCGGACATGTTGTATCCCAGGAAGGTATTGCTGTAGATCCGACAAAGGTAGAGGCAATTAACCAGTGGCCTGCACCCAAGAGTGTGACTGAAATACGCAGTTTCTTGGGGTTAGCTGGTTATTATCGGCGATTTGTAGAGGGATTCGCGCGTTTAGCTGCACCTCTTACTGCTCTTACATGCAAGGAAAGGAAGTACGAGTGGACTATGGAATGCGAAAGAAGCTTCCAGGAGTTAAAGAGGCGACTGACAAGCACACCAATCCTTACACTTCCCACTGAAGGGGAGAAGTTTGTGATCTACAGTGATGCATCGAAAATAGGATTGGGAGCAGTCCTAATGCAAAATGGCAAGGTGATTGCCTATGCTTCCCGTCAATTAAAGGAGCATGAAAGGAATTACCCTACGCATGACCTTGAACTTGCTGCAGTAGTGTTCACACTTAAAATTTGGCGACACTATCTCTATGGAGCTCAATGTCAGATTTTCACTGATCACCAAAGCCTGAAGTATTTCTTCACGCAAAAAGAGCTGCTCAATATGCGGCAAAGACGATGGTTGGAACTGGTGAAGGATTATGATTGTGAAATCCTATACCATCCAGGGAAGGCCAACCGTGTAGTGGATGCTTTAAGTAGAAAGTCTACCATATCGCACCAGCTACCGAGAAACAGGCTTCCGAAGCCATTGCAGCAAGAGATAAATTCTTTGAACTTGGAGTTGATATCTGGCAGACTAGCTGCACTCCAAGTGGAATCATCGCTATTTGAGGATATAAAGGAAGCTCAGAAGCGAGATCCCATGATGACAAGTTCTCAAGAAGGAATTTCCAAGGATGGAATAATCCTTTATCAAGGAAGGATAAATGTTCCAGCTGATGAGGAACTTAGAAGACAGATCATGTCAGAAGCCCATGAGACACCCTATTCAGTACATCCCGGAGCTAGCAAGATGTATCAGGACTTGAAGTTACAGTTCTGGTGGAAAAGGATGAAGAACGATATAGCGAAATTCGTGAGCAGATGCATGACCTGTCAGAGAATCAAAGCGGAACATAAACATCCAGCAGGAAGATTGGAACCGTTGGAGATTCCTGAATGGAAATGGAAACACATTACGATGGATTTTGTAGTGGGACTCCCAAAAACCCGAGAAGGTTATGACGTCATTTGGGTTATTGTGGACAGACTGACCAAGACGGCACGGTTCATAGCTGTCAAGATGACTTTTTCGCTGGAAAAGTTTGCTCAGCTGTACGTAACTCATGTCGTCAGATTACATGGAGTACCAAAATCCATTGTATCAGATCGAGATGCACGGTTCACTTCGAATTTCTGGAAGTGTGTGCAAGAGGCCATGGGTACTGAATTGAGACTCAGTACGGCTTTTCATCCGCAAACAGACGGGCAGTCAGAGCGGACAATTCAGACGTTAGAAGACATGCTTCGAGCTTGTGTTATGGATTTTGCGGGAAATTGGAACGAGAAGTTACCATTGATTGAATTCTCGTACAATAATAGTTACCAAGCTTCGATAGGCATGGCACCTTACGAGGCTTTGTATGGATGGAAGTGCAGATCACCATTACATTGGTACGATTTGCGAGAAAAGCAGTTGCATAAGATGGACTTCATAAAAGAGACTTCCGATGCAGTTGCTAGAATTCAGCGTCAAATGAAAATTGCGCAAAGCCGACAAAAGAGTTATGCGGACAAGAGGCGGAGATCCTTGGAGTTTGACGAAGGAGACTTCGTGTTTCTCAAGGTATCGCCTATGAAGGGGATTATGCGGTTCGGTAAGAAGGGGAAACTGAGTCCAAGATATATTGGGCCCTATGAAATTATCGAACGCATTGGAAAGGTCGCTTACAGATTAGCGCTACCCCCAGAATTGTCGGCAGTGCATAACGTATTTCATGTGTCGATGCTGAGAAAGTATATACCAGATCCGTCCCATGTGTTGAAGCATGAGCCTATTCAAATCCACGAGGATTTGACATATGAGGAATAGCCTATTTGTGGGAAAATAAATTGGTAAAAACGTATCAGAGTGGCGCAGCGGAACAATAAAAATTTTAGATCGTTAAATATCTCATGATGCCATATACAATAAACCAACAACAATTAAAACTCATACCTCAAGGACGCCAATCTTGCAGGAGGAGAATGACCGAAGGCTTCAACCAACTAGCCTTCTCTACTATTCTCCAATTCCCGAATGGCTGAGTGTGTGGGCACTCTGAACCTCGATCGGTATGCTAGCACTACTAGTCTTCTTCCGACCACCCAGATCTCTAAAGAACTTTATTGTCACGATGAGCTGTGCAACAATAAGCCTGCTCACCTGAGAGTCTGTGGTCTGTAAGAACTGGAGTGGCAGGACCTCTATTTATAGACCTGCATGAGGTGATTCTCTGAATTCGAATTGGACTAGGAAAAGATTTTTTCCCTTATCTTTAACCAAAAAAT
Organism: Antiaris toxicaria; assembly: GCA_035233585.1. Lineage (NCBI taxonomy): Eukaryota > Viridiplantae > Streptophyta > Magnoliopsida > Rosales > Moraceae > Antiaris > Antiaris toxicaria. The sequence continues at coordinate 60,213,347 of CP141154.1, read as the reverse complement.
CCGAATTTTTCCATAGGATAATCCTAACAATAAATTCGGTTTTTCCTAAGACAAATCCAATCTAAATCTTAACAAGATTTTAACTAGAATTTTATCTCCCTTTTTCAACCAAAAAATCTGAAATTCACAAGGAGAAAATCCTCCAAAAGATTTCGGCCATTATGGATAAGGGAGAATCAAAAATTCCACTAGGATTTTCAAGCTTGAATCTTATCTCAACCTTATCCAAAAATAACCGAATTTTCCTTGGATAAAGGCTCCAAAATTTCGGCCACTTTTAGGGAAGGAGAGAATCCAAATTCAACTAGGATTGAAACTTGAATTTTCCCTTGAATCTTATCCACAAAAACCAAATTTTCCATTGAGGATTATCCTCAAAAAATTCGCCCACTTTTGTTGGGATTTGGATTCAAAATTCAAGTAGGATTCTAACAAGATTATCCTCTCCAAATCCAACTCAAATTCGAATTTCAAACATTGTGGATTTTCCACAACAAATTCGAATCCTACTTGGACTGTGATTCAAAATTTGAATTTCAAATTTCAAATTCAAATTTCAAATTCAAATTTCAAATTTCAAATTTCAAATTTCAAATTTAAATTTCAAATTCAAATTTCAAATTCGAATTTCAAATTCAAATTTCAAATTCAAATTTCAAATTCAAAATTCAAATTTCAAATTTCAAAATTCAAATTTCAAATTTCAAAATTCAAATTTCAAATTCCACAAAACGGTTGTGTTTCATATTCTTGTTCTCATGGATAATTTTCTACAACTCCAATCCAATCTCAAATAAAATCATGGCAACTTTATTTGGAGTTCGAATAATTGTGTACTCTATTATCCAAAACAAAATCTGAATCCAACCGGAGAGAATCTTGTCTACCATCCTAATCCTGTGTCATCACCATCCATGCATAATAAACTAGCCAATAGCATACACAAATCAATTTGCCAAACGTTAAGGAATTATGTGGAGCTAGTAGACGGACTGATTAGACATATATAATCGGGCTCTCGTGATTCCATATGATCATCATTCTTTACTGAAGAACTCAATCATATGATCACTAATTTCAGAGTCACACCACTATAAACCTGAAACTGAACTCCCAATTATATATCGTATTACGTAAGCCTGTGACGAGCTACCATCCAATGACCTTGTCATATATGCAAAACCCTCATATGATATCCATGATCAGCCTTAGGTCAAAGTCCGTTTAATCCTCCTGATCAGGCTATCTTAAAGTTCCATTATACTACCGAATCAAGAAAATGATTATTCACCATATGTGAATAAGAAGTCATCCGCCCAGTAGACGACCCAAGGCCTTGTCCATTTTCACATTCATTATAATACCTTTAAGAGGATACCTTTAACTCCTCAGAGCTATGATTCCGATATCTGCAAACAAACCCTTCATCGTATACAAGTCATGCACCCAACGAACCGGTCTATAAGCTTACTACCTCTGAGACGCTTTAGCCATTGGAACATCGAAGTACACAAGTCATATACATGAAGTAGTTCATTTACTCAGGATTAAGGTTATTGCACAATGAACGTCAAAAGCAGATTGATCCACTCATAGCGGACTACGTAGATCAATCACGCTTTAGTCCCGGTCTAATATGTCACCACCGAGCAACATATCCATGTCTCTACTTGGGAGTCCTGCTCCAGACAGTCAAGACAGACCGTCCCCTCCAAGGCTTTAGACAACATAATAGTCTTAACATGAGTTAGATGCTCGGTCTAACCCCATAGACTACAGACCATAGTTTAGACTGCTAACTTTAGAACATTGTCTTCTCGCATACAAAAGTCCATTGCATGCAACATTCTAACAGTTTTAACACAAGCAGTCAGTGAGCCATATTTGCTTACATTTACTTTAACATGTAAATAAGACGAGGACAGATAGCAATGTAATGAATAACCTCTATATATAATTTTATTATCCAGTTCAAAATGAATACATCAAAAATGTCTCTAATACTTAGGGCATTTCCTAACAATCTTCCACTTGCCCTAAGCCAGTAGATGTGCCATGTTACGCATCCCCATCGCCTCTACATGCCTTTCAAAGCTTCTAGCTACCAAAGTCTTAGTAAAGGGATCAGCGATGTTGTCCTCGGACGCGATCTTACATACATCCACTTGTCCTGTCTCCACATGCCCTCTAATAATGTGATACCTCCGATCTATGTGCTTGGTCCTCTTGTGGTGCCGAGATTCCCTTGTGTTGGCAATAGCCCCTATATTATCACAGTAAAGTGTGATAGGCTTGTCAACACCAGGAATGACCTCAAGGTCTCTAAAGAACTTGCGGAGCGAAACCGTTTCTTTAGATGCCTCACCCACAGCCACATACTCAGCCTCCATAGTAGAGTCAGCTATGCAGCCCTGCTTCACGCTCCTCCACACAATGGCGCCTCCTCCGAGTAAAAACACTAATCCAGATGTCGATTTCCTCGAATCCTTACAAGTCTGGAAGTCTGAGTCCGTGTATCCTACGGGTGTTAGGTCCCCTCCAGAATACACTAGCATATAATCCCTCGTTCTCTTAAGATACTTGAGTATATGCTTTACTGCTTGCCAGTGCTTGGTTCGAGGATTCGCTTGATATCGACTCACTATACCTACTGCAAAACATATGTCTGGGCGAGTGCAAAGCATAGCGTACATAAGGCTACCCACAGCGGATGCATAAGGGACCTTACTCATACGCTCTCTTTCTTCCGATGTCTTGGGATAGTCATCCAATGAAAGAGTTAAACCGGCAATAGAAGGTTGTGAGCCTTTCTTTGCCTCTAGCATTGCATATTTGTCAATTATTTTATCTATGTATGAAGCTTGGGATAATGCTATCATTTTGTTCTTTCGATCTCTGAAGAGACGAATGCCTAGAACATAATTAGCTTCTCCCAAGTCCCTCATGTCAAACTGTTGGTGTAACCAAAGCTTGACCGATGATAAATTCCCTACATCATTCCCAATGAGTAGTATATCATCGACATAGAGTATCAGAAAGACCACTTTTCCATCCTTAATACGTTTATAAACACAAGGTTCATCAATGTTCTGCTCAAAACCAAATGTCTTAATCGCTTGATCAAACCTCTGGTTCCATGAGCGGGATGCCTGCTTTAATCCATAAATGGATCTAAGCAACTTGCAGACTTTCCTTTCTTGGCCTTTTGCTACGAACCCTTCGGGCTGTATCATATAGATACACTCTTCAAGATGGCCATTCAAGAATGCCGTCTTGACATCCATTTGCCAGATCTCGTAATCGAGAGCCGTAGCAATGGACAGAAGAATACAGATAGACTTCAGCATAGCAACAGGCGAAAAGGTTTCCTCGTAATCGATTCCAGCCTTTTGCGTGTATCCCTTTGCAACCAGTCTAGCTTTGAAAGTTTCCACTCTCCCTTCCGCATCCTTCTTTCTTTTGTAGACCCATTTGCATCCAATGGGTTTTATCCCATCCGGCAAATCTACAAGTTCCCAAATAGAGTTGGATTTCATAGAATCCATCTCATTGTTCATAGCCTATTTCCAAGATCTAGAATCAACATCCTTTATAGCTTCATCATATGTGACCGGATCTTCCTCATGCTCATGAGCCTCGGCCTGGTATACCTCAGCATCATACATAAAGAAATTAGGTTTCTTAGAAACCCTCCCACTACGACGAGGCACCCTAAATTGTTGATCGTCTGCAGGTCTTTCACTGGAACTCAGACTTTCGTCCAAGACCAAAATCTGTGGAGCAGTTCTTTCACCCGATAACTCCTCTAGCACCACTTTGCTTCGAGGTTTAAAGTCATTCATGTGACTTTCCTCCAAGAATGTCGCATGGGTTGAGACAATGACCTTTTGTTCCTTCGGGTTATAGAACAGACCTCCTTTAGTTCCCTTTGGATACCCTACAAACATGCACAATTCTGATCTTGGTTCCAACTTCTTCGCATCCCCATCCAGTACATGTGCCGGGCAACCCCATATTCTCATATGTCCAAGGGAGGGCTTCCTGCCACGCCACAATTCATACGGAGTTCTAGGAATTGATTTACTCGGAACCTGGTTCAAAATATAGCTGATAACTCGAATTTCTCGAGTTATGGAGTTACATTTTCATGCTTAGATAGCCCATTTTAGGAAGTTAAAATCACAAAAGTCAGGGTTCTTGGCACTATAAATGAGAATTATCAATTTTTGACTTTAGTGGCCATTGATGAAAGTTATTCTTAGCAGCACATGGGAATCAATCTTTGTTAGAGCATTTTGAAGTCTTTTAACATGTGATATGTTTTTGGAGGTTGGTTTTTGTTTTTGGTGAATGGCAGGACTTGCAGCGTGAAGAAATGCTGAAAATTAGACGTTGCCGCAGTAATGCCACAGCAAGGCTGAAGCAGGCGTTGGCTGACGTGGTCTGCTGAATGTGCACATATTTTAATCCACGCTGGCCAAATTTGATGATGTCAATCATTCTTCCAAGTGTCAGCATCATTGCCCAGCATTAGCACAACGTCCACGGCCAGCCAGAGGATCATCCACATGTCACAAGTAGGGTTTAAATGTTCCCTTTTGTACTATAAAAGCTGAGCTGAAAGAAGAGGACAAGGGGGGATATACGGGAAAAAGATAACAGAAAAAGAAAGAGGGAGAAATAACAGAATCGGAAGAGAGAAAAACAGAGCAAAAAGGAAAATCAAAAAAAGAAATATAAAGTGGAATTGAGAGCAACTTCAGCCGGATCGTGAGGAATTCAACATCTCAAGAAGGAATTCATCTGGGTTCATTCTTCACAGATCGCATCAGGCATTGGAGCTGTACCAGCTTGATTCGAACCTTGGAAAAGGGGAGATAATTAGTGCTTAATTCTGTTTTATATTGATTTCAGTCTTTCTTTTTGCATAACAGTATTTTGATGTTAAATCAAAGTCGTTTTACGATTTTTGCTGAACTCATGGAAGCTTAATTTAGCTAAGTTGTGAGTCATGAGTACTTGAACAGAATTTGAGATCTGTGCAGTTTTGCTTAGTATAATTCTTTTTATTGTTCAATCTGTGCTTATTCTATTTGATCTGGTATTAGATCTTGGAAGGGAATCTGATATTATCAACTGATTCGTGAATGTTGGAAAACGTTTAATGAATTGACTGAGATTGAATAACATGTGTTTGGTTAGTTTCAGAGTAAAAATTAATCAAATCTGTGGGTAAGCTAGGAATAGTCATCCATCACATGGTCTTTAAGGATAACGTTCTTAATTGATTGTCTCGAATCTGAATCTACATAGGAATATGCAGACTTAGGATCTGAGAGCTAAACGTAATTTTTTCTATATCCTGACTAGAAAGAATGATGCTATAGCAAAGCTGTAGCACGATTTCAGAACTGTGAAAGGAAAGTGACTTGCAACTTATTTCTTCCAATTGATTGTGCAAATATAAATCCTGAATTTTATACCTGGAAATTCCATTTTAATTCTTGTTAAATTCTGTTTACCATTTTATTCTTTCTCCATAATTGAAATTCATTTAGTTACTTGTCTAGTTAAGTAGATTTTCTTGTAAAAACAATTACATTTGAATACAAAAGCACTTTCCTCGTGGGTACGACACTCTTTCTCATCATATATTACTTGGATGCGATACGTATACTTGCGTTTAATTGCATATATCACAGATTTGCAAACAAGTTTTTGGCGCCGTTGCCGGGGAAAGTGATTTTGTTGTTAATTTGTGATTTTCTACAAGGAATTTACTTAACAGATTTTGAATATTGTGAATACAGGTGAAAGGAACACTGGTTTATGAATAGGCGAGGAAGTAGTGAATTAGAAGCTTTTGACCCTGAAATAGAGAGAACTTTCCGTGCAAGAAGAAGGGAGCAACGTAACTTAGCTGCAGGTACTGAAATGGCTGATCAGCAAGCAAATCCAGCCGTGAACCAGGGCAACAACGCTCGAAATGCACTACTCCGAGCAGAAAACAGAGATCGAGCTATCAGAGACTATGCGGTCCCAATGTTAGAAGGGCTTAATCCTGGTATCGCACGCCCAGAAATACAGGCCCCTCACTTTGAGCTCAAACCTGTTATGTTCCAGATGCTTCAATCAGCAGGGCAGTTCGCGGGCATGCCGACAGAAGATCCACACCTGCATTTGAGGCTATTCATTGAAGTCTGTGATTCTTTTAAACTGCCAGGTGTAGATGATGATGCTTTGCGACTCAGGCTATTCCCATACTCATTGAGGGATCGAGCTCGAGCCTGGTTGAATGCACTCGCACCAAATTCAATCCTTACTTGGGATGATCTAGCCGAGAAGTTCTTGATGAAGTATTTCCCACCTACAAAAGTGCGAAACTAAGAAATGATATCACTAGCTTTCAGCAGCTCTCAGGTGAATCATTATATGAAGCTTGGGAGAGGTTTAAGGAGCTTATCAGGAAATGCCCACATCATGGGATTCCTCATTGGATCCAGATGGAAACGTTTTATAATGGCTTGGATGGGCAAACTAGAACCATTGTAGATGCCTCAGCTAATGGAGCAATTCTTACCAAGTCATACAATGAAGCTTATGAAATTCTAGAGAGGATGGCGCAAAACAATTATCAATGGCCTACTGACAGAGCCAATGCCGACACAAAGAGGGGCTTTCGAAGCAAACCGAGCGACTTGGAGTCAATTGCCGAAGTTCTCCCGCACAAGTTTGAGCGTACACCGAACCTTTTCACGCCGCCGTCAGCCGCTGCAAGTCGCTCTCCACCGAACATCAAGAGCGGAAGACTGTCGAGCAAGGGAAGAAAGCCAAATCCTTGGCCGCGGGTCATCCATTGTTATAGGTAAGGTGCTTTCTTACCTAGTCTCACAAGTCCTTTTGAAAGCATAATTTAAGAAGTTAGTAAGATTTAAGTTTGGGGGTTGAACATTGAAGTGTAACATTGGAGATTAGTGATTTGAGCATTATTGCATTAAAAAAAAAAAATGCCGGTGAAGAGTATGGCAAGAAAGGGGAAGAAAGTTGCTGAGAGAGAAAAAGAGTTTAAGAGATTCGAAAATGAGGAAATAGAGACAAGATTTAATAAGAGCTTTGCACATAGGTCGTTATGTCTAGAAAAAGGCTTCCATTTGAAAACAGTAGAAATGCCCGAGTTTGTGAGTTCTGTGATAAAGGTCCATAAGTGGAAAGTCTTTTGTGAACATACAAATGAGGCTATCATGCCTTTAGTGGGTGAGTTCTATGCGAGTTTGACAGGAAAATTTCAGAACATAGTCCATGTTAGAGGGAAACCGGTGGATATTACAAGGGATGCAATCAATGGGTTCTTGGGATTATCAGGATCTGGGGACGAGCATTCTGAGTTTTTAGCAAATGCAGATAGAGAAGCTTTAGACACTGTGCTGGCCGACTTAACAACAACTGGAACCGAATGGACAAGGTCACCACAGGGATCTCTAACAGTTCTTCATTGCAGGTTAAATCCTAAAGCTGAGGTGTGGTATCATTTCATTAAGTTTTCCCTCAAACCAACTACCCATGGGCAAACAGTAAGTTGGGAGAGAATGGCTCTTCTGCATTCAATTATAATGGGGAGAAAAATTGATGTGGGCAGTATAATTAGGGAAGAAATTTTAGCTTGCGCCCAAAGAGATAGAAGTGCATTGATTTTTCCTTGTTTGATAACTCGGCTTTGTAAAAGTGCTAATGTGCAGATTCAAGAGTTTGATGACTGGATTCCTAACAAGGGGCCAATTCTCTTAAGAACAATTAACAGGCTAATGCAGGATCAAAGCAGTGAAGGAGTCGAGCAAGGGCAAGAAGAAGAAGAAGCTCCTTCATCTGAACCAAGTCCCACCGAAAGCTTTTCACTTGCCCAATTGGAATTGAGGGTAAGCCAGGTGGAATGTGTTCAATACGATATCATGGAGAACTTGCAGGAAATGAAGAGAGATCAGAAGGAGATGTGGCGCTACATGCATGCAAGAGATCAAGCTTTATAGAAAAATCTGCGCATGAACAGCAAGAAATTCTGCTCATTTCCTGCATTTCCCGAGCACCTATACCGCAGCCAAGATGAAGGACCAAGTGGAAGCAGCAACTAGGCTGGGGTTAGACCACGTCTGACCCATCAGTAAGCCCACTTTCCATTTCACCACTTTTCTTAGCTAGTAAATGTTTGTTTTGTTAATTTTTGTCTGATTTTTATTTTTATTTTACTTTTTGTATTTTATTTTTATATTTTTTTTATTTTGTTAGTAAGTGTCCTAGTTATGATATAAAAAAAAAAAACAAAAAAAGAAGAAAAAAAGAAGTCGTGTGCATTAAGGCAAAAAGCAGATCAGTGGTAATTAAATGTCAATTCCAATTAAGTCCTTAGCATTGTTGAAGTATGATCTTATTATGTCATTGATTACTCTTGGAAGTTGATTAAAAAGTTTGGACACAAAGAGGGTTGTTTTGGAAGTTCTCCTGAATAACCTAAGTGGAAAAGTCTTGCTGCCAGTTTAAGGAATTTAAGGTTGATCTTGTGGATCCCTTAATAATGCTATGTTTAGGAGCCTGTAAACCCCCAGTAACAATGGTAAATTGAATTTTAGAAAAGCCCTCAAGTGAAGAAGGATACTCCACTGTTTAGACCACTTAGTAACCGGGTGTCTTCATGAGCCCCATGTTGACATTCGCGTCAAACAGTGGTCAGAACATGAGTGTCCGGTTGCAACAGCAATGCTACAGCATAGCTGTGGCATTGTTCAAAAAAAAAAAAAAAAAAACAAACAAACAAACAAAATAAAATAAAAAGAGAGCATTCCGCTGTTTTAATTTTGCTTAGTAACCGGATGTCTTCATGAGCCCCATGTTGACAGTCGCGTAAAACAGCAATTTAAAATATGAATGTAAAAGCCCACTTTAGTTTGAGTTTTCTGTTGAGTAACCGGGTGTCTTCATGAGCCCCATGTTGACGCTCGCGTAAAAAAGCAGAAAAAGTCAACTTAGTGTAAAAAAAAAAAAAAAATGAATAAATAAATAAGAAAATTTCCTATTGATACTGAGGGTAGGGCTCCTTTGTATAGAGTTATAGGAGTTCGTGGGATCAACTTGAAAAGTCCTTAAGCTGGCCACGTTCATGACTTAAAAGCTAAGGGTACCTAAAATGAGTTCTGAACCCCCCTCCGCGTGTTTAGAAAAGAAGTGTTTTGAGTGTAATCTGTGATATGAGCAGTAATTCTTCATACAATGTTCAGGATGATCAGTGAGGATTGGATTGGCATGTAATCATTGCTATCTGCTTAATAAATTGCTTTGTCTTGTGTGTTGGTTTTATAATTCTGCCACTGCTCGAGGACGAGCAGCACTTTTAAGTTTGGGGGTGTGATAACTCGAATTTCTCGAGTTATGAAGTTACATTTTCATGCTTAGATAGCCCATTTTAGGAAGTTAAAATCACAAAAGTCAGGGTTCTTGGCACTATAAATGAGAATTATCAATTTTTGACTTTAGTGGCTATTGATGAAAGTTATTCTTAGCAGCACATGGGAATCAATCTTTGTTAGAGCATTTTGAAGTCTTTTAACATGTGATATGTTTTTGGAGGTTGGTTTTTGTTTTTGGTGAATGGCAGGACTTGCAGCGTGAAGAAATGCTGAAAATTAGACGTTGCCGCAGCAATGCCACAGCAAGGCTGAAGCAGGCGTTGGCTGACGTGGTCTGCTGAATGTGCACATATTTTAATCCACGCTGGCCAAATTTGATGATGTCAATCATTCTTCCAAGTGTCAGCATCATTGCCCAGCATTAGCACAACGTCCACGGCCAGCCAGAGGATCATCCACATGTCACAAGTAGGGTTTAAATGTTCCCTTTTTGTACTATAAAAGCTGAGCTGAAAGAAGAGGACAAGGGGGGATATACGGGAAAAAGATAACAGAAAAAGAAAGAGGGAGAAATAACAGAATCGGAAGAGAGAAAAACAGAGCAAAAAGGAAAATCAAAAAAAGAAATATAAAGTGGAATTGAGAGCAACTTCAGCCGGATCGTGAGGAATTCAACATCTCAAGAAGGAATTCATCTGGGTTCATTCTTCACAGATCGCATCAGGCATTGGAGCTGTACCAGCTTGATTCGAACCTTGGAAAAGGGGAGATAATTACTGCTTAATTCTGTTTTATATTGATTTCAGTCTTTCTTTTTGCATAACAGTATTTTGATGTTAAATCAAAGTCGTTTTACGATTTTTGCTGAACTCATGGAAGCTTAATTTAGCTAAGTTGTGAGTCATGAGTACTTGAACAGAATTTGAGATCTGTGCAGTTTTGCTTAGTATAATTCTTTTTATTGTTCAATCTGTGCTTATTCTATTTGATCTGGTATTAGATCTTGGAAGGGAATCTGATATTATCAACTGATTCGTGAATGTTGGAAAACATTTAATGAATTGACTGAGATTGAATAACATGTGTTTGGTTAGTTTCAGAGTAAAAATTAATCAAATCTGTGGGTAAGCTAGGAATAGTCATCCATCACATGGTCTTTAAGGATAACGTTCTTAATTGATTGTCTCGAATCTGAATCTACATAGGAATATGCAGACTTAGGATCTGAGAGCTAAATGTAATTTTTTCTATATCCTGACTAGAAAGAATGATGCTATAGCAAAGCTGTAGCACGATTTCAGAACTGTGAAAGGAAAGTGACTTGCAACTTATTTCTTCCAATTGATTGTGCAAATATAAATCCTGAATTTTATACCTGGAAATTCCATTTTAATTCTTGTTAAATTCTGTTTACCATTTTATTCTTTCTCCATAATTGAAATTCATTTAGTTACTTGTCTAGTTAAGTAGATTTTCTTGTAAAAACAATTACATTTGAATACAAAAGCACTTTCCTCGTGGGTACGACACTCTTTCTCATCATATATTACTTGGATGCGATACGTATACTTGCGTTTAATTGCATATATCACAGATTTGCAAACAATAGCACGCCGTTTGTAAAGCATGTCCCCAAAATGATAATGGCAGCGTTGAGTAATTCATCATGGACTGTACCATATCCAATAAGGTCCTGTTTCTCCTTTCGGCTACACCATTCTGTTGTGGAGTACCAGGTGCAGTCAATTGGGATAATATCCCATTCTCTACAAGATGTCCTAGAAATTCATCGGAGAGGTATTCGCCACCTCGATCAGATCGAAGTGTCTTTATGGATTTATCCAATTGCTTTTCCACTTCCGCACGATACTCTTTGAATTTATCAAAGGTTTCGCTCTTGCGGTGCATCAGATACACATATCCATACCTCGAGTAATCATCTATGAAAGAGACATAGTACTCGAACCCTCCTCGTGCTGTGACGTTCATGGGGCCACATACGTCAGTGTGCACAATTTCTAAGAGCTCCTGTGCCCTTGTACCCTTAGCTCCAAAAGACCTCTTAGTCATCTTACCCTCTAGATAAGACTCACGTTGGGGAAGTCGTACCTCCTCCAGAGATTCCAGAGGACCGTCTTTCACCAATCTTTGAATCCTATCCTGATTAATATGACCAAGTCTTAAATGCCAAAGATACGCCTTGTTAGAGTGAGAAACTTTCAACCTTTTAGAGTTATCAATTAATTCAGTGTCAAGCAGTGAGTACATCTTTGGTCTGATCAAATATATGTTTCCATCCATTTATCCAGAACAGATAAAAGACTTATTTCTACGAATATCAACTCTTTTACTAAAAGAAACTGAATAAGAATCCTTTATTAAACAAGCTACCGATATAAGGTTCCTCCTAAAATTAGGAACAGAAAAACAGTCTTTCAATAAAATAAACCTAAATTGATCAAAATAAAGATGAACGTCTCCCACTGCCTTAGCCACCACAAAGCTACCATCTCCAGTCCGCAACGAGAGGCTCCTATCATGTAGACTTCTCGTTTCCACGAACCCCTGCATAGAAACACAAACATGATTAGTGGCGCCCGAATCAATGACCCATGTGTCTTTCGATTCTTCCACCAAACACGCTTCTAAGTAATGAAGTTCCTTACCTTCCTTGCCCTTGGAGGCTAGGAATTCCCGGTAAGCCTTCTTGAAGTGACCTACCTTCCCACAGTGGAAGCATTTGGACTTTTTAGGGTCCTTTGGCTTCTTGTTCTTCTTCTTCTTCTTCCCGTCCGAGACAGGAGGATTAGAAGAACTGGAAGCCACTTGCTTCTTATTTGGCCTCTTCCTCTTCCGTGAGGGATTGGAAGATTCCGCCAAATTGGCCTCTCCTTTAGGTCGGACCGTATCCTCATCCCTGATCATCCGCTCATAAGCCTGTAGTTGCTTCATGAGCTCGGTAAGTCCTAACTCCTTTGTCGCCAGATTGTATGCGGCCTTAAACCCTACAAAATCTTTAGACAGAGTCTTGAACACCATCTCGATCTGGGTGTTATAGTCCAACTCAGCACCATTCTCGGCAGCCTCAGCGAAGAATCCCATTAGAGTGATCATATGGTCCTCCACTGGAGTACCCGCCTTTTGCTTGGAGTTCATAATGCTGGTGATAGCGGACTGTCGAGCAAATTTTTCTTGGCCTCCGAACATGTCCTCCAGATTATCCATGATCTCCCCAGCAACTTGATAAGTCTCATGCTGCTTCTGTAAAGCACTCGTCATGCTAGCAAGGATGTAGCATCGAGCTATTTCATTGGATTCTCTCCAACGATTATAGGCAACCGGGACCTCCTCAAGTGGTGTGTCAGGTTTGGGCCCAAGTGGGCATGGTTCGTCCAGTACGAACTTGTGTCTCTCGCAGCTGAGAACTATTAATAGATTTCTTTTCCAATCTTTATAATTGTCTCCATTCAACTTATTTTCAGTAAGTATTGAAATGAGGGGTGTCGGTGACATTTTGAACTGAAATAAAATTATACTAGACATCATTACAAAGCCCAAGCAAATATACAGATAATTTAGCAAATAAAAACATACAAGTATGTTCTTACATGAAACTTGAAAAAAAAACATGTAGCATTGTAACGGTAATTCTCAGCACCTATTGCCCCAAGCCACCGAGGGGTGGTCATGAGAACAAATAGCCAGAACATGGACCCCGTCCAATTAATATATGTTACCTTAAATCCTCCAAGGTTAAGACATATATTAATAACCGCTTATTTGGCCACCAGTTTAGTTAACAGAGCTTCTAGGGAAGGTTAATAACTAAACGAGTCTTGAGTGTATAACCATTGTTTACGTAGCCCGATCCACGTCCTACCAAGCCACCGAGGGGTGGTCATGAATAGGATCGCACCCGAACACGTTTTCCACATAGGAGATCCAATCTAGTATACCGGCGGCGGTAAACACCTACCGAGGGGTGTGGTCACGTCAGAACTGACGCGAGGCGTTACCATGCTTTCACATATGGATCAACAATGGAGGCCGTGGGTTTTGTTTGAAACCCTCTCCCACTCAATATTTTGAAAAACATGCAAGTTTTGTCAAATTATGTATGATCAATATAGTATGAGCGGCACTCACCTATCCTATATGAAATGTTATCAAATATGCATACAAAACATCCATCAATACATATTTATACATCCATGACATATCACAGAGAAATAATTGACAGAATAACCAAGCCATGGTTCCATCCTAGAACAAAGAAAATAAAGATTACAAAATTCCATCCAAAGCATTCTTTGGGTCTTGAATTTTGTTTCGTCTTCTTGTATCCATCTTTATGTAGCCTCTCCATTTATTTCTCATCCCAAGAATTATTTAAAATTTAAATTTCCAAAAATTTAAATTTAAATTTCAAATTCAAACTCCAAATTCGAATTTCAAATTTAAATTTCTAATTCAAATTTTTAAACAATTTTAATCATCATATGTAATAATATGTAATTTCAAAAATTTCAAATTTTCAATTACATATTTTTAAACATGATTTAAAATTAAATCTCAAATTTAAAAATCAAAATTTTCAAATTTTGGACCGTCGCACCGCCGCCCGTGAAGGCGGCAGCCGCCGTGGGCAGCCACCAACCCCGGAGGGGCTGGCAGCCCACGGTTGCCCCTTGTGCAGCCTGCCGGGCTGCAGGCCAAGCCTACAGCGCCAGGCTGCACGCCCAGGCTGGGCGCAGCAGCCGGCAGGCTGCAGGCAGCTCCTGCAGCCAGTGGCTGCATGCCCAGGCTGCGGCCGGCCTTGGGCAGGCTGCGCCACCCTCGGCTGCAGGCCAAGCCTGCGGCCGTGGGTGATGTTTGCCTGCATAGGGGCTGCCGCAGCCCCATCCTGCCCGAGGGCCGGGACTGCAGCCCCACCAAGGCCCGTCGGCCTATTCCAAGGGGTCGTGTCTCGATTTTCGTGCCATATTCCAATTTACCTATTAGGATCTCCAAAAATTATTTTGAATCCCAATTAAATTGAAATTTTCCACACAATCAAAATTTCAATCTTTAAATTAAATTTAACTTTTGGGAAAAATAAATTACGGTCTTCAATCTTCAATCTCCACCAAGAATATAAAAAATTCCTAAACCGTTTCCGATGTACAAAAATTCTAACCATAAAAAATCTAAGAGATAAGAATTAAAATCCATAGGAAAATTACAGTGTTAATAAACTGCTCCCATGGTTACATAAAAATTCCTAGATACAATTTTTCTAAATTCTAAGGAACCATAACCGGTATAAACAAGCATGCTTATAATAATTCAAAAAATTAAAATAACCACATACTTTATACATAATACATGATAACAACATAAAGGAACCCTAGAATGCCACTCTCTAAATATCAAATCCATACATAAATAAAAAGACTAAGTAATTGTCTAATTTATGTGCATAGCATAGTCATGAGATGGCTCTGATACCAATTGTGGGAAAATAAATCGGTAAAAACGTATCAGAGTGGCGCAGCGGAACAATAAAAATTTTAGATCGTTAAATATCTCATGATGCCATATACAATAAACCAACAACAATTAAAACTCATACCTCAAGGACGCCAATCTTGCAGGAGGAGAATGACCGGAGGCTTCAACCAACTAGCCTTCTCTACTATTCTCCAATTCCCGAATGGCTGAGTGTGTGGGCACTCTGAACCTCGATCGGTATGCTAGCACTGCTAGTCTTCTTCCGACCACCCAGATCTCTAAAGAACTTTATTGTCACGATGAGCTGTGCAACAATAAGCCTGCTCACCTGAGAGTCTGTGGTCTGTAAGAACTGGAGTGGCAGGACCTCTATTTATAGACCTGCATAAGGTGATTCTCTGAATTCGAATTGGACTAGGAAAAGATTTTTTCCCTTATCTTTAACCAAAAAATCCGAATTTTTCCATAGGATAATCCTAACAATAAATTCGGTTTTTCCTAAGATAAATCCAATCCAAATCTTAACAAGATTTTAACTAGAATTTTATCTCCCTTTTTCAACCAAAAAATCCGAAATTCACAAGGAGAAAATCCTCCAAAAGATTTCGGCCATTATGGATAAGGGAGAATCAAAAATTCCACTAGGATTTTCAAGCTTGAATCTTATCTCAACCTTATCCAAAAATAACCGAATTTTCCTTGGATAAAGGCTCCAAAATTTCAGCCACTTTTAGGGAAGGAGAGAATCCAAATTCAACTAAGATTGAAACTTGAATTTTCCCTTGAATCTTATCCACAAAAACCGAATTTTCCATTGAGGATTATCCTCAAAAAATTCGCCCACTTTTGTTGGGATTTGGATTCAAAATTCAAGTAGGATTCTAACAAGATTATCCTCTCTCCAAATCCAACTCAAATTCGAATTTCAAACCTTGTGGATTTTCCACAACAAATTCGAATCCTACTTGGACTGTGATTCAAAATTTGAATTTCAAATTTCAAATTCAAATTTCAAATTTCAAATTTCAAATTTCAAATTTCAAATTTCAAATTTAAATTTCAAATTCAAATTTCAAATTCGAATTTCAAATTCAAATTTCAAATTCAAATTTCAAATTCAAAATTCAAAATTCAAATTTCAAAATTCAAATTTCAAATTCCACAAAACGGTTGTGTTTCATATTCTTGTTCTCATGGATAATTTTCTACAACTCCAATCCAATCTCAAATAAAATCATGGCAACTTTATTTGGAGTTCGAATAATTGTGTACTCTATTATCCAAAACAAAATCTGAATCCAACCGGAGAGAATCTTGTCTACCATCCTAATCCTGTGTCATCACCATCCATGCATAATAAACTAGCCAATAGCATACACAAATCAATTTGCCAAACGTTAAGGAATTATGTGGAGCTAGTAGAGGGACTGATTGGACATATATAATCGGGCTCTCGTGATTCCATATGATCATCATTCTTTACCGAACAACTCAATCATATGATCACTAATTTCAGAGTCACACCACTATAAACCTGAAACTGAACTCCCAATTATATATCGTATTACGTAAGCCTGTGACGAGCTACCATCCAATGACCTTGTCATATATGCAAAACCCTCATATGATATCCATGATCAGCCTTAGGTCAAAGTCCGTTTAATCCTACTGATCAGGCTATCTTAAAGTTCCATTATACTACCGAATCAAGAAAATGATTATTCACCATATGTGAATAAGAAGTCATCCGCCCAGCAGACGACCCAAGGCCTTGTCCATTTTCACATTCAGTATAATGCCTTTAACAGGATACCTTTAACTCCTCAGAGCTATAATTCCGATATCTGCAAACAAACCCTTCATCGTATACAAGTCATGCACCCAACGAACCGGTCTAGAAGCTTACTACCTCTGAGACGCTTTAGCCATTAGAACATCAAAGTACACAAGTCATATACGTGAAGTAGTTCATTTACTCAGGATTAAGGTTATTGCACAATGATCGTCAAAAGCAGATTGATCCACTCATAGCGAACTACGTAGATCAATCATGCTTTAGTCCCGGTCTAATATGTCACCATCGAGCAACATATCCATGTCTCTACTTGGGAGTCCTGCTCCAGACAGTCAAGACAGACCGTCCCCTCCAAGGCTTTAGACAACATAATAGTCTTAACATGAGTTAGATGCTCGGTCTAACCCCATAGACTACAGACCATAGTTTAGACTGCTAACTTTAGAACATTGTCTTCTCGCATACAAAAGTCCATTGCATGCAGCGTTCTAACAGTTTTAACACAAGCAGTCAGTGAGCCATATTTGCTTACATTTACTTTAACATGTAAATAAGACGAGGACAGATAGCAATGTAATGAATAACCTCTATATATAATTTTATTATCCAGTTCAAAATGAATACATCAAAAATGTCTCTAATACTTAGGGCATTTCCTAACACTATTCAAGTACTAGCTCATGAAGAGAAAGTACTGAGGAATAAGGTAATCCCACTAGTGAAGATTCTGTGGAAAAATCACAACATTGAAGAAGCTACGTGGGAACGAGAAGATGAGATGAAGAGTTTATACCCCCATTTGTTCTAATTTTCGAGGACGAAAAATTTATAAGGAGGGGTGAATGTGACAACCGGGAAATTCAGGCAATTCTCGGATGAAAAATGTACAATTGTATGTATATAACAATTTGTACTATTTAAAGAGTGAAATAAATGTATTCATATTGTTTAGAATATATGAAAATGTTCTAACAATACTAACAAGTAAGAATTCAGTGTTGGAAAAATTCACTGAGCTGAAACGGGTGAAACGGTGCCAAAATCGGCATTGAAAACCCTAACCGGAGCAATAAAAGATGGTAAACTTCCGGGATTGATTTTGATCAAACAGAAGCAGATTAAATTGATCCGACTGCATAGGAGACCTCAGGAGCATGCCGGGACGATTTCAGGAAAATTTCGGCTCGAACCGGTATCGGTCAAAAAGTAGTCGAATTAATGTGAATAGTGAAAGTCAAAGTCAACTTTCACTTTTGCATTTATGACATCATAAATCGAGATTAATAAATGAAATAAATAAGGTGGTTGGTGGCATTAATGGCTAGGATTTAATCACCTTTTGATCTAAAGGCCAAGATTTGGCCAAAAATTACCATTTTTAATTTTTGAAAAATGGAGAAAGAATTAGGCATGAAAGGTGTCAAAATTCCATTGGGTTAGAGCCAAATTAATTGGCTTTCTTGCATGGTTAAGTCGGCAAAACGTGAACAAAAGTGGCCGAAGTCCATTTTCAAGCCAAAACCAAAGAAAAAATTTTCTAAGTTTCTTCCATGGAGTCTACGTGAGCCACCCAAGGGAAACCAAGATTTTCTTCAACTTTTCTTCACAAAAAAGAGTTTCAAAGTGTTCATTGAAGACAAAGGAAGCATTAAACCAAGGTAACTCCCTTTTTCACTTAATTTTTCATGGTTTTTCTTCTTAAAATCCGTGGGTGAATAGTGAGGAAAAGATGGAAAATTTTTGGTTGTTTTCCATTGAATTGATGTTGGGTTTTGTTAAGGATGAAATAAGGAAGAAAACCATGTAATTTGTTTAAAGAAAAACCAAATATTGGTTGGTTTTTCAAAGGAAAATCCGTGGGTTACCTTAGGTAACCAATGAGAAAAAGTTGTGGTTAATTGCTAATATGCTTTCAAAGTTGAAATTGGTGAAGAATAAAGCTTGTATGTCATGGTGAAAAGCTTGAAAAAAATTCTTGGTATGCATTTCATAAAGTGGCCATGGGGTTTACTAAAGTTTGGAAGAAAAATTTTCATGGTTCTATGTGATAATTGGTTGATTGAAATTATGCATTTTAATATGCAAATGATGAATTTATAATGGAAAGAATGAAACAAAATTGTTTGGCATGTTTTCATTCTTTGGCCGTGGGGTATAAGTGTGTAAAAACCCTAGGAAATTTGGTTGAAAATGCAAAGAAAATGGGCTTGAAAATGTGTTAAAAACGTGACATTTGAATGGCCTAAAGTGTGGTGAAAGTTTGACAAAATTTGGTTCGGTTTGGTTGTGAAAACCGAAACCAAATTAAGGGTAAAATTGTGAAAAAATTTTGTTATGTGGGTGATAATGTGGAATTGGAATTTTGTGGGTTTTTATGTAAAAGTTTAGAAAACTTTTACATAAAATAGGCTTGTGGTATAGTACGTGGCAGGTACATACGGTTCAAGGCGTACCTAACGCCGGAAGCCTTAAAATTACGCCGAAATGCTGCCGAAATTTCAAAAACGGCATTCGGAGTAAAATAGGAATTTAAAATAAAAGTTAGGGCCGGGACGGAAACCCGAGTCCCTAATGGAAAAATTGACTAAGGAAAAAAAAATTTAAGGGGTGGGTCATGAATAGTAACCCGTCCCCTTAAAAATGAAAAACGCGTGTGAGATTGAAAAACCGACCCTGAGGGGGGGGCGTTTTTGGAAATAAAATAAAGGTCCGAGTCGGGAACAGAAAACCCGAGCCTCGGAGATCTAGGTCGGGAAAGTCTAGATGAACGTTTTAAATGTTAGTGAAACGTCCATTTGAGACTCCGAAACGATAGAAAATCGCTAAACCGACGTAAGGGTTGGAATAGTGCTTCCCGAGGGTCGGGAAAGTGAAAGGTGGAAATAAAATAAAAATGAACCCGGTAATGATTAAAAAAGAGTCAGAAAAGTTCCTGAGAGCCAAAAATGCAGTCTGGATCAATAAAATTCCGTCAGGGGCAAAACTGAAATTTTACCAAAATATTGGGGTAAAATCGTAATTTTGTAAAAGTTGGGGGAAAATGGTGAAAATAATAAATAAAACCTAAAAAGTTATAAATAGGTTTTATTTAAGCTTTTTAATGAAAAATAAAAGCTATAAATGGAAATGAAATTAACAGACATAGTTTTGTCTGTAGGATCCCAAAATCGGCCTACAAGGAAGGCGATTCTAGATCCAAGAGAGAGAAAGGGAACAGTCTGATAAGGTAAGTTCAGACATTTACCTGTCTGCAACATATAGCAATATTGTGCTAACTTTAATGTACTAACTATAAGTTAGGTACATATGTGCTATGGGCACTATTATAGAGTAAAGAGAGAGACGTAATGTGCTACGGGCACTATAAGAATGGGACACATGGTTAATTGTGCTTCGGGAACTAGAGCGAGGTTAATAAAACTCACTCAACTAAAATTAAAATGTGAACCATTCCTAACCACGGGACAATGTGAAGTCATCGGGTTAGAAGTGTAAAAAGTCGGTAATGAAACCACTTTCTGGCGTACCAGCCTTCCGTATAGGGAGGTACTTTTGCCTTCGGGGCTATGAGATAAGGTTGTGGAGGTCAGCACTGATGTACCGCTCCCAGTCATATAAAATTTTGCCTTCGGGGCTATGAGATTAAGGCTGTGGAGGTCAGCACTAATGTACCGCTCCCAGTCATGCGCACTTAAATGGTACTGCCAACCTGAGTTCAAAACCAGAACGTAATCATAGATAATGACCTAAAACTGAAACTGTGCCATAATTGAGCATAAGACAGTTTAGTGAGAGCACTAACATCGCGATAGATGTACTAGTGTGAGACAGTGTTGTGGTCAAACTTACTATTCACCATGAATGGTCAAAGTTACTATTCACCTATGAATAGTGGTCAAAGTTACTATTCACATATGAATAGTGGTCAACAGTACTATTCATGATAAATAGTACTATTCATAGAAATTTTATTTCTTACATGTTTGAACTTACTGAGCCTGTAGCTCACCATTTTTGCTAATGTTGCAGGTAAGCGACCAGCTCAATAGCTTGTTTGACTCGATGCGGACGGGATGGCGCGTGTCAAATGGGATAACTGGGCGAGGGATATGGTACTGCCAGAGTCTTCCCGCTGAGCGTTAAAGTGAAGGAAAAAAAAAGGAGAAACAGTTCTTTTGTAATTATATATATATTTTACAAAAGTACTGTATTATTTATATTACTTTGTACTTATCAACAAAGTAAATAGTGGAAAAAGATTTTATATGATGTTTAAAGAAAAAAAAAATTTTCCCAAAAACGTCATGATTTAAAAAGAGTAGAGAGATAAGCCGGCGACCCATGAGAGTACAATCTATCGTAGTTAGCGATAAAGCTCAACTGTAATAGTATTGTACGATCTCCACAAGGGGCGGGCCGCCACAACAGTACCAGTAGATGGTACTTTTAAATAGTAATCGTTAAATGGTATTTCTGAATAGTAATGCTTACACAATATTTTTGAGTAGTAATAGTTGAATAGTATTTTTGAATAGCAACTGATTGATACTATTCAAAAATACTATTCCACAAAATGAACAGTATAAGTATGTTTTCAAGATTATTATTATGTTTCAAATTCTACTTTTAGTAGTACATGTACATGAATAGTAAATACGTGTGAAAAAAAAAAAATTTTCTTCTAAAATTAGGGTAACCTATTAAAGATATTTTAAGTAAGCAATATTCAATTACAAGAAAGTATAAGTAAAAGTAAAGAAACAGTAGTTTTACAGTGATGGTCCGGGCCGCCTAGGGCGCGGGGCGTCACAGTTGGTATCAGAGCAGTTTCCTGCCACCCTACCTCACATCGCTGCACGCCTACCTCATCTGTCCAAGTAAGTTAGTTTAATTATCCTTCAGTATCAGTATATAAGTTAACATCCATATTGTAATAGGAGATATGGCTGCACCGGTAGACCCTCAACACCAAGACGACGATAGGGCAGTAAGTGATGCCTTCGCCGAAATGGACTTAGATGCGTTCGATGGTCAGCATAGGCCTTACAATCTGTTGAGATGGGTTCAGCAGGTGGAGGTAGCCTTTCGTTCCTGCCATGCCCTACCTCACCTGCAAGTGGAGCTAGCAAGCAGCAAGTTAGATGGACCAGCGTTGGCTTGGTGGCTGGACCAGCGAAGGGATGGAAAACCAGTGCCAGATTGGGCCACTTTCTGCCAGGAACTCCATGCCATGTTTGCACCACCCGTATTTGAGAAACTCTATGGTCCAAATAGGAATTTCGGCACATGGAGAGACATGCACGAGAAGAGGTACGACATCCTCTCAGGTATGTGGGATGTCGATGAAGGAGAGACCATGGCGCATTATTGTCGGAGGTTTAAGGATGCGATGCTACCCTACATTCCCTTCGACCGCTCTTTTCGAGAAGTAGCTGAGCTAGTTTGGAGAGGGGTACCCAGGGACGTTAGGGAACTTGTCCCCTACCCTCCACCACATCAAGATTTAAGGCGTTTCCTTCAAGAGATAGAGTATGCCGAAGTCGATGCGGTCAACGTTAGGAACTATGAGCGGGCACATAATGCTGCTAATCTTGCCGCTCATGAGGAGGACCCTATTCCAGCTATACCATTGGCTGAGTACCGCATTGAGGAACCAGAGGATGATGATGACATCCCCTATTTCTCCAATGATGACGAGGAGATGGAGGAGTATGAGCTAGAACCTCAAGTCATTATCGCTAGTGATGATGAGGTCAGTTCAGACTCAGAGGACGAGGAGGATCCAGATGAATTCCCCCTCGATGAAAGTGACGGCGAAGAGATGTCCGATCCAGAATCAGTGATCACGTCAGAGTAACTGCACTCTACCTCGGTAGTTTTGTCTAAGCTATGTATATGTGTATAGAAGGAAGCGGTAGCTTTCCTCGCTAGACCTAAGTTAATGTACTTGTTGAGACCGTATCTTGGGAAGTGTGTATCTCTCCCAACAACCCAAAGTTATGTACTTTCTTATGATATATGAAAAGCAACACCATTGTCCAAGGGCTCAGATATGTTTTTTTTCACACATGAGTATAGTGTGACAGTATATGCGAGATAGGTCCTAGCACTTAGAAGAGGTTACTTTCGAGCTGAACGGGAACAAGAAGTTTATCTACAAAGGGCTATCGTTAAAGCAGCCGAAGATAATAATATCCGCTATAAGGGCTCACAAACTTCTATCCAGTGGATGCGTCGGTTTCCTAGCACACATGGTAGACAGCAACCATAAAGCGGAGATAAGGCCTGAAGATGTCCCAATGGTCAGAGAATTCATAGAAGTATTCCCAGAGGATCTGTCAGGACTTCCGCCAGAAAGGGAGATATCATTCGAGATCGAGCTATTACCAGGATCAGCCCCCATCTCCAAGGCCCCATATAGAATGGCCCTGGCAGAGTTAAAGGAACTCCAGGCCCAGTTGAAGGATCTAATGGACAAGGGCTTCATTCGATAGAGCTGTTCACCGTGGGGAGCACCAGTTTTATTCGTGAAGAAGAAGGATGGAACATTAAGGATGTGCATCGATTACAGGGAGCTGAACAAGGTCACTATAAAGAACAAGTATCCGTTGCCACGAATCGACGATCTGTTTGACTAGCTCTGAGACGCTGCAGTGTTCTCAAAAATCGACCTACGTTCCGGGTATCACCAACTACGGATTAGAGGTGCAGACATACCCAAGACAGCCTTTCGTACACGATATGGACACTACGAGTTCCTCGTTATGTCATTCAGACTAACGAATGCCCCTGCAGCCTTCATGGATCTGATGAATAGAGTGTTCAAGGAGTTCTTAGACAAGTTTGTCATTGTGTTTATCGATGACATACTTGTGTATTCTAAGACAAGGGAGGAACACGAGGAGCATCTGAAAGCTATTCTACTCAAGCTAAAGGAGCACCAGCTATACGCCAAATTCTCCAAGTGTGAGTTTTGGCTGGAAAAGGTCCATTTTCTTGGTCACGTGGTCTCCAAGGACGGAGTATCAGTAGACCCAGTGAAAGTCGAAGCAGTCAGCGAATGGTCGACTCCGAAGAACGTAATGGAGATCCGCAGTTTCCTAGGCCTAGCAGGCTATTACAATCATTTCATAGAAGGGTTCTCGAAGTTAGCCGCACCACTCACAGCACTCACTAAGAAGGAGAAGAAGTATGAGTGGACGGATAGATGCGAGAAAAGCTTCCAGGAGCTAAAACACAGACTCACGAGCGCTTCGATCCTGACTATACCAGACGCTGGACAGGGGAATTTTGTAATCTACAGTGATGCATCTAAGACCGGACTAGGAGCCGTACTGATACAGAATGGGAAAGTAGTCGCTTATGCCTCGCGACAACTTAAGAACCACGAGAGGAATTATCCGACTCATGACCTAGAGCTAGCAGCGGTCGTGTTTGCACTGAAAATATGGAGGCATTATCTATATGGCGTCAAGTGTGAGATTTATATGGACCACCAAAGCCTCAAATGCATCTTCACGCAGAAGGAGCTCAACATGAGGCAGCGAAGATGGCTAGAATTGGTGAAGGATTACGACTGCGAGATCTTGTATCACCCAGGGAAAGCCAACAAGGTGGCTGATGCACTCAGTAGGAAGTACTCTTCATCGCTTATGGCTATCAATGCCTTGCCAAAAGCCCTACAGAAGGAGCTATGTAACAGCGAAATCGAGATTCTAACAGGGAAGTTGTCTGAAATGACCTTCCAATCAACACTCCTAGAAGAAATCAAGGCCGGCCAAGACCTCGATTTAACCCTGAACAAGCACAAGAAGGAGGCAATGGAGGACTGAAAGTCAGAATTCCAAGTCTCTAAGGAGGGCATACTCTATTTTAGAGGTAGAGTGTGCATTCCGAAGGATGAAGAACTCAGGAAAAGGATCCTTTCAAAAGCCCATGACATACCGTACTCAGTTCATCCAGGGGCAAACAAGCTATACAAAGACTTGAAAGACATTTTTTGGTGGCCTAAGATGAAGGGTGATGTCGCTGAATTTGTCGCAAAGTGCCTTACATGTCAAAAAATTAAAGTAGAACATCAACGACCTGGAGAAGAACTGCAGAAAATCGAGCTCCCTGAGTGGAAATGGGAACAAATTACAATGGACTTCATGGTCGGACTGCCCAGAACATCCAGTGGAAACGACGCCATCTGGGTAATTGTGGACCGACTGACGAAATCAGCTCGATTCTCAGCCATGAAGTTGAGCTACTCAGTGGAGAGGCTAGCAGAAATGTACGTGGCCCAGATAGTAAGACTACACGGTGTACCTAAGTCAATAATTTCAGATCGTGATGGGCGCTTCACTTCAAGGTTTTGGCAGAGCGTCCAAGCTTCAATGGGGACTAAGTTGAAGTTCAGCACAGCTTTCCACCCTCAAACCGACGGTCAGTCAGAAAGGACAATACAAACGTTGGAAGATATGTTGAGAGCGTGTGCCCTAGACTTCAAGGGGAATTGGGACCAAAAGCTGCCGCTAATAGAGTTCTCGTACAACAACAGCTACCATTCCTCGATCGGAATGGCACCATACGAGGCACTCTATGGAAGGAAATGTAGATCTCCAGTCCACTGGCATGAGACTAGAGAGAAACAGCTCACTAGCACGGACTTCGTCAAAAGTACAATAGAAGACGTGAAGATTATACGGGAGACACTGGAGATAGCTCATAGTCGTCAGAAGAGTTACGCTAATAAACGATGCAGACCTCTCGAGTTTCAGGAAGGAGATTCAGTTTTCCTCAAGGTAGCACCCATGAAAGGGGTGATGCGCTTTGGGAAGAAAGGGAAGCTCAGCCCTCGATATATAGGACCCTTCGAGATCCTCGAAAGAATTGGGAAGGTAGCCTACAGGTTAGCGCTCCCTCCCGAGTTAGCATTCGTGCATAACGTTTTCCACGTCTCGATGCTGAAGAAATACGTGCCTGATAGTTCCCACATACTGAGTCAAGAGCCTGTTGAAGTACACGCTGACCTGACATATGAGGAAAGACCAATGTAGATTTTAGCTAAGGAGAGCAAAGTCCTCAAGAATAAAGTGATCCCGCTTGTGAAAGTGCTGTGGCGGAATCACAACATAGAAGAAGCTACATGGGAAAGGGAAGAGGACATGAAGAGAGACTTCCCGGATTTATTCTAATTTTCGAGGACGAAAATTTTGTAAGGGGGGTAGGTTGTAAGGACCACCCCGTCCTTGTAACTCAGTAAATTATTCAATGAGAAGCTAAGGAATAATTTGATGCATTTTTAGTCCAAATACATCGAACACGGTCAGGTACATGGTCGTGTAAGAAACCATGTACTGATCGGATTGTTTTAGGAGAGAGGCCGTGTGAGTTAACATGGCCGTGTAGTTTTATATGGTCAGGTACACGGCTGTGTAAGTGGCCGTGTACCACTCGGGTAAGTGAGCATGGTCCAAGACACGGTCATGTTGAGAAAGCCTAGCTAGTACACGCCCGTGCTCAAGCCATACACGCCCGTGTTAGAACCCTTGTAAAAGGTCGTGTACTGAACAGAGAGCCAATTTGAAGACTCTCGTAATGCGTGAAACCTAATTACTATGAAATGAGTAATTAAGTTGATAAATGTAGCATAAATTCCAATTGAATAGACTAAACAGGTGCAGTACTGTTTATTACTATTCATACAGTGAAAAGGGGTAACCGACAGAGAACCCGGTCTACCCTGTTATGTGTATAAGTGTATAAGATACACAGTGTCATGAAACTAGTCCGGATGACCATTTCCTAACATAAGACTGGTGAGCAGATCACTGAAATACTCGGACCAAACATCTGAGAACAATAACGAGAATCTCCCTAGTAGGGTACAGTATCGAGAAAATGGTCTGGATGACCTCTTCTCACCCAGAGACTGACAAAATCGGAGTCAGAACACTCGGACTAGTCAGTTAGAATAGAGAACAGTGAACCATGAATAGTGAATAGTGAATAGTACAAGATGCAGTGTCAAGTGACTGGCCAAGACGGCCTTAGTTTGACTTAAAACTGATATATCTAGACTCAGGACGCCCAAATTAGTCAAACGGACACCTGACATGTTTTTCGAGGTGGGACCCCACAGATCCTGAAAACTAGTCTAGACGACCTCAGACGGACATATGACTGATAAAATTGAAATCAGAACGTCCGAATTAGTCAAGAGAGACTGTGTCTGAAATTTCACCTAGGAACGCCTCGGTTTGCGTGCGAAAGGACAACACAGTGTAGATATTACCGCAGTATAGGAATGAATAGTGATTTGGTATAAAATGGGCTCTTAGACAGTATAAAACAATTAGACATCGTCAGTACAAAAATCAGATTCAGAAAATCCAATTTTTGGATGAAAATTAGAACACTGCCGAGAAAGGGCTGAAAAACGCAGTAGAAAACTAGACTGCACAGAACCGATTCGGTTGGACTTTTACTCCAACCAAACCATGCCCCCTTTGGTTAGGAAAACAGCTGCAAAACCAGCTGAAAGTGATCCCTTAAATCAAGGGATGTGTTGGAGTTTTTAGATTAAAAAAATGGGGTTTTAAGGACAAGAGGACCATGACCATTTAATGCAAACTTGCTCCCTTTCACCCTCCATCATGGCTCCGAAATTTCAAGGCCTGCAGCACAGATTTTTGTCCCCCAATTGAGCTAAATTATGGCTTAATTAAGAGGGCTTAGAGTTAAGCAAAGTTGCTTTGAGTTGCCTATAAAAAGGTGCAACCATCCTTAGGTTTCACTTTTTCCATTTGCTCACAAAAACACTCAAGAAAAATACAGCTTTCTCTCCCCTTTCTCTTCAGAAAATCCGACCCCTCTTCAGCCCCTAAACCACCCATATTTTCACATAACTTTCACACAAAAGCTTGGTCACACAAGTTGTTAGAGGTGCACTCTTCCAAGGTAGTTTCGGTAAGACCCTAAAACCGAAATTTGTTTCTATGGTGTAATTTTTCATCTTGGCTGGATATTAAGAGAAACTTTTTGTTTTCCTTGTGTTCTCATTCTACCACAAATGATCCCTCAACCCTCTTTGTTTTCTATGGAGCCTTGACAGCCACCCTTGGCCCGGTTGTGCTTGGATCAAAGCACTCTAAGGTATAAACCGAACAACCCCCATCTTTTGTGGTTAGTTGTTTTTAAGTTTTTGATCAAAGGAGATTTATATGTATTTGATTATGCACATGGGTTGTAATAAGTTATTTGAGCCCTTAGCTTTCAGTTTTTAAAGTTTTTGTGGTTGTGGTTGTGTTTACTTTAGTTTACAGGTGGTTTGAGATATGTGTGTGCATGAGTGTGTAGAGGGTGGCTGGACACAAAATCTGTCCCCAGGATCAGCCACGGATTTTGGCCAGTTTGACCCACTTAGGGTATGAATCTGGGATTTGGTAAAACATAAAGTTTTAAGGAAATTTTGATACGGTCGTTTTTACGTCAAACAGCCATTGGCAAAAAATGAACCTACGATAGGCTTTTCGGCTAGTTTTGGTTCGGTGTCCAAAACTGGGAGTAACAAATCCGGACCAAATGAACAGTCTCAGATTTTTTTTAAAATGACCCTTTTAGAGGCCGAACCAGAATTTGGTCAAAACACAAAAGTTTTAGATCTCGACGAAACCTTAAAACTGACTTACGTAGGTTTCAAAAATTCGGCCGTTTCAGGCCCCAAACAGACCTGTTTTCAAAAGTGCGTAAAACTGGAACTTTTATAAAAAATGGGCACAAAGGCCACGGGTTTGATGAATTTAGGAGCCGTTAGAGTTAGAATTAGGCTCCGAAATGAACACAAGAATTGTTCATTTTGTCGAGGACGAAAAGTTTCATGAACGCCGATTTCTCAAACAAAGTCATTTCGAACAAGTTTCAAATTATTTTCAAAAGTGGTCCAACACCACATTTTTTAGCACATTTACAATGTGTTCCCTTTAAATGACTTAGAAATGATTTCAACAAAAACACCATCATCCTCCAACGGGGTGAAGTGAGACTCGTTTCAAAAATGTGGGGACACCATACCCCTTTCAAACCATTTCAAACACTTTGCTTTCAAAAAAATGTGGGGACACCATACCCCTTTCAAAATGAAAAATCCTTTTGTAAGAATTTCTAGATTTGAACAAAGTTTTCAAAGGAATTTCACAAAGAACAAGGGACGTTTTTAGTAAGATATGGTAGAGGTAGCCTAGTCGGCTATGACACCATAACACAAGGTAGCCCGATAGGCTACCACACCCAAACAAGCAAAGTAACCCGAACGGTTACTATACCAAGCCTACACATAGTAGCCTGATAGGCTACCTAGTTGCCAAAACGTGAGGTAACCGGTCAGTTGACTGATCGGTAAATCAGTCAAGCACCATGTTTAGAGCAACATTGTGAGGAATGTTGATTTAACTGTCAAGAAGACAGTTAATCAAATGTGACGGAAATTAGACACCAAATTCCTAGATAGGCCAATAGGGTACTGAGGGACCCCGGTACCACATGAAAGACGAGTATAGGCAAAAGTAGCCTAAGGATGTGGTAGTTAATTTATGGGGCCATAAGTTAATTAACCATATACGAATAAGTTAACTCTTGAGATAGAGAGTAAGTAGTGCCGACGGCAATCGGTATCAAGTAATTATCTACTTTAGTCACTAACAGTATTGGTGACTTAGAGAAGGTATTAACGAGAGACGTTATTGATGACAGGTAGTAACCTGCAAATTTCTAAAGGTGCGAATACAAGTGGTTGCAATTAAGTAAGTATAACTCCGCCTGCAGCATGAATAAAATGATGTTAAAATGATGGTTTTACAGTATGTTAAGTATGCCTTACATGCACACGATGTTGCATAGCATACATAAGAGCATATAGTTTCACAATCGAGTAGATTGATGAAAGAACAAGTTAGAAGCCATAGATCCCTACCGTATAGGATTGGGGATAGCTTAGAGAAGCATATGGCTAGAACAGTTAAACAAGATGGAAATAAATAGGTGTGTCGTACCGACTCCTTCAGTTGAAGGGGTTTCCAGTTAAAGAAAGTTAAGGCCAAAAGTTGAGCATCAGTTGATGGCTCTTCGGCATTAGTTGACCTCGGGCGTTACCGTTGGTCTGCGTGCACACGATACTGACACATGGGCCCTAAATAGACAAGAGAAAGGAAAGAGTGCTAAAGCATAACTGAACATAACCGGATCATGCATAGTTCACTATCCGCATTAGTTCGCTATGCTTTTAGCTACAGTAAGATACATGCTTTTACATGAAGTAATCTGTATGCATATGGTATATAAAGTTTGTATGCTATGACATGATATGTGATGATATGGTATATGCTAAGTGTTATATGTCACTATCTTGCATGCTTATGCGTTTTAAGTATGTATTATGTTTAAACATGTTTTGCGGTTAACATGTTGTACTTACTGGGCTTAAAGCTCACGGAGTGTGTTCATGCTGTAGGTAAGCGTCCTATGGCATAAGCCACGATGGGCAATGACGGCGGCGGAGGCGGATGTGAGGCGAGGTTATGGACACCATACGAGTTTAACTTCTGCACAGTTTAAGTAAACAGTATTTTGAATAGTAACAGTACAGTACCAGTAGATGGTACTTTTAAATAGTAATCGTTAAATGGTATTTCTGAATAGTAATGCTTACACAATATTTTTGAGTAGTAATAGTTGAATAGTATTTTCGAATAGCAGCTGATTGATACTATTCAAAAATACTATTCCACAAAATGAACAGTATAAGTATGTTTTCAAGATTATTATTATGTTTCAAATTCTACTTTCAGTAGTACATGTACATGAATAGTAAATACGTGTGCAAAAAAAAAAATTCTTCTAAAATTAGGGTAACCTATTAAAGATATTTTAAGTAAGCAATATTCAATTACAAGAAAGTATAAGTAAAAGTAAATAAACAGTAGTTTTACAGTGATGGTCCGGGCCGCCTAGGGTGCGGGGCGTCACATTGTCGGCAATGCATAATGTGTTTCATGTGTCGATGTTGAGAAAATATATACCAGATCCATCCCATGTTTTGAAGCATGAGCCCATTCAAATCCATGAGGATTTGACATACGAGGAACAACCTATTCGAGTACTAGCTCGTGAAGAGAAAGTACTGAGGAATAAGACAATCCCACTAGTGAAGATTTTGTGGAAAAATCACAACATTGAAGAAGCTACGTGGGAACGAGAAGATGAAATGAGGAGTTTATACCCCCACTTGCTCTAATTTTCGAGGACGAAAATTTTATAAGGAGAGGTGAATGTGACAACCGGGAAATTCAGGCAATTCTCGGATGAAAATGTACAATTGTATGTATATAACAATTTGTACTATTTAAAGAGTGAAATAAATGTATTTATATTGTTTAGAATATATGAAAATGTTCTAACAATACTAACGAGTAAGAATTCAGTGTGGAAAAAATTCACTGAGTTAAAACGGGTAAAACGGTGCAAAACCGGCATTGAAAACCCTAACCGGAGTAATAAAAGACGGTAAACTTCCGGGATTGATTTTGATCAAACGGAAGCAGTTTAAATTGATCCGACTGCACAGGAGACCTCAGGAACATGCCGGGACGATTTCAGGAAAATTTCGGCTCGAACCGGTATCGGTCAAAAAGTAGTCGAATTAATGTGAATAGTGAAAGTCAAAGTCAACTTTCACTTTAGCATTTATGACATCAGAAATCAAGATTAATAAATGAAAGAAATAAGGTGGTTGGTGGAATTAAAGGCCATGATTCATCCACTTTTTGATCTAAAGGCCAAGATTTGGCCAAAATTTACCCTTTTTAATTTTTGAAAAATGGGGAAAGAAATGGTGTTGAAAGATGTCAAATTTTCATTGGTTTAGAGCCAAATTAATTGGCTTCCCTTTATGCATAAGTCGGCAACATTTTAACTAAAAGGCCGAGACTTTGTTTCATGCCAAAAACAAAGAAAAATTTGCTAAGTTTTTTTTCTTCCATGGTGTACGTGAGCCACCCAAGGGAAACCAAGCTTTTTCTTCAAAATTTCTTCACAAAAAGAGTGCCAAAGTGTTCCTAGAAGATAAAGGAAGCATTAGACCAAGGTAATTCCCTTTTGCACTTAATTTTTCATGGTTTTTCTTCATAAAATCCGTGGGTGAATAGTGAGAAAAAGATGGAAAATTTTTGGTTGTTTTCCATTGAATTGATGTTGGGTTATGTTAAGGATGAAATAAGGAAGAAAACCATGTAATTTGTTTAAAGAAAAACCAAAATTTTGTTGGTTTTTCAAGGGTAAATCCGTGGGTTACCTTGAGTAATCTATGAGAAAAATTTATGGTTTAATTGTTAACTTGCTTCCAAGTTTAATTTGGTGAAGAATAAAGCTTGTATTTCATTGTGGAAAGTTTGAAAAAAAATTTTGGTATGCATTTTCATAAGGTGGCCGTGGGGTTTCCTAATGGTTTGGAAGAAAATTTTGCTTGATTTATGTAGTATTTGGTTGATTGGAATTATGCATTTTAATATGCAAAAGATGAATTTATAATTGAAAGAATGAAACAAAAAGAATTGGCATGTTTTTCATTCAAAGGTCGTGGGTGATAACCCTAGGAAATTTGGTTGAAAATGCCAAGAAAATGGGCTTGAAAATGTGTTGAAAAAAATGACATTTGAATGGCCTAAAGTATGGTGAAAAGTTTGACCAAAATTTGGTTCGGTTTGATTGTGAAAACCGAAACCAAATTAAGGGCAAAATTGTGAAAAAAATTTTGTAATGTGGGTGATAATGTGAAATTGGAATTTGGTGAGCTTTTATGTAAAAGTTTGGAAAACTTTTACATAAAATAGGCTTGTGGTATAGTACATGGCAGGTACATACGGTTCGAGGCGTACCTAACGCCGGAAGCCTTCAAATTACGCCGAAATGCTGCCGAAATTTCGAAAACAGCATTTGGGGTAAAATGGAATTAAAAATAAAAAGTTTGGGATCGGGTCGGAAACCCGAGTCCCTAACGGAAAATTTTAATAAGGAAAACCTAAGGAGTGGTTCATGAATAGTAACCCGTCCCCTTGAAAATATAAAACGCGTGTGAGATTGAAAAACCGACCTCGAGGGAGGGCGTTTTTGGAAATGAAATAAAGGTCCGAGTCGGGAACGGAAAACCCGAGCCTCGGAGACCTAGGTCGGGAATGTCTAGATGAACGTTTTAAATACTAGTGAAACGTCCATTTGAGGCTCCGAAAAGATAGAAAATCGCTAAACCGACGTAAGGGTCGGAATAGTGCTTCTCGAGGGTCGGGAAAGTGAAAAATGAAACTAAAATAAAAACAAACCCGGTAATGATTAGAAAAGAGTCAGAAAAGTTCCTGAGAGCCAAAAATGCAGTCTGGATCGGGAAAATTTCCGTTAGGGGTAAAATTGTAATTTTGTCAAAATACAGGGGCAAAATCGTAATTTTGCCAAAATACAGGGGTAAAATCGTAATTTTGCAAAAGTTGAGGAAAAATGGGGAAAATGATAAATAAAACCTAAAAAGTTATAAATAGATTTTATTTAAGCTTTTTAATGAAAAATAAAAGCTATAAATGGAAATAAAATTAACAGACAAGGTTTTGTCTGTAGGATCCCAAAATCGACTTACAAGGAAGGCGATTCAAGATCCAGGAGAGAGAAAGGAAAGAGGCTGATAAGGTAAGTTCAGACATTTACCTGTCTGAAACATATAGCATTATTGTTGCTAACTTTAATGTACTAACTATAAGTTAGGTACATATGTGCTACGGGCACTATTATAGAGTAGAGAGAGAGACGTAATGTGCTACGGGTACTATTGAGAATGGACACATTGTTAATTGTGCTTCGGGCACTAGAGCGAGGTTAATGAAACTCACTTCCCTAAAATTAAAATGTGAACCATTCCTAACCATGGGACAATGTGAAGTCACCGGGTTAGAATTTTAAAAAGTCGGTAATGAAACCACTTTCTGGCGTACCAGCCTTCCGTACAGGGAGGTATTTTTGCCTTCGGGGCTATGAGATTAAGGCTGTGGAGGTCAGCACTGATGTACCGCTCCCAGTCATATAAAATTTTGCCTACGGGGCTATGAGATTAAGGCTATGGAGGTCAGCACTAATGTATCGCTCCCAGTCATACGCACCTAAATGGTACTGCCAACCTGAGCTCAAAACCAGAACGTAATCAAAGATAATGACCTAAAACTGAAACTGTGCCATAATTGAGCGTAAGACAGTTAGTGAAAGCACTAACATCGCGGTAGATGTACTAGTGTGATACAGTGGTGTGGTCAACCTTACTATTCATGTATGAATAGTGGTCAACGGACTATTCATGATGAATAGTACTATTCATAGAAATTTTATTTCTTGCATGTTTGAACTTACTGAGCCTGTAGCTCACCATTTTTGCTAATGTTGCAGGTAAGCGACCAGCTCAGTAGCTTGTTTGACTGGATGCAGACGGGATGGCGCGTGTCAAATGGGATAACTGGGCGAGGGATATGGTACTGCCAGAGTCTTCCCGCTGAGCGTTAAAGTGAAGGGAAAAAAAGGGAAACAGTTCTTTTGTAATTATATATATATATTACAAAAGTACTGTATTATTTATATTACTTTGTACTTATCAACAAAGTAAATAGTGGAAAAATATTTTATATGATGTTTAAAGAAAAAAAAAATTTTTCCCAAAAACGACATGATTTTAAATGAGAGAGAGATAAGCCGGCGACCCATGAGAGTACAAACTATCGCAGTTAGCGATAAGCTCAACTGTAATAGTATTGTATGATCTCTACGAGGGGCGGGCCGCCACACTTTAGTCCTGGTCTAATATGTCACTACCAAGCAACATATCTATGTCTCTACTTGGGAGTTTATTCTCCAGACAGTCAAGACAAACCATCCCCATCATAGCTTTAGACAACATAATAGTCTTAACATGAGTTAGATGCTCAGTCTAACCCCATAGACTATAGACCTTAGTTTAGACCGCTTACTTTAGAACATTGTCTTCTCACATACAAAAGTCCATTACATGCAATGTTTTAACAGTTGTAACACAAGCAGTTAGGGAGCCATATTCGCTTACATTTACTTTAACATGTAAATAAAATGAGGACATACAGCAATATAATGAATAACATCTATATATAGTTTTATTATCCAGTTTAAAATAATTACATCAAAATGTCTCTAATGCTTAGGGCATTTCCTAACAGAGAATGTTTAGGACGGACATCACCGTTCAAGTTTGTAGCGGTAGCCATGGGCCCACAACAATGGTAGAATGCGTCAGCTGAGCCATCCGAGCTAAGTATTGGTTGGCTCAAGATAAAGAGAAAGGCTCAGATCTACAGAGCCTGAAGGGAGGAAAGGACTCCAAATAAGCTGGCACAAGGAAAGCAATACCCAAAATCTCAGGAAAGAAGGCAGAATCTGGGGACCGACCAAAACAGTAGGCAGTCCCACAACAACAATAAGAGGAAAGGGAATCAGGGCAACTAACAAAAAGACTTCCCCCAGAAGAGAAACGACTAGGGAGGAGATGACAACAAACACTTGATGTGCCCGAAATGCAGAAGGAGGCACCCAGGTGAATGCTACCAAGGAACAAGTGATTGTTTCATCTGTAGCAAGGAAGGCCACTACGCGAGGGACTGTTATTCCAACCCGCAGAATCAACAACACCTAGCTTGTCCCACAAATAATCAAACTCCATGCTATCCAGACTAGAATTGAAGGCCCTTCAATCGCACAAGGTAGGCTAGAAGCCCCAGATAACTAAGGCATAATCTTTTCTTAAGCACGTATATATATGTATAATGGGAAGCAGTAGCTTACCCTCGCTAGATCTAACCTAGCATGTCCTTTTGAGACTATGTACCTGGAAGTGTTTACCACTCCCAATAGACTAAAATTATGTACTTTTAAAACAATATGAAAAGCAGTGCAGTTTTGCCCAAAGGCTTAGATATAATATTTTCACACATGACTAGAGTGCGACTGAAAAGGAAAGGGTCAGAAGAGATGTTGAGATCACTACACGTAAAATCACGACCGTGCAGTGCTAAAGAACTACTCAGAGTAGGAACTTGGGTTGCTACCAAGTTATATCGATCTTTAGGGCTAGTTGTCCATTAAGTTTCGAGTGGCAAACAGCACTCCTGCACTCCATGTGAATGTCAGGACTGGTTTCATGCTATCAAAGTGACTCCCTAATTGTGCTCCATTAATCAGGATAACTGAGTCTTGTTGGCTGTTGATATCTTTTAGGAAGACACTCTCGTGTGCATTAGGATTCTTATGACCAGGATGAGCTCTTAACTGGGTTAATTTTTGCCATACCACGATCGAGTAAATCTCCGAGACGAGTCCAGCATCAGCCCCATTTTTTCTTATGGCCAAACAGGGGGAGTGAAATCACCTAAGTTACCTAGAATTACGAATATATGAAGCTTTGACATATGCTGTGCGATACGAGAAATCGATGTAGACTTCTACAACACATGTGGAAGAAGGCATATGATAAGACCAAGGCCGAGTCAAAGGAGGATCAAGTCAGGAGAAGACGGAAGGATGAGGAACTCAAGAAGTGAATCCTTTCGGAAGCCCATGAAACACCATACTCTGGATGTCTAGGAGCAAATAAGGTGTATAAGGACTTAAATGAAAGTTTTTAGTAACCTGGAATGAAGAATAATGTTGCCAATTTCATCACTGGATACCTTATGTGCTAGAAGGTTAAGGCAGAACACAAACACCCAACAGGAGAATCATAGAAAATTTGGCTACCTAAGTGGAAATGGGACCATATTACGATGAATTTCGTAGACAGATTGCCAAGAACGTCGAGCGATAATGACACAATTTGGAAAATTGTGGACAAATTAACTAAATCAGCTCGATTTTTAGCTATGGAAGGGAGCTACTCAATAGGAAGACTAGTAGAAATTTATGAAGCACAGCTAGGGAGACTGCACGAACTGCATGCTGATATGATATACGAGGAGAAACCACGCGAATCCTAGCCAAAGAAGACAAAGAATTTAGGAATAAGCTTATTCCACTTGTAAAAGTGTTGTGGCGGAACCACAACATAGAAAGGCCATATAAGAATGGAAGAGTATATGAAAAGAAACTTCCCGGAACTATTCTAATTTTCGAGGATAAAAATTTTGTAAGGGGGGTAGGTTGTAAGGACCGGCCCATTCCTATAACTTAAGTTCTATATAATGATAAATCGAGGAATGAAATTTGACCTAATTTGTTACTTTTTAATGCAAATTTGAAGAACACGGTCAGGTACACGGACGTGTAAGTGACCATGTATTGATCAAGTTGTTGAAATGTTAGAGGTCGCGTAAGTGTACATGGCCGTGTAATGTGACGCGGTCAGGTACACGGCCTTGTAAGGGGCCGTATATTGCTCGGGTAGAGGAACGTGTTTCCAGGACACAGCCGTATTGACTAGCCTTAACCAGTATACGCCCATGTTGCCTGGCACACGTCCGTGTAAGGAACCATGTAGAAGGCCATGTATGGGACTGAGAGCCATTTTTAAAGGCTCTCGTAATACGTGAAACCTAATTACTATGTGGAGAGTAATTAAGTTCAAAAATACAGTATAATTTCCAATTGAATAGCTTAAACAGGTATGGTACTGTTTAAGTACTATTCATGTAGTGAAAGAGATGATCGACAGTGAACCCGATCTACTCTATTATGTGTATAAATATATGAGACATGTAGTATCATGAAATTGGTCTAGACGACCATTTCTTCACACAAGATTGGTGAATAGATCACCAGAATGCTCGGATCGAACATTTGAGCACGATAGCGAGAGATAAACCCTAGTAAGGATACGACATCGAGAAAATGGTCTGGATGACCTCTTCTCACCTAGAGACTGACAAAATCAGAGTCAGAGCACTCAGACTAGTCAGTTCAGTTGAAAGCAGTGAATAGTAAATAGTAAAAAAATGCAATGTCAAGTTACTGGCCAAGACGACCTTAGCATAAAACGAGAATTTTAGTTTGAGAGATACGCAGCAACAGGATGAGGGTCAAGACGACCTTTACTCGCACGAAACTGATATATTTGGACTCAGAACATCCAAATTAGTCAAACGGGCACTTGACACGTTTTTCAAGGTAGGGTCACACAGATCCTGAAAATTGGTCCAAATGACCTTTGATAGATGTAAAACTGATAAAAATGGAATAAGTACATCCAAACTAGTCAAGAGAGACTGTGTTTGAAATCTCACCCGGGAACGCCTCGGTTTGCGTGCGAAAGGATAACACAGTGTAGACACAAACACTATATAGGATGTGAACAGTAAATTAGACTGATAATGGGCTCTTAGATAGTATAGGAACTTACAGTACAAAAATCGGATTCAGAAATCTAATTTTCGTGTGAAAATTGGAACACTGCTAAAAAAGGATCGGAAACCAAATGATAGAAATAGACTGCGAAGATAAGACTTTACAGATGAATTCTCCCCCTAGAAAACCATCTGCCGTCAGCCATAAGGCCCCCAAACACACCCCTAACAAGTGGGAAATTTTTTCCCTAAAGTTAGGGATGTGTTGGACCATTTGTTGAATAAAATACTCAACATTCATCACATGGTCCAACATTGCATTTAAGGCCATTTGACCCTTTTTGGCTGCAGCCACCCCACAAATATTTGGGTAGAAAAATAGCGAATTTTTGTCCCTTGATTAGGCTAAAATGGTGGATAATTAATTAGGATTAAGTCTAAGCAAACTTGATTAATTTTGCCTATAAAAGGCACACATGACAACAAGAGTTCATTTCTTCCTTTTGGCTTCCAAAACACAACATTTTTCTCTCCCTTTCTAGCCGTAGATGACCCCCTCTTTAAGCCCCTAAACCCTCACATTTTCAAGCCTTAAATCATGCTAAAAACTTACCAAAAATCAAACCTCACAAGCTTGTGTTAGGAGGATTCGAATCTAAGTCGTTCTAAGGCACCAAAGGGTAAGTTTTCAAAATCCAATTTTGTAGTTTTTAGTTTTTGTTTTGGTTTGATTTTTAAGAAAAAATTTTTGGTATTGTGTCTAGCAAAAACTAACCTCATTTCCCTTGGTTTCCCACGATCATTTGGTTCATCAAGCCTTGGTTCAAAAGCATGCTTGGTTCAAAGCACAAAGGTAAAAACCGAAACCTTCCCTCTTGGTGATTTAGTGATTTTAAGTTTTTGATCAAGGCCATTTATGTGTATTTGTTTATGCACATGGTTTGTAATAATTTATTTTGAGCCCTTAAGATTCCATTTTTAAGTTTATATGGTTGTGGTTGTGTTTACAATTTTTACGAATGGCTATTGTATGTGCGATGCTATGAACATTTAGGAACGTGACTGGACATAAATCTATCCTTAGGAAAGGCCATGGATTTTGGCCATTTTGGCCTAGTTAGGTTCCAAATTTGGGATTTGGTAAAACATAATGTTTTAAGAAAATTTTAATATGGTCATTTTTACATTAAATAGCCCTCGGTCAAAAATGACACTAAGATAGGTTTTTAGAGTGTTTTTCACTCGGTGTCCAAAACTGGGAACAAAATCTGAACTCAGAAATTTGTCTAGGATATTATTAAAAATGGACCACTTAGATTTCGAAACGGTTCTCGGGCTCAACACAAAAGTTATAGATCTCGTCAAGACCTTGAAAATGACTAATGTGTGTTTTAAAAATTTAGCCGTTTCAGGCCTCAAACAGAATCGTTCTTACAGAGACATAAAACTGGGAATTTTTCAAAAAACTGGGCATAAGCCCACGGGTTTAGTGGAATTAGGAGCCGTTAGAGTTGGATTTAGGCTCCAAGGTGAACATGAGATTTGTTCACCTTGTTGAGGACGAAAACTTTCATGTTCACCAAAATCACAAACAAAGTCATTTCAATCAAGTTTCAAAATGGTTTTCAAAAGTGGTTCAAAACCACCTTTAAAATGCAAGCATCAAAAAATGTAATTTATACTCTTCAAAATAAAAATGTGTTTTTAACATTTTAAAATATGAATAAGCTTTTCATAAAAACGTCCCCCACCTTCCAACGGGGTGATAAGGGGACAGTTTCAAAAAAAATAATTTTCCCAAGAATTTTACAAGCCAAACCATACATTTTTTTCAAAGTAAAATAGTGTGAGTAGCCCGGTAGGCTACCATATCAAACAAGCTTTAGTAGCCTAGTAGGCTACCACACCAAACAAGTCATAGTGGCCTGGTGGGCTATTACATCAAACAAGGAATAGTAGCCCGGTAGGCTACAACACCCAAACTGGCAAAGTAACCTAGTCGGTTACTACACAAAGTTTATGCATAGTAACCCGGTAGGCTACTTAGTTGCCAACACGCGAGGTAACCGGTCAGTTGACTGATCAGTAAAGTAGTCAAGGACCGTGTCTCGAACAACACTATGAGGAACGATGATTATTCTGTCAAGTAGACAGTTAATCAGACACGGTACCAGTTAGACACCAAATCCCTATAGTAGGCCAATAGGGTACCGACGGGCCTCGGTACCCCATAGAAACACAAGATATAGTCACTAACGTTAATGGTGACTTAACGAGAGTATTAATGAGGAATGTTATTAATGACAAGTGGTCACCTGTAATTTGTTAAAGGCGCGAGTACGCAATTTGCATGCAATTAGGTAAGTACAACTTCGCCTATGGCATGAATAAAATGAATTTGAAATGATAGTTCTTACAGTATGTTGAGTATACATAGCATGCGCACGTTGATGCACAGCATGTATAAGAGCATTTAGTTTCACAATCGCGTAGATTGATGAAAGAACAAAGTTATGTACCATATGTCCCTACTACGTAAGATTAGGGATAGCTTAGAGAAGCATATGGTCAAATCAGATAAACTATATAAGAATAAGGGTGTTAGTATAACGGGCTAAGGCCCACAAAATCTAACGAGCCGAGACTCATAATGTATAACAGGCCAAGGCCCACAAAATCTGACGAGCCGAGGCTCATAATATATAACAGGCTAACGCTATAAAATATATCCATAACGGGCCCTATGTAGACATAAGAAAGAAAAGAAAATAACGAAGCATAAATGAGCATAACCGGACCATGCATTGTACACGGTATGCATTAGATATAGTTCGCTATGCTTCCTTTTTGCAGTAAGATGCATTCAATACACGAGGTATCTGTTATGCATTCGGTATGTTATGATTCAGTATATGATGTTCTGCATTCTGAGATGTGCGTTGTTCTGATATGTGGAATGTCTTAGTGAGATGTGTCGGTTATGACATGCTTACATGGTTTTAAGTATGTACTGTGTTTTGAACATGTTTTACGGTTAACATGTTGTAATTACTGGGCTTAAAGCTCACAGAGTGTGTTCATGCTGTAGATAAGTAACATATGGCTTAAACCACAATGGGTGATGACGGCTGCGGAGGCGGATGTGAGGCGAGGTTATGGAGATATCGCAAGTTAATCTTCCGCACAGTTGAGTAAATAGTATTATTAAATAGTAACTGTTAAACAGTATTTTTGAATAGTAATCATTAAATAGTATTTTTGAATAGTAACCGTTAAATAGTATTCTTAAAAAGTAACTGTCAAACAGTATTTTTGAATAGTAATCGTTAAACAGTATTCTTAAATAGTAACCGCCAAACAGTATTTTTGAATGTAACTGTTAAATAGTATTTTTGAAGAGTACTCATTAAATGGCCTTTTTGAATTTCGATGGTATACGTACGTAAATAGTAAATACGTACGGAAAAAAAATCCCCTAAAATTAGGGTGTCTAAGTAAATAGATTTTAAATAAGTATTAATGAATTACAAGAAAGTACAAGTACAAAATTTAAAGAAGCAAGTTTTTAAGTGACGGTCCGGGACACTGAGGGCATGAGGCGTCATATACGGTCCTTTCCGAGCCCTTCGAAAATTTTCGATCAAAATGACCATTTTACCCCTAGTAGGTCTTAGGACCGTAACATTTCTTTTCTATTATTTTTTCGGGATTTTCTAAGCTCAAATATCATAAAATAATATTTCTTAGGCTTTGATATATTTTTACAGCATTATTTGCTGCAAATTCGATAACTATTTCTCACCCGACCCTCGCGGGACTATTCATCCAACACCTAGGGTCGTTCCTCGTTTTTCTAGCATTTCGGAGTCTCAAATGAGTATTTCACTACTTCTGAAACGTTTCTCATTCCATTCTCGAGCCTTGGTTCTCGAGGGGCTCGGGTTTTCTATCCCGTCCATAAATTTTCCCTCGTTTCCTAAAATACCCCTAACGTGAATTTTTCCCGTTCTCAGCATTTTAGACATTGGAGGTTCGTTTTACTATTCCTCTTGGGTTTGGTTTTCCATTACCAACTCTAACATACTGACGGGTCTCGGTTTCCTTTCCGAGCCAACATTTTTGCCCCTCATTTCTCGAAATACCCTTATGTCATTTTAGAAATTTCGACAGCATTTCCGCTTATATATTTAGGTTTCCCTAGCGTTAGGTATGCCTCAGAACCTTGGTACCTGTCACATACTATACCAGAGACCTATTTTACGTAAAGTTACTAAACTTTACGTAAAACTTTTTCACATTATCCATCATTTCATTCATAACACAAATTTTATCAATTTTCCACAATCTTGGCCATGGTTTTCACATGGAAATCAACACCAAGAATTTTTCATCACAAGGCTCAATTATCATATATCAATCTTAAGGTTTCTAATGTACAATTCAACATTAAAAACCTAAGAAATTTTCATTCCAACCTAGCCTTTATATGCCATGGTTTCATGTTCAAAGCTTTAGGAAAAATTTTCCTCAATCTTATAATCATTTACTAATCCTTTCTTCACTAAATTCCTCACAAAATTTTCCATAAT
Organism: Antiaris toxicaria; assembly: GCA_035233585.1. Lineage (NCBI taxonomy): Eukaryota > Viridiplantae > Streptophyta > Magnoliopsida > Rosales > Moraceae > Antiaris > Antiaris toxicaria. Next base: position 60,170,710 of record CP141154.1, on the reverse strand, counting down.
CTCATGTTCATAGGCCATGGTTTTCAATAGGAAACATGCATTAATTTTGCTTGTTTCTAAATTCTACAACATGCTTTAATCACTACATCACCAAATCAACATAAACAGTAAAACAATTCATCAAATTTTCAACATTTTTCCATACCAATAAGCCACAGTTTTCATGAAGAAAATCAACAAGAAATGCTTTAAAATTGTGGCTCACCTTATCAATTTGATCCCTTGATACTTGGACTAGGATTGAAGTAATTTTGTGAAGAAAATTTGTCAAAATTTTGGCTTAAAGGGGGGAGGAAGCTCACGGTCACAAAGGGGCAAAGTTTTGGCTGTTTTTTCTGATTTTCAAAGTGGATTTTCCTCATCTATTTATAGGCAAAAGAGTGGAGGACCATTTAGCAAATTTTCCCAACAATTTGGTAATTGTTTAGGGACTTTTTAACAATATTCTAGAGACCAAAAAGCAAAATTTTTGCTAAACTTTCTTGCTTTTGGCCGACCACTATTCACCCATTTTTCCAAAATTTTTTTCTTGCCATTTTGGTTAAATCTTGGCCCTTGAGCTAAGATTCCCTTTAATCTACACCATTAATGCTATCTACCGCCATTTAAAGCCTTACTTTCCTTATTACTTACATCACATTTATGATGTCACCATGATATCATCTAATTAATTCATATATATTAATTCGTGATCAACATTTGACCAAAAGTTAAACCGAATGAAATTCTACCGAAATCGCATATGTGGGTTTCTGATGCCTCCAGTGCAATCGGTCCACCTTATTTTGTTTCTATTTGACCAAAATTCATTACCGTAAGTTTTCATCTTTTAGTGCACTCTCTAGGGTTTTTGGCTGTGATGATCGGAACTTACTTAGCGCACCATCGCGGTCGAGCACTGAAGGATAGACCATCGTCTGATGGGTCGTTGGTAACTTACTTTTAACTTGCATTGATACCAAACTGTGGCAGCTGGTATCTTACTTTTAACATACTTATTTTAACTTTTCATTTGAACGTGAAAATGGGAAATAATAAAATTTTTTTTTTAAACTTTAAACTTGAGAACTGTATCATCGTAAAACACTTACTTGAGTAAACATTTTACATTATCGTAGTTAATTTACATCATAAACCATCATTTCAACGCTCTTTTTAAACAGCTCAGTGGAAGACTCATAGCAGTACCATAACCCTCACCCAGTCCCTTGGCACATGCAGATCTCATTCGTCATCCATCACTTGTCTTATCGATGTGCAGGTTGCTTTCTTGCAACATGAATAAACTTGTGAGCGATAGGCTCAGTAAGTTCAAACATACATGCGTAACATCTAAATATTCTTATCATATAGGGCAGAGCATTAACACAACATAAAACATAACTTGCTTAAAATCCATACTTAAATGTACTTAACATCACTCATACCATATCGGGCAGAGCATATCTGATACCAACTGTAGCATCAGAACATTAACATAACATATATTGTACATTACTTTGCATTCATACTTAAAACATATTTGTACATGCTTCATATCATAATCATATTTTCATACTTAATATCATGAACATACTTTCATACTTAACATACTTTAACCTCGTTAACATACTTTCATACTTGAATATCGTGAACATACTTTAACGTTATGAACATACTTAACATACTTTAAACATCGTGGTTATATTTACGTATACTTGAACATCGTAAACATAGCATACTTAACGTATGCTAAAAATCGTAAACATAACATGCTTGAAACCTAACATACTTAATGTATGTTTACACATAGTAAACATAACATACTTAACATACTTATCATCATGAAAATACTTTCACGTTTAACATGAATATACTTATCATACTTAAATACATAAAATTTCGTAAATATACTTAAGCATCGCAAATATACATACGTATGCTTAAACATCCTTAAGATCAAACATAGCATAGATCATTAACATAACAATTAACATGCATTACTTTTGCATTACTATTCACTATGAATAGTAACTCTGACCATGAACAGCTGTTGACTGTGAACAGTATCGTTGACCACGACAGTAACTTTGACCGCAATGGTACTCGTAATGTTAGTGTATCTTATGCTCGTTTATGGGCTGCATTTTCAATCTTGGGTCTTTATCTTTCATTACGTTCTGGTTTTGGGCCCTATGAATGGTTATACCTTAAACTTGAACATTAGACTTCCACACTCGGGACCGTCGGGTTAGAAGGCATAACATAATTTAACATGAGGAACCTCCACATGTGTAGGAGGCCGGTAAGCCAAAAGTAGTTTCCTTATCATCTTTCATGCGGTTCCTAACTGGTGGCATGATCATTGCCTCCTAGGTCTAGAGCACTTTACATATCTTTCTTTATTTGTGTGTATTTTATTTACACATTAATATGCATATAGCACCTTAGTACATACTTTACACATCATACATAACATATAAACATATTACGCAAATTCATATTACAGACAATAAAATGTCTAAACTTATTATATATAACACATGAACATAAACATGTCAAGTCAATTTACATTTGACTTAGACATAACACATAATTCATAACATGACTTTCGTAATATTCATGTCATTTACATTATATACATAGCACGTGAACATGTAAAGTCAACTCATGTTTGACTTAGACATAACACATGAGCATCATAGTCAATTCATGTCGTAGTCAACAAAATACTTGAACTAACCACGCATAACATGTAGGCATAACATAACATGTCAATTCATGTTGCGGAAAAATCACATGTTTGAACTTACAGATACTTCTGCTCGTATCTCCTTTCTTGCTTTCTTGGTCCGCAGATGTCCCTTCATCGCATCTGGAGCGGATCCCTATAGCCAAAATCATAACGGTTATCTTCGTTACTTAAATCATACATAAAGCTTAATAAACCGTAAAAATTCTACGTTTCATTTCCCGATCATAAACTTAGAGGTCTAATATCCCATTTATAACTTTTGTGTTAACTTTTGACAAAAATTACCATTGTATCTCGAACTTTTGGTAAAATTACCATTTTGCTTGTAACGGAATTTTTCAACTTAATCTTACTTTTCTTTGATTTACAACTTGATTTTAGCCCTTAGAATCTTAATTGATCCATTCTAATTCCATTAGGGCTCTTTTCTATCATTCCTGAAATTTTCAATCAAAATGACCGTTTTGCCCCTGATAAGTATTTGGGCCGTATTATTTTAATTTTAACATTCTATCAGCTATTCTATGCCCAAAAATCATAAAATAATTTTTCTTAGGCTTCACGAGCTTTTACAGCATTAATTGCTGAAATTCTTGATTTACTGTTCATCGATCCTTGGGTGGTACTATTCTGACCCTAGGTCGTTTTTCCCCTTTTTCTCGGGTCTAGGTCACTGAGGGGGCTCGGGTTTCCATCCCAACCACATTTTTAACCCTCGTTTCCTAAAATACCCTTTTGTGCCGTTTTAAAGATTTCGACAGTATTTCCGCTTAATTTTTGGGTTCCCAGCATTTAGGAAACTCGTCGAAACCATCTAACTTATTCTAATTCACCACGTATTATATCAAAGGCCTATATTTTTACGTAAAACTCAACCTTTTACGTAAATATCTTCACATTCCCATACATTTTTTATCCATCATTTTCATCCATTTTTCTTACAATTTCACATGCCAAAATACATAATCAATACATAATCATTCCAAAACATAAATTAAGGAATGAAGGAACCGAAATCACTACCGAAATCATCCCACCGGCGATAGAATGAACCGTTTGGTCTCGTGCTCATAAACTTTGATTCTCCGTTCTTTACGTTTGAAATTCCGTCTTGCAATTATGATGTCGTGGATGTGTTCAGAACGTTGAAAATAGGCCAATAGGCCATTCTTTAATTTTTGGTCACTGTGTCACTGTTGACCGGCATTGACTGTAGTGGCAAGGAAAAAGGTGGCCACCATGTTGAAGAGCTCGACGAGAAGAACCCATTGGTGGTGTCAATTTCACCAATCGAGCCTCCTATCGCTGGAAATCGATCCCTCGAAAGTTGGATGGTGGCAGCAAGCTTCAATCTCTGCTGTGCCGACTTTGTTGCCCAAAATTGACTTGGGGCTTTTGCTCTATGCATGATTTTGAGCATTTTGGTATCCACCACGTCACTCAACTCTGTCAGAATCGACGGTTTTCACGGTGACGACAGCGAGGGCTTGGGCGGCACGATCCGATGACTATTAAGGTGAAACAAGACTTGGGTTTTATTCTCCTCTTCACCATGAAACTTTTGGGACCGGAATCACCTTGATCGTAGGTCAGACGGCGGAGATCTGGCGTCACAAAATTCTCGACTCCGTCGAGTTCGGGTAGCACGAGCGGCTTCCTCCGGTGGCCGCTCCGCCGACTCCATCCACTGTTGGACTCAGCTCAGCAAGAGCTTTCCAACGATGTCGGCGGTGTCGTAAACGGACACCATTTTCGGTGGTCGGTTACTGTTCACATTTGGTGTATGGGAGAAAAAGAAAGAATGAGAAAATTATAGGACCCTTTTTTCAAATTTCTGATTTTTCGCCCTTATATATACTTTTTTGTTCAAAATTTTAACATGAGTTATCCTGACTAATTTGGGCATACTAAACGTAGATATATCAGTTTTATTTTTATTCGAGGTCATCCTGACCGATTTTCTGGTACTGCATGTTTTCCCGTCAAAAATTACTTTTTGTGCTCAAATGACTAATTCGAGCATTCTGATTTCAAATATATCAGTTTTATATCAAGGAAAGGTCATCTTGACCAATTTCTTGATACTGCATATCTCTTGATCAAAAATTACTTTTTATGCTCAATTGATTAATTTGAGCATGCTAATTCTAAATATATCATTTTTATATCAAGAAAAGGTCATCTTGACCAATTTTTTGATACTATGTATGAAACACACGCGTACACACATAAAACCACTACATTTCCTATTTTAAACATAAAATTCATCATGTACATTCCATGTACCAATTTTCCGAGAATGATGAAATTTCTCGATTGTCACATTCACCCCTCCTTTGTGATAACTGGGGATTTTTGGCTTTCTCGGAAGAAAATATACAATTGTATATGTGTGACAACTTGTACTATTTAAAGAGTAAAATAAATGAATTTATATTGTTTAGAACATACTAAAATGTTCTAACAATGCTGACGGATAATAATTTGGTGTTGAGAAATTTTACCGAATCAAAATGGGTGAAACGGTGTCAAAAAGACATTGATTTTGATCAAACAGAAGCAGAATAAATTGATCCGACTGTACTGGAGACCTCAGGAACCCACCGAGATGATTTCAAGAAATTTTGCTCGGGTCAAATTTTGGTCAAAAAGTGATATGAATAGTAAGGTCAACAAGTCAAGGGTATGACTCACCATTAATGATGTCATTAAAGTGAATATTAAATGGATAATTATGATGGTAGGTAAGATGGATGGCTAGGATTTATTGCACCTTTGATCTAATGGCCAAGATTAGGCCAAAATTCCATCTGTTTTATTTTTGAAAAATAGTGGAAAGAATTGCCATGAAAGGTGTTAAACTCTTATTGGTTGATAAGTATGAATCATGCCAAAATTTGCCCAAGTAATTGGCTTCCTTAATAACAAAGTATTCGGCCATTTTTGGGAGCAAAACCATAGCAACATTAACCAAAAGAAAACCAAGCAAAAAAATTTCTAAGTCTTGTTCCAACAGAAAAATGTCAGCCTCCTGGTGAATCAAAGGATTTCTTCAAGTTTTGGAAGCAAGGAGCCAAATTTAAGTAGCTAGCATCCAAGTAAACAAGGTGAGCTTTGAAATTTGAAAATTTTCCCCATTTTTGGTCATAAAATCCGTGAGTATATTGTGAAGAAAATGATGGAAATTTGTTGAATTTAAGTGTTGGTTTTGTAATACGTTGATCAAGGTAACTCATGTATTGGATTTGCATGAAAAAAAATTGAAGTTTGGCATGTTTTTTCCCCATGAAATCTATGGGTTCAAAGGGTGACATTGATGATGAAATTTGGTTGAACATGTTGTTATGTTGTGTGAAAACATGTTTTGGAAGTTTGGAAACATAAATTTCATATTGAATTTGCTTAGAAAAAAGTTTGATAAAAATTGGTGTGAAAACCCTAAGTGGAAAACCAGTTCTTGGTTTAGGGTTTTGGTGAAGAAATTTTGGAATTTAAGGGCTGATTTGGAATAAAAAATTATGTTATGATTTAAGTGTAAAAAACTGAGCATAATGTGGTGAAAATGAAGAAAAAATTTTGCTAGGTATGGTAAGTTCAAAACCGTGGCTTAATAAAGGGGGGAAAGTGAAAATTTTTTTGTACATTGTGGTTGATTTATAAATTGGTATTTGTGTAAATTTTTATGTAAAATTTTGGAAAACTTTTACATAAAATAGGACTTTGGTATAGTATACGGCAGGTACACATGGTTCGAGGCATACCTAACACCTGTAGCCTTAAATTTACGCCGGAATGCTGCCGAAATTTCAAAAACGGCATTAAGGGTAAAAAGGGAAATGAGAGTAAAAGTTTAGGGTCGGGTCGAAAACCCAAGTCCCTTAAGGAAAATTGAATGAGGAAACCTAAGGGGTGGTTCATGAATAGTAACCCATCCCCTTGAAAATGTAGAACGTGAGTGAAACTGAAAACCGACCCCAAGGGGGGGGGGGGCATTTTTGGAAAACGAAGCAAAGATCCGAGTCAGGTAAGGAAAATCCGAGTCTCGGAGACCTAAGTCGGGAAAGTCTAGATGAACGTTTTAAGGATTAGTAAAACGCTCATTTAAGACTCCGAAACGATAGAAAAACATGAAACTGACATAAGGGTCAGAATAGTACTTTCTGAGGGCTGGGAAGAAAATTTGGGATAATGAAAGAAAATTATCCGAAAAAGGTCTGGTAAATTTTAAAAGACAATTTGAGGATTTTTGGAACTAGAAAATTAAGTCTAAGAATCTAGAATGAGAGTTTGCGGTAAAATGACCCGATAGGGGCAAAATGGTCATTTTGACCAGAATTTTCCAAAAGATGGAAAAAGAGCCCTAAAGACCCCGGAACGATAGAATAAGGTTCATGAGCATCAAAAGTGAATTGTTAAGCCGAGAAAATCCCATCAGGGGTATAGTTGTAATTTTGTCAAAATTTAGGGGTAAAATCGTAATTTTATAAAAGTTGGGGGAAAATGTGAAAATGATTAATAAAGCTTAGAAATCTATCATAAGGCTTAATTAAAGGCTTTAAGACCAAATTTGAGCTTTTTATTTGAAATAAAAGCTACAAATGAACATGAAATTAACATACAAGGTTTTTTTGTCTGGAAGGTCTCAAAACCAGCGAGGAAAAGGGACGTTGAAGGATCCCAAGAACCGGGCACTAGCAGATATACTATAAGCTCAGACATTTATTTGTTTACAACATGCAGCATTATTATTGCTAACTTTGATGTACTAACTATAAGTTAGGTACATATGTGCTACGAGCACTATGATAAAATAGAAAGAGAGACGAAATGTGCTATGGGCACTATTGGCAAATGGGACACATAATAAATTGGGCTTTGGGCACCAGAGCGAGGTTAATGAAACTCACTCACATGAAATTAAAATGTGAACCATTCCTAACCACGGGGCAATATGAAGTCACCGGGTTAGAACTTTAAAAAGTCAGTAATGAAACCACTTTGGGCGTATTAACCTTCCGTACGGGGGAGGTATACTTTGCCTTCGAGGCTATGATGATGAGGTTAAGGTGTGGAGGTCAGCATTAATGTACCACTCCCAGTCATGTGCACTAAAATGGCACGGCCAACATGAGCTCAAAGCCAGAACATAAATAAAGATAACTATCTAAAACTAAAACTGTTCCATAACTGAGCATAAGACAGTTTCGTGAAAGTACTAACATTGAGGTTGATGTACTGCTGATATACTGTGTTGTGGTCAAAGTCACTATTTATGATGAATAATGGTCAAAGTTACTATTTATGATAAATAGTACTATTCATAGAAATTTTATTTCTTGCATGTTTGAACTTACTGAGCCTGTAGCTCACCATTTTGCTCATGTTGCAGGTAAGCAACCAGCTCACTAGCTTTGTATGGCTGGATGGCAGATGGGATAGCAAGTGTCAAATGGGATGGGAAGCAAAGAGATATGGTTCTGCCAGAGTTTTTCGCTGAGCGTCAAACGAGAGGGAAAGAAAATAGTTCTTTTATAATAATAAGAATTTTATGAAAGTACTGTATTATGTAAATTAGTTTGTGCTTGCAAACAAAGTGATTAGTGGATAATGTTTTACGTTATGTAAAAAAAAATTCCCCAAAAAATACCATGTTTTAAAGAGAGATAGATTAGTCGGTGACCCATGAGAGTACAATCTATCACAGTTAGCTATGAAGCTTAACTGTAATAGCATTGTATAATCTCTAAGAAGGGCGGGCCGCCACATCCTTATAAAATTTTCGTCCTCGAAAATTAGAATAAGTAGGGGTACAAAGATTTTATTTCATCTTGGTTCATCCCATATACATACCATTTTAGATATCTACATACCATGAAGGCTGTATATATAATAATCTTGTACATCAAATTTTCCTGTATAACTGCAACTCTGAGGAACATAGGCAGTGTTGGAAATTTTAAGTCGAGTGGTGACATTTCCCCGCTTGCCCATGAGGTACTGGAGCTAATGCTGGACTCCTCCAAGAGAATCACTCAATCATAGTATGGCGAAACTCGATCCAGTTAAGTGCTAATCCTGGTCACAAGAATCCCAATACACACGAGAGTATTTCCCTGAAAGTGTTAATAGCCAAAAGGACCCAGTTATCCTAATCAATGACGCACAGCCGGAGAATCATCTCAATGGCAAGAAACCAATCCTGCATTCCCGTGGACTGCTGTTGGTTGGATTCAATTGGCTAGAGTACATGATATCAGGCGTCAGGACAAACATAGCCTAACAACTGATCTTGTTCATACTTGGAACTCGTATAGGGGACTAACACCTATACCGTGATCTTGTCATCTCATCATCTTATCCTTACAAAATGTTTATTTTCAATAAATAAACATTTACTAATTCAAAATAAAACTGACTTATTTGGATGGCGAACAGGATTTGCATCGTGCCAATAAGGATATGTTCGAACTACTCTGATACCACCTGTGACGACCGAAACTTACTTAGCAATCGCGGTCGGGCTCTGAAGCCGACTACGATAGACCATCATCTCATGGGTCATCGATAACTTACTTTTAACTTACTTTTAACTTGCACTAATACAAAACTGTGGTAGCTGGTATTTTACTTTTAACATACTTATTTTAACTTTTCATTTGAACGTGAAAATAGGAAATAATAAATTTTCTTTTAATCTTTAAACTTGAAAACTGTATCATCGTAAAACACTTACTGGAGTAAACATTTTACATTGTCGTACTTAATTTATATCATAAACCATCATTTCAACACTCCTTTTAAATACCTCAGCAGAAGACTCATAACAGTACCAAAACCCTTACCCAGTCCCTTGGCACATGCAGATCTCATTCGTCATCCATCACTTGCCTTATCATTATGCAGGTTGTTTACCTATAACATGAATAAACTTGTGAGCGACAAGCTCAGTAAATTCAAACATACAGGCGTAACATCTAAACATTCTTACAATATAGGGCAGAGCATTAACACAACATAAAACATAACTTGCTTAAAATTCATACTAAAACACACTTAACATCACTCATACCATATCGGGTAGAGCATATCTAATATTAACTGTGATATCAAAACATTAACATAACATATATCGTACATTACTTTACATTCAAACTTAAAACATACTTGTACATACTTGAGCATACTTTACATCATAATCATATTTTCATACTTAACATCATGAACATACTTTCATACTTAACATACTTTAACCTCGTTAACATACTTTCATACTCAAACATCATGAACATACTTTAATGTTGTGAACATACTTAACGTACTTTAAACATCGTAGTCATACTTACGTATACTTGAACATCGTAAACATAGCATAGTTAACGTATGCTAAACATCATAAACATAACATACTTGAAACCTAACATACTCAATGTATGTTTACACATCGTAAATATAACATATTTAACATACTTATTATCGTGAAAATATTTTCACGTTTAACATGAATATACTAATCATACTTAAATACAAAAAATTTCATAAATATACTTAAGCATCATAAATATATTTATGTATGCTTAAACATCCTTAACATCAAACATAGTGTAAGGACCGCCCCATTCCTGTAACTTAGAATTTCAATTAATGAGAAATTGAAGAATAAATTGATGCATTTTAGTGCAAAAATTAAAGAACACAGGCATGTACACGACCGTGTAAGTGGCCATGTACTATCCGAACTATGCGCGTGAAAATGGCCGTGCAACTATACATGGCCGTTTACCGTTGGTTCTGTGCATGTGTGCGAGGCCGTGTGAGTAAACATGGCTGTGTAGGTAAGCATGGTCAACTACACGGCCGTGTAAGTGACCGTGTACTAATCGGGTTGTTGGAATGTTAGAGGCTGTGTCGGTGTACATGGCCGTGTAGTGTGACACGCCCAGGTACACGGCCGTGTAAAAGGCCGCGCACCAATCGGTAAAATGAGTCTATTCCAAGACACGGCTGTGTTGAGCAAGGCTCAACTGGTACATGCCCATATAGCCTTGTACACGCCCGTGTAGGAGGCCGTGCAACAGGCCGTGTAATAAGCAAAAAGTCACTGTGCAAACCCTTAAAATGCATGAAACCTAATTACTATGCAATGAGTAATTAAGTTGAAAAAAAATACAATATAATTTCCAAGTGAATAGATTAAATATGTACAATACTATTTATTTCTATTCATAAAGTGAAAAGGAGTAACCGACAGTAATTCGGTCCACCGTATTATGTGTATAAATGTACGAAATACATAGTATCAGGGAACTGGTTCAGATGACCATTTCTTGATACAAGACTGGTGAGCAGAGCACCAGAACACTCGAACTGAACCACTGAGCACAATAGCAGGGTACAATACTGAGAAAATGGTCCAGATGACCTCATCTCATCTAGAAACTAATAAGAACAGAGTCAGAACACTTAGACTAGTTAGTTAGAATAGAAAGCAATGAATAGTAAATAGTAAAAAATGTAGTGTCAAGTTACTGGTCAAGACAACCTTAATTTAACTTAAAACTATTGGATCCACAGTCAGCAGACCCAATTTGGTTAACTGGGCACAAAACGTGAATTTTAGTTTGGGAGATACACAGTATCGAGATGAGGGTCAAGACGACCTTTACTCGCCCTGAAACTGATATATTTAGACTCAAGACGCCTAAATTAGTTAATCGGTTACCTGACACGTTTTTTTAGATGGGATCACACAGATCTTGAAAATTGGTCTAAAGGACCCTGGACGGGCGTAAGACTGATAAAATTGAAATCAGCACGTCTAAATTGATCAAGAGAGACTATGTTTGAAATTTCACCTGGGAACGCCTCGGTTTGCGTGCAAAAGGACAATACAGTGTAGACACAGCCACAGTATTGGAAATAAATAGTAAATTTGTGTAGAATGGGCTCTTAGACAGTATAAACCAATTAGAAATCATTAGTGTAAAAATAGGATTCAAAAAATCAGATTTCCAAATGAAAATTAGAACACCACCGAGATAGGACTGAAAATCGCAGTAGAAAACTGGATTGCAAAGAGAGCAACGCAGATGAAAATTTTCTGCCCCGTGGATGCTAGCTGGTAGCTGGAAAACTAGTTAGTTTTGGGCTGATGAAAACCCCAAAAAGCATGAATAAAAAAAATGGGGAAAGAGGACAAAAAAACCTATTAAATTACAATTCCTTTTCCATCACCTTACATCAAGCAAAATTTTTTATCTTTTCCCTTAAATTGCAGTAGCAATTCGGTGGTAATGGCTAAAAAGGGATAAAAATTTGTCTCCAAATTTTCCTAAAAATGGCTTGATTAATTAAGCTTAAGTTGGTTAAGCTTGCTTAGAGTTTTCCTATAAAAAGGGTGACCTTACCTTAGCTTATGTTTCTTTCATTTCACACCTCCAAATGGACACAACTCTCTCTCTCTTTTCCAAGTAGCAGCTGACCACTTTCACAGCCCCAAAACCACCATTTTTCAAGACCAAAACTTTGCAAAAAATTTACCAAAAGCCAACCTCTTCAAGCTTGTGTTAGGAGGATTCGATCCAAGTCATTCTAAGGCACCAAGGGTAAGTTTTCAAAATCCAATCCTTGTAGTTTTTAGTTTTTGTTTTGGTTTGATTTTTAAGAGAAAAATTTTGGTATTTTTTCTAGCAAAAACCAACCTCATTCCCCTTAGTTTCCCATGACCACTTGGTTCCTCAAGCCTAGCTCAGATTTGTGCTTGAACCATAGCACAAGAGGTAAGAACTGAAACCTTCCACTTTGGTGATTTAGTGATTTAGTGATTTTAAGTTTTTGATCAAGACCATTTATGTGTATTTATTCATGCAAATGGTTTGTAATAATTTTATTTTGAGCCCTTAAGTTTCCATTTTAAAATTTATGTGATTGTGGTTGTGTTTTCAATTTTTACGAATGGCTATTGTATGTGTGATGCTACGAACATTTAGGAATGTGGCTGGACATAAATTTGTCCCAAGGAAAGGCCACGGATTTTGGCTATTTTGTCCCACTCAGGGTCCAAATTTGGGATTTTGTAAAACATGGTGTTTTAAAGAAATTTTGATACAGTCGTTGTTGCATTCAAATAGCCCTTAGCTAAAAATGACGATATGATAGGTTTTAGAGTAGTTTTCACTCAGTGCCTAAAACTAGGAACAAAATCTGAGCCCAAAAAAGTAGTCTCAGGTTTTATTAAAAATGGACAACTTAGATTCCAAATCAGACTTTGGGCTGAACACAAAAGTTGCAGATCTCGTCGAGACCTTGAGAACAACCTATGCATATTTTAAAAATTTGGTCGTTTTGGGCCTTAAATAGAACTATTTTCAAAACAATGCAAAACTGGGAGTTTTTGTAAAAACTGGGAACATAGGCCACAAGTTTAGTAAGATTAGGGCTGGTTAAAGTTAGAATTGAGCTTCGAGTGAACATGAGACTTGTTCATCTCATCGAGGAGAAAACTTTTGCATTCCCCAAAATCGTAAACAAAGTCATCTCGACCCAATTTCGAAACAATTTTCAAAAGTGGTTTAAAACCACATTTAAAATGCAAGCATCAAAAAATGTGTTTTACATACTTCAAATAAAAATGTATTTTTAACAAATTAAAATATAAACATGGTTTTATAAAAATGTCCCCCACCTTCTAATGGGGTGACAAGGGGACGGGTTCCAAATACATAATTTTACCAAGAATTTTATAAGGCAACCAAAATGATTTTTCTTAAATAAACAAAATCGTGTGTGTGGCCTGATAAGCTACCGCACCAAACAAGTCTTAGTAGCCCGGTAGGCTACTACCTCAAACAAGTTATAGTGGCCCAATGGGCTACTACACCAAACAAGGAATAGTAGCCCGGTAGGCTACCACACCTAAATAGGCAAGTAACCCAGTCGGTTACTACACCAAGTTTACGCATAGTAACCCGATAGGCCATCTAGTTACCAATGCACGAGGTAACCGGTTAGTTGACTGGTCAGCAACCAGTCAAGGATTGAGTTTTGAACAGCACTAGGAGGAAACGATGATTAATCTGTCAGAAAGATAGTTAATCAAACAATGATAGGAGTAAGATGCTAAATCCCCAAAGTAGGCCAATAGGGTACGGACGGGCCTCGGTACCACATGGAAACATGAGTAATAGTCACTAACAGTATTAATAACTCAGCGAAGGCGCTGATAAGATATGTTATTGATGACAAGTGGTAACCTGTATGCTAATAGAGGCATGAGTATGAGTATGCATTTGCTTGCAATTAGGTAAGTACAACTCCACCTACAGTATGAATGAAAATGATGTTTTAACAGTATGTTAAGTATTTATGCCCTACATACATTGATGCACAACATAGTTAAGAGCATATAGTTTCCCAGTCAAGTAGGTTGGTGAAAGACCATGTTAAAAGCCATACGTCCCTACCGCATAGGACTAGGGACAGCTTAGAGAAGCACATGGTTAGAACAGATAAACAAGATGGAATTAAATAGGTGTGTCGTACCGGCCTTTTCAGTTAAAGAGGTTCTTAAGTTAAGTCAAAGCAGAATGTTGAGCATCTGTTGATGGCTCTCCGGCTTTTAGTGACCTTGGGCATTACCGTTCGTCTGCGCATACACGGTACTGACACATGGGCCTTAAATAGACAAGAAGAAAGAGAAATGAGAAGTTTGAAGCATAAACGAACATAACCAGATCATGCAATAGTTATAGTTCACCATGCTTCCAGTTACAGAAAGACGTATTACAATACACGATGTATTCTATTATGCATATGTTATGTAAAGTGTGATATTCAATGACATATTATGTGATGTTATGACAAGTGCTATATGAACTGCTATGTGATTTTAAGTATGTATTATGTTTTAAACATGTTTTGCGGTAAACATGTTGTACTTACTAGGTGTAAAGCTCACGAAGTGTGTTCATGCTGTAGGTAAGCGTCCTATGGCTTAATCATTTATGGACGATGACGGGGATGAAGGCGGATGCGAGGGGAGGTTGTGGACACACCATGAGTATTCTTCCGCATAAATTTTGAGTAAACAGTATTTGTGAATAGTAATCATTAAATAGTATTTTTGAATAGTAATCATTAATTAGTATTTATGAATAGTAACCGTTAAACAATATTTTTAAATAGTAATTGTGTGATGCCTTAAATTTTATTTAAGGGTCAATATATAATTTAAATAAAATTAGTATGCCAAAAATTAATTAAAAATCTTTTGGAAACCCTAGGTTGGTTTCCTAGTCAAATTCCACTCAAAAAGTCAACAATTTGAACTTCAAAAACCCTAAAATATTCGGCCATTACTTGGGATTTTAATTAAAATTTAAATCCCACAAATCCAAGGAGGATTCAAACTCAAATTTCATCCCTTAAATAAAAAGAAGAAATTCGGCCCTAAAGTGTAGGAAATAAAGGAGATTTTATTTGAATTAAAAGCTAGGTCAAAACTCAATCAAAATTCAAATTATTTTTCCTTAAAAACTAATGGGTAATTTTGGTCACTTAGGGAGAAATAAGGAGAGAAAAATCCTAGCCTCAAAATAGCATAAAAACTTTCCCTTTTTCCCGTCAAAGGATTCGGCCAAATAAGGAAGCAAAAAGGAAAGAAAAACCTAGTATAAAAACCCTCTTTCAACTCTCATTCACCTTTCCTTCCTCTCCCAAAATTCGGCCAGCCTCCCCTTCTTTCCTTTCTGAATTTTTCTCTCCCAAAACACACCAAAACAGCAAGCAAAAACCTACCTAAAGGCAGCTCAAAGATTCAACAACTTTTGAGACAAAAACAAGGTGAGAAATAAACTTTTTCCTTCCTTCTCATTTTGATTTTAAATCCGAAATTTATATGGTTTTTCTCCACTGTTTTCCCTACTGTTTTGAAGACTCCAACACTCACACAAATTCAGCCAAAAAGGAGACCAAGCATCAAAAATAGTGCAGCATAAACAAGGTGTGATTTCTCTCGCTAAAACCCTAAAAATTCTGCCTCATTGATCCCCTTTCAAAAACCCTATTATCACATGTGAAAATTTTATGATTTTTGTCAATTTGATTCTTGGGTTGTGTTAATGACATATAAATAAGGTTCTCCACGAAATTTCATGATCATTGGATGAAAATTGAATTAGTTTGAGGCTAATTGAAATTCGGACAGGAAAAACGGAAATCTGGAAAATTACCATATGAACAGTAAACTTGTGTCAGCCATAACTTGAGATTTAAAAATGATTTTCGAGTAAATCTTAGCCTAAAAGTAAATTCAAGATGTCCCTTAAATTTCTGAAAAATTTCAGAACCAAAATCATCCGTTGGCCTAGTCAAAATATTTTTCTAAGATAGGTGGACAGAACCGCCAGTTTTTGAACTGAAACCGAAACCCTGATTTTATGCCTGAAAACAACCCCTCGGTTTTTGGCCTAGTTGAGTAAACCAACGATGTCTAAAAATTATAAAAATTATATGGAATTAAAGCTACAGATGTCTAGTTTAACATATTAAAAATTTAGAATTTTTGGGATTAAAAATGAATTAATATTGATTTTATAGTCAGCCTAGGTCAGTCTGCCCATAACCAGTAATATCCTAACTTAGAGTTTTTCACAATTTTTTTTTAAATCCCAAATGTTTATTAAACATTTTAAAATCCTTTTGTGGCACACTAAAATGATTGGATGATTATGTCTAGACCTAGACTGATCATATGTTGTGATTATAGGATTTATTTTACGTTCTTGCTTGATTCATGGATCACGTTTTTGCAACGCTTGTGCAATAATCGAGGTAGGACTTTCTAGCCTTTTCTGGGAGTAGTCAAGTGTTTTAAATTTCCCTATTTTATCGATGGCATGCTGTCTTCCGTTTATAAAATTATTATACTGTTTTTGATGAAATAAACGCATGCAAAGTGTTTTGTAATAAATGTGTATTTTAAAGCGTGTTTTGATTAATGGCATAATATAACTTGGTAAATACCATCTTTTGAATAATCCGGTGAACATAATTGTGCTCTAGTTCACGATCATTGTAAATGACGCGTACGTCCTGAAGTTGACACCATGGAGGAAGGTCCCTAAACCTACGCAGGGTAGTTCGGCCTATTTAGACCGTAACGAGATGATCTAGGATAATTCAATTTGAGGCACGTATATTATAGCTACGACAAGTCCTCACTCAAAATATGATGGTTTATTTTAATGATTTATTATTTTAATATTGGGGCACGTATATTGCAGCTACGCTAAGTCCTCAGTAGAATAAAACTTGTATTAAAAATGTTTTCATGAAATTGTTGATTATTTTTGGAAATGATTATTATGCCATGTATTCTTAAATTGTTAATTATTTTTGAAAACGATTATTATGTCATACTTTTAAATGTTACCTGTTTAATCCACCTTTGTTTCTGTCCTACTGAGCCAGTGCTCACGTCCCTTTTTCTTTATGATTTCGAAATGACTACTTCCAGGTGCGGGAGATAGCAATTCCGAAAATCGTTGAGCTATCCATTTCTACCGAAGATGATGCTATCCGTTTTCTCCATTTTCTTCTTTTTGTTTCGCGTTCTGATGTAATGAGAGTTTAAGTTTGGACTTTATTTCACATTATTTAAATTTCATGCTTGGGAATATTTTATGGTTGGTAATTTCTTTTGAAGACCGATTTTGTGTTTGGTTTCCGCATTAAAAAGTATTTATTTTCTACTTTATTTTATTATGTGGTTATGATGCTACTTTATAAATAATTAGGCTTAGCTAAATTATGATGTTGACCCACTTTTTGTAATAAATGTTTTTCCTTAAATCTCGGGTTGATATCATGATTTAGCTGCCGTGTCAGGTGTCCAAATTTTGGGCCGTGACAAATTGTTAAGCAGTATTTTTGAATAGTAGCCATTAATAGTACTTGTATATGAATAGTAAATACGTACGCTGTCAAAAAAAAAACCTTAAAATTTATGGTCTCTAATTAAGTAAATTTAAGTATCAATTGCAAGAAAGTATAAGTATTATTTAAAGAAGCAAGTTTTTAGTGACGATCTGGGCCACTAAGGGCATGAGGCATCATAGTTGGTATCAGAGCAATTTCCTACTACCCTACCTCATATCGCCGTACGCCTGCCTCATTTGTCCAAGTAAGTTAGCTTTTGTTTTTCAAAGTTTAGTACATAAGTTGATGTTTAATTTATAATAAGAGATTATGGCTGCGCCACGAGACCCTCAGCAAATGCAAGAGGACCAACAGGCGAGTCTAGCTTTCGCCACCATGCGGCCAGACATCTATGACGGCAACCACCCACATGAACTCCCATACTAGATCCATCATATGGAGGTTATCTTCGAGGCATGCTATATTCCACCACACCTACAGGTGATTCTGGCCAGTAGTAGACTGGAAAGACCAGCGCTGACCTGGGGGAACAGACGGCGTAGGATCGGGCATCCGGCGTAGTGGGCCGAATTATGCCACGACCTCCGTGATAGTACTCCACCAGCCCAAGACATAGACATATGGGAGGATATGCACGAGCGACGATACCAGATTTTCTCTGACACTTGGGATATCTATAAAGGAGAGACCATGGTGCACTATTGCCAGAGATTCCTGGATGTTATGTTGCCTCATATCCTTTAGGATAGACCTTTTCTGGAGATAGCTGACCTACTATGGGGAGAGATATTAGAGTATGTGGGAAACCTCGTTCCCTACCCTCCACCGCATAAAGACTTAAGGTGCCTTATCCAAGACATAGTGGACGCTGAGCGAGTAGCCCTCAACCCTGACCCGGCAGACGCAATACCCTAACCGGCCGACGAGGAGTTTACGGCTGAACCTCAGCGTGCAGTACCTGAAGCACCCGAGGACCACGAGAATCCGATGGAGGAACCCGAGCCAGTCCCTTAGTCTCCCGAGCATCACGAGGATGCTGATGATGACGAGGCTATCCCCAATGCCCAACCAGATGATGAGGGGGATGAACTCCATGATCATTTTAGCAACGGTGAATGGATGGGGATGTACGAACCCCAGATCATCATTGCTAGTGACGACGAGGGCAGTATCGTCTAGGGTGACAAAGATGAAGACCCCGAGGAGTCTCCTCTTAGCGACAATGAGGATGAGATGATGTCAGACGCTAAGTCTGGGATATCTTCTGAGTAGCAGTAACCTTTTTCATGGGAATTTTGTTTTGTAAATATAGAGGGGAAACAGTAGCTCCCCCGTCTGACTTAGTTAGTTGTACTTTATGGGATCGTATTTTGAGAAGTGTGTGTCACTCTCGCCAAACTAAAAGCATGTACATATATTTTTGAGTATTTTATGAAAAGAAGTGTCATTTTGCCTTAAGGGCCTAAATATGATTTTTACAAGAATGATCAAGTATAATAAGAGTGCAGGATGGTTCCTGGCACTCAGATGATGTCCCAATATGATGTGGTAATCGTATTAAACGTCACAAAAGTAAGAAGAGAAAGGAAAGATACAATATGTATAATTATATCCATGATGTTTAAATAGAATTGTTCAGTAAGAAAGAAAATGATATGTAATACAAGTCCTAAGTACAAAATTTAAGGAATTTATATTCTCTTTCCTGTTATGTGATAGGGTTACATAGAAATAATGGCAAGAACAAGAGCTCAGACCAACCAACCTACACGAGACGACGAGCTAATGGCACATCTTGCAACGATGCAAGAAATGATGTTAAATCAACAACGGGAGCTTAACCAACTCAGGGAGCAAATGAACCAACAACAATAAGCACCAAAATAGGTAGAGGTGCTAACCTAAGCAGCTCCAATAGTCCCCAACACACCTAGAGAGTAGGCAACCCCACCAGTCTAGACCTCACCGCACCATCAGCTGTGGCTGCTCTCGCGGCAGCCAACGTTCTTATGCCAACTTTGAGAGATGGCGACTTATACAAACGATACAGGTGCATGAAGGTGTCAAAATTTGAAGGGACGACAAATCCTATTGAAGCAGATGACTGGTTGACTGACGTCCAGGTCATTCTAGACCTAATAGGACTTATAGAAAGAGAGAAAGTATTATGCGCATCCCTAGCCCTACGTAAAGGAGCACGCCAGTGGTGGAAGACTGTGGCTATTAGAAGGGATATTAATGTAATGAACTGGGTAGACTTCCTCACCGAGTTCAGGGAGATATACTTCAACAATGAAGCCCTAGTAGTCCAACAGGATGAATTCAATAATTTACGCCAAGGAGGCATGACGGTTATGGAGGCCATAAGGAAGTTTGAGCAACTGGCTCGACTTTGCCCCTACTTAGTGCCAACCAAGAAAGAAAAAGTCCAGAGGATGCTGAAAATGTTCCAGATAGACATTGCAGTCCAAGTCTGTAGCGGCAGCCATGGGCCTGTAACCGTGGTCGAATGTGTCAACAGGGCCATCTAGGTCGAATATTAGTTAGTCCAAGACAAGGAGAGAAGGGTCCATATCTTCAAGTCAAAGAGAAAAGAGAAGATCAGTCGAAGCAGATCAAGGGAAGGCTGAATTCTGACTCACAGCACAAGCATAAGGGGTAGAACACAGGGGCCAGCCAACACCACAGACAGTCTAACCACAACAACAACAAAAGAAAAGGAAACCAGAGTAACCAGGGGTAGCAGAGGAACTTCCCCCAAAAGAAGCACAACCTTAGAGGAAATGGCAACCAACACCTACCTTGTCCTAAGTGTGGGAAGAACCATCCCAGAGAATGCTGTCAGGGCACCAGCAGCTGTTACATATGTGGCAAGGAAGGCCACTTTACCAAGCATCGTCACTCAAACCTGCAGAATCAATTAGGCCAAGCCCGCCCTACTAGTGGATAGCTGCATGGCACCTAAGGAAGAATTGAAGGCCTGTCAATCAACCAAGGCAGATTAGAAGCTCTACAGCTACAGCGGAGGATTTATACCTTCACTTGTGAGGAGGCAGAGGCCGGAACCTCGACCGTGGTGACAAGTCAGCTTTCTATCACGAACTTCTCTGTACTAGTTTTATTTGATTCTGAAGCAACACATTCATTCACATCATCAGAGTTTGCTAGGAAGATAGGCCAAAACGTAGATAGAATGAACCAAACTTTTCAAACTGCTCTTCCTTCCATGAAGTTGTGTTGTCTAATTACTGGCTACGCTACGTACCAATAATTATCTGTGGATGGGAGCTAAGTATCAACCTGATCATCCTCGACATGCATGGTTATGACGTGATAGTAGGGATGGATTTCCTCACCAAGTACCACGCTGCCATAAACTGTTGGAGACGAGAGGTTGCCTTCAAGCCAGTCGGACACGAGAAGTTTGTCTACGAGGGTTTATCACTAAAACAACCCAAGATGATGATATCGGCTATGAAGGCTCATAAGCTTCTATCCAGTGGATGCACTAGATTTGTCGCACACATTGTAGACAAGACTTAGGAGGCAGAGACAGGACCAGACAACGTACCAGTAGTTTGAGAGTTTGTGGAAGTGCTCCTTAAAGATCTTCCAGGACTTCCACTGGAGTAAGAGATTTCGTTTGAGATTGAATTATTACCAAGATCAGCCCCTATATCTAAGGCCCCGTATAGAATGGCCCCAGTAGAGCTAAAGGAACTCCAGACCTAGTTGAAGGATCTGATGGACAAATGATTCATCCGACAGAGCTGTGTGCCATGGGGAGCGCCTGTCTTATTCGTTAAGAAGAAGGATTGAACGTTGAGAATGTGTATTAATTACAGGGAGTTGAACAAGATCACAATAAAGAACAAGTATCTGTTGCCACGGATCGATGATCTATGCAACGAGCTCTGAGGCACTGCCATATTTTCTAAGATTGACCTATGTTCCAAGTATCACCAGCTACGAATAAGGGATGAAGACATACCCAAGACTCCTTTCTGAACTCGATATGGACACTATGAGTTCCTTGTCATGTCATTTGGGTTAACGAATACTCCCGCAGTTTTCATGGACCTAATGAATCGCGTCTTCAAGGAGTTCTTAGACAAGTTTGTCATTGTATTCATTGATAACATACTTATATATTCTAAGACAAAGGAGGAGCACAAGGAGCATCTACGAGCCATTCCTCTCAAGTTAAAGGAGTATCAACTATATGCTAAATTTTCCAAATACGAATTTTGGCTGGAGAAGGTCCATTTTCTTGGCCATGTGGTCTCCGAAAAAGGCATATCAGTAGATCCCACAAAGGTCGAGGCAATTAGTGACTAGCCGACTTCGAAGAACGTAACAAAAATTCACAGCTTCTTAGAATTAGCGGGATATTATCAATGTTTCATTGAAGGATTCTCAAAGCTAGCCGCACCACTCACAGCACTGACTAAGAAGGAAAAGAAGTATGAGTGGACTGACAAGTGCGAGAAAAGCTTCTAGGAGTTAAAAAGTAGACTCACGAGTGCTCTAATTTTAACCATATCGGATGCTGGACAAGGAAATTTTGTGATTTAACCAAGACCGAGTTAGGAGCTGTACTGATGCAGAGTGGTAAAATGGTTGCATATGCTTCGCGATAACTCAAGAACCACGAACGAAATTACTTGATGCATGGCTTGGAGCTTACAGCGATCGTTTTTGTGCTCAAAATATGGAGGCACTATCTACATGGTGTCAAGTGTGAGATCTGCACACACCATCAGAGCCTCAAGTATATCTTCACATAGAAAGAGCTCAACATGAGGCAGAGAAGATGGCTGGAACTAGTAAAGGATTACGATTGTGAAATCCTATATCATCCAGGGAAGGCAACTAAGGTGGCCGATGCATTAAGTAGGAAGCATACCTCGTCACTCATGGCAATCTATGTCTTGCCAGAGACACTACAAAAGGAGATACGTAACAGTGAAATTGAGATTTTAACAGGGAGGTTGTCTGAACTGACCCTCTAATCTATGCTACAAGAAGAAATTAAAGCTAGCCAACACCTCAATTCGACCATAATCAAGCTTAAAAAGGAGGCAATAGAGGGATAGAGTTTAGATTTTCAAGTCTCTAAGGATAGCACGCTCTATTTCTGAGATAGAGTATGTGTTCCAAAGAAGGAAGAACTCAGAAAAAGAATCCTATCAGAGGCCTACGACACGCCATACTTTGTACATCTAGGGGTAAATAAGATGTAGCAGGACCTAAAGGAGAGCTTTTGGTGGTCGGGAATGAAAAACGATGTCATCAAATTTGTTGCAAAGTGCCTCACCCGCCAGAAAATCAAAGTAAAACATCAGTGACCGGGAGGAGAAATGCAAAAGATTGAGCTACCGGAGGGAAATGAGAGTAGATCACAATGGATTTCATGGTCGGATTACCCAGGACATCAAGCAGAAACGATGCCATCTGGGTAATTGTAGATCAATTAATGAAATCAGCTCGATTTTTAACTATGAAGCTGAGCTATTCGGTGGAAAGGTTAGCCCATATGTACGAGGCTCAGATAGTAAGACTACACGATGTACCAAAATCGATCATCTCAGATCATGACAGTGTTAGGAAATACCCTAAGTATTAGAGACATTTTGATGTATTTATTTTGAACTGGACAATAAAATTATATATAGAGGTTATTTATTACATTGCTATTTGTCCTCGTTTTATTTACATGTTAAAGTAAATGTAAGCAAATATGGCTCCCTGACTGCTTGTGTTAAACTGTTAGAACGTTGCATGTAATGGACTTTTGTATGTGAGAAGACAATGTTCTAAAGTTAGCGGTCTAAACTATGGTCTGTAGTCTATGGGGTTAGACCAAGCATCTAACTCATGTTAAGACTATTATGTTGTCTAAAGCCTTGGAGGGGATGGTTTGTCTTGACTGTCTGGAGCTGGACTCCCAAGTAGAGACATAGATATGTTGCTTGGTGGTGACATATTAGACCGGGACTAAAGCGTGATTGATCTACGAAGTCCGCTTTGAGTGGATTGATCTGCTTTTGACGTTCATAGTATAGTAACCTTAATCCTGAGTAAAAGAACAACTTCATGTATATGACTTGTGTACTTTGATGTTCCAATGGCTAAAGCGTCTCAGAGGTAGTAAGCTTATAGCCCGGTTCATTGGGTTCATGACTTGTATACGATGAAGGGTTCGTTTATAGATATCGGAATCATAGCTCTAATGAGGAGTTAAGTGTATCCTCTTAAAGGCATTATACTGAATGTGAAAATAGAGAAGGCCTTGGGTCGTCTGCTGGGCGAATGACTTCTTATTCACATATGGTGAATAATCATTTTCTTAATTCGATAGTATAATGGAACTTTAAGATAGCCTGATCAGTAGGATTAAACAGACTTTTGCCTAAGGCTGATCATGGATATCATATGAGGGTTCTGCATACATGACAAGGTCATTGGACGATAGCTTGTCACAAGCTTACATAATACGGTATATAATTAGGAGTTTAGTTTCAGGTTTATAGTGGTGTGATTCTGAAATTAGTGATCATATGATTGAGTTGTTCGGTAAAGAATGATGATCATATGGATTTGCGGGAGCCCGATTATATATGTCCAATCAGTCCCTCTACTAGCTCCACATAATTCCTTAACGTTTGGTAAATTGATTTGTGTATGCTATTGGCTAGTTTATTATGCATGGATGGTGATGACATAGAATTAAGATGGTAGATAAGATTCTCTCCGGTTGGATTCAGATTTTGTTTTGGATAATAAAGTACACAATTATTCAAACTCCAAATAAAGTTACCATGATTTTATTTGAGATTGGATTGGAGTTGTAGAAAATTATCCATGAGAACAAGAATTTGAAATACAACTGTTTTTGTGGATTTTAAAATTTAAATTTTGAATTTTGAATTTTGAATTTTGAATTTTGAAATTTGAATTTGAAATTTAAATTTGAAATTTAAAATTTGAAATTTGAAATTTGAAATTTGAAATAAAAATTTGAAACTTGAAATTCAAATTTTGAATCACAGTCCAAGTGGGATTCGAATTTGTTGTGGTAAATCCACAAGGAATGAAATTCGAATTTGAGTTGGATATGGAGAGGATAATCTTGTTAGAATCCTACTTGAATTTTGAATCAAATCCTAACCAAATATGGATGAAAATTTTGAGGATTATCCTCAATGGATTTTCGAATTTTTGTGGATAAGGTTCAAGGAAAAATTCAAGTTTCAATCCCAGTTGAATTTGTATTCTCTCCTCCCAGATAGTGGCCGAATTTTTGGAATGAATGTCCTAGGAGATTTTCGGTTATTTTGGATAAGGATGAGATAAGATTCAAGCTTAAAAATCCTAATGGAATTTTGATTCTCCCTTATCCAAAAGTGGCCGAATTTTTGTGGAGATTTTCTCCTTTTAATTTTTGGATTTTTTGGTTGAAAAAAGGAGATAAAATTCTAGTTAAAATCTTGTTTAGATTTGGATTGGAATTATCCTAAAGTGGCAGAATTTATTGTTGGGATTTTCCCCTTGGAAAATTCAGATTTTTTACTTGTGGATAAGGGAGAATATCTTTTCCTAATCCAATTTGAATTCTAAGAATCACCTCGTGCAGGTCTATAAATAGAGGTCCTGCCACTCCAGTTCTCTCAGACCACAGACTTTCAGGTGAGCAGGCTTATTGTTGCACAGCCCACCGTGACAATAAGTTTTTTAGAGATCTGGGTGGTTGGAAGAAGACTAGCAGTGCTAGCATACCGATCGAGGTTCAGAGTGCCCACACACTCAGCCATTTGGGAATTGGAGAATAGTAGAGAAGGCTAGTTGGTTGAAGCCCTCCGGTCATTCTCCTCCTGCAGATTGGCATCCTTAAGGTATGAGTTTTAATTGTTGTTGGTTTATTATATATGGCATCATGAGATATTTAACGATCTAAAAATTTTTATTGTTCCGCTGCACCGCTCTGATACGTTCAAGCTTCAATGGGAACTAAGTTGAAATTTAGCGCAACCTTCCATCCTCAAACTGATGGCCAGTCCAAAAGAACCATTCAGACATTGGAGGATATGCTAAGAGTGTGTGCCCTAGATTTCAAAGGAAATTGGGATCAGAAGCTACCATTGATAGAGTTCTCACTGTAGGAAAATAAATCAGTAAAAACGTATCAGAGTGGCGCAGCGGAACAATAAAAAATTTTTAGATCGTTAAATATCTCATGATGCCATATACAATAAATCAACAACAATTAAAACTCATACCTCAAGGACGCCAACCTGTAGGAGGAGAATGACCGGAGGCTTCAACCAACTAGCCTTCTCTACTATTCTCCAATTCCCGAATGGCTGAGTGTGTGGGCACTCTGAACCTCGATCGGTATGCTAACACTACTAGTCTTCTTCCGACCACCCATATCTCTAAAGAACTTTATTGTCACGATGAGCTGTGCAACAATAAGCCTGCTCACCTGAGAGTCTGTGGTCTGAGAGAACTGGAGTGGCAGGACCTCTATTTATAGACCTGCATGAGGTGATTCTCTGAATTTGAATTGGACTAGGAAAAGATATTCTCCCTTATCCATAACCATAAAATCCGAATTTTTCCATGGGAAAATCCCAACAATAAAATTCAGTTTTTTAAGGATAAAACCAATCCAAATCTAAACAATATTTCAACTAGAATTTTATCTCCCTTTTTCAACCAAAAAATCCAAAATTTCCTAGGAGATTTTTCTCCAAATATTCGGCCACATTTAGGATAAGGGAGAATCAAAATTCCACTAGGATTTTCAAGCTTGAATCTTATCTCAACCTTATCCAAAATAACCGAATTTTCTTAGGAGATTTCCTCCATAATTTTGGCCACTTTTCAGGGAAGGAGAGAATCCAAATTCAACTAGGAATGAAACTTGAATCTTCCCTTGAACCGTATCCACAAAAACCGAAATTCCATTGAGGATTGTCCTCAAAAATTTCGTCCACTTTTGTTAGGATTTAGATTCAAAATTCAAGTAGGATTCTAACAAGATTATCCTCTCCAAATCCAACTCAAATTCGAATTTCAAACCTTGTGGATTATCCACAACAAATTCGAATCCCACTTGGACTGTGATTCAAAATTTGAATTTCAAATTTCAAATTCGAATTTCAAATTCAAATTTCAAATTTCAAATTTCAAATTTAAAATTTAAATTTCAAATTCAAATTTCAAATTCAAATTTCAAATTCAAAATTCAAAATTCAAATTTCAAAATTCAAATTTCAAAATCCACAAGACGGTTGTGTTTCAAATTCTTGTTCTCATGGATAATTTTCAACAACTCCAATCCAGTCTCAAATAAAATCATGGCAACTTTATTTGGAGTTCGAATAATTGTGTATTCTATTATCCAAAATAAAATCTGAATCCAACCGGAGAGAATCTTGTCTACCATCCTAATCCTGTGTCATCACCATCCATGCATAATAAACTAGCCAATAGCATACACAAATCAATTTGCCAAACATTAAGGAATTATGTGGAGCTAGTAGAGGGACTGATTGGACATATATAATCGGGCTCCCGTGATTCCATATGATCATCATTCTGTACCGAACAACTCAATCATATGATCACTAATTTCAGAGTCACACCACTATAAACCTGAAACTGAACTCCCAATTATATACCGTATTACGTAAGCCTGTGACGAGCTACTATCCAATGACCTTGTCATATATGCAAAACCCTCATATGATATCCATGATCATCCTTAGGTCAAAGTCCGTTTAATCATACTGATCAGGCTATCTTGAAGTTCTATTATACTACCAAATTAAGAAAATGATTATTCACCATATGTGAATAAGAAGTCATCCGCCCAGTAGACGACCCAAGGCCTTGTCCATTTTCATATTCCGTATAATACCTTTAAGAGGATACCTTTAACTCCTTAGAGTTATAATTCCGATATCTGCAAACAAACCCTTCATTGTATACAAGTCGTGCACCCAACGAACCAGTCTATAAGCTTACTACCTCTGAGACGCTTTAGCCATTGGAACATCAAAGTACACAAGTCATATACATGAAGTAGTTCATTTACTCAGGATTAATGTTATTGCATAATGAATGTCAATAGCAGATTGATCCACTCATAGCAGACTACGTAGATCAATCACGCTTTAGTCTCGATCTAATATGTCACCTCCAAGCAACATATCTATGTCTCTACTTGGGAGTCCAGCTCCAGACAGTCAAGACAAACCGTCCCCTCCAAGGTTTTAGACAACATAATAGTCTTAACATGAGTTAGATGCTCGGTCTAACCCCATAGACTACAGACCATAGTTTAGACCGCTAACTTTAGAACATTGTCTTCTCGCATACAAAAGTCCATTGCATGCAACGTTCTAACAGTTTTAACACAAGCAGTCAATGAGCCATATTTGTTTACATTTACTTTAACATGTAAATAAGACGAGGACAGATAGCAATGTAATGAATAACCTCTATGTATAATTTTATTATCCAGTTCAAAATGAATACATCAAAATGTCTCTAATACTTAAGGCATTTCCTAACAATCTCCCACTTGCCCTAAGCCAGTAGATGTGCCATGTTACGCATCCCCATCGCCTCTACATGCCTCTCAAAGTTTCTAGCCCCCAAAGTCTTAGTAAAGGGATCATTGATGTTGTCCTCGGACGCGATCTTACATACATCCACTTGTCCTGTCTCCACATGCCCTCTAATAATGTGATATCTCCGATCAATGTGCTTGGTCCTCTTGTGGTGCTGAGATTCCCTTGTGTTGGCAATAGCCCTTGTATTATCACAGTAAAGTATGATAGGCTTGTCAACACCCGGAATGACCTCAAGGTCTCTAAAGAACTTGCGGAGACAAACCGCTTCTTTAGATGCCTCAGCCGCAGCCACATACTCAACCTCCATAGCAGAGTCAGCTGTGCAGCCCTGCTTCATGCTCCTCCACACAATGGTGCCTCCTCCGAGTAAAAACACTGATCCAGATGTTCATTTCCTCGAATCCTTATAAGTCTGGAAGTCTGAGTCCGTGTATCCTACAGGTGTTAGGTCCCCGCCAGAATACACCAGCATATAATCCCTCGTTCTCTTAAGATACTTGAGTATATGCTTTACAGCTTGCCAGTGCTTGGTTCCAGGATTTGCTTTATATCGACTCACCATACCTATTGCAAAACATATGTTTGGACGAGTGCAAAGCATAGCATACATAAGGCTACCCACAGCGGATGCATAAGGGACCTTACTCATACGCTCTCTTTCTTCCGATGTATTGGGACAGTCATCCAATGAAAGAGTTAGACCGACAATAGAAGGTTGTGAGCCTTTCTTTGCCTCTTGCATTGCATATTTGTCAATTATTTTATCTATGTATGAAGCTTGGGATAATGCTATCATTTTTTTCTTTCGATCTCTGAAGAGACGAATGCCTAGAACATAATTAGCTTCTCCCAAGTCCTTCATGTCAAACTGTTGGTGTAACCAAAGCTTGACCGATGATAAGTTCCCTACATCATTCCCAATGAGTAGTATATCATCGATATACAGTATCAAAAAGACCACTTTTCCATCCTTAATACGTTTATAAACACAAGGTTCATCAACGTTCTGCTCAAAACCAAATGTCTTAATCGCTTGATCAAACCTCTGGTTCCATGAGCGTGATGCTTGCTTTAATCCATAAATGGATCTAAGCAACTTGCAGGCTTTCCTTTCTTGGCCTTTCGCTATGAACCCTTTGGGTTGTATCATATAGATACACTCTTCAAGATGGCCATTCAAGAATGCCGTCTTGACATCCATTTGCCAGATCTCGTAATTGAGAGCCGCAGCAATGGACAGAAGAATACGGATAGACTTCAGCATAGCAACAGGTCAAAAGGTTTCATCGTAATCGATTCCAGCCTTTTGCGTGTATCCCTTTGCAACCAGTCTAGCTTTGAAAGTTTCCACTCTCCCTTCCGCGTCCTTCTTTCTTTTGTAGACCCATTTGCATCCAATGGGTTTTATCCCATCCGGCAAATCTACAAGTTCCCAAACAGAGTTGGATTTCATAGAATCCATCTCATTGTTCATAGTCTGTTTCCAAGATTTAGAATCAACATCATTTACAACTTCATCATAAGTGAACGGATTATCCTCATGCTCATGAGCCTCGGCCTGGTATACCTCAGCATCATACATGAAGAAATTAGGTTTCTTAGAAACCCTCCCACTACGACGAGGCACCCTAAATTATTGATCGTCTGCAGGTCTTTCACTGGAACTCGGACTTGCGTCCAAGACTAAAATCTGTGGAGCAGTTCTTTCACCCGATAACTCCTCTAGCACCACTTTGCTTCGAGGCTTAAAGTCATTCATGTGACTTTCCTCCAAGAATGTCGCATGGGTTGAGACAATGACTTTTTGTTCCTTCGGGTTATAGAACAGACCTCGTTTAGTTCCTTTTGGATACCCTACAAACATGCATAATTCTGATCTTGGTTCCAACTTTTTCGCATCTCCATCCAGTACATGTGCCGGGCAGCCCCATATTCTCATATGTCCAAGGGAGGGCTTCCTGCCACGCCACAATTCATACGGAGTTCTGGGAATTGATTTGCTCGGAACCTGGTTCAGAATATAGCACACCGTTTGTAAAGCATATCCCCAAAATGATAATGGCAGCGTTGAATAACTCATCATGGACCGTACCATATCCAATAAGGTCCTGTTTCTCCTTTCAGCTACACCATTTTGTTGTGGAGTACCAGGTGCAGTCAATTGGGATAATATCCCGTTCTCTACAAGATGTCCTAGAAATTCATCGGAGAGGTATTCGCCACCTCGATCAGATCAAAGTGTCTTTATGGATTTATCTAATTGCTTTTCCACTTCCGCACGATATTCTTTGAACTTGTCAAAAGTTTCGCTCTTGCGATGCATCGGATACACATATCCATACCTCGAGTAATCATCTATAAAAGAGACATAATACTCGAACCCTCCTCGTGCTGTGATGTTCATGGGGCCACATACGTCAGTGTGCACAATTTCTAAGAGCTCCTGAGCCCTTGCACCCTTAGCTCCAAAAGACCTCTTAGTCATTTTACCCTCTAGACAAGACTCACATTGGGGAAGTCGTACCTCCTCCAGAGATTCCAGAGGACCGTCTTTCACCAATCTTTGAATCCTATCTTGATTAATATGACCAAGTCTTAAATGCCAAAGATACGCCTTGTTAGAGTGAGAAATTTTTCAACCTTTTAGAGTTATCAATTAATTCAGTGTCAAGCAGTGAGTACATCTTTGGTTTGATCAAATATAGGTTTCTATCCATCCATCCAGAACAGATAAAAGACTTATTTCTATGAATATCAATTCTTTTACTAAAAGAAATTGAATAAGAATCCTTTATTAAACAAGCTACCAATATAAGGTTCCTCCTAAAATTAGGAACATAAAAACAGTCTTTTAATAAAATAAACCTAAATTGATCAAAATAAAGGTAAACATCTCCCACTGCCTTAGCCACCACAAAGCTACCATCTCCAGTCTGCAACGAGAGGCTCCTATCATGTAGACTTTTCGTTTCCACAAACCCTTGCATAGAAACACAAACATGATTAGTGGCACCCGAATCAATGACCCAAGTGTCTTTCGATTCTTCCACCAAACACGGTTCCAAGTAATGAAGTTCCTTACCTTCCTTGCCCTTGGCGGCTAGGAATTCCCGGCAAGCCTTCTTGAAGTGACCTACCTTCCCACAATGGAAGCATTTGGACTTTTTAGGGTCTTTTGGCTTCTTGTTCTTCTTCTTCTTCTTCCCGTCTGAGACAGGAGGATTAGAAGAACTAGAAGCCACTTGCTTCTTATTTGGCCTCTTCCTCTTCCGTGAGGGATTGGAAGATTCTGCCAAATTGGCCTCACCTTTAGGTCGGACCACATCCTCATCCCTGATCATCCGCTCATAAGCCTGTAGTTGCTTCATGAGCTCGGTTAGTCCTAACTCCTTTGTCGCCAGATTGTATGCGGCCTTAAACCCCACAAAATCTTTAGACAGAGTCTTGAACACCATCTCGATCTGGGTGTTGTAGTCCAACTCAGCACCATTCTCGGCAGCCTCAGCGAAGAATCCCATTAGAGTGATCATATGGTCCTTCACCGGAGTACCCGCCTTTTGCTTAGAGTTCATAATGCCGGTGATAGCGGATTGTCGAGCCAATTTTTCTTGGCCTCCGAACATGTCCTCCAGATTTTCCATGATCTCCCCAGCAACTTGATAAGTCTCA
Organism: Antiaris toxicaria; assembly: GCA_035233585.1. Classification (NCBI taxonomy): domain Eukaryota; kingdom Viridiplantae; phylum Streptophyta; class Magnoliopsida; order Rosales; family Moraceae; genus Antiaris; species Antiaris toxicaria. The sequence continues at coordinate 60,138,730 of CP141154.1, read as the reverse complement.
TGCTGCTTTTGTAAAGCACTCGTCATGCTAGCAAGGATATAGCATCGAGCTATCTCATTGGATTCTCTCCAACGAGTATAGGCAACCGGGACCTCCTCAATCGGTGTGTCAGGTTTTGGCCCTGTGGGCATGGTTCGTCCAGTACGAACTTGTGTCTCTCGCAGCTGAGAACTATTAACAGATTTCTTTTCCAATCCTTATAATTATCGCCATTCAGTTTATTCTCAATAGGTATTAAAATGAGGGGTGTCGGTGACATTTTGAACTGAAATAAAATTATACTAGACATCATTGCAAAGCCCAAGCAAATATACAGATAATTTAGCAAATAAAACATACAAGTATGTTCCTATATGAAACTTGAAAAACATGTAGCATTGCAACGGTAATTCTCAGCACCTATTGCCCCAAGCTACCGAGGGGTGGTCATGAAAACAAATAGCCGGAACATGGACCCCGTCCAATTAATATATGCTGCCTTAAATCTCTAAGGTTAAGACATATATTAATAATCGCTTATTTGGCCACCAGTTTAGTTAACAGAGCTTCTAGGGAAGGTTAATAACTAAACGAGTCTTGAGTGTATAACCATTGTTTACGTAGCCCGATCCACGTCCTACCAAGCCACCGAGGGGTGGTCATGAATAGGATCGTACCCGAACACGTTTTCCACATAGGAGATCCAATCTAGTATACCAGCGGCGGTAAATACCTACCGAGGGGTGTGGTCAGGGTAGAACTGACGCGAGGCATTACCATGCTTTCACATTTGGATCAACAATGGAGGCCGTGGGTTTTGTTTGAAACCCTCTCCCACTCAATATTTTGAAAAACATGCAATTTTTGACAAATTATGTATGATCAATATAGTATGAGCGGCACTCACTTATCCTATATGACATGTTATCAAATATGCATACAAAACATCCATCAATACATATTTATACATCCATGACATATCACATAAAAAATAATTGACAGAATAACCAAGCCATGGTTCCATCCTAAAACAAAGAAAATAAAGATTACAAAATTCCATCCAAAGCATTCTTTGGGTCTTGAATTTTGTTCCGTCTTCTTGTATCCATCTTTATGTAGCCTCTCCATTTATTTCTCATCCTAAGAATTATTTAAAATATAAATCTCCAAAAATTTAAATTTCAAATTCAAATTCCAAATTCGAATTTCAAATTCAAATTTTAAACAATTTTAAACATCATGCATAATAATATGTAATTTCAAATTTTCAATTACATATTTTTAAACATGATTTAAAATTAAATCTCTTATTTAAAAATCAAAATTTTCTGATTTTTTAGACCGTCGCACCGCCGCCCCCGAAGGCGACAGCCGCCATGGGCAGCCACCAGCCCCCAGCCCCCAGCCCCAAAGGGGCTGGCAGCCCACGGCTGCCCCTTTTGTGCAGCCTTGCCAGGTTGCAGGCCAAGCTTGCAGCGCCAGGCTACACACTTAGGCTGGGCGCAGCAGCCAGCAGGCTGCAAGCAGCGCTTGCAGCCAGAGGCTGCACGCCCAGGCTACGGCTAGCCTTGGGCAGGCCACGGCCACCCTTGGCTGCAGGCCACCAAGGCCCGTCGGCCTATCCCAAGGGGTCGTGTCTCGATTTTCATGCCATATTCCAATTTACCTATTAGGATCTCCAAAAATTAATTTGAATCCCAATTAAATTGAAATTTTCCACACAATCAAAATTTCAACCTTTAAATCAAATTTAACTTTTGGGAAAAAATAAATTACGGTCTTCAATCTTCAATCTCCTCTAAGAATAATTACATAAAATTTCCTAAACCGTTTCTGGTGTACAAAAATTCTAACCATAAAAATTCTAAGAGACAAAAATTAAAATCCATGGGAAAATTACAGTGTTAATAAACTGCTCCCATGGTTACATAAAAATTCCTAGATACAATTTTTCTAAATTCCAAGGAACCATAACCGGTATAAACAAGCTTGCCTATAATAATTCAAAAAATTAAAATAACACATACTTTATACATAATCCATGATAACAACTTAAAGGAACCCTAGAATGCCACACTCTAAATATCAAATCCATACATAAATAAAAAGACTAAGTAATTGTCTAATTTATGCACATGGCATAGTTATGAGACGGCTCTGATACCAATTGTAGGAAAATAAATCGGTAAAAACATATCAGAGTGGCGCAGCGGAACAATAAAAAATTTTTAGATCGTTAAATATCTCATGATGCCATATACAATAAATCAATAACAATTAAAACTCATACCTCAAGGACGCTAATCTGCAGGAGGAGAATGACCGGAGGCTTCAACCAACTAGCCTTCTCTACTATTCTCCAATTCCCGAATAGCTGAGTGTGTGGGCACTCTGAACCTCGATCGGTATGCTAACACTACTAGTCTTCTTCCGACCACCCATATCTCTAAAGAACTTTATTGTCACGATGAGCTGTGCAACAATAAGCCTGCTCACCTGAGAGTCTGTGGTCTGAGAGAACTGGAGTGGCAGGACCTCTATTTATAGACCTGCATGAGGTGATTCTCTGAATTTGAATTGGACTAGGAAAAGATATTCTCCCTTATCCATAACCATAAAATTTGAATTTTTCCATGGGAAAATCTCAACAATAAAATTCAATTTTTTAAGGATAAAACCAATCCAAATCTAAACAAGATTTTAACTAAAATTTTATCTCCCTTTTTCAACCAAAAAATCTGAAATTTCCTAGGAGCTTTTTCTCCAAATATTCGACCACATTTAGGATAAGGGAGAATTAAAATTCCACTAGGATTTTCAAGCTTGAATCTTATCTCAACCTTATCCAAAATAACCGAATTTTCTTAGGAGATTTCCTCCATAATTTCGACCACTTTTCAGGGAAGGAGAGAATCCAAATTCAACTAGGAATGAAACTTGAATCTTCCCTTGAACCTTATCCACAAAAACCGAAATTCCATTGAGGATTATCCTCAAAAATTTCGTCCACTTTTCTTAGGATTTAGATTCAAAATTGAAGTAGGATTCTAACAAGATTATCCTCTCCAAATCCAACTCAAATTCGAATTTCAAACCTTGTGGATTATCCACAACAAATTCGAATCCCACTTGGACTGTGATTCAAAATTTGAATTTCAAATTTCAAATTCGAATTTCAAATTCAAATTTACAATTTCAAATTTAAAATTTAAATTTTCAATTTCAAATTCGAATTTCAAATTCAAATTTCAAATTCAAATTTCAAATTCAAATTTCAAATTTCAAATTTCAAAATTCAAATTTCAAAATCCACAAAACGGTTGTGTTTCAAACTCTTGTTCTCATGGATAATTTTCTATAACTCCAATCCAATCTCAAATAAAATCATGGCAACTTTATTTGGAGTTCGAATAATTATGTACTCTATTATCCAAAACAAAATCTGAATCCAACCAGAGAGAATCTTGTCTACCATCCTAATCCTGTGTCATCACCATCCATGCATAATAAACTAGCCAATAGCATACACAAATCAATTTGCCAAACGTTAAGGAATTCTATGGAGTTAGTAGAGGGACTGATTGGACATATATAATCGGGCTCCCGTGATTCCATATGATCATCATTCTGTACGGAACAACTCAATCATATGCTCACTAATTTCAGAGTCACACCACTATAAACCTGAAACTGAACTCCCAATTATATACCGTATTACGTAAGCCTGTGACGAGCTACTATCCAATGACCTTGTCATATATGCAAAACCCTCATATGATATCCATGATCAGCCTTAGGTCAAAGTCCGTTTAATCCTACTGATCAGGCTATCTTAAAGTTCCATTATACTACCGAATTAAGAAAATGATTATTCACCATATATGAATAAGAAGTCATCCGGCCAGCAGACGTCCCAAGGCCTTGTCCATTTTCACATTCAGTATAATGCCTTTAAGAAGATGCCTTTAACTCCTTAGAGCTATGATTCCGATATCTGCAAACAAACCCTTCATCGTATACAAGTCATGCACCCAACGAACCGGTCTATAAGCTTACTACGTCTGAGTCGCTTTAGCCATTGGAACATTAAAGTACACAAGTCATATACATGAAGTAGTTCATTTACTCAGGATTAAGGTTATTGCATAATGAATGTCAGAAGCAGATTGATCCACTCATAGCGGACTATGTAGATCAATCACGCTTTAGTCCCGGTCTAATGTGTCACCTCCAAGCAACATATCTATGTCTCTACTTGGGAGTCCAGCTCCAGACAGTCAAGACAAACCGTCCCCTCCAAGGCTTTAGACAACATAATAGTCTTAACATGAGTTAGATGCTCGGTCTAACCCCATAGACTACCGACCATAGTTTAGACCGCTAACTTTAGAACATTGTCTTCTCGCATACAAAAGTCCATTGCATGCAACGTTCTAACAGTTTTAACACAAGCAGTCAGTGAGCCATATTTGCTTACATTTACTTTAACATGTAAATAAGACGAGGACAGATAGCAATGTAATGAATAACCTCTATGTATAATTTTATTATCCAGTTCAAAATGAATACATCAAAATGTCTCTAATACTTAGGGCATTTCCTAACACTCACACAATAACAGCTACCATTCCTCAATCAGAATGGCACCGTATGAGGCACTTTACGGAAGGAAATGTAGTTCTTCGGCGCATTAGCATGAAACTGGAGCGAAACAGCTCACTAGCACGGACTTCATCAAGAGCACAACAGAAGATGTGAAGCTTATATGAGAGAGACTGGATACGGCTGATAGTCACCAGAAGAGTTACGCAGATAAACGACAGAGGCCTCTCGAATTTCAGGAAGGAGATTCAGTTTTTCTCAAGGTAGCACCCATGAGGGGGGTGATGCGCTTTGGGAAGAAAGGAAAGCTCAGTCTTAGATATATAGGACCCTTCGAGATTCTCAAAAGAGTAGGGAAGGTAGCCTACAGATTACCACTTCCCCCTGAACTAGCAACAGTGCATAATGTGTTCCACGTCTCAATGTTGAAGAAGTATGTACCTGACAGCTCCTACATTTTAATTCAAGAACCAGTGGAAGTACACACCGATCTGACCTATGAAGAAAGACCCGTGTGAATTCTAGCTAAGGAAGATAAACTCCTTAGGAATAAAGTTATCCCACTTGTAAAGGTGTTGTGGTGGAATCACAACCTAGAAGAAGCCACATGGGAACGAGAAGAGGATATGAGAAGAGGCTTCCCCGACTTATTCTAATTTTCGAGGATAAAAAATTTTGTAAGGGGGCCAGGTTTTAAGGACCACCTCATTCCTGTAACTTAGAATTTCAATTAATGATAAATTGAAGAATAAATTGACGCATTTTTGTGCAAAAATTGAAGAACATAGGCATGTACACGGCCATGTAAATGGCCATGTACTATCTGGACTGTGCACATGAAAATGGCCATGCAACTATACATGGCCACGTAGGCAAACGTGGTCATGTACATGACCATGTAAGTGGCCATGTACCGTTGGTACTGTGCACATGCGCGAGGCCGTGTGAGTAAGCATGGCCGCGTAGGTGAACACGGTCAAGTACACGGCCATGTAAGTGATCGTGTATTGATCGGGCTGTTGGAATGTTAGAGGCCATGTAGGTGTACATGGCTGTGTATGTGACACGCCTAGGTACACGACCGTGTAAAAGGTCGTGTACCAATCGGTAAAATGAGTCTGTTCCAAGGCACGGCCGTGTTAAACAAGGCTTAACTGGTACATGCCCGTGTAGCCTTGTACACGCCTATGTAGGAGGCGTGTAAAAGGCCATGTAATGAGCAAAAAGTCACTATGCAGACCCTTAAAATACATGAAACCTAATTACTATGTAATAAGTAATTAAGTTGAAAAAAATACAATATAATTTTCAAGTGAATAGATTAAACAGGTACGGTACTATTTATTTCTATTCATAAAGTGAAAGGGTATAACTGATAGTGAATCTAGTCCACCCCATTATGTGTATAAATGTATGAAATACGCAGTATCAGGGAATTGGTTCAAATGACCATTTCCTGACACAAGACTGGTGAGTCGAGCACCAGAATGCTCGGACCAAACCTCTGAGCACAATAGCGACAAAAACCTTAGCAGGGTACAATATTAAGAAAATGGTCCAAATGACCTCATCTCGTCTAGAAACTAAGAAAATCGGAGTCAGAATACTCAGACTAGTTAGTTAGAACAGAAAGCGATGAATAGTGAATAGTGAAAAATGTAGTGTCAAGTTACTGGCCAAGACGGCCTTAATTTAACTTAAAACTGTTAGATCCATAGTCAACAGACCCAATTTGGTCAATTGGGCACAAAATGTGAATTTTAGTATGGGAGATACGTAGTATCCGGATGAGGGTCAAGACGACCTTTACTCACCCCGAAACTGATATATTTTGACTCAAGACGCCCAAATTAGTCAATCAGGCACCTAACACATTTTTTGAGATGGGATCACACAGATCTTGAAAATGGGTCCAAAGGACCCGGACGGACATAAGACTGATAAAATTGAAATCAGCACGTCCAAATTAGTCAAGAGAGACTGTGTCTAAAATTTTACCCGAAAACGCCTCGGTTTGCATGCGAAAGGACAACACAGTGCAGATACAACCACAATATTGGAAATGAATAGTAAATTTGTGTAGAATGGGCTCTTAGACAGTATGAACCAATTAGAAATCATCAATGTAAAAATCGGATTCAGAAAATCGGATTTCCATACGAAAATTAGAACACCACCAAGATAGGACTGAAAACCGCAGTAGAAAACTGGACTGCGAAGAAAGCAATGCAGATGAAAATTTTCAGCCCCAAAAACTATGGATGCTAGCTGGAAAACCAGCTGGCTTTGGGCTGATAAAAACCCCAAAAAAGCATGAATAGAAAAATAGGGAAAGAGGACACAAAAACCCATTAAATTACAATTCCTTTTCCATCACCATTCCATCACCTTACTTCAAGCAAATCTTAATATCTTTTCCCTTAAATTGCAGCAGCACATTCGGTGGGAATGGCTAAAAAGGGACAAAAATTTGTCCCCAAATTTACCTAAAGATGGCTTGATTAATTAAGCTTAAGTTGGTTAAGCTTGCTTAGAGTTTTCCTATAAAACGGGTGACCTTACCTTAGCTTATGTTTCTTTCATTTCACACCTCCAAAAGAACAAAACTCTCTCTCTCTCTCTTTTCCAAGTAGCAGCCGACCACTTTCATAGCCCCAAAACCACCATTTTTCAAGACCAAAATTTTGCCAAAAATTTACCAAAAGCCAACCTCTTCAAGCTTGTGTTAGGAGGATTCGATCCAAGTCGTTCTAAGGCACCAAGGGTAAGTTTTCAAAATCCAATCCTTGTAGTATTTAGTTTTTGTTTTGGTTTGATTTTTAAGAGAAAAATTTTCGTATTGTTTCTAGTAAAAACCAACCTCATTCCCCTTGGTTTCCACAACCACTTTGTCCTGAAGCCTAGCTTGGATTTGTGCTTGAACCATAGCACAAGAGGTAAGAACCAAAACCTTCCCCTTTTGTGATTTAGTGATTTTAAGTTTTTGATCAAGACCATTTATGTGTATTTATTCATGCAAATGGTTTGTAAAAATTTAATTTTAAGCCCTTAAGTTTCCATTTTTAAATTTATGTGGGTGTGGTTGTGTTTACAATTTTTACAAATGCCTATTGTATGTGTGATGCTACAAACATTTAGGAATGTGGCTGGACATAAATCTGTCCCTAGGAAAGGCCATGGATTTTGGCCATTTTGACCTACTTAGTGTCTAAATTTTGGGATTTTGTAAAATGATATTTTAAGAAAATTTTGATACGGTCATTTTTTTGTCAAATAGCCCTTGGCCAAAAATGACGATACAATAGGGTTTTAGAGTGGTTTTCACTCAGTGCCCAAAACTTGGAAAAAAATCCAAACCCTAAAAAGTAGTCTCAGGTTTTATTAAAATTGGACCACTTATAATCTGAACTAGACATCAGGTTCAACACAAAAGTTGTAGATCTCATTGAGACCTTGAGAACAATGTATGCGTGTTTTAAAAATTTGGCCGTTTCGGGCGTTAAACAGAACCATTTTCAAAACAATGCAAAACTAGGAGTTTTTGCAAAAACTGGGCACATAGGCCACGGGTTTAGTAAGATTAGGGCTGGTTAGATTTAGAATTGAGCTCTAAGCTAAACATGAGATTTGTTCATCTCGTCGAGGACAAAAACTTTCATATTTTCCAAAATCACAAACAAAGTCGTTTCGACCCAGTTTCAAAATAGTTTTCAAAAGTGGTTCAAAACCACCTTTAAAATGCAAGTATCAAAAAATGTGTTTTACATACTTCAAATAAAATGTATTTTTAACACTTTAAAATATAAACATGGTTTTCATAAAAACATGCCCCACCTTCCAATGGGTGATAAGGGGACGGGTTCGAAATACATAATTTTACCAAGAATTTTATAAGGCAACCAAAATGATTTTTCTTAAATAAACAAAATCGTGTGTGTGGCCCGGTAGGCTATCGCACCAAACAAGCCTTAATAGACCTGTAGGCTACTACACTAAACAAGCCATAGTGGCCCGATGGGCTACTACACCAAACAAGGAATAGTAGCCTAGTAGGCTATCACACCTAAACAGGCAAGTAACCTGGCTGGTTACTACACCAAGTTTACGCATAGCAACCCGATAGGCCACCTAGTTACCAACACGCGAGGTAACCGGTTAGTTGACTGGTCGACAACCAGTCAAGGATCGAGTTTTGAACAACACCGTGAGGAAACGATGATTAATCTGTCAAGAAGACAGTTAATCAAACAACAATAGGAGTAAGATGCCAAATCCTCAAAGTAGGCCAATAGGGTATCGACGAGCCTCGGTACCACATAGAAACACGAGTAATGGTCACTAACAGTATTAGTGACTCGACGGAGGTGCTGATAAGATACGTTATTGATGATAGGTGGTAACCTGTGAGCTGATAGAGGCGTGAGTACGAGTACGCATTTGCTTGCAATTAGGTAAGTATAACTTCGCCTACAGTATGAATGAAAATGATGTTAAAATGATGTTTTAACAGTATATTAAGTATTTATGCCCTGCACACATTGATACACAACATAGTTAGGAGCATATACTTTCTTAATCAAGTAGATGTTAGGAAATGCCCTAACCATGAGAGACATTTTGATGTATTTATTTTGAATTGGATAATAAAATTATAATATAGAGGTCATTCATTACATTACTGTTTGTCCTTATTCTATTTACATGTTAAAGTAAATGTAAGCAAATATGGCTCACTGACTGCTTGTGTTAAAACTGTTAGAACGTTGCATGCAATGGACTTTTGTATGCGAGAAGACAATGTTCTAAAGTAAGCAGTCCTAACTAAGGTCTGTATTCTATGGGGTTAAACCGAGCATCTAACTCATGTTAAGACTATTATGTTATCTAAAGCCATGGTGGGGATAGTTTATGTTGATTATCCGGAGCATAGACTCCTAAGTAGAGATATAGATATGTTGCTTGGTGGTGACATATTAGACCAGGACTAAAGCGTGATTATCTACATAGTCCGCTATGAGTGGATCAATCTGCTTTTGATGTTCATTATGCAATAACCTTAATCCTGAGTAAATGAACTACTTTATGTGTATGACTTGTGTACTTTGATGTTCCAATGGCTAAAGGGCCTTAGAGATAGTAAGCTTATAGACCGGTTCATTGGGTGCATGACTTGTATACGATGAAGGGTTTGTTTACAGATATCAGAATCATAGCTCTAAGGAGTTAAAGGTATCCTCTTAAAGGCATTATACTAAATGTGAAAATGGACAAGGCCTTGGGTCGTCTGCTGGGTAGATGACTTCTTATTCACATATGGTGAATAATCATTTTCTTATTCAGTAGTATAATGGAACTTTAAGATAGCCTGATCAGTAGGATTGAACAGACTTTGACCTAAGGTTGATCATAGATATCATATAAGGGTTTTGCATATATGACAAGGTCATTGGATAGTAGCTCGTCACAGGCTTACGTAATACGGTATATAATTAGGAGTTCAGTTTCAGGTTTATAGTGGTGTGACTCTGAAATTAGTGATCATATGATTGAGTTGTTTGGTACAGAATGATGATCATATGGATTCACAGGAGCCCGATTATATATGTCCAATTGATCCCTCTACTAGCTCCATATAATTCCTTTACGGTTGGCAAATTGATCAGTATATGTTTATTGGCTAGTTGGCTACGCATGGATGGTGTTGACATAGGATCAGGATGGTTGACAAGATTCTCTCTGGTTGAATTCATATTTTGTTTTGGATAATAGAGTACACAATTATTCGAACTCCAAATAAAGTTGTCATGATTTTATTTGAGATTGGATTGGAGTTGTAGAAAATTATCCATGAGAACAAAATTTGAAATACAACTTTTTGTGGATTTTGAAATTTGAAATTTGAAATTTAAATTTTGAATTTGAAATTTGAATTTGAAATTTAAATTTTGAAATTGAAATTTGAAATTCGAAATTCAAATTTGAAATTTGAATTTGAAATTTAAATTTGAAATTTGAAATTTGAATTTGAAATTTAAATTTGAAATTTGAATTTGAAGTTTGAATTTTGAACTTTGAAATTTGAATTCAAATTTTGAATCATTGTCCAAGTGGAATTCGAATTCTTTGTGGATAATTCCACAGGGTTAGAATTCGAATTTGAGTTGGATTATGGAGAGGAAAGTCTTGTTTGAATCCTACTTGAATTTTAAATCCTAATTCTAACAAAAGTGGCCAAAATTTTGTTGAGGAAAATCCTCCAAATATTTTTGATTTTTGTGGATAAGGTTCAAGGGAAATTCAAGCAAGAAAAATCTAGTTGAATTTTGATTCTCTCCCTCCTTAAAGTGAATGCAAATTTATGGATAAATCCTAAGAGAATTTTTGGTTTTTAATGGATAAGTGTGAGATTAAATTCAAGCTAGAAAATCCTATTTGGATTTTGATTCTCCTCACTTTTAATGGCTGAATCTAGTCATGTTATTGGTACTATGGAAATTTGGTTATTATGGATAATTGAAGAGATAAAATTTAAGTTAAAATCCTGTTTGAATTTGGACTGCAAGATCCCTAGGTTGGCTAAATCTTCCCATGATTGTGGCCTATGGGATTTTCGGATTTGGCGAGTGGATAAGGGAGAAAATCTTCTCCTAATTCAATTCAAATTCAAAGGATCACCTTATGCAAGTCTATAAATAGAGGTCCTGCCACTCCAGTTCTCTTAGACCACAGACTCTCTGGTGAGTAGGCTTATTGTTACATAACTCACCGTGATAATAAGTTCTTTAGAGATCTAGGTGGTCGGAAGAAGACTAGCAGTGCTAGCATACCAGTCGAGGAACTGAGTGCCCACACACTCTGCCATCCGGAATTGGAGAATAGTAGAGAAGGCTAGTCGGTTGAAGCCCTCCAGTCATTCTCCTCCTGTAGTTTGGCGTTCTCTTGAGGTATAAGTTTTATTGTTGTTAGTTTATTGTATATGGCATCACGAGATATTTAATGTTCTTAAAAAAATTTTTATTGTTTCGCTGCGCCATTCTGATACATTTTTACCGATTTTATTCTTACAATTGGTATTAGAGTGATCTCATGACGATGTCATGTACATAAATTAGACAATTAGTTAGTCTTTTTATTTATGTATGGATTTGATATTTAGAGAGTGGCATTCTAGGATTCCTTTATGTTGTTATCATGTAGTATGTATGTAGTATGTAGTTATTTTAATTTTTTGAATTATTAAAAGCATGCTTGTTTTATGCCGGTTATGGTTCCTTAGAATTTAGAAAATTGTGTCTAGGAATTTTTATGTAACCTTGGGAGTGGTTTATCATCACCGTAATTTTCCCATGGATTTTAATTTTTTGTCTCTTAGAATTATTATGATTAGAATTTTTGTACACCAGAAATGGTTTAGGAAATTTTATGTAATTATTCTTAGACGAGATTGAAGTTTGAAGACCATAATTTATTTTTTCCAAAAGTTAAATTTCATTTAAAGGTTGAAATTTTGATTGTGTGGAAAATTCAAATTTAATTAGGATTCAAATTAATTTTTGGAGGTCCTAATGGGTAAATTGGAATATGGCATGGAAATCGAGGACGGACGCCTCAGGATAGGCCATCAGCCTTGGTGGGGCTATAGCCCCTACCCTCAGACAAGATGGGGCTGCGGCAGCCCCTGCCCAGGGCTACACCACCCATGACCGCAGGCTCTACCTACAACCGAGGGTGGTCGGGTTGGCCGAGGCCTTGGGCATGCAGCCTATGGTTGCAAGCGTTGCCTGTAGCATGGCGGGCTGCTGCGCCCACCCGGGTGTGCAGTCCACGTCTGCAGGTGCTGCCTGTAGCCTGGCGGCTGCTGTGGCCACCCGAGCATGCAACCTGAGGCTGTAGGCTTAGCCTGCATCCCGGTAGGGTCGCACCCAACTTGTGGCCGTGGGTTGCTAGCCCCCCGGGGGAAGGGGGCTGCCCACGGTGGTTGCGAGTCTCCGGGCCTCGTAGGTCGACGGGCTGAAAATTAAAAATTTTGATTTTTAAAATTGATATTTAATTTTAAATCATGTTTAAAAATATGTAATTTAAATTTTGAAAAATTTGAAATTACGTATTATTACACATGAAATTTAAATTGTTTAGAATTTGAATTTAAAATTTAAATTTGAAATTCGAATTTGAAATTTGAATTTTAAATTTTGGAATTTAAATTTTAAATGATTCTTGGGATGAGAAATAATTGGAGAGGCTACATAAAGACGAATACAAGAAGACGAAACAAAATTCAAGATCCAAAGAATGCCTTGGATGGAATTTTGTAATCTTTATTTCTTGTTTTAAGATGGAACCATGGCTTGGTTATTTTTCCGTCAATTATTTTTTCTACGATATGTCATGGGTGGATGAATATGTATTGATGGATGAATTGTATGCATATTTGATAACATGTCTATAGGATAGGTGAATACCGCTCAAACTATATTGATCATACATATTTGTCAAAACTTGTATATTTTTCAAAATATTGAGTGGGAGAGGGTTCAAACAAAACCCATGGCCTCCATTGTTGATCCATATGCGAAAGCATGGTAATGCCTCACGTCAATTCTACCCTGACCATACCCTTCGGTAGGTTTTTACTGCCACTAGTACACTAGGTTGGATCTCCTATGTGGAAAACGTGTTTGGGCACAATTCTATTCACGACCACCCCTCGGTGGCTTGGTAGGACGTAGATCGGGCTACGTAAACAATAGTTACACACTCAAGACTCATTTAGTTATTAACCTTCCCTTGAAGCTCTATTAATAAATTAGTGGCCAAAATAAGCGGTTATTAATATATGTCTTAACCTTGGAGGATTTAAGGCAACATATATTAATTGGATGGGGTCCATATTCTGGGTATTTGTCTCATGACCACCCCTCGGTGGCCTGGGGCAATAGGTGCTGAGAATTACCGTTGCAATGCTACATGTTTTTTCAATTTTCATGTAGAAACATACTTGTATGTTTTATTTGCTAAATTATCTCTGTATTTGCTTGGGCTTTGTAATGATGTCTAGTATAATTTTATTTCAATTCAAAATATCACCGACACCCCTCATTTCAATACTCACTGAAAATAAGCTGAATGGCGATAATTATAAAGACTGGAAAAGAAATCTATTGCCAGTTCTCAGCTACAAGAGATACAAGTTTGTGCTGAACGAACCATGCCCACCTGGGCCCAAACCTAACACACCACTTGAGGAGATCTCAGTTGCCTATACTCGTCGGAGAGAATCCAATGAGATAGCTCTGTGACGTCCTGCCCTACATAGGATTAAACAGTACTATTACAGTCAGCTACTGTCGCCAACTGCGATGGACTGTAACCACTTGGGTCGTTGGTAACTTACTTTTAACTTGCTTTTAACTTATTCTGATACCACATATGATGACTGGTATCTTATTTTTAACTTTGTTTAACATGCTTATTTTAACTTCCTATTTGAACGTGAAAATTGGAGATAATTTTTTTTTTTTTAACTTTAAACTTGCAAATCGTATTGTGGTAAAATATTTACTAAAGTAAATACATTATCGTAATTTGATATACATCATAAAACATCATTTTAACATTCTTTTCATTACTCTTTTAAACAGCTCAGCGGAAGACTCATAGCAGTACCATAACCCTCGTCTAGTCCCTTGGCACATGCAGATCTCATTCGTCATCCATCGCTTGTCTTATCGTCATGCAGGATGCTTACCTGCAACATAAACAAACTTGTGAGCGATAGGCTCAGTAAGTTCAAACATACATTCATGACATATAGCAATTCATACAATATAGTACAAGGTAATTCTGATACCTACAGTAGGCATGAAACATTGCATATCATATACCGTATATTATTTAACATTCATACTTATCACACATAACCTTATAAATATACTTGTACATATCTGAACACACTTTACATCATAATCCTACTTTCACACTTAATATCGTAAACATACTTAATGTACTATATACGTACTTAACATCATAAACATACTTTTGTATTTATCATGCTTTAATCTCATATACATACTTTCATACTTGAACCTCGTGAATTGACTGTAACGTCGTGAACATACTTAACATACTTGGCATCATGAATATGCTTTTATACTTAACATACTTGAAACATCGTAGTCATACTTGGATATACTTGAACATCATAAACATAGCTTATTTAACGTATGCTATACATCGTAAACATAACATATATATCATACTTATTATCGTGAAAATACTTTCACATTTAACATAATAAATATACTTGTCATGCTGAAATACATAAAACATCGTAAATGTACTTAAGCATCGTAAATTATACTTACGTATACTTAAATATCCTTAACGTCATAAACATACTTTCATACATACAAACATTGCATACACGTATCGTTTATTACTTAGACATTCATATTTAAATATAACATGCATATGTATCATCATATAGAGCATACTTAACATAATATGATTAACTTATGTTTATTAACTTATGCGTAATAGTTATAACATATCATATTTTTAACAGGAACGTTAGTCATGTTATACTTGCTTATTACCATGAGTAATACTATTCATTATAAATAGTAACTTTATAACGTTATGTTTGCTTAACATTAATACTTAAACGTATTTAACATCATTCATACCATCTCTGACAGAACATATATGATATCAACTATGACATCAAAATATTAACACAACATATATCATACATTACTTTAGATTTTATACTTAACGTATATAATATTTAAAACATGCTTATACATACTTTTTATCATAACCATACTTGACATAATGCACACCGTGAGTACACTTTCATACTTAACATGCTTTAAACCTACTTAATATCCTGAACGTACTTGTATTCTTGACATGCTCTAAACATACTTAATATCTTGAACATACTTTTGTGCTATCCTCTACGATTTACATAACATTAAACTTCCAAATCCGGGACGTACTACTAATTGGGAGCCCTATAATAACTAAACAGAATTTCATACTTATCATTGTAATAATTTAAACATAGCATATTGATCATAAGCTTAACATCATAAATATAACATACTTGACACACTTGTTATTGTGAAAATACTCTCACATTTAACATCATGAATGCACTTATCATACATAAATACATAAAACTTTGTAACTATACTTAAGCATCGTAAATACACTTACATATGCTTAAATATCCTTCACATCAAACATAACATGGATCATTAACATAATAAATAATATGCATTGCTTTTGTATTACTATTCACTATGAATACTAACTCTAACCATGAACAGTACTGTCGACTGTGAATAGTATCGTTGATCGTGAACAGTGACTTTGATTGCATTAGTATTCGTAATGTTAGTATACCTTATGCTCGTTTATGGACTGTATATTTTTATTTTTATTTTCTTGAGTCTTTATCTTTCATTACGTTCTGGTTTTTGGGTCTCATAATTAGTCATACCATAATGCACGCATAACTAAGAGGGACTCTGGGGAGCAACCCACTGGCCAATCCTCCACAGTCTACATAACATAAGACTTCCAAACCCGAGACGTACTACCATTGGTTTGGAGTCCTATTATAACTTGTAACTGAAATTTGAGAAACCTCCACCTATGTGGGAGGCCGGTATGCCAATACTAATTTAATTACTGAGTTTCTGGTGGTTTCTGCTCGGTGACATTTATGCTGCCTCCTGGGTCTAGAACTCTTTAAATTATTCTGTAGTTTATATTGTAGTTTTCTTAAAATTTTATCTCTTATGTTAGTGTGCATACGGCATCTGACTACTAAATTCCTGTCATCTCTATCACCTAAGCATGCTGAGTAAATTCATGCTGTAAACAGAGAAATGTCTGAACTTATAAAATATAACACACAAACATAAACATGTCAAGTCAATTTACATTCGAGTTAGACATAACGCATGGTTCATAACATGACTTCCATAACATTCAAATCATAGTATCTTGGCACTAAAACTGCACATAAAACACATAAACATGACCAGTCCATCTATGTTGCAGACAAAGAAATATTTAAACTTACATGCCGCATATAAAACACATAACACATAAACATGTCAAGTAAGTTCGTGTTGCAGATAATTAAATACCCGAACTTACTGTATAAAACACTTAAATATAAAAGTCAATTCATGTTTGACTTAGACCTAGCACATAAACATCCAACGTTTAATGCTTCAGTCTTATTATTTTGCTGATTCTTATCTTTCCTTACTGTCTTTCATATGGTTCCAACCAGGGGGCATTGTCATTGTATCCATACCCATATCTTTCTTTCATTGTGTGTATTTTATTAAATACACCTTTGTGCATATAACACCTTACATATATACTTTACATTTCATACATAACATATAAACATATTACATAATTTCATGTAACAGCCAATAAAATGTCTGAATTTAATACATATAAAACATAGATATAAACATGTCAATTTATGTTGTAGTCAACTAAAGGTTTGAACTTACAACATATAACACATAAAAGTTTATACATGTCGTAGACATAGAAATATTTAAAATTTACCACATATGACACTTAGACATAATAGTCTATTCATGTTGTAGTCAATTAAATATTTGAACTTACTGTTACTTCTGATCATATCTCCTTTCTTGCTTCCTTGGTCCGTAGACGTCCCTTTGTTGCGTCTGTATCGAATTCTTATAACCGAAATAATTACGGTTATTTTCGTTACTTAAATCATACATAAAGCTTAATAAAACGTAAAAATTCTACGTTTCATTTCCCAATCATGAATTAGGAGTCTAATATCCCATTTATAATTTTTCCGTCAACTCCTGTCAAGAATTACAATGAATAGTAATTTTGACGTGAATGATAACTTTAACCGTGAATAGTACTATTCATCATGAATAGTGTCTTTACCCTGATCATGAATCTTGTCATTTTGATGCTTAAACTGGATTTTGTAAGTCCATAAATCATAAAACAATAAACTTAAAGGCTTAATGACCCTTTTTGGACCTTTTTGAAATTTTTAGTCAAAATGACCATTTTGCCCCTTACGGGCCTTTGGGCCGTAAAACTTTTTACTTTAACGTTTTAATGGGATTTTCTAAATCCAAAAGTCATAAATTCATTTTTCTTAAGCCTTTTCGAGCTTTTTCAGCCTTAATTACCGAAATGTGTGGGTCATTATTCACCGACCATCAGGTGGCACTATTCTAACGCTCGGTCGTTAATCCTTTATTTTTCAGGCCTAAGTCACCGAGAGGGCTCGGGTTTCCATCCCGACTATATTTTTACCCTTCGGTTCCTAAAATACCCCTTTGTGCTGTTTTTAAAATTTCGGCAATATTTCCGCTTAATTTTTGGTTTCCTGGCATTTAAGAAATACCTCGAAACCATCTTACCTAATTCTATTATACCACGTACTATACCAGAGGCCTATATTTTTATGTAAAATTCAACTTGTACATAAAAATCTTTACATTTTTCAGATTTTCTTATTTGACTATTTTTCATACACATAGTCCATTTTTCTTACAATTTCACATGTAAAAGTATATAATTATTACATAACCATTCCAAAACATAAATTTAGGAATGAAGGACCGAAATCACTACCGAAATCGTCCAATCGGTGATCGAACGAACCATTCGGTTTCGTGTACACAAACTTTTTTTCTCCGTTCTTCACTTTTGAAATTTTATCTTCCAATTCTGACGCTACGGACGTGTCCGGAACGTCGAAAATAGGCCAACAGGCCATTCTTCAATTTTTGGGGCCTGGGTCACCGTTGACCGTCGTAGACTAGCATTGACCGACGATGGTTTGGGCCAAGCTTGGTACCAAAACATAGATCTCGATGTGAGGAACTCATTGGTGGTGTCAATTTCACCAATTAAAGCTCCTATGGCCGGAAATTGACCCTCGAAAGTATGACGGTGGCAGCAAGCTTCAATCTCCATTTTCCCGACGATTTTGCCCCAAATTGGCTTAGGGCTTTTGATCTACATGAAATTCTAGGCATTTTGGTACCAGTGGTGGAGCTCAACTCTACCGGAAACCCGACGGCGATGGCGAGAGCTTGGGTGGTGCAATCCGGCAGTTGTTGAGGTGAAATAAGCTATGGGTTTTGTTCTCCTCTTCACCACAAACTTTTGGGACCGGAATCACCTTGAACGGAGGTCGGATGGTGGAGAAATCGGCGTTTGAAAATTTCAGCCACTGTGACCTTCGAGTGGCGTGTGCGGCATCCTCCGGTGGCCGTTCCGTCACGCCGACCCACCGCTGGACTCAGCTTGGTGAGAGCTTTCCAACGATGCTGGTGGTGTTGAAAACGGACACCGTTTCCGGTAGTTGGTTACTGTTCGTTTGTGGGGGTGTGGGAGGAAGAGAGAGAGAGAGGAAAAATATGTGGAACTGTTTTGCTATTTCTGATTCCCCCCTTTTTATACCTTTTTTTTTTTTTTTAAATTTCAACATGAGTTATTCTGACTAATTTGGGCATGCTTACCCCAAATATATCAGTTTTATTTTCATTTGAGGTCATCTTGACCAGTTTCCAGTACTGCGAATTCCCGGTCAAAAATTACCTTTGTGTTCAATTAACTAATTTGAGCATGCTGATAGGCTATACTGACTAATTTGGACGTCCTGAATCCAAATTTATCAGTTTCAACGTCATTCGAGGTCATCTCGATCAGTTTTCGGGATTTGTGTGATCTGTTCTTGAAAAACGTGTCAGGTGCCGATTGACTAATTTAGGCGTCCTGAGTCTAAATATATCAGTTTTATATCAAAAAATGTAATCTTGGCCAATTTCTTGATACTACATGTTTCCTAGTCAAAATTTACATTTTATGCTCAATTGACTAAATTGAGCATACTGAATCTAAATATATCAGTTTTATATCAAGAAAAGATCATTTTGACCGGTTTCTTGATAGTGTGTCTCACATACACATATACACACATAAAATCACTACATTTCACATTTTAAACGCGAATTTCATCGTGTACATTCCATATACTAATTTTGCTAAGAATGATGAAATTTCCTGGTTGTCACAAGCTCGATGCTACATTCTTGCTAGCATGACTAGTGCTTTACAAAATCAGCATGAGACTTATCAAGTTGCTAGGGAGATCATGGAAAATCTAGAGGACATGTTCAGAGGCCAAGAAAAATTGGCTTGACAGTCTGCTATTATGTTGGTTATAAATCTGCAAGTACACAGATCGTTCAAGTAGTACAGTGTACAAGAGTACGGATATCGTTCCAACGAGGACTATATCATAAAAATGTGTTGTAGAAGCTATAAAGTTCAATTTAAATGAATTGTAAACAAAGAGGTTTTGACAAGATTGCTAGTAAAAATGGATTGTAAAATTACTGAAAAATAAAAAGTACTCTTAACAAAGAACTAAAGTAGTAATCAGAATGAAGAAAAACAATGGAACAGAGATTTTGGTTGTAAAACAATAATGTGGATAAGCTAGGTTCACTAATTTCCCCAAGATGCAAATCTGCTATCAAAAATGCTACAGCAATCAATATACCCTGTCAACCCAGAACACATGAGAGCAAGGATTTTTCCAAATCTCTTTGCAGAATGATCCTCCTAACTTACTTCAGCATATTCCTATGTGAGATCAGCTAAAAGAATGCAAACAGAAACATAGGTTCTTATGGGTCGTACATGATGAATAATATATTCCTATACCATCCATAGATCTATAAATTCCTTCAAGACCATACATGCATCATTCATGAGATCTAATTTAAATCAACCTTTCCAGAATTAATCCAAATCTGATATTCTATAAATTGATGGCCAGTCAAGAATAGAAATACGCATTAACACACATGAATGAACAAGAAACAATTGATTTCCATAACAAATTCAGCAATTAGTTAACAGTTCACATCCATGGTTCCATTAGCAAACCCAGCTAAGGAAAATTAGTTCATACTATAATTAACAATATCCATTATCTGCAAATAAATCATGTATAAATCAGCTCAATACTAAAAAGAAGGGTAAGCAACAGATGGAGAGAAGGAAAGTCTGCTGAAGCTTGATTCCTCTTCTTCAACGTCCTTGCTCCTTCTTCTCTGGTACTTTCTTCTTTTTCTCTCTTGCTGGTACTCTCTGCTTTTTATTTTTCTTCTGTATTTTTCTCTAATAAAGGCGGTCTGCAGAAGGTACTATCCTCTTCTTTTTTTACTAGGCGGCGTCCTTCTTCTAATTGGGGAAAAACATTTGCTAGGGCAACAATCTTGCTGACTTGTCTAGCTTTGAGAGCTCCCGAGTGGTCCAAAATGACAGCTACACAAAGCCCATGTGATATTTTGTCTTTTTCTCCAGGTTGTGTACTGACGTCAATTCAAATTTCCAAATCAGCTCCGTTCAAAAAAATGCTGCAGCATTCTTCTCTCATTTTCATCCCCTGTAAAACTGACTAGAAACACAAGCAAACAAAACACCAACTTTTTGCACAGTTTTGAGTCAAAATTCCTTTACTTAATCGAATAAGGCACAGAGACATTTTTGACTAAGGCACATGCATAAATTAAAAGATGAAAGACAAAAACACCATATAAAACAATAAACCCTCTTGGACAAGCCTATTTTTAAACGAGAAAATCAATGAATAACTCTAATTTCTTAGAGTTATCATATTACCAGCATTATGAACTCTAAGCAAAAAGCAGGTACTTCGATAAAGGACCGTATGATCACTCTAATGGGATTCTTTGTTAAGGTTGTCAAAAATGGTGCTGAGTTGGACTACAACACCCAGATGGAAATGGTGTTTAAAACTCTATCCAAAGATTTTGTGGGGTTTAAGGCCGCATACAATCTGGCGACAAGGGAGGCAGGACTCACCGAGCTCATGTAGCAACTCCAAGCTTATGAGCAGATGATTAGGATGGGGATGCAGTCCAACCTAGAAGAAGAGGCCAAATAAGAAGCAAGAGGCTTCCAGTTCTTCTAATCCTCCTGTCTTGGATGGGAAGAAGAAGAAGAAGAACAAGAAGCCCAAGGACCTTAAAAAGTCCAAGTGCTTCCATTGTGGGAAAGTAGGTCACTTCAAGAAGGCTTACCGGGAATTCCTAGCCACCATGGGCAAGGAAGGTAAGGAACTTCATTATTTAGAAGCGTGTTTGGTGGAAGAATCGAAAGACACATAGGTCATTGACTCGGGCCCCACTAATCATGTTTGTGTTTCTAAGCAGGGGTTCGTGGAAATGAGAAGTCTACATGATAGGAGCCTCTCGTTACGGATCGGAGACAATAGCTTGGTGGTGGCCGAGATAGTGGGAGATGTCTATCTTTATTTTGATGAATTTAGGTTTAGATTATTGAAAGACTGTTTTTATGTTCCTAATTTTAGGTGGAACCTTATATCAGTAGCTTGTTTAATAAAGGATTTTTATTTAGTTTTTTTTTTAGTAAAAGAGTTGATATTCATAAAAACAAGTCTTTTATTTATTCTGGATGGATGGATGAAAACCTATATTTGATCAAACCTAAGATGTACTCACTGCTTGACACTGAATTAATTGATAACTCTAAAGGGTTGAAAGTTTCTCACTCTAACAAGGCGTATCTTTGGCATTTAAGACTTGATCATATTAATCAGGATAGGATTAAAAGGTTGGTGAAAGACAGTTCCTTAGAATCTCTAGAGGAGGTATGTCTTCTTCAATGTAAGTCTTATCTTGAGGGTAAGATGACTAAGAGGTCTTTTGGAGCTAAGAGTACTAGGGCTCAAGAACTCTTAGAAATTGTGCACACTGATGTATGTGGCCCCATGAACGTCATAGCACAAGGACGGTTTGAGTATTATGTCTCCTTTATAGATGATTACTCGAGGTATGGATATGTGTACCTGATGCACCGCATGAGTGAAACTTTTGATAAGTTCAAAGAGTATCAAGTGGAAGTGAAAAAGCAATTGGGTAAATCCATAAAGATACTTCGATTTGATCGAGGTGGCAAATACCTCTCCAATGAATTTCTAGGACATCTTGTAGAGAATGAGATATTATCCCAATTGACTGCATCTAGTACTCCACAACAAAATGGTGTAGCTGAAAGGAGAAACAAGACCTTATTGGATATGGTACGGTCCATGATGAGTTATTTAACACTACCATTATCATTTTGGGGATATGCATTACAAACGGCATGCTATATTCTGAACCAGGTTCCAAGTAAGTCAATTCCCAGGACTTCGTATGAATTGTGGTATGGCAGGAAGCCCTTCCTTGGACATATGAGAATATGAGGCTGCCCCACGCATGTACTGGATGGGGATGCGAAGAAGTTGGAGTCAAGATTAGAATTATGCATGTTTATAGGGTATCTAAGGGAACTAAGGGAGGTCTTTTCTATAACTCGAAGGAACAAAAAGTCATTGTTTCAACCCATGCGACGGTCTTGGAGGAAAGTCACATGAATGAATATAAGCCTTGAAGTAAAATAGTACTAGAGGAGTTATCAAGTGAAAGAACTATTACACAGGTTTCGGTCTTGGACGCAAGTCTGAGTTATGGTGAAAGAGCTGCAGATGATTAACAATTTAGGGTGCCTCATCGTAGTAGAAGGGTTTCAAGGAAGCCTAATTTCTTCATGTATGACGCTTAGGTATACCAGGCTGAGGCTCAGGGGCATGAGGATGATCCGGTCACTTATGATGAAGCTATAAATGATGTTGATTCTAAATCTTATAAACAGGCCATGAACAATGAGATGGATTCTATGAAATCCAACTCTATTTGGGAACTTGTAGATCTGCCGGATAGGATAAAACCCATTGGATGCAAGTGGGTCTATAAAAGAAAGAAGGATATGGAAGGGAGAGTGGAAACTTTCAAAGCTAGACTGGTTCCAAAAGGGTACACGCAAAAGGCTGGAATCGATTATGATGAAAACCTTTCACCTGTTGCTATGCCGAAGTCTATGTAGGAAAAATAAATCGATAAAAATGTATCAGAGTGGCGCAGTAAAACAATAAAAATTTTTCAAGATCGTTAAATATCTCATGATGCCATATACAATAAACCAATAACAATTTAAACTCATACCTCAAGGATGCCAATCTATAGGATGAGAATGACTGGAGGGCTTCAACCAACTAGCCTTCTTTACTATTCTCTAATTCCTGAATGGCTGAGTGTGTGGGCACTCTGAACCTCGATCGGTATGCTAGCACTACTAGTCTTCTTCCGACCACCCAGATCTCTAAAGAACTTATTGTCATGGTAAGTTATGCAATAATAATCCTGCTCACCTGAGAGTCTGTGGTCTTAGAGAACTGAAGTGGCAAGACCTCTATTTATAGACTTGCATGAGGTGATCCTCTGAATTCAAATTGGATTAGGAGAAGATTTTCTCCCTTATCCACTCATAAAATCTGAAATTATCAAGGGCCAATATCCACCAAAAGAATTCGGCCACTTCTTGCGATTTTCATTCAAAATTCAAACAAGATTTTAACTAGAATTTTATCTCCTCATTCCCACAAAAAACCAATTCCCTTTTGTGCCAAAAACATGACTAGATTCGGTCATTAAAGTGTGAGGAGAATCAAAATCCAAATAGGATTTTCTAACTTGAATTTTATCTCATCCTTATCCATAAATAACCGAAAATCTACATGAGATATGCCTTCAAAATTTTGGCCACAATCTAGGGAGGAGAGAATCTAAATTCAACTAGGATTGAAACTTGAATTTTTCCCTGAACCTTATCCACAAAAAATTTGAAAATTCTATGAGGATAATCCTCAAAATTTTCAACCAAAATTAGTTAGGATTATGATTCAAAATTCAAGTAGGATTCAAACAAGATTTTCCTTTCCATATCCAACTCAAATTCGACTTTCATTCCTTGTGGATTTACCACAAGAAATTTGAATCCTACTTGGACTGTGATTCAAAATTTGAATTTCAAATTTCAAATTTAAATTTCAAATTCAAATTTCAAAATCCACAAAACAGTTATATTTCAAATTCTTGTTCTCATGGATAATTTTCTACAACTCCAATCCAATCTCAAATAAAATCATGGCAACTTTATTTGGAGTTCAAATAATTGTGTACTCTATTATCCAAAACAAAATCTGAATTCAACCGAAGAGAATCTTGTCCACCATCCTAGTCCTATGTCAACACCATCCATGCATAATCAACTAGCCAATAGCATACACAAATCAATTTGCCAAACGTTATGGAATTATGTAGAGCTAATAGAGGGACTAATTGGACATATATAATCGGGCTCCTGCGAATCCATATGATCATCATTCTTTACCGAACAACCCAATCATATGATCACTAATTTCAGAGTCACACCACTATAAACCTGAAACTAAACTCCCAATTATATACCGTATTACGTAAGCCTGTGACAAGCTATCGTCCAATGACCTTGTCATGTATGCAGAACCCTCATATGATATCCATGATCAGCCTTAGGTCAAAGTCCATTTAATCCTACTAATTAGGCTAGCTTAAAGTTCCATTATACTTCCGAAATAAGAAAATGATTATTCACTATATGTGAATAAGAAGTCATCTGCCCAGCAGATGACCCAAGGCCTTGTCTATTTTCACAGCCGGTATAATGCCTTTAAAAGGATACCCTTAACTCCTTATTAAAGCTATGATTCTGATATCTGTAAACAAACCTTTCATCATATACAAGTCATGCACCCAACGAACCGGTTTATAAGCTTACTACCTCTAAGATGCTTTAGCCATTAGAACATCAAAGTACACAAGTCATATGCATGAAGCTGTTTGTCCACTCAGGATTAAGGTTACTGCACAATGAACGTCAAAATCAGATTGATCCACTTATAGCAGACTATTTAGTCCCAGTGTAATATGTCACCACCAAGCAACATATCTATATCTCTACTTGGGAGTCTATGCTCCAGACAGTCAAGACAAACCGTCCCCACGATGGCTTTAGACAACATAATAGTCTTAACATGAGTTACATGCTCGGCCTAGCCCCATAGACTACAGACCTTAGTTTAGACCGCTTACTTTAGAACATTGTCTTCTCGCATACAAAAGTCCATTGCATGCAACGTTCTAACAGTTTTAACACAAGCAGTCAGCAAGCCATATTTGCTTACATTTACTTTAACATGTAAATAGAGTGAGGACAAACAACAATGTAATGAATAACCTTTATATATAATTTTATTATCTAGTTCAAAATAAATATATCAAAATGTCTCTAATGCTTAGGGCATTTCCTAACAATCTCCCACTTGCCCTAAGCCAGTAGATGTGCCACGCTTCGCATCCCCATCGCCTCCACATGCTCCTCAAAGCTTATAGCCACCAAAGTCTTAGTAAAGGGGTCGGCAATGTTGTCCTCGGATGCGACCTTATATACATCCACTAATCCTGTCTCCACGTGCCCTCTAATGTCGACTTCCTCAAATCCTTGCAAGTCTGGAAGACTCAGTCCATGTATCCTATGGGTGTTAGGTCCCCTCCAGAATACGCTAGCATATAATCCCTCGTTCTCTTAAGATACTTGAGTATATGCTTTACTGCTTGCCAGTGCTTGGTTCCAGGATTCGATTGATATCGACTCACCATACCTATTGCAAAACTTATGTCCGGGTTAGTGCAAAGCATAGCATACGTAAGACTACCCACAGCGGATGTATAAGGGACCTTACTCATATACTCTCTTTGTTCTGATGTCTTGGGACAGTCATCTAATGAAAAAGTTAGACCGACAATGGAAGGTTGTGAACCTTTCTTTGCCTCTTGCATTGCATATTTTTCAATTATTTTATCTATGTATAAATCTTGGGATAACGCTATCATTTTGTTCCTTCGATCTCTAAAGAGACGAATGCCTAGAACATAATTAGCTTCTCCCAAGTCCTTCATGTCAAACTGTTGGTGCAACCAGAACTTGACTGATGATAAATTCCCTACATCATTCCCAATGAGCAGTATATCATCGACATAGAGTATTAGAAAGACCACTTTTTCATCCTTAATACGTTTATAAACACAGGGTTCATCAACGTTCTGCTCTAAACCGAAAGTCTTGATCGCTTGATCAAATCTCTAGTTCCATGAGCGGGATGCTTGCTTTAATCCATAAATAGATCTAAGCAACTTGCAGACTTTCCTTTCTTGGCCTTTCGCTACGAACCCTTCAGGCTGTATCATGTAGATACACTGCTCAAGATGGCCATTCAAGAATGTCGTCTTGACATCCATTTGCCAGATCTCGTAATCAAGAGCCGCAGCAACGGACAGAAGAATACGGATAGACTTCAGCATAACAACAAGCGAATAGGTTTCATCGTAATCGATTCCAGCCTTTTGCATGTGCCCCTTTGCAACCAATCTAGCTTTAAAAGTTTCCACTCTCTCTTTCGCATCCTTCTTTCTTTTGTAGACCCATTTGCATCCAATGGGTTTTATCCCATCCGACAAATCTATAAGTTCCCAAACAGAGTTGGATTTAATAGAATCCATCTCATTGTTCATAGCCTATTTCCAAGATTTAGAATCAACATTATTTATCGCTTCATCATAGGTGACCGGATCATCCTCATGCTCATGAGCCTCAGCCTGGTATACCTTAGCATCATACATGAAGAAATTAGGTTTTTTCGAAACCCTCCCACTACGACGAGGCACCCTAAATTGCTGATCATATGCAGGTCTTTCATCAAAACTCGGACTTGCGTCCAAAACTGAAACCTGTGGAGCAGTTCTTTCACCCGATAACTCCTCTAGCACTACTTTGTTTCGAGGCTTAAAGTCATTCATGTGACTTTCCTCCAAGAATGTTGCATGGGTTGAAATAATGACTTTTTGTTCCTTCGGGTTATAAAACAAACCTCCTTTAGTTCCCTTTGGATACCCTACAAACATGCACAATTCTGATCTTGGTTCCAACTTCTTCGCATCCCCATCCAGTACATGTGCCGGGTCCAAGGGAGGGCTTCCTGCCATGCCACAATTCATACGGAGCTCTGAGAATTGATTTGCTTGGAACCTGGTTCAGAATATAGCACACTGTTTGTAAAGCATATCCCCAAAATGATAACGGCAGAATAACTCATCATGGACTGTACCATATCCAACAAGGTCCTGTTTCTCCTTTCAGCTACACCATTCTGTTGTGGAGTACCAGGTGCAGTCAATTGGGATAATATCCCATTCTCTACAAGATGTCTTAAAAATTCGTCGGAGAGGTATTCACCACCTCGATCAGATCGAAGTATCTTTATGGATTTATCCAATTGCTTTTCCACTTCCGCACGATACTCTTTGAACTTGTTAAAGGTTTCGCTCTTGCGGTGCATCAGATACACATATCCATACCTTGAGTAATCATCTATAAAGGAGACATAATACTTGAATCCTCCTCGCGCTGTGACATTCATGGGGCCATATACATCAGTGTGCATAATTTCTAAGAGCTCCTATGCCCTAGTACCCTTAGCTCCAAAAGACCTCTTAGTCATCTTTCCCTTTAGACAAGACTCACATTGAGGAAGACATACCTCCTCCAGATATTCTAGAGAACCGTCTTTCACCAATTTTTGAATCCTATCCTGATTAATATGACCAAGTCTCAAACGCCAAAAATATGCCTTGTTAGAGTGAGAAACTTTCAACCTTTTAGAGTTATCAATTAATTCAGTGTTAAGCAGTGAGTACATCTTTGGTTGGATCAAATATAGGTTTCCATCCATCCATCCAGAACAGACAAAAGACTTACTTCTATGAATATCAACTCTTTTACTAAAAGAAACTAAATAAGAATCCTTTATTAAACAAGCTATCGATATAAGGTTCCTCCTAAAATTAGGAACATAAAAACAGTCTTTCAATAATATAAACCTAAATTCATCAAAATAAAGATAAACGTCTCCCACTGCTTCAGTCACCACCAAGCTACCATCTCCAGTCTGCAACGAGAGGCTCCTATCATTTAGACTTCTCGTTTCCATGAACCCCTGCATAGAAACACAAACATGATTAGTGGTGCTCGAATCAATGACCCAAGTGTCTTTGGATTCTTCCACCAAACACGCTTCTAAGTAATGAAGTTCCTTACCTTCCTTGCTCTTGGCAGCTAAGAATTCCCGGTAAGCCTTCTTGAAGTGACCTACCTTCCTACAGTGGAAGCACTTGGACTTTTTAGGGTCTCTGGGCTTCTTGTTCTTCTTCTTCTTCTTCCCATTCGAGACAGGAGGATTAGAAGAACTGGAAGCCGCTTGCTTCTGATTTAGCCTCTTCCTCTTCCGTGAGGGTTTGGAAGATTCCGCCAAATCGGCCTCTCCTTTGGGTTGGACCGCATCCTCATCCCTGATCATTCGCTCATAAGTTTGGAGTTGCTTCACAAGCTCGGTTAGTCCTAACTCCCTTGTCGCCAGATTGTATGCGGCCTTAAACCCCACAAAATCTTTTAGATAGAGTTTTGAACAGCATCTCGATTTGGGTGTTGTAGTCCAACTCAGCACTGTTTTCAGCAGCCTCAGCAAAGAATCCCATTAGAGTAATCATATGATCCTTCACTAGAGTACCTGCCTTCTGCTTATAGTTCATAATGCTGGTAATAGCAGACTGTTAAGCTAATTTTTCTTGGCCTCCGAACATGTCTTCCAGATTTTCCATGATCTCCCCAGCAACTTGATAAGTCTCATGCTGCTTTTGTAAAGCACTCGTCATGCTGGCCAAAATGTAGCACCGAGCTATCTCATTGGATTCTTTCCAACGAGTATAGGCAATCGAGATTTCCTCAAGCAGTGTGTCAGGTTTGGGCCCAGGTGGGCATGGTTCATCGAGTACGAACTTATGTCTCTCGCAGCTGACAACTATCAATAGATTTCTTTTCCAGTCTTTATAATTATCGCCATTCAGTTTATTGTCAGTAAGTATTAAAATGAGGGGTGTCGGTGACATTTTGAACTGAAATAAAATTATACTAGACATCATTACAAAGGCCAAGTAAATATACAAATAATTTAAGCAAATAAAACATACAAGTATGTTCCTACATAAAACTTGAAAAACATGTAGCATTGCAACGGTAATTCTCAGTACCTATTGCCCCAAGCCACCGAGGGGTGGTCATGAAATAAATAGCTAGAACATGGACCCCGTCCAATTAATATATGTTGCCTTAAATCCTCCAAGGTTAAGACATATATTAATAACCGCTTATTTTGGCCACTAGTTTAGTTAACAGAGCTTCTAGGGAAGGTTAATAACTAAACGAGTCTTGAGTATATAACCATCATTTACGTAGCCCGATCCACGTCCTACTAAGCCACTGAGGGGTGGTTATAAATAGGATCATACCCGAACACGTTTTCCACTTAGGAGATCCAACTTAGTATACCGGTGGCGGTAAACACCTACCGAGGGGTGTGGTCAAGGCAGAACTGATGCGAGGTACTACCATGCTTTCACATATAGATCAACAGTGGAGGTCGTGGGTTTTGTTTGAAACCCTCTCCCACTCAATATTTTAAAAAACATGCAAGTTTTGACAAATATGTATGATCAATATAGTATGAGCAGCACTCACCGATCCTATATGACATGTTATCAAATATGCATATAAAACATCCATCAATACATATTTATACATCTATGACATATCACAGAAAAAATAATCGACAGATAAATAACCAAGCCATGGTTCCATCCTAGAACAAAGAAAATAAAAATAACAAAATTCTATCCAAAGCATTCTTTGGGTCTTGAATTTTGTTCCATCTTCTTGTATCCATCTTTATGTAGCCTTTCCATTTATTTCTCATCCCATGAATCATTTAAAATTTAAATCCCAAAAATTTACATTTCAAATTCAAATTCCAAATTCGAATTTCAAATTTAAATTTCAAATTCAAATTTTAAACAATTTTAAATATCATGTGCAATAATATGTAATTTCAAAAATCTCTAATTTTCAATTACATATTTTTAAACATGATTTAAAAATTAAATCTCAAATTTAAAAATCAAAACATTTTGATTTTCGAACTGTCGCCCCACAACCCCGGTGGCCGACAGTCGCCGTGGGTAGCCCCCAGCCCTCGGGGGGGACTGGCAGCCCACGGCCACACCATGTGCAGCATTGTTGGGCTACAGGCCAAGCCTGCAGCCCCAGGCTGCATGCCTGGGCTGGGCGCAGCAGCCCGCCAGGCTGCAGGCATCGCCTGCAGCCATGGGCTGTAGCCTAGGGCTGTGGCCAACCTTTGGAGGGCTACGGCCACCCTCGGCTACAGGCAGAGCCTGCAGTCATGGGTGGTACAGCCGTGGGTAGGGGCTGCCGCAGCCCCATCCTGCCTGAGGGCAAGGGTTGCAGCCCCACTACGGCTTGTGGTCTGTCCCGAAGGGGTCGATCCTCGATTTTCATGTCATATTTCAATTTACCAATTAGTATCTCTAAAAATTAATTTGAATCCTAATTAAATTGAAATTTTCCACACAATCAAAATTTCAACCTTTAAATTAAATTTGACTTTTAGGAAAAATAAATTACGGTCTTCAAACTTCAATCTCCTCCAAGAATAATTATATAAAATTTCCTAAACTGTTTCCGGTGTACAAAAATTCTAATCATAATAACTCTAAGAGACAAAAAATTAAAATCCATGGGAAAATTATAGTGTTAATAAACTGCTCCCATGGTTACATAAAAAAACCCTAGATACAATTTTCTAAATTCTAAGAAACCATAACTGGCAAAAACAAGCATACTTATAATAATTCAAAAAATTAAAATAACCATATACTTAATACATAATACATAATAACAACATAAAAGAATACTAGAATGCCACTCTCTAAATATCAAATCCATACATAAATAAAAAGACTAATTAATTGTCTAATTTATGTACATGGCATAGTCATGAGATGGCTCTGATACCAATTGTAGGAATTTAAATCGATAAAAACGTATCAAAGTGGCGCAGCGGAATAATAAAAAATTTTCAAGATCGTTAAATATCTCATGATGCCATATACAATAAACCAACAACAATTAAACTCATACCTCAAGGACGCCAATCTACATGAGGAGAATGACCGGAGGGCTTCAACCAACTAGCCTTTTCTACTATTCTCCAATGGCTGAGTGTGTGGGTACTCCAAACCGCGATCGGTATGCTAGCACTACTAGTCTTCTTCTGACCACCCAGATCTCTAAAGAACTTATTGTCATGGTGAGTTATACAACAATAAGCCTGCTCACCTGCGAGTCTGTGGTCTTAGAGAATTGGAGTGGTAGGACCTCTATTTATAGACTTGCATGAGGTGATCCTCTGAATTCGAATTGGATTAGGAGAAGATTTTCTCCCTTATCCACTCACAAAATCTGAAATTATCAAGGGCCAATATCCACCAAAAGAATTCGGCCACTTCTTGGGATTAACATTCAAAATTCAAACAGCATTTTAACTAGAATTTTATCTCTTCATTCCCACAAAAAACCGATTCCCCTTTGTGCCAAAAACATGACTAGATTCGGTCATTAAAGTGTGAGGATAATCAAAATCCAAATAGGATTTTCCTGCTTGAATTTTATCTCATCCTTATCTATAAATAACCGAAAATCTACATGAGATATGCCCTCAAAATTTCAACCACAATCTAGGGAAGAGAGAATCTAAATTCAACTGGGATTGAAACTTGAATTTTTCCCTAAACCTTATCCACAATAAATCTAAAAATTCCATGAGGATAATCCTTAAAATTTTTGACCAAAATTAGTTAGGATTATGATTCAAAATTCAAGTAGGATTCAAACAAGATTTTCCTCTCCATATCTAACTCAAATTCAAATTTCATTCCTTGTGGATTTATCACAAGAAATTCGAATCCTACTTGGACTGTGATTCGAAATTTGAATTTCAAATTTCAAATTTAAATTTCAAATTCAAATTTCAAATTTCAAATTTAAATTTCAAATTTCAAATTTCAAATTTCAAAATTCAAATTTCAAAATCCACAAAACAGTTGTATTTCAAATTCTTGTTCTCATGGATAATTTTCTACAACTCCAATCCAATCTCAAATAAAATCATGGCAACTTTATTTGGAGTTCGAATAATTGTGTACTCTATTATCCAAAACAAAATCTGAATTCAACCGGAGAGAATCTTGTCCACCATCCTAGTCCTATGTCAACACCATCCATGCATAATCAACTAGCCAATAGCATACACAAATCAATTTGCCAAACATTAAGGAATTATGTGGAGCTAGTAGATAGACCAATTGGACATATATAATCAGGCTTCTGCGAATCCATATGATCATCATTCTTTACCGAACAACTCAATCATATGATCACTAATTTCAGAGTCACACCACTATAAACCTGAAACTAAACTCTAATTATATACCGTATTACGTAAGCCTGTGATAAGCTATCGTCCAACGACCTTGTCATGTATGCAGAACCCTTATATGATATCCATGATCAGCCTTAGGTTAAAATCCATTTAATCTTACTGATCAGGCTATCTTAAAGTTCCATTATACTATCGAATAAGAAAATGATTATTCATCATATGTGAATAAGAAGTCATCCGCCCAGCAGACGACCCAAGGCCTTGTCCATTTTCACATCCAGTATAATGCCTTTAAGAGGATACCGTTAACTCCTTATTAGAGCTATGATTCCGATATCTGTAAACAAACCCTTCATCGTATACAAGTTATGCACTCAACGAACCGGTCTATAAGCTTACTACCTCTGAGACGCTTTAGCCATTGGAACATCAAAGTACGCAAGTCATATACATGAAGCTATTCATCCACTCAGGATTAAGGTTACTGTACAATAAACATCAAAAGCAGATTGATCCACTCATAGCGGACTACGTAGATCAATCATGCTTTAGTCCTGGTCTAATATGTCATCACCAAGCAACAGATCTATGTCTCTACTTGGTAGTATATGCTCCAGACAGTCAAGACAAACCATCCCTACCATGGCTTTGGACAACATAATAGTCTTAACATGAGTTAGATGTTCGGTCTAACCCCATAGACTACATAGCTTAGTTTAGACCGCTTACTTTAGAACATTGTCTTCTCGCATCAAAAAGTCCATTGCATGCAACATTCTAACAGTTTTAACACAAACAGTCAGGGAGCCATGTTTACTTACATTTACTTTAACATGTAAATAGAATGAGGACAAATAGTAATGTAATGAATAACCTATATATATAATTTTATTATCCAGTTCAAAATAAATACATCAAAATGTCTCTAATGGTCAGGGCATTTCCTAACACAAGCCTCGAAGACCTAAGTCGGGAAAGTCTAGATGCATGTTTTAAGGATTAGTAAAACGCTCATTTGAGGCTCAGAAACGATAGAAAAACACGAAACCGACGTAAAGGTTAGAATAGTACTTTCCGAGGGTCGGGAAGTGAAAATTTGGGATAATGAAATAAAATTACCCGGAAAAGGTCCGGTAAAATTTTAAAAGACGATTTAAGGATTTTTGGGCCTAGAAAATTATGTATAAGAATCTAGAATGAGAGTTTGCAGTGTAGGATAATAAATCGGTAAAAACGTATTAGAGTGGCGCAGCGGAATAATAAAAATTCTTAGATCGTTAAATATCTCATGATGCCATATACAATAAACCAACAACAATTAAAACTCATACCTCAAGGATGCCAACCTTGCAGGAGAAGAATGACCGGAGGCTTCAACCAACTAGCCTTCTCTACTATTCTCCAATTCCCGAATGGCTGAGTGTGTGGGCACTCTGAACCTCGATCGGTATGCTAGCACTGCTAGTCTTCTTCCGACCACCCAGATCTCTAAAGAACTTTATTGTCACGATGAGCTGTGCAACAATAAGCCTGCTCACCTGAGAGTCTGTGGTCTAAGAGAACTGGAGTGGCAGGACCTCTATTTATAGACCTGCATGAGGTGATTCTCTGAATTTGAATTGGATTAGGAAAAGATATTTTCCCTTATCCATATCCATAAAATCCGAATTTTTCCAAGGGAGAATCTCCACAATAAAATTCGGTTTTCTTAGGATAAATCCAATCCAAATCTAAACAAGATTTTAACTAGAATTTTATCTCCCTTTTTCAACCCAAAAAATCCAAAAATTTCAAGGAGAATCTCTCCTAAAGATTTCGGTCATTATGGATAAGGGAGAATCTAAAATTCCACTAGGATTTTCAAGCTTGAATCTTATCTCAACCTTATCTAAAAATAACCGAATTTCCTAGTAGATTTTCTCCCTAAATTCGGCCACTTTTCAGGAAAGGAGAGAATCCAAATTCAACTAGGATTGAAACTTGAATTTTCCCTTGAATCTTATCCACAAAAAAATCCGAAATTTCCTTGAGGATTATCCTCAAAAATTTCGTCCACTTTTGTTGGGATTTGGATTCAAAATTCAAGTAGGATTCTAACAAGATTATCCTCTCCAAATCCAACTCAAATTCGAATTTCAAACCTTGTGGATTTTGCACAACAAATTCGAATCCTACTCAGACTGTGATTCAAAATTTGAATTTCAAATTCAAATTCAAATTTCAAATTCAAATTTCAAATTTCAAATTCAAATTTCAAATTTCAAATTCAAATTTCAAATTCAAATTTCAAATTCAAAATTCAAATTTCAAATTTCAAAATTCAAATTTCAAATTTCAAAATTCAAATTTCAAATTCCACAAAACGGTTGTGTTTCATATTCTTGTTCTCATGGATAATTTTCTACAACTCCAATCAAATCTCAAATAAAATCATGGCAACTTTATTTGGAGTTCGAATAATTGTGTACTCTATTATCCAAAACAAAATCTGAATCCAACCGGAGAGAATCTTGTCTACCATCCTAACCCTGTGTCATCACCATCCATGCATAATAAACTAGCCAATAGCATACACAAATCAATTTGCCAAACGTTAAGGAATTATGTGGAGCTAGTAGAGGGACTGATTGGACATATATAATCGGGCTCCCGTGATTCCATATGATCATCATTCTTTACCGAACAACTCAATCATATGATCACTAGTTTCAGAGTCACACCACTATAAACCTGAAACTAAACTCCCAATTATATACCGTATTACGTAAGCCTGTGACGAGCTACTATCCAATGACCTTGTCATATATGCAAAACCCTCATATGATACCCATGATCAGCCTTAGGTCAAAGTCCGTTTAATCCTACTAATCAGGCTATCTTAAAGTTCCATTATACTACCGAATTAAGAAAATGATTATTCACCATATGTGAATAAGAAGTCATCCGCCCAGCAGACGACCCAAGGCCTTGTCTATTTTCACATTCAGTATAATGCCTTTAAGAGGATACCTTTAACTCCTCAGAGCTATGATTCCAATATCTGCAAACAAACCCTTCATCATATACAAGTCATGCACCCAACGAACCGGTCTATCAGCTTACTACCTCTGAGACGCTTTAGCCATTGGAACATCAAAGTACACAAGTCATATACATGAAGAAGTTCATTTACTCAGGATTAAGGTTATTGCACAATGAACGTCAAAAGCGGATTGATCCACTCATAGCGGACTACGTAGATCAATCACGCTTTAGTCCCGATCTAATATGTCACCACCGAGCAACATATCCATGTCTCTACTTGGGAGTCCAGCTCCAGACAGTCAAGACAAACCGTCTTCTCTAAGACTTTAGACAACATAATAGTCTTAACATGAGTTAGATGCTCGGTCTAACCCCAAAGACTACAGACCATAGTTTAGACTGCTAACTTTAGAACATTGTCTTCTCGCATTCAAAAGTCCATTGCATGCAATGTTCTAACAGTTTTAACACAAGCAGTCAGTGAGCTATATTTGCTTACATTTACTTTAACATGTAAATAAGATGAGGACAGATAGCAATGTAATGAATAACCTCTATGTATAATTTTATTATCCAGTTCAAAATGAATACATCAAAATGTCTCTAATACTTAGGGCATTTCCTAACAATCTCCCACTTGCCCTAAGCCAGCAGATGTGCCATGTTACGCATCCCCATCGCCTCTACATGCCTCTCAAAGCTTCTAGCCACCAAATTCTTAGTAAAGGGATCAGCGATGTTGTCCTCGGACGCGATCTTACATACTTCCACTTGTCCTGTCTCCACATATCCTCTAATAATATGATATCTCCGATCGATGTGCTTGGTCCTCTTGTGGTGCCGAGATTCCCTTGCGTTGGCAATAGCCCCTGTATTATCACAGTAAAGTGTGATAGGCTTGTCAACACCCGAAATGACCTCAAGGTCTCTAAAGAACTTGCGGAGCCAAACGCTTCTTTAGATGCCTCAGCCGCAGCCACATACTCAGCCTCCATAGTAGAGTCAGCTGTGCATCCCTGCTTCACGCTCCTCCACACAATGGCGCCTCCTCCGAGTAAAAACACTGATCCAGATGTCGATTTCCTCGAATCCTTACAAGTCTAGAAGTCTGAGTCCGTGTATCCTACGGGTGTTAGGTCCCCTCCAGAATACACCAGTATATAATCCCTCGTTCTCTTAAGATACTTGAGTATATGCTTTACTGCTTGCCAGTGCTTGGTTCCAGGATTCGCTTAATATCGACTCACCATACCTACTGCAAAACATATGTTCGGGCGAATGCAAAGCATAGCGTACATAAGGCTACCCACAGCGGATGCATAAGGAACCTTACTCGTACGCTCTCTTTCTTCCGATGTCTTGGGACAGTCATCCAATGAAAGAGTTAGACCGGCAATAGAAGGTTGCGAACCTTTCTTTGCCTCTTGCATTGCATATTTGTCAATTATTTTATCTATGTATGAAGCTTGGGATAACGCTATCATTTTGTTCTTTCGATCTCTGAAGAGATGAATGCCTAGAACATAATTAGCTTCTCCCAAGTCCTTCATGTTAAACTGCTGGTGTAACCAAAACTTAACCGATGATAAGTTCCCTACATCATTCCCAATGAGTAGTATATCATCGACATAGAGTATCAGAAAGACCACTTTTCCATCCTTAATACGTTTATAAACACAAGGTTCATAAACGTTCTGCTCAAAACCAAATGTCTTAATCGCTTGATCAAACCTCTGGTTCCATGAGCGGGATGCTTGCTTTAATCCATAAATGGATCTAAGCAACTTGCAGACTTTCCTTTCTTGGCCTTTTGCTATGAACCCTTCGGGCTGTATCATATAGATACACTCTTCAAGATGGCCATTCAAGAATGCCGTTTTGACATCCATTTGCCAGATCTCATAATCGAGAGCCGCAGCAATGGACAGAAGAATACGGATAGACTTCAGCATAGCAACAGGCGAAAAGGTTTCATCGTAATCGATTCCAGCCTTTTGCGTGTATCCTTTTGCAACCAGTCTAGCTTTGAAAGTTTCCACTCTCCCTTCCGCATCCTTCTTTCTTTTGTAGACCCATTTGCATCCAATGAGTTTTATCCCATTCGGCAAATCTACAAGTTCCCAAACAGAGTTGGATTTCATAAAATCCATCTCATTGTTCATAGCCTGTTTCCAAGATTTAGAATCAACATCCTTTATAGCTTCATCATATGTGACCGGATCTTCCTCATGCTCATGAGCCTCGGCCTGGTATACCTCAACATCATACATGAAGAAATTAGGTTTCCTCGAAACCCTCCCACTACGACGAGGCACCCTAAATTGTTGATCGTCTGCAGGTCTTTCACTAGAACTCGGACTTGCGTCTAAGACCGAAATCTGTGAAGCAGTTCTTTCACCCGATAACTCCACTAGCACCACTTTGCTTCGAGGCTTAAAGTCATTCATGTGACTTTCCTCCAAGAATGTTGCATGGGTTGAGATAATGACTTTTTGTTCCTTCGGGTTATAGAACAGACCTCCTTTTGTTCCTTTTGGATACCCTACAAACATGCACAATTCTGATCTTGGTTCCAACTTTTTCACATCCCCATCCAGTACATGTGCCGGGCAGCCCCATATTCTCATATGTCCAAGGGAGGGCTTCCTGCCACGCCACAATTCATACGGAGTTCTGGGAATTGATTTGCTTGGAACCTGGTTTAGAATATAGCACACCGTTTGTAAAGCATATCCCCAAAATGATAATGGTAGCGTTGAATAACTCATCATGGACCGTACCATATCCAACAAGGTCCTGTTTCTCCTTTCGGCTACACCATTCTGTTGTGGAGTACCAGGTGCAGTCAATTGGGATAAAATCCCGTTCTCTACAAGATGTCCTAGAAATTCATCGGAGAGATATTCGTCACCTCGATCAGATCGAAGTGTTTTTATGGATTTATCCAATTGCTTTTCCACTTCCGTATGATACTCTTTGAACTTCTCAAAGGTTTCGCTCTTGCAGTGCATCAGATACACGTACCCATACCTCGAGTAATCATCTATAAAAAGAGACATAATACTCGAACCCTCCTCGTGCTGTGACGTTCATGGGGCCACATACGTCAGTGTGCACAATTTCTAAGAGCTCCTGAGCCCTTGTACCCTTAGCTCCAAAAGACCTCTTAGTCATTTTACCCTCTAGACATGACTCACGTTGGGGAAGTCGTACCTCCTCCAGAGATTCCAGAAGACCGTCTTTCACCAATATTTGAATCCTATCCTGATTAATATGACCAATTCTTAAATGCCAAAGATATGCCTTGTTAGAGTGAGAAACTTTCAACCTTTTAGAGTTATCAATTAATTCAGTGTCAAGCAGTGAGTACATCTTTGGTTTGATCAAATATAGGTTTCCATCCATCCATCCAGAACAGATAAAAGACTTATTTCTACGAATATCAACTCTTTTACTTAAAGAAACTGAATAAGAATCCTTTATTAAACAAGCTACCGATATAAGGTTCCTCCTAAAATTAGGAACATAAAAACAGTCTTTCAATAAAATAAACCTAAATTGATCAAAATAAAGATAAACATCTCCCACTGCTTCAGCCACCACAAAGCTACCATCTCCAGTCCGCAACGAGAGGCTCCTATCATGTAGACTTTTTGTTTCCACGAACCCCTGCATAGAAACACAAACATGATTAGTGGCACCCGAATCAATGACCCAAGTGTCTTCCGATTCTTCCACCAAACACGCTTCGAGGTAATGAAGTTCCTTACCTTCCTTGCCCTTGGCGGCTAGGAATTCCCGGCAAGCCTTCTTGAAGTGACCTACCTTCCCACAATGGAAGCATTTGGACTTTTTAGGGTCCTTTGGCTTCTTGTTCTTCTTCTTCTTCTTCTTCTTCCCATCCGAGACAGGAGGATTAGAAGAACAAGAAGCCACTTGCTTCTTATTTGGCCTCTTCCTCTTCCGTGAGGGATTGGAAGATTCCGCCAAATTGGCCTCTCCTTTAGGTCGGACCGCATCCTCATCCCTGATCATCCACTCATAAGCCTGTAGTTGCTTCATGAGCTCGGTTAGTCCTAACTCCTTTGTCGCCAGATTGTATGTGGCCTTAAACCCCACAAAATCTTTAGACAGAGTCTTGAACACCATCTCAATCTGGGTGTTGTAGTCCAACTCAGCACCATTCTCGGCAGCCTCAGCGAAGAATCCCATTAGAGTGATCATATGGTCCTTCACCGAAGTACCCGCCTTTTGCTTGGAGTTCATAATGCTGGTGATAGCGGACTATCGAGCCAATTTTTCTTGGCCTCCGAACATGTCCTCCAGATTTTCCATGATCTCCCCAACAACTTGATAAATCTCATGCTGCTTTTGTAAAGCACTCGTCATGCTAGCAAGGATTTAGCATCGAACTATCTCATTGGATTCTCTCCAACGATTATAGGCAACCGGGACCTCCTCAAGTGGTATGTCAGGCTTGGGCCCAGGTGGGCATGGTTCGTCCAGCACGAACTTGTGTCTCTCGCAGCTGAGAACTATTAATAGATTTCTTTTCCAGTCTTTATAATTATCACCATTCAGCTTATTTTCAGTAAGTATTGAAATGAGGGGTTTCGGTGACATTTTGAACTGAAATAAAATTATACTAGACATCATTACAAAGCCCAAGCAAATATACAGATAATTTAGCAAATAAAACATACAAGTATGTTCCTATATGAAACTTGAAAAAACATGTAGCATTGCAACGGTAATTCTCAGGATCTATTGCCCCAAGCCACCGAGGGGTGGTCATGAGAACAAATAGCCGGAACATGGACCCCGTCCAATTAATATATGTTGCCTTAAATCCTCCAAGGTTAAGACATAAATCAATAACCGCTTATTTGGCCACCAGTTTAGTTAACAGAGCTTCTAGGGAAGGTTAATAACTAAACGAGTCTTGAGTGTATAACCATTGTTTACGTAGCCCAATCCACGTCCTACCAAGCCACCGAGGGGTGGTCATGAATAGGATCATACCCGAACCCGTTTTCCACATAGGAGATCCAATCTAGTATACCGGTGGCGGTAAACACCTACCGAGGGATGTGGTCAGGGCAGAACTGACGCGAGGCGTTACCATGCTTTCACATATGGATTAACAATGGAGGCCATGGGTTTTGTTTGAAACCCTCTCCCACTCAATATTTTGAAAAACATGCAAGTTTTGACAAATTATGTATGATCAATATAGTATGAGCGGCACTCACCTATCCTATATGACATGTTATCAAATATGCATAAAAAAAATATCCATCAATACATATTTATACATCCACGACATATCACAGAAAAAATAATTGACAGAATAACCTAGCTATGGTTCCATCCTAGAATAAAGAAAATAAAGATTACAAAATTCCATTCAAAGCATTCTTTGGGTCTTGAATTCTGTTCCATCTTCTTGTATCCATCTTTATGTAGCCTCTGCATTTATTTCTGATCCCAAGAATTATTTAAAATTTAAATATCCAAAAATTTAAATTTCAAATTTAAATTCCAAATTCGAATTTCAAATTTAAATTTCAAATTTAAATTTTAAACAATTTTAAACATCATTTGTAATAATATGTAATTTCAAAAAATTTGAAATTTTTAATTACATATTTTTAAACATGATTTAAAATTAAATCTCAAATTTAAAAATCAAAATTTTCTGATTTTTTTGGACCGTCGGATCGCCGCCCCCGTAGGCGGCAGCCGCCGTGGGCAGCCACCAACCCCGGAGGGGTTGGCAGCCCATGGCCGCCCCCATGTGCAGCCCTACCGGGCTGCAGGCCTAGCCTGCAGCGCCAGGCTGCAGGCAGTGCCTGCAGCCAGAGGCTGCACGACCAGGCTGCGGCCAGCCTTGGGTAGGCCACGGCCACCCCTGGCTGCAGGCCAAGCCTGCGGCCGTGGGTGGTTTGGGCCTGCACAGGGGCTGCCGCAGCCCCATCCTGCCTGAGGGCAAGGGCTGCAGCTCCACCAAGGCCGGTCGGCCTATCCCGAGGGGTTGTGTCTTGATTTTCGTGCCATATTCCAATTTACCTATTAGGATCTCCAAAAATTAATTTGAATCCCAATTAAATTGAAATTTTCCACACAATCAAAATTTCAATCTTTAAATCAAATTTAACTTTTGGGAAAAAATAAATTACGGTCTTCAATCTTCAATCTCCTCCAAGAATAATTACATAAAAAATCCTAAACCGTTTCCGGTGTACAAAAATTCTAACCATAAAAATTCTAAGAGATAAAAATTAAAATCCATGGGAAAATTACAGTGTTAATAAACTGCTCCCATGCTTACATAAAAATTCCTAGATACAATTTTTCTAAATTCTAAGGAACCATAACCGGCATAAACAAGCATGCTTATAATAATTCAAAAATTAAATAAAAACACATACTTTATACATAATCCATGATAACAACATAAAGGAACCCTAGAATGCCACCCTCTAAATATTAAATCCATACATAAATAAAAAGACTAAGTAATTGTCTAATTTATGTACATGGCATAGTCATGAGATGGCTCTGATACCAATTGTAGGATAATAAATTGGTAAAAAAGTATCAGAGTGGCGCAGCGGAACAATAAAAATTTTTAGATCGTTAAATATCTCATGATGCCATATACAATAAACCAACAACAATTAAAACTCATACCTCAAGGATGCCAATCTTGCAGGAGGAGAATGACCAGAGGCTTCAACCAACTAGCCTTCTCTACTATTCTCCAATTCTCGAATGGCTAAGTGTGTGGGCACTCTGAACCTCGATCGGTATGCTAGCACTGCTAGTCTTCTTCCGACCACTCAGATCTCTAAAAAACTTTATTGTCACGATGAGCTGTGCAACAATAAGCCTGCTCACCTGAGAGTTTGTGGTCTAAGAGAACTGGAGTGGCAGGACCTCTATTTATAGACCTGTATGAGGTGATTCTCTGAATTTGAATTGGATTAGGAAAAGATATTTTCCCTTATCCATATCCATAAAATCTGAATTTTTCCAAGGGAGAATCTCCACAATAAAATTCAGTTTTCTTAGGATAAATCCAATCCAAATCTAAACAAGATTTTAACTAGAATTTTATCTCCCTTTTTCAACCCAAAAAATCCGAAAATTTCAAGGAGAATCTCTCCTAAAGATTTCGGCCATTATGGATAAGAGAGAGTCTAAAATTCCACTAGGATTTTCAAGCTTGAATCTTATCTCAACCTTATCCAAAAATAACCGAATTTCTTAGGAGATTTTCTCCCTAAATTCGGCCACTTTTCAGGGAAGGAGAGAATCCAAATTCAACTAGGATTGAAACTTGAATTTTCCCTTGAATC
Organism: Antiaris toxicaria; assembly: GCA_035233585.1. Taxonomy (NCBI): domain Eukaryota; kingdom Viridiplantae; phylum Streptophyta; class Magnoliopsida; order Rosales; family Moraceae; genus Antiaris; species Antiaris toxicaria. The sequence continues at coordinate 60,095,344 of CP141154.1, read as the reverse complement.
TTATCCACAAAAAAATCTGAAATTTCCTTGAGGATTATTCTCAAAAATTTCGTCCACTTTTGTTAGGATTTGGATTCAAAATTCAAGTAGGATTCTAACAAGATTATCCTCTCCAAATCCAACTCAAATTCGAATTTCAAACCTTGTGGATTTTGCACAACAAATTCGAATCCTACTCGGACTGTGATTCAAATTTCAAATTCAAATTTCAAATTCAAATTTCAAATTTCAAATTTCAAATTCGAATTTCAAATTCAAATTTCAAATTCGAATTTCAAATTCAAATTTCAAATTCAAAATTCAAATTTCAAATTTCAAAATTCAAAATTCAAATTTCAAAATTCAAATTTCAAATTCCACAAAACGATTGTGTTTCATATTCTTGTTCTCGTGGATAATTTTCTACAACTCCAATCCAATCTCAAATAAAATCATGGCAACTTTATTTGGAGTTCGAATAATTGTGTACTCTATTATCCAAAAAAATCTGAATCCAACCGGAGAGAATCTTGTCTACCATCCTAATCTTGTGTCATCACCATCCATGCATAATAAACTAGCCAATAGCATACACAAATCAATTTACCAAACGTTAAGGAATTATGTGGAGCTAGTAGAGGGACTGATTGGACATATATAATCGGGCTCCCGTGATTCCATATAATCATCATTCTTTACCGAACAACTCAATCATATGATCACTAGTTTCAGAGTCACACCACTATAAACCTGAAACTGAACTCCCAATTATATACCGTATTACGTAAGCCTGTGATGAGCTACTATCCAATGACCTTGTCATATATACAAAACCCTCATATGATACCCATGATCAGCCTTAGGTCAAAGTCTGTTTAATCCTACTGATCAGGCTATCTTAAAGTTCTATTATACTACCGAATTAAGAAAATGATTATTCACCATATGTGAATAAGAAGTCATCCGCCCAGCAGACGACCCAAGGCCTTGTCCATTTTCACATTTAGTATAATGCCTTTAAGAGGATACCTTTAACTCCTCAGAGCTATGATTCCGATATCTGCAAACAAACCCTTCATCGTATACAAGTCATGCACCCAACGAACCGGTCTATAAGCTTACCACCTCTGAGACGCTTTAGCCATTGGAACATCAAAGTACACAAGTCATATTCATGAAGAAGTTCATTTACTCAGGATTAAGGTTATTGCACAATGAACGTCAAAAGCAGATTGATCCACTCATAGTGGACTACGTAGATCAATCACGCTTTAGTCCCGGTCTAATATGTCACCACCGAGCAACATATCCATGTCTCTACTTGGGAGTCCAGCTCCAGACAGTCAAGACAAACCGTCCCCTCTAAGGCTTTAGACAACATAATAGTCTTAAAATGAGTTAGATGCTCGGTCTAACCCCATAGACTACAGACCATAGTTTAGACTGCTAACTTTAGAACATTGTCTTCTCGCATACAAAAGTCCATTGCATGCAACGTTCTAACAGTTTTAACACAAGCAGTCAGTGAGCCATATTTGCTTACATTTACTTTAACATGTAAATAAGACGAGGACAGATAGCAATGTAATGAATAACCTCTATGTATAATTTTATTATCCAGTTCAAAATGAATACATCAAAATGTCTCTAATACTTAGGGCATTTCCTAACATGCGGTAAAATGAACCGACAGATACAAAATGGTCATTTTGACCAGAATTTTCAAAAAAGGTAGAAAAAGAGCCCTAAAGACCCCAGAATGGTAGAATAAGGTTCCTGAGCATCAAAAGTGAATTGTACGGGTATAATTGCAATTTTGTCAAAATTTAGGGGTAAAATCGTAATTTTATAAAAGTTGGGGGAAAATGTGAAAATGGTTAATAAAGCTTAGAAAGCTGTCATAAGGCTTAATTAAAGGTTTTAAGACCAAATTTGAGCTTTTTATTTAAAATAAAAGCTACAAATGAAGATGAAATTAAGAGATAAGGTTTTTGTCTGTAGGGTCTCAAAGTCAGCCAAGAAAAGGGACGTTGGAGGATACCAAGAAACAGACACTAGTAGATGTACTGTAAGTTCATACATTTATTTGTCTACAACATGTAGCATTATTATTGCTAACTTTGATGTACTAACTATAAGTTAGGTACATATGTGCTACGGGCACTATGATAAAATAGAGAGAGAGACGAAATGTGCTACGGGCATTGTTGGCAAATGGGACACATAATAAATTATGCTTCGAGCATCAGAAAGAGGTTAATGAAACTCACTCATATAAAATTAAAATGTGAACCATTCCTAACCACAGGGCAATATGAAGTCACCGGGTTAGAACTTTAAAAAAGTCAGTAATGAAACCACTTTTGGCGTACCAGCCTTCTGTACAGGGGAGGTATACTTTGCCTTCGGAGTTATGATGATGAGGCTAAGGCTGTGGAGGTCAGCACTAATATACTACTCCTAGTCATGTGCACTAAAATGGTACGGTCAACATGAGCTCAAAACCAGAACATAAATAAAGATAACTACCTTAAACTAAAACAATGCCATAATTGAGCATGAGACAGTTTCGTGAGAGTACTAACACTGAGGTTGATGTACTGCTGATATACTGTATTGTGGTTAAATTCACTATTTATGGTGAATAATGGTCAGAGTTACTATTTATAATGAATAGTACTATTCATAGAAAACTTATTTCTTGCATGTTTGAACTTATTGAGCCTATAGCTCACCATTTTGCTCATGTTGCAGGTAAGCAACTAGCTCTCTAGCTTTGTATGGCTGGATGGCGGATGGGATAGCAAGTGTCAAATAGGATGGGAAGCCAAAAGATATGGTCTTGCTAGAGTTTTTTGCTGAGCGTCAAAAAAAGAGGGAAAGAAAATAGTTCTTTTGTAATAATATGTATTTTACGAAAGTACTATATTATGTAAATTACTTTGTGCTTGCAAACAAAGTGATTAGTGGATAATGTTTTACGTTATGTTAAAAAAAATTCCACAAAAATACCATATTTTAAAGAGAGATAGATTAGCCAGCGACCTATGAGAGTACAATCTATCGCAGTTAGCTATGAAGCTTAACTGTAATAGCATTGTATGATCTCTATGAAGGGCGGGCCGCCACAGATCGAAAGAACAAGATGATAGCATTATCTCAGGCTTCGTACATAGACAAAATAATTGACAAGTATGCAATGCAACAGGCATAGAAAGGCTCGCAACCTTCCATTGCTAGTCTAACTCTTTCATTGGATGACTGTCCCAAGACATCGGAAGAAAGAGAGTGTATGAGTAAGGTCCCTTATACATCCGCTGTGGGTAGCCTTATGTATGCTATGCTTTGTACTCGCCCAGACATACGTTTTACAGTAGGTATGGTGAGTCGATATCAAGTGAATCCTGGAACCAAGTACCGGCAAGCAGTAAAGCATATACTCAAGTATCTTAAGAGAACAAGGGATTATATGCTAGTGTATTCTAGAAGGGACCTAACACCCATAGGATACATAGACTGAGTCTTCCAAATTTGCAAGGATTCGAGGAAGTCGACATCAGGATCAGTGTTCTTGATTGGAGAGGGCACGTAAAGACAGGATTAGTGAATGTATGTAAGGTCACGTTTGAGGACAACATTGCCAATGTCTTTACTAACACTTTGGTGGCTAGAAGCTTTGAAAGGCATATTGAGGCGATGGGGATGGGTAACATGGCACATCTACTGGCTTAGGGCAAGTGGGAGATTGTTAGGAAATGCCCTAAGTATGAGAGACATTTGATGTATTTATTTTGAACTGGAGAATAAAATTATAATATAGAGGTTATTCATTACATTGCTATTTGTCCTTATTCTATTTACATGTTAAAGTACATGTAAGTAAATATGGCTCACTGACTGCTTGTGTTAAAACTGTTAGAACGTTGCATGCAATAGACTTTTGTATGCGAGAAGACTATATTCTAAAGTTAGCAGTCTAAACTAAGGTCTGTAGTCTAGGGGGTTAGACCGAGTATCTAACTCATGTTAAGACTATTATATTATCTAAAGCCATGGTAGGGATGGTTTGTCTTGACTATCTGGAGCATAGACTCCCAAGTAGAGACATAGATATGTTTCTTGGTGGTGACATATTAGACCAGGACTAAAGCGTGATTGATCTACGTAATCCGCTATGAGTGGATCAATCTGCTTTTGACGTTCATTATGCAATAACTTTAATCCTGAATAAATGAACTACTTCATGTATATGACTTGTGTACTTTGATGTTCCAATGGCTAAAGCGTCTCAGAGGTAGTAAGGTTATAGACCGGTTCGTTGGGTGCATGACTTGTATACGATGAAAGGTTTGTTTATAGATATTAGAATCATAGCTCTAAGGAGTTAAAGGTATCCTCTTAAAGGCATTATACTAGATGTGAAAATGGATAAGGCCTTGGGTCGTTTGCTAGGCAGATGACTTTTTATTCACATATGGTGAATAATCATTTTCTTATTCGGTAGTATAATGGAACTTTAAGATAGCCTAATCAGTAAGATTGAACAGACTTTGACCTAAGGCTGATCATGGATATCATATAAGGGTTTTGCATACATGACAAGGTCATTGGACGTTAGCTTGTCACAGGCTTTCGTAATACGGTATATAATTGGGAGTTCAGTTTCAAGTTTATAGTGGTGTGACTTTGAAATTAGTGATCATATGATTGAGTTGTTCAGTGCAGAATAATGATCATATGGATTCACAGGAGCCCGATTATATATGTTCAATTGGTCCCTCTACTAGCTCCACATAATTCCTTAACGGTTGACAAATTGATCAGTGTATGCTAATTGGCTAGTTGACTATGCATGGATGGTGTTGACATAGGATCAGGATAGAGGACAAGATTCTCTCTAGTTAAATTCAGATTTTGTTTTGGATAATAGAGTACACAATTATTCGAACTCCAAATAAAGTTGCCATGATTTTATTTAAGATTAGATTGGAGTTGTAGAAAATTATCTTTGAGAACAAAATTTTAAACACAACTTTTTGTGGATTTTGAAATTTGAATTTTGAAATTTGAAATTTAAATTTTGAATTTGAAATTTGAATTTGAAATTTAAATTTAAAATTTGAATTTGAAATCTGAATTTTGAATTTGAAGTTTGAATTTTAAAATTTGAACTTTGAAATTTGAATTCAAATTTTGAATCACAGTCCAAGTGAAATTTGAATTCTTTGTGGATAAGTCCACAGGGTTAGAATTCGAATTTGAGTTGGATTATGGAGAGGAAAATCTTATTTGAATCTTACTTGAATTTTGAATTCTAATTCTAATAAAAGTGGTTGAAATTTTGTTGAGGAAAATCCTCCAAGATATCTCGATTTTTGTGGATAAGGTTCAAGGGAAATTCAAGCAAGAAAATCCTAGTTGAATTTTGATTCTCTCCCTCTCTAAAGTGGACAAAAATTTATGGATAAATCCTAGGAGAATTTTCGGTTTTTAATGGATAAGGTGAGATTAAATTCAAGTTAGAAAATCCTATTTGGATTTTGATTCTCCTCACTTTTAATGGCCGAATCTAGTCATATTATTGGCACTATGGAAATTCAGTTATTATGGATAATTAAGGAGATAAAATTCAAGTTAAAATCCTGTTTGAATTTGGATTGCAAGATCCCTAGGTTGGCCGAATCTTCCCATGAATATGGCCTATGGGATTTTCGGATTTGGTGAGTGGATAAGGGAGAAAATCTTCCCCTAATCCAATTCGAATTCAAAGGATCACCTCATGCAAGTCTATAAATAGAGGTCCTGCCACTCCAGTTCTCTTAGACCACAGACTCTCAGGTGAGCAGGCTTATTGTTATATAACTCACCGTGACAATAAGTTCTTTAGAGATCTAGGTGGTCGAATTCAAAAATTACTTTTTCTGTTCAAATGACTAATTTGAGTATTCTAATTTCAAAAATATCAGTTTTATATCAAGAAAAGGTCATCTTGACCAATTTCTTGATACTGCATATCTCTTGATCAAAAATTACTTTTTATGCTCAATTGACTAATTTGAGTATGCTGATCCTAAATATATCATTTTTATATCAAGAAAAGGTCATCTTGATCAATTTCTTGATACTGTATATGACACTCACTCATACACACATAAAATCACTACATTTCCTATTTTAAACCTGAAATTCATCATGTACATTCCATGTACCAATTTTTCGAGAATGATGAAATTTCTCGGTTATCACATTGGCTCCGTTTTAGGGTCGTCTCACTCGTTTCTGTTCGGGAAGATTTTCCATCTCCGAACTTACTCTCTTTAACACTATTAGAACATTTTATTGCATTCTCAATAGTATTAAAACATAACTTTTTCATATTTTATACATTAAAATTGGCATGTACATACAATTTTAAATATCTCCAAGAATCTCAAAATTTCCGGTTATCACATTTATGTTTGGAATTACTGAGCCTGTTAGCTCATCGGTTTGTTCATTTTGCAAGTAAGAAACCTATCCAGTAGATACTCTAAATGGCGGTAGGATATGTAGTGCCATTGGGATAAGGAATTCTACTGTGGATTATGGTCTTGCTACCAGTCTTCCGCTGAGCATTGAAGAGGAAATTTGAAGAATATGTATTTTGAGAAACAAAGTTGAGATAATGTATTTTTGTAAATTATGTTGTATTGCAAAAAAAGACAACTAAAGTATAGTTTTAAACTTTACATGGCTTTCATTAAGGCTTTCATGTAAGAAAAGTATTTTGGAAAAGAAAAAAAAATGGCGTGAAAATTTGTGCCCTTTAAGAAGAGAGTTTAAAAGTAAAAGTGAATTTTTGGCGACCTAATGAGGTATACAGGCTATTGCAATAGGCTACAGAATTTGATTGTAATAGTTTTGTGTGACCGAAATTGGGGGCATCTCACAATCGTATACAAGTCATGTACCCAACAAATCGGTCTATAAGCTTACTACCTCTGAGATGCTTTAGCCATTGGAACATCAAAGTACATAATTCATACACATAAAATAATTCATCTACTCAGGATTAAGGTAATTATATAATGAACGTCAAAAGTGAATTAATCCACTCAAGTGGACTATGCAAATCAGTTGCGCTTTGGTCCCAGTCTAATATATTACCACCAAGCAACATATCTATGTCTCTACTTAGGAGTCAAAGCTCCAGATAGTCAAGGTAAATTGTCCTTCCAATCTAATTTAGACAATATAATAGTCTTAACATGAGTTAGATGCTCAGTCTAATCCCATAGACAACGGATTATAGTTTAGACTACTTTCTTTAGAACGTTGTCTTCTAGCATATAAAAATCCATTGTATGCAATATTCTAACAGTTTCACACAAGTAGTTAGTAAGCCATATTTGCTTACATTTACTTTAACATATAAATAAGATGAGGACATAGAGCAATATAATGAATAACCTCTAATATAATTCTATTATCCATTTCAAAATAAATGAAATATATCTAAAATGTTTTTCCTATTTAGGGCATTTCTAATAATCTTTTACTTGCCCTAAGCTAATAGATGTGCCATGTTACGCATCCCCATCACCTTTACGTGCCTTTCAGAGCTTCTAACCACCAAAGTCTTAGTAAAGATATCAGCAATGTTGTCCTGGGATTTGACTTACATACATCTACTAGTCCTATCTTCACGTGCCTCTAATTATATGGTATCTTTGATTGATGTGCTTTGTCCTCTTGTGGTATATAGATTCCCTTATGTTGGCAATCATCGTGCTATTATCATAGTACAGTGTGATAGGCTTGTTAACACTTGCAATGACCTCAAGGTTTCTAAAGAACTTACGGAGTCAAACCGCTTTTTTAGATGCCTTAGCTACAGCCACATATTTAGCCCCCATCATAGAGTCAACACTACAACACTGTTTCACTTTCATCCACATAATGGCACCTCTGCTGAGCAAAAACATTGATCCCAAAGCCAACTTCCTCGAATCCCTACAAGTTTGAAAGTCTTAATCCGTGTATCCTATGAGTATTAGGTCCCCTCTAGAATATACAAAAATTTTAGAACTTTGTACTCTTAAGATACTTGAGTATATGCTTTATGGCCGGCTAATGCTTGATTCCAGGATTCACTTAATATTGACTCACTATACCTACTGCAAAACAAATATCTGGGCATGTGCAAAGCATAGCTTATATAAGGCCACTCACAGCGGATGCATAAGGGACCTTCGTCATATGCTTTCTTTCTTCCTATATCTTGGGACAGTCATTCAATGAAAGAGTTAGGCCAACAATAAAAGGTTATGAACCTTTCTTTACCTCTTATATTGCATACTTCTTAATCACCTTGTTTATATATGAAGCCTAGGACAATGCAATCATTTTGTTCTTTTGATCCCTAAAGAGACAAATGCCTAGAACATAATTAGCTTCTCCCAAGTCCTTCATATCAAACTGTTGGGATAACCAAAGTTTGACCGATGATAAGTTCTCTGCATAATTCCCAATGAGCAGTATATCATCGCCATAAAGCATCATAAAGCCCACTTTTTCATCCTTAATACATTTATAAAAATAAGGTTTTATCAACGTTCTGCTCAAAACCGAATGTTTTGATCACTTAATCAAACGTTTGGTTCTATAAGTAGAATGCTTGCTTTAATCCATAAATGGATCTTAGCAACTTGCAGACTTTTCTCTCTTGGCCTTTTGTCACGAACTATATCATAGAAATACTTTCCCTAAGATGGCCATTCAAGAATGCTGTCTTGACATCCATTTGTCAAATCTTATAATCGAGAGTCGCAGTAACAGATAGAAGAATATGGATAGACTTCAGCATCATAATAGGTGAAAAGGTTTCATCATAATCGACTATAACTTTCTATGTATACCCCTTTGTCACAAGTCTAGCCTTGAAAATTTCAACTCACCCTTCCACAGCCCTCTTTCTTTTGTAAACTTACTTGCACTTAATGGGTTTGATCTCATCCTGTAGGTCTACAAGTTCTCAAACAGAGTTAGATTTGATAAAATCCGTCTCATTGTTCAAGACCAATTTCTAAGAATTAGAATCAACATCATTTATAGCATTATCATAAGTGACTGGATTATTATCATGCTCATGAGCTTTAGCCTGGTATATCCCAGCATCATACATTATGAAATTAGGTTTCCTAGAAACCTTCCCATTATATCGAAGCACCCTAAACTGTTGATCATTTGCAGATCTTTTATTAGAACTCAAACTTGCATCCAAGACAAAACTTGTAGAGTAGTTCTATCACTCGATAACTCCTCTTGCATTACTTTACCTCAAAGCTTAAAGTCATTCATGTAACTTTCCTCTAAGAATGTTGCTGTGGGCGACCCCTCTAGCTTAGGTCGTCCACCTTATCTTGCTTACTTTCTTTATTCTTTGCTTAGTCTTACTTAGCTTGCTTGTCTCTATAACTTTCCTCTCCTTGGGGTTTAAAAGGTTTGTTCTTGAAAAACTAGGAATATATTTTTTTTCTTTAACTGGAGGAAACTACTAATTCTTGAAAATTGTGTATACATAAATATATACTTACTTCTTAATACTTTTTGTTTTTCCAAAATATATTTTGGAGTCTTGTTACTTTAAAGTACGTAAAAATAGAAACACACTTTTAAGCTTGTTTCACTACTTTACATACTACACTCTTGTCTTGTCTTTATACATATACCTCACTATTACACTTTCTTTCTTTTACACCTTGAGTACAGCGGAATTCTGCGAAACGGAACCATAACCCATCCATGACATCGCTGGGATCTGCCTGTCAGTCCGCTACTCTTGCTTCATACTGCTGGTTGTTTTCCTTTATTACCTACAGCACGAATAGACTAATGAGCTAAAGCTCAGTAAGTACAAACATACATACAAGTAAATAAGCTGAATACACCACTCTAGGGTTAGTCAACTTAGGACCAATTATTTTCTTTAGTCCTATACTACTTGTTCTTTCTATTCTATTTCTTTCTTTTCTTTGCTTTACTTTATCTGCTTAATCTTTCACTTGTGGGCCCGTGGTTGGACATACCTGGTGCGCGCAGACCAATAGAGGATCAGGGGAGCGACCCACCGATCAACCTTAAGGTCATCTCTGGACTACTGACCTTATAGGTAGTAAGTCATGCCATAAACTACCTCATTATTAACGAGGCAGCGCCACACTTCTGGGGTGAAGGCAGGAAGTTAAGCCATAAACTACCTCATTATTAACGAGGCAGCGCCACACTCTGGGGTGGAGGCTATCTGGGAACCTCACAACTAGGGAGGCCGGTATGCCAACCTTAACTTTTAAGTCTTATTATCTGACTTATCTTATTCCTCTTTTCTGTTTCTGATCTTGCTTACTATTCTCGTGAACATGTTAGTATCATGTCACAAACTGAATAGCTTAAATGTATATATATATATATAACACAACTCTATGGTAAGTCCATTCGTGAGTAGACAATTAAATGTCTGTACTTACCTTATCAATCTCTTCTCCTTTTCTCTCTAAGATCGTTGATCGCCCTCCTTGTAGGTCGATTTTTGGATCCTACAGACAAACTTTGTCTGTTAATTTCATTTCCATTTATAGCTTTTATTTTTCATTAAAAAAGCTTAAATAGAACCTATTTACAACTTTTTGGGCTTTATTTATCATTTTCCCAATTTTTCCTAACTTTTACAAAATTACGATTTTGCCCCTATATTTTGGCAAAATTGCAGTTTTGCCCCTGACGGAATTTTATTGATCCAGACTGCATTTTTGGCCCTCAGGAACTTTTCTGACTCTTTTCTAATCATTACCGAGTTCGCTTCTATTTTATTTCCATTTTTCACTTTCCCGACCCTCGGGAAGCACTATTCCAACCCTTACGTCGGTTTAGTGATTTTCTATCGTTTCGGAGCCTCAAATGGACGTTTCACTAGTATTTAAAACGTTCATCTAGACATTCCCGACCTACGTCTCCGAGGCTCGGATTTTCCGTTCCTGACTCGGACCTTTATTTCATTTCCAAAAACGCCCCCCCCCCTCGGGGTCGGTTTTCTGTTTCACTCGCATTTTACATTTTTAGGGGACGGGTTACTATTCACAAACCACCCCTTAGGTTTTTCTTATTCAATTTTCCGTTAGGGACTCGGGTTTCCGACCCGACCCTAAACTTTTATTTTTAATTCCTATTTTACCCCGAAAGCCGTTTTCGAAATTTCAGCAGCATTTCGGCGTAATTTTAAGGCTACCGGCGTTAGGTACGCCTCGAACCATATGTACCTGCCACGTACTATACCACAAGCCTATTTTATGTAAAAGTTTTCCAAACTTTTACATAAAAGCTCACAAATTTCCAATTTCACATTTTTAACCACATTACAAAATTTTTTCACAATTTTACCCTTAGTTTTGGTTTCGGTTTTCACCACCAAACCGAACCAAAATTTCTCAAACTTTTCAAACACTTTTTAGGCTATTCAATGCCATTTTTCTAACACTTTTTCAAGCCCATTTCCTTGTACTTTTTCAACCAAATTCTTAGGGTTTTTAAGCCTCCCATAACTCACGGCCACATTAAGAAAACACATGCCATCATTTTTGTTTCATGCTTTCAATCAAAATTTCATCATTCACATCATAAAATGCATGATTTCAATTAACCAAATATCATATGAAACATGCAAAATTTTCACCAAAACCCTAAGTATTTCCCACGGCCACTTTAGGTAATGTACAACAAAATTTTTTTTTTCAAACTTTTCCATAATGAAATTCATGCTTTATTCTTCACCAATTTCAACTTAGAAAGCATGTTAGCAATTAACCACAACTTTTTCTCATTGGTTGCCTAAGGTAACCCACGGATTTTCCTTTGAAAAACCAACCAAAATTTGGTTTTTCTTTAAACAATTTACATGGTTTTCTTACTTATTACAACCTTAACAAAACCCTTCATCAACTTAATGAAAAACAACCAAAAATTTTCCATCTTAATTCACTATTCACCCCACGGTTTTCATGAAGAAAAACCAAGAAAATTTTCAATCCAAGGGAAGTTACCTTGTTCACTTTCTTCCTTTGTCTTCAAGTGATGTTTTGCCACACTTTTTGTATAGAAAACTTGAAGAAATAGCTTAGTTCTCCTTTGGTCACTCACGGCTCACCATGGAGAATAACTTAGAAAATTTTCTTTGGTTGTTTGCTTGAAAATTGGCTTCGGCCACTTTATTCCCAAACTTGCCGACTTATGCATGGAAGAAAGCCAATTAATTTGGCCTTTAACCAATCAAATTTCAACACCTTTCCACCTAATTCTTTCCACCTTTTTCAAAAATTAAAAATGGTTAATTTTGGCCAAATCTTGGCCTTTAGATCAAAAGCAAATTAAATCATGGCCATTCATCCTACCTAACACCATATTTCTTTCCATTTCTTAAATGGATTTATGATGTCATAATTACTAAAGTGAAAGTTGACTTTGACTTTCACTATTCACATTAATTCGACTACTTTTTGACCGATACTGGTTCGAGCCGAAATTTTCCTGGAATCGTCCCGGCGTGTTCCTGAGGTCTCATGTGCAGTCGGATCAATTTAATCTACTTCCGTTTGATCAAAATCAATCCCGGAAGTTTACCGTCTTTTATTGGCTCGGTTAGGGTTTTCAATGCCGGTTTTGGCACCGTTTCACCCGTTTCAACTCAGTGAATTTTTCCAACACTGAATTCTTACTCGTCAGTATTGTTAGAACATTTTAATATATTCTAAACAATATAAATACATCTATTTCACTCTTTAAATAGTTCAAATTATTATATACATATATTTGTACTTTTCTTACTGTGCTCTTATTTTGACTTGCCATATTCTTATCTTTATACTGTTCAGATACCGAAACTACTCCTTTTTAAGCGTTTTGGGCCTGAATTCACTTTCTTACTCATATACTTTATTCTCTACTTATTTTTTTTGGAGATTTTAATTTCCTCCAAAACATTTATTTATTTCTATCAACACTATAATTTGTATAATTACAACCATAGTGTTTCTTTACATTCATACTTACAGAACTCATAGAAAACCCTAGATTAAATTAGGTCACACCGCTAAAATTCTCTGGTCGTCACAGTTGTATGGGTTGAGACAATGACTTTTTGTTTCTTTAGGTTATAGAATAGACCTCCTTTTGTTCCCTTAGAATATCCTACAAAGATGCACAATTTCGATTGAAGTTCTAACTTCTTTACATCCCCATACAATACATGCGCTTGGTAGCCCCATATTTTCATATGTGTAAAGGAAGGCTTCTTGCCACGCCATAATTTGTGTGAAATCCTAGGAATTGTTTTACTCGAAACTTGGTTCAGAATATAGCATGCCACTTGTAGTGCATATCCCTAGTATGATAATTGTAGAAAAATTCTGAAAAAAATTACACAGCGGAATTACAAAAATTTTTCAAGATCGTTAAATATCTTGTGATGTCATATATAATAAATTAAGAACAATAAATTTATACCTTCTGAGGACACCAAGAATGCAAGAGGAAAGTGACCAGAGGTGATGCAAACCCCTTCAAGAATAACGAGACCTGTCAAGATTATGAACCCATAAACGTTCTAAAGTCAGATTCGAGTGGATGGGAGACCTCAACTCGTTGCTTTAGCAAAAACAAGAACCTTGGTATATCGATCCTCAACCCGTTGCTTAATGCAAAACAAGAACCTTGATATAAGGAAGACGCCACAATCAACTATGGAAGGGTTGATTGATAAGTCGGGAGTGAACGCTATGGAAAATTCTGATAAGTTCAAATAGTTCTTCAAAGAACCAAAGAGAATTAGAACTCTCAATTTTGTGAATAAAAAACTGATCTGATTTTTTTCATTATCATAGAGACGCTTATTTATAGGCATTTGTTACAATGAATATTCCTAGTTATGCTCACAAAATACGAAAATTTGTTATAAAGGATAATCTTAAATCCCAACTGAAATTTGTTACAAACGATAATCCTAAATCCTAACCAAAATCATGCCTACACTCGAAATCTAGAAAGTTTGCCAAATACAAGCCACAAAATTCAGAAAAAGAAATGGAAATGACAAAAACGTCATGGGCTTGTATTAGTTGAATTGCTCATGGGCTTGAATTAAGTTAATACATCCTTGTTGACTACATGAATCATGCTCAATGGGCCTTCACGAATTTGATTGAGCCCAAACCTTTTGAATTAGCCCAATAAGTGCATCTTTGAACTTATTAGCTCATGCCCTCGTAATCGGCCCAATTGGTACTTAAACTGGTTCCCTTGATGTTGTGTCATGTGTTGCATTAGTAAGGCTTCAACCAACTAGCCTTCTCTACTATTCTCTAATTCTCAGATGGCAGAGTGTGTGGGTACCCGGATCCTTAATCGGTATACTAGCATGGCTTGTCTCCTTTTGATCACCAAGATCTCTTTAAGCACTTACTGCTACGATGATTTGTATAACAATAAGTCTGCTCACCTAAGAGTTTGTGGTTTAAGAGAACTGGAGTGGTAGGACTCCTATTTATAATTTTGCATAAGGTGATCCCTTGAATTTTGAATTGGATCAAGAGAAGATTTTTTCTCCCTTTTCCTCACAAAAATCTGAACTCCCTTAGGAGATCTTGTACTCAAAACTCAAACAGGATTTGACTTGAATTTTTGTCTTCCTTTTTTAGTAGAAAACCGATTCCCTCTAAGGCTAAGATAATTGCTAGATTCAGCCACATTAAGAGGAAGCAGGACAAAAAATTCAAACAGGATTTTAACTTGAATATCATTTCACCTTTATCCACAAAAATTGATTCTAATTTAGGCATTATCTATAAAGGAAATTCAGTTACACCATGTGAGGGAGATATTCAAAATTCAAATAGAATTATAACTTGAATTTTCCTTCATCCTTATCCACAATAACCAACTCCATCAAGAGTGAGATCCCTTCAATAAATTTGGCCACATTGAGAAGGATTAGGATTCCAAATTCAAGTAGGATTCAAACAAGATCTTCCTCTCCCTTATCCACAAAAAATCAAATTTTCCATGTGGATTTATCAACAACAAAATTCAGTTACCACTTGGTTTGTAATTCAAAATTTAAATTCAAATTTCAAAGTTTAAATTTCAAAAATTCAAACTTCAAATACAAATTTCAAATTTAAATTTAAATTTCATATATCAAATTTAAATTTCAAATTCAAATTCAAATTTCAAATTCAAAATTTAAATTTCAAATTTCAAATTCCATAAACAAACTTGAATTTCCAATTTTGCTTTCGTGGATAATTTTTCACAACTGCAATTCAAATTCAAATAAAATCATAGCAACTTTATTTAGAATTCGAATAATTGTGTAATTTTTTATCTAAAACAAAATTCAAATTCAAATAGGAGATAATCTTGTCTTTCACCCTTCTCCTTTATGGACACTACCTACATCCATGCAAGACAAGAAGCCAATAAGTATACCCTGATCAATTTGCCATCCATTAAGGAATTATGTGGAGCTAGTATAGGGATTAATTGAACATATATAATTGGGATCCTATGAATCCATGTGATCATTATTTTGAACCGAATAATCTAATTACATGATCACTAATTTTAGAGTCATACCACCATAAACTTGAAACTAAACTCCCAATTATATACTGTATTACGAAAGCCTGTGATAAGCTATTGTCCAATGACCTTGTCATGTATGCAAAATCCTTATATGATATCCATAATCAGCCTCAGGTCGAAGTCCATTCAATCTGCTAATCAGACTATCTTAAAATTCCATTATACTACCGAATAAGAAAATGATTATTCACCAAATATGAATAAGAAGTCATCTGCCAAGCAGATGACCCAAGACCTTATCGATTTTCACATTCAGTATAATGACTTTAAAAGGATACCCTTAACTCCTTATTAGAGCTATGATTCCAATATCTGTAAATAAACCCTCCATTATATACAAGTCATGTACCCAATGAACTGGATTATAACCTTACTACCTCTGAGATATTTTAGCCATTGGAACATCAAAGTACACAAGTCATATACATAAAACAATTTATCTACTCAGGATTAAGGTTATTGCATAATGAATATCAAAAGTAACATGATCCGCTCAGCCAGACTATGCAAATCAGTTACACTTTAGTCCTGATCCAATATATCACCATCAAGCAATATATCTATGTCTCTACTCTAGAGTCAAAGCTTCAGACAGTCAAGACAAACCGTCCCCATTTGGCTTTAGATAACATAATAGTCTTAATATGAGTTAGATGCTCAATCTAACCCCATAGACTATAGACCATAGTTTATATTGCTTACTTTAGAATATTGTCTTCTTGCAAACAAAAGTCTGCTATATGTAACATTCTAACAGTTTAACACAAGCAGTTAATGAGTCATATTTGCTTACATTTACTTTAACATGTAAATAAAATGAGGACATACAGCACTATAATAAATAACCTCTAAATATAATTTCATTATCCAGTTCAAAATAAATGAAATACATCAAAATGTCTTTCCTGCTTAGGGTATTCCTAACAATCTCTTACTTTCCCTAAGCTAATAGATATCCAATGTTTCGCATCCCCATTGCCTCAACATACCATTTAAAGCTTCTAGCCACCAAAGCCTTAGTAAAGGGGTCAGTAATGTTGTCCTTTGATGCAACTTTACATACATCCACTAGTTTTGCGTCTACGTGCCCTCTTACTACGTGGTATCTTTGATCTATGTGCTTTGTTCTCTTATGGTGCCCTAGATTCCCTTGTGTTAGCAATAGCTGCGCTATTATCACAGTAGAATGTGATAGGCTTGTCAACACCTGGAATGACCTCAAGGTCTCTAAAGAACTTACGGAGCCAAACCGCTTCTTTAGATGCCTTAGTCATAGCCACATACTCAGCCTTCATCATAGAGTCAATAGTGTAACCCTATTTCACTCTTCTCCATATAATGGCACCTCCTCTAAGCAAAAACACTGATCCTAAAGTCGACTTCCTAGAATCTTTGCAAGTCTGGAAATCTGAGTCCATCTATCCTAAGGGTGTTAGGCCCCCTCCATAATATACCAACATATAGTCCCTCGTTATCTTAAGATACTTGAGTATGTGCTTCACTGCTTACCAGTGCTTGATTCCATGATTTGCTTGATATCGACTCACCAAACCTATTACAAAACAAATGTCAGGGCGAGTGAAAAGCATAGCACATATAAGGCTACCCACAACAGATGCATAAGGGATCTTACTCATACGCTCTCTTTCTTCCAACGTCATGGGGCAATCATCCAATGAAAGAGTTAGACCGGTGATGGAAGGTTGTGAACCTTTCTTTGCCTCTTGCATTGCATACTTCTCAATTATTTTATCTATGTATAAAGCCTGGGATAATGCTATCATTTTGTTCTTTCGATCTCTAAAGAGACAAATGCATAGAACATAATTAGCTTCTCCCAAGTCCATATCAAACTGTTGATGTAGACAAAGTTTAACCGATGATAAATTCTCTACATCATTCTCGATGAGCAGCATATCGTCAACATAGAGCACTAGAAAGACCACTTTTCCACCTTAATACATTTATAAACATTAGGTTCATAACATTCTGCTTCAAACTAAATGTTTTGATTGCTTGATCAAAGCTTTTGTTCCATGAGCGGGATGTTTGCTTTAATCTACAAATGGATCTAAGCAACTTGCAGACCTTTCTGTGATAACCGGGGATTTTTGTGACGTCCCGTGCCCTCAGTGGCCTGAACCGTCACTAAAAACTGACTTACTTGCTTTTCTTATACTTTCTGGCAATGTATACTTAACTAGATATCATAACATTAGGGATTTTTTTTTACATGTACGTATTTACTGTATACGTACGTATACCATTTACGATTTAAAAATACTATTTAACGATTACTATTTAAAATACTATTTAATGATTGCTATTCAAAAATACGGTTTACGATTACTATTCAAAAAAACCATTTAACGGTTACTATTTAAACATACTATTTAACGATTACTATTTAAAGATACTATCTGACAATTACTATTAAAAGTACTATTTAACCATTACTATTCAAAATACTGATACTCAAATTTGCGAAAAATAAACTCGCGGTGTCTCCATAACCTTGCCCTCACATCTGCCTCCGCTACCACCATCGCCCATTGGGATTTAAGCCGTAGGACGCTTACCTACAGCATGAACACACTACATGAGCTTTACGCCCAGTAAGTACAACATGTTTACCATAAAACAGGTTTAAATATAGTACATACTTAAAAACATATAAGTAGTCATATATCACATATACCACTTTAACATATCACATATCACATATCATATCAATAATTATAAAACTTCACATAACATGTGCATCACAGAAACATTGTGTACTGAATGCATCTAGAAGCATAGTGAACTATAACTAATGCATGATCCGGTTATGCTCATTTATGCTTCAAACTTCTCTTTTCTTTTTTTGTCTATTTAGGGCCCATGTGTCAGTACCGTGCGTGCACAGACCATCGGTAGCGCCCGTGGTAAAATAGTTGGAGAACCATCAACGGATGCTAAACTTTCTGCTTTAACTTAAAACCTCTTTATTTGAAAGGGCTGGTATGACACGCTTACTAATTTCCATCTTGTTTATCTTTTCTAGCCTTATGCTTCTCTAAGCTGTCCCAAATCCTACATGGTAGGGACGTATGGCATCTATCTTGCTTTTTTATCAATCTACTTGATTGTGAAACTACATGCTCTTAACATGAGGTGCAACATCATGTGCATGGCATACACATTTTAACATACTGTAAAATATCATTTAAAAGCATTTTCGTTCATGCCATAGGCGGAGTTGTACTTACCTAATTGCAAGTAACTTGAAATGACGCATTTATCAATTCACAGGTTACCACCTATCATCAATAACATTCTCATTAATACTCTCGTTGAGTCACTATTAATGTTAGTCACTATAACTTGCGTTTCTATGGGGTACCGAGACCCGTCGGTATCCTATTGGCCTATTATGGGGATTTAGTGTCTAACTCGTATCATGTTCGATCAACCGTCTACTTGACAAATTAATCATTATTCCTCACTATGTTGTTCGAAACACGGCCCTTGACTGGTTTACCACTCAGTCAACTAACTGGTTAACTTGCGTGTTGGTAACTAAGTAGTCTATCGAGTTACTTAGTATAATAACCGACTGGGTTACTTCACTTGGTGGGATGTGGTAGCCTACCGAGCTACTAAGGCTTGTTTGGTGTAATGGCCCACCAGGCCACTATGGCTTGTTTGGGGTAGTAGCCTACCAGGCTACTAAGGCTTGTTTGGTAAGGTAGCCTACCAGGCTACACACACTATTTTATTTTGAAAAATTATTTGGGTTGGCTTGTAAAAATCTTGGAAAAATTCCTTATTTTGAAACCGCCCCCTTATCACCCCGTTGGAAGGTGGGGGACATTTGTATGAAAACCTTGTTCATATTTTAAAGTGTTAAAAACACATTTTTTTTACTTTGAAGAGTATAAATTATATTTTTAAAGCTTGTATTTTAAAGGTGGTTTTTGAACCACTTTTGAAAACTGTTTTGAAACTTGGTCTAAACGACTTTGTTTGTGATTTTATCGAACATGAAAGTTTTCATTCTCAACAAGATGAACAAATCTCATGTTCATCATGGACCCTAAATCTAACTCTAATGGCTCCTAATTTCATTAAACCCATGGGCTTGGTGCCCAGTTTTTTTGTAAAAATCCCAGTTTTACGTCTCTATAAAAACAGCTTGGTTTGAGGCCCGAAACAGCCAAATTTTTGACATTCACGTGTGGTTTTTGAGGTCTTGACGAGATCTACAACTTTTGTGTTGAGTCGGAGAACTAGTTCGGGCTCTAAGTGGTCCATTTCTAGCACCCGAGGCTAAACACTGGGTTTGGATTTTGTTTCTAGTTTTGGACACCGAATGAAAAACACTCTAAAAAGCTATTTTAGGCTCGTTTTTGGCCGAGGCCTATTTGACCATAAAATGACCGTATCGAAATTTTATTAAAACACTATGTTTTACCAAATCATAAATTCGGAACCTAAGGGGGCCGAAATGGCCAAAATCCATGGCTTTCCCCTAAGGACAGATTTATGTGCAGCCACTAAAACGTTCATGCTCTCATTCGCACATAACCATTCATAAAAAATAATGTAAACACAACCACAATCACTGAACTTAAAAATGATAATCTAAGGGCTTAACATAAACTTATTACAAACCATTTACTTAAATAAATACACATAAATGACCTTGATCAAAACTTAAAACAAACTAACACAAGATAAGGTTTTTGGTTTGCCTTTGTGCCTTGAACCAAGCACGATTTCAACTAGGCTTGAGGAACCAAAAATGGTTATAGAAATCCAAGAGAATGGGGTCTGATTTTGCTAGAACAAATACCAAAAATTTCTCTTAAAAACCAAATCAAAACAGAAACTAAAACTATAAGGATCGGTTTTTGGAAGACTTACCCTTGGTGCCTTAGAATGACTTGGATTCGAATCCTCCTAGTGCAAGCTTGTGAGATTTGATTTTTGATAAGTTTGTGGTATGATTTAAAGCTTGAAAAAGTGGGGGTTGGGAGGCTCAAGGGTTCAGCTGCAGCTAGGAGAAGAAGGGGAATGAAAAGTGTTTTGGAAGCCAAAAAGAAAGGAAATAAATCCCTTGTGTAAAGGGTGCTTTTTATAGGCAAAATTGATCCAACTTACTTAGACTTAATCCTACTTAATTGACTACCAAATTAGCCAAATCTTGGGACAAATATGCTGCCCAATTTCAGACCAAGGGGGCGTGGGCTACTCATTGAAAGGAGGGAGGAATAAACAATTGTTGTTGGCTAGCTTTTTAAAACCCTTGAATAAAATATTCAAGTATGTAATGGCTAGGAAGATTATTTTAATGGCCACCTTTTGGGCTATGTGTGCAGCTGATTATAGATGCTTTTGCAGCTAAGGGACACAAAAATTTAAGGCTAAATTTTATTTGTGTTGGCTTCTCATCGCAATCTAATTTTATACTACGGTGTTCGGTCCTTTTTCGGCAGTGTTCCAATTTTCATCAGAAAATTGGTTTTCTAAATCTGACTTTTATACTGTAAATTCCTAGTTGTTTTATACTATCTAAGTGTCCATTATCAGTTTAAATTACTATTCACATACTATACTGTGGTTGTGTCGACACTGTGTTGTCCTTTCGCACGCTAACCGAGGCGTTCCCAGGTGAAATTTCAAACACAGTCTCTCTCGACTAATTTGGACGTGCTGATTTCATTTTTATCAGTCTTACGTCCATCAGAGGTCATCTAGACTAGTTTTGGGGATCTGTGTGACCCCATCTCGAAAAATGTGTCAGGTGCCCGATTGACTAATTTGTGTGTTCTGAGCCCAAATATATCCGTTTCGAGGCAAGTAAAGGTCGTCTTGGCCCTCATCCTAATACTGCATACTTCTCAAACTAAAACCCTGTTTTGTACTCAATCAACCAGATCGAGTTACTAACCGTTCATGTATCAGCTTTAGGTCAAATTAAGGCCGTCTTGGCCAATAGCTTGACACTGCGTTTCTTTCTATTCATTATCCCCTGTTTTCTACTTAACTGACTAGTCTGAGTGCTCTGACTCTGATCTTGTCAGTTTCTAGGTGAGAGGAGGTCATCTGGACCATTTCTCGATATCGTACCCATGCTAAGGCTATATCTTGCTATTGTGCTCAGGTGTTCGGTCTAAGCATTCTGGTGATCTATTTACTAGACTTGTGACAAGAAATGGTCGTCCAGACCAGTTTCCTGACACTGCATGTCTCATTCATATATACATATAATAGGGTAGACAGGGTTCACTGTTGGTCGCCCCTTTCACTGCATGAATAGTACTTAAATAGTACCGTATCTGTTTAGTCTATTCAATGGGAAAATATACTATATTTTCCAACTTAATCACTCATTGCATAGTAATTAGGTTTCATGTAATTTGAAGGTCTGTGTAATGGTTTTCTGCTCATTACACAGCCTTTAACACGACCTCTAACACGAGCGTGTATAAGGTAACACGGCGTGTATACACCGGACACGGGTGTGTACTAGCTAAAGTTTTTCAACACGGCCTTTTACACCTTCATAACCCGAGTGGTACACGACCGTGTTCTTGACCGTGTCTCTGTACACTGCCATGTTCAGTTACACGACTTCTCACATGTTCACAACTCGAGCGGTACACGGCCATGTTCTTGACTGAGTTCTACTACACGGCCATGTATACTTACATGGCTACACACACGTAAATAGTCTGTATAGTACACGACCACTGATACGGTCGTGTACCTGACTGTGTACTTTAAAAATTACACTAAAATGCATCAAATTATTCTTTAATTTCTCATTTAATTGAAAATTAAAGTACATGATCGAGGCGGTCCTTACAATCTACCCCTCTTACAAAAATTTTCATCCTTGAAAATTAAAAAAAATCTAAGAAGTCTCTTTTCATATCCTCTTCCCGTTCCCATGTAGCTTCTTCGAGGTTATGGTTCTGCCATAATACTTTAACAAGTGGAATCACTTTATTCCTAAGAACCTTATTTTCCCTGGCTAAAATATGCACGGGTCTTTCTTTATAGGTTAGATCTGCATGTACTTCAACTGGCTCTTAGCTTAGTATGTCAGAACTATCCGGCACGTACTTCTTCAACATCAAGATGTGGAAAAAATTGTGTACAAAAGCTAGTTTAGGAGGAAGCGCTAATCAGTAAACTACCTTCCCGACCCTCTCGAGGATCTCAAAAGGTCCTATATATTGAGGACTAAGCTTCTCTTTCTTCCCAAAGTGCATCACGCCTTTCATGGGTGCCACTTTGAGGAAAACTGAGTCTCCTTTTTGAAATTCGAGAGGTCTTCATCATTTATCTACATAACTCGTCTAGCGGTTATGTGCTGTATCCAGTCTATCTCGTATAAGCTTCACAGCCTTTGTTGTATCCTTAACGAAGTTGGTGCTGGTGAGCTGTTTTTCTTCAGTTTCATGCCAGTGAATCAGAGATCAGCATCTTCTTCCATAAAGTGCCTCGTACAGAGCCATCCCAATCGAGGAATAATGGTTATTATTGTACGAGAACTCTATCAATGGTAGCTTTTGATCCCAATTCCCCTTGAAGCCTAAGACACATGCTCTCAACATATCTTCTAACATTTGTATAGTCCTTTCAGACTGACCATCAGTCTGAGGATGGAAAGCGATGCTGAACTTCAATTTGGTTCCCATTGCAGCTTGAACGCTCTGCCAAAACCTTGAAGTGAAGCATCCATCACGATCTAAGATGATCGATTTGGGTACTCCATGCAGTCTTACTACTTGAGTGACGTACATTTCTACTAACGTCTCTACCGAGTAGCTTAACTTCATGGCTAAAAATCGAGCTGACTTCGTTAGTCGATCCACAATTACCCAAATGGCATCGTTCCCACTTGAGGTCCCGGGCAATCCGACCATGAAATCCATGGCAATTTGCTCCCATTTCCACTCTGGTAGCTCGATCTTTTGTAGCTCTCCTCCCGATCGCTGATGTTCTAATTTAATTTTCTGGTAGGTGAGGCACCTTGCTTCGAACTCAGTGATGTCATTCTTCATGTTTGGCCACCAAAAACTTCCTTTTAAGCCCTGGTATATCTTATTCGCTCCTGGATGTATCGAGTACGGTGTGTCATGAGCTTCTGACAGGATCTGTTTCTTGAGTTCTTCATCCTTTGGAACACACACTCTATCTCTGAAGTAGAGTATGCCCTTCTTAGAGACCTGAAATTCTGAATTCTAGTCCTCTATTGCCTTCCTTTTGAGCTTGTGTAGTGATGAATCAAGGTCTTGGCCTGGCTTGATTTCCTCTATGAATGTTGACTGGAGGGTCATCTCGGACAACCTTCCTGTTAACATCTCAATCTCGCTGCACCGTAGCTCCTTTTGCAGTGCTTTCGACAGGGCATGGATGGTCATAAGCGTCGAAGAATGCATCCTGTTCAACGCGTCAGCCACCTTATTGGTTTTTCTTGGGTGATATAGGATTTTACAGTCACAATCCTTTACCAGCTTCAGCCATCTTCGTTGCCTCATATTAAGCTCCTTCTGCGTGAAAATGTATTTGAGGCTCTGGTGGTCTGTGTAGATCTCACACTTGATATCATATAGGTAATGCCTCCATATTTTAAGCAAAAAGACCACCGCTGCAAGGTCTAGGTCATGCGTTGGGTAGTTCTTTTTGTGGTTCTTGAGTTGTCACAAGGCGTATGTGACTACCCTATCACCTTGCATTAACATAGCTCTTAGTCCAGTCTTGGATGCGTCGCTGTAAATTACAAAATTCCCTTGCTCAGCATCTGGTATGGTCAGGATTGGAGTGCTCGTGAGCTAGCTTTTTAGCTCCTGAAAGCTCTTTTCACAGTTGTCAGACCACTCATACTTCTTTTCCTTCTTGGTTAGCATCATGAGTGGTGCGGCTAGCTTTGAGAATCCTTCCACAAAGCGTCAGTAGTATCTCGCTAAACCTAAGAAGCTGTGAATTTTTGTTACATTCTTTGGAGTCGGCCAATTACTAACTGCTTCTACCTTTGATAGGTCCACGGACACTCCCTCATAGGAGACCACATGACCGAGAAAATGAAACTTCTCCAGCCAAAATTCACACTTAGAGAATTTGGCATACAGTTGATGCTCCTTAAGCTTGAGTAGGACAGCTCTCAAATGCTCCGCATGCTCTTCCTTCATCTTAGAATATACAAGTATGTCATCGATAAACACAATAACAAACTTGTCTAGGAACTCTTTGAATACTCGGTTCATCAAATCCATGAAAACGACAGGTGTGTTTGTTAGCCCGAACGACATAACGAGGAACTCATAATGTCCATATCGTGTTCGAAATGCCATCTTGGGGATGTTTGTGTCTTAGATCCGTAATTGGTGGTACCCAGAACGTAAGTCGATATTGGAAAATATGGTTGCACCTCGTACCTGGTCGAACAAATCGTCGATCCTTGGCAACGGATACTTATTCTTGATCATGATCTTGTTCAGCTCCCGGTAGTCTATGCACATTTGCAACGTTCTGTCTTTCTTCTTTACAAATAAGACTGGTGCTCCCCACGGAGAGTAGCTCTATCGAATGAAACCTTTGTCCATCAACTTCTTTAACTGAGTTTGAAGCTCCTTCAATTCTGCCGGGGCTATTCTGTAGGGGGCCTTAGATACAAGTGCCAATCTTGGTAACAGTTCGATTTTGAATGATATCTCCCGCTCCGGCAGAAGTCCTGGAAGATCTTCGGGGAATACTTCCGTGAACTCCTTTACTACTGGTGCGTTGTCTGGTCTGGTTTCCACTTTTTGGGTCATATCCATTATATGTGCGAGAAAACTAGCGCATCCACTAGATAGTAGCTAGTGAGCCTTCATTGCCGATATCATCGTCTTTGGTTGCTTCGACAATAAGCCCTTGTAGACAAATTTTTCGGGTCTGCTCAGGTGGAAGATCACCTCCCGTCTCTGACAGTCTATAACGGCGTGGTACTTGGTGAAGAAATCCATTCCTATAATCACGTCATAGTCACACATCTCGATGATGATTAGGTCCGTGCTCAGCTCGTGCCCACTGATAACTATTGGTACGTGACGTATCCAATAGCTAGACAACAAAACTTCCCCAAAGGGAAGGGTAATTTGAAAATTCTGGTTCATCTTATCTAAGTTCTTACCTAACCTCCTAGCAAATTTTGATGATGCAAAAGAATGCATAGCACCGAAATCAAACAAAACTAGTGCAGTGGAGTTGGTGACAGAAAGCTGACCTGTCACCACGGTCGAGGCTCTGGCCTCTGCATCCTCGCGAGTAAAGGCATAAATCCTCCCGTGCGGCTCTGGAGCTTCTAATCTGCCTTGGCTGATCGCTGGGCCTTCAATCCTTCCCTGGGTGGTGTGCAGCTGTCCGCTAGTAGGGTGGGCTTGACTTTGCTGATTTTGCGAGTTCAAGCGGTAATGTTTAGTGAAGTGGCCTTCCTTGCCACATATGTAACAGCCACTGGTGCCCTGGGGGCATTCTCCCGGATGGTTCCTTCTGCATTTTAGACAAGGCAGGTGTTGATTTCTGTTTCCTCCTCGGTTATTTTTCTTCTAAAGAAAGTTTCTTTGATGGCCTTGATTGCCTAGATTCCCTTTCCTCTTATTGTTGTTGTTGGATGGTCGGTTGTGTTGGTTGTTTCCCATGCTCTGCCCTCTGTGCTGAAATTCAGAGTGCTATTTGCCCTTGATCAGCTTTGGTTGGTTCTTCTCTTCTCTCTTTGCCTTGAAGATCTGTGCCATCCTTTCTTTGTCTTGGGCTAGCCAATACTCAGCCCGGATGGCTCTACTGACACATTCGGCCATGGTTGTTGGCCCATGGCTGCCGTTGTAGACTTGGATGGCTATATCCATTCGAAACATTTTCAGCATCTTCCTAACCTTTTCCTTCTCAGTCAGCACTAGGCCGGGGCAAAGTCAAGCTAGTTATTCGAATTTCCTTACAGCCTCCATGACCATCATGCCTCCTTGGCGCAAGTTGTTAAATTTATCTTGCTGAACTACTAAAGCTTCATCGTTGAAGTACATTTCTTTGAACTCGACGATGAAGTTTGCCCAGTTCATTTCATTGATGTTCCTTTTGATAGCCATGGTCTTCCACCACTGGCGTGCTCCTTTTCGTAGGGCTAGGGATGTGCATATAATTAACTAGATGTTCCTTCTTATACTTTCTAGCAATTTATACTTAACTAGATATCATAAAATTAGGGATTTTTTTTACATGTATGTATTTACTGTATGTGTACGTACACCATTTACTATTCAAAAATACTATTTAACGATTACTATTCAAAATACTCTTTAACGATTACTATTCAAAAATATGGTTTACCATTACTATTCAAAAATACCATTTAACGGTTACTATTCAAACATATTATTTAACGATTACTATTCAAATATACTATCTGACAATTACTATTTAAAGTACTATTTAACTATTACTATTCAAAATACTGATACTCAAATTTGCGGAAGATAAACTCGCGGTGTCTCCATAACCTTGCCCTCACATCCGCCTCCGCTGCCACCATCGCCCATTGGGATTTAAGCCGTAGGACACTTACCTACAGCATGAACACACTACGTGAGCTTTATGCCCAGTAAGTACAACATGTTTACCACAAAACATATTTAAACATAGTACATACTTAAAAACATATAAACAGTCATATATCACATATACCACTTTAACATATCACATATCACATATCATATCAATAATTATAAAACTTCACATAACATTTGCATCACAAAAACATCGTGTATTGAATGCATCTATAAGCATAGTGAACTATAACTAATGCATGATCCGGTTATGTTCATTTATGCTTCAAACTTCTCTTTTCTTTTCTTGTCTATTTAGGGCCCATGTGTTAGTACCGTGCGTGCACAGACCATCGGTAACGCCCGTGGTAAAATAGCCGGAGAACCATCAATGGATGCTAAACTTTCTGCTTTAACTCAATACCTCTTCATTTGAAAAGGCCGATACGACACGCTTACTAATTTCCATCTTGTTTATCTTTTGTAGTCATATGCTTCTCTAAGCTGTCCCAAATCCTACATGGTAGGGACATATGGCATCTATCTTACTTTTCCACCAATCTACTTGATTGTGAAACTACTTACTCTTAACATGAGGTGCGACATCATGTGCATGGCATACACATTTTAACATACTGTAAAATATCATTTAAAAGCATTTTCATTCATGCCATAGGCAGAGTTGTGCTTACCTAATTGCAAGTAACTTGAAATCATGCTTTCATCAATTCACAAGTTACCACTTGTCATTAATAACGTTTTTCATTAATACTCTCATTGAGTCACTATTAACGTTAGTGACTATAACTTGCGTTTCTATGGGGTATCGAGACACGTCGGTACCCTACTGTCCTATTATGGGGATTTGGTGTCTAACTCGTATCGTGTTTGATCAACTGTCTACTTGATAGATTAATAATCATTCCTCACTGTGTTGTTCCAAATGCGGCCCTTGACTGGTTTACCGCTCAGTCAACTGACCGGTTAAGTCGCGTGTTAGTAACTAAGTAGTCTATCGAGTTACTTAGTGTAGTAACCGACCGGGTTACTGTAAGGACCACCCCAACCCTGTAAGTTAACAAATTATTCAATGAGAAGTTAACGAATAATTTGACGCATTTTTAGTGCAAATACATCGAACACGGTCAGGTACACGATCGTGTAAGAAACCGTGTACTGATCGGATTATTTTATGAGAGAGGCCATGTGAGTTAACATGACCGTGTAGTTTTACATGGTCAGGTGCACGGCTGTGTAAGTGGTCATGTACCACTCGGGTAAAGTGAGCATTGTCCAAGGCACAGCCGTGTTAAGAAAGCTCAGCTAGTGCACGCCCGTGCTCGAGCCATACACGCCGTGTTAGAACCCGTGTAAAAGGCCGTGTACTGAGCAGAGAGCCGATTTGAAGACTTTTATAATGCATGAAACCTAATTACTATGAAATGACTAATTAAGTTGATAAATACAGCATAAATTCCAGTTGAATAAACTAAATAGGTGCAGTACCATTTATTACTATTCATACAGTAAAAAGGGGTAACCGACAGAGAACCTGGTCCACCCTATTATGTGTATAAGTGTATGAGATACGCAGTGTCATGAAACTAGTCCGGATGACCATTTCCTGACACAAGATTGGTGAGCAGATCACCAGAACGCTCGGACTAAACATCTGAGCACAACAGCGAGAAATCGCCCTAGTAGGGGTACAGTATCGAGAAAATGGTCCGGGTGACCTCTTCTCACCCAAAGACTGACAAAATCGGAGTCAGAACACTCAGACTAGTCAGTTAGAACAGATAACAGCGAACCATGAATAGTGAATAGTGTAAGACACAGTGTCAAGTTACTGGCCAAGACGACCATAGTTTGACTTAAAACTGATATATCTAGACTCAAGACGCCCAAATTAGCCAAACAGGCACCTGAAATGTTTTTTTAGGTGGGACCACACAGATCTCAAAAAATGGTCCAGCCAACCCCAGACGGACATAAGACTGATAAAATTGAAATCAAAACGTTCGAATTAGTCAAGAGAGACTGTGTCTGAAATTTCGCCTAGGAACGCCCCGGTTTGCGTGCGAAAGGACAACACAGTATAGACACAATCACAGTATAGGAAATGAATAGTGATTTGACATAGAATGGGCTCTTAGACAGTATAAAACAATTAGAAATCATCAGTACAAAAATCAGATTCAGAAAATCTAATTTTTGGATGAAAATTAGAACACTGTTGAGAAAGGGCTGAAAAACACAGTAGAATACTAGACTGCACAGAACCGATTCGGCTAGACCTTTACCCCAACCAAACCGTGCCCCCTTTGGTTAGGAAAAGAGCTGCAAAACCAACTGAAAATGATCCCTTAAATCAAGGGATGTGTTGGAGTTTTTAGATTAAAAAAAATGGGATTTTAAGGACAAGAGGACCATGACCATTTAATGCAAACTTGCTCCCTTTCACCCTCCATCATGGCCTCCGAAAATTTAAGGGCTGTAGCACAGATTTTTGTCCCCCAATTGAGCTAAATTGTGGCTTAATTAAGATGGTTTGAAGTTAAGCAAAGTTGCTTAGATTTGCCTATGAAAAGGTGCAACCACCCTTAGGTCTCACTTTTCCCATTTGCTCACAAAAACTCTCAAGAAAAATACAGCTTTCTCTCCCCTTTCTCTTCAGAAAATCCGACCCCTCTTCAGGCCATAAACCACCAATATTTTCAAATAACTTTCACACAAAAGCTTGGCCACACAAGTTGCTAGAGGTGCACTCTTCCAAGGTAGTTTCGGTAAGACACTAGAACCGAAATTTTTCTATGGTTTAGTATTTTATCTTGGCTTGATATTAAGAGCAATGTTTCATTTTCTTTGTGTTCTCATTCTAGCACAAGTAATCCCTCAACCCCCTTTGTTTTCCATGGAGCCTTGATGGCCACCCTTGGCTCGGTTGTGCTTGGATCAGAGCACTCTAAGGTATAAACCAAAAAACCCCCATCTTTTGTGGTTATTTGTTTTTAAGTTTTTGATCAAAAGAGATTTATGTGTATTTGTTTATGCACATGGGTTGTAATAAGTTATTTGAGCCCTTAGCTTTCAGTTTTTTAAGTTTTTGTGGTTGTGGTTGTGTTTACTTTAGTTTAAAAGTGGTTTAAGATATGTATGTGCACGAGTGTGTAGAGGGTGGCTGGACACAAAATCTATCCCCAAAATAAGCCATGGATTTTGGCCATTTTGACCCACTTAGGTTCCGAATCTGGGATTTGGTAAAACATGAAGTTTTAAGAAAATTTCGATACGGTCGTTTTTACATCACCATTGGCCAAAGATGAACCTACAATAGACTTTTCGGCTAGTTTTGGTTCGGTGTCCAAAACTGGGAGTAACAAATTCAGACCAAATGAATAGTCTTAGATTTTTAATAAAATGACCCTTTTAGAGGCTGAACCAGACTATGGTCAAAACACAAAAGTTTTAGATCTCCACAAACATGTAGGTTTCCAAAATTCAGCCGTTTCGGGCCCCAAACAAACCTGTTTTTAAAAGTGTGTAAAACTGGAACTTTTATAAAAACTGGGCACAAAGGCCACGGGTTTGATGAATTTAGGAGCCGTTAGAGTTAGAGTTAGGTTCCGAAATGAACATGAGAATTGTTCATTTCATCGAGAATGAAAAGTTTCATGAACGCCAAATTCTCAAACAAAGCCTTTTTGAACAAATTTCAAATTATTTTCAAAAGTGGTCCAACACCACACTTTTGAGCACATTCGCCGTGTGTTCCCTTTAAATGACTTAGAAAGGATTTCAACAAAAACACCCTCATCCTCCAATGGGATGAGGTGAGACTCGTTTTCAAAAATGTGAGGACACTATACCCCTTTCAAACCATTTCAAACTCCTTGCTTTTAAAAAAAATGTGGGGACGCCATACCCCTTTCAAAAATGAAAAAAAAAATCCTTTTTGTAAGAATTCCTAGATTTAAACAAGTTTTTCAAAAAGGGTTCGTGCATAATCCTAAGAGAGGTTTCACACAGAATAAGGGACTTTTTTAGTGCAATATGGTAGAGGTAGCCTGGGTGGCTACTATACCAAAAACGCAAGGTAACCCGGTAGACTACCACACCTAAACAAGCAAAGTAACCCAGACGGTTACTATATCAAGCCTACGCATAGTAGCTCGATAGGCTACCTAGTTGCCAAAACACGAGGTAATCAGTTAGTTGACTGATCAGTAAATCAGTCAAGGACCGTGTCCAAAGCAGCATTATGAGGAACGTTGATTTAACTATCAAGAAGACAGTAAATCAAACGCAACGGAAACTAGACACCAAATTCCCTAATAGGCCAACAGGGTACCGAGGGACACCGGTACCACATGAAAACACGAGTATAGGCAAAAGTAGCCTAAGGACGTGGTAGTTAATTTATGGGGTCATAAATTAATTAACCATATACAAATAAGTTAACTCTTGAGATAGAGAGTAAGTAGTGCCGATGGTAATCGGTATTGAGTAATTATCTACTTTAGTCACTAACAGTATTGGTGACTTAGAGAAGATATTAACGAGAGACGTTATTGATGACAGGTAGTAACCTGTAAATTTCTAAAGCCGTGAATACAAGTGCTTGCAATTAGGTAAGTACAACTCCGCCTGCAGCATGAATGAAATGATGTTAAAATGATGGTTTTACAGTATGTTAAGTATGCCTTACATGCACACGTTGTTACATAGCATACATAAGAGCAGATAGTTTCACAATCGCGTAGATTGATGAAAGAACAAGTTAGAAGCCATAGATCCCTATCGCGTAGGATTGGGGACGGCTTAGAGAAGCGCATGGCTAGAATAGTTAAACAAGATAGAAATAAATAGGTGTGCCTTACCGGCTCCTTCAGTCGAAGGGGTTTCCAGTTAAAGAAAGTTAAGGCCAAAAATTGAGCGTCAGTTGATGGCTCTTTGGCATTAGTTGTCCTCGGGCATTACCATTGGTCTGCGCACACACGGAACTGACACATGGGCCCTAAGTAGACAAGAGAAAGAAAAGAGTACTAAAGCATAAATGAACATAACCGGATCATGCATAGTACACTGTCCGCATTAGTTCACTATGCTTTCAACTACAGTAAGACACATGCTTTTACATGAAGTAATTTGTATGCATATGGTATGTAATGTTTGTATGCTATGACATGATATGTGATGATATGGTATATGCTGAATGGTATATGTGGCTATCTTGCATGCTTATGCGTTTTTTAAGTATGTATTATGTTTAAACATGTTTTGCAGTTAACATGTTGTGCTTACTAGGCATAAAGCTCACGGAGTGTGTTCATGCTGTAGGTAAGCGTCCTATGGCATAAGCCACGGTGGGCAGTGGTGGCGGCGGAGGCGGACGTGAGGAGAGGTTATGGACACCCTACGAGTAAACTTCTGCATAGTTTGAGTAACCAATATTTTGAATAGTAATAGTAACCATTAAATAGTATTTTTGAATAGTAATGGTTACACAATATTTTGAATAGTAGTAGTTGAATAGTATTTTCGAATAAAAGCTGATGGGTACTATTCAAAAATACTATTCCACAAAATCAATAGTATAAGTATGTTTGTATGATTAAATTTGTTACGTTTCAAATTCCGCTTTTAATTGTACATGTACGCGAATAGTTAATACGTACGCATTTAAAAAAAAAATTTCATCTAAAATTAGGGTAACCTATTAAAAATATTTTAAGTAAACATTATTCAATTATAAGAGAGCATTAGTATAAGTAAAGAAACAGTAGTTTTACAGTGATGGTCTGGGCCGCCTAGGGCACAGGGTGTCACAGTTGGTATCGAAGAGGTTTCCTGCCACCCTACCTCACATCACCGTACGCCTGCCTCATCTGTCCAAGTAAGTTAGTTATTTTCTTGTCCAGAGTATATAAGTTAACATCTATATTATAATAGGAGATATGGCCGCACCGGTAGACCCTCAGCACCAAGACGACAATAGGGCAGTAAATGATGCCTATCCCGAGATGGGCTTAGATATGTTCGATAGTCGGCATAGGCCTTACAAGCTGCTGAGGTGGGTTCAACAGGTGGAGGTAACCTTTCGTACCTGCCATGCCCCACCTCACCTACAAGTGGAGCTAGCAAGCAGTAAGTTAGATGGACCAGCGTTGACTTGGTGGCTGGACCAGCGATGAGAGGGAAGACCAGTGCCAGATTGGGCCACCTTCTGCCAGGAACTCTATGCCATGTTTACACCACCCGCATTCGAGAAACTCTATGGTCCAGATAGGAATTTTGGCACATGAAGAGACATGCACGAGAGGAGGTACGACGTCCTCTCAGGTATGTGGGATGTTGACGAAGGAGAGACCATGGCGCATTATTGTTGGAGGTTTAAGGGCGCGATGCTACCCTACATTCCCTTCGATCGCTCTTTCTGAGAAGTAGCTGAGCTAGTTTGGAGAGGAGTACCCAGGGACGTTAGGGAACTTGTCCCCTACCCTCCACGACATCAAGATTTGAGGCGTTTCCTTCAAGAGATAGAGTATGTCGAAGTCGATGCGATCAACGTTAGGAACTACGAGCGGGCACTCAATGCTGCTAATCCTGCCGCTCACGAGGAGGACCCTATTCCAACTATACCATTGGCAGAGTACCGCTTTGAGGAACCAGAGGATAATGATGACATCCCCTATTTCTCCAATGATGATGAGGAGACGAAGGAGTATGAGCCGGAACCTCAAGTCATTATAGCTAGTGATGATGAGGTCAGTTCAGGCTCAGAGGACGAGGAGGATCCGGAAGAAGTCCCCCTCAATGAGAGTGATGACGAAGAGATGTCCGATATATGAAAAGCAATACCATTGCCCGAGGGCTCAGATATGTTTTTCACACATGAGAATAGTGTGACAGTATGTGCGAGATAGGTCCTAGCACTTAGAAGATGTTTCAATATGATAAGTTAAGATACAAATCCTATTGAACATCACAGTAAAGAAAAAGAAAGGAAAGATATAATATGTATACTTATATTCATGATGACTGAGTAAAATCATTAAGATGATATGTGATACGAGTCCCAAGTACAAAGTATGATAAAAGCAAAACTTATAGTTCTTTTCCCATTGTGTGATCAGGTTACATCGAAAGAAATGACAAGAACAAGAGCTCAGACTAATCAAGCCACTCGAGAAGACAAGTTAATGGCATGGCTCACAGCCATGCAGGAGATGATGATGAACCAACAACAAGAGCTTGCTCAGCTCAGGGAGCAACTCAACCAACAATCTTAGACACCACAACCCGTAGAGGTGCCAGCCCAAGCCAACCCAGTAGCCCCACCAGTCTAGGCAGCTCCAGCACCACCAGTTGTGGTTGCTCATGCAGCAGCAGATGTTCCCTTACCAATCTCAAGAGATGGTGACTTATATGAGCAATTTCGGCATTTGAAGGTGCCAGAGTTTGAGGGGACAACTAACCTTATCGAGGTAGATGACTGGCTAACTGACATCCAAGTCATCCAAGACCTTGTAGGGCTAACTAAGAGGGAAAAGGTACTGTGTGCATCCCTTGCCCTACGCAAAAGAGCACGACAGTGGTGGAAGACAGTGGCTATCAGGAAAGACGTTAATGCAATGAACTGGGCAGACTTCATTATTGAGTTTAGAGAAATGTATTTCAATGATGAAGCCTTGGCAGCACAACAAGATGAGTTCAACAATCTACGCCAAGGTAGTAGCGCAAGTTTGAGCAGCTAGCCCGACTATGCCCCGACCTAGTGCCAACCGAAAAGGAAAGGGTCAGAAGGATGCTGAAGATGTTCAGAACCGACATTACCATCCAAGTATGCGGTGGAAGCCACGGACCAACAACTGTGGCTGAGTGTGTCAGCCGAGCCATCAGGGTCGAATATTGGTTAGCCCAATATAGGGAGAGGAAAGCACAGATCTTCAAGGCTAAGAGAGAGGAGAAGACACTAGCCAGACCCAACAGGGGAAGATCGAACCTCGATTCGAATACGGGAAACAGTCAAAGTAACCGACAGTCCCATAACAACAAGAGGAGAGGAAGCTAGAATAACCAAAGGCAATAGAGGAATTTTCCCAGAAGAAGAACAATCGGGGAGGAAATGGCTGTCAACACCCTCCTTGCCCGAAATGCAGGAAGAACCACCTAGGGGAGTGTCACTTAGGCACTAACGGTTGCGACATTTGTGGCAAGAAAGGCCACTTCGCTAAACAATACCACTCAAACCCTTAGAATCAGCAGGGCCAAGCCCGTGCCAGTAGCGGCCAACTACATGCCACCCAAGCTAGAATTGAAGGTACACCCATCACCCAAGGTAGACTGGAAGCTCCAGAGATGCAGGGGAGAATTTATGCCTTTACAAGGGAGGATGCAGAAGCTGGAACCTCAACCGTGGTGACAGGTCAGCTTTCTGTCGCCAACTCCACTGCATTAGTATTATTTGATTCCAGAGCTACGCATTCTTTTGTGTCATCAAAGTTTGCTAGAGAACTAGGTCAGAACATAGACAAGATGAACCAAACTTTCTGAACTACCCTTCCCTCTAGGGAAGTTTTGTTGTCTAGCTATTGGGAAAGACATGTACCAGTAGTTATCAGTGGGTATGAGCTGAGTGTAGACCTAATCGTCGTCGACATGTATGACTACGACGTAATCGTGGGAATGGACTTCCTCGCTAAGTACAACGCCGTAATAGACTGTCGAAGACGAGAGGTTACCTTCAAGCTGAACAGGAACAAGAAGTTTATCTATAAAGGGCTATCGTTGAAGCAACCGAAGATAATAATATCCGCTATGAGGGCTCACAAACTTCTATCCAGTGGATGCGCTGGTTTCCTAGCACACATGGTAGACAGCAACCAGGAAGCAGAGATAAGGCCTGAAGATGCCCCAATGGTCAGAGAATTCATAGGAGTATTCCCAGAGGATCTGCCAAGACTTCTGCCGGAAAGGGAGATATCATTCGAGATCGAGCTGTTACCAAGATCAGCCCCCATCTCCAAGCCTCATACAAAATGGCCCCGGTAGAGTTAAAGGAACTCCAAGCCCAGTTGAAGGACCTAATAGACAAGGGCTTCATTCGATAGAGCTGTTCACCGTGGGGGGCACCAGTTTTATTCATAAAGAAGAAGGATGGAATGTTAAGGATATGCATCAATTACAGGGAGCCGAACAAGGTCACTATAAAGAACAAGTATCCGTTGCCACGAATCGATGATCTGTTTGACTAGCTCTGAGACGCTGCAGTGTTCTTGAAAATCAACCTACATTCCAGGTATCACCAACTACAGATTAGAGGTGCAGACATACCCAAGACAACCTTTCATACATGATATGGACACTAGGAGTTCCTTGTTATGTCATTCGGACTAACGAATGCCCCCGTAGCCTTCACGGATCTGATGAATAGAGTGTTCAAGGAGTTCTTAGACAAGTTTATTATTGTGTTTATTGATGACATACTTGTGTATTCTAAGACAAGGAAGGAACATGAGGAGCATCTAAAAGATATTCTACTCAAGCTAAAGGAGCACTAGCTATACGCCAAATTCTCCAAGTGTGAGTTTTGGCTGGAAAAGGTCCATTTTCTTGGTCATATGGTCTCTAAAGATAGAGTATTAGTAGACCCAACAAAAGTCAAAGCAGTCAGCGAATGGTCAACTCCGAAGAACGTAACGGATATCTGCAGTTTCCTAGGCCTAGTAGGCTATTATAGACGTTTCATAGAAGGGTTCTCGAAGTTAGCCGCACCACTCACAGCACTCACCAAGAAGGAGAAGAAGTATAAGTGGACGGATAAATGCAAGAAAAGCTTCCAGGAGCTAAAACGCAGACTCACGAGTACTCCGATCCTGACCATACCAGACACTTGACAGGGAAATTTTGTAATCTACAGTGATGCATCTAAGACCGGACTAAGAGCCGTATTGATGTAGAATGGGAAAGTAGTCGCTTATACCTCGCGATAACTTAAGAACCACGAGAGGAACTTTCCGACTCATGACTTGAAGCTAGCGGCGATCGTGTTTGCGCTGAAAATATGGAGGCATTATTTATATGGTGTCAAGTGCGAGATTTATACGGACTACCAAAGCCTCAAATACATCTTCACGCAGAAGGAGCTCAACATGAGGCAGCAAAGATGGCTAGAATTGTTGAAGGATTATGATTGTGAGATCCTGTATCACCCAGGGAAAGCCATCAAGGTGGCCGATGCACTGAGTAGGAAGTACTCTTCATCGCTTATGGCTATCAATGCCTTGCCAGAAGCCCTACAGAAGGAGCTATGTAATGGCCAAATCGAGATTCTAACGGGAAAGTTGTCTGAAATGGCCCTCTAATCAACACTCCTAGAAGAAATCAAGGCCAGCCAAGACCTCGATTTAACCCTGAACAAGCACAAGAAGGAGGCAATGGAGGACCAGAAGTCAGAATTCCAAGTCTTCAAGGATGGCATGCTCTATTTCAGAGATAGAGTGTGCGTTTCGAAGGATGAAGAACTCAGGAAAAAGATCCTTTCAGAAGCCCATGACACACCGTACTCAGTTCATCCAGGGGCAAACAAGCTATACAAAGACTTGAAAGATAGTTTTTGGTGGCCTAAGATGAAGGGCGACATCGCTGAATTTGTTGCAAAGTGCCTTACATGTAAAAAAAAATTAAAATAGAACATCAATGACCTGGAGGAGAACTGAAAAAAATCGAGCTTCCTGAGTGGAAATGGGAACAGATTACAATGGATTTCATGGTCGGACTGCCCAGAACATCCAGTGGAAACAATGTCATCTGGGTAATTGTGGACCGACTGATGAAATCAGCTTGATTCTTAGCCATGAAGTTGAGCTACTCAGTAGAGAGGCTAGCAGAAATGTATGTGGCCCAAATAGTAAGACTGCACGGTGTACCTAAGTCAATAATTTCAGATCGTGATGGGCGCTTCACTTCAAGGCTTTGGCAGAGCGTCTAAGTTTCAATGGGGACTAAGTTGAAGTTCAGCACAGCTTTCCACCCTCAAACCGACGGTCAGTCAGAAAGGACAATACAAACATTGGAAGATATGTTGAGAGCATGTGCCCTAGACTTCAAAGGGAATTGGGATCAAAAGCTGCCGCTAATAGAGATCTCGTACAACAACAGCTACCATTCCTCG
Source organism: Antiaris toxicaria (assembly GCA_035233585.1). Taxonomy (NCBI): domain Eukaryota; kingdom Viridiplantae; phylum Streptophyta; class Magnoliopsida; order Rosales; family Moraceae; genus Antiaris; species Antiaris toxicaria. The sequence goes on along the minus strand of CP141154.1, from coordinate 60,056,944 downwards.
ATCGGAATGGCACCATACGAAGCACTCTATGGAAGGATATATAGATCTTCGGTCCACTGGCATGAGACCAGAGAGAAACAGCTCACTAGCATAGACTTCGTCAAAAGTACAACAAAAGACATGAAGATTATACGAGAAAGACTGGAGATAGCTCATAATCGTCAGAAGAGTTACGCCGATAAACGACGCAGACCTCTCGAGTTTCAAGAAGGAGATTCAGTTTTCCTCAAGGTGGCACCCATGAAAGGGGTGATGCGCTTTGGGAAGAAAGGGAAGCTCAGCCCTCGATATATAAGACCCTTCGAGATCCTCGAGAGAATTGGGAAGGTAGCCTACAGGGTAGCGCTCCCTCCCGAGTTGCATCCGTGTATAACATTTTCCATGTCTCGATGCTGAAGAAATACGTGCTGACAATTCCCATATACTGAGTCAAGAGCCTGTTCAAGTACACGCCGACGTGACATATGAGGAAAGACCAGTGCAGATTTTAGCTAAGGAGAGCAAAGTCCTCAGGAATAAAGTGATCCTGCTTGTGAAAGTGATGTGCCAGAATCACAATATAGAAGAAGCTACATGTGAAAGGGAAGAAGACATGAAGAGAGACTTCCCAGATTTATTCTAATTTTCGAGGATGAAAATTTTGTAAGGGGGGTAGGTTGTAAGGACCACCCCATCCCTGTAACTTAACAAATTATTCAATGAGAAGTTAAGGAATAATTTGATGCATTTTTAGTGCAAATACATCGAACACCGTCAGGTACACGGTCGTGTAAGAATACGTGTACTGATCAGATTGTTTTATGAGAGAGGCCGTGTGAGTTAACATGGCCATGTAGTTTTACATGGTCAGGTACACGGCTGTGTAAGTAGCCGTATACCACTCGGGTAAAGTGAGCATGGCCCAAGACACAGTCGTGTTAAGAAAGCTAGGCTTGTACATGCCCGTGCTCGAGCCATACATGCCGTGTTAAAACCCGTGTAGAAGGCCGTGTACTGAGCAGAGAGCTGATTTGAAGACTTTTGTAATGCATGAAACCTAATTACTATGAAATGAGTAATTAAGTTGATAAATACAGTATAAATTCCAGTTGAATAGACTAAACAGGTGCAGTACCGTGTATTACTTTTCATACAGTGAAAAGGGGTAACCGACAGAGAACCCGGTCCACCCTGTTATGTATATAAGTGTATGAGATACGCAGCGTACTGAAACTGGTCCAGATGACCATTTCCTGACACAAGACTGGTGAGCAAATCACCAAAACGCTCTGATTGAACATCTGAACACAACAGCGAGAAATCACCCTAGCAGGGGTACAGTATTGAGAAAATGGTCCGGATGACCTCTTCTTACCCAGAGACTGACAAAATTGGAGTCAGAATACTCAGACTAGTCAGTTAGAATATAGAACAGTGAACCATGATCAGTGAATAGTGAATAGTGCAAGACGCAATGTCAAGTTACTGGCCAAGATGGCCTTAGTTTGACTTAAAACTGATAGATCTAGACTTAGGACGCCCAAATTAGTCAAATGGGCACCTGACACGTTTTTTGAGGTGGGACCACACAGATCTTGAAAAATGGTCCAGACGACCCCAGATGGACATAAGATTGATAAAATTGAAAGTAGAACGTCCGAATTAGTCAAGAGAGACTGTGTCTGAAATTTCACCAAGGAACGCCCCGGTTTACGTGCGAAAGGACAACACAGTGTAGACATAACCACAGTATAGGAAATGAATAGTGATTTGATATAGAATGGGCTCTTAGACAGTATAAAACAATTAGAAATCATCAGTACAAAAATGAGATTCAGAAAATCCAAATTTTGGATGAAAATTAGAACACTGCTGAGAAAGGGCCGAAAAACGAAGTAGAAAACTAGACTGCACAGAACCGATTCGGTTGGACCTTTACCCCAACCAAACCATGCCCCCTTTGGTTAGGAAAACAGCTGCAAAACCAGCTGCAAATGATCCCTTAAATAAAGGGATGTGTTGGAGTTTTTAAATTAAAAAAATAGGGTTTTAAGGACAAGAGGACCATGACCATTTAATGCAAACTTGCTCCCTTTCACCCTCCATCATGGCCTATGAAAATTTAAGGGCTGCAGCACAGATTTTTGTCCCCCAATTGAGCTAAATTGTGGCTTAATTAAGAGGGTTTAGAGTTAAGCAAAGTTGCTTAGAGTTGCCTATAAAAAGGTGCAACCACCCTTAGGTCTCACTTTTCCCATTTGCTCACAAAAACTCTCAAGAAAAATACAGCTTTCTCTCCCCTTTCTCTTCAGAAAATATGACCCCTCTTTAGCCCCTAAACCACCCATATTTTCACATAACTTTCACACAAAAGCTTGGCCACACAAGTTGCTAGAGGTGCACCCTTCCAAGGTAGTTTCGGTAAGACCCTAGAACCGAAATTTTTCTATGGTTTAGTTTTTCATCTTGGCTTGATATTAAGAGCAACATTTTGTTTTCTTTGTGTTCTCATTCTAGCACAAGTGACCCCTCGACCCCCTTTGTTTTCCATGAAGCCTTGACGGCCACCCTTGGCTTGGTTATGCTTAGATCAAATCACTCTAAGGTATAAACCGAAAAACCCCCATCTTTTATGGTTAGTTGTTTTTAAGTTTTTGATCAAATGAGATTTATGTGTATTTTTTTATGTACATGGGTTGTAATTAGTTATTTAAGCCCTTAGCTTTTAGTTTTTGAAGTTTCTGTGGTTGTGGTTGTGTTTACTTTAGTTTACAAGTGATTTGAAATATGTGTGTGCACGAGTGTATAGAGGGTGGCTAGACACAAAACCTATCCCCAGGATAAGCCATGGATTTTGGCCATTTTGACCCACTTAGGGTCTGAATCTGGGATTTGGTAAAATATGAAGTTTTAAGGAAATTTCGATACGGTCGTTTTTGCATTAAATAGCCATTGGCTAAAAATGAACCTACAATAGACTTTTCGGCTGGTATTGGTTTGGTGTCTAAAACTAGGAGTAACAAATTCGGACCAAATGAACAGTCTCAGATTTTTATTAAATTGACCCTTTTAGAGGCTGAACCTGTAGGATAATAAATCGGTAAAAACGTATCAGAGTGGCGCAGCGGAACAATAAAAATTTTTAGATCGTTAAATATCTCATGATGCCATATACAATAAACCAACAACAATTAAAACTCATACCTCAAGGACGCCAATCTTGCAGGAGGAGAATGACCGGAGGCTTCAACCAACTAGCCTTCTCTACTATTCTCCAATTCCCGAATGGCTGAGTGTGTGGGCACTCTGAACCTCGATCGGTATACTAGCACTGCTAGTCTTCTTCCGACCACCCAGATCTCTAAAGAACTTTATTGTCATGATGAGCTGTGCAACAATAAGCCTGCTCACCTGAGAGTCTGTGGTTTGAGAGAACTGGAGTGGCAGGACCTCTATTTATAGACCTGCTTGAGGTGATCCTCTGAATTTGAATTGGACTAGGAAAAGATATTTTCCCTTATCCATAACCAAAAAATCTGAATTTTTCCATGGGAAAATCCAACAATAAAATTCGGTTTTCTTAGGATAAATCCAATCCAAATCTAAACAAGATTTTAACTAGAATTTTATCTCCCTTTTTTAACCAAAAATCTGAAATTTCCTAGGAGAAAATCTTCTCCACAAATTCGGCCATTATGGATAAGGGAGAATAAAAAATTCCACTAGGATTTTCAAGCTTGAATCTTATCTTAACCTTATCCAAAATAACCGAATTTTCCTAGGAGATTATCTCCAACATTTCGGCCATTCTTCATGGAGGAGAGAATCCAAATTCAACTGGGATTGAAACTTGAATTTTTTCCTTGAATCTTATCCACAAAAACCGAAATTCCATTGAGGATTATCCTCAAAATTTCGTGCATAGTTTGTTGGGATTTGGATTCAAAATTCAAGTAGGATTCTAACAAGATTATCCTCTCCAAATCCAACTCAAATTCGAATTTCAAACCTTGTGGATTTTCCACAACAAATTCGAATCCTACTTGGACTGTGATTCAAAATTTGAATTTCAAATCTCAATTTCGAATTTCAAATTTCAAATTTCAAATTTCAAATTTCAAATTTAAATTTCAAATTCAAATTTCAAATTCGAATTTCAAATTCAAATTTCAAATTCAAAATTCAAATTCAAAATTCAAATTTCAAAATTCAAATTTCAAATTTCAAAATTCAAATTTCAAAATTCAAATTTCAAAATCCACAAAGCGGTTGTGTTTCAAATTCTTGTTCTCATGGATAATTTTCTACAACTCCAATCCAATCTCAAATAAAAGCATGGCAACTTTATTTGGAGTTCGAATAATTGTGTACTCTATTATCCAAAACAAAATCTGAATCCAACCGGAGAGAATCTTGTCTACCATCCTAATCCTGTATCATCACCATCCATGCATAATAAACTAGCCAATAGCATACACAAATCAATTTGCCAAACGTTAAGGAATTATGTGGAGCTAGTAGAGGGACTGATTGGACATATATAATCGGGCTCCCGTGATTCCATATGATCATCATTCTGTACCGAACAACTCAATCATATGATCACTAATTTCAGAGTCACACCACTATAAACCTGAAACTGAACTCCCAATTATATACCGTATTACGTAAGCCTGTGACGAGCTACTATCCAATGACCTTGTCATATATGCAAAACCCTCATATGATATCCATGATCAGCCTTAGGTCAAAGTCCGTTTAATCCTACTGATTAGGCTTTCTTAAAGTTCCATTATACTACCGAATTAAGAAAATGATTATTCACCATGTGTGAATAAGAAGTCATCCGCCTAGCAGACGACCCAAGGCCTTGTCCATTTTCACATTCAGTATAATGCCTTTAAGAGGATACCTTTAACTCCTTAGAGCTATGATTCCGATATCTGTAAACAAACCCTTTATCGTATACAAGTCATGCACCCAACGAACCGGTCTATAAGCTTACTACCTCTAAGATGCTTTAGCCATTGGAACATCAAAGTACACAAGTCATATACATGAAGTAGTTCATTTACTCAGGATTAAGGTTATTGCACAATGAACATCAAAAGCAGATTGATCCACTCATAGCGGACTACGTAGATCAATCATGCTTTAGTCCCGGTCTAATATGTCACCTCCAAGCAACATATCTATGTCTCTACTTGAGAGTCCAGCTCCAGACAGTCAAGACAAACCGTCCCCTCTAAGGCTTTAGACAACATAATAGTCTTAACATTAGTTAGATGCTCGGTCTGACCCCATAGACTACAGACCATAGTTTAGACCGCTAACTTTAGAACATTGTCTTCTCGCATGCAAAAGTCCATTGCATGCAACGTTCTAACAGTTTTAACACAAGCAGTCAGTGAGCCATATTTGCTTACATTTACTTTAACATGTAAATAAGACGAGGACAGATAGCAATGTAATGAATAACCTCTATGTATAATTTTATTATCCAGTTCAAAATGAATACATTAAAATATCTCTAATACTTAGGGCATTTCCTAACAATCTCCCACTTGCCCTAAGCCATCAGATGTGCCATGTTACGCATCCCCATCGCCTCTACATGCCTCTCAAAGTTTCTAGCCACCAAAGTCTTAGTAAAGGGATCAGCGATGTTGTCCTCGGACACGATCTTACATACATCCACTTGTCCTGTCTCCACATGCCCTCTAATAATATGATATCTCCGATCGATGTGCTTGGTCCTCTTGTGGTGCCGAGATTCTCTTGTGTTGGCAATAGCCCCTGTATTATCACAGTAAAGTGTGATAGGCTTGTCAACACCTGGAATGACCTCAAGGTCTCTAAAGAACTTGTGGAGCCAAACCGCTTCTTTAGATGCCTCAGCGGCAGCCACATACTCAGCCTCCATAGTAGAGTCAGCTGTGCAGCCCTGCTTCATGCTCCTCCACACAATGGCGCCTCCTCCGAGTAAAAACACTGATCCAGATGTTGATTTCCTCGAATCCTTACAAGTCTGGAAGTCTGAGTCTGTGTATCCTACCGGTGTTAGGTCCCCTCCAGAATACACCAACATATAATCCCTCGTTCTCTTAAGATACTTGAGTATATGCTTTACTGCTTGCCAGTGCTTGGTTCCAAGATTCGCTTGATATCGACTCACCATACCTACTGCAAAACATATGTTCGGGCGAGTGAAAAGCATAGCGTACATAAGGCTACCCACAGCGGATGCATAAGGGACTGTGCTCATACGCTCTCTTTCTTCCGATGTCTTGGGACAGTCATCCAATGAAAGAGTTAGACCGGCAATAGAAGGTTGCGAACCTTTCTTTGCTTCTTGCATTACATATTTGTCAATTATTTTATCTATGTATGAAGCTTGGGATAACGCTATCATTTTGTTCTTTCGATCTCTGAAGAGATGAATGCCTAGAACATAATTAGCTTCTCCCAAGTCCTTCATGTCAAACTACTGGTGTAACCAAAGCTTGGCTGATGATAAGTTCCCTACATCATTCCCAACGAGTAGTATATCATCGACATAGAGTATCAGAAAGACCACTTTTCCATCCTTAATACGTTTATAAACACAAGGTTCATCAACGTTCTGCTCAAAACTAAATGTCTTAATCGCTTGATCAAACCTCTGGTTCCATGAGCAGGATGCTTGCTTTAATCCATAAATGGATCTAAGCAACTTGCAGACTTTCCTTTCTTGGGCTTTCGTTACGAACCCTTCGGGCTGTATCATATAGATACACTCTTCAAGATGGCCATTCAAGAATGCCGTCTTGACATCCATTTGCCAGATCTCGTAATCGAGAGCCGCAGCAATGGACAGAAGAATACGGATAGACTTCAGCATAGCAACAGGCGAAAAGGTTTCCTCGTAATCAATTCCAGCCTTTTGCGTGTATCCCTTTGCAACCAGTCTAGCTTTGAAAGTTTCCACTCTCCCTTCCGCATCCTTTTTTCTTTTGTAGACCCATTTGCATCCAATGGGTTTTATCCCATCCGGCAAATCTACAAGTTCCCAAACAGAGTTGGATTTCATAGAATCCATCTCATTGTTCATAGCCTGTTTCCAAGATTTAGAATCAACATTATTTATAGCTTCATCATATGTGACCGGATCTTCCTCATGCTCATGAGCCTCGGCCTGGTATACCTTAGCATCATACATGAAGAAATTAGGTTTCTTAGAAACCCACCCACTACGACGAGGCACCCTAAATTGTTGATCGTCTGCAGGTCTTTCACTGGAACTCGGACTTGCATCCAAGACCGAAATCTGTGAAGCAGTTCTTTCACCCGATAACTCCTCTAGCACCACTTTGCTTCGAGGCTTAAAGTCATTCATGTGACTTTCCTCCAAGAATGTCGCATGGGTTGAGACAATGACTTTTTGTTCCTTCAGGTTATAGAACAGACCCCCTTTAGTTCCTTTTGGATACCCTACAAACCTGCACAATTCTGATCTTGGTTCCAACTTTTCGCATCCCCATCCAGTACATGTGCCGGGCAGCCCCATATTCTCATATGTCCAAGGGAGGGCTTCCTGCCACGCCACAATTCATACGGAGTTCTGGGAATTGATTTACTCGGAACTTGGTTCAGAATATAGCATGCCGTTTGTAAAGCATATCCCCAAAATGATAATGGCAGCGTTGAATAACTCATCATGGACCGTACCATATCCAACAAGGTCCTGTTTCTCCTTTCGGCTACACCATTCTGTTGTGGAGTACCAGGTGCAGTCAATTAGGATAAAATCCCGTTCTCTACAAGATGTCCTAGAAATTCATCGGAGAGATATTCGCCACCTCGATCAGATCGAAGTGTCTTTATGGATTTATCCAATTGCTTTTCCACTTCCGCACGATACTCTTTGAACTTGTCAAAGGTTTCACTCTTGCGGTGCATCAGATACACATATCCATACCTAGAGTAATCATCTATAAAAGAGACATAATACTCGAACCCTCCTCGTGCTGTGACGTTAATGGGGCCACATACGTCAGTGTGCACAATTTCTAAGAGCTCCTGAGCCCTTGTACCCTTAGCTCCAAAAGACCTCTTAGTCATTTTACCCTCTAGACAAGACTCACATTGGGGAAGTCGTACCTCCTCCAGAGATTCTAGAGGACCGTCTTTCACCAATCTTTGAATCCTATCCTGATTAATATGACCGAGTCTTAAATGCCAAAGATACCCCTTGTTAGAGTGAAACTTTCAACCTTTTAGAGTTATCAATTAATTCAGTGTCAAGCAGTGAGTACATCTTTGGTTTGATCAAATATAGGTTTCCATCCATCCATCCAGAACAGATAAAAGACTTATTTCTACGAATATCAACTCTTTTACTAAAAGAAACTAAATAAGAATCCTTTATTAAAGAAGCTACCGATATAAGGTTCTTCCTAAAATTAGGAACATAAAAACAGTCTTTCAATAAAATAAACCTAAATTGATCAAAATAAAGGTAAACATCTCCCACTGCTTTAGCCACCACAAAGCTACCATCTCCAGTCCGCAACGAGAGGCTCCTATCATGTAGACTTCTCGTTTCCACGAACCCCTACATAGAAACACAAACATGATTAGTGGCGCCCGAATCGATGACCTAAGTGTCTTTCGATTCTTCCACCAAACACGCTTCTAAGTAATGAAGTTCCTTACCTTCCTTGCCCTTGGCGGCTAGGAATTACCGGCAAGCCTTCTTGAAGTGACCTACCTTCCCACAATGGAAGCATTTGGACTTTTTAAGGTCCTTTGGCTTCTTGTTCTTCTTCTTCTTCTTCCCGTCCGAGACAGGAGGATTAGAAGAACTAGAAGCCACTTGCTTCTTATTTGGCCTCTTCCTCTTCCGTGAGGGATTGGAAGATTCTGCCAAATTGGCCTCACCTTTAGGTCAGACCACATCCTCATCCCTGATCATCTGCTCATAAGCCTGTAGTTGCTTCATGAGCTTGGTTAGTCCTAACTCCTTTGTCGCCAGATTGTATGCGGCCTTAAACCTCACAAAATCTTTAGACAGAGTCTTGAACACCATCTCGATCTGGGTGTTGTAGTCCAACACAGCACCATTCTCGGCAGCCTCAGCGAAGAATCCCATTAGAGTGATCATATGGTCCTTCATCGGAGTACCCGCCTTTTGCTTAGAGTTCATAATGCTGGTGATAGCGGACTGTCGAGCCAATTTTTATTGGCCTCCGAACATGTCCTCTAGATTTTCCATGATCTCCCCAGCAACTTGATAAGTCTCATGCTACTTTTGTAAAGCACTCGTCATGCAAGCAAGGATGTAGTATCGAGCTATCTCATTGGATTCTCTCCAACGATTATAGGCAACCGGGACCTCCTCAAGTGGTGTGTCAGGTTTGGGCCCAGGTGAGCACGGTTCGTCCAGTACGAACTTGTGTCTCTCGCAGCTGAGAACTATTAATAGATTTCTTTTCCAGTCTTTATAATTATCGCCATTCAGCTTATTTTCAGTAAGTGTTGAAATGAGGGGTGTCGGTGACATTTTGAACTGAAATAAAATTATACTAGACATCATTACAAAGCCCAAGCAAATATACAGATAATTTAGCAAATAAAACATACAAGTATGTTCCTACATGAAACTTGAAAAACATGTAGCATTGCAACGGTAATTCTCAGCACCTATTGCCCCAAGCCACCGAGGGGTGTTCATGAAAACAAATAGCCGGAACATGGACCCCATCCAATTAATATATGTTGCCTTAAATCCTCTAAGGTTAAGACATATATTAATAACCGCTTATTTGGCCACCAGTTTAGTTAACAGAGCTTCTAGGGAAGGTTAATAACTAAACGAGTCTTGAGTGTATAACCATTGTTTACGTAGCCCGATCCACATCCTACCAAGCCACCGAGGGGTGGTCATGAATAGGATCGTACCCGAACACGTTTTCCACATAGGAGATCCAATCTAGTATACCGGCGGCGGTAAACACCTACCGAGGGGTGTGGTCAGGGCAGAACTGACACGAGACATTACCATACTTTCACATATGAATCAACAATGGAGGCCGTGGGTTTTGTTTGAAACCCTCTCCCACTCAATATTTTGAAAAACATGCAAGTTTTGACAAATTATGTATGATCAATATAGTATGAGCGGCACTCACCTATCCTATATGACATATTATCAAATATGCATATAAAACATCCATCAATACATATTTATACATTCATGACATATCACAGAAAAAATAATTGACAGAATAACCAAGCTATGGTTCCATCCTAGAACAAAGAAAATAAAGATTACAAAATTCCATCCAAAGCATTCTTTGGGTCTTGAATTCTGTTCCGTCTTCTTGTATCCATCTTTATATAGCCTCTCCATTTATTTCTCATCCCAAGAATTATTTAAAATTTAAATCTCCAAAAACTTAAATTTCAAATTCAAATTCCAAATTCGAATTTCAAATTTAAATTTCTAATTCAAATTTTAAACAATTTTAAACATCATGTGTGATAATATGTAATTTCAAAAATTTCAAATTTTCAATTACATATTTTTAAACATGATTTAAAATTAAATCTCAAATTTAAAAATCAAAATTTTCTAATTTTGGACCATCGCACCGCCGAACCCGAAGGCGGCAGTCGCCGTGGGCAGCCACCAGCCCAAAGGGGCTGGCAGCCCACGGCTGCCTCCTATGTGCAGCCTTGCCGGGCTGCAGGCCAAGCCTGCAGCACCAGGCTGCACACCCAGGCTGGGCGCAGCAGCCGGCAGACTGCAGGCAGCGCCTGTAGCCAGAGGCTGCATGCCCAGGCTATGGCCAGCCTTAGGCAGGCCACGGCCACCCTTGGCTGCAGGCCAAGATTGCGGCCGTGGGTGGTGTTGGCCTGCACAGGGGCTGCCGTAGCCCCATCCTGCCCGAGGGCAGGGGCTGCAGCCCCACCAAGGCCCGTCGGCCTATCCCGAGGGGTCGTGTCTCGATTTCGTGCTATATTCCAATTTACCTATTAGGATCTCCAAAAATTAATTTGAATCCCAATTAAATTGAAATTTTCCACACAATCAAAATTTCAACCTTTAAATCAAATTTAACTTTTGGGAATAAATTACGGTCTTCAATCTTCAATCTCCTCCAAGAATAATTACATAAAATTTCCTAAACCGTTTCCGGTGTACAAAAATTCTAACCATAAAAATTCTAAGAGACAAAAATTAAAACCCACGGGAAAATTACAGTGTTAATAAACTGCTCCAATGGTTACATAAAAAATTCCTAGATACAATTTTTCTAAATTCTAAGGAACCATAACCAGCATAAACAAGCATGCTTATAATAATTTAAAAAATTAAAATAACCACATACTTTATACATAATTCATGATAACAACATAAAGGAACCCTAGAATGCCACTCTCTAAATATCAAATCCATACATAAAAAAGACTAAGTAATTGTCTAATTTATGTACATGGCATAGTCATGAGATGGCTCTGATACCAATTGTAGGATAATAAATCGGTAAAAACGTATAAGAGTGGCACAGCGGAACAATAAAAATTTTTAGATCGTTAAATATCTCATGATGTCATATACAATAAACCAACAAAAATTAAAACTCATACCTCAAGGACGCCAATCTTGCAGGAGGAGAATGACCGGAGGCTTCAACCAACTAGCCTTCTCTACTATTCTCCAATTCCCGAATGGCTGAGTGTGTGGGCACTCTAAACCTCGATCGGTATGCTAGCACTGCTAGTCTTCTTCCGACCACCCAGATCTCTAAAGAACTTTATTGTCACGATGAGCTGTGCAACAATAAGCCTGCTCACCTGAGAGTCTGTGGTCTGAGAGAACTGGAGTGGTAGGACCTCTATTTATAGACCTGCATGAGGTGATTCTCTGAATTTGAATTGGACCAGAAAAAGATATTTTCCCTTATCCATAACCAAAAAATCCAAATTTTTCCATGGGAAAAGCCAACAATAAAATTCGGTTTTCTTAGGATAAATCCAATCCAAATCTAAACAAGATTTTAACTAGAATTTTATCTCCCTTTTTCAACCAAAAATCTGAAATTTCCTAGGAGAAAATCTTCTCCACAAATTCGGCCATTATGGATAAGGGAGAATAAAAAATTCCACTAGGATTTTCAAGCTTGAATCTTATCTCAACCTTATCCAAAATAATCGAATTTTCCTAGGAGATTATCTCCAAAATTTCGGCCATTCTTCATGGAGGAGAGAATCCAAATTCAACTGGGATTGAAACTTGAATTTTTTCCTTGAATCTTATCCACAAAAACCGAAATTCCATTGAGGATTATCCTCAAAATTTCGTGCATAGTTTGTTGGGATTTGGATTCAAAATTCAAGTAGGATTCTAACAAGATTATCATCTCCAAATCCAACTCAAATTCGAATTTTAAACCTTGTGGATTTTCCACAACAAATTCGAATCCTACTTGGACTATGATTCAAAATTTGAATTTGAAATTTAAATTTCAAAGTCAAATTTCAAATTCGAATTTCAAATTCAAATTTCAAATTCAAATTTCAAATTCAAAATTCAAAATTCAAATTTCAAAATTCAAATTTCAAGTTTCAAAATTCAAATTTCAAAATCCACAAAGCGGTTGTGTTTCAAATTCTTGTTCTCATGGATAATTTTCTACAACTCCAATCTAATCTCAAATAAAAGCATGGCAACTTTATTTGGAGTTCGAATAATTGTGTACTCTATTATCCAAAACAAAATCTGAATCCAACCGGAGAGAATCTTGTCTACCATCCTAATCCTGTATCATCACCATCCATACATAATAAACTAGCCAATAGCATACACAAATCAATTTGCCAAACGTTAAGGAATTATGTGGAGCTAGTAGAGGGACTGATCGGACATATATAATCGGGCTCTCGTGATTCCATATGATCATCATTCTGTACCGAACAACTCAATCATATGATCACTAATTTCAGAGTCACACCACTATAAACCTGAAACTGAACTCCCAATTATATACCGTATTACGTAAGCCTGTGATGAGCTACTATCCAATGACCTTGTCATATATGCAAAACCCTCATATGATATCCATGATCAGCCTTAGGTCAAAGTCCGTTTAATCCTACTGATCAGGCTATCTTAAAGTTCCATTATACTACCGAATTAAGAAAATGATTATTCACCATGTGTGAATAAGAAGTCATCCGCCTAGCAGACGACCCAAGGCCTTGTCCATTTTCACATTCAGTATAATGCCTTTAAGAGGATACCTTTAACTCCTTAGAGCTATGATTCCGATATCTACAAACAAACCCTTCATCGTATACAAGTCATACACCCAATGAACCGGTCTATAAGCTTACTATCTCTGAGACGCTTTAGCCATTGGAACATCAAAGTACACAAGTCATATACATGAAGTAGTTCATTTACTCAGGATTAAGGTTATTGCACAATGAACGTTAAAAGCAGATTGATCTACTCATAGCGGACTACGTAGATCAATCACGCTTTAGTCCCGGTCTAATATGTCACCTCCAAGCAACATATCTATGTCTCTACTTGGGAGTCCAGCTGCAGACAGTCAAGACAAACCGTCCCCTCCAAGGCTTTAGACAACATAATAGTCTTAACATGAGTTAGATGCTCGGTCTAACCCCATAGACTACAGACCATAGTTTAGACCGCTAACTTTAGAACATTGTCTTCTCGCATACAAAAGTCCGTTACATGTAACGTTCTAACAGTTTTAACACAAGCAATCAGTGAGTCATATTTGCTTACATTTACTTTAACATGTAAATAAGACGAGGACAGATAGCAATGTAATGAATAACCTCTATGTATAATTTTATTATCCAGTTCAAAATGAATATATCAAAATGTCTCTAATACTTAGGGCATTTCCTAACAGAACCAGACTTTGGTCAAAACACGAAAGTTTTAGATCTCCACGAACTTGAAACTGACTTTTGTAGGTTTCAAAAATTCAGCCGTTTCGGGTCCCAAACAGACCTGTTTTTAAAAGTGTGTAAAACTGAAACTTTTATAAAAACTGGGCACAAAGGCCACGGGTTTGATGAATTTAGGAGCCGTTAGAGTTAGAGTTAGGTTCCAAAATGAACATGAGAATTGTTCATTTCATCGAGGATGAAAAGTTTCATGAACACCAAATTCTCAAACAAAGCCTTTTTGAACAAGTTTCAAATTATTTTCAAAAAGTGGTCCAACACCACACTTTTGAGCAGATTCACCATGTGTTCTCTTTAAATAACTTAGAAAGGATTTCAACAAAAACACCCTTATCCTCCAACGGGATGAGGTGAGACTCGTTTTCAAAAATGTAGGGACACCATACCCCTTTCAAACCATTTCAAACTCCTTGCTCTTAAAAAAAATGTGGGGACGCCATATCCCTTTCAAAAATTAAAAAAAAATCCTTTTTGTAAGAGTTCCTAGATTTAAACAAGTTTTTCAAAAAGGATTCGTGCATAACCCTAAGAAAGGTTTCACACAGAACGAAGGACGTTTTTAGTACAATATGGTAGAGGTAGCTTGGGTGGCTACTCTACCAAAAATGCAAGGTAACCCGGCAGACTACCACACCTAAACAAGCAAAGTAACCTAGACGGTTACTATACCAAGCCCACGCATAGTAGCCCGATAGGCTACCTAGTTGCCAAAAAGCGAGGATAGTTGGTTGACTGATCAGTAAATCAGTTAAGGACCGTGTTCAGAGTAACATTGTGAGGATAGTTGATTTAACTGTCAAGAAGACAGTTAATCAAACACAACGGAAACTAGACACTAAATTCCCAGATAGGCCAACAGGATACCGAGGGACCTCGGTACCACATGAAAACATGAGTATAGGCAAAAGTAGCCTAAGGACGTGGTAGTTAATTTATGGGGCCATAAATTAATTAACCACATACAAATAAGTTAACTCTTGAGATAGAGAGTAAGTAGTGCCGACGACAATTGGCATTGAGTAATTATCTACTTTAGTCACTAACAGTATTGGTGACTTAGAGAAGATATTGACGAGAGGCGTTATTGATGACAAGTAGTAACCTACAAATTTCTAAAGGCGAGAATACAAGTGCTTGCAATTAGGTTAGCACAACTCTGCTTGCAGTATGAATAAAATGATGTTAAAATGATGGTTTTACAGTATGTTAAGTATGCCTTACATGTGCACGATGTTGCACAGCATACATAAGAGCATATAGTTTCACAATCACGTAGATTGATGAAAGAACAAGTTAGAAGCCATAGATCCCTATCGCGTAGGATTGGGGACAGCTTAGAGAAACGTATGGCTAGAACAGTTAAACAAGATGGAAATAAATAGGTGTGTCGTACCGGCTCCTTTAGTCGAAGGGGTTTCCAGTCAAAGAAAGTTAAGCCCAAAAGTTGACTGTCAGTTGATGGCTCTTCGGCATTAGTTGACCTCGGGCGTTACCATTGGTCTGGGCGCACACGATACTGACACATGGGCCCTAAGTAGACAAGAGAAAGAAAAGAGTACTAAAGCATAAATGAATATAACCGGATCATGCATGGTACACTGTCTGCATTAGTTCACTATGCTTTCAACTACAGTAAGACACATGCTTTTACATGAAGTAATCTGTATGCATATGGTATGTAATGTTTGTATGCTATGACATGATATGTGATGATATGGTATATGCTAAGTGGTATATACGACTATCTTACATGCTTATGCGTTTTTTAAGTATGTATTATGTTTAAACATGTTTTGTGGTTAACATGTTGTGCTTACTGGGCGTAAAGCTTATAGAGTGTGTTCATGCTGTAGGTAAGCGTCCTATAGCATAAGCCACGGTGGGCAGTGGTGGCGGTGGAGGCGGATGTGAGGAAGGGTTATGGACACCCTACGAGTAAACTTCCGCATAGTTTGAGTAACCAATATTTTGAATAGTAATAGTAATCATTAAATAGTATTTTTGAATAGTAACGGTTACACAGTATTTTGAATAATAGTAGTTGAATAGCATTTTCGAACAAAAGCTGATGGGTACTATTCAAAAATACTATTCCACAAAATCAACAGTATAAGTATGTTTGTAAGATTAAATTTGTTACGTTTCAAATTTCGCTTTTAATAGTATGTGTACACGAATAGTAACTACGTATGCATTTAAAAAAAAATTTTTTTTCTTCTAAAATTAGGGTAACCTATTAAAGATATTTTACGTAAACATTATTCAATTGCAAGAGAGCATAAGTATAAGTAAAGAAACAGTAGTTTTACAATGACGGTCTGGGCCGCCTAGGGCACGGGGCGTCACAGTTACTTCACTTGGTGGGGTGTGGTAGCCTACCGGGCTACTAAGGCTTGTTTGGTGTAATGGCCCACCAGGCCACTACGGCTTGTTTGGGCTAGTAGCCTACCGGGCTACTAAGGCTTGTTTGGTGAGGAAGCCTACCGGGCTACACACACTATTTTATTTTGAAAAATTGTTTGGGTTGGCTTGTAAAAATCTTGGAAAAATTCCTTATTTTGAAACCGCCCCCTTATCACCCCATTGGAAGGTGGGGGAAATTTTTATGAAAACCTTGTTCATATTTTAAAGTGTTAAAAGCACATTTTTTATTTTATTTTGAAGAGTATAAATTATATTTTTAAAGCTTGCATTTTAAAGGTGGCTTTTGAACCACTTTTGAAAACTATTTGGAAACTTGGTCTAAATGACTTTGTTTGTGATTTTGTTGAACATGAAAGTTTTCATCCTCGACAAGATGAACAAATCTCATGTTTATCTTGAAGCTTAAATCTAACTCTAACAGCTCCTAATTTCATTAAACCCGTGGGCTTGGTGCCCAGTTTTTTTGCAAAAATCCCAGTTTTACGTCTTTGTAAAATCGGCTCGGTTTGAGGCCCGAAACGGCCAAATTTTTGACACACGTAAGTGGTTTTCAGGGTGTCGACGAGATCTACAACTTTCATGTTGAGTCTGAGAACTGGTTCGGACTCTAAGTGGTCCATTTCTAGCAAAACTCGAGACTAAACACTAGGTTCGGATTTTGTTCCTAGTTTTGGACACCGAATGAGAAACACTCTAAAATCCTATCTTCTCGTTTTTGGCCGAGGCCTATTTGATGCAAAAAAGACCGTATCGAAATTTCCTTAAAACACCATATTTTACCAAATCCCAAATTCGGACCCTAAAGGGGTCGAAATGGCCAAAATCCATGGCCTTTCCCTAAGGACAGATTTGTGTCTAGTCACTAAAATGTTCATGCTCTCATTCACACATAACCATTCATAAAAAATAACGTAAACACAACCACAACCACATGAACTTAAAAATGATAATCTAAAGGCTTAACATAAACTTATTACAAACCATTTGCATAAATAAATACACATAAATGGCCTTGATCAAAACTTAAAACAAACTAACACATGATAAGGTTTTCAGTTTACCTTCATGCCTTGAACCAAGCACGGTTTCAACTAGGCTTGAGGAACCCAAAATGGTCATGGAAATCCAAGAGAATGGGGTCTGATTTTGCTAGAACAAATACCAAAAATTTCTCTTAAAAACCAAATCAAAACAGAAACTAAAACTACAAGGATCGGTTTTTGGAAGACTTACCCTTGGTGCCTTAGAACGACTTGGATTGGAATCCTCCTAGTGCAAGCTTGTGAGGTTTGATTTTTGGTAAGTTTGTGGTATGATTTAAAGCTTGAAAAAGTAGGGGTTTGGAAGGCTCAAGGGTTTAGCTATAGCTAGGAGAAGAAGGGGAATGAAAAGTGTTTTGGAAGCCAAAAAAAAGGAAACAAATCCCTTGTGTAAAGGGTGCCGTTTATAGGCAAAATTGATCCAACTTACTTAGACTTAATCCTACTTAATTGTCTACCAAATTAGCCAAATTTTGAGACAAATATGCTGCCCAATTTCAAACCAAGGGGGTGTGGGCTACTCATTGGAAGGAGGGAGGAATAAACAATTGTTGTTGACTAGCTTTTTAAAACCCTTGAATAAAATATTCAAGTATGTCATGGCTAGGAAGATTATTTTAATGGCCACCATTTAGGCTATGTGTGCAGCCGATTACGGCTACTTTTGCAGCTAAGGGCCAAGGGAATTTAAGGCCAAATTTTATTTGTGTTGGCTTCTCATTGCAGTCTAATTTTATACTGCAGTGTTCGGTTCTTTCTCGGTAGTGTTCCAATTTTCATCCAAAAATTGGTTTTCTGAATCCGATTTTTGTACTATAAATTCCTAATTGTTTTATTCTATCTAAGAGCCCATTATCAGTCTAAATTACTGTTCACATCCTATACTGTGGTTGTGTCTACACTGTGTTGTCCTTTTGAACGTAAACCGAGGCATTCCCGGGTGAAATTTCAAACACAGTCTCTCTTGACTAATTTGGACATGCTGATTCCATTTTTTTCAGTCTTATGTCCATCAGAGGTCATCTAGACCATTTTTCGAGATCTGTGTGACCCCACCTCAAAAAACGTGTCAGGTGCCTAATTGACTAATTTGGGTGTTCTGAGCCAAATATATCAGTTTCGGGCGAGTAAAGGTCGTCTTGACCCTCATCCTGATACTGCGTACTTGTCAAAATAAAATCTCATTTTGTACTCAATCAACCAGATCGAGTCTACTAACTATTCATGTATCAGCTTTAGGTCAAATTAAGGCCATCTTGGCCAATAGCTTGACACTGTGTTTCTCTCTATTCATTATCCATCGTTTTCTACTTAACTGACTAGTCTGAGTGCTCCAACTCTGATCTTGTTAGTCTCTAGGTGAGAGGAGGTCATCTGGACCATTTCTCGATATCGTACCCATGCTAGGGCTATCTCTTGCTATTGTGCTTAGGTGTTCGGTCTGAGCGTTTTGGTGATCTATTTCCAGTCTCGTGTTAAGAAATGGTCGTCCGGACCAGTTTCCCGACACTGCATGTCTCATTCATATATACACATAATAGGGTGGACCGGGTTTACTGTCAGTCACCCCTTTCACTACATGAATAGTAGTTAAACAGTACCGTATCTGTTTAGTCTATTCAATGGGAAAATATACTATATTTTACAACTTAATCACTCATTACATAGTAATTAGGTTTCATACAATTTGAGGGTCTGTGTAACGGCTTTCTGCTTATTACACAGCCTTCAACATGGCCTCTAACACAGGCATGTATAAGGTAAGACCGGCGTGTATACACCAGACATAGGTGTGTACTAGCTGAAGTTTTTCAACACGGCCCTATTTCAAAACATGGCCTTTTACACGTTCATAACCCGAGCGGTACATGGCCTCTTACACGGCCGTGTTCTTGACTGTGTCTCTGTACACAGCCATGTTTAGTTACACGGCTTCTCACACGTTCACAACCCGAGCCGTACACGGCCTCTTACATGGTCGTGTTCTTGATCGTGTTCTACTACATGGCTATGTATACTTACATAGCTACACACACGTACACAGTCTGTGTGGTACATGGCCACAGTCTGTGTGGTAAACGGCCACTTACATGGGTATGTACCTGACCGTGTACTTTAAATATTGCACTAAAATACATCAAATTATTCTTTAATTTCTCATTAAATTGAAAATTAAAGTATATGATCGAGGCGGTCCTTACAATTTTAGATTCTTAGAGTGGATTAAAATTATATGTATGTACCAATATTAATAAATAAAATATGAAAAAGTTATGTTTTAATACTGTTGAGAATACTGTAAAAATGTTCTGGTAGTGTTAAAGTGAGTGAGTTCGGGGATGGAAATCTTACCGAATAGAATCGGGTGAGACGGTTTGAAAACGGAGCCAAAAACCCTAGGGAGTACATTGAAATGCACTAAAAAGATAAAAATTTAAGGTAGAGAATTCTGACCAAACGGAAGCAAAATAAAACAAACCTATCGCACCGGAGGTGCCAGGAACCCGTCTACGCGATTTTGGTAAAGTTCCGTTCGGTTTGACTTTCGGTCAAAATTTGACGCCGAATTAATATACAAATTAATTCAATTAACTCATGGGATGACATCATAATTATGATGTCATAAATACAATTTTGCAAGCTTAGAAAGTATTATAAGATAGTATAAGGCTAGGATTTGTTGACTTTTTGATCAATGGCCAAGATCTAGCCAAAAAGACATGGAAAAAATTTTTAAAAAATTTTGAAAAAGGCCATTCAGCCACCTAGAAAGAGGGCAGCAAAAAAATTTGATTTTTGGCCCAAAAATATTGCATTTTAGTCCTTGAACAATTAGCATATTGTTGGAAAAGAAATTGCCAAAAGGTCCCTTGCTTTTGCCTATAAATAGGCTTCAAAATTCATTCAAAAAAATAGAGGAAAGTGGCCAAACTTTTACCAAAATTTCCAACCAAAAATTTGTGGGTCTTCCATCCTTTTTAAGCAAGAATTTGTCAAAATTTCACACCAAAATTAGCCTCTAATTCAAGCTTAGACATTAAGTGATCAATTGGAAGAGGTAACCCACAATTTTGAGGCTTTCTTGTTGAAATTTTTCAAAAAAATCCGTGGCTATTAATGTGGAAAAATAGTGAGAAATTTGATGTGTTGATGATGATTGTTGATTGGTTTGGTGTTTTAGAATTTGAACCATGAATTAGGTTTAAGAAGCAAGCAAAAATTTTGCATGTTTCCATAAAAAAATCCGTGGCCTTGTAGGAAAAAAAAATTGATGAATTGTTTTGTGATTTGGTTTAGTGTTATGATCATTTAGTGGCATGTGAATTAAGCATGAATTAGAAATCAAGAAACAAGAAATTTTGATACATTTTTCATGCTAAAATCCGTGGATGATAAACACTAGGAAATGGAAAAAATTTTAATGTTGATCAATGATTAGAAATGTTGATAAAAATCCTAGGAAAGAAAATAAAATTTTCTATATGAATTAGCATGAAGAATCCATGACGAATGCTAGGTTGGAATGAAAATTTTGTTAGGTTTTGATGTACATATGTACATTGAAAACCTAAGAATAATATGTGATAATTGCCTAAGGTGACAAAAAAATATTTAGTGATGATTAACATGATAAATCGAGGCTATGTTTAAGAAAATTTTGATAAGTGTGCTGAGTTCTGAATATTGGTTAATGTGGACAATTTTTATACAAAGTTTGGTAACTTTGTATGAATAGGCCTCTGGTATAGTACGTAGCAGGTACAAAGGTTCTGAGGTATACCTAATGCCTGGGAAACCTAAAAATACAAGAGGAAATGCTACCAAAATTTCTAAAACGGCATAAGGGCATTTTGGAAAACGAAGGGTAAAAATATTAGACTCGGAAAGGAAATCAAGACCCCTCAGTGGGTTAGGATTGAAAATGGAAAACCAACCCAAGAGGAATAGTAAATCGACCCTTAAAGACTAAAATGCCTAAAACGGAAAAAAAAATTCATGTTAGGGGTATTTTAAGAAACGAGGTGGAAAGATTAGATCGTGATAGGAAACCCGAGCCCCTCAAGGATCGGGCGTCGGAGAAGGGATGAAAAACATTTCAGCAGTAGTGAAATGCCCATTTGAGGCTTTGAAACGTTAGAAAAACGAGAAACGGCCCTAAGTGATGGATGAATAGTAACCAATGGCTGGGAAAAGAGATAATTGAGATTTTGTAGCAAATTAAGCTGTAAAATGATACATGTCATAATCGCAAAATTTTACTATTTCTATAAATTTTATATAGCTCGTGTACTCCATGATTTTGGTGTGAAAAACTATAAAATATATGTTTTAATATTATTTAGAAGGCGCAGAAATGTTCGGATAGTGCAGACAAGTGTGTGCTCAGAAACGAAAAATTTTACCGAACCGAAATCAGACGAATTATGCTTTTTCGATTTCGAAATTTTGAAAATATAATGTAAACCACTAAAAGATGAAATACTTATGGTATTGATTTTTAGGCAAACCGGAGCGAAATAAGGAAAACCGATCGCGGGGACAGCCTCCGGAACTCGTCTACACGATTTCGGTGCAAAAATTTTTGGTTTGACTTTTGGTCAAAAGTTTGACTCCATATATATATAAGGAGTCAAAGATTGAGTGTTTACCTTTGAAACGATATAAGGATACATTCCAATCCAAGGGCTAGGGTTTAAAGTCAAGAAAAATCAATGGCTAAGATGCAAAGTCAACTAGAAAAAGTCAAAGAAATTTAGCAAAATTTTCAAGAAGTTTCTAGGGTTATAGGTAGCGGATTTTGGCTAGAAAAACAGAAAAAAATCTGCCCAATTTTGTTTAACTATAAGGCAGCCCTTAAACGTTCCAAAAATTACACAAAAAGCTTGCAAAAATGCCCTTAAAACATTGCAA
The DNA here is from genome assembly GCA_035233585.1 of Antiaris toxicaria. Taxonomy (NCBI): domain Eukaryota; kingdom Viridiplantae; phylum Streptophyta; class Magnoliopsida; order Rosales; family Moraceae; genus Antiaris; species Antiaris toxicaria. The sequence goes on along the minus strand of CP141154.1, from coordinate 60,034,604 downwards.
GAAAGCCCCTCAAATATGCAGCCATAAAAGTCCACGGTTTGGCCATGAAAAAATAGAAAATTTTCAGCCAAACTTTGCTTCTTTTATGCCTAAACAGCCATGAGTCCCACCCCCCCCCCCCCCCAAAACAGAAAAAAATTCTTCAACTTTGCTTCAAGAAAGAGTGTAGATTTCATCTCAAAGTGCAAGTTAGCAAGCAAGCAAGGTAATCCTCAAATTTAGCATCATTTCTTCTTGTTTTTCATGAAGAAAAACCGTGTATTATGGGCTGATTGGAAGTAAGAAAAAAAATCAGTTTTTGTTTCATTGATTTATGCTTGAAAGTGTGTAAATGGTGAACAATTAAAACAAGTGTGAAATCATGAGTATGAAAAGCAAGTTTGTGGGTGTTTTTCTTCACCAAAACTGTGGGGTTATTAGGGTTTGGAAAGATAAAATTTTCATGTTGTTTTGTTTAATTTTCGGTGTTGAAAATTATGTGGAAATGGAAAGAAAGAAATAGAAATGAAATTGAAAAACACTAAATGTTGGTGTTGTTTTTCAATTGAAAACGGTGGGAAAGAAAGGAAGAAAAAAAATAAGATTTTGTGTTGATTGTGTATGATAGATGTGATGTTGATTTTGTGTAGAAAACAAGAAAGAAAAATGGAAATGAAACCAAAATTCTGAGGTTGATTTTCCAAGGAAATCTGTGGGATAATGTATGAAATTTTGAAGAATTATGTTAGGGTTTTGTAGTGAAAAATAAATGTGTTGATGTGGAAAACAAATAAGGAAAATTTGAGTTATAAAAAAAAAATTTTTTTTAGGGTTTTTGAGGAAAAACTGTGTATAAATTTAGTGGAAAATGAGCAAATTTTGTTAAGATATGGAAATGTGTGAATTAAGTATAAAACCGGGCCTAAAAATGATAAAGAACGGGTTGAAATCCTATTAAAAATAAGCAAGTTTTGTGACGAAATTTTACGTAAAAAGTTTGTAACTTTTACGTAAAATTAGGTTTGTGATATAGTACTTGGCAGGGTAGAATAGGATAGATGGTTTTGAGATGTTTCCTAAACGCTGGGAATCTAGAATTTCAGCAAAAATGCTGCCGAAATTTTCAGAACGCCCGATGAGCAATTTGGTAAACAAGAGGTAAAAGTAGGGTCGGGAACTGGAAACCCGAGCCCCCTCGGAAACCTAAGCTCGAGAAGAGAATAAGAGACGATTACATAACTTGTAAAACAGCTATTTGAGGTCCCAAAAGGTTAGAAAAATGAGAAACGACCCCGAGGGTCGGAATAGTACCACCCGAGGGTCGGGTGAATAGTAACCTGAGTGTTTTAGCAGAAAATATTGTAAAAGCTCGGAAAGACCTATGAAACGTTATTTTAGGATTTTTGGGAACAGAAAATTCAGATAAAACAATAAAACGAGGATTTCCCGGTCTATAGTCCCGTCAACGGCAAAATGGTCATTTTGACCAAAAAGTTCAAAAAAGTGATATTAAGGCCCGGAATAGTAGTTTACGCAGCAGAATGATTCCAGAATTAAAAATATGAATCCTAAAATGAATAATTAAAAATTTCAATCAGAAATTTTATACTTTCACTATATTTTAGATGTGAAGTGAATAGTAAAAATAACCGCAATTTATTTTGGTTATAGGAAAAGCAACCAAAAGGCGAATTAAGAAAGTCGGTTAACTCAAGGAAGGAACCACTAGTAAAATATCGGTAAGTTTAGACATTTATTTGTCTACAGTATGAATTTACTCAGTACGCTTATGTGTCATAGATGACTGAAATTTAGTAGTCAGGTGCGATAGGCACACTAATATAAAATATAAAATCTTAAGAAAACTACACAATAAATTATAGAATAAATTACAGAGAGTTCCAGACCCAGGAGGCAGCACAATTGCCACCGGTCAGGAACCACCAGAAATTCAGTAATTAAATCAGTATTGGCATACCGGCCTCCCACACAGGTGGAGATTTCTCAGATTTTAGTTACAGTTATAATAGGACTCCAAACTGTTGGTGATATATCCTAGGTTTGCAAGTCTGATATTTTCAGACTGTAGAGGATTGGCCAATGGTCCGCTCCCCAGAGTCCCTCTCAGTTATGAGCGCACTATGGTACGACCAATATAGGGGCCCAATAGCAGAATTCAGCATCAGATAAAGACTTAAGACTTCAGAACTGTCATAACTGAGCATAAAATGCACTAATTGTATGTGTAGTAGCTTAGATACCAATTGACGTGAATAGTATTGGTCAAAGTCAACCTTACTATTCATAGTCAAAAGTCAAAGTTACTATTTATATGAATAGTATTTTTTCATGATTGTGTGATTTCTGTTCCTGCATGTATGTTTGAACTTACTGAGCTTGTCGCTCACCAGTTTATTCATGTTGCAGGTAAGAAACCTGTACACCAGTAGATAAAGGATGGACGAGGGGCGGGATTACATCTGCCTCCAGGGCTGGGTAAAGGGAATGGTCCTGCTGCTGTTTTCCACTGAGTAGATTTTGAGAGCAGATTTTGGAATGATATTTTGAAAATACATCATGATGTAAATTATTTACAACCAGTATAACAGTAGTATATCCTATGTTTCATGTTGCTTATATTTTTTTACAGTTTACAATCACCAACAGTTTGAAAAAAAATCCCTTGGTTTTCAGATTAAAAATCATTTTAATTATAAATAGTAATTTAGCAAGAATAAGTTACAAATAGATGCCAGCGACCCATTAAGGTAACGGTCTACCATAGTGGACTTTAGGGCTCTACTATGCTCGTACTGTAGTCTTAATTCAGGGCAGGGCGCCACAATACAGAAGCCTAGAGAATATTATTTTAAGATATTTGGGCTTAGAAAATTCGAGAAAAATGATAAGACAAAATAGTTACAGTCCCGAGACCCGTTAGGGGCAAAATGGTCATTTTGACTAAAAATTTTCGAAAGGCTTGGAAAGGACCATAAAGGACCTAGAATGACTTAAATAAAATTCTAGAACCCAAAATAAAGATTTTAGAGTTGAAAATTTAGAGTTTAAATAGCACACGGGCGTGTACAGTGAAACACGGCCGTGTAAAGTGAAACCGAGAGGTACACGTGCAGGACACGGGTGTGTCGCAGACCATGTACCACATAAAAATTAAATTATGTTATAAAATTTATCACAAAATAAATATATTCAAAGTGATAATTAATAAAAGGTATTAACAGACAATACTATGGCTATAGGAACCCAAACTAGAGATAAAACTGCGGAGGAGTTCCGCAAGTGGACATTATCACAGTGGTGGTAAGTTCAAGCATTTTCATATCTACAACATGAAATACTGTATTATTTGTTATGTACTAGTTGTACATTAGGTATCAAGTCCTGTGGACATTTGGAGATTAGTTAATATAACAGGTCTCACATAATAAAAGGAAGAGAATAGCTAAGGCCTACGGGTGATGGGGTTAGTGACCTTGAGGTGACGATTAATTTCACTTAGTCAAAATTATAATTGGAAGATGGTAATAAAACTATCTAAGGCATACTACCCCTCCAACCTTGTGGTGGAGGTTTTTCAGATCCTACGAGGATATAATAAGGGCTATGGGGGAAAAAGCTCTAGGGTCGCTCCCTAGGCCCTCCCAGTCAGCATGCAAGACAATTTATTAGTACTGCCATAAAGAGCTCAACACAAAAATACAAATAGAGAAAGAATAATCCTTAATATGAAAAAAGTCATAATTGAACATAACCAAAGCTTACACTAAGTATAGTGAACTCAGTTAGAAAAATATGAATAGTAACCGATTAGGTTAATATGAATAGTAACCGGTTTGGCTAATGTGAATAGTATCCAATTAAAGTAATATGAATAGTAACCTATTAGGGTAACAGTTACTATTCATCAGTCAAATGTCAAAGTCACTATTCATAAATGAATAGTATTATTTACAAATAAATAGTACTATTCATAAGAAGTTGTATTTTTAATGTTTTTGAATCTATGCCATTCTTATTAAGTATGTTTGAACTTACTGAGCCTGTTAGCTCATCAGTTTGTTCATGTTACAGTAAGAAACCTGTCCAGTAGATTATATAGACGGCGACAAGATATGCGCATGTCAAGAGATAAGGAATTCACCGTGGATTTGGTCCTACCATAAGTCTTCTACTGGGCATTGAGAGTTAGTGAATTAAAGATGTGTCTTTGAAAAATACAATATAAATATATTGTATGTTATACATTATGTTGTACTCAAAAAGATAACTAAAAGTTAGTATTGTATTTTACATGGCTTTCATACTTAGCTTTCTTTTAGGGAGAGTATGTATTAAAAAGAGAAAAAAAATTGGGCATAATTTTGGGCCCTGAAAATAAGAGTTGAGAGAAAAAGAGTTTTAAATGGCGATCCAGATTCGACACAAGGGCTGTCTTGATCGACAACAGAGTCGGTTCATGACAGTTTCGCGTGGTTGGATTCAGGGGCACCACAGGTTGCTATCAGAGTGGTTGACCATATCCCTATTGGCACGAAGCGCGACCTGCTCGTCAATCAAAGTAAGTTAGCTTTCTTTAAGACTAGTTAACTTTTCGTTTATTCGAGGTTATATATATTTTGTAGGATATACAATGACTAGACCACCTTATATGAGACCTCACCTATACCGACCGAGAGGACTGATCCGGGTATGGACTAGTCCTGTGATCAGACCGTCGATGATTCATCGAGCCGCGCCTCGATTGTCAATACCTGAGTCGCCAACGCCGAGGATAGTAGCACCGGCACTGGTACATGCACCACCTCCTTGACCAATTGTACATCCACCAGTAGCAATAGATATTCCAGTGGTGGGAGATCGAGCTCGTATAGGAGCTAGAGTATCAGTACGAGCAGTACACGCTTTCAGAGGCAGTCATCCACCTATATTCGAGGGAGGTCAACGAGGGATCTCTACTCCAAACTAGCTACATGACGTAGAGACTATCATGTGCCAGTGTGACATAGATGAGGACTGTTGGGTGCTGATGGCAGTTGGTACATTTCGTGAGGATGCATGATTGTATTGGGAGTACTACGATCAGGAGATGCTGTTAACACTCAATTGGGCTGAGTTTCACCAAATCATGATGCAGCAGTTCCTACAGAGGAGTTTAGCACCAGTTTTAGACCCTCCTGAGAACAATGTGGTAACGCCGCCACCGACTATGCCCAAGTATGTAGATGTCAGAGACTTTGTTCTTCGGGCAGAGAGACAGCAGATGATGTTAAGTGACACTGTATTCACTTATGTAGTCCAGTTTCAGTATCACGTTGTGAGGACATGTCCTCTGTCCAACCTCATAGATGAGGATTTTTGTGACATATTTTGGAAGGGACTCACTTGTAGGAAAATAAATCGGTAAAAATGTATCAGAGTGGCACAGCGGAACAATAAAAATTTTTCAAGATCGTTAAATATCTCATGATGCCATATACAATAAACTAACAACAATTTAAACTCATACCTCGAGGATGCCAGTCTGCAGGAGGAGAATGACCAGAGGGCTTCAACCAACTAGCCTTCTCTACTATTCTCCAATTCCCGAATGGCTGAGTGTGTGGGCACTCTGAACCTCGGTTGGTATGCTAGCACTGCTAGTCTTCTTCCGACCACCCAGATCTTTAAAGAACTTATTGTCACGGTGAGTTATGCAATAATAAGCCTGCTCACCTGAGAGTCTGTAGTCTAAGAGAACTGGAGTGGCAGGACCTCTATTTATAGACTTGCATGAGGTGATCCTTTGAATTCAAATTGGATTAGGAGAAGATTTTCTCCCTTATCCACACATAAAATCTGAAATTATTCAAGCCAAATCCAACAAAAAAATTCGGCCACATTCTCTAGATTTTGTGTTCAGAATTCAAATAGGATTTTAACTTGAATTTTATCTCCCCTTAACTAACCAAAAATCCAAAAATCTCTTTAAGATTTCCTCAAATATTTTCGGCCACAAAAAGTAAGGGAAGAATCAAAATTCAACTAGGATTTTCAAGCTTGAATTTTATCTCATCCTTATCCAAAATAATAGAAAATCTCCTTGAGATTTACCCTCAGAAATTTCAGCCATAATCAGGAAGGAGAAAATCCAAATTCAACTGGGATTGAAACTTGAATTTTTTCCTAAACCTTATCCACAAAAAATCCAAAAATTCCATGCGGATTTTCCTCAAAATTTTCGACCAAGTTAGTTAGGATTTGGATTCAAAATTCAAGTAGGATTCAAACAAGATTTTCCTCTCCATATCCAACTCAATTTCGAATTTCATCCCTCATGGATTTACCACAAAAAATTCGAATCCTACTTGGACTATGATTCAAAATTTGAATTTCAAATTAAATTTCAAATTCAAATTTCAAATTCAAATTTCAAATTTCAAAATTCAAATTTCAAAATCCACAAAATAGTTGTATTTCAAATTCTTATTCTCATGGATAATTTTCTACAACTCCAATCCAATCTCAAATAAAATCATGGCAACTTTATTTGGAGTTCGAATAATTGTGTACTCTATTATCCAAAACAAAATCTGAGTTCAACTGGAGAGAATCTTGTCCACCATCCTAATCCTATGTCAACACCATCCATGCATAATCAACTAGCCAATAGCATACACAAAACAATTTGCCAAATGTTAAGGAATTATGTGGAGCTAGTAGAGGGACTAATTGGACATATATAATCGGGCTCCCGTGAATTCATATGATCATCATTCTTTACCGAACAACTCAATCATATGATCACTAGTTTCAGAGTCACACCACTATAAACCTGAAACTGAACTCTCACTTATATACCGTATTACGTAAGCCTGTGACAAGCTATCGTCCAATGACCTTGTCATGTATACACATATGATATCCATGATTATCCTTAGGTCAAAGTCCGTTCAATCCTGCTGATCAGGCTATCTTAAAGTTCCATTATGCTACCGAATATAGAAAATGATTATTCACCATATATGAATAAGAAGTCATCCGCCCAGCAGACGACCCAAGGCCTTGTCCATTTTCACATCTAGTATAATGCCTTTAAGAGGATACCATTAACTCCTTATTAGAGCTATGATTCTGATATCTATAAACAAACCCTTCATTGTATACAAGTCATGCACCCAACGAACCGGTCTATAAGCTTACTACCTCTGAGATGCTTTAGCCATTGGAACATCAAAATACACAAGTCATATACATGAAGCTATTCATCCACTTAGGATTAAGCTTACTGCACAATGAATGTCAAAAGCAGATTGATCCACTCATAGCAGACTACGTAGATCAATCACGCTTTAGTCCCGGTCTAATATGTCACCACCAAGCAACATATTTATGTCTCTACTTGGGAGTCTATGCTCTAAACAGTTAAGACAAACCGTCCCTACCATGGCTTTAGACAACATAATTGTCTTAACATGAGTTAGATGCTCGGTCTAACGCCATATACTACAGACCTTAGTTTTATCCGCTTACTTTAGAACATTGTCTTCTCGCATACAAAAGTCCATTGCATGCAACGTTCTAACAGTTTTAACACAAGCAGTCAGAGAGCCATATTTGCTTACATTTACTTTAACATGTAAATAGAATGAGGACACACAGCAATGTAATGAATAACTTCTATATACAATTTTATTATCCAGTTTAAAATAAATACATCAAAATGTCTCTAATGCTTAAGGTATTTCCTAACAATCTCCCACTTGCCCTACACCAATAGATGTGCCATGTTATGCATCCCTATCGCCTCTACATGCATCTCAAAGCTTCTAGCCACCAAATCTTAGTAAAGGGATCGGCAATGTTGTCCTCAGACGCGATCTTACAGACATCTACGTGTCCTGTCTCCACGTGCCCTCTAATAATGTGATATCTCTGATCTGTGTGCTTGGTCCTCTCGTGGTGCCGAGATTCCTTTGTCTTGGCAATAGCCCCAGTGTTATCACAGTAAAGTGTGATAGGCTTGTCAACACCCAGAATGACCTCAAGGTCTCTAGCGAACTTGCAGAGCCAAACCACTTCTTTAGATGCCTCAGTCACAGCCACATTCTTAGCCTCCATAGTAGAGTCAGCTGTGCAACCCTGCTTCACACTCCTCCGCACAATGGCACCTCTTCCGAGAAAGAACACTGATCCAGATGTCGATTTCCTCGAATCTTTGCAAACCTAGAAGTTTGATTCCGTGTATCCTACAGGTGTTAGGTCCCCTCCAAAATACACCAGCATATAATCTCTCGTTCTCTTAAGATACTTGAGTATATGCTTTACTGCTTGCCAGTGCTTGGTTCTAGGATTCGCTTGATATCAACTCACCATACCTACTGCAAAACATATGTCTGGGTGAGTGCAAAGCATAGCATACATAAGGCTACCCACAACGGATGGATAATGGACCTTACTCATATGTTCTCTTTCTTTCGATGTCTTTGGACAGTCATCCAATGAAAGAGTTAGACAAGCAATAGAAGGTTATGTACCTTTCTTTGCCTCTTGCATTACATATTTGTCAATTATTTTATCTATGTATGAAGCTTGGGATAACGCTATCATTTTGTTCTTTCGATCTCTGAAGAGACGAATGCCTAGAATATAATTAGCTTCTCCCAAGTCCTTCATGTCAAACTTTTGGTGTAGCCAAAACTTGACCGATGATAAGTTTCCTACATCATTCCCAATGAGTAGTATATCATCGATATAGAGTACCAGAAAGATCACTTTTCCATCCTTAATATGATTATAAACACAGGGTTCATCAACGTTCTGCTCAAAACCAAATGTCTTGATCGCTTAATTAAATTTCTGGCTCCATGAGCGGGATGCTTGCTTTAATCCATAAATGGATCTAAGCAACTTGCAGACTTTCCTTTCTTGGCCTTTCGTCATGAACCCTTCAGGCTGTATCATGTAGATACATTCCTCAAGATGGCCATTCAAGAATGCCGTCTTGACATCCATTTGCTAGATCTCATAATCGAGAGCCGCAGCAATAGACAGAAGAATACGGATAGACTTCAACGTAGCAATAGCCGAAAAGGTTTCATCGTAATCGATTCCTGCCTTTTGCGTGTACCCCTTTGCCACCAGTCTAGCTTTGAAAGTTTCCATTCTCCCTTCCGCATCCTTCTTTCTTTTGTAGACCTATTTACATCCAATGGGTTTTATCCCATCAGGAAAATCTACAAGTTCCCAAATAAAGTTGGATTTCATAGAATCTATCTCATTGTTCACAGCTTGTTTTCAAGATTTAGAATCAACATCATTTATAGCTTCATCATAGGTGACTGGATCATCGTCATGCTCATGAGCCTCAGCCTGGTATACCTCAGCATCATACATGAAGAAATTAGGTTTCTTCGAAACCCTCCCACTACGACGAAGCACCCTAAATTGTTGATCGTATGCCGGTCTTTCATCGGAACTCGGACTTGCGTCCAAGACCAAAACCTGTGGAGCAGTTCTTTCACTCGATAACTCCTCTAGCACCACTTTGCTTTAAGACTTAAAGTCGTTCATGTGACTTCCTCTAAGAATGTCGCATGGGTTGAAACAATGACTTTTTGTTCCTGCAAGTTATAAAACAGACCTCCTTTAGTGCCCTTTGGATACCCTGTAAACATGCACAATTTTGATCTTGGTTCTAACTTCTTCGCATCCCCATCTAGTACATGTGCCGGACAGCCCCATATTCTCATATGTCCAAGGGAGAGCTTCCTGCCATACCGCAATTCATACGGAGTTTTGGGAATTGATTTGCTTGGAACCTGGTACAGAATACATCGTTTGTCAAGCATATCCCCAGAATGATAACAGCAGCGTTGAATAACTCATCATGGATCGTACCATATCAAACAAGGTCCTGTTTCTCCTTTCGGCTACACTATTCTATTGTGGAGTACCAGGTGCAATCAATTGGGATAATATCCCATTCTCTACAAGATGTCCTAGAAATTCTTTGGAGAGGTATTCACCACCTCAATCATATCGAAGTGTCTTTATAGATTTATCCAATTGCTTTTCTATTTCCGCACGATACTCTTTGAACTTGTCAAAGGTTTTGCTCTTGCGGTGCATCAGATACACATATCCATACCTCGAGTAATTGTCTATAAAGGAGACATAATACTCAAACCCTCCTCGTGCTATGACGTTCACGGGGCCAAATACATCAGTGTGCACAATTTCCAAGAGCTCCTGTGCCCTAGTACCCTTAGCTCCAAAAGACCTCTTAGTCATCTTACCCTCAAGACAAGACTCATATTGAGGAAGACATACCTCCTCCAGAGATTCTAGAGGACCATCTTTCACCAACCTTTGAATCCTATCCTGATTAATATGACCAAGTCTTAAATGCCAAAGATACGCCTTGTTAGAGTGAGAAACTTTCAACCTTTTAGAGTTATCTATTAATTCGGTGTCAAGTAGTGAGTACATCTTTGGTTTGATCAAATATAGGTTTCCATCCATCTATCCGGAACAGATAAAAGACTTATTTCTATGAATATCAACTCTTTTACTGAAAGAAACTAAATAAGAATCCTTTATTAAACAAGCTACCAATATAAGGTTCCTCCTAAAATTAGGAACACAAAAACAGTCTTTCAATAAAATAAACCTAAATTCATCAAAGTCAAGGTAAATATCTCCCACTGCCTCAGCAACCACTAAGCTACTGTCTCCAGTCCGTAACATGAGGCTCTTATCATGTAAACTTCTCGTTTCCATGAACCCCTGCATAGAAACACAAACATGATTAGTGGTGCCTGAATCAATGACTCAAGTGTCTTTCGATTCTTCCACCAAACACGCTTCTAAGTAGTGAAGTTCCTTACCTTCCTTGCCCTTGGCGGCTAAGAATTCCCAGCAAGCCTTCTTGAAGTGACCTACCTTTCCACAGTGGAAGCACTTAGACTTTTTAGGGTCCCTGAGCTTCTTATTCTTTTTCTTCTTCTTCCCATCTGAGACAGGAGGATTAGAAGAACTGGAAGATGCTTGCTTCTGATTTGGCCTCTTCCTCTTCCGTGAAAGTTTTTGGAAGATTCTGGTAAATTGGCCTCCCCTTTGGGTTGGACCGCATCCCCATCCCTGATCATCTGCTCATAAGCTTGGAGTTGCTTCATGAGCTCAGTTTGTCCTAACTCCCTTGTCGCCAAATTATATCCGGCCTTAAACCCCACAAAATCTTTAGACAGAGTTTTGAACACCATCTCGATGTAGGTGTTATAGTCCAACTCAGCACCGTTCTCAGCAGCCTCAGTGAAGAATCCCATTAGAGTGATCATATGGTCCCTCATCGAAGTACCTGCTTTCTGCTTGGAGTTCATAATGCTGGTAATAGCAGACTATCGAGCTAACTTTTCTTGGCCTCCAAACATGTCCTCCAGATTTTCCATGATCTCTTTAGCAACTTGATAAGTCTCATGCTGCTTTTGTAAATCACTCATCATGCTAGCCAGAATGCAGCACCGTGCTATCTCATTGGATTCTCTTCAACGAGTACAGGCAACCGAGACCTCCTTAAGCGGAGTGTCAGGTTTGGGCCCAGGTGGGCATGGTTCGTCGAGTACGAACTTGTGTCTCTTGCAACTGAGAACTATCAACAGATTTCTTATCCAGTCTTTATAATTATCTCTATTCAGCTTATTCTCAGTAAGTATTGAAATAAGGGGTGTCGGTGGCATTTTGAACTGAAATAAAATTATACTAGACATCATTACAAAGCCCAAGCAAATATACAGATAATTTAGCAAATAAAACATACAAGTATGTTCCTACATGAAACTTGAAAAACATGTAGCATTGCAATGGTAATTCTCAGCACCTATTGCCCCAAGCCACCGAGGGGTAGTCATGAGAGAAATAGCTGGAACATAGACCCTGTCCAATTAATATATGTTGTGTGACACCCTCTGATTCCGATCACCCATAACCGTCATGAATCGCCTCTAAGGCTGACCAAGATGGCTCGTGTGCCGAATCCAGGTCGTCAGTTTTAAACTCTTTTTCTCACAACTCTTAATTATCAGGGCCTAAAATTTGCGTCCATAAATTTTTTTTCTTTAATACATACTTTTTCTCAAGAAAACCATGTAAAATGCAATACTAACTTTTATATATCTTTATGAAGTATAACATAATATACAACATATAATATATATATATATGTAATGTATATTTTGTTTTCAAACACGTTCTATTCAATTCATTAACTTTAAAAGTTCAGCGGAAAACTTATGGCAGGACCAAGTCCCTAGTGAGTTCCCTATCCCTTGACACGCTCGCATCCTATAGCCATCCAGAAATCTACTGGACCGGTTTCTTACTTGCAACATGAACAAACTAGTGAGCTAGCAGGCTCAGTAAGTTCAAACATACTTAGTAAGAATCATACAGATTCAAAAACACTAAAAACTCAATTTCTTACGAACAATACTATTCATCATGAATAGTACTATTCATCATAAATATTGACTTTGACCTTTGATTGATGAATAGTAAAGTTACCCTAACTGGTTACTATTCACTTTACCCTAACGGGGTACTATTCACATATCTTAACCGAAATCACTATAGTTAATGTATACTTCGGTTACGCTCAATTATGATTTTTATCATTTTATTGATTGTTCATTCTTTATTTACTTTCTAGTATAGAGTTCTGTTTATGGCAATACCGATAATTATCGTTGCACGCCCTTATATCCCCGTAGGACCTGAAAAACCTCCACCACTATATTGGAGGGGCGGTACGCCTTAATGGTTTCGTTACCATCTTTCAATTATAGTTTTGACCAAGTGATATTAATCATCACTTAAGGTCACTATCCTCCATTGCCTGTAGCTCTTACATATTCTCTTTATCTGGGATATGTTATACTAACTAATCCCCCATTTTTCCTTAAGACTTTATATCTAGAGTACATTCGGTATAAATAAAATAACACAGTATTTCATGTTGCAGACACGAAAATGCTTGAAATTACCAATACTGAGCTAGTGTCCACTTCTGGAACTCCTCCGTAGTTCTATTTCTATTTTAGATTCCTACAGATATAATATTGTTTGTTAATACCCTATATTAATTATCACTTTTAAATATACATTCATTTTACTTAACAATTCAACACATTTAAATTTTGTTTGTGATACACGGCCTGCAACACGCCCGTGTCCCAGCCCGTGTACCTCTAGGGTTTACTCTACACGGCCATGTTGCTTACTATCTAGCCATGTAACTGTACACAACTTGATACATGCCCGTGTTCAAGCCCGTATACCTCTCGGGTTGTAAAATTTTTCCTATACACGGCCGTGTATTCCTCTACACATCGGTGTTCCTCCAAATTTTTATATTTTTAACTCTAAAATCTTTATTTTAAGTCTTAGAATTTTATATAAGTTATTCTAGGTCTTTTAGGGTCCTTTTTGGGCCTTTCAGAAATTTTTGGTCAAAATGACTATTTTGCCCCTGACGGGTCTAGGGATCGTAACTATTCTGTTTTATCATTTTTCTCCAGTTTTCTAAGCCCAATTATTTTAAAATAATATTCCCTAGGCTTCTGTATCATTTTACAGCTTAATTTGCTGCAAAATCTCAATTTCATTTTTCCCGACCCTTGATTACTATTCATCCATCACCTAGGGCCGTTTTCTCGTTTTTCGAGCATTTCGGAGCCTCAAATGGCTATTTCACTACTCTTAAAACATTATTTATCCCGTCCTCGGCCCTCGGTCCTCAAGAGGCTCGGGCTTCCTATCCTGACCTAAATATTTCCCTCGTTTTTCAAAATACCACTAACATGAATTTTTTTTTCCTATTTTAGGCATTTTAGTCATTCAGGGTCGGTTTACTATTCCTTTTGGGTTGGTTTTCCATTTCTAACCCTAATCCACCGAAGGTTTCCGGTTTCCTTCCCGAGTCCAATGTTTTTACCCCTTGTTCCTATCCCGACCTAAATTTTTCCCTCACTTTCCAAAATACCCCTAACATGAATTTTTTTTCCTATTTTAGGCATTTTAGTCATTCAGGGTCGGTTTACTATTCCTTCTGGGTTGGTTTTCCATTTCTAACCCTAATCCACCGAGGGGTCCCGGTTTCCTTCCTGAGTCTAATATTTTTACCCCTCGTTCCTATCCCGACCTAAATTTTTCTGTCGTTTTCCAAAATACCCCTAACATGAATTTTTTTCCTGTTTTAGGCATTTTAATCATTCAGGATCGGTTTACTATTCCTTTTAGGTTAGTTTTCCATTTCTAACCCTAATCCACCGAGGGGTCCCAGTTTCCTTCCCAAGTCCAATATTTTTACCCCTCGTTTCCCAAAATGCCCTTATGCCGTTTTTAAAAATTTCAGCAACGTTTCCGCTTATATTTTAAGGTTTCCCGACGTTAGGTATGCCTCATAACCTTTGTACCTGTCACATACTATACCAGAGGTCTATTTTATACAAAGTTTCCAAACTTTGTATAAAAATTGTCCACATAATTCAATATTCAAGAATCAACACAAAATAACAATATTTTTCCAAACTATCCTCGGTTTACATGTTACTCAACATCAAATAATTTTTCATCACAACATATCACTCTTAGGTTTTATAATGTGTAATTCAACATCAAAATCTAACAAAACATTCATTCTAACCTTAGTATAGCCACGGATTTTCATGCACAAACACACAAAAAATCTTGTTTTCTTTCCTAAGGTTTTTATCAACACTTTTCAACATTAAAAATTTTCCATTTCTTAGTGTTCATGCCCACGGTTTTAGCAAGAAAATTACATCAAAATTTTCTAGTTTCCCTATTCCAATTTATGCTTAGTTCAACATATAATTAAATGGACATAAACACTAAACCAAAACATCAATACTCATGCATTTTTCACACCCCTAATGCCACGGATTTTCAAGAGAAACATGCAAAATTTTTTCTTGTTTCTAAACCCTAATTCATGCTTTAATCTCTGCAATACCAAACTAATCACAACATCATCACATCATGAACTAAATAACAATTTTTTTTCATTGGTTTCACACTCTCATACCCACGGATTTTCTAAGGAAAATCAAAGAGAAAAGCTTCAATTTTGAAGCTTACCTTAACTAGTTGATGACTTGATGTTGGAATCGCAATACAAGCTAAGTTTGGTGTGAAATTTTCAACAAAATTTTGGCTTACAAGGGGGGAGAAGGCCACGGATTTGGGCTGAAGAAAAGGGGCAAGAGTTTGGCTAATTTTTCCATTTTTTTGAATGGATTTTGATGCCTATTTATAGGCAAAACTCAAGGATTTTTTTGTAATTTTTTTCCAACAATTTGCTAATTCTTCAAGGACTAAAAAGTAGGGATTTTGGGGCCAAAATTAAATTTTTTTCTTTCTTCCTTTCCAAGTGGCCGAATGACCTTTTTAAATTTTTTTAAATAATTTTTAATGGCTTTTTGGCATGATCTTGGCCATTGATCATAAGTAACATAATCTACACCGTACACCTTTCAAAATTACTTTCCAAATTAAAGAAAATAATTTTGGTTTATGACATAATGATGGTGATGTCATCCTACTATATATATTAATTCACTAATCAATTCGTGGTTAATTTTTGAATGATATCCAATCTGAACGGAACTTTACCGAAATCGTGTAGGCGGGTTCTAAGCACCTCCGGTGCGATCGGTTTGTCTTATTTTCCTTCCGTTTGATCAAAATTCTCTACCGTAAATTTCTATCATTTTCGTGCATCTCAATGCATTTTCTAGGGTTTTCGACTCTGATTTCGAGCCATCTCACTCAATTATGTCCGGTAAGATTTTCCATCCCTGAACTCACACTTTTACACTGCCAGAACATTTTTACTCTATTCATAACAGTGTTAAAACACAACTTTTTCATATTTTATTCATTAAAATTGTTATATACATACAATTTTAACCTACTCCGAGAATCTAAAATTCCCGGTTATCACATTCACCCCTCCTTATAGAATTTTCATCCTCCAAAATTTAGAACAAGTGGGGGTACAAATTCTTCATTCGTCCTCATGTTCCCATGTAGCCTCTTCAACGTTGTGATTTCTCCAGAGCACTTTGACTAATGGGATTGTTTTATTCCTCAAAACTTTATCTTCGCGTGCCAGGATCTGAACAGGTCTCTCCTCGTAGGTTAGGTCTTCCTGAATCAGGATCAGTTCATGTTTGAGCACATGGGATGGATCCGATATGTACTTCCGTAGCATCGACATGTGAAACACATTATGTATTGCCGACATTTCTAGAGGTAATGCTAATCTATAGGCAACTTTACCAATATGTTCGATGATCTCGTATGGTCCAATATATCTTGGACTCAATTTCCCCTTCTTCCCGAACGACATTATTCCTTTCATCGGTGAAACTCTTAGGAATACGAAATCCCCTTCATTGAATTCCAGGGATCTTCGTCTCTTGTCCGCATAACTCTTCTATCGACTCTGGGCTATCTTCATCTGCTGCTATATTTTTTTAACTGCATCCACTGTCTCTTGGATGAAATCTGTCTTATGCAGACATTTCTCTTATAGGTCGTACCAATGAACCAGTGATTTACACTTCCTTCCATACAAAGCTTCATAAGGTGCCATACCTATTGAAGCTTGGTAGCTTTTGTTATACGAAAACTCTACCAATGGAAGTTTCTTATTCTAGCTCCCCAGGAAATCTATTGTACACACACGCAGCATGTCTTCTAGCGTTTGAATGGTTCGCTCAGATTGCCCGTCTGTCAGCGGATGAAATGCTATGCTCAATCGCACTTCTATTCCCACAGCTTCTTGTACACATGTCCAGAAGTTCGAAGTGAATCGTGGATCGCAATCTGACACAATGGATTTAGGAACTCCATGTAGCCTGACTATGTGGTTAACATATAAGCTTGCTAACTTTTCCAACGAGAAGGTCATTTTCACTGCAATAAACGTTGTCGTCTTTGTTAATCTGTCTATAATAACCCAAATGGCATCATAGCCTTCTCGGGTCTTTGGTAATTCTACCACAAAGGCCATTGTGATATGTTCCCATTTCCACTCAGGAATCTCCAACGGCTCTAACTTTCTGCCTGGATGATGATGTTCAGCCTTAACTTTTTGGCACGTCATGCATCTACTTACAAATTCAGCTATATCCTTCTTCATCCCTTTCCACCAGAATTGCAACTTCAAATCCTGGTACATCTTGCTGGCTCTAGAATGTACTGAGTAGGGCGTTTCATGAGCTTCGGCCATAATTCACCTTCTTAATCCTTCGTCATCTGGAATTTGAATTCTCCCCTGATGTAGGATTAATCCATCTTTAGAGGCTTCTTCTTACGAACTTGCTAGCTTCAGATCTCGTTTCTGAGCTTCTCTGATGTCTTTATACAATGTTGACTTCAGTTGTAACGTAGCTAGCTTTCCAACTATCAGCTCCATCTCCAACATGTTGATTTCCTGTTGTAATGGCTTTGGATGTTTCCCAATCGATAGTTGCTGAAGAGCAGTAGATTTCCTACTTAACGCATCTGCAACATGATTGGCTTCTCCTGGATGATAGAGGATTTCACAATTATAATCCTTTACTAGCTCCAGCCATCTCCTTTGTCGCATATTTAGCTCCTTCTGTGTGAAGAAATATTTTAGATTCTGGTGGTCCATATAAATCTAACAATGAGCTCTATAGAGATACTGGCGCCAGATTTTTAATGCGAACACTACTGCGGCAAGCTCCAAATCATGCGTGGGATAATTTTTCTCATGGTCCTTTAATTGACGCGAGGCATATACAATCACCTTGTCACCTTGCATGAGGACGGCTCCTAATCCCAACTTCGAGGCACCACTATATATCACGAACATCTCCTCTTTAGTTAGAAGTGTAAGTATTGGCGCGCTCGTTAGTCGTTTCTTCAGCTCTTGGAAGCTTTTCTCGCACTGTTCAATCCATTCATACTTCTTTTCCTTACGGGTAAGTGCCATGATAGGAGTGGCAAGTCACGCAAATCCTTCAACAAATCTTCTATAATAGCCTGCTAGACCTAAGAAACTTCGTATTTCTGTCGGGCTCTTAGGTGCGGGCCATTTGTTGATCGCCTCCACTTTCGCAGGATCCACAGCGATTCCTTCTTTGGAAACCACATGTCCAAGAAAATGTACTCTATCCAGCCAGAATTCACATTTGGAGAATTTGACATAGAGTTGATGCTCCCTTATTGTCTGTAACACGACATTCAAATGCTCCTCATGCTCTTCGCGAGTCTTTGAATATATGAGAATGTCATCGATAAAACATAATCACAAACTTATCCAGATATTCCTTAAAGACTTGATTCATCAAGTCCATAAAAGCTACAGGTGCATTTGTTAATCCAAACGGCATCACAACGAATTTGTAATGACCATAGCGGGTTCGAAATGCGGTTTTATGGATGTCACTCTCCTTGATCTTCAGTTGATGATATCCTGATCATAGATCAATCTTGGAGAATACTGCTGTGCCTTTTAATTGATCAAACAGGTCGTTAATTCGAGGTAATGGATACCTATTCTTGACAGTGACCTTATTCAACTCCCGATAATCAATGCACATCTGAAATTATCCATCTTTCTTCTTAACAAATAGCACTGGAGCACCCCATAGGGAATAGCTCGGGCGTGTAAATCATTTGTCAAGAAGTTCCTTTAGCTGCTCCTGCAACTCTTTTAACTCTGTCGGTGCCATCCGATATGGTGCCTTTGAGATAGGTGCGGTTCCTGGCATCAGCTCGATCTCAAAGGAAATTTCTCGTCCAGGCGGCAATCCTGGTAATTCCTCTAGAAAGACATCAATGAATTCTTTCACAATAGGAACGTCTTCGGGTTGGAGCTTTCATTCATTCATCACGTTCAATATGCATGCTAGGTATCTAGCACAATCGCTAGACATCAACCTCTTTGCTTCCATTGAATTGATCATTATCTTCTTTGATCTGTGTGACGTACCGACATACTCAAATCCTTCTTCTTGGTCGGGTTAAAACCTTATCTTCTGCTTCGGCAATCGATCGTGGCTTGATGCTTCCCTAGGAAATCCATTCCTAGTACTACATCGTAGTCGGTAAGCTCCATCACTATCAGTTCTGCAAACAACTCCCTATTTGCCAAAATTATTGGCATATGCAGTAACCAGTAATTGGACATCAGGACTTCCCCTGAGGGTAGTGTAGTTCTAAATTTCATACCCATATTGTCCTTAGGATATCCTATCCTATTTGCAAACTAGTATGAAATGAAAGAATGCGTAGCTCTAGAGTCAAATAAAATAGATGCCAAATTATTAGCGACAGAAAGCCTGTCACTACATTTGACGCTCCCGCTTCCACCTCTTCCTTCGTATAGACCATGACCATAGCATCTGCACGGGGCAAGCGTTCTTGTCTTTCCTGTCTCTCAGAATGGGACGACCCTTCAGCTTTGGCCTGTAATGAATGTGCCTGGGGACGTTGTTGTGACTGAGACAAACCTTGCACATTCTGCCAATTTTCTAGATAGTTTTTGGTAAAATGACCATCCTTCCCACATTGAAAGCAGGCATTTGGGGCTAATCTACATCGACCCATATGTCTTTTCCCGTAGTTCACACAGTCTCGAACCATAGGGCTAGCATTATTGTTTGTTCTCCTCTACTGGTTCCTATTTCTGGAATTATTTCCTTTTCTCTTCCCCTAGGACTGCTAACCAGAAGTACTTGGCTGCCCAGCCTTGACATTTAAACTTGGCTTACTGCTTTGTCCAACTTAAGACCCAGCTTGTATGGCTTTGGTTAAAACCTTTTCCTTCTTCTTCTCATCCTATACGTTCTCTCTCTCTTCCTTCTAGCAGATCAGGTAATACTCTGCCCTCAGCACACGACTAACACAATCAGATATAGTGTCAAGTGGTGTCAATCCACTGTCCACCGACACTGAGATTTTGGGATGAAACATTCCCAGCATCTTCTAGATTTTCTCCTTCTCAGTGGTGACAGTGTATGCGCATAATCTGGATAGTTTATCAAACTTACAGCAGACTTCTATTACCGTCATGTCCCTTTGCTTCAACTTTGTGAACTCTCTTTGTTGTGGTCGCAACAGTGCCGGATTATACTATTTCTGATTGAATTCTTCCAGAAAATCCAACTAAGACATCGTATACATGTTTCTCCTTAGCTTAACTGACTCCCACCAGAACCTTGCATCCTTCTTCAGAACAAAGGATGCACACAGAATCTTTTCCTGGTCATTAAGCTCCATAAACTCCAATATCATGTGGAGTGATGACAAACATTCCTCGGCCTCTAGAGGGTTTGTGGAGCCTTCAAACTCTGGCAACCTCATACATCGGAACCTTTCATATAATGGCTCCTGATTAGCCCTGGGTGGTGGTTGGGGTTGTACTACTTCCTTTGGTATTATTGGTGGCATTTCTGGTTCTGGTGCAGCCATTTGTGGTTCTTGGTTCTCCTTTTGTTCTTGTATCTGCTCCATTTGTTGGAGTCTTTGTCTTAACTCGGCATTTTCCCTCATTTGGGCTTCTATTAGGGCTTCTAGCTCATCCACTCTTTCTGATAACACTAGATGTCCTCGCATGTTTCATAGATTTCTTGGATTCATCATCTTATCCTATTTCCTAAAATTACATACAAGTCGATCGTTAGATTTTCATAAGCTTATTTTTACAACATAAATACAAATAGTTTTGATCATCACATAATTTCAACATTTCACACATTAAATATGTCAAAATATGATTGTCATTTCTTTTTCATTTCAAAAGTACATCAGTTCGAAGGCTTTTCTCAAAATAGCCTTTCGATACTGTCATATCTACACATATACAGTTATATATATACATTTGTACAACACACGCATTTCTATAACTTATCTCCTAACTGAGGTTGCTTTGGGATCATCAAAAACTCAATTGGATACATTTCATCATCATTCATTCCGTTTCCGGCCTCAGACAGCGTTGAGCCTTCAGCTGGATCTGCATTCTCTGGTTGTCTTGACGGACCAGCCTCATGATCGTTTGCCATCGGTTCAGATCTGTATAGGCGATCTAACATTGCTTCTTGTAGCAACTGTTCATACCTCTTGCGCACCATATGCTCCATCATCATTTCTTCCTCTACTTTAGCTACCGCAACAATGAACTCACGTAAAGTAGCAGGGTATAAAGGGGTTACCCTCTATCGTAGGTCTAGGGTGAGTCCCTTCCAAAATATACCACAAAAATCATCATTTGTGATGTTGGTTAGAGGACATGTCCTTACCACGCTATCCTAGAATCTGACTGCATATGAAAATACCATATTACTTAGCATCATTTACTGTCCCTCTACCTTCAGGACAAAGTCTCTGACATCCGCATAATTGGGCATAGTCGGTGGTGGCGATATTGTCCTACTCTCAAGAGGGTCTGCAACTGGTGCTGCACTCTTCTATGGAAACTGCTCCAGCATGACTTGGTGAAATTCGGCCCAATACATTGCTAATAGCATCTCCTGATCGTAATACTCCCAATGTAACCGTGCATCCTCAGAGAATGTGCCAATGGCCATCAAAACCCAGTAATCCTGATCTATATCACACCAGCGCATGATAACCTTAATGTCATGTAGCCAGTCTGGTGTAGAAATCCCTTGCTGACCTCCCTCGAACGCAGGTGGATGACTGCCTCTAAAAGCATGTACAGCTCATACTGACACTTTGGCTCCTATACAAGCTCGATCTCCCACCACTGGAATGTCTACTGCTACTGGTGGGTTTATGATCGTCATGGCGGTGGTGCTTGTACTGGTGCCGGTGCTACTATCCTCAGTGCTAATGGCTCAGGTATTGGCGGTCGTTGAGCAGCTCGCCGCATCATGGATGGCCTGATCACGGGTCTAGTCCATACCCGGCTCGGTCCTCTCGGTCGATATGGGTGAGGTCTCATGTAAGGTGGTCTAGTCATCTTTAAGTCCTACAAAAATATATAACTTCAAATAAATGTAAAGTTAACTAGCTTAAAGAAAGCTAACTTACTTGGATTGACGAGCAGATCGCGCTTCATGTCAATAGGGATATTGTCAACCGCTCTAATACTAACCTGTGATGCCCCCTGATTCCAACCACCTGCAACTGTCATGAATCGCCTCTCAGGCTGACCAAGATGGCTCATGTGCTGAATCCAGGTCGTCAGTTTTAAACTCTTTTTCTCACAACTCTTAATTATCAGGGCCTAAAATTTGCGTCCATAATTTTTTTTCTTTAATACATACTTTTTCTTAAGAAAACCATGTAAAATGCAATACTAACTTTTATATGTCTTTATGAAGTATGACATAATATAAAACATATAATATATATATGTACTGTATATTTTGTTTTCAAACACATTCTCTTCAATTCATTAACTTTAAATGTTTGGTAGAAAACTTATGGCAGGACCAAGTCCACGATGAGTTCCCTATCCCTTGACACGCTTGCATCTTGTCGCCATCCAGAAATCTACTGGATAGGTTTTTTACCTGCAACATGAACAAACTGGTGAGCTAACAGGCTCCATAAGTTCAAACATGCTTAGTAAGAATCATATAGATTCAAAAACATTGAAAACTCAATGTCCTATGAATAGCACGATTCACCATGAATAGTGATTTTGACCTTTGATCGATGAATAGTAACAGTTACCCTAACTGATTACTATTCACTTTACCCTAACGGGTACTATTCACATATCTTAACCGAAATCACTACACTTAATGTAGACTTCGGTTATGCTCAATTATGGTTTTATCATTTTATTGATTGTTCATTCTTTATTTACTTTCTAGTATAGAGCTCTGTTTATGGCAGTACCGATAATTATCTTTGTGCGCTGACTGGAAGGGCCTAGGGAGCGACCCTAGAGCATCTATAGCCCTTATATCCCCGTAGGACCTGAGAAACCTCCACCACTATGTTGGAGGGGCGGTACGTCTTAATGGTTTCGTTATCATCTTTCAATTATAGTTTTGACCAAGTGATATTAATCATCACCTTAAGGTTACTATCCTCCATTGCCCGTAGGTCTTACATATTCTCTTTATCTGGGATATGTTATACTAACTAATCCCCCATTTGTCCTTAAGACTTTATATCTAGAGTACATTCGGTATAAATAAAATAACACAGTATTTCATGTTGCAGACATGAAAATGCTTGAACTTACCAATACTGAGCTAGTGTCCACTTCCGGAACTCCTCTGCGGTTCTATCTCTATTTTGGGTTCCTACAGACATAATATTGTCTGTTAATATCCTATATTAATTATCACTTTTAAATATACATTCATTTTACTTAACAATTCAACACATTTAAATTTTGTTTGTGGTACACGGCCTGCAACACGCCCGTGTCCCAGCCCGTGTACCTCTAGGGTTTACTCTACACGGCCATGTTGTTTATTATCTAGCCGTGTAACTGTACATGGCTTGATACACACCCGTGTTCAAGCCCGTGCACCTCTCGGGTTGTAAAATTTTTCGTATACACGGCCGTGTATTCCTCTACACGCCGGTGTTCCTCTAAATTTTTAGATTTTTAACTCTAAAATCTTTATTTTGAGTCTTCGGAAATTTTTGGTCAAAATGACTATTTTGTCCCTGACGGGTCTCGGGATCGTAACTATTCCGTTTTATCATTTTTCTCCAGTTTTCTAAGCCCAATTATTTTAAAATAATATTCCCTAGGCTTCTATATCATTTTACAGCTTAATTACCATTCATCCATCACCTAGGGTCGTTTTCTCGTTTTTCAAGCGTTTCGGAGCCTCAAATGGCCCTTTCACTACTCTTAAAACATTATTTATCCCGTTCCCGGCCCTCGGTCCTCGAGAGGGTCGGGTTTCCTATCACGACCTAAATTTTTCCCTCGTTTTCCAAAATACCCCTAACATGAATTTTTTTCCTGTTTTAGGCATTTTAGTCATTTAGGGTCGGTTTACTATTCCTTTTGGGTTGGTTTTCCATTTCTAACCCTAATCCACCGAGGGGTCCCGGTTTCCTTCCCAAGTCCAATATTTTTACCCCCCGTTTCCCAAAATGCCCTTATGCCGTTTTTAAAAATTTCAGCAACGTTTCCGCTTATATTTTAAGGTTTCCCGACGTTAGGTATGCCTCATAACCTTTGTACCTGTCACATACTATACCAGAGGTCTATTTTATACAAAGTTTCCAAACTTTGTATAAAAATTTTCCACATAATTCAATATTCAAGAATCAACACAAAATAACAATATTTTTCCAAACTATCCTCGGTTTACATGTTACTCAACATCAAATAATTTTTCATCACAACATATCACTCTTAGGTTTTATAATGTGTAATTCAACATCAAAATCTAACAAAACATTCATTCTAACCTTAGCATAGCCATGAATTTTCATGCACAAACACATAGAAAATCTTGTTTCTTTCCTAGGGTTTTTATCAACACTTTTCAATATTAAAAATTTTCCATTTCTTAGTGTTCATACCCACTGTTTTAGCAAGAAAATTACATCAAAATTTTCTTGTTTTCCTATACCAATTTATGCTTAGTTCAACAGATAATTAAATGGACATAAACACTAAACCAAAATATCAATACTCATGCATTTTTCACACCCCTAATGCCACGGATTTTCAAGAGAAACATGCAAAATTTTTGCTTGTTTCTAAACCCTAATTCATGTTTTAATCTCTACAACACCAAACTAATCACAACATCATCACATCATCAACTAAATAACAATTTTTTTCATTGTTTTCACACTCTCATACCCACGGATTTTCTAAGGAAAATCAAAGAGAAAAGCTTCAATTTTGAAGCTTACCTTAACTAGTTGATGACTTGATGTTGGAATCGCAATGCAAGCTAAGTTTGGTGTGAAATTTTCAACAAAATTTTGGCTTACAAGGGGGGAGAAGGCCATAGATTTGGGTTGAAGAAAAGGGGCAAGAGTTTGGCTAATTTTTTCATTTTTTTAATGAAATTTGATACCTATTTATAGGCAAAACTCAAGGACTTTTTTGCAATTTTTTTCCAACAATTTGCTAATTGTTCAAGGACTAAAAAGTAAGGATTTTGGGGCCAAAATCAAAATTTTTTTTCTTCCTTTCCAAGTGGCCAAATGGCCTTTTTAATTTTTTTTTAAATAACTAGCTTTTTGGCATGATCTTGGCCATTGATCATAAAGTAACCTAATCTACACAGTACACCTTTCAAAATTATTTTGCAAATTAAAGAAAATAATTTTGGTTTATGACATAATCATGGTGATGTCATCCTACTATTTATATTAATTCACTAATTAATTCTTGGTCAATTTTTGACTGATATCCAATGTAAACGGAACTTTACCAAAATCGTGTAGGCGATTTCTAGGCGCCTATGGTGCAATCGGTTTGTCTTATTTTGCTTCTGTTTGATCAGAATTCTTTACCGTAAATTTCTGTCATTTGCATCTCAATGCATTTTCTAGGGTTTTCGGCTCTGATTTCGAACCGTCTCACCCAATTATGTCTGGTAAGATTTTCCATCCCTGAACTCACACACTTTAACACTGCCCAAGCATTTTTACACTATTCACAACAGTATTAAAACACAACCTTTTCATATTTTATTTATTAAAATTGTTATATAAATACAATTTTAACCTACTCCGAGAATCTAAAATTCCCGGTTATCACATGTTGCCTTAAATCCTCCAAGGTTAAGACATATATTAATAAGCACTTATTTTGGCCACCAGTTTAGTTAACAGAGCTTCTATGGAAGGTTAATAACTAAACGAGTCTTGAGTGCATAACCATTGTTTACGTAGCCCGATCCACGTCCTACCAAGCCACCGAGGGGTGGTCATGAATAGGATCATACTTGAACACATTTTCCACATAGGAGATCCAACCTAGTATACCGACGGCGGTAAACACCTACCGAGGGGTGTGGTCAAGGCAGAATTGACACGAGGTATTACCATGCTTTCACGTATGGATTAACAATGGAGGCTGTGGGTTTTGTTTGAAACCCTCTCCTACTCAATATTTTGAAAAACATGCAAGTTTTGACAAATATGTATGATCAATATAGTATGAGCGGCACTCACCTATCCTATGTGACAACCGGGAAATTCAGGCAATTCTCGGACGAAAATGTACAATTGTATGTATATAACAATTTGTACTATTTAAAGAGTGAAATAAATGTATTTATATTGTTCAGAATATGTGAAAATGTTCTAACAATACTGACGAGTAAGAATTCAGTGTTGGAAAAATTCACTGAGTTGAAACGGGTGAAACGGTGCCAAAATCGGCATTGAAAACCCTAACCGGAGCAATAAAAGACGGTAAACTTCCGGGATTGATTTTGATCAAACGGAAGCAGATTAAATTGATCCGACTGCACAGGAGACCTCAGGAACACGCCGGGACGATTTCAGGAAAATTTCGGCTCGAACCGGCATCGGTCAAAAAGTTGTCGAATTAATGTGAATAGTGAAAGCCAAAGTCAACTTTCACTTTTGCATTTATGACATCATAAATCAAGTTTATTAAATGAAAGAATTAAGGTGGTTGGTGGCATTAATGGCTAGGATTTAATCACCTTTTGATCTAAAGGCCAAGATTTGGCCAAAAATTACCATTTTTAATTTTTGAAAATTATGGAAAGTAATGGCTTGAAAGGTGCCTAAATCCCATTGGCTAATGACCAAATTAATTGGTCTTTTAGTGGCATAAGTCGGCCACTTTTGGAGTGAAAGGCCGAAGCTTTTTTTTCATGCAAAAGCCATAAGAAAAATTTGCTAAGTTATTTTCCATGGAGTCTACGTGAGCTACCAAGGAGAACCAAGATTTTCTTCAATTTTTCTTCACAAAAAAGAGTGGTAAAGTGTTCATTGAAGACAAAGGAAGCAATTGATTAAGGTATCTTCCCTTGCACCTCAAATTTTCATGGTTTTTCTTCACAAAATCTGTGGGTGAATAGTGATAGAAAGATGGAAAATTTTTGGTTGTTTTTCATGGATTTGATGTTGGGTTTTGTTAAGGATGTATTGAGGAAGAAAACCATGCTAATTCATTAAAGAAAAACCAAATTTTGGTTGGTTTTTCAAAGGTAAATCCGTGGGTTACCTTAGGTAACCAATGAAAAAAGTGTGTGGTTAATGGTTAACATGCTTTCTAAGTTTAAATTTGTGAAGAATAAAGCTTGTATTTCATTATGAAAAGCTTGGAAAAAAATTTCTTGTGTGAATTCCATTAAATGGCCGTGGGTTGTTAATGGTTTGGAAGAAAAATTTTCATTGGTTTATGTGGTATTTAGTTGATTGAAATCATGCAATTTATTGTGTAAATGGTGGCAATGTGATTGAAAGAATGAAACAAAATTATTTGGCATGTGTTTCATTAAATGGCCGTGGGTTATACAAGGGTTAAAACCCTAGGAAATTTGGTTGAAAATCCAAGAAAATGGGCTTGAAAATGTGTTAAAATGTGACATTTGAATGGCCTAAAATTTGGTGAAAGTTTGACAAAATTTGGTTCGGTTTTGTTGTGAAAACCGAAACCAAATTAAGGGTAAATTTGTGAAAAAAATGTTGTAATGTGGGTGATAATGTGAAATTGGAAAATTGTGGGCTTTTATGTAAAAGTTTGGAAAACTTTTACATAAAATAGGCTTGTGGTATAGTACGTGGCAGGTACTTATGGTTCGAGGCGTACCTAACGCCGGAAGCCTTAAATTTACGCCGAAATGCTGCCGAAATTTTGAAAACGGCATTCGGGGTAAAATTGGGAATTTAAAATAAAAGTTAGGGCCGGAACGGAAACCCGAGTCCCTAACGGAAAAAGTGAATAAGGGTAATTTAAGGGGTGGGTCGTGAATAGTAACCCGACCCCTTAAAAATGAAAAACGCGTGTGAGATTGAAAAACCGACCCCGAGGGGGGGGCGTTTTTGGAAATGAAATAAAGGTCTGAGTCGGGAACGGAAAACCCGAGCCTCGGAGACCTAGGTCGGGAAAGTCTAGATGAACGTTTTAAATACTAGTGAAACGTCCATTTGAGGCTCCGAAACGATAGAAAATCGCTAAACCGACGTAAAGGTCGGAATAGTGCTTCCCGAGGGCCGGGAAAACAAAAAGTGGAAATAAAATAGAAACGAACCCGGTAATGATTAGAAAAAAATCAGAAAAGTTCCTGAGAGCCAAAAATGCAGTCTGGATCAATAAAATTCCGTCAGGGGCAAAACTGTAATTTTACCAAAATATTGGGGCAAAATCGTAATTTTGCAAAAGTTGGGGGAAAACGGTGAAAATAATAAATAAAACCTGAAAAGTTATAAGTAGGTTTTATTCTTTTTAATGAAAAATAAAAGCTATAAATGGGAAAGAAATTAACAGACATAGTTTTGTCTGTAGGATCCCAAAATCGACCTACAAGGAAGGCGATTCAAGATCCAAGAGAGAGAAAGGGAACAGTCTGATAAGGTAAGTTCAGACATTTACCTGTCTGCAACATATAGCAATATTGTGCTAACCTTAATGTACTAACTATAAGTTAGGTACATATGTGCTACAGGCACTATGATAGAATAGAGAGAGAGACGAAATGTGCTACGGGCACTATAAGAATGGGACACATGGTTAATTGTGCTTCGGGCACTAGAGCGAAGTTAATGAAACTCACTCACCTAAAATTAAAATGTGAACCATTCCTAACCACGGGACAATGTGACGTCACCGGGTTAGAAGGTTAAAAAGTCGGTAATGAAACCACTTTCTGGCGTACCAGCCTTCCGTATAGGGAGGTACTTTTGCCTTCGGGGCTATGAGATAAGGCTGTGGAGGTCAGCACTGATGTACCGCTCCCAGTTAATGTAAAATTTTGCCTTCGGGGCTATGAGATAAGGCTGTGGAGGTCAGCACTAATGTACCGCTCCCAGTCATGCGCACTTAAAATGGTACTGCCAACCTGAGCTCAAAACCAGAACGTAAATAAAGATAATGACCTAAAACTGAAACTGTGCCATAATTGAGCATAAGACAGTTTAGTGAGAGCACTAACATCGCAGTAGATGTACTAGTGTGAGACAGTGTTGTGGTCAAACTTACTATTCACCATGAATAGTGGTCAAAGTTACTATTCACGTATGAATAGTAGTCAAAGGTACTATTCACGATGAATAGTCTATTCATAGAAATTTTATTTCTTGCATGTTTGAACTTACTGAGCCTGTAGCTCACCATTTTTGCTAATGTTGCAGGTAAGCGACCAGCTCAGTAGCTTATTTGACTGGATGCGGACGGGATGGCGCGTGTCAAATGGGATAACTGGGCGAGGGATATGGTACTGCCAGAGTCTTGCCGCTGAGCGTTAAAGTGAAGAAAAAAAAAAGGGGAAACAGTTCTTTTGTAATTATATATATTTTACAAAAGCACTGTATTATTTATATTACTTTGTACCTATCAACAAAGTAAATAGTGGAAAAAGATTTTATATGATGTTTAAAGAAAAAAAAATTTTTCCCAAAAACGTCATGATTTAAATAGAGGAAAGAGATAAGCCGGCGACCCATGAGAGTACAATATATCGCAGTTAGCAATAAAGCTCAACTGTAATAGTATTGTATGATCTCCACAAGGGGCGGGCCGCCACAGTTGGTATCAGAGCAAGGTCTGAGATTGGTTTAGTTTTGAATACCAATTGCCGTCACAGTTGGTATATTAGAGCAGTGTGACCATATCCCGATTTGACACTTCGCGCATCCTGCACCGCTATCCAAGTAAGTAGTTACTTAAGTTCAGTTAATTATTTTCTTATGTGAAAATAATTATCTTATAGGTAGCAAGATGACCAGACCTCCATATGTGAGACCCCAGCTACCACGACCAAGAGGGGTATTACGGGTATGGACGAGACCTATTGTGAGGCCGCCCATTTCCCAAAGGCCGGTAGTCAGACCCCCGGTACCCGAGAGACCTCCGGTACCAGTACCAGCACCAGTGCCAGCGCCAGTAGAGATAGTACAGCCACGACCGATAGTTCATCCACCGGTGGTAGTGGACATTCCAGTTGTTGGTGGACGCCAACATATTGGGGTGAGAGTGTCGGCACGGGCAGTACAGGCATTTAGGGCCAGCAGTCCTCCTATGTTCGACGGTGGACGATAGTCGATGGAGACCAAGGACTGGCTCCATGCCATTGAGAGGATCATGGTGATATGCGACATTGATCGAGATATGTGGATCCAGTTGGCTGTCAGTATGTTTCAGGGAGACGCTCGAGTGTTCTGGCAGTATTGCGACCAGGAGATTTTATTGGGATTCAGTTGGGCCGAATTCTGTCAGCGGTTGGCTGATCAGTTTCAACCCAGAGATCCAGCACCTGCTCCAGCATCTCCAGAGAGACGAGAGGCTGATACACCTGCGTACCCTGGATTCGATGAGGTCAGGGACTACATTCTCCAGACCGAGAGGATGGTCATGCTGTCTGGTGAGACAGTAATGTCTTACGCAGCACGGTTTGAGGAGACCATTCGGAGGAGATGTCCGTTGCCTAACCTCACGGAAGCAAACTGCTGTGAGCTGTTTTGGAAAGGTTTATCCTTGGAGCTGAGACCGAGGGTGATCAAGCCGTTTCCTCCGACGCTCCAAGAGTTCGTGGTAACGATCAGGGCGATCGAGAGAGAGATTCTGATCGAGCATCTGACGCAGAGTCGACGAGAGACGCTGGGTCAAGATGAGATGTTTGCACGCATATTCGAGCCGAGAAGAATGATGAATGATCATGAGGCCGGACCGTCTAGACCACGAGGTGGTGACTCAGGATAGGGAACATTACCTAGGGGTGGTGACGACTCAGATGATACCGATGACGATGAGGATCCAGAAGAGTATCCTCTAGTCCCAGATGTAGGGAACGAGTGATCAGTAGATGTGTATATGTACATAAGTAGCTTAGAGAGAAAAGCTCTTTTGTATAGACTTGTGGCCATTTTGTATAAACGGCCGATGTATATATGACTAGTGATGCCTATGTATGACATATAAATGTTTGGCTATGAATGAAATACCAAAATGATTATATGTTGTACGATGAAGTGTTACGATGATGTGGCTTTACATTACCCTAAATTTCGTAAATTGATATAATTTTACGAATGCGGTTATGGAAAAGCTAACGGTGAATTATTGTGCCATAATAGGACAATAGCCAAGATGGTGGATTTGAGAAATCGACCAGAGGGACGAGAGCGACGTCCTGATGTTATGGAGAGACTGGATCAGATACAAGCTTTATTAGAAGCCCAGATGCAAGAAAATGCGAATCTGAGGCGACGGGTAGAGGAGCTAGAACAGAGACAAGGCTCTGAGGGTACCCAAGTAGAACAACAAGCTGAGGTAGATCCGGTTATTCCTCCAGCTGCAGCCCTGGCTTGGTTTCGCATTCTGACTAGGCTTGCTCGATTGACCAACTTGCGTAGACTTCGCCAAAGCCCTCTCCTTCTTTTTAGCCTCCCAGTGTTTCTCTCTTTCCTCTTTCTGTCGAGCTACATGAAACTCAGCCCTGATGGCCCGACTCACACAATCGGCTACAGAAGTAGGTGGCACTAGTCCAGTATCTACTAACGCAGCAATTTCTAGTCTGAACATCCCGATCATTTTTTGTATCTTTTCCCTCTCAGTAGGGACCACATAAGGGCACAAACGGGACAGCTGGTCGAACTTTCGGCAGACTTCGCTTACCGACATGTTCCCTTGTGTCAACTCTGAGAATTCTTTCTGTTGCTGTCTCAGAGATGCAGGGTCGTAATATTTCTGGTTAAATTCTTCCAGAAATTCCGCCCAACTCATGGTAGACACGTCTCTTCTCATTCGCACGGTGTCCCACCAAAACCGAGCATCTTTTCTCAGCACAAAAGACGCACATGCAACCTTCTCCTGGTCGGTTAGGTTCATGAACTCCATGATCACTTGTAATGATGACAACCAGTCTTCAGCCTCTAAGGGATTTGTAGACCCTTCAAATTCTGGCGGTCTCATACGCCTGAATCTTTCATAGAGGGGTTCCAGATTTAATACTGGTTGTGGTTCAGGAGCTCTCTCAACAATCAAGGATCACAGCAAAATAAGAGAAAAGGGAATTTTTCTAGGAATCGCCAGGGAAATAATCGAAACCAGCAGCGGAGAACAGCTGGTAATGCAGAGTTTAATGTGCAAAACTGCCCTACATGCGGGAAGAGACATTCTGGGCAATGCAGATTTGGGCCACTTGTTTGCTACGAATGTGGAAAGGAAGGCCATTACGCCAGGAACTGTCCAAATAGGCAGGGTGGACAAGGCACTTCCTAACAGCACCAGACACGCCCACAAGCTCATTCCCTTCAAGCCAGAGTGGAAGAGTCACCAGTGAGGCCGCAACACCAGGAGCGTATGCAACGTGCTGATGCTCGTGTGATGGCCTACAGCAAGGAAGATGCAGAGGCAGGAACATCAAACGTGGTGACAGGTCAGCTTCCTGTTGCTAGTCATGTAGCCTCTGTACTATTCGATTCCGGTGCTACGCATTCATTTGTTTCCTATGCATTTGCTGACAAGATAGGACTTCCTAAGGATAATATGGGAAGGGTATTTAAGACAGCGTTACCTTCTGGGGAAGTATTGTTGTCCAGTTACTGGTTACCCTATGTACCAGTATATGTGGCAAATAGGGAACTATATGCTGAGTTGATCGTAATGAAGATCACGGATTACGATGTGATTTTAGGCATGGATTTCCTAGGGAAATACCAAGCTACGATCGACTGTCGAAATCGAAAGATAGTCTTCCAACCCGAGGAAGAAGAGAGTTTCGAGTATGTTGATACTTCTCGAAGACCCGGGAAGATGATGATCAGTTCGCTGAGAGCAAGCAAGCTGATAGCCAGTGGTTGCATGGGATATCTGGCATATGTGGTGGATACTGTAGAGGAACAGAAGCTTCAAGCTGAAGAGGTTCCTGTGGTTAATGAGTTTCTTGACGTATTTCCAGAAGAGTTATCAGGGATACCGCCAGAGAGAGAAATCTCGTTTGAAATTGAGTTGATGCCTGGAACAGCACCTATTTCCAAAGCACCATACCGCATGGCTCCAGTGGAGTTAAAGGAGCTGCAGGTACAATTAAAGGAGCTTTTGGATAAGGGATTCATCAGGCCGAGTTTTTCTCCATGGGGTGCACCTGTGTTATTCGTCAAGAAAAAGGATGGAACATTCCGACTGTGCATTGATTACCGAGAGTTGAATAAGGTTACGATCAAAAATAGGTATCCGTTACCTAGAATTGATGACCTATTCGACCAGTTAAAAGGCGCAGCGGTATTTTCCAAAATCGACTTACGGTCAGGATATCACCAGCTGAGAATTAAAGAGAGTGATATTCCTAAAACGGCATTTAGAACTCGTTATGGTCACTACGAGTTCCTTGTGATGCCATTCGGATTGACAAATGTGCCGGCAGCGTTCATGGATTTGATGAACAGGATTTTTAAAGAGTATCTGGATAAGTTTGTCATTGTATTCATTGATGACATTCTTATATACTCGAAGACTCATGAGGAGCACAAGAAGCATCTGAGGATAGTGCTGAATACGATACGGAAGCATCAACTGTATGCCAAATTTTCAAAATGTGAATTTTGGCTGGACAGAGTACATTTCCTCGGACATGTTGTATCCCAGGAAGGTATTGCAGTAGATCCGACAAAGGTAGAGGCAATTAACCAGTGGCCTGCACCCAAGAGTGTGACGGAAATACGCAGTTTCTTGGGATTGGCTAGTTATTATCGGTGATTTGTAGAGGGATTTGCGCGGCTAGCTGCACCTCTTACTGCTCTTACACGCAAAGAAAGGAAGTACGAGTGGACTATGGAATGCGAAAGAAGCTTCCAGGAGTTAAAGAGGCGACTGACAAGCGCACCAATCCTTACGCTTCCCACTGAAGGGGAGAAGTTCGTGATCTACAGTGATGCATCGAAAATAGGATTGGGAGCAGTCCTGATGCAAGACGGCAAGGTGATTGCCTATGCTTCCCGTCAGTTAAAGGAGCATGAAAGGAATTATCCTACGCATGACCTTGAACTTGCTGCAGTAGTGTTCGCACTTAAAATTTGGCGACACTATCTCTATGGAGCTCAATGTCAGATTTTCACTGATCACCAAAGCTTGAAGTATTTCTTCACGCAAAAAGAGCTCAATATGCGACAGAGACGATGGTTGGAATTGGTGAAGGATTATGATTGTGAAATCCTCTACCATCCAGGAAAGGCCAACCGTGTAGCGGGTGCTCTAAGTAGGAAGTCTACTGTATCGCACCAGCTACCAATAAACAGGCTTCCGAAGCCATTGCAGCAAGAGATAAATTCTTTGAACTTGGAGCTGATATCTGGAAGATTAGCTGCACTCCAAGTGGAATCATCGCTATTTGAGGATATAAAGGAAGCTCAGAGGCGAGATCCAATGATGACAAGTGCTCAAGAAGGAATTTCCAAGGATGGAATAATCCTTTATCAAGGAAGGATAAATGTTCCAGCTGATGAGGAACTTAGAAGACGGATCATGTCAGAAGCTCATGAGACACCCTATTCGGTTCACCCCGGAGCGAGCAAAATGTATCAGGACTTGAAGTTACAGTTCTGGTGGAAAGGGATGAAGAACGATATAGCGAAATTCGTGAGCAGATGCATGACCTGTCAGAGAATCAAAGCGGAACATAAACATCCAGCGGGAAGATTGGAACCGTTGGAGATTCCTGAATGGAAATGGGAACACATTACGATGGATTTTGTAGTGGGACTCCCGAAAACCCGAGAAGGTTATGACGCCATTTGGGTTATTGTGGACAGACTGACCAAGACGGCACGGTTCATAGCTGTCAAGATGACTTTTTCGCTGGAAAAGTTTGCTCAGCTGTACATAACTCATGTCGTCAGACTACATGGAGTACCGAAATCCATTGTATCAGATCGAGATGCACGGTTCACTTCAAATTTCTGGAAGTGTGTGCAAGAGGCCATGGGTACTGAATTGAGACTCAGTACGGCTTTTCATCCGCAAACAGACGGGCAGTCAAAGCGGACAATTCAGACGTTAGAGGACATGCTTCGAGCTTGCGTTATGGATTTTGCGGGAAATTGGAACGAGAAGTTACCATTGATTGAATTCTCGTACAATAATAGTTACCAAGCTTCGATAGGCATGGCACCTTACGAGGCTTTGTATGGACGGAAGTGCAGATCACCATTACATTGGTACGATTTGCGAGAAAAGCAGTTGCATAAGACGGACTTCATAAAAGAGACTTCCGATGCAGTTGCTAGAATTCAGCGTCAAATGAAAATTTCGCAAAGCCGACAAAAGAGCTACGCGGATAAAAGGCGGAGATCCTTGGAGTTTGACGAAGGAGACTTCGTGTTTCTCAAGGTATCGCCTATGAAGGGGATTATGCGTTTCGGTAAGAAGGGGAAACTGAGTCCAAGATACATTGGACCTTATGAAATTATCGAACGCATTGGAAAGGTCGCTTACAGATTAGCGCTACCTCCAGAATTGTCGGCAGTGCATAACGTATTTCATGTGTCGATGCTGAGAAAGTATATACCAGATCCGTCCCATGTATTGAAGCATGAGCCTATTCAAATCCACGAGGATTTGACATATGAGGAACAGCCTATTCAAGTACTAGCTCGTGAAGAGAAAGTACTGAGGAATAAGGTAATCCTACTAGTGAAGATTTTGTGGAAAAATCACAATATTGAAGAAGCTACGTGGGAACGAGAAGATGAGATAAGGAAATTATACCCCCATTTGTTCTAATTTTCGAGGACGAAAATTTTATAAGGAGGGGTGAATGTGACAACCGGGAAATTCAGGCAATTCTCGGACGAAAATGTACAATTGTATGTATATAACAATTTGTACTATTTAAAGAGTGAAATAAATGTATTTATATTGTTCAGAATATGTGAAAATGTTCTAACAATACTGACGAGTAAGAATTCAGTGTTGGAAAAATTCACTGAGTTGAAACGGGTGAAACGGTGCCAAAATCGGCATTGAAAACCCTAACCGGAGCAATAAAAGACGGTAAACTTCCGGGATTGATTTTGATCAAACGGAAGCAGATTAAATTGATCCGACTGCACAGGAGACCTCAGGAACACGCCGGGACGATTTCAGGAAAATTTCGGCTCGAACCGGCATCGGTCAAAAAGTTGTCGAATTAATGTGAATAGTGAAAGTCAAAGTCAACTTTCACTTTTGCATTTATGACATCATAAATCAAGTTTATTAAATGAAAGAATTAAGGTGGTTGGTGGCATTAATGGCTAGGATTTAATCACCTTTTGATCTAAAGGCCAAGATTTGGCCAAAAATTACCATTTTTAATTTTTGAAAATTATGGAAAGTAATGGCTTGAAAGGTGCCTAAATCCCATTGGCTAATGACCAAATTAATTGGTCTTTTAGTGGCATAAGTCGGCCACTTTTGGAGTGAAAGGCCGAAGCTTTTTTTTCATGCAAAAGCCATAAGAAAAATTTGCTAAGTTATTTTCCATGGAGTCTACGTGAGCTACCAAGGAGAACCAAGATTTTCTTCAATTTTTCTTCACAAAAAAGAGTGGTAAAGTGTTCATTGAAGACAAAGGAAGCAATTGATTAAGGTATCTTCCCTTGCACCTCAAATTTTCATGGTTTTTCTTCACAAAATCCGTGGGTGAATAGTGATAGAAAGATGGAAAATTTTTGGTTGTTTTTCATGGATTTGATGTTGGGTTTTGTTAAGGATGTATTGAGGAAGAAAACCATGCTAATTCATTAAAGAAAAACCAAATTTTGGTTGGTTTTTCAAAGGTAAATCCGTGGGTTACCTTAGGTAACCAATGAAAAAAGTGTGTGGTTAATGGTTAACATGCTTTCTAAGTTTAAATTTGTGAAGAATAAAGCTTGTATTTCATTATGAAAAGCTTGGAAAAAAATTTCTTGTGTGAATTCCATTAAATGGCCGTGGGTTGTTAATGGTTTGGAAGAAAAATTTTCATTGGTTTATGTGGTATTTAGTTGATTGAAATCATGCAATTTAATGTGTAAATGGTGGCAATGTGATTGAAAGAATGAAACAAAATTATTTGGCATGTGTTTCATTAAATGGCTGTGGGTTATACAAGGGTTAAAACCCTAGGAAATTTGGTTGAAAATCCAAAAAAATGGGCTTGAAAATGTGTTAAAAATGTGACATTTGAATGGCCTAAAATGTGGTGAAAGTTTGACAAAATTTGGTTCGGTTTTGTTGTGAAAACCGAAACCAAATTAAGGGTAAATTTGTGAAAAAAATGTTGTAATGTGGGTGATAATGTGAAATTGGAAAATTGTGGGCTTTTATGTAAAAGTTTGGAAAACTTTTACATAAAATAGGCTTGTGGTATAGTACGTGGCAGGTACTTATGGTTCGAGGCGTACCTAACGCCGGAAGCCTTAAATTTACGCCGAAATGCTGCCGAAATTTCGAAAACGGCATTCGGGGTAAAATTGGGAATTTAAAATAAAAGTTAGGGCCGGAACGGAAACCCGAGTCCCTAACGGAAAAAGTGAATAAGGGTAATTTAAGGGGTGGGTCGTGAATAGTAACCCGACCCCTTAAAAATGAAAAACGCGTGTGAGATTGAAAAACCGACCCCGAGGGGGGGCGTTTTTGGAAATGAAATAAAGGTCTGAGTCGGGAACGGAAAACCCGAGCCTCGGAGACCTAGGTCGGGAAAGTCTAGATGAACGTTTTAAATACTAGTGAAACGTCCATTTGAGGCTCCGAAACGATAGAAAATCGCTAAACCGACGTAAAGGTCGGAATAGTGCTTCCCGAGGGCCGGGAAAACAAAAAGTGGAAATAAAATAGAAACGAACCCGGTAATGATTAGAAAAAAATCAGAAAAGTTCCTGAGAGCCAAAAATGCAGTCTGGATCAATAAAATTCCGTCAGGGGCAAAACTGTAATTTTACCAAAATATTGGGGCAAAATCGTAATTTTGCAAAAGTTGGGGGAAAACGGTGAAAATAATAAATAAAACCTAAAAAGTTATAAATAGGTTTTATTTAAGCTTTTTAATGAAAAATAAAAGCTATAAATGGGAAAGAAATTAACAGACATAGTTTTGTCTGCAGGATCCCAAAATCGGCCTACAAGGAAGGCGATTCAAGATCCAAGAGAGAGAAAGGGAACAGTCTGATAAGGTAAGTTCAGACATTTACCTGTCTGCAACATATAGCAATATTGTGCTAACCTTAATGTACTAACTATAAGTTAGGTACATATGTGCTACAGGCACTATGATAGAATAGAGAGAGAGACGAAATGTGCTACGGGCACTATAAGAATGGGACACATGGTTAATTGTGCTTCGGGCACTAGAGCGAAGTTAATGAAACTCACTCACCTAAAATTAAAATGTGAACCATTCCTAACCACGGGACAATGTGACGTCACCGGGTTAGAAGGTTAAAAAGTCGGTAATGAAACCACTTTCTGGCGTACCAGCCTTCCGTATAGGGAGGTACTTTTGCCTTCGGGGCTATGAGATAAGGCTGTGGAGGTCAGCACTGATGTACCGCTCCCAGTCAATGTAAAATTTTGCCTTCGGGGCTATGAGATAAGGCTGTGGAGGTCAGCACTAATGTACCGCTCCCAGTCATGCGCACTTAAAATGGTACTGCCAACCTGAGCTCAAAACCAGAACGTAAATAAAGATAATGACCTAAAACTGAAACTGTGCCATAATTGAGCATAAGACAGTTTAGTGAGAGCACTAACATCGCAGTAGATGTACTAGTGTGAGACAGTGTTGTGGTCAAACTTACTATTCACCATGAATAGTGGTCAAAGTTACTATTCACGTATGAATAGTGGTCAAAGGTACTATTCACGATGAATAGTCTATTCATAGAAATTTTATTTCTTGCATGTTTGAACTTACTGAGCCTGTAGCTCACCATTTTTGCTAATGTTGCAGGTAAGCGACCAGCTCAGTAGCTTATTTGACTGGATGCGGACGGGATGGCGCGTGTCAAATGGGATAACTGGGCGAGGGATATGGTACTGCCAGAGTCTTGCCGCTGAGCGTTAAAGTGAAGAAAAAAAAAAGGGGAAACAGTTCTTTTGTAATTATATATATTTTACAAAAGCACTGTATTATTTATATTACTTTGTACCTATCAACAAAGTAAATAGTGGAAAAAGATTTTATATGATGTTTAAAGAAAAAAAAATTTTTCCCAAAAACGTCATGATTTAAATAGAGGAAAGAGATAAGCCGGCGACCCATGAGAGTACAATATATCGCAGTTAGCGATAAAGCTCAACTGTAATAGTATTGTATGATCTCCACAAGGGGCGGGTCGCCACATCCTATATGACTTGTTATCAAATATGCATATAAAACATCCATCAATACATATTTATACATCCACGCACGCCCGGGTAGGCGCAGCCATCAAGCTGCAGGCGCCACGGGCTGCAAGCCCAGGGCTGCGGCCAGCCCTTGGGGGGCCACGTCCACCTTCGGCTGTAGGCAGAG
Source organism: Antiaris toxicaria (assembly GCA_035233585.1). Classification (NCBI taxonomy): domain Eukaryota; kingdom Viridiplantae; phylum Streptophyta; class Magnoliopsida; order Rosales; family Moraceae; genus Antiaris; species Antiaris toxicaria. The sequence goes on along the minus strand of CP141154.1, from coordinate 59,994,939 downwards.
CCTGTAGTAAAGGGTGGTGCAGCCGTGGGCAGGGGCTGCAGCCCAACCACGGCTGGCGGTCCATCTCGAGGGGCGGTCCTTGATTTTCGTGCCATATTTAAATTTACCCATTAGGATCTCCAAAAATTAATTTGAATCCTAATTAAATTGAAATTTTCCACACAATCAAAAATTCAACCTTTAAATTAAATTTAACTTTTGGGAAAAATAAATTATGGTCTTCAAACTTTAATCTCCTCCAAGAATAATTACATAAAATTTCCTAAACCGTTCCCAGTGTACAAAAATTCTAACCATAATAATTCTAAGAGACAAAAATTAAAATCCATGGGAAAATTATAATATTAATAAACTGCTCCCATGGTTACATAAAAATTCCTAGATACAATTTTCTAAATTTTAAGGAACCATAACCGACAAAAACAAGCATGCTTATAATAATTCAAAAAATTAAAATAACCACATACTTTGTACATAATATATGATAACAACATAAAGGAACCCTAGAATGCCACTATCTAAATATCAAATCCATACATAAATAAAAAGACTAATTAATTGTCTAATTTATGTACATGGCATAGTCATGAGATGGCTCTGATACCAATTGTAGGAAAATAAATCAGTAAAAACGTATCAGAGAGGCACAGCGGAATAATAAAAATTTTTCAAGATCGTTAAATATCTCATGATGCCATATACAATAAACCAATAACAATTTAAACTCATACCTCAAGGATGCCAATCTACAGGAGGAGAATGACCGGAGGGCTTCAACCAACTAGCCTTCTCTACTATTCTCCAATTCCCGAATGGCTGAGTGCGTGGGTACTCTGAACCTCGATCGATATGCTAGCACTGCTTGTCTTCTTCCAACCACCCATATCTCTGAAAAACTTATTGTCACAGTGAGTTATACAACAATAAGCCTGCTCACCTGAGAGTCTGTAGTCTAAGAGAACTGGAGTGGCTGGGCCTCTATTTATAGACTTGCATGAGGTGATCCTCTGAATTCGAATTGGATTAGGAGAAGATTTTCTCCCTTATCCACACATAAAATCCGAAATTATTCAAGCCAAATCCAACTAAAAAATTTTGCCACATTCTCTAGATTTTGTGTTCAAAATTCAAACAGGATTTTAACTTGAATTTTATCTCCCCTTAACCAACCAAAAATCCAAAAATCTCTTTAGGATTTCCTCAAATATTTTTGGCCACAAAAAGTAAGGGAAGAATCAAAATTCAACTAGAATTTTCAAGCTTGAATTTTGTCTCATCCTTATCCAAAATAACCACAAATCTCCTTGAGATTTGCCCTCAAAAATTTCGGCCATAATCAGGAAGGAGAGAATCCATATTCAACTGGGATTGAAACTTGAATTTTTTCCTGAACCTTAGCCACAAAGAATATGAAAATTCCATGAGGATTTTCCTCAAAATTTTCGACCAAGTTAGTTAAGATTTGGATTCAAAATTCAAGTAGGATTCAAACAAGATTTTCCTCTCCATATCCAACTCAAATTCGAATTCTATCCCTTATGGGTTTACCACAAAAAATTCGAATCCTACTTGGACTGTGATTCAAAATTTGAATTTCAATTTTCAAATTCAAATTTCAAATTCAAATTTCAAATTTTAAATTTCAAATTTCAAATTTAAATTTCGAATACAAATTTCAAATTCGAATTTCAAATTTAATTTTCAAATTCAAATTTCAAATTCAAATTTCAAATTTAATTTTCAAATTCAAATTTCAAATTCAAAATTCAAAATTCAAAATTCAAAATTCAAAATTCAAAATCCACAAAACAGTTGTATTTCAAATTCTTGTTCTCATGGATAATTTTCTACAACTCCAATCCAATCTCAAATAAAATCATGGCAACTTTATTTGGAGTTTGAATAATTGTGTACTCTATTATCCAAAACAAAATCTGAATTCAACCGAGAGAATCTTGTCTACCATCCTAATCCTATGTCAACATCATCCATGCATAATCAATTAGCCAGTAGCATACACAAATCAATTTGCCAAATGTTAAGGAATTATGTAGAGCTAGTAGAGGGACCAATTGGACATATATAATCGGGCTCCCGTGAATCAATATGATCATCATTCTTTACCGAACAACTCAATCATATGATCACTAATTTTAGAGTCACACCACTATAAACCTGAAACTGAACTCTCACTTATATACCGTATTACGTAAGCCTGTGACAAGCTATCGTCCAATGACCTTGTCATGTATACACATATGATATCCATGATTATCCTTAGGTCAAAGTCCGTTCAATCCTGCTGATCAGGCTATCTTAAAGTTCCATTATGCTACCGAATATAGAAAATGATTATTCACCATATATGAATAAGAAGTCATCCGCCCAGCAGACGACCCAAGGCCTTGTCCATTTTCACATCTAGTATAATGCCTTTAAGAGGATACCATTAACTCCTTATTAGAGCTATGATTCTGATATCTATAAACAAACCCTTCATCATATACAAGTTATGCACCCAACAAACTAGTCTACAAGTTTACTACCTCTGAGACGCTTTAGCCATTGGAACATCAAAGTACACAAGTCATATACATGAAGCTGTTCATCTACTCAGGATTAAGGTTGCTGCATAATGAATGTCAAAAGCAGATCGATTCGCTCATAGCAGACTATGTAGATCAATCACGCTTTAGTCCAGGTCTAATATGTCACCACCAAGCAACATATCTATGTCTCTACTTGGGAGTCTAAGCTCCAGACAGTCAAGACAAACCGTCACCACCATGGCTTTAGACAACATAATTGTCTTAATATGAGTTAGATGCTCGGTCTAACCCCATAGACTACAGACCTTAGTTTAGACCGCTTACTTTAGAACATTGTCTTCTCGCATACAAAATTCTATTGAATGCAACATTCTAACAGTTTTAACACAAGCAGCCAGGGAGTCATATTTGCTTACATTTACTTTAACATGTAAATAGAATGAGGACACACAACAATGTAATGAATAACCTCTATATATAATTTTATTATCCAGTTCAAAATAAATACATCAAAATGTCTCTAATCCTTAATGCATTTCCTAACATCACTATTGATACGACAGAGGATAACCCCTTTATACCCTACTACCTTACTATAGCTAAAGTAGAGGAGGAGATGATGATGGAGTGCATAGTACATAAGAGATGGGAACAGCTATTGCAGGAGGCCATGCTAGACCGTCTGTACGGGGCACAGCCTATGGCCAACGATCATGAGGCTTGTCTATTAAGGCAACCAGAGGGTACGGGTCCAGCTGAAGGATTGACGCCATCCAAGGCCGGAAACGGTACAGATGAGGATGAAATGGATCTAGTTGAATTTTTGACAATTCCGGAACAACCTCTGTTAGGAGATCAGGTGAAGGAATACATGTGTTGTATAAATGTATATATATCTATATATGTGTATGGATGATAGTATCGAAAGGCTATTTTAAAGGAAAAAAAAGCCTTCGAGTTGATGTATTTTTGAAAAAAAAAATTTTGAAATGAAAAGAAATGACAATCACATTTTGACATGTTCAGTGGATGAAATGTTGAAATTATGTGATGATTAAAACTATTTTTACTTATATTGTAAAAATACGTTTGTAAAAAAATCTGACGATTGATTTTCATGCGATTATAGGAAATAGAAAAGATGGTAAATCCGCAAAACCTGAGGAGCATGAGAGGGCATCCAGTCCTATCAAAAAGAGTAGATGAACTAGAAGCCATGTTAGAGGCTCAGATGAAAGCGAATGCTGAGCTAAGATAAAGGCTAGAGCAAATAGAATAGAGGCAAGACCAAGAAGGTGACCAAAACCCACACGTGGCCGCACCTAAACCAGAAATGCCGCCAACTGAACCTGAGATCGAAATAGTAGAACCCCAACTACAACCTTGAGTCAACCAGGAGCCACTGTATGAAAGATTCTGACGAATGAAGCCGCTGGAGTTTGAGGGGTCCACAAACCCGTTAGAGGCAGAGGAGTGGTTGTCTTCACTCCATATGATTTTGGAATTTATAGAGTTGAATGACCAGGAAAGGGTTTTGTGTGCGTCCTTCATCCTAAAAAAGGATGCAAGATTTTGGTGGGAATTACTTAAGTTAAGAAGGAATATGTATACAATGTCATGGATAGATTTCTTGGAGGAATTCAATCAAAAGTACTACAATTCCGCATTGTTTCAACCCCAACAAAGAGAGTTTGCAGAGTTGAAGCAGAGGGACATGTTAGTGATAGAAGTATATAGTAAGTTCGACCAATTGTCCCGACTATGCCAATACGCTATCACCACTGAGAGGGAGAAAATCCAGAAGATGTTGGGAATGTTGCGTCTTGAAATCTTAGCATTAGTGGATAGTGGATTGACGCCGCCCACGACCATGTCTGATTATGTAAGCAGAGCGTTGAGGGCTGAATATTATTTGGTTCGATAGAAGGAGGAAAAAGAAAAGATTTGGGATGCTAGGAAGAAGGAAAAGGTATTGGCCAAAGTTGTACAAGTTGGATCCCAGGTCAGACAGAGCAGTAAGCAGAAGTATAACACTAAGGCCAGACAAGCAAGTACTTCTGGCCAACAACACAGGGCAAAAGGAAGGGGAATAATTCTGGAAATAGGAACCAGCAGTGGAGGTTGAACAATAATGCTGGACCTATTATTCGAGACTATGTGGTCTGCAGGAAGAGACATCCAAGCTGATGCAGACTCACTCAAAATACCTGTTTTCGATGTGGGAAGGACGGTTATTTCGCCAGAAACTGTCTGGAAAATAGACAAAATGTGCAAGGTTTGTCTCAGTTACAACAGCAACATTCCCAAGCACATTCACTACAAGCTAAGGCTGAAGGTTCATCCCATTTCGAGAGGCAGGAAAGACCAGAATGCTTGCCCCGTGCAGATGTTAGAGTCATGGTCTATACAAAGGAAGATGCAGAAGTCGGAACGTCAAATATAGTGACAGGTCAACTTTCTATCGCTAATAATTTGGCATCTATTTTATTTGATTTTGGAGCTACACATTCTTTCATTTCATACCAATTTGAGAATAGGATAGGAATCCTAAGGACAATATGGGTATGACATTTAGAACTGCACTACCCTCAGGGGAAGTCTTGATGTCCAATTACTAGTTACCTCATGTACCAATAATTGTGGCAAATAGGGAGTTGTATGTAGAATTGATCATGATGGAGCTTGCTGATTATGATGTAATACTAGGAATGGATTTCCTAGGGAAGTATCAAGCCAAGATCGATTGTCAGAAGCAAAAGATAAGTTTCCAACTTGATCAGGAAGATGGATTTGAATACGTCGATACGTCACGCAAATCGAAGAAGATAATATTCAACTCGATGAAAGCGAGGAGGCTAATGTCGAGCGATTGTGCTGGATATTTATCATGCATAGTGGACGTGACAGAGGAATGAAAGCTTCAACCCGAAGATGTTCCTACTGTGAAGGAATTCATTGATGTCTTCCCAGAGGAATTACCAGGATTGCCGCATGAACGAGAAATTTCCTTTGAGATCGAGCTGATGCCAGGAACTGCACCTATCTCAAAGGCACAATACCAAATGGCATCAGTAGAATTAAAAGAGTTACAGGAGTAGCTGAAGGAGCTACTTGACAAAGGATTTATATGTCAAAGCTATTCCCCGTGGGGTGCTCCCATATTGTTCATCAAGAAGAAGAATAGATCATTTTGCATGTGCATTGACTACCTGGAGTTGAACAAAGTCACTGTCAAGAATGGGTATCCCTTACCTAGAATTGACGACTTGTTTAACCAACTCAAAGGCACATCAGTGTTTTCCAAAATCAATCTACGATCAGGATACCATCAATTGCAGATCAAGGAGAACGATATCCACAAGACCGCATTTCGAACCCGCTACGGTCATTATGAATTTCTTGTGATGCTGTTTGGGTTAACAAATGTGCTAGCCGCATTTATGGACTCGATGAATCGAGTCTTTAAGGAATATCTAGACAAGTTTTTCATTGTGTTTATCGATGAAATACTTATATATTTAAAGACTCGCAAGGAGCATGAAGAACATCTGAGGATTGTCCTGAAGACGATAAGGAAGTATCAACTCTATGCCAAATTTTCTAAATGCGAATTTTGGCTAGATAGAGTACATTTTCTTAGACATGTGATCCTAGGATGGAATCACTATGGATCCTACGAAAGTTGAGGTGATCAACGGATGGTCCGCACCTAAGAGCGTGACAAAAATACGAAGTTTCTTAGGTTTAACTGGCTGTTATAGAAAATTTGTTGAAGGATTCGCATGACTCACCGCTCCTATCACGGCTCTTACACATAAGGAAAAGAAGTATAAGTGGACCGAAGAGTGCAAAAAGAGTTTCTGAGAACTAAAGAAATGACTAACGAGCGCACCGATACTTACACTTCCTACTAAAGGGGAGATGTTCGTGATTTACAGTGATGCCTCGAAGATGGGATTAGGAGCTGTCTTGATGCAAGGTGACAAGATAATTGCCTATGCCTCACGTCAATTAAAGGACCACGAAAGAAATTATCCCATGCATGACTTGGAACTTACCGCAGTAGTGTTCGCACTGAAGATCTAGCGACATTATCCATATGGAGCTCAGTGTCAGATTTATACCGACCACCAAAGCTTAAAGTATTTTTTCACGTAAAAAGAGCTAAATACGCGGCAGAAGATATGGCTGGAACTGGTAAAAGACTATGATTGTGAAATCCTCTACCATCCTTGAAAAGCCAATCGTGTTGCAGATGCGTTAAGTAGAAAATCTACCGTCTTGTAACAGTTGCTGATTGGAAAACTTCCAAAGCCATTGCAGCAGGAAATCAACATATTGAAGGTAGAGCTGATAGTTGGAAAGCTAGCTGCACTATAGTTGGAATCAATGCTGTATGAAGATATCAGAAAGGCTCAGAAACGAGACCTGAAGCTAGCAAGTCCTCAAGAGGAAGTGTCTAAAGATGGATTAATCCTACATCAAGGAAGAAATCAAATTCCAGATGATGAAGGATTAAGAAGGCGAATTATGATAGGAGCCCATGAAATGCCATATTTAGTACATCTCGGAGCCAGTAAGATGTACCAGGATCTGAAACTATAATTCTGGTGGAAAGAGATGAAGAAGGACATTGTTGAGTTTGTAAGTAGATGCATGACATGCCAAAAGATTAAGGTTAAACATCGTCATCCAAACAAAAAATTAGAGCCGTTTGAGATTCCTGAATGGAAATGGGAACATATTATGATGGACTTTGTAGTAGGATTGCCAAAGACCGAGAAGGTTATGATGCTATTTGGGTTATTGTCGACAGATTGACAAAGACGGCAAGGTTCATTACTGTGAAAATGACCTTTTCATTGGAAAAGTTAGCAAACTTGTATGTGAACCATATAATCAGGTTACATGGAGTTCCCAAATCCATTGTGTCAGATCGCAATCCACGATTCACTTCAAATTTTTAGACATGTGTTGAAGAAGCTATGGGAACAGAAGTGCGTCTGAGCACAGCATTTCATCCGCAAACAGACGGGCAATCTGAGCTAACCATTCAAACGCTAGAAGACATGCTGCGTGCATGTACAATAGATTTCCTGGGGAACTAGAACGAGAAACTTCCATTGGTAGAGTTTGTAGGAAAATAAATCGGTAAAAACGTACCAGAGTGGCGCAGCGGAACAATAAAAATTTTTAAGATCGTTAAATATCTCATGATGCCATATACAATAAACCAACAACAATTAAAACTCATACCTCAAGGATGCCAATCTGGCAGGAGGAGAATGACGGGAGGGCTTCAACCAACTAGCCTTCTCTACTATTCTCCAATTCCCGAATGGCTGAGTGTGTGGGCACTCTGAACCTCGATCGGTATACTAGCACTGCTAGTCTTCTTCCGACCACCCAGATCTCTAAAGAACTTATTGTCACAGCGAGTTATGCAACAATAAGCCTGCTCACCTGAGAGTTTGTGGTCTGAGAGAACTGGAGTAGCAGGACCTCTATTTATAGACCTGCATGAGGTGATTCTCTGAATTCAAATTGGATTAGGAGAAGATATTCTCCCTTATCCACTAGCACAAAATCTGAATTTTCGAAGGGGAAAATCCCAACAATAAATTCAGCCACTTTAGGATAAATCCAATCCAAATCTAAACAAGATTTTAACTAGAATTTTATCTCCCTTTTTCAACCAAAAAATCCAAAAATTCAAAGAAGAAAATCCCCACAAAAATTTGGCCACTTTTGGATAAGGGAGAATCAAAATTCCACTAGGATTTTCAAGCTTGAATCTTATCTCATCCTTATCCAAAATAACCGAAAATCTCCTAGGAGATTCACTCCAAAAAATTCGGCCATTATCTGGGAGGAGAGAATCCAAATTCAACTGGGATTGAAACTTGAATTTTTCCTTGAACCTTATCCATAAAAATCCAAAAATTCATTGAGGATAATCCTCAAAATTTTCGTCCATCTTTGGTTAGGATTTGGATTCAAAATTCAAGTAGGATTCTAACGAGATTTTCCTCTCCATATCCAACTCAAATTCGAATTTCATTCCTTATGGATTTACCACAACAAATTCGAATCCCACTTGGACTGTGATTCAAAATTTGAATTTCAAATTTCAAATTCGAATTTCAAATTCAAATTTCAAATTTCAAATTTAAATTTAAAATTCAAATTTCAAATTCGAATTTCAAATTCAAATTTCAAATTTCAAAATTCAAATTTCAAATTTCAAAATTCAAATTTCAAATTTCAAAATACAAATTTGAAAATCCACAAAACAGTTGTATTTCAAACTCTTGTTCTCATGGATAATTTTCTACAACTCCAGTCCAATCTCAAATAAAATCATGGCAACTTTATTTGGAGTTCGAATAATTATGTACTCTATTATCCAAAAGAAAATCATGATTCAACCAGAGAGAATCTTGTCGACCATCCTAATCCTATGTCAACACCATCCATGCATAATAAACTAGCCAATAGCATACACAAATCAATTTGCCAGATGTTAAGGAATTATGTGGAGCTAGTAGAGGGATTAATTGGACATATATAATCGGGCTCCCGCAAATCCATATGATCATCATTCTTTATCGAACAACTCAATCATATGATCACTAATTTCAGAGTCATACCACTATAAACCTGAAACTGAACTCCCAATTATATACCGTATTACGTAAGCCTGTGATAAGCTACCGTCCAATGACCTTGTCATGTATGTAGAATCCTCATATCATATCCATGATCAGCTTTTGGCCAAATTCCGTTTAATCCTACTGATCAGGCTATCTTAAAGTTCCATTATACTACCAAATAAAGAAAATGATTATTTACCATATGTGAATAAGAAGTCATCCGCCCAGCAGACAACTCAAGGCCTTGTCCATTTTCACATTCAGTATAATGCCTTTAAGAGGATACCCTTAACTCCTTATTAGAGCTACGATTCCGATATCTATAAACGAACCCTTCATCGTATACAAGTCGTGCACCCAATGAACCGGTCTATAAGCTTACTACCTCTGAGACGCTTTAGCCATTAGAACAACAAAGTACACAAGTCATGTACATGAAGCTGTCCATTTACTCAGGATTAAGGTTACTGCACAATGAACGTCAAAAATAGATCGATCCACTCAAAGCAGACTTCGTAGATCAATCACGCTTTAGTCCAGGTCTACTATGTCACCACCAAGCAACATATCTATGTCTCTATTTGGGAGTCCAGCTCCAGACAGTCAAGACAAACCGTCCCGTCCAAGGCTTTAGACAACATAATAGTCTTAACATGAGTTAGATGCTCGGTCTAACCCCATAGACTACAGACCATAGTTTAGACCGCTAACTTTAGAACATTGTCTTTTCGCATACAAAAGTCCATGGTATGCAATGTTCTAACAGTTTAACACAAGCAGTCAGGGAGCCATATTTGCTTACATTTCCTTTAACATGTAAATAAAATAAGGACAGATAGCAATATAATGAATAACCTCTATATATATAATTTTATTATCCAGTTCAAAATAAATACATCAAAATGTTTCTAATGCTTAGAGCATTTCTTAATAGAGTTTTTGTACAATAACAGCTACCAAGCCTCGATAGGTATGGCACCCTATGAAGCTCTATATGGAAAAAAGTGTAGATCACTGATTCATTGGTATGATCTACAAGAAAAACGACTGCACAAGATAGATTTCGTACAAGAAACAGTGGATGCAGTTACAAAAATACAACAACGGATGAAAATAGCCCAGAGCTGACAAAAGAGCTATGCAGACAAAAGACGAAGATCCCTAGAGTTCAACGAAGGGGATTTCGTATTCCTAAGATTTTATCGATGAAAGGAATAATGTGGTTCAAAAAGAAAGGGAAATTAAGTCCAAGATATATTGGACCATATGAGATTATAAAACGCATTAGTAAAGTTGCCAATAGACTGGCGCTACCTCCAGAAATGTGGGCAGTGCATAATGTGTTCCACATGTCGATGCTGCGGAAGTATATATCGAATCCGTCCCATGTATTGAAACATGAACTGATCCAGATTTAGGAAGATCTAACTTATGAGGAGAGACCTGTTTAAATTCTGGCATGAGAAGAGAAAGTTTTGAGGAACAAAATAATCCCATTAGTCAAGGTGCTATGGAAAAATCACAACGTTGAAGAGGCTACATGGGAGCGAGAAGACGAAATTAGGAATTTGTACCCCTACTTGTTCTAAATTTTGTAGGATGAAAATTTATAAGGAGGGGTGAATATGATAACTGGGGATTTTAGATTCTCGGAATAGATTAAAGTTGTATGTATGTACCAATTTTAATGAATAAAATATGAAAAAATTATGTTTTAATACTGTTGAGAATACTATAAAAATGTTCTGGCAGTGTTAAAGTGAGTGAGTTCGGGGATGGAAAATCTTACCATATAGAATCAGGTGAGATGGTTCAAAAACAGAGCCAAAAACTCTAGGGAGTACATTGAAATGCATTAAAAAGATAAAAATTTACGGTAGAGAATTCTGACCAAACGGAAGCAAAATAAAACAAACCGATCGCACCGGAGGCACCCGGAACCCTCCTACATGATTTTGGTAAAGTTCCGTTCGATTTGACTTTTGGTCAAAATTTGACCTCGAATTGACATACGAATTAATTCAATTAACTCATGGGATGAAATCATAATTATGATGTCATAAATAAAATTTTACAAGCTTAGAAAGTATTATAAGATAGGTGTAAGGCTAGGATTTGTTACCTTTTTGATCAATGGCCAAGATCTAGCCAAAAAGACATGGAAAAAATTTTAAAAAAAATTTTAAAAAGGCCATTCGGCCACCTAGAAAGAGGGCAGCAAAAAAATTTGATTTTTGGCCCAAAAATATTGCATTTTAGTCCTTGAACAATTAGTATATTGTTGGAAAAAAATTACCAAAAGGTCCCTTGCTTTTGCCTATAAATAGGCTTCAAAATTCATTTAAAAAAATAGAGGAAACTGGCCAAACTTTTGCCAAAATTTCCACCCCAAAATCCGTGGGTCTTCCACCCTTTTTAAGCAAAAATTTGTCAAAATTTCACACCAAAATTAGCCTCCAATTCAAGTTTAGACATCAAGTGATCAATTGGAAGAGGTAAGCTACAATTTTGAGGCTTTCTTGTTGAAATTTTTCAAAAAAATCCATGGCTATTAATGTGGAAAGACAGTGAGAAATTTGATGTGTTGATGATGATTGTTGATTGGTTTGGTGTTTTAGAATATAAAGCATGAATTAGGTTTAAGAAACAAGCAAAAATTTTGCATGTTTCCATGAAAAATCTGTGGCCTTGTAGGAAAAAAAAAATTGATGAATTGTTTTGTGATTTGGTTTAGTGTTATGATCATTTAGTGGCATGTGAATTAAGCATGAATTAGAAATTAAGAAACAAGAAATTTTGATGCATTTTTCATGTTAAAATCTGTGGATGATAAACACTAGGAAATGGAAAAAATTTTAGTGTTGATCAATGATTAGAAATGTTGATAAAAACCCTAGGAAAGAAAATAAAATTTTCTATATGAATTAGCATGAAAAATCCGTGACTAATGCTAGGGTTGGAACAAAAATTTTGTTAGGTTTTGATGTATATATGTACATTGAAAACCTAAGAATAATAAGTGATAATTGCCTAAGGTGATGAAAAAATATTTGGTGATGATTAACATGATAAATCGAGGGTATGTTTGAGAAAAATTTGATAATGTGTGCTAAGTTCTGAATATTGGTTAATGTGGAAAATTTTTATACAAAATTTGGTAACTTTGTATAAAATAGGCCTCTGATATAGTACGTGATAGGTATAAAGGTTCTGAGGCGTACCTAAAGCCGGGAAAACCTAAAAATACAAGAGGAAATGCTGCCAAAATTTCTAAAACGGCATAAGGGCATTTCGGGAAACGAAGGGTAAAAATATTAGACTCGGAAAAGAAATCAAGACCCCTCGGTGCATGAGGATTGAAAATGGAAAACCAACCCAAGAGGAATAATAAACCGACCCTTAAAGACTAAAATGCCTAAAACGGAAAAAAAAAATTCATGTTAGGGGTATTTTAGGAAACAAGGGGGAAAGATTAGATCGGGATAGGAAACACGAGCCCCTCGAGGACCGGGGGTTGGTGATAGGATGAAAAACGTTTCTAGAGTAGTGAAATGCCCATTTGAAGCTTCGAAATGCTAGAAAAACAAGAAACAACCCTAGATGATTGATGAATTGTAACCAAGGGCCGGGAAAATATATAATTGAGATTTTGTAGCAAATTAAGCTGTAAAATGATATAGAAGCCTAGAGAATATTATTTTAAGATATTTGGGCTTTGAAAATTCCAGAAAAATGATAAGACAGAATAGCTATGGTCCCGATGTGACAACCGGGAAATTTCATCATTCTTGAAAAAATTAGTATATGGAATGTACACGATGAAATTCGTGTTTAAAATGTGAAATGCAGTGATTTTATGTGTACACGTGTATGTCATGCACAGTATCAAGAAATTGGTCAAGATGACCATTTCTTGATATAAATTAATATATTTAGATTCAGTATGCTCAATTTAGTCAATTAAGCATAAAATGTAAATATTGACTAGGAAACATGCAGTATCAAGAAATTGGCCAAGATGACATTTTCTTAATATAAAACTGATATATTTAGAATCAGCATGCTCAAATTAGTCATTTGAGCACAAAATGTAGATTTTTGTTGAGAGGTACGCAGTATCGGGATGAGGGTCAAGACGATTTTTTCTCGCCCCGAAACTGATATATTTAGACTCAGGACGCCCAAATTAGTCAATCAGGCACCTGATACGTTTTTCGAGATAGGATCACATAGATCCCAAAAACTAGTCGAGATGACCTCGAATGAAGTTGAAACTAATAAATTTAGATTCAGCATGTCCAAATTAGTCAGTATAGCCTATTTGTATGCTCAAATTAGTTACTTGAGCACAAAGGTAATTTTTGATCGGGAATTCGCTGTACCGGAAACTGGTCAAGATGACCTCAAATGAAAACAAAACTGATATATCTTGATTAAGCATGCCCAAATTAGTCAGGATAGCTCATGTTAAAATTTTGGACAAAAAAAAAGTATAAAAAGGGGGAAAAATCAGAAATTGCCAAATAGTCCCCCATATTTTTCCTTTCTCTCCTTCCCCCCACACCATCGGTGAACAGTAACCAACCACCAGAAACGGTGTCCATTTTTGACACCGCCGGTCCCGTTGGAAAGCTCTCGCCGAGTTAAGTGCAACAGTGTGCTGACGCGACGGAGCAGCCGCCGAAGCAAGCCACACGCGCCGCCCGAAATCACCGGTGGTCAAAAAATTTGAACGACCGGATCTCCACCGTCCGACGTCCGATCAACACGATTCTGGTCCCAATGGACTCAGAGTGAAGAGTAGAACAAAACCTAGGTGGTGTTTTAGCTCAACGGCCATCGGATCATGCCACTTGAAGCTTCGTCGTCACCACCGTGTCGCCGCCGTCGAATCTCACTATTCCGGCGGAGTTGAGTGATGAGGTGGGTATCAAAATGCTCAGAATTTCACGTAGATCAAAAGCCCTAAGCCAATTTTTGGCAAAAAAGTCAGGAAAACAGAGATTGAAGCTTGCCGCTGTCGTCGTACTTTCGAGGGTCAATTTCCGGCCATAGGAGGTTTAATTGGTGAAATTGACACCACCAATGAGTTCCTAACGTTGAGATCTATGTTTTGGTACCAAGCTTGGCCCAAACCGCCGCCGGTCAATGCTGGTCGACGGAGGTCAATGCCAGTCAATGGTCAACGCCGATCAATGATGACTAGGACCCCAAATATTGAAGAATGGCCCGTTGGCCTATTTTCGACGTTCCGAACACGTCCATGATGTTGGAATTGCAAGACGAAATTTCAAAAGTAAAGAACGGAGAAAAAAAAGTTTGTGCACGCGAAACTGAACGATTAGTTCGATCAACGATGAGATGATTTCGGTAGTGAGTTCGGTCTCTTATTCCTAAATTTATGATTTGGAATGATTATGTATAAATTATGTACTTTTACACGTGAAATTGTAAGAAAAATAGACTATGTGTATGAAAAATAGTCAAATAAGAAAATGTGAAAAATGTAAAGATTTTTACGTAAAAGTTGAATTTTACATAAAAATATAGGGCTCTGGTATAGTATGTGGTAGAATAGAATTAGGTTAGATGGTTTCGAGGCGTTTCCTAAATGCCGGGAACCCAAAAATTAAGCGGAAATGCAATCAAAATTTCAAAAACAGCACAAAGGGGTATTTTAGGAACCGAAGGGTAAAAATATAGTGGGGATGGAAACCCGAGCCCTCTCAATGACTTAGACCCAAAAAATAAAGGATTAACGATCGAGGGTTAGAATAGTGCCACCCGAGGGTCGGTGAATAGTAACCCGAGCATTTCGGTAATTAAGGCTGAAAAAGCTCGAAAAAGGCTTAAGAAAAATGAATTTATGACTTTTGGATTTAGAAAATTCAATTAAAACGTTAAAGTAAAGATTTTACGGTCCAAAGGCCCATTAAGGGCAAAATGGTCATTTTGACCAAAAATTTCAAGAAGGTCCAAAAAGGGCCATTAAGCCATTAAGTTTATTGTTTTATGATTTATGGACTTAGAAAATCCAGTTTAAGTATTAAAATGACAAGATTCATGATCAGGGTAAAGATACTATTCACGATAAATAATACTATTCACGATCAAAATTACTATTTACGTCAAAATTACTATTCATCGTAATTTTTGACAGGAGTTGACAGAAAAATTATAAATGGGATATCAACCCCTAATTCATGATTGGAAAATGAAATGTTGAATTTTTACGTTTTATTAAGCTTTATGTATGATTTAAGTAACGAAAATAACCGTAATTATTTCGGTTATAGGAATTTGACACAGACGTAATAAATGGACGTCTACGAACCAAGGAAGCAAGAAAAGAGATACGAGCAGAAGTAGCAGTAAGTTCAAACATTTAATTGACTACAACATGAATAGACTATTATGTCTAAGTGTCATATGTGGTAAGTTTTAAATATTTTTATGTCTGCGACATGTATAAACTTTTATGTGTTATATGTTGTAAGTTCAAACCTTTAGTTGACTACAACATAAATTGACATGTTTATGTGTTATGTGTTTTATATGCGGCATGTAAGTTTAAATATTTGCTTGTCTGCAACATAAATGGACTGGTTATGTTTATGTGTTTTATGTGCAGTTTTAGTGCCAAGATACTATGATTTAAATGTTATGAAAGTCATGTTATGAACCATGCGTTTCGTCTAAGTCGAATGTAAATTGACTTGACATGTTTGTGTTTGTGTGTTATATTTTATAAGTTTAGACATTTCTCTATTTACAGCCTGAAATTACTCAGCATGCTTAGGTGATAGAGATGACAGGAATTTAGTAGTCAAGTGCCGTATGCACACTAACATAAGAGATAAAATTTTAAGAAAACTATAATATAAACTACAGAATAATTTAAAGAGTTCCAAACTCAGGAGGCAGCATAAATGCCACCCGTCAGGAACCACCAGAAACTCAATAATTAAATCAGTATTGGCGTATCGACCTCCCACACAGGTGGAGGTTTCTCAGATTTCAGTTACAAGTTATAATAGGACTCCAAACCGATAGTGGTACATCCCAGGTTTGGAAGTCTGATATTATGTAGACTATGGAGGATTGGCCAGTGGGTTGTTCCCCAGAGTTCCTCTCAATTATGCGCGCATTATGGTATGACCAATTATAGGACCCAAAAATCAAAACGTAATGAAAGATAAAGACTCAAGAAAATAAAAATAAAAATATACAGTCCATAAATGAGCATAAGATATACTAACATTGTGAATACCAATGCAATCAAAGTCACTGTTCACGGTCAACGGTACTGTTCACAGTCGACAATACTGTTCATAGTCAGAGTTACTATTTATAGTGAATAGTAATACAAAAGCAATGCATATTATTTATTATGTTAATGATCCATGTTATGTTTGATGTTAAGGATATTTAAGCATACGTAAGTGTATTTACGATGCTTAAGTATAATTACAAAGTTTTACGTATTTAAGTATGATAAGTGTATTCATGATGTTAAATGTGAGAGTATTTTCACAATAACATGTGTGTCAAGTATGTTATATTTATGATGTTAAGCGTATGATCAATATGCTATGTTTAAATTATTACAATGATAAGTATGAAATTCTGTTCAGTTATTATAGGGCTCCTAATTGGTAGTACGTCCCGGATTTAGAAGTTTAATGTTAAGTAAATCGTAGAGGATAGCACAAAAGTTTGTTCAAGATATTAAGTATGTTTAGAGCATGTCAAGAATGTAAGTACGTTCAGGATATTAAGTAGGTTTAAAGCATGTTAAGTATGAAAGTGTACTCACGGTGTGCATTATATCAAGTATGGTTATGATAAAAAGTATGTTTAAGTATGTTTTAAATATTATATACATTAAGTATAAAATCTAAAGTAATGTATGATATATGTTGTGTTAATATTTTGATGTCATAATTGGTCTCATATATGTTCTGTCAGAGATGGTATGAATGATGTTAAATACGTTTAAGTATTAATGTTAAGCAAGCATAACGTTATAAAGTTACTATTTATAGTGAATAGTACTACTCATGGTAATAAGCAAGTATAACATGACTAACGTTCCTGTTAAAAATGTGATATGTTATAACTATTATGCATAAGTTAATAAATGTAAGTTAATCATATTATGTTAAGTATGCTCTATATGATGATACATATGCATGTTATATTTAAATATGAATGTCTAAATAATAAACGATACGTGTATGCAATGTTTGTATGTATAAAAGTATGTTTATGACGTTAAGGATATTTAAGTATACGTAAGTATAATTTACGATGCTTAAGTACATTTACGATGTTTTATGTATTTCAGCATGACAAGTATATTTATTATGTTAAATGTGAAACTATTTTCATGATAATAAGTATGATTTATATGTTATGTTTACGATGTGTGGCATACGTTAAATAAGCTATGTTTATGATGTTCAAGGATATCCAAGTATGACTACGATGTTTCAAGTATGTTAAGTATAAAAGCATGTTCATGATGCCAAGTATGTTAAGTATGTTCACGACGTTAAAGTCAGTTCACGAGGTTCAAGTATGAAAGTATGTATATGAGATTAAAGCATGATAAATACAAAAGTATGTTTATGATGTTAAGTACGTATAAAGTACATTAAGTATGTTTACGATACTAAGTGTGAAAGTAGGATTATGATGTAAAGTGTGTTCAGATATATACAAGTATGTTTATAAGGTTATGTGTGATAAGTATGAATGTTAAGTAGTATACAGTATATGATATGCAATGTTTCGTGGCTACATTAGGTATCAGAATTACCTTGTACTATATGGTATGAATTGCTATATGTCATGAATGTATGTTTGAACTTACTGGCATGACGATAAGACAAGTGATGGATGACGAACGAGATATGCATGTGCCAAGGGACTGGGCGAGGGTTATGGTACTGCTATGAGTCTTTCGCTGAGCTGTTTAAAAGAGTAATGAAAAGAATGTTAAAATGATGTTTTATGATGTATATCAAGTTACAATAATGTATTTACTTTAGTAAATATTTTACCACGATACGATTTTTAAGTTTAAAGTTTTAAAAAAGAAAAAAAAATTATCCCCAATTTTCACGTTCAAATAGGAAGTTAAAATAAGCATGTTAAACGAAATAGGTTAAAAGTAAGATACCAGTCGTCATAGGTGATATCAGAATAAGTTAAAAGCAAGTTCAAAGTAAGTTGCCGATGACCCAATGGTTACAGTCTATCACAGTTGGCGACAGTAGCTGACTGTAATAGTACTGTTTAACCCTAGGTAGGGCGGGACGTCGCACCCGAGACCCGTCAGGGGCAAAATGGTCATTTTGACCAAAATTTCTGAAAGGTCGGAAAGGACCATAAAGGACCTAGAACAACTTAAATAAAATTCTAGAACCCAAAATAAAGATTTTAGAGTTAAAAATCTAGAGTTTAAATAGCACACGGGCGTGTACAGTGAAACACGGCCGTGTAAAGTGAAATCGAGAGGTACACAAGTAGGGACACAGACGTGTCGCAGACCGTGTACCACATAAAAATTAAATTGTTTTATAAAATTTATCACAAAATAAATATATTCAAAGTGATAATTAATAAAAGGTATTAATAGACAATACTATGTCTGTAGGAACCCAAACTAGAGATAAAACTGCGGAGGAGTTCCGAAAATGGACATTATCGCAGTGGCGGTAAGTTCAAGCATTTTCATGTCTACAACATGACATACTGTATTATTTGTTATGTACTAGTTGTACATTAGGTATCAAGTCCTGTGGACATTTGGGGATTAGTTAATATAACAGGTCCCACATAGTAAAAGGAAGAGAATATCTAAGGCCTACGGGCGATGGGGTTAGTGACGTTGAGGTGACGATTAATGTCACTTGATCAAAATTATAATTTGAAGATGGAAATAAAACCATTTAAGGCATACCGCCCCTTCAACGTTGTGGTGGAGGTTTTTCAGATCCTACGAGGATATAATAAGGGCTGTGGGGGAAGAAGCTCTAGGGTCGCTCCCTAGGCCCTCCGAGTCAGCGCGCAAGACAATTTATCGGTACTGCCATAAAGAGCTCAACACCAAAATACAAATAGAGAAAGAATAATCCTTAATATGACAGATGTCATAATTGAGTATAACCAAAGCTTACACTAAGTATAGTGAACTCGGTTAGAAAAATGTGAATAGTAATCGGTTAGGTTAATGTAAATAGTAATCGATTAGGCTAATGTGAATAGTATCCAGTTCAAGTAATATGAATAGTAACCTGTTAGGGTAATAGTTACTATTCATCGATCAAAGGTCAAAGTCACTATTTATGGTGAATAGTACTATTTATAGGAAGTTGTATTTTTAATGTTTTTGAATCTATGCGATTCTTATTAAGTATGTTTGAACTTACTGAGCCTGTTAGCTCATCAGTTTGTTCATGTTGCAGGTAAGAAACCTATCCAGCAGACTATATGGACAGCGACAGGATGTGCGCGTGTAAAGGGATAGGAAATTCACCGTGGATCTGGTCCTATCATAAGTCTTCCGCTAGGCATTGAGAGTTAGTGAATTGAAGAGAATGTGTCTTTGAAAAATACAGTATAAATATATTGTATGTTGTACATTATGTTGTACTCAAAAAGACAACTAAAAGTTAGTATTGTATTCTTATTAAGTATGTTTGAACTTACTGAGCCTGTTAGCTTATCAGTTTATTCATTTATTGTATGTTGTACATTAGGCATACTGTAATACATATCATATTCTGTCATACTTAATTTACATCATGTTACAAACATCCAAAATAACTTTCAAAAGTACTCAGCGGAAAACATCACCAGGACCATTCCCCTCGCCCAACCCTGGTGGCAGATGTAGATCCCACCTCTCGTCCATCCACTAGCTACCGATGTATAGGTTTCTTACCTGCAACATGAATAAACTTGTGAGCTACAGGCTCAGTAAGTTCAAACATACAAACTAGAACATAAAACATAAAATCATAAAAAGTACTATTCATATAAATAGTAACTTTAACTTTTGATAATGAATAGTAAGGTTGACTTTGACTAATACTATTCATGTCAACTTTGACTTAAGCTGCTACACATACAATTAGTACATATTATGCTCAATTGTGACAAATCTTAAGTCTTAGGTCTTTATCTTGCAATAAGTTCTGGTGTTGGGCCCTTGGATTGGTCGTACCGTAGTGCGCGCATGACTGAGAGGGACTCTGGGGAGTGACCCACTGGCCAATCCTCTACAGTCTACATAATAATAGACTTCCATACCTGAGACGTACCACCATCGGTTTGGAAGCTATATCATATCTGAACATGAAGAACCTCCACCTGTGTAGGAGGCCGGTACACCAATACTGGTTTCATTATCGACTTTCTTATAAGTCCTGACCGGTGGCATTATGATTGCCTATAGGCTTGGAACTCTTTACATCATATACTGTGACGTCCCGTGCCCTCAATGGCCTGAACTGTCACTAAAAACTGCTATTACTTGTACTTTTAACTTTTACTTTAAAGCCGATGCTTGAACTTACTTAATTTGATACCATAAATTTAGTGGATTTTTTTTTTTATACGCGTATGTATTTACTATTCACATACGTATACTTTTAAAATGCAGAATTTGAAAAACATAAGGATTTTAATCATACATACACACTTATATACTTGTTTATCTGATTACTATTCACCAGATACTATTTAAATATATTATTCATACATATACTATTTACTGTTCCAAAATACCGTTTCACCTTTACTATTGAAAATACTATTTAACTGTCACCATTCAAAATATTATTTACTCATATTGTGCGGAAGAATACTCGCGATGTATCCATAATCTCATCCTCACATCCGCCTCCGCCGCCATCATCGGCCCTTAATGTTTATGCTATAGGATGCTTACCTACAGCAATAACACACTCTATGAGCTTTACGCCCAGTAAGTACAACATGTTAACCACAAAACATATTTAAAACATAACACATACTTAAAATCATATGACCATACCAGTCATCACAAATACCATATAACATCTCATACACCATACCATCATGTATCACATCTTTGAATACATCATCACATCACACTGAATGCATAACATAGCATATCATATATTGAATGCAACTTATGGAGACCAGAAACATAAGGAACTAATGCATACGGTGATCAATGTATGATCCGGTTATGTTCATTTATGCTTCAATATATTCCTTTGTTTCTCTTGTCTACTCTGGGCCCCTATGTTAGTACCGAGTACGCGTAGACCAACGGTAACACCGAGGTCACTAAATAGGCCGGAGAGCCATCAACGGATGCTCAACTTTCTACCTTCTCTTACTTTAACTTTGAAAAACCTTTCAATAGAAAGAGCTGTGTTAGGAAATGTCCTAAGCATTAGAGACATTTTGATGTATTTATTTTGAACTGGATAATAAAATTGTATATAGAGGTTATTCATTACATTGCTATTTGTCCTCATTCTATTTACATGTTAAAGTAAATGTAAGCAAATATGGCTCCCTGACTGCTTGTGTTAAAACTGTTAGAACGTTGCATGCAATGGACTTTTTGTATGCGAGAAGACAATATTCTAAAGCAAGTAGTCTAAACTTAGGTCTGTAGTCTATGGAGTTAGACTGAGCATCTAACTCATGTTAAGACTATTATGTTGTCTAAAGCCATGGTGGGGATGGTTTGTCTTGACTGTCCAGAGCATAGACTCCCAAGTAGAAACATAGATATGTTGCTTGGTGGTGACATATTAGACCAGGACTAAAGCGTGATTGATTTACGTAGTCCGCTATGAGTGGATCAATCTGCTTTTGACGTTCATTATGCAGTAACCTTAATCCTGAGTGAATGAACAGCTTCATGTATATAATTTGTGTACTTTGATGTTCCAATGGCTAAAGCGTCTCAGAGGTAGTAAGCTTATAGACCAATTCGTTGGGTGCATGACTTGTATACGATGAAGGGTTTGTTAACAGATATCGGAATCGTAGCTCTAATAAGGAGTTAAGGGTATTCTCTTAAAGGCATTATACTGGATGTGAAAATGGACAAGGCCTTGGGTTGTCTGCTGGGTGGATGACTTCTTATTCACATATGGTGAATAATCATTTTCTTATTCGGAAATATAATGGAACTTTAAGATAGCCTAATCAGTTGGATTAAACGGACTTTGGCCTAAGGCTGATCATGGACATCATATGAGGGTTCTGCATACATGACAAGGTCATTGGATGATAGCTTGTCACAGACTTTCGTAATATGGTATATAATTGGGAGTTCAGTTTCAAGTTTGTAGTAGTGTGACTCTGAAATTAGTGATCATATGATTGAGTTGTTCTGTAAAGAATGATGATCATATGGATTTACGGGAGCCTGATTATATGTGCCCAATTGGTCCTTCTACTAACTCCACATAATTCCTTAACGTTTGGCAAATTGATTTGTATGCTGTTGGCTAGTTGATTATGCATGGATGGTGTTGACATAGGATTAGGATGGTGGACAAGATTCTCTCTGGTTGAATTCAGTTTTTGTTTTGGATAATAAAGTACACAATTATTCGAACTCCAAATAAAATTATCATGATTTTATTTGAGATTGGATTGGAGTTGTAGAAAATTATCCATGAGAACAAAAATTAGAAATACATTTTTTTGTGGATTTTGAAATTTGAATATTGAAATTTGAAATTTGAAATTTGAAATTTGAAATTTGAAATTTAAATTTTGAATTTGAAATTTAAATTTGAAATTCCAATTTGACATTTGAATTTGAAATTTGAATTTGAAATTTGAATTTGAAATTTAAATTTGAAATTTGAATTTAAAGTTTGAATTTTGAAATTTGAACTTTAAAATTTGAAATTCAAATTTTGAATCACAGTCCTTATAGGATTCGAATTTATGTGGATAAATCCACAAAAAGGAAAATTCAAATTTGAGTTGGATTTGGAGAGGAAGATCTTGTTTGAATCCTACTTGATTTATCAATCACAATCCTAACTAATATTGGTCGAAAATTTTGAGGAAAATCCCAATGGAATTTTCACATTTTTTGTGGATAAGGTTCAAGGAAAAATTCAAGTTTCAATCCCAGTTGAACTTGGATTCTCTCCTCCTTATTTGTGGCCAAAAATTATTGAGTGAATCTTAAAGGGACTTTCGATTTTAATTGGATAAGGATGAGATAAAATTCAAGCTTGAAAATCCTATTTGAATTTTTATTCTTCCCTTATTTTTTGTGGCCGAAAATATTCATTGAAAATCCTAAGAGATTTTCGGATTTTTTGGTTGGTTAATGGGAGATAAAATTCAAGTTAAAATCTTGTTTGAATTTTGAATGAAAAAAATCCTAAAATGGCCGAATTCTTTTAGTGGATAAAGGCTTGAAAATTTCAGATTTTTTGGTTGAGGATAAGGGAGAAAATCTTTTCCTAATCCAATTCGAATTCAGAGAATCACCTCATGTAAGTCTATAAATAGAGGTCTTGCCACTCCAGTTCTCTCAGACCACAGACTCTCAGGTGAGCAGGCTTATTGTTGCAAAACTCACCGTGACAATAAGTTCTTTAGAGATCTGGGTGGTCAGAAGAAGACTAGTAGTGCTAGCATACCGATTGAGGTTCAGAGTACCCATACACTCAGCCATTCGGGAATTAGAGAATAATAGAGAAGGCTAGTTGGTTGAAGCCCTCCGATCATCCTCCTCTTGCAGATTAGCATCCTTGAGGTATGAGTTTAAATTGTTGTTGGTTTATTGTATATGGCATCATGAGATATTTAACGATCTTGAAAAAATTTTTATTGTTTCGCTGTGCCACTTTGATATGTTTTTACTGATTTATTTCCTACAAGCCTGTACGACATACCTATTAAATTCTATCTTGCTTATCTGTTCTAGCCATATGCTTCTCTAAGCTGTCCCTAATCCTATGCGGTAGGGATATATGGCCTCTAACTTGTTCTTTCATCAATCTACTCGATTGTTAACTATATACTCTTATGTATTCTGTGCATCATCGTGTGCATAAAAGACATACTTAACATACTGTCAAAGCATCATTTTAAATCATTTTATTCATACTGTAGGTGAAGTTGTACTTACTTGTCAGCGGACAGTTTATCCTCTCGCCTTCGTCACAATACAGGTTTTTCCCTGTAATCATAACGCATTTCGTTAACATTTGCTCTTAGGTCACTATGGTCATTAGTGACTAATAAAAACTCCATTGTTAGGTGATACCGATCTTTATTAGTACTAATTACTCTCTTCTTAAGAATTTGATTTTTTCTAATTTCTAATCATGGTTAATTAATTTATTTACTCAATAAATTAATTAACGTCGCTCTTAGGTCACTCTATTGTTAGGAACTAATAAATCTATCATTAGGAACTAATAAATCTATCGTTGTGTGGTACGGATGCCTATTGGTACCCAACTGCTCCACTTTGAGAATTTGATATCTAATTTCTAATCGTGCTTAATTAATTTGTCTACTTGACAAATTAATTACTGCCTCTCACTGTCCTGTTCAAACTCGGTCTTTGACTGGTTAACCGACCAGTCAACCAACTTGATACCTCGCATATTGACTGTTTAGGCTATCGGGTTACCTTTACCGATTTAGCCACCCCAAATTTTATACTTACCTCACACCCATCCCTCGGGTGGTACTATTCTGACATAGGGGTTGTTTTCTTACATTTTGAGATTTCTAATTAGGCGGTTCACTAATCCTCAAAACGTCCGTCCTTCTTTCCCAGACTAGGTCATTGAGGGGGGCTCGGGTTTCCATCCCAATCACATTTTTACCCCTTGTTTCCTAAAGTACCTCTTTGTGCTGTTTTAGAAATTTTAGTAACATTTCCGCTTAATTTTTGGGTCTTCAGAGTTTAGGAAACGCCTCAAAACCATCTAACCTATTCTAACCTGCCATGTACTAAACCAGAGGCCTAATTTTTATGTAAAAGCTTAGCTTTTTACGTAAAAATATTCTCATTTTCTTTTTCGACATTTCATTCCTTTTTCTTACAATTCCTCAAGTCAATAAACCATAATTAATGCATAATTATTCCAATAATAAAATGAGGAATCAAGGGATCAAAACCACTACCAAAATTGTTCCCATCGGCGGTCGAACGAACCGTTCGATCTCAACTGCACAATCTTTGAATCATCGTTCTTCACTTTTGAATCTCTGGTTTGCAAATCTGATGCCGCGAATGTGTTCGGAACGTCGAAAATAGGCCAATGGGCCATTCTTCAATTTTTGTTCTCCGATCGCTGTTGACCACAGTGGCGATGGAAAACGCGGCCACCATCTTGAAGTGCTCGATGAGAGAAACCCATTGGTGGTGCTAACTTCACCAATCAAGGCTCCTATCGCCAGAAATCAGGCTTCGAAGATCGGCAATGGTGGTGGTGGTTGGATCTCCGTTTCCTGGTGTTGTTGCCCAAAATTGATTTAGGGCTTTTGATCTATATGTTGTTCTGAGCATTTTGGTACCCACCTTGCAACTGGACTCCACTGGAATCAGTGGATTCCACGACGGCGATGGCGTGAGTTTGGGTGGCACAATCTAGCAGATGTTGACATGAAATGAAGGTGGGTTTTGTTCTACTCTTCACCACAAATCCAATGGGGCTAGAATCATGGCATTTGGACATCGGACGGCGGAGATATGGCCGATCAAAATTTTCGGCCACCGCCAGCTTTAGGCGACGCGTGTGCCTTCCTCCGGCATCGGTTCTGTCCACTCGGCACATCGTTGGAATCAGCTCGTTGAGAGATTTCTAATGGTGCTGGCGGTGTCAAAAATGGAGGTCGGATTTGATCGGTGGTTACTGTTAACCTACGGAT
The DNA here is from genome assembly GCA_035233585.1 of Antiaris toxicaria. Lineage (NCBI taxonomy): Eukaryota > Viridiplantae > Streptophyta > Magnoliopsida > Rosales > Moraceae > Antiaris > Antiaris toxicaria. The sequence goes on along the minus strand of CP141154.1, from coordinate 59,968,808 downwards.
GGTGTGGGGAGAAAAAGATAGGAAAAAAAAATAATGGGGGGTCATTTTACAAAAATCCAAAAATTTCAACCCCCTTTATACTAATTTTTTGAAAAATTTTAAGATAGGATATACTGACTAATTTGGGCGTGCTGAATCCAAATATATCAGTTTTATCTTCATTCGAGGTCGTCTCGACCAGTTTTTCGATACTGCATGGTTCCCGGTCGAAATTACCTTTTTGTACTCAAATGGCTAATTTAAGCATTCTGATTCCAAATATATTGGTTTTATATCAAGAAAAGGTCATCTTGACCAATTTCTTGATACTGTGGTTGGGCCTACACTGTGTTGATACTACACACGCATAACGAGGTGTTTTTGCGTGAAATTTCAAACACAGTCTCTCCTGACTAATTCGGACGTGCTGATTTCAAATTTATCAGTTTTACATCCATCTGAGATCGTCTAGACTAGTTTTCAGGATCTGTGTGACCCTGCCTCGAAAAACATGTCAGGTGCCTGATTGACTAATTTGGGCGTCCTGAGTCTAAATATATCAGTTTCAGGATGAGAAAAGGTCGTCTTGACCCTCTTCCTGATACTGCGTGTCTCTTAACAAATTTTACATTTTACGCTCAATTGAGCCTGTTGACTACTAATATATCAATTTTATGCCAGATTAAGGTCGTTTTGGCCACTAACCTGACACTGCGTATCTCACTATTCACTACTCACTATTCACTACTCACTATTTACTATTCACTATTCACTATCTGACTAACTAATCTGAGCGTTCTGACTTCGATTTTGTCAGTCTATGGGCGAGAAGAGGTCATCTAGATCACTTTTCTCGATACTATATATCTATTAGGGCAATTATTGCTGCTATGCTTAGATGACCAGTCTAAGCGTACTGATGACTAACTCATCCGTTCTATGTCAAGAAATGGTCGTCTAGATCAATTTCTTGATACTGCGTATCTCACACGCACACTCACATAATAGGGTGGACCGATTTCACTGTTAGTTACCCCTGTCATTGCATGATTAAACGTTACTGTACCCGTTTGATTCCTTCAACTGGAAAGTATACTGTATTTATTAACTTAATTACTCATTACATAGTAACTAAATTTCATAATTTATGAGAGTCATTACTGCAACTCTCTGCTCATTACATAGCTTTCTACATGGGATCTTACACGGGCGTGTGCAAGGCAATACGGGCATGTACATTTCGGACGCGGGCGTGTACTAGTTGAGACTACTCAACACGACTATGTCTTCGAAACACATTCATCTATCCGAGCGGTACACGGCCTTTTACACGGCCGTGTACCTGACCGTGTTACACTACACGGCCATGTACACTCACACGGCTACTCACAGAGACACAGCCTGAATGGTACACGACTACTTACACGGTCGTGTACCTGACTGTGTTACTTAAATTTGCACTAAGAGGCATTAAATTATTTCCATTTTATTCCTTAATGACTTATACATGTTAAGTAAGTGTCATGAAAATGGCAGTCATTACAACCTACCCCCCTTACAAAATTTTCGTCCTCGAATATTAGAATAATTCTGGGAAGTCTCTTCTCATGTTTTCTTCCCTCTCATGTGGCTTCCTCAACACCATGATTCCGCCACAACACTTTTACTAGAGGTATACTTTATTCCTAAGTACTTTCTCCTCTCTAACTAGGATCCGTATGGGTTTCGCCTCATACGTCGGATCAGCGTGTACTACAACAGGTTCTTGACTCAGATAACGCGAGCTGTCTGGCACGTACTTCTTCAGCATCGAGATGTGAAAGACCTTTGTGCACTGTAGCTATCTTGGGAGGAAGTGCTAGTATATAAGCCACCTCCCTGACTTTCTCTATTATTTTGAGGGTCCTACGTACCTAGGACTGAGCTTTCCTTTCTTTTCAAACCACATCACCCCTTTCATGGGTGCCGCCTTGATAAAGACTAAATCTCCTACTTAAAACTTGAGTGGTCTACGATGCTTATCGTCAAAATTCTTCTGTCGACTTGCGCTGTATCTAACATTTCTCATATCAGTTTCACGTCTGCCGTGGTATCTTTGATGATGTCCAAGCTAACTAGCTGTCTCTCTTTGGTATCGTACCAATGAGCTGAAGATCTGCATGTCTTTCCACAAGGTGCCTCGTATGATGCCATTCCTATCGAGGAATGGTAGTTGTTATTGTACGAGAACTCACTCAAGGGTAGCTTCTGATCCCAATTTCCTTTGAAGTCTAGGATGCAAGTCTCAACAGGTCCTCTAATGTCTGTATGGTCCTTCCAGACTGACTATCAGTCTAAGGATGGGATGTTGTGCCGAACTCTAACTTGGACCCTAATGCAGCCTAAACACTTTACCAAAATCTGGAGGTGAAGCATCTACTACGATCTGAGACGATTGACTCTGGTACTCCATGCAGTTTTACGAACTAAGCCGCATAGATTTCTGCTAGTCGTTCCACCAAGTAGCTAACTTTTATATAAGAAATCTGGCTGATTTCATCAATCTAACTACGATCACCCAGATTGCATTGTTGTCGTTGGAGGTCCTTGGCAGTTTGGCCATGAAGTCCATCGTGATCTGGTCCCATTATCACTCAGGTAACTAAATTTTCTGTAATTCTCCTGCTAGGTGCCTGTGTTCTGCCTTAACCTTATGGCACGTAAGGTATTTGGCGACGAATTCAGCAACATTATTTTTCATCTTAGGCCACTAAAACTCTCCTTAGGTCCTTGTACATCTTATTCACCACTGGATGTACGGAATATGGCGTCTTGTGAGCTTCCAAAAGGATTCGCTTCTTGAGTTCTTCTTCTTTCGGAACACACCCTCTATCTCTGTAGTAGAGTATGTCGTCTTTAGCGACTCTAAACTATAAACTTTGGTCCTCTGTAGCCTCTATTTTGAGCATGTTCAGGGACAAATAGAGGCCTTAACCGATCTTGATCCCTTCTAGGAGTGTCGATTGGAGGGTCATGTTAGACGACCTCCCTGTCAAAATCCTGATCTCGCTACTGCATAGCTCCCCTTGTGGCACTCTCGACAAGGCACTGATAGTTGTAAGCGTAGTAAAATGCTTCTGACTCTGCGCATTGACCATTTTATTGGCTTTTCCAGAATGATATAGGATTTTGTAGTCGTAATCCTTTACCAACTCTAACCATTTATGCTGCCTCATGTTAAGCTATTTTTGTGTGAAGATACACTTGGGGCTCTGGTGGTCGGTGTAAATCTCGCACTTGACTCCGTATAGGTAGTGCCTCCATGCTTTTAATGCAAAAACTACCGCTGCTAACTCCAGATCACGTGTTAGGTAGCTCTTCTCAGGGTCTTTGAGTTGTCATGAAGCATATGCGACTACTCTACCACTCTACATCAACATGGCTCCCAACCTAGTTTTAGATGCATCGCTATAAACCACAAAGTTTCCTTGACCAGCATCTAGAATGGTCAGTATTGGAGTGCATGTGAGTCTTCATTTAAGCTCTTGAAAGCTTTCCTCACACTTGTCGGTTCACTTAGACCTCTTTCCCTTCCTGGTGAGCGCTGTGAGCGGTGCGACTAACTTTAAGAAGCCTTCAACTAAGTATAGGTAACATCCTGTTAGTTTGAAGAAACTACGAATTTCTGTTATGTTCTTCAGAGCTAGCCATGTGCTAATTGCATCTATTTTTGTCGGGTCCATAGATACTCCTTCCTTGGGGTCTACGTGGCCTAGGAAATGGACCTTCTCCAGTCAAAACTCATACTTGGAGAACTTGGTGTATAGCTGATGGTCCTGTTACATGCGTAAAATGATCCTTAAGTGCTCTTCATGCTTTCCCTTCATCTTAAAGTATATAAGTACGTTATCGATGAATGCAATGACAAGCTTATCCAAAAAGTCCTTGTACATGCAGTTCATCATGCCCATGAAAGCTGCTGGTGTGTTTGTCAATCCGAACGACATGACCAAAACTTATAATGTTGGTACTGCGTTTGAAAGGCTGTTTTGGGGTACATCCTCATCCCTGATTTGTAGTTGATGGTACCATGAACATATATCGATCTTCAAGAACAGTGCAGTGTCTCAGAGCTGATCAAATAAATCGTCAACCCGCTATAATGGATTCTTATTCTTGATCGTAATCCTATTCAACTCTCTATAGTCGATGCACATTCTCAGTGGTCTGTCTTTCTTCTTCACGAATGGTACGGGTGCTCCCCACGGGGATCAGTTCTGGTAAGTGAATCCCTTGCCTATTTTGTCCTTCAGTTGGGCTTGGAGCTCTTTTAGCTCTGCAGGGCTCATTTTGTATGGGGCCTTGGAGATGGGGGCTGATTCTGATAGACGTTCAGTCTCGAACGAGATCTCGCACTTTGGTAGGGGTCATGGAAGACCTTTTGGAAATACCTCGTTGAATTCCCTGACTATCAGAACATTCTCGGATCTTATCTCTATTCCTCGATTCTTATCTACTACGTATGTTAGGAAGTCCATGCATCCACTGGATAGCATCTCGTGAGCCTTCACTGCTGATATCGCCTTTGGTTGCTCTGGCGACAAACCTTTGTAGACGAACTTTTCGCATCCAATTGGTTTGAAAGTAACCACCCACCTTCGACAGTCTATGACGGCATTGTATTTTGTGAGGAAGTCCACCCTTACAATTACATCATGGTCATACATGTTGTCAGTTAACGCTCAATTCTCTCCAGCAGATAATTATTGGCACCTGTCGTATCCAGTAATTATATAATAAAACTTCCCCTGAAGGAAGTGATATTCTAAACATCTATTTCATCCTATCTAAGCTCCTATCTAGCCTTCTAGTGATGCAACGAATGGGTGACTCCAGAATCAAATAAAACTAACGCATCAAAGTTGGCGATAGAAAACTGGCCTGTCACCACTATAGAAGTTCCACGTTCAGCGTCACTCCTCGTGTAAGCATAGATTCTCCCTTAGTTGTCTCTAGTCTACCTTGTGTTATCGAAATGCCTTCGATCCTAGTCTGGGTGGCGTGAAGTTGATTATTCCCAGTGCAGGGTTGATTCTGTCGGCTCCGTGGGTTGGAGTGGCAGTTTTTGGCGTAGTGGCCTTCCTTGCCACAGATGAAACAAGCACTTACTCCTTACTTACATTCTTTTAGGTACCTCTTTCCGCATTTCGTGCACATTGGGTATTAGTTGTCATTTCCTTCCTGGTCGTTTCTCTTCTCGAGAAATTCTTCTGTGAATCTTAATTGCCCTAATTCCCCTTTTCTCTTGTTATTGTTGTGGGAATGCCTACTATTCTGGCCGGTTCCCACGTTCTGTCCTCTGTGTTGTGACTCAGGGTTTTGCTTCCCCTGAGCATGCTTAGCTTGCATTTTCTCCTCCTTTCATGCCTTAAAATCTTGAGCCTTTCACTCCTTATCCTGAGCCAACCAATACTCAGCTCGGATAACCCTACTGACACATTCTGCTACTGTCACTAGTCTGTGACTTCTGCTATAGATCTGAACTGCGATGTCTGTTCTGAACATCTTTAGCATTCGTCAGACTCTCTCCTTTTCAGTTGATACCAAATCTGAACAAAATTAAACCAGCTGCTCCAAGTTCCTGACTGCCTCCATGACAGTCATTCTACCTTGGCACAAGTTGTTGAACTCGTCTTGCTACGCTGTTAATGCTTCCTCGTGAAGTACATCTCCTTGAATTCCTCAATGAAGTCTCTCCAGCTCATTTCTCTAATGTTCCTCATAATAGTTACCATCTTCCACCACTGACGCGCCTCATTGCGCAGGGTGAAGGATCGCACATCACTTTCTCTCTATCCGTTAGCCTATAAAATCCAAGATTACTTGGATATCTGTTAGCTAGTCATCCACCTCTATAGGGTTGGTGGTTCCTTCGAATTCTAACGTTTTCATGCTCCAAAATCTCTTATACAGGTTACCTTTCCTAGGGGTTAGTGAAAAAACAATGGCTGCTTCGAGAGCAGCCGTTGCTAAAGGTGCTAGTGCCACCTGGGCTGGAGGGCTGCTTGCTCCCTCTGAGTTTCTAGGGCTACTAGAGTCTCCTTTGATAGCATCTCTGCTAACCGTGGTGCCTGGTGTTGCTGGCCCAGTCGTTCCCTAAGTTGGGTTAGTTTCCGTTGCTGGTTCTCCATCATCTCTCGCATAGCTGCGAGCTGTGCCATCAATTCATCCTTTTGGGATGCTTAGATTGTCCGTACTCATGTTCTTGCCATGCTTTCCTACATAACCCTATCGTACAGTAGGAAAGGAAAATATAAGTCTCTTAAATTTTGTACTTGGGACTCGTATTGTTAGGAAATGCCCTAAGCATAAGAGATATTTTGATGTATTTATTTTGAACTGGATAATAAAATTATATATAGAGGTTATTCATTACATTGCTGTGTGTCCTCATTCTATTTACATGTTAAAGTAAATGTATGCAAATATGGCTCCCTGACTGCTTGTGTTAAAATTGTTAGAACGTTACATGCAATAGACTTTTGTATGTGAGAAGATAATGTTCTAAAGTAAGCGGTCTAAACTAAGGTCTGTAGTCTATGGGGTTAGACCTAGCATCTAACTCATGTTAAGACTATTATGTTGTCTAAAGCCATAGTGGGGATGGTTTGTCTTGACTGTCCGGAGCATAGACTCCCATGTTAGGAAATGCCCTAAGCATACGAGACATTTTGATGTATTTATTTTGAACTGGATAATAAAATTATATATAGAGGTTATTCATTACATTGCTATCTGTCCTCGTTTTATTTACATGTTAAAGTAAATGTAAGCAAATATGGCTCCCTGACTGCTTGTGTTAAACTATTAGAATGTCGTATGCAATGGACTTTTGTATGCGAGAAGACAATGTTCTAAAGTAAGTGGTCTAAACTATGGTCTGTAGTCTATGGGGTTAGACTAAGCATCTAACTCATGTTAAGACTATTATGTTGTCTAAAGTCTTGGAGGGGATGGTTTGTCTTGACTGTCTGGAGCATAGACTCAAAAATAAGACATAGATATGTTGCTTGGTGGTGACATATTAGACCGGGACTAAAGTGTGATTGATCTACGAAGTCTACTTTGAGTGGATCGATCTGCTTTTGACATTCATTATGCAGTAACCTTAATCCTGAGTAGATGGACAGCTTCATGTATATGACTTGTGTACTTTGATGTTCCAATGGCTAAAGCGTCTCAGAGGTAATAAGCTTATAGACCGGTTCGTTAGGTGCATGACTTGTATACGATGAAGGGTTTGTTTATAGATATCGGAATCATAGCTCTAATGAGGAGTTAAGGGTATCCTCTTAAAGGCATTATACTGAATGTGAAAATAGACAAGGCCATGGGTCGTCTACAGGGCGGATGACTTCTTATTCACATATGGTGAATAATCATTTTCTTTATTCGGTAGTTTAATGGAACTTTAAGATAGCCTGATCAGTAGGATTAAATGAACTTTGGCCTAAGGCTGATCGTGGATATCATATGAGGATTTTGCATACATGACAAGGTCATTGGACGATAGCTTGTCATAGGCTTACGTAATATGGTATATAATTGGGAGTTCAGTTTTAGGTTTATAGTGGTGTGACTCTGAAATTAGTGATCATATGATTGAGTTGTTCGGTAAAGAACGATGATCATATGGATTTGTAAGAGCCTTATTATATATATCCAATTAGTCCCTCTGCTAGCTCTACATAATTCCTTAACGTTTGGCAAAATTGATTTGTGTATACTATTGGCTAGTTTATTATGCATGGATGGTATTGACATAGGATAAGGATGGTCGACAAGATTATCTCCAGTTAGATTCAGATTTTGTTTTGGATAATAGAGTACACAATTATTCGAACTCCAAATAAAGTTACCATGATTTTATTTGAGATTGGATTGGAGTTGTATAAAATTATCCATGAGAACAAGAATTTGAAATACAACTGTTTTGTGGATTTTGAAATCTGAATTTGAAATTTGAAATTTGAAATTTGAAATTGAAATTTGAATTTGAAATTTGAAATTCAAATTTTGAATCACAGTGCAAGTGGGATTCGAATTTCTTGTGGAAAATCTACAGGGAATGAAATTCAAATTTGAGTTAGATATGGAGAGGAAAATCTTGTTAAAATCCTACTTGAATTTTGAATCCAAATCCTAACAATAATGGATGAAAATTTTGAGGATGATCCTCATGGAATTTTTGGATTTTTGTGGATAAGGCACGGGGAAAAATTCAAGTTTCAATCCCAGTTGAATTTGGATTCTCTCCTCCCTGATTATGACCGAAAATTTGAGGAAGATCTCCTAGGAGATTTTTGGTTATTTTGGATAAGGATGAGATAAGATTCAAGCTTGAAAATCCTAGTGGAATTTTGATTCTTCCTTATCCAAAAGTGGCCGAAATTATTTAGTGAAAATCTTTAAGGATTTTCAGATTTTTTGGTTGAAAAAAAGGAGATAAAATTCAAGTTAAAATCTTGTTTGAATTCGGATTGGAATTATCCTAAAGTGGCCGAATTTATTGTTGGGATTTTCCCCTTAGAAAATTCAGATTTTATGCTTATGGATAAGGGAGAATATCTTCTCCTAATCTAATTCGAATTCAGAGAATCACCTCTTGCAAGTCTATAAATAGAGGTCCTGCCACTCCAGTTCTCTTAAACCACAGACTCTCAGGTGAGCAGGCTTATTGTTGCACAACTCACCGTGACAATAAGTTCTTTAGAGATCTGGGTGGTCGGAAGAAGACTAGCAGTGCTACCATACCGATCGAGGTTCAGAGTGCCCACACACTCAGCCACTCAAGAATTGAAGAATAGTAGAGAAGGTGTTAGGAAATGCCCTAAGTATTAGAGACATTTTGATGTATTCATTTTGAACTGGATAATAAAATTATACTTAGAGGTTATTCATTACATTGTTATCTGTCCTCGTCTTATTTACATGTTAAAGTAAATGTAAGCAAATATGGCTCACTGACTGCTTGTGTTAAAACTGTTAGAACGTTGCATGCAATGGATTTTTGTATGCGAGAAGACAATGTTCTAAAGTTAGCAGTCTAAACTATGGTCTGTAGTCTATGGGGTTAGACAGAGCATCTAACTCATGTTAAGACTATTATGTTGTCTAAAGCCTTGGAGGGGACGGTCTGTCTTGACTGTCTGGAGCTGGACTCCCAAGTAGAGACATGGATATGTTGCTTGGTGGTGACATATTAGACCGGGACTAAAGCATGATTGATCTACGTAGTCCGCTATGAGTGGATCAATCTGCTTTTGACGTTCATTGTGCAATAACCTTAATCCTGAGTAAATGAACTACTTCATGTATATGACTTGTGTACTTTGATGTTCCAATGGCTAAAGCGTCTCAGAGGTAGTAAGCTTATAGACCGGTTCGTTGGGTGCATGACTTGTATACGATGAAGGGTTTGTTTGTAGATATCGGAATCATAGCTCTGAGGAGTTAAAGGTATCATCCTCTTAAAGGCATTATACTGAATGTGAAAATGGACAAGGCCTTGGGTCGTCTGCTGGGCGGATGACTTCTTATTCACATATGGTGAATAATCATTTTCTTGATTCGGTAGTATAATGGAACTTTAAGATAGCCTGATCAGTAGGATTAAACGGACTTTGACCTAAGGCTGATCATGGATATCATATGAGGGTTTTGCATATATGACAAGGTCATTGGATGGTAGCTCGTCACAGGCTTACGTAATACGGTATATAATTGGGAGTTCAGTTTCAGGTTTATAGTGGTGTGACTCTGAAATTAGTGATCATATGATTGAGTTGTTCGGTACAGAATGATGATCATATGGAATCACGGGAGCCCGATTATATATGTCCAATTAGTCCCTCTACTAGCTCCACATAATTCCTTAACGTTTGGCAAATTGATTTGTGTATGCTATTGGCTAGTTTATTATGCATGGATGGTGATGACACAGGATTAGGATGGTAGACAAGATTCTCTCCGGTTGGATTCAGACTTTGTTTTGGATAATAGAGTACACAATTATTCGAACTCCAAATAAAGTTGCCATGATTTTATTTGACATTGGATTGGAGTTGTAGAAAATTATCCATGAGAACAAGAATATGAAACACAACCGTTTTGTGGAATTTGAAATTTGAATTTTGAAATTTGAAATTTGAATTTTGAAATTTGAAATTTGAATTTTGAATTTGAAATTTGAATTTGAAATTTGAATTTGAAAATTCGAATTTGAAATTTGAATTTGAAATTTAAATTTGAAATTTGAAATTTGAAATTTGAAATTTGAATTTGAAATTTGAATTTGAAACTTGAAATTCAAATTTTGAATCACAGTCCAAGTAGGATTCGAATTTGTTGGGGAAAATCCACAAGGTTTGAAATTCGAATTTGAGTTGGATTTGGAGAGGATAATCTTGTTAGAATCCTACTTGAATTTTGAATCCAAATCCCAACAAAAGTGGGCGAATTTTTTGAGGATAATCCTCAATGGAAAATTCGGTTTTAGTGGATGAGATTCAAGGGTAAATTCAAGCTTCAATCCTAGTTGAATTTGGATTCTCTCTACTCCCTAAAAGTGGCCGAAATTTTGGAGCCTTAATCCTAGGAAATTCGGTTATTTTTGGATAAGGTTGAGATGAGATTTAGCTTGAAAAATCCTAGTGGAATTTTGATTCTTCCTTATCCTAAAAGTGGCCGAAATCTTTAGGGAAGTTACACCTTGAAATTTTCAGATTTTTTGGTTGAAAAAGGGAGATAAAATTCTCGTTAAAATCTTGTTGAGATTTGGATTGGATCTATCCTAAGAAAACCGAATTTTTAGTGGAGATTCTCCCTTGGAAAAATTCGGATTTTATGGGTTTGGATAAGGGAAAATATCTTTTCCTAATCCAATTCAAATTCAGAGATTCACCTCATGCAGGTCTATAAATAGAGGTCCTGCCACTCCAGTTCTCTCAGACCACAGACTCTCAGGTGAGCAGGCTTATTGTTGCACAGCTCATCGTGACAATAAAGTTCTTTAGAGATCTGGGTGGTCGGAAGAAGACTAGCAGTGCTAGCATACCGATCGAGGTTCAGAGTGCCCACACACTCAGCCATTCGGGAATTGGAGAATAGTAGAGAAGGCTAGTTGGTTGAAGCCTCCGGTCACTCTCCTCCTGTTCATTGGCGTCCTTGAGGTATGAGTTTTAATTGTTGTTGATTTATTGTATATGGCATCATGAGATATTTAACGATCTAAAAATTTTTATTGTTCCGCTGCGCCACTCTGATACGTTTTACCGGTTTATTTATCCTATAATTGGTATCAGAGCCATCTCATGACTATGCCATGCACATAAATTAGACAATTACTTAGTCTTTTTATTTATGTATGGATTTGATATTTAGAGAGTGGCATTCTAGGGTTCCTTTATGTTGTTATCATGTATTATGTATAAAGTATGTGGTTATTTTAATTTTTTGAATTATTATAAGCATGCTTGTTTATACCGGTTATGGTTCCTTAGAATTTAGAAAAATTGTATCTAGGAATTTTTTATGTAACCATGGGAGCAGTTTATTAACACTGTGTTTTTCCCATGGATTTTAATTTTTGTCTCTTAGAATATTTATGGTTAGAATTTTTGTACACCGTAAACGGTTTAGAATTTTTTATGTAATTATTCTTGGAGGAGATTGAAGATTGAAGACCGTAATTTATTTTTTCCAAAAGTTAAATTTGATTTAAAGGTTGAAATTTTGATTGTGTGGAAAATTTCAATTTAATTGGGATTCAAATTAATTTTTGGAGATCCTAATAGGTAAATTGGAATATGGCATGAAAATCGAGACACGACCCCTCGGAATAGGCCGACGGGCCTTGGTGGGGCTGCAGCCCCTGCCCTCGGGCAGGATGGGGCTGCGGCAGCCCCTATGCAGGCAAGCATCACCCACGGCCGCAGGCTTGGCCTGCAGCTGAGGGTGGCGCAGCCTGCCCAAGGCTGGCCGCAGCCTGGGCATGCAGCCACTGGCTGCAGGCGCTGCTTGCAGCCTGCCGGCTGCTGCGCCCAGCCTGGGCGTGCAGCCTGGCGCTGCAAGCTTGGCCTGCAGCTCGGCAGGGCTGCACAAGGGGCAGCCGTGGGCTGCCAGCCCCTCCGGGGTTGGTGGCTGCCCACGGCGGCTGCCGCCTTCATGGGCGGCGGTGCGGCGGTCCAAAATTTGAAAATTTTGATTTTTAAATTTGAGATTTAATTTTAAATCATGTTTAAAAATATGTAATTAAAAAATTTGAAATTTTTGAAATTACATATTATTACACATGATGATTAAAATTGTTTAAAATTTGAATTAGAAATTTAAATTTGAAATTCGAATTTGGAGTTTGAATTTGAAATTTAAATTTTTGGAAATTTAAATCTTAAATAATTCTTGGGATGAGAAATAAATGGAGAGGCTACATAAAGATGGATACAAGAAGACGGAACAAAATTCAAGACCCAAAGAATGCTTTGGATGGAATTTTGTAATCTTTATTTTCTTTGTTCTAGGATGGAACCATAGCTTGGTTAGTCTGTCAATTATTTTTTCTGTGATATGTCATGGATGTATAAATATGTATTGATGGATGTTTTGTATGCATATTTGATAACATGTCATATAGGATAGGTGAGTGCCGCTCATATTATATTGATCATACATAATTTGTCAAAACTTGCATGTTTTTCAAAATATTGAGTGGAAGAGGGTTTCAAACAAAACCCACGGCCTCCATTGTTGATCCATATGTGAATGCATGGTAATGCCTCGCGTCAATTCTGACCTGACCACACCCCTCGGTAGGTATTTACCGCCGCCGGTATACTAGATTGGATCTCCTATGTGGAAAACGTGTTCGGGTGTGATCCTATTCATGACCACCCCTCGGTGGCTTGGTAGGACGTGGATCGGGCTACGTAAACAATGGTTATACACTCAAGACTCGTTTAGTTATTAACCTTCCCTAGAAGCTCTGTTAACTAAACTGGTGGCCAAATAAGCGGTTATTAATATATGTCTTAACCTTGGAGGATTTAAGGTAACATATATTAATTGGACGGGGTCCATGTTCCGGCTATTTGTTCTCATGACCACCCCTCGGTGGCTTGGGGCAATAGGTGCTGAGAATTACCGTTGCAATGCTATATGTTTTTTCAAGTTTCATGTAGGAACATACTTGTATGTTTTTATTTGCTAAATTATCTGCATATTTGCTTGGGCTTTGTAATGATGTCTAGTATAATTTTATTTCAGTTCAAAATGTCACCGACACCCCTCATTTCGATACTTACTAAAAATAAGTTGAATGGCGACAATTATAAAGATTGGAAAAGAAATCTATTAATAGTTCTCAGCTGCGAGAGACACAAGTTCATACTGGACGAACCATGCCCACCTGGGCCTAAACCTGACACACCACTTGAGGAGATCCCGGTTGCCTATAATCGTTGGAGAGAATCCAATGAGATAGCTCGATGCTACATCCTTGCTAGCATGACGAGTGCTTTACAAAAGCAGCATGAGACTTATCAAGTTGCTGGGGAGATCATGGAAAATCTGGAGGACATGTTCGGAGGCCAAGAAAAATTGGCTCGACAGTCTGCAATCACCAACATTATGAACTCCAAGCAAAAGGCGGGTGCTCCGGTGAAGGACCATATGATCACTCTAATGGGATTCTTCGCTGAGGCTGCCGAGAATGGTGCTGAGTTGGACTATAACACCCAGATCGAGATGGTGTTCAAGACTCTGTCTAAAGATTTTGTGGGGTTTAAGGCCGCATACAATCTGGCGACAAAGGAGTTAGGACTTACCGAGCTCATGAAGCAACTACAGGCTTATGAGCGGATGATCAGGGATGAGGATACGGTCCGACCTAAAGGAGAGGCCAATTTGACGGAATCTTCCAATCCCTCACGGAAGAGGAAGAGGCCAAATAAGAAGCAAGTGGCTTCCAGTTCTTCTAATCCTCCTGTCTCGGACGGGAAGAAGAAGAAGAAGAACAAGAAGCCAAAGGACCCTAAAAAGTCCAAATGCTTCCACTATGGGAAGGTAGGTCACTTCAAGAAGGCTTGCCGGGAATTCCTAGCCTCCAAGGGCAAGGAAGGTAAGGAACTTCATTACTTAGAAGCGTGTTTGGTGGAAGAATCGAAAGACACATGGGTCATTGATTCGGGCGCCACTAATCATGTTTGTGTTTCTATGCAGGGGTTCGTGGAAACGAGAAGTCTACATGATAGGAGCCTCTCGTTGCGGACTGGAGATGGTAGCTTTGTGGTAGCTGAGGCAGTGGGAGACGTTCATCTTTATTTTGATCAATTTAGGTTTATTTTATTGAAAGACTGTTTTAATGTTCCTAATTTTAGGAGGAACCTTATATCGGTAGCTTGTTTAATAAAGGATTCTTATTCAGTTTCTTTTAGTAAAAGAGTTGATATTCGTAGAAATAAGTCTTTTATCTGTTCTGGATGGATGGATGGAAACCTATATTTGATCAGACCAAAGATGTACTCACTGCTTGACACTGAATTAATTGATAACTCTAAAAGGTTGAAAGTTTCTCACTCTAACAAGGCGTATCTTTGGCATTTAAGACTTGGTCATATTAATCAGGATAGGATTCAAAGATTGGTGAAAGACGGTCCTCTGGAATCTCTGGAGGAGGTACGACTTCCCCAATGTGAGTCTTGTCTAGAGGGTAAGATGACTAAGAGGTCTTTTGGAGCTAAGGGTACAAGGGCACAGGAGCTCTTAGAAATTGTTCACACTGACGTATGTGGCCCCATGAACGTCACAGCACGAGGAGGGTTCGAGTGCTATGTCTCTTTCAAAGATGATTACTCGAGGTATGGATATGTGTATCTGATGCACCGCAAGAGCGAAACCTTTGACAAGTTCAAAGAGTATCGTGCGGAAGTGGAAAAGCAATTGGATAAATCCATAAAGACACTTCGATCTGATCGAGGTGGCGAATACCTCTCCGATGAATTTCTAGGACATCTTGTAGAGAATGGGATATTATCCCAATTGACTGCACCTGGTACTCCACAACAGAATGGTGTAGCCGAAAGGAGAAACAGGACCTTATTGGATATGGTACGGTCCATGATGAGTTACTCAACGCTGCCATTATCATTTTGGGGACATGCTTTACAAACGGCGTGCTATATTCTGAACCAGGTTCCGAGCAAATCAATTCCTAGAACTCCGTATGAATTGTGGCGTGGCAGGAAGCCCTCCCTTGGACATATGAGAATATGGGGCTGCCCGGCACATGTACTGGATGGGGATGCGAAGAAGTTGGAACCAAGATCAGAATTGTGCATGTTTGTAGGGTATCCAAAGGGAACTAAAGGAGGTCTGTTCTATAACCCGAAGGAACAAAAGGTCATTGTCTCAACCCATGCGACATTCTTGGAGGAAAGTCACATGAATGACTTTAAGCCTCGAAGCAAAGTGGTGCTAGAGGAGTTATCGGGTGAAAGAACTGCTCCACAGATTTCGGTCTTGGACGCAAGTCCGAGTTCCAGTGAAAGACCTGCAGACGATCAACAATTTAGGGTGCCTCGTCGTAGTGGGAGGGTTTTTAAGAAACCTAATTTCTTTATGTATGATGCTGAGGTATACCAGGCCGAGGCTCATGAGCATGAGGAAGATCCGGTCACATATGATGAAGCTATAAAGGATGTTGATTCTAGATCTTGGAAACAGGCTATGAACAATGAGATGGATTCTATGAAATCCAACTCTGTTTGGGAACTTGTAGATTTGCCGGATGGGATAAAACCCATTGGATGCAAATGGGTCTACAAAAGAAAGAAGGATGCGGAAGGGAGAGTGGAAACTTTCAAAGCTAGACTGGTTGCAAAGGGATACACGCAAAAGGCTGGAATCGATTACGAGGAAACCTTTTCGCCTGTTGCTATGCTGAAGTCTATCCGTATTCTTCTGTCCATTGCTGCGGCTCTCGATTACGAGATCTGGCAAATGGATGTCAAGACGGCATTCTTGAATGGCCATCTTGAAGAGTGTATCTATATGATATAGCCCGAAGGGTTCGTAGCAAAAGGCCAAGATAAGAAAGTCTGCAAGTTGCTTAGATCCATTTATGGATTAAAGCAGGCATCCCGCTCATGGAACCAGAGGTTTGATCAAGCGATTAAGACATTTGGTTTTGAGCAGAACGTTGATGAACCTTGTGTTTATAAACGTATTAAGGATGGAAAAGTGGTCTTTCTGATACTCTATGTCGATGATATACTACTCATTGGGAATGATGTAGGGAATTTATCATCGGTCAAGCTTTGGTTACACCAACAGTTTGACATGAAGGACTTGGGAGAAGCTAATTATGTTCTAGGCATTCGTCTCTTCAGAGATCGAAAGAACAAAATGATAGCATTATCCCAAGCTTCATACATAGATAAAATAATTGACAAATATGCAATGCTAGAGGCAAAGAAAGGCTCACAACCTTCTATTGCCGGTTTAACTCTTTCATTGGATGACTGTCCTAAGACATCGGAAGAAAGAGAGCGTATGAGTAAGGTCCCTTATGCATCCGCTGTGGGTAGCCTTATGTACGCTATGCTTTGCACTCGCCCGGACATATGTTTTGTAGTAGGTATGGTGAGTCGATATCAAGCGAATCCTGGAACCAAGCACTGGCAAGCAGTAAAGCATATACTCAAGTATCTTAAGAGAACAAGGGATTATATGCTAGTTTATTCTGGAGGGGACCTAACACCCGTAGGATACATGGACTCAGACTTCCAGACTTGTAAGATTCGAGGAAATCGACATCTGGATCAGTGTTTTTACTCGGAGGAGGCGCCATTGTGTGGAGGAGCATGAAGCAGGGCTGCACAGCTGACTCTACTATGGAGGCTGAGTATGTGGCTGCGGCTGAGGCATCTAAAGAAGCGGTTTGGCTCCGCAAGTTCTTTAGAGACCTTGAGGTCATTCCGGGTGTTGACAAGCCTATCACACTTTACTGTGATAATACAGGGGCTATTGCCAACACAAGGGAATCTCGACACCACAAGAGGACCAAGCACATCGATCGGAGGTATCACATTATTAGAGGGCATGTGGAGACAGGACAAGTGGATGTTTGTAAGATCGCGTCCGAGGACAACATCGCTGATCCCTTTACTAAGACTTTGGTAGCTAGAAGCTTTGAGAGGCATGTAGAGGCGATGGGGATGCGTAACATGGCACATCTGCTGGCTTAGGGCAAGTGGGAGATTGTTAGGAAATGCCCTAAGTATTAGAGACATTTTGATGTATTCATTTTGAACTGGATAATAAAATTATACTTAGAGGTTATTCATTACATTGCTATCTGTCCTCGTCTTATTTACATGTTAAAGTAAATGTAAGCAAATATGGCTCACTGACTGCTTGTGTTAAAACTGTTAGAACGTTGCATGCAATGGATTTTTGTAGGCGAGAAGACAATGTTCTAAAGTTAGCAGTCTAAGCTATGGTCTGTAGTCTATGGGGTTAGACCGAGCATCTAACTCATGTTAAGACTATTATGTTGTCTAAAGCCTTGGAGGGGACGGTCTGTCTTGACTGTCTGGAGCTGGACTCCCAAGTAGAGACATGGATATGTTGCTTGGTGGTGACATATTAGACTGGGACTAAAGCATGATTGATCTACGTAGTACGCTATGAGTGGATCAATCTGCTTTTGACGTTCATTGTGCAATAACCTTAATCCTGAGTAAATGAACTACTTCATGTATATGACTTGTGTACTTTGATGTTCCAATGGCTAAAGCGTCTCAGAGGTAGTAAGCTTATAGACCGGTTCGTTGGGTGCATGACTTGTATACGATGAAGGGTTTGTTTGTAGATATCGGAATCATAGCTCTGAGGAGTTAAAGGTATCCTCTTAAAGGCATTATACTGAATGTGAAAATGGACAAGGCCTTGGGTCGTCTGCTGGGTGGATGACTTCTTATTCACATATGGTGAATAATCATTTTCTTGATTCGGTAGTATAATGGAACTTTAAGATAGCCTGATCAGTAGGATTAAACGGACTTTGACCTAAGGCTGATCATGGATATCATATGAGGGTTTTGCATATATGACAAGGTCATTGGATGGTAGCTCGTCACAGGCTTACGTAATACGGTATATAATTGGGAGTTCAGTTTCAGGTTTATAGTGGTGTGACTCTGAAATTAGTGATCATATGATTGAGTTGTTCGGTACAGAATGATGATCATATGGAATCACGGGAGCCCGATTATATATGTCCAATTAGTCCCTCTACTAGCTCCACATAATTCCTTAACGTTTGGCAAATTGATTTGTGTATGCTATTGGCTAGTTTATTATGCATGGATGGTGATGACACAGGATTAGGATGGTAGACAAGATTCTCTCCGGTTGGATTCAGACTTTGTTTTGGATAATAGAGTACACAATTATTCGAACTCCAAATAAAGTTGCCATGATTTTATTTGAGATTGGATTGGGGTTGTAGAAAATTATCCATGAGAACAAGAATATGAAACACAACCGTTTTGTGGAATTTGAAATTTGAATTTTGAAATTTGAAATTTGAATTTTGAAATTTGAAATTTGAAATTTGAATTTGAAATTTGAATTTGAAATTTGAATTTGAAAATTCGAATTTGAAATTTGAATTTGAAATTTAAATTTGAAATTTGAAATTTGAAATTTGAAATTTGAATTTGAAATTTGAATTTGAAATTTGAAATTCAAATTTTGAATCACAATCCAAGTAGGATTCGAATTTGTTGTGGAAAATCCACAAGGTTTGAAATTCGAATTTGAGTTGGATTTGGAGAGGATAATCTTGTTAGAATCCTACTTGAATTTTGAATCCAAATCCCAACAAAAGTGGGCGAATTTTTTGAGGATAATCCTCAATGGAAAATTCGGTTTTAGTGGATGAGATTCAAGGGTAAATTCAAGCTTCAATCCTAGTTGAATTTGGATTCTCTCTACTCCCTAAAAGTGGCCGAAATTTTGGAGTCTTAATCCTAGGAAATTCGGTTATTTTTGGATAAGGTTGAGATGAGATTTAGCTTGAAAAATCCTAGTGGAATTTTGATTCTTCCTTATCCTAAAAGTGGCCGAAATCTTTAGGGAAGTTACACCTTGAAATTTTCGGATTTTTTGGTTGAAAAAGGGAGATAAAATTCTAGTTAAAATCTTGTTGAGATTTGGATTGGATCTATCCTAAGAAAACCGAATTTTTAGTGGAGAGTCTCCCTTGGAAAAATTCGGATTTTATGGGTTTGGATAAGGGAAAATATCTTTTCCTAATCTAATTCAAATTCAGAGATTCACCTCATGCAGGTCTATAAATAGAGGTCCTGCCACTCCAGTTCTCTCAGACCACAGACTCTCAGGTGAGCAGGCTTATTGTTGCACAGCTCATCGTGACAATAAAGTTCTTTAGAGATCTGGGTGGTCGGAAGAAGACTAGCAGTGCTAGCATACCGATCGAGGTTCACAGTGCCCACACACTCAGCCATTCGGGAATTGGAGAATAGTAGAGAAGGCTAGTTGGTTGAAGCCTCCGGTCACTCTCCTCCTGTTCATTGGCGTCCTTGAGGTATGAGTTTTAATTGTTGTTGATTTATTGTATATGGCATCATGAGATATTTAACGATCTAAAAATTTTTATTGTTCTGCTGCGCCACTCTGATACGTTTTACCGGTTTATTTATCCTACAGAAGGCTAGTTGGTTGAAGCCCTCCGGTCATTCTCCTTCTGCAAGATTGGCATCCTTGAGGTATGAGTTTAAATTGTTGTTGGTTTATTGTATATGGCATCATGAGATATTTAACGATCTTGAAAAATTTTTATTGTTCCGCTGCGCCACTCTGATACGTTTTATCGATTTTATTTCCTGCAATTGGTATCAGAGCCATCTCATGACTATGCCATGTACATAAATTAGACAATTACTTAGTCTTTTTATTTATGTATGGATTTGATATTTAGAGAGCGGTATTCTAGGATTCCTTTATGTTGTTATCACGTATTATGTATAAATTATGTGGTTATTTTAATTTTCTGAATTATTATAAGCATGCTTGTTAATGTCGGTTGTGGTTCCTTAGAATTTAGAAAAATTGTATCTTGGAATTTTTGTGTAACAATGGGAGCAGTTTATTAACACTATAATTTTCCCATGGATTTTAATTTTGTCTCTTAGAATTATTATGTTTAGAATTTTTGTACACCAGAAACGGTTTAGGAAATTTTATGTAATTATTCTTGGAGGAGATTGAAGATTGAAGATCGTAATTTATTTTTCCCAAAAGTTAAATTTGATTTATAGGTTGAAATTTTGATAGTGTGGAAATTTTCAATTTAATTGGGATTTAAATTAATTTTTAGAGATCCTAATAGATAAATTGGAATATGACACAAAAATCGAGATACGACCCCTCGGGATAGGTCGTTGGGCGTTGGTGGGGCTGTAGCCCCTGCCCTCGGGCAGGATGGGGCTACGGCAACCCCTTGACAGGCCATGACCACTCACGGCCATAGGCTTGGCCTGCAGCTTGGGATGGCTGTAGCCCTCCCAAGGCTGGCCGTAGCCTAGGCGTGTAGCCTGTGCATATAGGCTAGTGCTGCAGGCTTGGCCTGCAACCCTGCAAGGCTGCACATGGGGTGGCCGTGGGCTGCCAACCCCCCGGGGCTGGGGGCTGCCCACGGCAGCTGCCGGCTTCCGGGCCGGTGGGGCGACGATTCAAAAATCGAAAATTTTGATTTTTAAATTTGAGATTTAATTTTAAATCACGTTTAAAAATATGTAATTGAAAATTTGAAATTTTTGAAATTACATATTATTACACATTATGTTTAAAATTGTTTAAAATTTTAATTTGAAATTTAAATTTGAAATTCGAATTTGGAATTTGAATTTGAAATTTAAATTTTTGGAGATTTAAATTTTAAATGATTCTTGGGATGAGAAATAAATGGAGAGGCTACATAAAGATGGATACAAAAAGACGGAACAAAATTCAAGACCCAAAGAATGCTTTGGATGGAATTTTGTAATCTTTATTTTCTTTGTTCTAGGATGGAACCATGGCTTGGTTATTCTGTCAATTATTTTTTCTGTGATATGTCATGGATGTATAAATATGTATAGATGGATGTTTTATATGCATATTTGATAACATGTCATATAGGATAGGTGAGTGCCGCTCATACTATATTGATCATTCATATTTGTCAAAACTTGCATATTTTTCAAAATATTGAGTGGGAGAGGGTTTCAAACAAAATCCACGGCCTCCATTGTTGATCCATATGTGAAAGCGTGGTAACGCCTCGCGTCAGTTCTGCCCTAACCACACCCCTCGGTAGGTGTTTACCGCCGCCAGTATACTAAATTGGATCTCCTATGTGGAAAACGTGTTCGGGTACGATCCTATTCATGACCACCCCTCGGTGGCTTGGTAGGACGTGGATCGGGCTACGTAAACAATGGTTATACACTCAAGACTTGTTTAGTTATTAACCTTCCCTAAAAGCTCTATTAACTAAACTGGTGGCCAAACAAGCGGTTATTAATATATGTCTTAACCTTAGAGGATTTAAGGCAACATATATTAATTGGACGGGGTCCATGTTCCGGCTATTTGTTTCATGACCACCCCTCGGTGGCTTAGGGCAATAGGTGCTGAGAATTATCATTGCAATACTACATGTTTTTCAAGTTTCATGTAGGAATATACTTGTATGTTTTATTTGCTAAATTGTTTGTATATTTGCTTGGGCTTTGTAATGATGTATAGTATAATTTTATTTCAGTTCAAAATGTCACCAACACCCCTCATTTCAATACTTACTGAAAATAAGTTGAATGACGATAATTATAAAGATTAGAAAAGAAATCTGTTGATAGATCTCAGCTGCGAGAGACACAAGTTCATACTGGACGAACCATGCCTAACAAGGCCCAAACTTGACACACTGCTTGAGGAGGTCCCGGTTGCCTATACTCGTTGGAGAGAATCTAATGATATAGCTCAATGCTACATGCTTGCTAGTATGACAAGTGCTTTACAAAAGCAGCATGAGACTTATCAGGTTACTGGGGAGATCATGGATAATCTGGAGGACATGTTCGGAGGCCAAGAAAAGTTGGCTCGACAGTCTACTATAACCAGCATTATGAACTCTAAGCAAAAGGCAGGTACTCCGGTGAAGGACCATATGATCACTCTAATGGGATTCTTCGTTGAGGCTGCTGAAAACGGTGATAAGTTGGATTACAACACCCAAATCGAGATGGTGTTCAAAACTCTGTCTAAAGATTTTGTGGGGTTTAAGGCTGCATACAATCTGGCGACAAGGGAGTTAGGACTAACCGAGCTCATGAAGCAACTCCAAGCTTGTGATGGGGATGCGGTCCAATCCGAAGGAGAGGCCAATTTGACAGAATCTTCCAAACCCTCACAGAAGAGGAGGAGGCCAAATCAGAAGCAAGCGGCTTCCAGTTCTTCTAATCCTCCTGTCTCGGATAGGAAGAAGAAGAAGAACAACAAGAAGCCTAGGGACCCTAAAAAGTCCAAATGCTTTTGTTGTGGGAAGGTAGGTCACTTTAAGAAGTCTTTCCAGGAATTCCTAGCCGCCAAGGGCAAGGAAGGTAAGGAACTTCACTACTTAGAAGCGTGTTTGGTGGACGAATCAAAAGGCACTTAGGTCATTGATTCGGGCACCACTAATCATGTTTGTGTTTCTACGCAGGGGTTCGTGGAAACGAGAAGTCTACATGATAGGAGCCTCTCGTTGCGGACTGGAGACGGTAGCTTGGTGGTCACTGAGGCAGTGGAGATATTTACCTTTACTTTTATCAATTTAGGTTTATTTTATTGAAAGACTGTTTTTATGTTCCTAATTTTAGGAGGAACCTTATATCGGTAGCTTGTTTAATAAAGGATTCTTATTCAGTTTCTTTTAGTAAAAGAGTTGATATTCATAGAAATAAGTCTTTTATCTGTTATGGATGGATGGATGGAAACCTATATTTAATCAAACCAAAGATGTACTCACTGCTTGACACCAAATTAATAGATAACTCTAAAAGGTTGAAAGTTTCTCACTCTAACAAGACGTATCTTTGGCATTTAAGACTTGGTCATATTAATCTGGATAGGATTCAAAGATTGGTGAAAGACGGTCCTCTAAAATCTCTGGAGGTGGTACATCTTCCTCAATATGAGTCTTGTCTAGAGAGTAAGATGACTAAGAGGTCTTTTGGAGCTAAGGGTACAAGGGCTTAGGAGCTCTTAAAAATTGTGCACACTGACGTATGTGGCCCCATGAACGTCACAGCACGAGGAGGGTTCGAGTATTATGTCTCCTTTATAGACGATTACTCGAGGTATGGATATGTGTATCTAATGCACCGTAAGAGTGAAACCTTTGACAAGTTCAAAGAGTATCGTGTGGAAGTGGAAAAGCAATTGGATAAATCCATAAAGACACTTTGATCTGATTGAGGTGGTGAATACCTCTCCGACGAATTTCTAGGACATCTTGTAGAGAATAGAATATTATCCCAATTGAGTGCACTTGATACTTCACAACAGAATGGTGTAGCTGAAAGGAGAAACAGGACCTTGTTGGATATGGTACGGTCCATGATGAGTTATTCAACGCTGCCATTATCATTTTGGGGATATGCTTTGTAAATGGCTTGCTATATTCTAAACCAGGTTCCAAGCAAGTCAATTCCCAGGACTCCATATGAATTGTGGCGTGGCAAGAAGCCCTCCCTTGGACATATGAGAATATGGGGCTGTGACGTCCCCTGATTCCGACCATCCGTAACCGTCATGAATCAACTCTACGGCAGACCAAGACCGCTCGCGTGCCAAATCTGGGTCGTCAGTTTTAAACTCTTTTACTCACAATTTTTAATATCAGGGCCTAAAATTTCGCCCATAATTTTTTTTCTTTAATACATACTTCCTCTTAAAAAAAACTAAGTGAGAAAGCCATGCCATATACTAACTTTTATATGTCTTAATGAAGTACAACATATTATACAACATATCGTATATGTATAAGTATTGTATATTTTGTTTCCAAATTCATTTTCTTCAACTCAAAAAGCTCAGCGGAAAACTTATGGCAGGACCAAGTCCACGGAGAGTTTCCTATCCTCTTGACACGCTCGCATCCTGCCGCCATCTAGGAATCTACTGGACAGGTTTCTTACCTGTAACATGAACAAACTGATGAGCTAACAGGCTTAATAAGTTCAAACATACATAGTAAGAATCATATCGATTCAAAAACACTAAAAACTCAATCTCCTACGAATAGTACTATTCACCATCTATTCATCATGAATAGTAACTTTGACCTTTGACTGATGAAGAGTAACAGTTACCCTAACTGGTTACTATTCATTTTACCCTAACTGGATACTATTTACATATCCTAACTGAATTTACATTACTCTAACATAAACTTTGGTTATGCTCAATTATGATTTTTATCATTTTATTGATTGTTTATTCTCTATTTGATTTCTAGTTTAGTGTTCTGTTTATGACAGTACCGATAATTATTAGCGCGCTGACTGGGAGGGTCCAAGGAGCGACCTTAGAACATCGACCTCCACAGTCCTGATAACCCCGTAGGATTTAAACAAACCTCCATCACTATGTTGGAGGGGCGGTACGCCTTAATGGTTTCATTACCATCTTTCAGTTTATAGTCTTGACCAAGTAATCTTGTATGTCACTTCAAGGTCACTATCCTCCATTACCCGTAAGTCTTACTTATTCTCGTTATTTGGGATATGTTATTCTAACTAACCCCCAAATGCTTATAAGATTTTATATCTAGTGTACATCTAGTATAGAATAGATCAACACAGTATTTCATGTTGCAGACATGAAAATGCTTGAACTTACCAATACTGCGCTAGTGTCCACTTCCGAAACTCCTCCGTAGTTTTATCTCTATTTTGGGTTCCTACAGACATAATATTGTCTGTTAATACCTTATTTTAATTATCACTTTAAATATTGTAAGGACTACCCTGTCCCTGTAACTTAACAAATTATTCAATGAGAAGCTAAGGAATAATTTGATGCGTTTTTTAGTCCAAACACATCGAACACGGTCAGGTTCATGGTCGTGTAAGAAACCGTGTACTGATCGGATTATTTTATGAGAGCGGCCGTGTGAGTTAACATGGCTGTGCAGTTTCATATGGTCAGGTACACGGCTGTGTAAGTGGCCGTGTACCACTCGGGTAAAGTGAGCATGGTCCAAGACACGGTCGTGTTGAGAAAGCCCGGCTAGTACACGCCCGTGCTTAAGCCATACACGCCCGTGTTAGAACCCTTGTAGAAGGCCGTGTACTGAGCAGAGAGCCAATTTGAAGACTCTCATAATGCGTGAAACCTAATTACTATGAAATGAGTAATTAAGTTGATAAATGTAGCATAAATTCCAGTTGAATAGACTAAACAGGTGCAATACTGTTTATTACTATTCATACAGTAAAAAGGGGTAACTGACAGAGAATCTGATCTACCTTGTTATGTGTATAAGTGTATGAGATACGCAGTGTCATGAAACTGGTCCGGATGGCCATTTCCTGACACAAGACTGGTAAGCAGATCACTGAAATGCTCGGACTAAACGTCTGAGCACAACAATGAGAATCTCCCTAGTAGGGGTACAGTATCGAGAAAATAGTCCGGATGACCTCTTCTCACCTAGAGACTGACAAAATCGGAGTCAAAACACTCGGACTAGTCAGTTAGAACAGAGAACAATGAACCATAAATAGTGAATAGTGAATAGTGAATAGTACAGATGCAGTGTCAAGTTACTAGCCAAGACGACCTTAGTTTGACTTAAAACTGATGTATCTAGACTCAAGACGCCCAAATTAGTCAAACGGGGCACCTGGCATGTTTTTCGAGGTGGGACCATATAGATCCAGAAAACTGGTCCAGACGACCCCAAACAGGCATATGACTGATGAAATTGAAATCAGAACGTCCGAATTAGTCAAGAAAGACTATGTCTGAAATTTCACCTAGGAACGCCCCGGTTTATGTGCAAAAGGATAATATAGTGTAGAGACAACCGCAGTATAGAAAATGAATAGTGATTTGGCATAGAATGGGCTCTTAGACAGTATAAAACAATTAGAAATTATCAGTACAAAAATCAGATTCAGAAAATCCAATTTTTGGATGAAAATTAGAACACTGCCGAGAAAGGGTCGAAAAACGCAGTAGAAAACTAGACTGCACAGAATCGATTCAGTTGGACCTTTACCCCAACCAAACCGTGCCCCCTTCGGTTAGGAAAACAGCTGCAAAACCAATTGAAAATGATCCTTTAAATCAAGGAATGTGTTAGAGTTTTTAGATTAAAAAAATGGGATTTTAAGGACAAGAGGACCATGACCATTTAATGCAAACTTGCTCCCTTTCACCCTCCATCATGGCTCCAAAATTTCAAGGGTTGTAGCTCAGATTTTTGTCCCCTAATTGAGCTAAATTGTGGCTTAATTAAGAAGGCTTAGAGTTAAGCAAAGTTGCTTAGAGTTTCCTATAAAAAAGTGCAACCACCCTTAGGTCTCACTTTTCCCATTTGCTCACAAAAACTCTCAAGAAAAATACAGCTTTCTCTCCCCTTTCTCTTTAGAAATTCCGACCCCTCTTCAGCCCCTAAACCACCCATATTTTCACATAACTTTCACATAAAAGCTTGGCCACACAAGTTGCTAGAGGTGCACTCTTCCAAGGTAGTTTCGGTAAGACCCTAGAACCGAAATTTTTCTATGGTTTAGTTTTTCATCTTGGCTTGATATTAAGAGAAACGTTTTGTTTTCCTTGTGTTCTCATTCTAGCACAAGTGACCCCTTAACCCCATTTGTTTTCCATGGAGCATTGACAGCCACCCTTGGCCCGGTTGTGCTTGGATCAAAGCACTCTAAGCTATAAACCGAAAACCCCCCATCTTTTGTGGTTAGTTGTTTTTAAGTTCTTGATCAAAGGAGATTTATGTGTATTTGGTTATGCACATGGGTTGTAATAAGTTAATTGAGCCCTTAGCTTTTAGTTTTTAAAGTTTTTATGGTTGTGGTTGTGTTTTTTTTAGTTACAAGTGATTTGAGATATTTGTGTGCACGAGTGTGTAGAAGGTGGCTGGACACAAAATCTGTCCCCAAGATAAGCCATGGATTTTGGCCATTTTGACCTACTTAGAATCTGAATCTGGGATTTGGTAAAACATAAAGTTTTAAGGAAATTTTGATACAGTCGTTTTTGCATCAAATAGCCATTGGCCAAAAATTAACCTACGATAGACTTTTAAGCTAGTTTTGGTTTAGTGTCCAAAATTGGGAGTAACAAATCTGGACCTAATGAACAGTCTCAGATTTTGATTAAAATGACCCTTTTAGAGGCTGAACAAGACTTTGGTCAAAACAAAAGTTTTAGATCTCACAAAACCTTGAAATTGACACATAAGGGTTTCAAAAATTTGGCCGTTTCAGGCCCCAAACAGACCTGTTTTCAAAAGTGCATAAAACTGGAACTTTTATAAAAAACTGGGCAAAAAGGCTATGGGTTTGATGAATTTAGGAGCTGTTAGAGTTAGAATTAGGCTCCAAAATGAACATAAGAATTGTTCATTTCATCGAGGACGAAAAGTTTCATGAACTTCGATTTCTCAAGCAAAGTCATTTCGAACAAGTTTCAAATTATTTTCAAAAGTGGTCCAACACCACATTTTTTTAGCACATTTACAATGTGTTCCCTTTAAATGACTTAGAAATGGTTTCAACAAAAACACCCTCATCCTCCAACGGGGTGAGGTGAGACTCATTTTAAAAAATGTGGGGACACCATACCCCTTTCAAACCATTTCAAACACTTTGCTTTAAAAAATGTGGGGACACCATACCCCTTTCAAAATGAAAAATCCTTTTGTAAGAATTTCTAGATTTGAACAAAGTTTTCAAAGGAATTTCACAAAGAACAAGGGATGTTTTTAGTAAGATATGTTAGAGGTAGCCTAGTCGACTACTATACCATAATACAAGGTAGCCCGGTAGGCTACCATACCCAAACAAGGAAAGTAACCCAGACGGTTACTATACCAAGCCTACACATAGTAGCCCGATAGGCTACCTAGTTGCCAAAATGCGAGGCAACCGGTCAGTTGACTAATCGATAAATTAGTCAAGGACCGTGTTCAGAGCAACATTGTGAGGAACATTGATTTAACTGTCAAGAAGACAGTTAATCAAATGTGACGGAAATTAGACACCAAATTCCCAGATAGACTAATAGGGTACTGAGGGACCTCGATACCACATGAAAGATGAGTATAGGCAAAAGTAGCCTAAGGACGTGGTAGTTAATTTGTGGGGCCATAAATTAATTAACCACATACAAATAAGTTAACTCTTGAGATAGAGAGTAAGCAGTGCCGACGGCAATTGGTATCGAGTAATTATCTACTTAGTCACTAACAGTATTGGTGACTTAGAGAAGATATTAACGAGAGACGTTATTGATGATAGGTAGTAACCTGCAAATTTCTAAAGGTGTGAATACAAGTGCTTGTAATTAGGTAAGTACAACTCTGCCTGCAGCATGAACGAAATATTGTTAAAATGATGGTTTTACAATATGTTAAGTATGCCTTACATGCACACGATGTGCACAGCATACATAAGAGCATATAGTTTCACAATCGCGTAGATTCATGAAAGAATAAGTTAGAAGTCATAGCTCCCTATTGCGTAGGATTGGGGACAGCTTAGAGAAGCGTATGGCTAGAATAGTTAAGCAAGATGGAAATAAATAGGTGTGTCGTACCAGCTCCTTTAGTCGAAGGGGTTTCCAGTTAAAGAAAGTTAAGGCCAAAAGTTGAGCATCAGTTGATGGCTCTTCGGCATTAGCTGACCTCGAGCGTTATCGTTGGTCTGCGTGCACACGGTACTGACACATGGGCCCTAAATAGATAAGAGAAAGAAAAGAGTACTAAAGCATAAATGAACATAACCGGATCATGCATAGTTCACTATCCGCATTAGTTCGCTATGCTTTCAACTACAGTAAGATACATGCATTTACATGAAGTAATCTGTATGCATATGGTATGTAAAGTTTATATGCTATGACATGATATGTGATGATATGGTATATGCTAAGTGGTATATGTGACTATCTTGCATGCTTATGCATTTTTAAGTATGTATTATGTTTAAACATGTTTTACGGTTAACATGTTGTACTTACTGGGCGTAAAGCTCACGGAGTGTGTTCAAGCTATAGGTAAGTGTCTTATGGCATAAGCCATGATGGGCAATGACGGCGGCGGAGGCAGATGTGAGGCGAGGTTATGGAAACCATACGAGTTTAACTTCCGCACAGTTTAAGTAAACAGTATTTTGAACAGTAATAGTACAGTACCAGTAAATGATACTTTTAAATAGTAACTGTTAAATAGTATTTTTGAATAGTAATGGTTACACAATATTCTTGAATAGTAATAGTTGAATAGCATTTTCGAATAGCACCCGATTGATACTATTTAAAAATACTATTCCACAAAATCAACAGTATAAGTATGTTTGCAAGATTAAATTTATTATGTTTCAAATTCCACTTTTAATAATACATGTACATGAACAGTAAATACGTAAGTAATTTAAAAAAAAAAATTTCTTCTAAAATTGGGGTAATCTATTAAAGATATTTTAAGTAAGCAATATTCAATTGCAAGAAAGTATAAGTAAAAGTAAAGAAACAGTAGTTTTACAGTGATGGTTTGGGCCGCATAGGGCACGGGGCGTCACAAATACACATTTACTTCACTTAATAATTCAATACTTTTAAATTTCGTTTGTGGTACACGGCCTAAAACACACCCATGTCCCAACCCGTGTACTTCTCGGGTTTACTCTACACGGCCATGTTATTTTCTATCTTAGTTACACGGCTTGATACACGCCCGTGTTCAAGCCCGTGTACCTCTCGGGTTGAAAAATTCTTTATGTACACGACCGTGCATTTTTTCTACATGCCTGTGTTCTTCGAAATTTTTAGATTTTTAACTCTAAAGCCTTCATTTTGAGTCTTAGAATTTTATCTAAGTTATTCTAGGTCTTTTAGGGTCCTTTCCGAGCCTTTTCAGAAATTTTTGGTCAAAATGACCATTTTACCCCTAATCGGTCTCGGGATCGTAACTGTTCCGTTCTATTATTTTTTTCAAATCTTCTAAGTCTAATTATTTTAAAATTATATTCCCTAGGTTTCTGTATTATTTTACAATTCAAATTGCTGTAAAATCTCAATCTCATTTTTCCCGGCCCTCAGTTACTATTCATTCATCACCTAGGGTCGTTTTTTCATTTTTCGAGCGTTTTGGAGCCTCTAATGGCCCTTTCACTACTCATTAAACATTATTTATCCCGTCCCCGACCCTCGGTCCTCGAGAGGCTCGGGTTTCCTATCCCGACCTATATTTTTCCCTCGTTTCCCAAAATACCCCTAACATGAATTTTTTTCTTATTTTAGGCATTTTAGTCTTTTAGGGTCGGTTTACTATTCCTTTTGGGTTGGTTTTCCATTTCTAACCCTAATTCACCAAGGGGTCTCGGTTTCCTTCCCAAGTCCAATATTTTTACCCCTCGTTTCCTGAAATGCCCTTAAGCCGATTTTAGAAATTTCGGCAGCATTTCTGCTTATATTTTAAGGTTTCCCGGTGTTAGGTATGCCTCAGAGCCTTTGTACCTGCCACGTACTATACCAGAGGCCTATTTTATACAAAGTTTCCAAACTTTATATAAAAATTTTCCACATGATTCAATATTCAGAAACCAACACAAACCACAACATTTTTCTTTCAACTTAGCCTCGGTTTACTAGTTAATCACATCAAATAATTTTTCATCACATCACATCATTCTTAGGTTTTCTAATGTACAAAACAACATCAAAAACCTAACAAGACATGCATTCTAACCCTAGCATAGCCACGGACTTTTATGCATAAACACATAGAAAATTTCATTTTCTTTCCTAAGGTTTTTATCAACATTCTTCAACATTAAAAATTTTTCATTTCTTAATGTTCATGCCCACGGTTTTAGCAAGAAAATTACATCAAAATTTTCTTGTTTCCTTATTCCAATTCATACTTAATTCAACACATAATTGAATGAACATAATTACTAAATAAAAACACCAAAACTCATGCATTTTTCACACCTTGAAACCACGGTTTTTCAAGAGAAACATGCAAAATTTTACTTGTTTCTATACCCTAATTCATGCTTTAATTTCTACAACACCAAACAAATCAAAACATCATCTCATCATCAACAAAATAACAATTTTTTTCCATTGTTTTCACACTCTCATACCCACGGATTTTCTAAGGAAAATCAAAGGGAAAAGCTTCAATTTTGAAGCTTACCTTCATTAGTTGATGACTTGAAATTGGAAATGCAATGTAAGCTAGGTTTGGTGCGAAATTGAAAATAAAATTTTGGCTTTCAAAGGGGGAGAAGGCCATGGTTTTCGCTGAATAAAAAGGGCAAGTGTTTGGTTGGTTTTTTTCATTTTTTTGCTTAAATTTTGATGTTTATTTATAGGCAAAAACCAAGGGCTTGTTTGCAATTTTTTCCCAACAATTTCCTAATTGTTCAAGGACTAAAAAGTAAGGATTTTGGGGTAAAAATCAAAATTTTTTCTTCTTCCTTTCCAAGTGGCTAAATGGCCTTTTATAAAAATTTTTCAATGGCTTTTTGGCATAATCTAGGCCACTGATCATAAAGTAACCTAACCTAAACCATACACCTTTCAAAATTACTTTCCTAATTAAGGAAAGTAATTTTTGTTTATGACATAATCATGGTGATGTCATCCTACTATTCATATTAATTCACTAATTAATTCATGATCAATTTTTGATCGAAATCCGATCCGAACGGAACTTCACCGAAATTGCGTAGGCGAGTTCTCGACACCTCCGGTGCGATCGGTTTGCCTTATTTTGCTTCCGTTTGATCAAAATTCTCTACTGTAAATTTCTATTGTTTTAGTACATTTCAATGACTCTCTAGGGTTTTCAGCTCTGATTTCGAACCGTCTCACCCAATTATGTCCGGTAAGATTTTTTATCCCCGAACTCACACACTTTAACACTGCCAGAACATTTTTACACTATTCACAACAGTATTAAAACATAACTTTTTCATATTTTATTCATTAAAATTGTTATATATATACAACTTTAACCTACTCCGAGAATCCAAAATTCTCGGTTATCACAGGGGCTGCCCGGCACATGTACTGGATGGGGATGCGAAGAAGTTGGAACCAAGATCAGAATTGTGCATGTTTGTAGGGTATCCAAAGGGAACTAAAGGAGGTCTGTTCTATAACCCGAAGGAACAAAAAGTCATTGTCTCAACCCATGCAACATTCTTGGAGGAATGTCACATGAATGACTTTAAGCCTCGAAGCAGAGGAGCTATCGGGTGAAAGAACTACTCCAAAGATTTCGGTCTTGGATGCAATTCTGAGTTCCGGTGAAGGACCTGCAGACGATCAACAATTTAGGGTACCTCGTTGTAGTGGAAGGATTTCGAAGAAACCTAATTTCTTTATGTATGATGCTGAGGTATACCAGGCCGAGGCTCATGAGCATGAGGATGATCCGGTCACCTATGATGAAGCTATAAATGATGTTGATTCTAAATCTTGGAAACAGGCTATGAACAATGAGATGGATTCTATGAAATCCAACTCTGTTTGGGAACTTGTAGATTTGCCACATGGGATAAAACCCATTGGATGTAAATGGGTTACAAAAGAAAGAAGGATGCGGAAGGGAGAGTGGAAACTTTCAAAGCTAGACTAGTTGCAAAGGGGTACATGTAAAAGGCTGGAATCGATTACGATGAACCCTTTCGCCTGTTGCTATGCTAAAGTCTATCCGTATCCTTCTATACATTGCTGCAGCTCTCGATTACGAGATCTGGCAAATGGATGTCAAGACGGCATTCTTGAATGGCCATCTTAAAGAGTGTATTCTATGATACAGCCCGAAGGGTTCGTAGCAAAAGGCTAAGAAAGGAAAGTCTGCAAGTTGCTTAGATTCATTTATGGATTAAAGCAAGCATCCCGCTCATGTAACCAGAGATTTGATCAAGCGATCAAGACTTTCGGTTTTCAGCAGAACGTTGATGAACCCTATGTTTATAAACATATTAAGGATGGAAAAGTGGTCTTTCTGATACTCTATGTCGATGATATACTACTCATTAGGAATGATATAGGGAACTTATCATCGGTCAAGCTATGGTTACACCAACAGTTTGACATGAAGCACTTAGGAGAAGCTAATTATGTTCTAGGCATTCGTCTCTTCAGAGATCGAAAGAACAAAATGACAGCGTTATCCCAAGCTTCATACATAGATAAAATAATTGACAAAAATGTAATGCAAGAGATGAAGAAAGGTACACAACCTTCTATTGCCTGTCTAACTCTTTCATTGGATGACTGTCCCAAGACATCAGGAGAAAGAGAGCGTATGAGTAAGGTCCCTTATGCATCCGCTGTGGGTAGCCTTATGTATGCTATGCTTTGCACTCACCCAGACATATGTTTTGCAGTAGGTATGGTGAGTTGATATCAAGTGAATCCTGGAACCAAGCACTGGCAAGCAGTAAAGCATATACTTAAGTATCTTAAGAGAGCGAGGGATTATATGCTGGTGTATTCTAGAGGGGACCTAACACCAGTAGGATACATGGACTGAGTCTTCCAGACTTGCAAGGATTCGAGGAAGTCGACATTAGAGGGCGTGTGGAGACAGGATTAGTGGATGTATGTAAGATCGCTTCTAAGGACAACATTACCGATCCCTTTACTAAGACTTTGGTGGCTAGAAGCTTTGAGAGGCACGTAGAGGCGATGGGGATGCGTAACATGGCACATCTACTGGGTTAGGACAAGTGGGAGATTGTTAGGAAATGCCCTAAGCATAGGAGACATTTTGATGTATTTATTTTGAACTGGATAACAAAATTATATATAGAGGTTATCCATTACATTGCTATCTGTCCTCATTTTATTTACATGTTAAAGTAAAGGTAAGCAAATATGGCTCCCTGACTGCTTATGTTAAACTGTTAGAACGTTGTATGCAATGGACTTTTGTATGCGAGAAGACAATGTTCTAAAGTAAGTGGTCTAAACTATGGTCTGTAGTCAATGGGGTTAGACCGAGCATCTAACTCATGTTAAGACTATTATGTTGTCTAATGCCTTGGAGGGGACAGTTTGTCTTGACTGTCTAGAGCATAGACTCCCAAGTAGAGACATAGATATGTTGCTTGGTGGTGACATATTAGACCAGGACTAAAGCGTGATTGATCTACGAAGTCCGCTTTGAGTGGATCGATCTGCTTTTGACGTTCATTATGCAGTAACCTTAATCCTGAAAAGATGGATAGGTTCATGTAGATGACTTGTGTACTTTGATGTTCCAATGGCTAAAGCGTCTTAGAGGTAGTAAGCTTATAGACCGGTTCGTTGGGTGCATAAGTTGTATACGATGGTGAATGACTTCTTATTCACATATGGTGAATAATCATTTTCTTATTCGAAAGTATAATGGAACTTTAAGATAGCTTGATCAGTAGGATTGAACAGACTTTAACCTAAGGCTGATCATGGATATCATATGAGGGTTCTGCATATATGACAAGGTCATTGGACAATAGCTCGTCACAAGCTTTCGTAATGCAGTATATAATTGGGAGTTCAGTTTCAGGTTTACAGTGGTGTGACTCTGAAATTAGTGATCATGTGATTGAGTTGTTCGGTACAGAATGATGATCATATGGATTCATGGGGGCCCAATTATATATGGCTAATTGTTCCCTCTACTAGCTCCACATAATTCCTTAACCATTGGCAAATTGGTCTGTGTATGCTTGTTGGCTAGTTGATTATGCATGGATGGTGTTGACATGGGATTAGGATGGTGGACAAGATTCTCTGCGGTTGAATTTAGATTTTGTTTTGGATAATAGAGCACACAATTATTCGAACTCCAAATAAAGTTACCATGATTTTATTTTAGATTGGATTGGAGTTGTAAAAAATTATCCATGAGAACAAGAATTTGAAATACAACTGTTTGTGGTTTTTGAAATTTGAATTTTGAAATTTGAAATTTGAAATTTGAATTTGAAATTTGAATTTGAAATTTGAAATTTGAAATGTGAAATTTGAATTTTGAAATTTGAAATTTGAAATTCAAATTTTGAATCACAGTCCAAGTGGAATTCGAATTCTTTGTGGATAATTCCACAAGTCTAGAATTTGAATTTGGGTTGTATTATGAAAAGGAAAATCTTGTTTGAATCCTACTTGAATTTTGAATCCAAATCCTAACTAACTTGGTCGAAAATTTTAAGGAAAATCCTCATGGAATTTTTAGATTTTTTATGGATAAGGTTCATGGAAAAATTCAAGTTTAAATCCCAGTTGAATTTGGATTCTCTCCTCCCTATTTGTGGCCGAAATTATTGGGTGTATCTTCAAGGAGATTTTTCGGTTTTAATAGGATAAGGATGAGATAAAATTCAAGCTAAAAAATCCTATTTGGATTTTGATTCTCCTCACACTTTAATGACCGAATCTAGTTGTGTTTTTGACACAAAAAGGAATCGGTTTTTGTGAGGGAATGAGGAGATAAAATTCAAGTTAAAATCCTGTTTAGATTTGGATTGTATAATCACAAAAGAATGGATGAATTTTTGTTGGATAATGCCATAAAAATTCAGATTTTTTATGAGTAGATAAGGGAGAAAATCTTCTCCTAATCCAATTCGAATTCAGAGGATCACCTCATCCAAGTCTATAAACAGAGGTCTTGCCACTCCCATTCTCTCAGACCACAGACTCTCAGGTGAGCAGGCTTATTGTTGCACAACTCACCGTGACAATAAGTTCTTTAGAGATCTAGGTGATTGGAAGAAGACTAGCAGTGCTAGCATACCGATTGAGGTTCAGAGTGCCCACACACTCAGCCATTCGAGAATTGGAGAATAGTAGAGAAGGCTAGTTGGTTAAAGCCCCCCGGTCATTCTCTTCTTGCAAGATTGGCATCCTTGAGGCATGAGTTTAAATTGTTGTTGGTTTATTGTATATGGCATCATGAGATATTTAACGATCTTGAAAAATTTTTATTGTTCCGCTGCACCACACTGATACATTTTATCGATTTTATTTCCTACATCCCAAGTAGAGACATAGATATGTTGCTTGGTGGTGACATATTAGACCGGGACTAAAGCGTGATTGATCTACATAGTCCGATGTGAGTGGATCAATCTACTTTTGACGTTCATTGTGCAGTAACCTTAATCCTGAGTGAATGAACAGCTTCATGTAAATGACTTGTGTACTCTTATGTTCCAATGGCTAAAGCATCTCAGAGGTAGTAAGCTTATAGACCGGATCGTTAGGTGCATGACTTGTATATGATGAAGGGTTTGTTTACAAATATCGGAATCATAGCTGTAATAAGGAGTTAAGGGTATCCTCTTAAAGGCATTATACTAGATGTGAAAATGGACAGGGCCTTGGGTCATCTGTTGGGCGGATGACTTCTTATTCACATACGGTGAATGATCATTTTCTTATTCGGAAGTATAATGGAACTTTAAGATAGCCTGATCAGTAGGATTGAACGGACTTTAACCTAAGGCTAATCACGGATATCATATGAGGGTTCTGCATATATGACCAGGTCATTGGACAATAGCTCGTCACAAACTTTCGTAATACGGTATATAATTGGGAGTTCAGTTTCAGGTTTATAGTGGTGTGACTCTGAAATTAGTGATCATGTGATTGAGTTGGTAGGTACAGAATGATGGTCATATGGATTCATGGGAGCCCGATTATATATGTTCAATTGGTCCCTCTACTAGCTCCACATAATTCCTTAACCATTGGCAAGTTGATTTATGTATGCTTGTTGGCTAGTTGATGATGCATGGGTGGTGTTGACATAGGATTAGGATAGTAGACAAGATTCCCTCCGGTTGAATTCAGATTTTGTTTTGGATAATAGAGTACACTATTATTCGAACTCCAAATAAAGTTGCCATGATTTTGTTTGAGATTGGATTGGAGTTGTAGAAAATTATCCATGAGAACAAGAATTTGAAATACAACTGTTTGTGGTTTTTCAAATTTGAATTCGAAATTTGAATTTGAAATTTAAATTTGAAATTCGAATTTGAAATTTGAATTTGAAATGTAAATTTGAAATTTGAAATTTGAATTTGAATTTTGAATTTTGAAATTTGAAATTCAAATTTTGAATCACAGTGCAAGTGGAATTCAAATTCTTTGTGGATAATTCCACAAGGCTAGAATTCCAATTTGAGTTTGATTATGAAAAGGAAAATCTTGTTTGAATCCTACTTGAATTTTGAATCCAAATCCTGACTAACTTGGTCGAAAATTTTGAGGAAAATCCTCGTGGAATTTTCAGATTTTTTGTGGATAAGGATCAGGGAAAAATTCAAGTTTCAATCCCTGTTGAATTTTGATTCTCTCCTCCCTATTCATGGCCGAAATTATTGAGTGTATCTTTAAGATGATTTTTCAGTTTTAATAGGATAAGGATGAGATAAAATTCAAGCTAGAAAATCCTATTTGGATTTTGATTCTCTTCACACTTTAATGACTGAATCTAGTCGTGTTTTTGGCACAAAGGGGAATCGATTTTTGTGAGGGAATGAGGAGATAAAATTCAAGTTAAAATCCTGTTTAGATTTAGATTGGATAATCACAAAAGAATGGACGAATTTTGGTTGCATAATGCCATAAAAATTCAGATTTTTTATGAGTGGATAACGGAGAAAATCTTCTCCTAATCCAATTCAATTCAGAGGATCACCTCATGCAAGTCTACAAATAGAGGTCCTACCACTCTAGTTCTCTCAGACCATAGAATCTCAAGTGAGCAGGCTTATTGTTGCACAACTCACCGTGATAATAAGTTCTTTAGAGATCTGGGTTGTCGGAAGAAGACTAGCAGTGCTAACATACCAATCGAGGTTCAGAGTGCCCACACACTCAGCCATTTAGGAATTGGAGAATAGTAGAGAAGGCTAGTTGGTTGAAGCCCTCCGATCATTTTCTTCCTGCAGATTGGTGTCCTTGAGGTATGAGTTTAAATTGTTGTTGGTTTATTATATATGGCATCATGAGATATTTAACGATCTTGAAAAATTTTTATTGTTCTGCTACACCACTCTGATACGTTTTATCGATTTATTTCCTATAATTAATATCAGAGCCATCTCATGACTATGCCATGTACATAAATTAGACAATTAATAAGTTTTTTTTTTACTTATGTATGGATTTGATATTTAGAGAGTGGCATTCTAGGATTCCTTTATTTTGTTATCGTGGATTATGTATGTAGTATGTGGTTATTTTAATTTTCTGAATTATTATAAGTATGCTTGTTTTTTGCCAGTTATGGTTCCTTAGAATTTAGAAAATTATATCCAGGATTTTTTATGTAACCATGAGAGCAGTTTATTAACACTATAATTTTCCCATGGATTTTAATTTTTGTCTCTTAGAATTATTATGATTTGAGTTTTTTGTGCATCAGAAACGGTTTAGGAAATTTTATGTAATTATTCTTGGAGGAGATTGAAATTTGAAGACCGTAATTTATTTTTCCCAAAAGTTAAATTTAATTTAAAGGTTGAAATTTTGATTGTGTGGAAAATTTGAATTTAATTAGAATTCAAATTAATTTTTGGAGATCCTAATGGGTAAATTAGAATATGGCACGAAAATCGAGGACTGCCCCTTGGGATGGACCATCAGCCGTGATGGGGCTGCAGCCCCTGCCCTTGGGCCAGATAGGGCTGTGGCAGCCCCTACCCACGGCTATACCCCATGGCCACAAGCTTTGCCAGGGGTGGCCATGGCCCACCCAAGGGCCGGCCAGCCCTTAAGCGTGCAGCCCATGGCTGCAGGTGTTGCCTACAGCTTGGCAGGCTAATGTGCCCACCCGGGCATGTAGCCCAGTGCCTGTAGCAGGTTGGACTGCACTCGGCTGTGGTCATGGGTTGCCAGCCCCCCTGGGGGCTGGGGACTGCCCACGACGGCTACCGGCCTCCCGGCCGTGGGACCGCTGGTTTGAAAATTGAAAAATTTTGATTTTTAAATTTGAGATTTAATTTTAAATCATGTTTAAAAATATATAATTGAAAATTTTAAATTTTTGAAATTACGTATTATTACACATGATATTTAAAATTATTTAAAAATTTGAATTTGAAATTTAAATTTGAAATTCGAATTTGGAATTTGAACTTGAAATTTAAATTTTTGGAATTTAAATTTTTAAATGATTCTTGGGATGAGAAATAAATGGAGAGGCTACATAAAGATGGACGCAAGAAGATGGAACAAAATTCAAGACCCAAAGAATACTTTGGATAGAATTTTGTAATCTTTATTTTCTTTGTTCTAGGATGGAACCATGGCTTGGTTATTATTCTATCAATTATTTTTCTATGATATGTCATGGATGTATAAATATGTGTTGATGGATGTTTTATATGCATATTTGATAACATGTCATATAGGACAGGTGAGTGCTGCTCATACTATATTGATCATACATATTTGTCAAAACTTGCATGTTTTTCAAAATATTGAGTGGGAGAGGGTTTTAAACAAAACCCACGGCCTCCATTGTTGATCCATATGTGAAAGCATGGTAACGCCTCGTGTCAGTTCTGCCCTGACCACACCCCTCGGTAGGTGTTTACCGCCGTCGGTATACTAGGTTGGATCTCTTATGCGGAAAACGTGTTCGGGTACAATCCTATTCATGACTACCCCTCGGTGGCTTGGTAGGATGTGGATTGGGTTACGTAAACAATAGTTATATACTCAAGACTCGTTTAGTTATTAACCTTCCCTAGAAGCTTTGTTAACTAAATTGGTGGCCAAAATAAGTGGTTATTAATATATGTCTTAACCTTGGAGGATTTAAGGCAACATATATTAGTTGGACGGGGTCCATGTTCCAGCTATTTGTCTCATGACCACCCCTCAGTGGCTTAGGGCAATAGGTGTTGAGAATTACCGTTACAATGCTACATGTTTTTCCAAGTTTCATGTAGGAACATACTTGTATGTTTTATTTGCTTAATTATCTATATATTTCCTTGGGCTTTGTAATGATGTCTAGTATAATTTTATTTCAGCTCAAAATGTCACCGATACCCCTCATTTCAACACTTACTGAAAATAAGCTGAATGGTGATAATTATAAAGACTTGAAAAGAAATCTACTGATAGTTCTCAGCTGCAAGAGCCACAAGTTCATGCTGGACGAATCATGCCCACCTGGGCCCAAACCTGACACACCGCTTGAGGAAGTCCCGGTTGCCTATAATCGTTGGAGAGAAACCAGTGAGATAGCTTGGTGCTATATACTTGCTAGCATGACGAGTGCTTTACAAAAGCAGCATGAGACTTATCAAGTTGCTAGAGAGATCATGGAAAATCTGAAGCACATGTTCGGAGGCCAAGAAAACTTGGCTCGACAGTCTGCTATCACCAGTATTATGAACTCCAGGCAAAAGGCGGGTACTCCGGTGAAACACCATAAGATCACTCTAATAGGATTCTTCACTGAGGCTGCCTAAAATAGTGCTGAGTTGGACTACATTACCCAGATCAAAATGGTGTTTAAAACTCTATCGAAGGATTTTGTAGGGTTAAAGGCCACATATAATCTGGCGACAAGGGAGTTAGGACTCACCAAGCTCATGAAGCAACTCCAAGCTTATGTGCGGATTATCAAGGATGGGGATGCGGTTCAACCCAAGGGAGAAGCTAATTTGGCAGAATCTTCCAAACCCTCACGGAAGAGGAAGAGGCCAAATAAGAAGCAGGCAGCTTCTAGTTCTTCTAATCCTCCTGTCTCGGATGGGAAGAAGAATAAGAAGAACAAGAAGCCCAAGGTCCCTTAAAAGTTGAAGTGCTTCCATTGTAGGAAGGTAGGTCATTTTAAGAAGGCTTGCTGGGAATTCCTAGCCGCCAAGGGCAAGAAAGGTAAGGAACTTCACTATTTAGAAGCATGTTTGGTAGAAGAATCGAAAGACACTTAGGTCATTGATTCGGGTGCCATTAATCATGTTTATGTTTCTAAGCAGGGGTTCGTGGAAACGAGAAGTCTACATGATAGGAGCCTCTCAGTGCGGACTGGAGACGGCAGTTTGGTGGTGGCTGAGGCAGTGGGAGACATTTATCTTTACTTTGATGAATTTAAGTTTATTTTATTGAAAGACTATTTTTATGTTCCCAATTTTAGGAGGAACCTTATATCGGTAGCATGTTTAATAAATGATTCTTATTCAGTTTCTTTTAATAAAAGAGTTGATATTCATAGAAATAAGTCTTTTATCTGTTCTAGATGGATGGATGAAAACTTATATTTGATCAAACCAAAGATGTACTCACTGCATGACACCGAATTAATAGATAATTCTAAGAGGTTGAATGTTTCTCACTCTAACAAGGCGTATCTTTGGCATTTAAGACCTGGTCATATTAATTAGGATAGGATTCAAAGGTTGGCGAAAGATGGTCCTCTAGAATATGATGAGGAGGTGCGTCTTCCTCAATGTGAGTCTTGTCTTGAGGGTAAGATGACTAAGAGGTCTTTTAGAGCTAAGGGTACTAGGGCACAGAAGCTCTTAGAAATTATGCATACTGACGTATGTGGCCCCATGAACGTCATAGCACGAGGAGGGTTTGAGTATTATGTCTCCTTTATAGATGATTACTCGAGGTATGGATATGTGTATCTGATGCACCGCAAGAGTGAAACCTTTGATAAGTTCAAAAAGTATCATGCATAAGTGGAAAAGCAATTGGATAAATCCATAAAGGCACTTCGATCTAATTGAGGTGGTGAATACCCCTCCAATGAATTTTTAGGATATCTTGTAGAGAATGGGATATTATCCCAATTGACTGTACCTGGTACTCTACAACAGAATGGTGTAGCCGAAAGGAGAAACAGGACCTTGTTGGATATGGTACGTCTATGATGAGTTATTCAACGCCGCTATTATCATTTTGGGGATATGCTTTACAAACGACATGCTATATTCTGAACCAGGTTCCAAGCAAATCAATTCCCAGAACTCCGTATGAATTGTGGCGTGGCAGGAAGCCTTCCCTTGGACATATGAGAATATGGGGCTGCCTAGCACATGTATAGGTTGGGGATGTGAAGAAGTTGGAACCAAGATCAGAATTATGCATGTTTGTAGGGTATCATAAGGGAACTAAGAGAGGTCTGTTCTATAACCCGAAGGAACAAAAAGTCATTGTTTCAACCCATACGACATTCTTGGAAGAAAGTTACATGAATGACTTTAAGCCTTGAAGCAAAGTGGTGCTAGAGGAGTTATTGGGTGAAAGAACTGCTCTACAGGTTTCAGTCTTGGATGCAAGTCCGAGTTCCGATAAAAGACCTGCAGACGATCAACAATTTGAGGTGCCTCGTCGTAGTGGGAGGGTTTCGAAGAAATCTAATTTCTTCACGTATGATGCTGAGGTATACCAGGCCGAGGCTCATGAGCATGAGGATGATCCAGTCACTTATGATGAAGCTATAAATGATGTTGATTCTAAATCTTGGAAACAGGCTATGAACAATGAGATGGATTCTATGAAATCCAACTATGTTTGGGAACTTGTAGATCTACCAGATGGGATAAAACCCATTGGATGCAAGTGGATGTTAGGAAATGCCCTAAGCATTAGAGACATTTTGATGTATTTATTTTGAATTGGATAACAAAATTATATATAGAGGTTATTCATTACATTGCTATCTGTCCTCATCTTATTTACATGTTAAAGTAAATGTAAGAAAATATGGCTCCCTGACTACTTATGTTAAACTGTTAGA
The DNA here is from genome assembly GCA_035233585.1 of Antiaris toxicaria. Lineage (NCBI taxonomy): Eukaryota > Viridiplantae > Streptophyta > Magnoliopsida > Rosales > Moraceae > Antiaris > Antiaris toxicaria. The sequence goes on along the minus strand of CP141154.1, from coordinate 59,925,715 downwards.
ACGTTGCATGCAATGGACTTTTGTATGTGAGAAGACAATGTTCTAAAGTTATCGGTCTAAACTATGGTCTGCAGTCTATGGGGTTAGACCGAGCATCTAACTCATGTTAAGACTATTATGTTGTCTAAAGCCTTAGAGGGGACGGTTTGTCATGACTGTCTGGAGCTGGACTCCCAAGTAGAGACATAGATATGTTGCTTGGTGGTGACATATTAGACCGGGACTAAAGCGTAATTGATCTACGAAGTCCACTTTGAGTGGATCGATCTACTTTTGACGTTCATTATGCAGTGACCTTAATCATGAGTAAAAGGACAGCTTCATGTATATGACTTGTGTACTTTGATGTTCCAATGGCTAAAGCATCTCAGAGATAGTAAGCTTATAGACAGGTTCGTTGGGTGCATGACTTGTATACGGTGAAGAGTTCGTTTATAGATATCGGAATCATAACTCTAATGAGGAGTTAAGGGTATCCTCTTAAAGGCATTATACTGAATGTGAAAATGGACAAGGCCTTAGGTCGTCTGCGGGTGGATGACTTCTTATTCACACATGGTGAATAATCATTTTCTTTATTCAGTAGTATAATGGAACTTTAAGATAGCCTGATCAGTAGGATTAAACAGACTTTGGCCTAAGGCTGATCATGGATATCATATGAGGGTTCTGCATACATGACAAGGTCATTGGATGATAGCTTGTCACAGGCTTACGTAATACGGTATATAATTGGGAGTTCAGTTTCAGGTTTATAGTGGTGTGACTCTGAAACTAGTGATCATATGATTGAGTTGTTTGGAAAAAGAATGATGATCATATGGATTTGCGGGAGCCCGATTATATATGTCCAATCAGTCCCTCTACTAGCTCCACATAATTCCTTAACGTTTGGCAAATTGATTTGTGTATGCTATCGGCTAGTTTATTATGCATGGATGGTGATGACAAAGGATTAGGATGCTAGACAAGATTCTCTCTGGTTGGATTCAGATTCTGTTTTGGATAATAGAGTACACAATTATTCGAACTCCAAATAAAGTTGCCATGATTTTATTTGAGATTGGATTGGAGTTGTAGAAAATTATCCATGAGAACAAGAATTTGAAACACAACTGTTTTTATGGATTTTGAAATTTGAATTTTGAAATTTGAATTTTGAATTTTGAAATTTGAAATTTGAAATTCGAATTTGAAATTCGAATTTGAAATTCGAATTTGAAATTTGAATTTGAAATTTAAATTTGAAATTTGAAATTTGAAATTTGAATTTGAAATTCGAATTTAAAATTTGAAATTCAAATTTTGAATCACAGTACAAGTAGGATTCAAATTTGTTGTGGAAAATCCACACGGTTTGAAATTCGCATTTGAGTTGGATATGGAAAGGATAATCTTGTTAGAATCCTACTTGAATTTTGAATCCAAATCCTAACTAATGATGGATGAAATTTTGAGGATTATCCTCAATGGATTTTCGGTTTTTATGGATAAGGTTCAAGGGAAAAATTCAAGTTTTAATCCCAGTTGAATTTGGATTCTCTCCTCCCTAGAAAGTGGCCGAAATTTTGGAGCATATCTCCTAGGAAAATTTGGTTATTTTGGATAAGGATGAGATAAGATTCAAGCTTGAAAATCCTAGTGGAATTTTGATTCTCCCTTATCCTAAATGTGGCCGAATTTTTGGAGGAGATTTTCTCCTAGGAAATTTCAGATTTTTTGGTTGAAAAAGAGAGATAAAATTCTAGTTAAAATCTTGTTTAGATTTGGATTGGATTTATCCTAAATGGCTGAATTTTATTGTTGGGATTTTCCCTTGGAAAATTCAGATTTTATGGTTATGGATAAGGGAGAATATCTTTTCCTAATCCAATTCAAATTCAGAGAATCACCTCATGCAGGTCTATAAATAGAGGTCCTGCCATGCCAGTTCTCTCAGACCACAGACTCTCAGGTGAGCAGGCTTATTGTTGAACAGCTCATCGTGACAATAAGTTCTTTAGAGATCTGGGTGGTCGGAAGAAGACTAGCAGTGCTAGCATACCGATCGAGTTTCAAAGTGCCCACACACTCAGCCATTCGGGAATTGGAGAATAGTAGAGAAGGCTAGTTGGTTGAAGCCTCTGGTCATTCTCCTCCTGCAAGATTGGCATCCTTGAGGTATGAGTTTTAATTGTTGTTGGTTTATTGTATATGGCATCATGAGATATTTAACGATCTAAAAATTTTTATTGTTCCGCTGCGCCACTCTGATACGTTTTTACCGATTTAATTTCCTACAATTGGTATCAGAGCTATCTCATGACTATGCCATGTACATAAATTAGACAATTACTTAGTCTTTTTATTTATGTATGGATTTGATATTTAGAGAGTGGCATTCTGGGGTTCCTTTATGTTGTTATCATGGATTATGTATAATGTATGTGGTTATTTTAATTTTCTGAATTATTATAAGCATGCTTATTTATGCCAGTTATAGTTCCTTAGAATTTAGAAAAATTGTATCTAGGAATTTTTTATGTAACTATGAGGGCAGTTTATTAACACTATAATTTTCCCATGTAACTAATAGGTAAATTGGAATATGGCACGAAAATCGAGACATGACCCCTCGGGATAGGCCGACGGGCCTTGGTGGTTCTACAGCCCCTGCCCTCGGGCAGGATGGGGCTGCGGCAGCCCCTCTACAGGCCATAACCACCCACGGCCGCAGGCTTGGCCTACAGCTGAGGGTGGCCGTGGCCTACCCAAGGCTGGCCGCAGCCTGGGCGTGCAGCCTAAGGCTCCTGCCGGCTGTTGCGCCCAGCCTGGGTGTGCAGCCTGGCGCTGCAGGCTTGGCTTGCAGCCTGGCAAGGCTGCACATGGGCGGCCATGGGCTACCAGGCCCCCCGGGGCTGGTGGCTGCCCACGGTGGCTGACGCCTCCGGGGGCGGTGGTGCGACGGTTTAAAAAGATCGAAAAATTTTGATTATTAAATTTGAGATTTAATTTTAAATCATGTTTAAAAATATGTAATTGAAAATTTGATATTTTTGAAATTACATATTATTACACATGATGTTTAAAATTGTTTAAAGTTTGAATTTGAAATTTAAATTTGAAATTTGAATTTGGAATTTGAATTTCAAATTTAAATTTTTAGAGATTTAAATTTTAAATGATTCTTGGGATAAGAAATAAATGGAGATGCTACATAAAGATGGATACAAGAAGATGGAACAAAATTCAAGACCCGAAGAATGCTTTGTATGGAATTTTGTAATCTTTATTTTCTTTGTTCTAGGATGGAATCATGGCTTGGTTATTCTGTCAATTATTTTTCTGTGATATGTCATGGATGTATAAATATGTATTGATGGATGTTTTATATGCATATTTGATAACATGTCATATAGGATAGGTGAGTGCCGCTCATACTATATTGATCATACATAATTTGTCAAAACTTGCATGTTTTTCAAAATATTGAGTAGGAGAGGGTTTCAAACAAAACCCACGGCCTCCATTGTTGATCCGTATGTGAAAGCATAGTAATGTCTCGCGTCAGTTCTACCCTGAGCACACCCCTCGGTAGGTGTTTAGCACCGCTGGTATACTAGATTGGATCTCCTATGAGGAAAACGTGTTCGGGTACGATCCTATTCATGACTACCCCTCGATGGCTTGGTAGGACGTGGATCGAGCTGCGTAAACAATGGTTATACACTCAAGACTCGTTTATTTATTACCTTACCTAGAAGCTCTGTTAACTAAACTGGTGGCCAAACAAGCGGTTATTAATATATGTCTTAACCTTGGAGGATTTAAGGCAACATATATTAATTGGATGGGGTCCATGTTCCAGCTATTTGTTTTCATGACCACCCCTCAGTGGCTTGGGGTAATAGGTGCTAAGAATTACCGTTGCAATGCTATATGTTTTTCAAGTTTCATGTAGGAACATACTTTTATGTTTTATTTGCTAAATTATCTGTATATTTGCTTGGGCTTTGTAATGATGTCTAGTATAATATTATTTCAATTCAAAATGTCACCGACACCCCTCATTTCAATACTCACTAAGAATAAACTGAATGGCGATAGTTATAAAGATTGGAAAAGAAATCTGCTAATAGTTCTCAACTGTGAGAGACACAAGTTTGTACTGGACGAACCATGCCCACCAGGGCCAAAACCTGACACACCGCTTGAGGTGGTCCCGGTTGCCTATACTCATTGGAGAGAATCCAATGATATAGCTCGATGCTACATGCTTGCTAGCATGACGAGTGCTTTACAAAAGCAGCATGAGACTTATCAAGTTACTAGGGAGATCATGGATAATCTGGAGGACATGTTCGGAGGCCAAGAAAAATTGACTCGACAGTCCGCTATCACCAGTATTTTGAACTCTAAGCAGAAGGCGGGTACTCCGGTGAAGGACCATATGATCACTCTAATGGGATTCTTCACTGAGGCTGCTGAAAACAGTGCTGAGTTGGACTACAACACCCAGATCAAGATGGTGTTCAAAACTCTGTCTAAAGATTTTGTGGGGTTTAAAGCCGCATACAATCTGGTGACAAGGGAGTTAGGACTAACCGAGCTCATGAAGCAACTCCAGGCTTATGAGCAGATGATCAGGGATGGGGGTGCTGTCCAACCCAAAGGTGAGGCCAATTTGGCGGAATCTTCCAAACCCTCACGGAAGAGGAAGAGGCCAAATCAGAAGCAAGCGGCTTCCAGTTCTTCTAATCCTCCTGTCTCGGATGGGAAGAAGAAGAAGAAGAACAAGAAGCCCAAGGACCCTAAAAAGTCCAAGTGCTTCCGTTGTGGGAAGGTAGGTTACTTTAAGAAGGCTTGTCGGGAAATCCTAGCCCCCAAGGGCAAGGAAGGTAAGGAAGTTCACTACTTGGAAGCGTGTTTGGTGGAAGAATCGAAAGACACTTGGGTCATTGATTCAGGCGCCACTAATCATGTTTTTGTTTCTAAGCAGGGGTTCGTGGAAACGAGAAGTCTACATGATAGGAGCCTCTCGTTGCGAACTGGAAATGGCAGCTTGGTAGTGGCTAAGGCAGTGGGAGATATTTACCTTTATTTTGATCAATTTAGGTTTATTTTATTGAAAGACTGTTTTTATGTTCTTAATTTTAGGAGGAGCCTTATATCGGTAGCTTGTTTAATAAAGGATTCTTATTCAGTTTCTTTTAGTAAAAGAGTTGATATTCGTAGAAATAAGTCTTTTATCTGTTCTAGATGGATGGATGGAAACCTATATTTGATCAAACCAAAGATGTACTCACTGCTTGACACTGAATTAATATATAACTCTAAAAGGTTGAAAGTTTCTCACTCTAACAAGGCGTATCTTTGGCATTTAAGACTTGGTCATATTAATCAGGATAGGATTCAAAGATTGATGAAAGACGGTCCTCTGGAATCTCTGGAGGAGGTACGACTTCCCCAATGTGAGTCTTATCTAGAGGGTAAAATGACTAAGAGGTCTTTTGGAGCTAAGGGTATAAGGGCTCAGGAGCTCTTAGAAATTATGCACACTAACGTATGTGGCCCCATGAACGTCACAGCACGAGGAGGGTTAGAGTATTATGTCTCTTTTATAGATGATTACTCGAGGTATGGATATGTATATCTGATGCACCGCAAGAGCGAAACCTTTGACAAGTTCAAAGAGTATCGTGCGGAAGTGGAAAAGCAATTGGATAAATCCATAAAGACACTTCGATCTGATCGAGGTGGCGAATACCTCTCCAATGAATTTCTAGGACATCTTGTAGAGAACGGGATATTATCCCAATTGACTGCACCTGGTACTCCACAACAGAATGGTGTAGTCGAAAGGAGAAACAGGACCTTATTAGATATGGTACGGTCCAAGATGAGTTATTCAACACTGCCATTATCATTTTGGGGATATGCTTTACAAACGGCATGCTATATTCTGAACCAAGTTCCAAGAAAATCAATTCCCAGAACTCCGTATGAATTGTGGCATGGCAAGAAGCCCTCCCTTAGACATATGAGAATATGGGGCTGCCCGGCGCATGTACTGGATGGGGATGCGAAAAAGTTGGAACCAAGATCAGAATTGTGCATGTTTGTAGGGTATCCAAAAGGAACTAAAGGAGGTCTGTTCTTTAACCCGAAGAAACAAAAGGTCATTGTCTCAACCCATGTGACATTCTTGGAGGAATGTCACATGAATGACTTTAAGCCTCGAAGCAAAGTGGTGCTAGAGGAATTATCGGGTGAAAGAACTGCTCCACAGATTTCGGTCTTGGACGCAAGTCTGAGTTCCGGTGAAAGATCTGCAGACGATCAACAATTTAGGGTGCCTCGTCGTAGTGGGAGGGTTTCGAAGAAACCTAATTTCTTCATGTATGATGCTGAGGTATACCAGGCCGAAGATCATGAGCATGAGGATGATCCGGTTACCTATGATGAAGCTATAAATGATGTTGATTCTAAATCTTGGAAATAGGCTATGAACAATGAAATGGATTCTATGAAATCCAACTCTGTTTGGGAACTTGTAGATCTGCTGGATGGGTTAAAACCCGTTGGATGCAAGTAGGTACACAAAAGAAAAAAGGATGCGGAAGGGAGAGTGGAAACTTTCAAAACTAGACTGGTTGCAAAGGGATACACGCAAAAGACTGGAATCGATTACGATGAAACCTTTTTGCCTGTTGCTATGCTGAAGTCTATCCGTATTCTTCTGTCCATTGCTGCGGCTCTCAATTATGAGATCTGGCAAATGGATGTCAAGACGGCATTCTTGAATAGCCATCTTGAAGAGTGTATCTATGTGATACAGTCTGAAGGGTTCGTAGCGAAAGGCCAAGAAAGGAAAGTCTGCAAGTTGCTTAGATCCATTTATGGATTAAAGCAAGCATCCCGCTCATAGAACTAGAGGTTTGATCAAGCGATTAAGACATTTGGTTTTGAGCAGAACGCTGATGAACCCTGTGTTTATAAATGTATTGAGGATGGAAAAGTGGTCTTTCTGATACTCTATGTCGATGATATACTACTCATTGGGAATGATGTAGGGAACTTATCATCGGTCAAGCTTTGGTTACACCAATAGTTTGACATGAAGGACTTGGGAGAAGCTAATTATGTTCTAGGCATTCATCTCTTCAGAGATCGAAAGAACAAAATGATAGCGTTATCCCAAGCTTCATACATAGATAAAATAATTGACAAATATGCAATGCAAGAGGCAAAGAAAGGTTCACAACCTTCTATTACCGGTCTGACTCTTTCATTGGATGACTGTCCCAAGACATCGGAAGAAAGAGAGCATATGAGTAAGGTCCCTTATGCATCCGCTGTGGGTAGCCTTATGTACGCTATGCTTTACACTTGCCCGGATATATGTTTTGTAGTAGGTATGGTGAGTCGATATCAAGCAAATCCTGGAACCAAGCACTGGCAAGCAGTCAAGCATATACTCAAGTATCTTAAGAGAACGAGGGATTATATGCTGGTGTATTCTAGAGGGGACCTAACACCCGTATGATACACAGACTCAGACTTCCAGACTTGTAAGGATTCGAGGAAATCGACATCTTGATTAGTGTTTTTACTTGGAGGAGGCGCCATTGTGTGGAGGAGCATGAAGCAGGGCTGCACAACTGACTCTACTATGGAGGCTGAGTATGTGGTTGCGGCTGAGGCATCTAAAGAAGCGGTTTGGCTCCGCAAGTTCTTTAGAGACCTTGAGGTCATTCTGGGTGTTGACAAGCCTATCACACTTTACTGTGATAACACAGGGGCTATTGCCAACACAAGGGAATCTCGGCACCACAAGAGGACCAAGCACATCGATTGGAGATATCATATTATTAGAGGGCACGTGGAGACAGGACAAGTGAATGTATGTAAGATCGCGTCCGAGGACAACATCGCCGATCCCTTTACTAAGACTTTGGTGGTTAGAAGCTTTGAGAGGCACGTAGAGGCGATGGGGATGCGTAACATGGCACATCTGCTGGCTTAGGGCAAGTGGGAGATTGTTAGGTAATGCCCTAAGCATTAGAGACATTTTGATGTATTTATTTTGAACTGGATAATAAAATTATGTATAGAGGTTATTCATTACATTGCTATCTATCCTCATCTTATTTAAATGTTAAAGTAAATGTAAGCAAATATGGCTCCCTGATTGCTTGTGTTAAACTGTTAGAACGTTGCATGCAATAGACTTTTGTATGCGAGAAGACAATGTTCTAAAGTTAGCGGTCTGAACTATGGTCTGCAGTCTATGGGGTTAGACCGAGCATCTAACTCATGTTAAGACTATTATGTTGTCTAAAGCCTTTGAGGGGACGGTTTGTCTTGACTGTCTGGAGCTGGACTCCCAAGTAGAGACATAGATATGTTGCTTGGTGGTGACGTATTAGACTGGGACTAAAGCGTGATTGATCTACGAAGTTCACTTTGAGTGGATCGATCTGCTTTTGACGTTCATTATGCAGTGACCTTAATCCTGAGTAAAAGGACAGCTTCATGTATATGACTTGTGTACTTTGATGTTCCAATGGCTAAAGTGTCTCAGAGGTAGTAAGCTTATAGATCGGTTCGTTGGGTGCACGACTTGTATACGATGAAGGGTTCGTTTACAGATATCGGAATCATAGCTCTAATGAGGAGTTAAGGGTATCCTCTTAAAGGCATTATACCGAATGTGAAAATGGACAAGGCCTTGGGTCGTCTGCTTGGCAGATGACTTCTTATTCACATATGGTGAATAATCATTTTCTTTATTCAGTAGTATAATGGAACTTTAAGATAGCCTGATCAGTAGGATTAAACGGACTTTGGCCTAAGGCTGATCATGGATATCATATGAGGGTTCTATATACATGACAAGGTCATTGGATGATAGCTTGTCACAGGCTTACGTAATACGGTATATAATTGGGAGTTCAGTTTCAGGTTTATAATGGTGTGAATCTGATATTAGTGATCATATGATTGAGTTGTTCGGTAAAAGAATGATGACCATATGGATTTGCGGGAGCCCGATTATATATGTCTAATCAGTCCCTCTACTAGCTCCACATAATTCCTTAACGTTTGGCAAATTGATTTGCGTATGCTATTGGCTAGTTTATTATGCATGGATGGTGATGACATAGGATTAGGATGGTAGACAAGATTCCCTTCGGTTGGATTCAGATTTTGTTTTGGATAACAGAGTACACAATTATTCGAACTCCAAATAAAGTTGCCATGATTTTATTTGAGATTGGATTGGAGTTGTAGAAAATTATCCATGAGAACAAGAATTTGAAACACAACTGTTTTTGTGGATTTTGAAATTTGAATTTTGAAATTTGAATTTTGAAATTTGAAATTTGAAATTTGAAATTTGAAATTGGAATTTGAATTTTGAATTTAAAATTTGAATTTGAAATTTGAATTTGAAATTAGAATTTGAAATTAGAATTTGAAATTTAAATTTGAAATTTGAAATTTGAAATTTGAAATTTGAATTTGAAATTCGAATTTGAAATTTGAAATTCAAATTTTGAATCACAGTCCAAGTAGGATTCAAATTTGTTGTGGAAAATCCACAGGGTTTGAAATTTGAATTTGAGTTGGATATGGAAAGGATAAACTTGTTAGAATCCTACTTGAATTTTGAATCCAAATCCTAACTAATGATGGACGAAATTTTGAGGATTATACTCAATGGATTTTCAGTTTTTATGTAGAAGGTTCAAGGGAAAAATTCAAGTTTCAATCCCAGTTGAATTTGGATTCTCTCCTCCCCAGAAAGTGGCTGAAATTTTGGAGCATATCTCCTAGGAAAATTTGGTTATTTTGGATAAGGATGAGATAAGATTCAAGCTTGAAAATCCTAGTGGAATTTTGATTCTCCCTTATCCTAAATGTGGCCGAATTTTTGGAGGAGATTTTCTCCTAGGAAATTTTGGATTTTTTGGTTGAAAAAGGGAGATAAAATTCTAATTAAAATCTTGTTTAGATTTGGATTGGATTTATCCTAAATGGCCGAATTTTATTGTTGGGAATTTCCTTTGGAAAATTTGGATTTTATGGTTATGGATAAGGGAGAATATCTTTTCCTAATCCAATTCTTTATAATTGTCGCCATTCAACTTATTTTCAGTAAGTATTGAAATGAGGGGTGTCGGTGACATTTTGAACTGAAATAAAATTATACTAGACATCATTACAAAGCCCAAGCAAATATACAGATAATTTAGCAAATAAAAACATACAAGTATGTTCCTACATGAAACTTGAAAAAAAAATGTAGCATTGCAACGGTAATTCTCAGCACCTATTGCCCCAAGCCACCGAGGGGTGGTCATGAGACCAAATAGCCGGAACATGGACCCCGTCCAATTAATATATGTTACCTTAAATCCTCCAAGGTTAAGACATATATTAATAACCGCTTATTTGGCCCCTAGTTTAGTTAACAGAGCTTCTAGGGAAGGTTAATAACTAAACGAGTCTTGAGTGTATAATCATTGTTTACGTAACCCGATCCACGTCCTACCAAGCCACCGAGGGGTGGTCATGAATAGGATCGCACCCGAACACGTTTTCCACATAGGAGATCCAATCTAGTATACCGGCGGTGGTAAACACCTACCGAGGGGTGTGGTCAGGTCAGAACTGATGCGAGGCGTTACCATGCTTTCACATATGGATCAACAATGGAGGCCGTGGGTTTTGTTTGAAACCCTCTCCCACTAAATATTTTGAAAAACATGCAAGTTTTGTCAAATTATGTATGATCAATATAGTATGAGCGGCACTCACCTATCCTATATGACATGTTATCAAATATGCATACAAAACATCCATCAATACATATTTATACATCCATGACATATCACAGAAAAATAATTGACAGAATAACCAAGCCATGGTTCCATCCTAGAGCAAAGAAAATAAAGATTACAAAATTCCATCCAAAGCATTCTTTGGGTCTTGAATTTTGTTCCGTCTTCTTGTATCCATCTTTATGTAGCCTCTCCATTTATTTCTCATCCCAAGAATTATTTAAAATTTAAATTTCCAAAAATTTAAATTTCTAATTCAAATTTTTAAACAATTTTAATCATCATGTGTAATAATATGTAATTTCAAAAATTTCAAATTTTCAATTACATATTTTTAAACATGATTTAAAATTAAATCTCAAATTTAAAAATCAAAATTTTCAAATTTTTGGACCACCGCACCGCCGGCCGTGAAGGCGGCATCCGCCGTGGGCAGCCACCAACCCCGGAGGGGCTGGCAGCCCACGGTTGCCCCTTGTGCAGCCTGCCGGGCTGCAGGCCAAGCCTGCAGCGCCAGGCTGCACGCCCAGGCTGGGCGCAGCAGCCGGCAGGCTGCAGGCAGCGCCTGCAGCTGGCCTTGGGCAGGCCGCGCCACCCTCGGCTGCAGGCCAAGCCTGCGGCCGTGGGTGATGTTTGCCTGCATAGGGGCTGCCGTAGCCCCAAGCAGCCCCACCAAGGCCCGTCGGCCTATTCCGAGGGGTCGTGTCTCGATTTTCGTGCCATATTCCAATTTACCTATTAGGATCTCCAAAAATTAATTTGAATCCCAATTAAATTGAAATTTTCCACACAATCAAAATTTCAATCTTTAAATTAAATTTAACTTTTGGGAAAAATAAATTACGGTCTTCAATCTTCAATCTCCTCCAAGAATATAAAAAATTCCTAAACCGTTTCCGGTGTACAAAAATTCTAACCATAAAAAATCTAAGAGATAAGAATTAAAATCCATGGGAAAATTACAGTGTTAATAAACTGCTCCCATGGTTACATAAAAATTCCTAGATACAATTTTTCTAAATTCTAAGGAACCATAACCGGTATAAACAAGCATGCTTATAATAATTCAAAAAATTAAAATAACCACATACTTTATACATAATACATGATAACAACATAAAGGAACCCTAGAATGCCACTCTCTAAATATCAAATCCATACATAAATAAAAAGACTAAGTAATTGTCTAATTTATGTGCATGGCATAGTCATGAGATGGCTCTGATACCAATTGTAGGAAATTCAATCGGTAAAAACGTATCAGAGTGGCGCAGCGGAACAATAAAAATTTTAGATCGTTAAATATCTCATGATGCCATATACAATAAACCAACAACAATTAAAACTCATACCTCAAGGACGCCAATCTTGCAGGAGGAGAATGACCGGAGGCTTCAACCAACTAGCCTTCTCTACTATTCTCCAATTCCCGAATGGCTGAGTGTGTGGGCACTCTGAACCTCGATCGGTATGCTAGCACTGCTAGTCTTCTTCCGACCACCCAGATCTCTAAAGAACTTTATTGTCACGATGAGCTGTGCAACAATAAGCCTGCTCACCTGAGAGTCTGTGGTCTGAGAGAACTGGAGTGGCAGGACCTCTATTTATAGACCTGCATGAGGTGATTCTCTGAATTCGAATTGGACTAGGAAAAGATTTTCTCCCTTATCTTTAACCAAAAAAAATCCAAATTTTTCCATAGTATAATCCTAACAATAAATTCGGTTTTTCCTAAGATAAATCCAATCCAAATCTTAACAAGATTTTAACTAGAATTTTATCTCCCTTTTTCAACCAAAAAATCCGAAATTCACAAGGAGAAAATCCTCCAAAAGATTTCGGCCATTATGGATAAGGGAGAATCAAAAATTCCACTAGGATTTTCAAGCTTGAATCTTATCTCAACCTTATCCAAAAATAACCGAATTTTCCTTGGATAAAGGCTCCAAAATTTCGGCCACTTTTAGGGAAGGAGAGAATCCAAATTCAACTAGGATTGAAACTTGAATTTTCCCTTGAATCTTATCCACAAAAACCGAATTTTCCATTGAGGATTATCCTCAAAAAATTCGCCCACTTTTGTTGGGATTTGGATTCAAAATTCAAGTAGAATTCTAACAAGATTATCCTCTCCAAATCCAACTCAAATTCGAATTTCAAACCTTGTGGATTTTCCACAACAAATTCGAATCCTACTTGGACTGTGATTCAAAATTTGAATTTCAAATTTCAAATTCAAATTTCAAATTTCAAATTTCAAATTTCAAATTTAAATTTCAAATTCAAATTTCAAATTCGAATTTCAAATTCAAATTTCAAATTCAAATTTCAAATTCAAAATTCAAATTTCAAATTTCAAAATTCAAATTTCAAATTTCAAAATTCAAATTTCAAATTCCACAAAACGGTTGTGTTTCATATTCTTGTTCTCATGGATAATTTTCTACAACTCTAATCCAATCTCAAATAAAATCATGGCAACTTTATTTGGAGTTCGAATAATTGTGTACTCTATTATCCAAAACAAAATCTGAATCCAACCGGAGAGAATCTTGTCTACCATCCTAATCCTGTGTCATCACCATCCATGCATAATAAACTAGCCAATAGCATACACAAATCAATTTGCCAAACGTTAAGGAATTATGTGGAGCTAGTAGAGGGACTGATTGGACATATATAATCGGGCTCCTGTGATTCCATATGATCATCATTCTGTACCGAACAACTCAATCATATGATCACTAATTTCAGAGTCACACCACTATAAACCTGAAACTGAACTCCCAATTATATACCGTATTACGTAAGCCTGTGACGAGCTACCATCCAATGACCTTGTCATATATGCAAAACCCTCATATGATATCCATGATCAGCCTTAGGTCAAAGTTCGTTTAATCCTACTGATTAGGCTATCTTAAAGTTCCATTATACTACCGAATCAAGAAAATGATTATTCACCATATGTGAATAAGAAGTCATCCGCCCAGCAGACGACCCAAGGCCTTGTCCATTTTCACATTCAGTATAATGCCTTTAAGAGGATACCTTTAACTCCTCAGAGCTATGATTCCGATATCTACAAACAAACCCTTCATCGTATACAAGTCATGCACCCAACGAACCGGTCTATAAGCTTACTACCTCTGAGACGCTTTAGCCATTGGAACATCAAAGTACACAAGTCATATACATGAAGTAGTTCATTTACTCAGGATTAAGGTTATTGCACAATGAACATCAAAAGCAGATTGATCCACTCATAGCAGACTACGTAGATCAATCACGCTTTAGTCCCGGTCTAATATGTCACCACCGAGCAACATATCCATGTCTCTACTTGGGAGTCCAGCTCCAGACAGTCAAGATAGACCGTCCCCTCCAAGGCTTTAGACAACATAATAGTCTTAACATGAGTTAGATGCTCGGTCTAACCCCATAGACTACAGACCATAGTTTAGACTGCTAACTTTAGAACATTGTCTTCTCGCATACAAAAGTCCATTACATGCAACATTCTAACAGTTTTAACACAAGCAGTCAGTGAGCCATATTTGCTTACATTTACTTTAACATGTAAATAAGACGAGGACAGATAGCAATGTAATGAATAACCTCTATATATAATTTTATTATCCAGTTCAAAATGAATACATAAAAAATGTCTCTAATATTTAGGGCATTTCCTAACACAGTTTGGGAGACAGATGGACTAGTTCAGGATTTTCCATCGGTTCCCCGTTGCCCTCATGTACTTTTGGCTGGTGCTCGGCTATGAACTCTTCGTCGGCCAGTTGGGGTGCTGGGTTTACCGAGTCACCCTCCATAATGGCGACTACTACAATGCCTTGGGCTGGTGTAGGGTTCCTGGGGTTGAACACTTTTCTCTCGGCGTTCACTATCTCCTGGATAAGGCTTGCTACTCTTTCTACTTGATTGCTCTTCTAATACTATTTGGCAAGGTCTCTTTATCTCTTTTGGCCTTCTCCTGTCTTGATCCACTTTTGCCTCAACATGCATTGTAGAAGTCCATATCACTTCCTTGTAGCGCACAACATACGTTAGAACTGGGTCACCGAACATCAGCTGCAGTCTTTCAGTCCGATGAAAAAATTCTCGTATATCCATAACTCTAGGGAACTTAGGCGGTTTCACTCCCCGCTTACCTACAGAGAAAAACTAGGGCTGATGCTGGACTCCTCTCAGAGATTTGCTCGATCGTGGTATGGCAAAACTCGACGCAATTAATAGCTCATCTTGGTCATAAGGATCCCGATACACACCAGAGTATCTTCCTGAGAGATATCAATAGCCAACAGGACTCAGTTATCCTAATCAATTGCATACAATCGGGGAATCATTACGACAGCGTGAAACCAATCTTGACATTTTCATAGAGTGCAAGAGTACTGTTTGCCACTCAAAACTTAGTGGACAACTAGCCTTGAAGATCGGTACAACTCGAGCAGCAATCCATGTTCTTTTTCTGAGTAGTTCTCTAGCACTGCACGATCATGATTTTACATATTGTGATCTTAGTATCTCTTCATCTTATCCTCACCATCATAGATTTCATCGTCTCATTACTATAAAATGCTATCTTCCATAGATAAACATTTACCGACTAAAAAAATAATAAAACTAACTTACTTGGACAGATGAGGCAGGCATGCGGCAATGTGAGGTAGGATGGCAGGAAACCACTCTGATACCAACTGTGACACCCCGTGCCCTCAATGGCCCGAACCGTCACTGAAAACTGCTATTACTTGTACTTTTAACTTTTACTTTAAAGCCGATGCTTGAACTTACTTAATTTGATACCATAAATTTAGTGGATATTTTTTATACGCGTACGTATTTACTATTCATGTACGTATACTTTTAAAATGCGGAATTTGAAAAATATAAGGATTTCAATTATATATACATACTTATATACTTGTTTATCTGATTATTATTCACTAGATACTATTTAAATATACAATTCATACATATAATATTTACTGTTCCAAAATACCGTTTAACCTTTACTATTCAAAATACTAGTTAACTGTCACCATTCAAAATATTATTTACTCATACTGTGCGGAAGAATACTCGCGGTGTATCCATAACCTCATCCTCACACCCGCCTCCGCCGCCATCATCGCCCCTTGATGTTTATGCTATAGGATGCTTATCTATAGCATGAACACACTCCGTGAGCTTTACGCCCAGTAAGTACAACATGTTAACCGCAAAACATGTTTAAAACATAGCACATACTTAAAATCATATGAGCATACTAGTCATCACAGATACCATATAACATATCATATATCATAGCATCATATATCACATCTTAGAATACATCATCATATCATATTGAATGTATAACATAGCATATCATATATTGAATGCAACTTATGGAGACTATAAGTATAAGGAACTAATGCATATGGTGATCAATGCATGATCCAGTTATGTTCATTCATGCTTCAATATATTCTTTTCTTTCTCTTGTCTACTCTGGGCCCCTATGTCAGTACCGAGTGCACGCAGACCAACGGTAATGCCGAGGTCACTAAATAGGTGGAGAGCCATCAACGGATGCTCAACTTTCTACCTTCTCTTACTTTAACTTTGAAAACCCTTTCAATGGAAAGAGCCGATACAACGCACCTATTAAATTCCATCTTGCTTATTTGTTCTAGCCATATGCTTCTCTGAGCTGTCCCTAATCCTACGTGGTAGGGATATATGGCCTCTAACTTGTTTTTTCATCAATCTACTCGATTGTGAACTATATACTCTTATGTATGCTGTGCATCATCATGTGCATAATAGACATACTTAACATACTGTCAAAGCATCATTTTAAATCATTTTATTTATACTGTAGGTAGAGTTGTACCTACTTGTCAGTGGACAGTTTATACTCTTGCCTTCGTCACAAAACAGGTACTTCCCTGTAATCATAAAGCATTTCATTAACATTTTCTCTTAGGTCACTGTGGTCATTAATGACTAATAAAAACTCCATCATTAGGTGACACCGATCCTTATCAGTACTGATTGCCCTCTTCTTAAGAATTTGACTTTTTCTAATTTCTAATCATGGTTAATTAATTAATTTACTCAATAAATTAATTAACTTCACTCTTAGGTCACTTTATCGTTAGGAACTAATAAATCTATCGTTGTGTGGTACCGATGCCTATCGGTACCCAACTACTATACTTTGGGAATTTGATATCTAATTTCTAATCGTGCTTGATTAATTTGTCTACTTGACAAATCATTTTCTTATTCGGTAGTATAATGGAACTTTAAGATAGCTTGATCAGTAGGATTAAACGGACTTTGACCTAAGGATGATCATGGATATCACATGAGGGTTCTGCACACATGACAAGGTCATTGGACTGTGATAACCGGGAATTTCAGACTCTCGGAATAGATTAAAATTATATGTATGTATTAATTTTAATAAATAAAATATGTAAAAGTTGTGTTTTAATACTGTTGAGAATACTGCAAAAATGTTATGGCAGTGTTAAAGTGAGTGAGTTCGGGGATGGAAAATTTTATCGGACATAATTGGATGAGATAGTTCAAAATCAAAGCCGAAAAACCCAAGAGAATGCATCAAAATACACTAAAACGATAGAAATTTACGGTAGAGAATTCTGATCAAACGGAAGCAAAATAAAACAAACTGATCGCACCAGAGGCGTCCGGAACCCGCCTACGCGATTTCGGTAAAGTTCCGTTTGGATCGGCTTTCGGTCAAAATTTGACCACGAATTAATTAGTGAATTAATATAAATAGTAGGATAACATCATCATATTGATGTCATAAATCCATTTTTATTTTTTGGTTTGGAAAGTAATTTGAAAGGCGTATGGCTAGGATTATCCCAGTTTTTGATCAAGTGTTAAGATCATGCCAAAAATTACTTGAAAAAAAATTTACAATTCTAGGAAAAAGGCCATTCGGCCACTTGGAAAGAAGAAAGAAAAAAATTAGGTTTTTGACCCAAAAATCTTGCACTTTAGTCCTTAGACAATTAGCAAATTATTGAAAAAGAATTGCGAAATGGTCCTTGAGTTTTGCCTATAAATAGGCATCAAAATTCTTAAGAAAAAAATGGAAAAAAGCAGCTAAACTCTTGCCTCCTTAGTAGCCAAAAATCCATGGCCTTCCCCCCATCTAAACCAAAATTTTGTTTAAAATTTCACACCAAAATAAGCTTCCATTTCATTTCTAGCATCAAGCCATCAACTAGTTAAGGTAAGCTTTAAAATTGAAGCATTTTTCCTTGATTTTCTTTAGAATATCCGTGGGTCTTTGATGTGGAAAACCCTTGATAAAAATGGATGTTTTGTTGGTTATATGATTGGTTTGGTGTTCTAGGATTTGAAGCATGATTTAGGGCTTAGAAATAAGCAAAACTTTTGCATGTTTCCATAAGAAATCTGTGGCATTAGTGGTGTGAAAAATGATTGCGAATTGATGATTTAGTTTAGTGTTTATGTTCATTTAATTATATGTTGAAACAAGCATGAAGTAGAATTAAGAAATAAGAAAATTTTGATGAATTTTCATGGTAAAATCCGTGGGTTATGAACATTAGAAAATGGGAAATTTTAGTGTTGAATGAGAATATGGAATGTTGATAAAAACCCTAGGAAAGAAAGTAAGATTTTCTATGTGTTTTTGCATGAAAATCCGTGGCTAATGCTAGGGTTAGAGTGAAAATTTTGTTAGGTTTTGATGTTGATTTATACATTAGAAAACCTAAGAGTGATATGTGATATTTGAAATATTGTGATGAAAAACTTTGGTGATGATTAACATGATAAACCAAGGCTAGTTTGGAAAATTTTGGTTGTTGTGTATGGATTTTTGAATATTGATTTATGTGGAAAATATTTATACAAAGTTTGAAAACTTTGTATAAAATAGGCCTTTGGTTTAGTGTGTGGCAGGTACAAAGGTTCTGAGGCGTACCTAACGCCGGGGAAACCTTAAAATATAAGCGGAAATGCTATCGAAAATTTTAAAACGGCATAAGGGCATTTCAGGGAACGAGGGGTAAAAATATTGGACTCGGGAAGGAAATCGGGACCCCTCGGTGGAAACGAGAAAAAATATTAGGTCGGGACAGGAAACCCGAGCCTCTTAAGGGCTGAGGGTCGGGAACGGGATAAAAAGTGTTTCAAGAGCAGTGAAATGGCCATTTGAGGCTCCGAAACGCTCGAAAAACGAGAACGACCTTAGGTGACGGATAAATAGTAATCGAGGGTCGAAAAATGAATAATTAGAGTTTTTAACACCAAAAAGCAGTAAAATGATACCGAAGCCTAGGAAATGTTATTTTAAGCTAATTGGGTGTAGAGAAATTCAGAAAAACGATAGAACAGAATAATTAAGGTCCCGAGACCCGATAGGGGTAAAATGGTCATTTTGACCAAAAATTTCCTAAAGGCTCGGAATGGTCCGTAAAGGATCTAGAATAACTTAAATAAAATTCTAGGATCCAAAATGGAGATATTAAAGTTAAAAATCTAGAGTTTAAATAGTACACGGGCGTGTATAGTGAAACACGGCCGTGTAAAATAAAACCGAAAGGTACACGGTTAGGGACACGGGTGTGTTGCAGGCCATGTACTATATAATGAATTGAACTACTTTGTAAAATTTATCACAAAGTAAATATATGTAAAGTGATTATTAATAGAGAATATTAATAGACAATATTATGTCTGTAGGAAGTCAAATTAGAGATAGAATTGCGGAGGAGTTCCGGAAGTGGATATTACCGCAGTATTGGTAAGTTCAAGCATTTTCATGTCTGCAACATGAAATACTGTGTTATTTTATTATGTACTAGATATACACTAGATATAAAACCCTATGGACATTTTGGGATTAGTTAGTATAACATATTCCATATAATGAGAAAAGAGAATAAGTATGGCCTATGGTGTAGGAAATAAATCGGTAAAAACGTATCAGAGTAGCGCAGTGGAATAATAAAAATTTTTCAAGATCGTTAAATATCTCATGATGCCATATAAAATAAATCAACAATAATTTAAACTCATACCTCAAGGACGCCAATCTTGCAGAAGGAGAATGACTGGCTTCAACCAACTAGCATTTTCTACTATTCTCCAATTCCTGAATGACTGAGTGTGTAGGCACTCTGAACCTTGATCGGTATGCTAGCACTGCTAGTCTTCTTCTGACCACCAATATCTCTAAAGAACGTATTGTCACGGTGAGTTATGCAACAATAAGCTTGCTCACTTGAGAGTCTGTGGTCTGAGAGAACTGGAGTGGCAGGACCTCTATTTATAGACTTGCATGAGGTGATCCTCTAAATTCGAATTGGATTAGGAGAAGATATTCTCCCTTATCCATAACCAAAAAATCTGAATTTATCAAGGCCAAATCCCAACTAGAAAATTCGGCCACTTTAGGATTTTTTCATTCAAAATTCAAACAGGATTTTAACTAGAATTTTATCTCTTCTTAACCAACCAAAAATCTGAAAATCACTTTAGGATTTTTCTCAAATATTTTCGGCCACAAAAAGAAGGGAGGAATCAAAATTCCACTAGGATTTTTAAGCTTGAATCTTATCTCATCCTTATCCAAAATAAAGGAAAATCTCCTAGGATTTATCCTCAAAAAATTCAGCCATAATCAGGGAGGAGAGAATCCAAATTCAACTGGGATTGAAACTTGAATTTTTCCCTGAACCTTATCCATAAAAAATACGAAAATTCCATGAGGATAATCCTCAAAATTTTTGACCATGTTTGTTAGGATTTGGATTCAAAATTCAGGCAAGATTCAAACAAGATTTTCCTCTACATATTCAATTCAAATTCGAATTTCATCCCCGTGGATTTACCACAAAAAATTTGAATCCTACTTGGACTGTGATTCAAAATTTGACTTTCAAATTTCAAATTCAAATTTCAAATTCAAATTTGAAATTTCAAATTTCAAATTCAAATTTGAAATTTCAAATTTCAAATTTCAAATTCAAATTTCAAATTCAAATTTCAAATTCAATTTTGAAATTCAAATTTCAAATTCAAATTTCAAATTCAAATTTCAAATTCAAAATTCAAATTTCAAATTTCAAATTTCAAAATTCAAATTTTAAAATTTAAATTTCAAAATCCACAAAACAGCTGTATTTCAAATTCTTGTTCTCATGGATAATTTTCTACAACTCCAATTCAATCTCAAATAAAATCATGGCAACTTTATTTGGAGTTCGAATAATTGTGTACTCTATTATTCAAAACAAAATCTGAATTCAACCGGAGAGAATCTTGTCCGCTATCCTAATCCTATGTCAACACCATCCATGCATAATCAACTAGCCAATAGTATACACAAATCAATTTGCCAAACGTTAAGGAATAATGTAGAGCTAGTAGAGGGACTAATTGGACATATATAATCAGACTCCCATAAATCCATATGATCATCATTCTTTACCGAACAACTCAATCATATGATCACTAATTTCAGAGTCACACCACTATAAACCTGAAGCTGAACTTCCAATTATATACCGTATTACGTAAGCCTATGGTAAGCTATCGTCCAATGACCTTGTTATGTATGCAGAATCCTGATATGATATCCATGATCAGCCTTAGGTCAAAGTCCGTTCAATCGTACTGATCAGGCTATCTTAAAGTTCCATTATACTACCGAATGAAGAAAATGATTATTCACCATATGTCAATAAGAAGTCATCCGCCGAGCAGACGAACCAAGGTCTTGTCCATTTTCACATCCAGTATAATACCTTTAAGAGTATACCCTTAACTCCTTATTAGAGTTATGATTCCAATATCTGTAAACGAACCTTTTATCGTATACAAGTCATGCACCCAACGAACCGGTCTATAAGCTTACTACCTCTGAGACGCTTTAGCCATTGGAACATCAAAGTACACAAGTCATATACATGAAGTTATTCATCTACTCAGGGTTAAGGTTACTACACAGTGAACGTCAAAAGCAGATTGATCCACTCAAAGTGGACTTTGTAGATCAATCACGCTTTAGTCTTGGTCTAATATGTCACCACAAAGCAACATATCTATGTCTCTACTTGGGAGTCTAACTCTAGACAGTCAAGACAAACCGTCCCCACCATGGCTTTAGATAACATAATAGTCTTAACATGAGTTAGATGCTCGGTCTAACCCCATAGACTACTGACCTTAGTTTAGACCACTTACTTTAGAACATTGTCTTCTCGCATACAAAAGTCCATTGCATGCAACGTTCTAACAGTTTTAACACAAGCAGTCAGGGAGCCATATTTGCTTATATTTACTTGAACATGTAAACAAAATGAGGACAAACAGTAATGTAATGAATAACCTCTATATATAATTTTATTATCCAGTTCAAAATAAATACATCAAAATATCTCTAATGCTTAGGGCATTTCCTAACATACGGGCGATGGAGGATAGTGACCTTGAGGTGGCGATTAATGTCACTAGGTCAAAACTTTAATTGAAAGATAGTAATAAAAAACCATTAAGGTGTATCGTCCCTCCAACATATTGATGGAGGTCTCTCAGGTCCTGTGGGGATATAAGGGCTGTGGCAACCGAAGCTCTAGGTTCACTCCTTAGGCCCTCCCAGTCAGCGCGCAAGATTAATATCGGTACTACCATAAAAAGAGCTCTATACTAGAAAGTAAACAGAGAAAGAATAATCAATAAAATGATGAAAATCATAATTGAGCATAACTGAAGCTTACACGAAGTGTAGTAAACTCGGTTAGGATGATGTGAATAGTATCTCACTAGGATAATGTGAATAGTATCTCACTAGGATAATGTGAATAGTAACCAGTTATGGTAACAGTTACTATTCATAGGTCAAAGGCCAAAGTCACTATTTATGGTGAATAATACTATTCATGATAAATAGTACTATTCATAGGAAATTGAATTATTAATATTTTTGAATCCGTGTGATTCTTACTAAGTATGTTTGAACTTACTAAGCCTGTTCGCTCCCCAATTTGTTATGTTGCTGGTAAGAAACCTATCTAGTAGATATATGGATGGCGGCAGATGTGCGTGTGTCAAGGGATAGGGATTTCACCGTGGACCTGGTCCTGCCAAAATACTTTTGCTGGGCTTTTAAAGTTAGTGAATTGAAGAGTTTGTGAAAAAAACAAAATGTAGTATGCATTATGTTATACTCCAAAAGACAACTGAAAGTTGGTATTATATTTTACATGGTTTTTATACTTAGCTTTCTTTTCAAGAAAGTGTGTATTAAAAAGAAAAAAAAATTTATGGGCAAAATTTTTCAGGCCCTGAGAAATGAAAGTATTAGAAAAAGAGTTTTAAACTAACGACCTAGATTCGGCACACGAGCTATCTTGATCGGCAATAGAGTCGGTTCATGACAGTTGCAGGTGATCGGAATCGGGGGCGTCACAGGTTGGTATCAGAGCGGTTGACAATATCCCTATTGGCATGAAGCATGATCTGCTCATCAATCCAAGTAAGTTAGCTTTCTTTAAATTAGTTAACTTTACATTTATTCGAGATTATATATATTTTGTAGGATATAAGATGACTAGACCACCATACATGAGACCTTACCCATACCTACCAAGAGGACCAATCTGGGTGTGGACTAGGCTCGTGATCAGACCATCCATGATGTGGCAAGTAGTACAACGACCACCAGTACTTAAGCCATTAGCACCGAGGATTGTAGTGCCAGCACCGGTACAAGCACCACCTACACGACTGATCGTAAACCCACCAATAGCAGTAGACATTCCAGTGGTGGGAGATCGAGCTCGCATAGGAGCTAGAGTATCAGTGCGAGCCGTACATGCTTTTAAAGGCAGTCATCCACCTGTGTTCAAGGGAAGTCAGCAGGGGATCTCCACGCGAGACTGGCTACATGACGTTGAGGTTATCATGCGCCAATGTGATATAGATGAAGATTGCTGGGTTTTGATGGCCATTAGCACATTCCGTGAGGACGCATGTTTATATTGAGAGTATTGTGATCAGGAGATGCTATTAGCACTGGATTGGGCCGAATTTCGCCAAGTCATGCTAGAGTAGTTTCCATAGAAGAGTTCAACGCCAGTCTTAGACCTTCCTGAGAGTAGGACAATATTGCCATCACCGACTATGCCCAAGTATGTGGATGTTAGAGAATTTGTCCTGAAGGCAGAGAGACAGCAAATAATGCTGAGCGATACAGTATTCTCATGTGCAGTCAGATTTCAGGATAGCGTCGTAAGGACATGTCCTCTATCTAACATCACAAATGATGACTTTTGTGACATATTTTGGAAGGGACTCACCATTGACCTACGACAGAGGGTAACCCCTTTATACCCTACTACTTTGCATGAGTTTATAGTTATGGTAGCAAAAGTAAAGGAAGAAATGATGATAGAGCACATGGTGCACAAGAGGCATGAACAGTTGCTACAGGAAGCAATGTTAGATCGCCTATATGGATCTGAACTGATGGCAAACGACCATGAGGCTAGTCCATCCAGACAACCAGAGGGTACAGGTCCAGTTGAAGGATCAACACCGTTTGAGGCCGGAAACGGAATGGATGAGGAAGAAATGGATCCAATTGAGTTTTTGATGATCCTGGAACAACCTCAATTAGGAGATCAGGCGTAGAAATATATGGGTTGGGCTAATGTATATATGTTTGTATATGTGTATATATGACTGTATCGAAAGGCTATTTTGAGAAAAGCCTTCGAACTGATGTACTTTTGAAAAATTTTGAAATAAAAAGAAATGACAATCATATTTTGACATGTTCAATGGATAAAATGTTGAAATTATGTGACGATAAAAACTATATTATTATTTTTTATATTGTAAAAATGTGTTTGTGAAAATCTAACGATCGACTCTCATGCGATTATAGGAAATAGGAAGGATGGTGGATCTGCGAAACTTGAGGAACATGAGAGGGCATCCAGTCCTGTCAGAGAGAGTGGACAAATTGGAAGCTCTAATAGAAGCCCAAATGAGAGAAAATGCTGAGTTAAGACAAAGACTCGAGCAAATGGAATAAAGACAAGAACAAGGTGAGGGCCAAGATCCATAAATGGCTGCACCAGAACTAGAAGTACCGCTAGTGGTACCAGAAGAAGTAGTATAACCCCAACCATAACCCAGGATCAATCCTGAGCCACTATATGAAAGATTTCAAGGAATAAGGCCGCTAGAGTTCGAGGGCTCCACAAACCCTCTAGAAGTAGAGGAGTGGTTGTCTTCACTCCACATGATATTAGAATTTATGGAGTTGAACGATCAAGAGAAGATTATGTGTGCATCCTTC
This sequence comes from Antiaris toxicaria, assembly GCA_035233585.1. Lineage (NCBI taxonomy): Eukaryota > Viridiplantae > Streptophyta > Magnoliopsida > Rosales > Moraceae > Antiaris > Antiaris toxicaria. The sequence continues at coordinate 59,900,503 of CP141154.1, read as the reverse complement.
ATTCTGAAAAAAGGATGCAAGGTTTTGGTGGGAATCTATCAAGTTGAGAAGAAATTTGTATACGATGTCTTGGTTGGACTTTCTGGAGGAGTTTATCCAGAAATATTATAATCCTGCACTGTTGCGACCACAACATCGAGAATTCGCAGAGTTGAAGCAGGGGGATATGACAATGATAGAAGTCTATAGCAAGTTTGATCAGCTGTCCTGACTGTGTCCATACACTGTCACCACTGAGAGAGAGAAAATCCAGAAAATACTGGGAATGTTCCACCCTGAGATCTCAGCATTGGTGGACAGTGGGTTGACGCCACCTGACACTGTATCTGATTGTGTTAGTCGTGCACTGAGGGTAGAATATTATCTGGTCCGACACAAGGAAGAGAGAGAAAAGATTTAGGACGCTTAGAAGAAGGAAAAGGTGTTAGCTAAAGCCGTACAAGTTGGATCCCAGGCCAGACAAAATAGCAAATCGAATCAGAATACTAAGGCTGGGCAACCAAGTACTTCCGGTCAACAATCCCAGGGGAAGAGAAAGGGGAATAATTATGGAAATAGGAACCAACAGAGGAGAACAAACAATAATGCTGGTCCTACTATTAGGGACTGTGTAGTCTACGGAAAGAGACATGCAAGCTGATGCAGATTTGCCCCAAATGCCTGTTTCCAATGTGGGAAGGACGGTCATTTTGCTAGAAATTGTCTAGAAAATAGACAAAATACGCAAGGTTCGTCTCAGCCATAACAGCAACGTTCCCAGGCACATTCACTACAGGCTAAAACTGAAGATTCATCCTATTCTGAGAGGCAGGAAAGACAAGAACGCTTGCCCCGAGTAGATGCTAGAGTCATGGCATACACAAAGGAAGAGGCGGAAGCTAGAACGTTAAATGTAGTGACAGGTCAGCTTTCTGTCACTAATAATTTGGCATCTGTTTTATTTAACTCTAGAGCTACGCATTCTTTTATTTCATACTAGTTTGCAAATAGGATAGGATATCCTAAAGATAATATGGGTATGACGTTTAGAACTGCACTACCCTCAGGGGAAGTCCTGATATCTAATTACTGGCTACCGCATGTGCCAATAATTGTGGCAAATAGGGAATTGTTTGCAGAATTGATCGTGATAGAGCTTGCCAACTACGATGTAATACTGGGAATGGATTTTCTAGGGAAGTATCAAGCCACGATCAATTGTCGGAAGCAAAAGATAAGATTTCAACGCGACCAAGAAGAGGGATTTGAGTACGTCGATACGTCACATAGATTAAGGAAGATAATGATCAACTCAATGGAAACAAGGAGGCTAATGTCTAGTGGTTGTGCTAGATACTTAGCATGTATATTGGACGTCACAAAAGAATGAAAGCTCTAACCCGAAGACGTTCATATTGTGAAGGAATTCATTGATGTCTTTCCAGAGGAATTACCAAGATTGCCGCCTGAATGAGAAATTTTTATTTGAGATCGAGCTGATACCAGGAACTGCACCTATCTCAAAGGCACTGTACCGGATGGCACCGGCAGAGTTAAAAGAGTTATAAGAGCAGCTGAAGGAGCTTCTTGACAAATGATTCATACGCCCAAGCTATTCTCCATAGGGTGTTCCAGTACTGTTTGTCAAGAAAAAGGATGGATCATTTCAGATGTGCATCGACTATCGGGAGTTGAACAAGGTTACTATCAAGAATAGGCATCCATTACCTAGAATTGATGACCTGTTCGACCGACTAACAGGCACAGTAGTATTCTCCAAGATTAATCTGTGATCAGGATATCATCAACTAAGGATCAAGGAGAGTGACATCCCCAAAACCACATTTCGGACCCATTACAGTCATTACAAATTTCTTGTGATGCCGTTTGGGTTAACAAATACGCCAGCAGCTTTTATAGACTTGATGAATCGAGTCTTTAAGGAATATCTGGATAAATTTATCATTGTGTTTATCAATGACATTCTCATATATTCAAAGACTCATGAGGAGCATCTGAAAGTTATCTTGCAGACAGTAGGGGAGCATCAACTCTATGCCAAATTCTCCAAATATGAATTTTGGATGGATAGAGTACATTTTCTTGGACATGTGGTTTCTAAGGAAGGAATTGCTATGGATCCTACAAAAGTAGAGGCGATCAACGAATGGCCCGCACCTAAGAATGTGACGGAAATACGGAGTTTCTTAGGTCTAGCCGGCTATTATAGAAGATTTGTTGAAGGATTTACGCGACTTGTCGCTCCTATCACGGTGCTTACACGCAAGGAAAAGAAGTATGAATGGACCGAACAATGTAAGAAAAGCTTCCAAGAGCTAAAGAAATGATTAATGAGCACACCGATACTTACACTTCCGACTGAAGGGGAGATGTTCGTGATATACAGCGATGCCTCAAAGATGGGATTAGGAGCCGTCCTGTTGCAAGGCGACAAGGTGATTGCCTATGCCTCGCGTTAATTAAAGGACCACGAGAAAAATTATCCCACGCACGACTTGGAGCTTGCCGCAGTAGTGTTCACATTAAAGATCTAGCGACATTATCTATATGGAGCTCAGTGTCAGTTTTATACTGACCATCAAAGTTTAAAATATTTCTTCACATAGAAGGAGCTAAATATGCGGCAAAGGAGATGGCTGGAGCTGGTAAAGGAGTATGATTGCGAAATCCTCTATCATCCGGGAAAAGCCAATCGCGTTACAGATGCATTAAGTAGGAAATCTACTACTCCGCAGCAACTATCGATTGGAAAATTTCCAAAGCCACTGCAACAAGAAATCAACATGCTGGAGATGGAGCTAATAGCCGGAAAGCTAGCTGCATTACAATTAGAGTTAACGTTGTATGAAGATATTAGAGAAGCTCAGAAACGAGATCCGGAGCTAGCAAGTTGGCAAGAGGAAGCATCTAAAAATGGACTAATCCTACATCAGGGGAAAATTCAAGTTCCAGATGATGAAGGATTAAGAAGACGAATTATGATAGAAGCGCATTAAATGCCCTATTCAGTACATCCCAGAGCCAGTAAGATGTACCAAGATTTGAAACTATAGTTCTGGTGGAAAAGGATAAGGAAGGACATTGCAGAGTTTGTAAGCAAATGTATGACGTGCCAGAAAGATAAAGCTGAACATCGTCATCCAAGTAGAAAATTAGAGCCGTTGGAGATCCCTAAATGGAAATGGGAACATATTGTTAGGAAATGCCCTAAGTATTAGAGACATTTTGATGTATTCATTTTGAACTGGATAATAAAATTATATACATAGAGGTTATTCATTACATTGCTATTTGTCCTCGTCTTATTTACACGTTAAAGTAAATGTAAGCAAATATGGCTCACTGACTGCTTGTGTTAAAACTGTTAGAACGTTGCATGCAATGGACTTTTGTATGCAAGAAGACAATGTTCTAAAGTTAGCGGTCTAAACTATGGTCTGTAGTCTATGGGGTTAGACCGAGCATCTAACTCATGATAAAGACTATTATGTTGTCTAAAGCCTTGGAGGGGACGGTTTGTCTTAACTGTCTGGAGTTGGACTCCCAAGTAGAGACATAGATATGTTACTTGGTGGTGACATATTAGACCGGGACTAAAGCGTGATTGATCTACGTAGTCCGCTATGAGTGGATCAATCTGCTTTTGACGTTCATTGTGCAATAACCTTAATCCTGAGTAAATGAACTACTTCATGTATATGACTTGTGTACTTTGATGTTCCAATGGCTAAAGCGTCTCAGAGGTAGTAAGCTTATAGACCGGTTCGTTGGGTGCATGACTTGTATACGATGAAGGGTTTGTTTGCAGATATCGGAATCATAGCTCTGAGGAGTTAAAGGTATCCTCTTAAAGGCATTATACTGAATGTGAAAATAGACAAGGCCTTGGGTCGTCTGCTGGGCGGATGATTTCTTATTCACATATGGTGAATAATCATTTTCTTAATTCGGTAGTATAATGAAACTTTAAGATAGCCTGATCAGTAGGATTAAACGGACTTTGACCTAAGGCTGATCATGGATATCATATGAGGGTTTTGCATATATGACAAGGTCATTGGATGGTAGCTCGTCACAGGCTTACGTAATACGGTATATAATTGGGAGTTCAGTTTCAGGTTTATAGTGGTGTGACTCTGAAATTAGTGATCATATGATTGAGTTGTTCGGTACAGAATGATGATCATATGGAATCACGGGAACTCGGTTATATATGTCCAATCAGTTCCTCTACTAGCTCCACATAATTCCTTAACGTTTGGCAAAATTGATTTGTGTATGCTATTGGCTAGTTTATTATGCATGGATGGTGATGACACAGGATTAGGATGGTAGACAAGATTCTCTCCGGTTGGATTCAGACTTTGTTTTGGATAATAGAGTACACAATTATTCGAACTCCAAATAAAGTTGCCATGATTTTATTTGAGATTGGATTGGAGTTGTAGAAAATTATCCATGAGAACAAGAATATGAAACACAACCGTTTTGTGGAATTTGAAATTTGAATTTTGAAATTTGAAATTTGAATTTTGAATTTGAAATTTGAATTTGAAATTTGAATTTGAAAATTCGAATTTGAAATTTGAATTTGAAATTTAAATTTGAAATTTGAAATTTGAAATTTGAAATTTGAAATTTGAATTTGAAATTTGAATTTGAAATTTGAAATTCAAATTTTGAATCACAGTCCAAGTAGGATTCGAATTTATTGTGGAAAATCCACAAGGTTTGAAATTCGAATTTGAGTTGGATTTGGAGAGGATAATCTTGTTAGAATCCTACTTGAATTTTGTGTAGGAAAATAAACCGGTAAAAAACGTATCAGAGTGGCGCAGCGGAACAATAAAAATTTTTAGATCGTTAAATATCTCATGATGCCATATACAATAAATCAACAACAATTAAAACTCATACCTCAAGGACGCCAATCTGCAGGAGGAGAATGACCGGAGGCTTCAACCAACTAGCCTTCTCTACTATTCTCCAATTCCCGAATGGCTGAGTGTGTGGGCACTCTGAACCTCGATCGGTATGCTAGCACTGCTAGTCTTCTTCCGACCACCCAGATCTCTAAAGAACTTTATTGTCACGATGAGCTGTGCAACAATAAGCCTGCTCACCTGAGAGTCTGTGGTCTGAGAGAACTGGAGTGGCAAGACCTCTATTTATAGACCTGCATGAGGTGAATCTCTGAATTTGAATTGGATTAGGAAAAGATATTTACCCTTATCCAAACCCATAAAATCCGAATTTTTCCAAGGGAGAATCTCCACTAAAAATTCGGTTTTCTTAGGATAGATCCAATCCAAATCTCAACAAGATTTTAACTAGAATTTTATCTCCCTTTTTCAACCAAAAAATCCGAAATCTTTAGGAGAAAATCTTCTCCAAATTTTCGGCCACTTTTAGGATAAGGAAGAATCAAAATTCCACTAGGATTTTTCAAGCTAAATCTCATCTCAACCTTATCCAAAAATAACCGAATTTCCTAGGATTAAGGCTCCAAAATTTCGGCCACTTTTAGGGAGGGAGAGAATCCTAATTCAACTGGGATTGAAACTTGAATTTTCTCTTGAATCTTATCCACAAAAACCGAATTTTCCATTGAGGATTATCCTCAAAAAATTCGCCCACTTTTGTTGGGATTTGGATTCAAAATTCAAGTAGGATTCTAACAAGATTATCCTCTCCAAATCCAACTCAAATTCGAATTTCAAACCTTGTGGATTTTCCACAACAAATTCGAATCCTACTTGGACTGTGATTCAAAATTTGAATTTCAAATTTCAAATTCAAATTTCAAATTCAAATTTCAAATTTCAAATTTCAAATTTCAAATTTAAATTTCAAATTCAAATTTCAAATTCGAATTTCAAATTCAAATTTCAAATTCAAATTTCAAATTCAAAATTCAAATTTCAAATTTCAAAATTCAAATTTCAAATTTCAAAATTCAAATTTCAAATTCCACAAAACGGTTGTGTTTCATATTCTTGTTCTCATGGATAATTTTCTACAACTCCAATCCAATCTCAAATAAAATCATGGCAACTTTATTTGGAGTTCGAATAATTGTGTACTCTATTATCCAAAACAAAATCTGAATCCAACCGGAGAGAATCTTGTCTACCATCCTAATCCTGTGTCATCACCATCCATGCATAATAAACTAGCCAATAGCATACACAAATCAATTTACCAAACGTTAAGGAATTATGTGGAGCTAGTAGAGGGACTGATTGGACATATATAATCGGGCTCCCGTGATTCCATATGATCATCATTCTGTACCGAACAACTCAATCATATGATCACTAATTTCAGAGTCACACCACTATAAACCTGAAACTGAACTCCCAATTATATACCGTATTACGTAAGCCTGTGACGAGCTACCATCCAATGACCTTGTCATATATGCAAAACCCTCATATGATATCCATGATCAGCCTTAGGTCAAAGTCCGTTTAATCCTACTGATCAGGCTATCTTAAAGTTCCATTATACTACCGAATCAAGAAAATGATTATTCACCATATGTGAATAAGAAGTCATCCGCCCAGCAGACGACCCAAGGCCTTGTCCATTTTCACATTCAGTATAATGCCTTTAAGAGGATACCTTTAACTCCTCAGAGCTATGATTCCGATATCTGCAAACAAACCCTTCATCGTATACAAGTCATGCACCCAACGAACCGGTCTATAAGCTTACTACCTCTGAGACGCTTTAGCCATTGGAACATCAAAGTACACAAGTCATATACATGAAGTAGTTCATTTACTCAGGATTAAGGTTATTGCATAATGAATGTCAAAAGCAGATTGATCCACTCATAGCGGACTGCGTAGATCAATCATGCTTTAGTCCCGGCCTAATATGTCACCACCAAGCAACATATCCATGTCTCTAATACTTAGGGCATTTCCTAACAATTTGAATCCAAATCCCAACAAAAGTGGGTGAATTTTTTGAGGATAATCCTCAATGGAAAATTCGGTTTTTGTAGATAAGATTCAAGGGAAAATTCAAGTTTCAATCCTAGTTGAATTTGGATTCTCTCCCTCCCTAAAAGTGGCCGCAATTTTGGAGGCTTTATCCTAGGAAATTCGGTTATTTTTGGATAAGGTTGAGATGAGATTTAGCTTGAAAAATCCTAGTGGAATTTTGATTCTTCCTTATCCTAAAAGTGGCCGAAAATTTGGAGAAGATTTTCTCCTAAAGATTTCAGATTTTTTGGTTGAAAAAGGGAGATAAAATTCTAGTTAAAATCTTGTTTAGATTTGGATTGGATTTGTCCTAGGAAAATCGAATTTAATTGTGGAGATTCTCCCTTGGAAAATTCAGATTTTTTTTGGTTTGGATAAGGGAGAAAATCTTTTCCTAGTCCAATTCGAATTCAGAGAATCACCTCATGCAGGTCTATAAATAGAGGTCCTGCCACTCCAGTTCTCTCAGACCACAGACTCTCAGGTGAGCAGGCTTATTGTTGCACAGCTCATCGTGACAATAAAGTTCTTTAGAGATCTGGGTGGTCGGAAGAAGACTAGCAGTGCTAGCATACCGATCGAGGTTCAGAGTGCCCACACACTCAGCCATTCAGGAATTAGAGAATAGTAGAGAAGGCTAGTTGGTTGAAGCCTCCGGTCATTCTCCTCCTGCAGATTGGCGTCCTTGAGGTATGAGTTTTAATTGTTGTTGATTTATTGTATATGGCATCATGAGATATTTAACGATCTAAAAATTTTTATTGTTCCGCTGCGCCACTCTGATACGTTTTTACCGATTTATTTTCCTACACATATCACAATGGACTTTATGGTAGGACTACCGAAGACCCGAGAAGGCTACGATGCCATTTGGGTTATTGTAGACAGATTGACAAAGACGGCAAGGTCTATTACAGTAAAAATGACCTTCTCATTGGAAAAGTTAGCGAGCTTATATGTTAACCACATAGTCAGTCTACATGGAGTTCCTAAATCTATTGTGTCAGATCGTGATCCACGATTTACTTCAAACTTCTGGACATGTGTGCAAGAAGCTATGGGAACAGAAGTGCGTCTAAGCATAGCATTTCATCTGCAGACAGACAGGCAATCTGAGCAAACCATCCAAATGCTAGAAGACATGCTGCGTGCGTGTACAATAGATTTCCCAGGGAGCTGGAACAAGAAACTTTCATTGGTAGAGTTTTCGTATAATAACAGCTACCAAGCTTCAATAGGTATGGCACCCTATGAAGCTTTATATGGAAGGAAGTGTAGATCACCGGTTCATTGGTACGACCTACAAGAGAAACGACTGCATAAGACAGATTTTGTACAAGAGACAGTGGATGCAGTTACAAAAATACAACAGCAGATGAAGATAGCCCAGAGCCGACAGAAGAGTTATGCGGACAAAAGATGAAGATCCCTGTAGTTCAATGAAGAGGATTTCGTATTCCTAAGAGTTTCACCGATAAAAGGAATAATGCGGTTCGGGAAGAAGGGGAAATTGAGTCCAAGATATATTGGACCATACGAGATCATCGAAAGCATTTGTAAAGTTACCTATAGATTGGCGTTACCTCTAGAAACGTCGGCAATACATAATGTGTTTCACGTGTCGATGCTACGGAAGTACATATCGGATCCATCCCATGTACTAAAACATGAACCGATCCAGATTCAGGAAGACCTAACCTAAAAAGAAAGACCTGTTCAAATTCTGACACGTGAAGATAAAGTTTTGAGGAAAAAAATAATCCCATTAGTCAAAGTGCTGTGGAAAAATCACAACGTTGAAGAGGCTACATGGGAAGGTGAAGACAAAATTAGAAATTTGTATCTCCACTTGTGTTAAATTTTTGAGGATGAAAATTCTATAAGGAGGGGTGAATGTGATAACCGGGAATTTCAGACTCTCATAATAGATTAAAATTGTAGGTATGTATTAATTTTAATGAATAAAATATGTAAAAGTTGTGTTTTAATACTGTTGAGAATACTATAAAAATGTTCTGGCAGTGTTAAAGTGAGTGAGTTCAAGGATGAAAAATTTTACCGGACATAATTTGGCGAGACGGTTCGAAATCAGAGCCGAAAAAACAAAGAGAATGCATCGAAATGCACTAAAATGATAGAAATTTACAGTAGAGAATTCTGACCAAAGGGAAGCAAAATAAAACAAACCGATCACACCGGAGGTGCCCGGAACTTGCCTACGCGATTTCGGCAAAGTTCCGTTCGGATCGGCTTTCGGTCAAAATTTGACCACAAATTAATTAGTGAATTAATATGAATAGTAGAATGACATCATCATGTTGATGTCATAAATCCTTTTTTTTTTTTTTGGCTTGGAAAGTAATTTGAAAGGTGTATGGCTAGGATTATCCCACTTTTTGATCAAGGGATAAGATCATGCCAAAAATTACTTGAAAAAAAATTTATAATTCTAGGAAAAAGGCCATTCGGCCACTTAGAAAGAAGAGAGAAAAAAATTAGGTTTTTAGCCTAAAAATCTTGCACTTTAGTCCTTGGACAATTAGCAAATTATTGAAAAAGAATTGCTAAATGGTCCTTGAGTTTTGCCTATAAATAAGCATCAAAATTCATAAGAAAAAAATGGAAAAAAATAGCTAAACTCTTGCCTCCTTAGCAGCCAAAAATCCGTGGCCTTTCCCCCCTTTTAAACCAAAATTTTCTTTAAAATTTCACACCAAAATAAGCTTCCATTTCATTTCTAGCATCAAGCCATTAACTAGTTAAGGTAAGCTTTGAAATTGAAGCATTTTTCCTTGATTTTCATTAGAAAATCCGTGGGTCTTTGATGTGAAAAAACCTTGATAAAAATGGATGTTTTGTTGGTTATATGATTGGTTTGGTGTTCTAGGATTTGAAGCATGATTTAGGGTTTGGAAACAAACAAAAATTTTGTATGTTTCCATAATAAATCTGTGGCATTAGTGGTGTGAAAAATGATTGGGAATTGATTATTTGGTTTAGTGTTTATGTTCATTTAATTATATGTCGAATCAAGCATGAATTAGAATCAAGAAATAAGAAAATTTTGATGAATTTTCATGGTAAAATCTATGGGTTATGAACACTAGAAAATGGGAAATTTTAGTGTTGAATGAGAATATGGAATGTAAAGAAAGTAAGATTTTCTATGTGTTTTTACATGAAAATCCGTGGCTAATGCTAGGGTTAGAATGAAAATTTTGTTAGGTTTTGATATTGATTTACACATTAGAAAACATAAGAGTGATATGTGATATTTGAAATGTTATGATAAAAAACTTCGGTGATGATTGACATGATAAACCAAGGCTAGTTTGGAAAATTTTGGTTGTTGTGTATGGATTTCTGAATATTGATTTATGTGGAAAATTTTTATACAAAGTTTGCAAACTTTATATAAAATAGGCCTCTGGTATAGTATGTGGCAGGTACAAAGGTTCTGAGGCATACCTAACGCCGGGGAAACCTTAAAATATAAGCAGAAATGCTGTCGAAATTTTTAAAACGGCATAAGGGCATTTCAGGGAACGAGGGGTAAAAATATTAGACTCGGGAATGAAACCGGGACCCCTCAGTGGATTAGGATTGAAAATGGAAAACCAACCTAAAAGGAATAGTAAATCGACCCTTAAAGTCTAAAATGCCTAAAACAGGAAAACAATTTCATGTTAGGGGTATTTTGGGAACCGAGAAAAAATATTAGGTCGGGACAGGAAATGTGGCGGCCCCCCCCTCATAGAGATCATACAATACTATTACAGTTGAGCTTATCGCTAACTGCGATAGTTTGTACTCTCATGGGTCGCCGGCTTATCTCACTCTCTTTTTAAATCATGTCGTTTTTGGGGAAATTTTTTTTTTTTTTTTAAACATCATGTAAAATCTTCTTCCACTATTTACTTTGTTGATAAGTACAAAGTAATATAAATAATACAGTACTTTTGTAAAATATATATATAATTACAAAAGAACTGTTTCCCTTTTTTTTTTTCCTTCACTTTAACGCTCAGCGGGAAGACTCTGGCAGTACCATATCCCTCGTCCAGTTATCCCATTTGACACGCGCCATCCCGTCCACATCCAGTCAAACAAGCTACTGAGCTGGTCGCTTACCTACAACATTAGCAAAAATGGTGAGTTACAGGCTCAATAAGTTCAAACATGCAAGAAATAAAATTTCTATGAATAGTACTATTCATCATGAATAGTATCGTTGACCACTATTCATACGTGAATAGTAACTTTGACTACTATTCATGATGAATAGTAAGTTTGACCACGACACTGTCTCACACTAGTACATCTACCGCGATGTTAGTGCTCTCACTAAACTGTCTTATGCTCAATTATGGCACAGTTTCAGTTTTAGGTCATTATCTTTGATTACGTTCTGGTTTTGAGCTCAGGTTGGCAGTACCATTTAAGTGCGCATGACTGGGAGCGGTACATTAATGCTGACCTCCACAGCCTTAATCTCATAGCCCCGAAGGCAAAATAGTACATAACTGGGAGCGGTACATCAGTGCTGACCTCCACAGCCTTATCTCATAGCCCCGAAGGCAAAAGTAATACCTCCCTGTACGGAAGGCTGGTACGCCAGAAAGTAGTTTCATTACCGACTTTTTACACTTCTAACCCGGTGACTTCACATTGTCCCGTGGTTAGGAATGGTTCACATTTTAATTTTAGGGGAGTGAGTTTCATTAACCTCGCTCTAGTGCCCGAAGCACAATTAACAATGTGTCCATTCTCAATAGTGCCCGTAGCACATTACGTCTCTCTCTCTACTTTATAATAGTGCCCGTAGCACATATGTACCTAACTTATAGTTAGTACATTAAAGTTAGCACAATATTGCTATATGTTGCAGACAGGTAAATGTCTGAACTTACCTTATCAGACTGTTCCCTTTCTCTCTCTTGGATCTTGAATCGCCTTCCTTGTAGGCCGATTTTGGGATCCTACAGACAAAACTATGTCTGTTAATTTCTTTCCCATTTATAGCTTTTATTTTTCATTAAAAAGCTTAAATAAAACCTATTTATAACTTTTTAGGTTTTATTTATTATTTTCACCATTTTCCCCTAACTTTTACAAAATTACGATTTTACCCCAATATTTTGGCAAAATTACAGTTTTGCCCCTGACGGAATTTTATTGATCCAGACTGCATTTTTGGCTCTCAGGAACTTTTCTGACTCTTTTCTAATCATTACCGGGTTCATTTCTATTTTATTTCCACTTTTTGCTTTCCCGGCCCTCGGGAAGCACTATTCCGACCCTTACGTCGGTTTAGCGATTTTCTATCGTTTCGGAGCCTCAAATGGACGTTTCACTAGTATTTAAAACGTTCATCTAGACTTTCCCGACCTAGGTCTCCGAGGCTCGGGTTTTCCGTTCCCGACTCGGACCTTTATTTTATTTCCAAAAACACCCCCCCCTCGGGGTCGGTTTTTTTCAATCTCACACGCGTTTTTCATTTTTAAGGGGACGGGTTACAATTCACGACCCACCCCTTAAATTTTTTTTTTCCTTATTCAATTTTTCCGTTAGGGACTCGGGTTTCCGTCCCGGCCCTAACTTTTATTTTAATTCCTATTTTACCCCGAATGCCGTTTTTGAAATTTCGGCGGCATTTCGGCGTAATTTTAAGGCTTCCGGCGTTAGGTACGCCTCGAACCGTATGTACCTTCCACGTACTATACCACAAGCCTATTTTATGTAAAAGTTTTCCAAACTTTTACATAAAAACCCACAAAATTCCAATTCCACATTATCACCCACATAACAAAATTTTTTCACAATTTTACCCTTAATTTGGTTTCGGTTTTCACAACCAAACCAAACCAAATTTTGTCAAACTTTCACCATACTTTAGGCCATTCAAATGTCACGTTTTTAACACATTTTCAAGCCCATTTTCTTTGCATTTTCAACCAATTTCTTAGGGTTTTTACCCTTATACAACCCACGGCCATTTAATGAAACACATGCCAAACATTTTTGTTTCATTCTTTCAATCACATTGCCACCATTTACACATTAAATTGCATGATTTAAATTAACTAAACATCACATAAAAGCATGCAAATTTTTCTTCCAAACCCTTAGGAAACTCACGGCCACATTATGTAATTCATACCAAAAATTTTTTTCAAGCTTTTCATAATGAAATACAAGCTTTATCCTTCACAAAATTAAACTTGGAAGCATGTTAGAAATTAAACCACAACTTTTTCTCATTGGTTACCTAAGGTAACCCATGGATTTTCCTTTGAAAAACCAACCAAAATTTGGTTTTTCTTTAAACAATTTACATGGTTTTCTTACTTATTACAACCTTAACAAAACCCAACATCAATTCAATGGAAAACAACCAAAAATTTTCCATCTTTTTCTCACTATTCACCCACGGATTTTAAGAAGAAAAACCATGAAAAATTAAGTGAAAAAGGGAGTTACCTTGGTCTAATGCTTCCTTTGTCTTCAAGGAGTGTTTTGACACACTTTTTGTGAAGAAATTTTGAAGAAATCTCTTGGTTCTCCTTGGTAGCTCACGTACACACCATGGAAAAAACTTAGAAAATTTTTTCTTTGGTTTTGGCTTGAAAATGGACTTCGGCCACTTTTGTTCACGTTTTGGCGACTTAACCATGCAAGAAAGCTAATTAATTTGGCTCTAAACCAATGGAATTTTGACACCTTTCATGCCTAATTCTTTCTCCATTTTTCAAAAATTAAAAATGGTAATTTTTGGCCAAATCTTGGCCTTTAGATCAAAAGGTGATTAAATCCTAGCCATTAATGCCACCAACCACCTTATTTATTTCATTTATTAATCTTGATTTATGATGTCATAAATGCAAAAGTGAAAGTTGACTTTGACTTTCACTATTCACATTAATTCGACTACTTTTTGACCGATACCGGTTCGAGCCGAAATTTTCCTGAAATCGTCCCGGTGTGTTCCTGAGGTCTCCTGTGCAGTCGGATCAATTTAATCTGCTTCCGTTTGATCAAAATCAATCCCAGAAGTTTACCGTCTTTTATTGCTCCGGTTAGGGTTTTCAATGCCGATTTTGGCACCGTTTCACCCGTTTCAACTCAGTGAATTTTTCCAACACTGAATTCTTACTCGTCAGTATTGTTAGAACATTTTCACATATTCTAAACAATATAAATACATTTATTTCACTCTTTAAATAGTACAAATTGTTATATACATACAATTGTACATTTTTCATCCGAGAATTGCCTGAATTTCCCGGTTGTCACAGGAAACCTGAGCCTCTCGAGGACCGAGGGTCAAGGACGGGATAAATAGTGTTTTAAGAGTAGTGAAATGGCTATTTGAGGCTCCGAAATGCTCGAAAAACGAGAAACCACCCTAGGTGACGGATGAATAGTAATCGAGGGTCGGAAAATGAACAATTAGGGTTTTTAACACCAAAAAGCTGTAAAATGATACCGAACCCTAGGAATGTTATTTTAAGCTAATTGGGCTTAGAAAATTTGAGAAAACTGATAGAACGGAATAATTACGATCCCCGAGACCCGATAGAGACAAAATGGTTATTTTGGCCAAAAATTTCCTAAAGGCGTGAAAAGGTCCGTAAAGGATCTAGAATAACTTAAATAAAATTCTAGGATCCAAAATGGAGATATTAAAGTTAAAAATCTCGAGTTTAAATAGTACACGAGCATGTACAGTGAAACACGGCCGTGTAAAATAAAACCGAGAGGTACACAGTTAGGGACACGAGCATGTTGCAGACTGTGTACCATATAATGAATTGAAATGGTTTGTAAAATTTATCACAAAGTAAATATATTTAAAATGGTTATTAATAGAGAATAGTAACAGACAATATTATGTCTGTAGGAAGTCAAATTAGAGATAGAACTACGGAGGAGTTTCAAAAGTAGACATTGGGGTAGTATTGGTAAGTTCAAGCATTTTCATGTCTGTAACATGAAATACCGTGTCATTTTATTATGTACTAGATATACACTAGATATAAAGTCCTATGGACATTTGGAGATTAGTTAGTATAACATATTCCATATGATGAGAGAAGAGAATAAGTATGGCCTACGGGCGATGGAGAATAGTGACCTTGAGGTGACGATTAATGTCACTAGATCAAAACTATAATTGAAAGATGGTAATAAAAAACCATTAAGGTGTACCGTCCCTCCAACATATTGATGGACGTCTTTCAGGTCCTACAGGGATATAAGGGCTATGGAGGCCAAAGCTCTAGGGTCGCTCCCTAGGCCCTCCCAGTCAGCGTGCAAGATTAATATCGACACTACCATAAAAAGAGTTCCATACTAGAAAGTAAATAGAGAAAGAATAATCAATAAAATGATGAAAATCATAATTGAGCATAATTGAAGCTTACACTGAGTGTAGTAAGCTCGGTTAGGATGATGTGAATAGTGCCTCATTAGGATAATGTGAATAGTAACTAGTTATGGAAACAGCTACTATTCATCGGTCAAAGGTCAAAAACACTATTCATGGTAAATAGTACTATTCATGATGAATAGTACTATTCATAGAAAATTGAATTGTTAATGTTTTTGAATTCGTGTAATTCTTACTAAGTATGTTTGAACTTACTGAGCCTGTTAGCTCACTAGTTTGTTCATGTTACAGGTAAAAAAACCTGTCCAGTAGATATATGGATGGCAGTAGGATGTACGCGTGTCAAGGGATATGGATTTCACCGTGGACTTGGTCCTGCCAAAAGGCTTCCGCTGAGCTCTTAAAGTTAGTGAATTGAAGAGTTTGTGAAAAGAACAAAATGCAGTATAAATATTTTGTATATTATGCATTATGTTATACTCCAAAAGACAACTGAAAGTTGATATTATATTTTACATGGTTTTTATACTTAGCTTTCTTTTCGAGAAAGTGTGTATTAAAAAGAAAAAAAAAATTTATGGGCAAAAATTTTCATGGCCAAAGAAATGAAGGTATTAGAAAAAGAGTTTTAAACTAACAACCCAGATTCGGCACACGTGCTGTCTTGATCGGCAATAGAGTCAGTTCATGACAGTTGTGGGAGTGACGCATACTTCTCAAAATACGATCCCATTAAGTACATTAAGTTGAGTCAGACAGGGAAAGCTACTGTTTCCCTCTACATAACAAAAATTTCCGTGAAAAGGGTTACTACTACTCAGAGGATAATCCTGACTCTGCGTCAGACATTTCCTTATTCTCGCTTTCACTCTGGGGAAACTCCTCGGGGTCTTCATCCCCATCTTCCCAAGCAAAATCAACTTCATCATCACCGACGATGATGACTTGGGGCTCATACATTTCTACCCCCTCATCATCATTGATATGATTGGGGATCTCCTCCTCCTCATCCTTAGGTTGGGCATCGGGGATCTCCTCCTCCTCGTCGTTAGATTAGGCATCGAGGATAGCCTCGTCACCGTCCTCATCCATATGGTGTCCGAGAGACAGAGGGGCTGGTTTGTGGCGGCCCGCCCCTCGTAGAGATCATACAATACTATTACAGTTGAGCTTTATTGCTAACCGCGATAGATTGTACTCTCATGGGTCGCCGGCTTATCTCTCTCTCTTTTTAAATCATGAAGTTTTTGGGGAAATTTTTTTTTTCTTTAAACATCATGTAAAACATTTTCCACTATTTACTTTGTTGGCAAATACAAAGTAATTTACATATTACAGTACTTTCGTAAAATATACAATATTACAAAAGACTGTTTCTTTCTTTTTTTTTTATTCACTTTTTATCGCTCAGCGGAAAGGCTCTAGCAGGACCATATCCCTCGCCCAGTTATCCGATTTGACACGCGCCATCCCATCCGCATCCAGTCAAACAAGCTACTGAGCTGGTCGCTTACCTGCAACATTAGCAAAAATGGTGAGCTACAGGCTCAGCAAGTTCAAATATGCAAGAAATAAAATTCCTATGAATAGTACTATTCATCGTGAATAGTACTTTTGACTACTATTCATATGTGAATAGTAACTTTGACCACTATTCATACGTGGTAATACCCCTAATACCCCTAATACCCAGCAAGATGACTCGCAATAGGTCACGTCCATACCCGTAATACCCCTCTCGATCGTGGTAGCGGTGGTCTCACATATGGAGGTCTGGTCATCTTGCTACCTATAACATAATTATTTTCATATAAGAAAATAATTAACTAAACTTAAGTAAACTACTTACTTGGATAGCGATGCAGGATGCGTGAAGTGTCAAATCAGGATATGGTCACACTGCTCTGATATACCAACTATGACTGCAGTTGGTAATCCAAAACTTAAACCATCTCAAACCAGGCTCGGATATACCAACTGTGACGGCAGTTGGTATTCAAAACCAAATCAGTCGCAAACCTTGCTCTGATACCAACTGTGGCGGCAGTTGGTATTATAAACTAAACCAATCTCAGACCTTGCTCTGATACCAACTGTGGCGGCCCGTCCCTCGTAGAGATCATACAATACTATTACAGTTGAGCTTTGTTGCTAACCGCGATAGATTGTACTCTCATGGGTCGCCGGCTTATCTCTCTCTCTTTTTAAATCATGACGTTTTTGGGGAAATTTTTTTTTTCTTTAAACATCATGTAAAACATTTTCCACTATTTACTTTGTTGGCAAATACAAAGTAATTTACATATTACAGTACTTTCGTAAAATATACAATATTACAAAAGACTGTTTCTTTCTTTTTTTTTTCTTCCCTTTTTATCCCTCAGCGGAAAGGCTCTGGCAGGACCATATCCCTCGCCCAGTTATCCGATTTGACACGCGCCATCCCGTCCGCATCCAGTCAAACAAGCTACTGAGCTGGTCGCTTACCTGCAACATTAGCAAAAATGGTGAGCTACAGGCTCAGTAAGTTCAAACATGCAAGAAATAAAATTTCTATGAATAGTACTATTCATATGTGAATAGTAACTTTGACCACTATTCATACGTGAATAGTAAGTTTGACCACCACACTGTATCACACTAGTACATCTACCGCGATGTTAGTGCTCTCACTAAACTGTCTTATGCTCAATTATGGCACAGTTTCAGTTTTAGATAATTATCTTGCTTATGTTCTGGTTTTGAGCTCAGGTTGGCAGTACCATTTAGGTGGGCATGACTGTGAGCGGTACATTAGTGCTGACCTCCACAGCCTTAATCTCATAGCCCCGAAGGCAAAATTGTACATGACTGGGAGCGGTACATCAGTGCTGACCTCCACAACCTTATCTCATAGCCCCGAAGGCAAAAGTACCTCCCTATACGGAAGGCTGGTATGCTAGAAAGTGGTTTCATTACCGACTTTTTTAAAATTCTAACCCGGTGACTTCACATTGTCCCGTGGTTAGGAATGTTAGGAAATGCCCTAAGTATTAGAGACATTTTGATGTATTCATTTTGAACTGGATAATAAAATTATACTTAGAGGTTATTCATTACATTGCTATCTGTCCTCGTCTTATTTACATGTTAAAGTAAATGTAAGCAAATATGGCTCACTGACTGCTTGTGTTAAAACTGTTAGAACGTTGCATGCAATGGACTTTTGTATGCGAGAAGACAATGTTCTAAAGTTAGCAGTCTAAACTATGGTCTGTAGTCTATGGGGTTAGACCGAGCATCTAACTCATGTTAAGACTATTATGTTGTCTAAAGCCTTAGAGGGGACGGTCTGTCTTGACTGTCTGGAGCTGGACTCCCAAGTAGAGACATGGATATGTTGCTTGGTGGTGACATATTAGACCGGGACTAAAGCGTGATTGATCTACGTAGTCCGCTATGAGTGGATCAATCTGCTTTTGACGTTCATTATGCAATAACCTTAATCCTGAGTAAATGAACTACTTCATGTATATGACTTGTGTACTTTGATGTTCCAATGGCTAAAGCGTCTCAGAGGTAGTAAGCTTATAGACCGGTTCGTTGGGTGCATGACTTGTATACGATGAAGGGTTTGTTTGCAGATATCGGAATCATAGCTCTGAGGAGTTAAAGGTATCCTCTTAAAGGCATAATACTGAATGTGAAAATGGACAAGGCCTTGGGTCGTCTGCTGGGCGGATGACTTCTTATTCACATATGGTGAATAATCATTTTCTAGATTCGGTAGTATAATGGAACTTTAAGATAGCCTGATCAGTAGGATTAAACGGACTTTGACCTAAGGCTGATCATGGATATCATATGAGGGTTTTGCATATATGACAAGGTCATTGGATGGTAGCTCGTCACAGGCTTACGTAATACGGTATATAATTGGGAGTTCAGTTTCAGGTTTATAGTGGTGTGACTCTGAAATTAGTGATCATATGATTGAGTTGTTCGGTACAGAATGATGATCATATGGAATCACGGGAGCCCGATTATATATGTCCAATCAGTCCCTCTACTAGCTCCACATAATTCCTTAATGTTTGGCAAATTGATTTGTGTATGCTATTGGCTAGTTTATTATGCATGGATGGTGATGACACAGGATTAGGATGGTAGACAAGATTCTCTCCGGTTGGATTCAGATTTTGTTTTGGATAATAGAGTACACAATTATTCGAACTCCAAATAAAGTTGCCATGATTTTATTTGAGATTGGATTGGAGTTGTAGAAAATTATCCATAAGAACAAGAATATGAAATACAACCGTTTTGTGGAATTTGAAATTTGAATTTTGAAATTTGAAATTTGAGTTTTGAAATTTGAAATTTGAATTTTGAATTTGAAATTTGAATTTGAAATTTGAATTTGAAATTCGAATTTGAAATTTGAATTTGAAATTTAAATTTGAAATTTGAAATTTGAAATTTGAAATTTGAAATTTGAATTTGAAATTTGAATTTGAAATTTGAAATTCAAATTTTGAATCACAGTCCAAGTAGGATTCGAATTTGTTGTGGAAAATCCACAAGGTTTGAAATTCGAATTTGAGTTGGATTTGGAGAGGATAATCTTGTTAGAATCCTACTTGAATTTTGAATCCAAATCCCAACAAATAAGGGACGAAATTTTGAGGATAATCCTCATGAAAGATTTCGGATTTTGTGGATAAGATTCAAGGGAATATTCAAGCTTCAATCCTAGTTGAATTTGGTTTCTCTCTCCTCCCAAAAGTGGCCGAAATTTTGGATCCCTAATCCTAGGAAATTCGGTTATTTTTGGATAAGGTTAAGATGAGATTTTGCTTGAGAAATCCTAGTGGAATTTTGATTCTCCCTTATCCTAAAAGTGGCCGAAAATTTGGAGGATTTTCTCCTTGTGAATTTCGGATTTTTTGGTTGGAAAAGGGAGATAAAATTCTAGCTAAAATCTTGTTAAGATTTGGATTGGATTTATCTAGAAAAACCGAATTTAATTGTGGAGATTCTCCCTTGGAAAATTCGGATTTTTTGGGTTTGGATAAGGGAAAATATCTTTTCCTAGTCCAATTCAAATTCAGAGATTCACCTCATGCAGGTCTATAAATAGAGGTCCTGCCACTCCAGTTCTCTCAGACCACAGACTCTCAGGTGAGCAGGCTTATTGTTGCACAGCTCATCGTGACAATAAAGTTCTTTAGAGATCTGGGTGGTCGGAAGAAGACTAGCAGTGCTAGCATACCGATCGAGGTTCAGAGTGCCCACACACTCAGCCATTCAGGAATTGGAGAATAGTAGAGAAGGCTAGTTGGTTGAAGCCTCCGGTCACTCTCCTCCTGTTCATTGGCGTCCTTGAGGTATGAGTTTTAATTGTTGTTGATTTATTGTATATGGCATCATGAGATATTTAACGATCTAAAAATTTTTATTGTTCCGCTGCGCCACTTTGATACGTTTTTACCGGTTTATTTTCCTACAATTGGTATCAGAGCCATCTCATGACTATGCCATGTATATAAATTAGACAATTACTTAGTCTTTTTATTTATGTATGGATTTGATATTTAGAGAGTGGCATTCTAGGGTTCCTTTATGTTGTTATCATGTATTATGTATAAAGTATGTGGTTATTTTAATTTTTTGAATTATTATAAGCATGCTTGTTTATACCGGTTATGGTTCCTTAGAATTTAGAAAAATTGTATCTAGGAATTTTTTATGTAACCATGGGAGCAGTTTATTAACACTGTAATTTTCCCATGGATATTAATTTTTGTCTCTTAGAATTTTTATGGATAGAATTTTGTACACCGGAAACGGTATAGGAATTTTTTATGTAATTATTCTTGGAGGAGATTGAAGATTGAAGACCGTAATTTATTTTTCCCAAAAGTTAAATTTAATTTAAAGGTTGAAATTTTGATTGTGTGGAAAATTTCAATTTAATTGGGATTCAAATTAATTTTTGGAGATCCTAAAAGATAAATTGGAATATGGCACGAAAATCGAGACACGACCCCTCAGGATAGGCCGACGGGCCTTAGTGGGGCTGCAGCCCCTGCCCTCGGGCAGGATGGGGCTGCGGCAGCCCCTATGCAGGCAAGCATCACCCACGGCCGCAGGCTTGGCCTGCAGCCGAGGGTGGCGCAGCCTGCCCAAGGCTGGCCGCAGCCTGGGCGTGCAGCCACTGGCTGCAGGCGCTGCCTGCAGCCTGCCGGCTGCTGCGCCCAGCCTGGGCGTGCAGCCTGGTGCTGCAGGCTTGGCCTGCAGCCCGGCAGGCTGCACAAGGGGCGGCCGTGGGCTGCCAGCCCCTCCGGGGTTGGTGGCTGCCCATGGCGGCTGCCGCCTACGGGGGTGGCGGTCCGACGGTCCAAAAATCAGAAAATTTTGATTTTTAAATTTGAGATTTAATTTTAAATCATGTTTAAAAATATGTAATTGAAAATTTGAAATTTTTGAAATTACACATGATGATTAAAATTGTTTAAAATTTGAATTAGAAATTTAAATTTGAAATTCTAATTTGGTATTTGAATTTGAAATTTAAATTTTTGGAGATTTAAATTTTAAATAATTCTTGGGATGAGAAATAAATGGAGAGGCTACATAAAGATGGATACAAGAAGACGGAACAAAATTCAAGACCCAAAGAATGCTTTGGATGGAATTTTGTAATCTTTATTTTCTTTGTTCTAGGATGGAACCATGGCTTGGTTATTCTATCAATTATTTTTTCTGTGATATGTCATGGATGTATAAATATGTATTGATGGATGTTTTGTATGCATATTTGATAACATGTCATATAGGATAGGTGAGTGCCGCTCATACTATATTGATCATACATAATTTGTCAAAACTTGCATGTTTTTCAAAATATTGAGTGGGAGAGGGTTTCAAACAAAACCCACGGCCTCCATTGTTGATCCATATGTGAAAGCATGGTAACGCCTCGCGTCAGTTCCGACCTGACCACACCCCTCGGTAGGTGTTTACCGCCGCCGGTATACTAGATTGGATCTCCTATGTGGAAAACGTGTTCGGGTGCGATTCTATTCATGACCACCCCTCGGTGGCTTGGTAGGACGTGGATCGGGCTACGTAAACAATGGTTATACACTCAAGACTCGTTTAGTTATTAACCTTCCCTAGAAGCTCTGTTAACTAAACTGGTGGCCAAATAAGCGGTTATTAATATATGTCTTAACCTTGGAGGATTTAAGGTAACATATATTAATTGGACGGGGTCCATGTTCCGGCTATTTGTTCTCATGACCACCCCTCGGTGGCTTGGGGCAATAGGTGCTGAGAATTACCGTTGCAATGCTACATGTTTTTTCAAGTTTCATGTAGGAACATACTTGTATGTTTTATTTGCTAAATTATCTGCATATTTGCTTGGGCTTTGTAATGATGTCTAGTATAATTTTATTTCAGTTCAAAATGTCACCGACACCCCTCATTTCGATACTTACTGAAAATAAGTTGAATGGCGACAATTATAAAGATTGGAAAAGAAATCTATTAATAGTTCTCAGCTGCGAGAGACACAAGTTCGTATTGGACGAACCATGCCCACCTGGGCCCAAACCTGACACACCACTTGAGGAGGTCCCGGTTGCCTATAATCGTTGGAGAGAATCCAATGAAATAGCTCGATGCTACATCCTTGCTAGCATGACGAGTGCTTTACAAAAGCAGCATGAGACTTATCAAGTTGCTGGGGAGATCATGGATAATCTGGAAGACATGTTCGGAGGCCAAGAAAAATTGGCTCGACAGTCCGCTATCACCAGCATTATGAACTCCAAGCAAAAGGCTGGTGCTCCGGTGAAGGACCATATGATCACTCTAATGGGATTCTTCGCTGAAGCTGCCGAGAATGGTGCTGAGTTAGACTACAACACCCAGATCGAGATGGTGTTCAAGACTCTGTCTAAAGATTTTGTGGGGTTTAAGGCCGCATACAATCTGGCGACAAAAGAGTTAGGACTTACCGAGCTCATGAAGCAACTACAGGCTTATGAGCGGATGATCAGGGATGAAGATGTGGTCCGACCTAAAGGAGAGGCCAATTTGGCGGAATCTTCCAATCCCTCACGGAAGAGGAAGAGGCCAAATAAGAAGCAAGTGGCTTCCAGTTCTTCTAATCCTCCTGTCTCGGACGGGAAGAAGAAGAAGAAGAACAAGAAGCCAAAGGACCCTAAAAAGTCCAAATGCTTCCACTGTGGGAAGGTAAGTCACTTCAAGAAGGCTTGCCGGGAATTCCTAGCCTCCAAGGGCAAGGAAGGTAAGGAACTTCATTACTTAGAAGCGTGTTTGGTGGAAGAATCGAAAGACACATGGGTCATTGATTCGGGCGCCACTAATCATGTTTGTGTTTCTATGCAGGGGTTCGTGGAAACGAGAAGTCTACATGATAGGAGCCTCTCGTTGCGGACTGGAGATGGTAGCTTTGTGGTGGCTGAGGCAGTGGGAGACGTTCATCTTTATTTTGATCAATTTAGGTTTATTTTATTGAAAGACTGTTTTTATGTTCCTAATTTTAGGAGGAACCTTATATCGGTAGCTTGTTTAATAAAGGATTCTTATTCAGTTTCTTTTAGTAAAAGAGTTGATATTCGTAGAAATAAGTCTTTTATCTGTTCTGGATGGATGGATGGAAACCTATATTTGATCAGACCAAAGATGTACTCACTGCTTGACACTGAATTAATTGATAACTCTAAAAGGTTGAAAGTTTCTCACTCTAACAAGGCGTATCTTTGGCACTTAAGACTTGGTCATATTAATCAGGATAGGATTCAAAGATTGGTGAAAGACGGTCCTCTGGAATCTCTGGAGGAGGTACGACTTCCCCAATGTGAGTCTTGTCTAGAGGGTAAGATGACTAAGAGGTCTTTTGGAGCTAAGGGTACAAGGGCACAGGAGCTCTTAGAAATTGTGCACACTGACGTATGTGGCCCCATGAACGTCACAGCACGAGGAGGGTTCGAGTACTATGTCTCTTTCATAGATGATTACTCGAGGTATGGATATGTGTATCTGATGCACCGCAAGAGCGAAACCTTTGACAAGTTCAAAGAGTATCGTGCGGAAGTGGAAAAGCAATTGGATAAATCCATAAAGACACTTCGATCTGATCGAGGTGGCGAATACCTCTCTGATGAATTTCTAGGACATCTTGTAGAGAATGGGATATTATCCCAATTGACTGCACCTGGTACTCCACAACAGAATGGTGTAGCCGAAAGGAGAAACAGGACCTTATTGGATATGGTACGGTCCATGATGAGTTACTCAACGCTGCCATTATCATTTTGGGGACATGCTTTACAAACGGCGTGCTATATTCTGAACCAGGTTCCGAGCAAATCAATTCCTAGAACTCTGTATGAATTGTGGCGTGGCAGGAAGCCCTCCCTTGGACATATGAGAATATGGGGCTGCCCGGCACATGTACTGGATGGGGATGCGAAGAAGTTGGAACCAAGATCAGAATTATGCATGTTTGTAGGGTATCCAAAGGGAACTAAAGGAGGTCTGTTCTATAACCCGAAGGAACAAAAGGTCATTGTCTCAACCCATGCGACATTCTTGGAGGAAAGTCACATGAATGACTTTAAGCCTCGAAGCAAAGTGGTGCTAGAGGAGTTATCGGGTGAAAGAACTGCTCCACAGATTTCGGTCTTGGACGCAAGTCCGAGTTCCAGTGAAAGACCTGCAGACGATCAACAATTTAGGGTGCCTCGTCGTAGTGGGAGGGTTTCTAAGAAACCTAATTTCTTTATGTATGATGCTGAGGTATACCAGGCCGAGGCTCATGAGCATGAGGAAGATCCGGTCACGTATGATGAAGCTATAAAGGATGTTGATTCTAGATCTTGGAAACAGGCTATGAACAATGAGATGGATTCTATGAAATCCAACTCTGTTTGGGAACTTGTAGATTTGCCGGATGGGATAAAACCCATTGGATGCAAATGGGTCTACAAAAGAAAGAAGGATGCGGAAGGGAGAGTGGAAACTTTCAAAGCTAGACTGGTTGCAAAGGGATACACGCAAAAGGCTGGAATCGATTACGAGGAAACCTTTTCACCTGTTGCTATGCTGAAGTCTATCCGTATTCTTCTGTCCATTGCTGCGGCTCTCGATTACGAGATCTGGCAAATGGATGTCAAGACGGCATTCTTGAATGGCCATCTTGAAGAGTGTATCTATATGATACAGCCCGAAGGGTTCGTAGCAAAAGGCCAGGATAGGAAAGTCTGCAAGTTGCTTAGATCCATTTATGGATTAAAGCAGGCATCCCGCTCATGGAACCAGAGGTTTGATCAAGCGATTAAGACATTTGGTTTTGAGCAGAACGTTGATGAACCTTGTGTTTATAAACGTATTAAGGATGGAAAAGTGGTCTTTCTGATACTCTATGTCGATGATATACTACTCATTGGGAATGATGTAGGGAACTTATCATCGGTCAAGCTTTGGTTACACCAACAGTTTGACATGAAGGACTTGGGAGAAGCTAATTATGTTCTAGGCATTCGTCTCTTCAGAGATCGAAAGAACAAAATGATAGCGTTATCCCAAGCTTCATACATAGATAAAATAATTGACAAATATGCAATGCTAGAGGCAAAGAAAGGCTCACAACCTTCTATTGCCGGTTTAACTCTTTCATTGGATGACTGTCCCAAGACATCGGAAGAAAGAGAGCGTATGAGTAAGGTCCCTTATGCATCCGCTGTGGGTAGCCTTATTTACGCTATGCTTTGCACTCGCCCGGACATATGTTTTGCAGTAGGTATGGTGAGTCGATATCAAGCGAATCCTGGAACCAAGCACTGGCAAGCAGTAAAGCATATACTCAAGTATCTTAAGAGAACGAGGGATTATATGCTAGTGTATTCTGGAGGGGACCTAACACCCGTAGGATACACGGACTCAGACTTCCAGACTTGTAAGGATTCGAGGAAATCGACATCTGGATCAGTGTTTTTGCTCGGAGGAGGCACCATTGTGTGGAGGAGCGTGAAGCAGGGCTGCACAGCTGACTCTACTATGGAGGCTGAGTATGTGGCTGCGGCTGAGGCATCTAAAGAAGCGGTTTGGCTCCGCAAGTTCTTTAGAGACCTTGAGGTCATTCCGGGTGTTGACAAGCCTATCACACTTTACTGTGATAATACAGGGGCTATTGCCAACACAAGGGAATCTCGGCACCACAAGAGGACCAAACACATCGATCGGAGGTATCACATAATAAGAGGGCATGTGGAGACAGGACAAGTGGATGTTTGTAAGATCGCGTCCGAGGACAACATCGCGGATCCCTTTACTAAGACTTTGGTAGCTAGAAGCTTTGAGAGGCATGTAGAGGCGATGGGGATGCGTAACATGGCACATCTGCTGGCTTAGGGCAAGTGGGAGATTGTTAGGAAATGCCCTAAGTATTAGAGACATTTTGATGTATTCATTTTGAACTGGATAATAAAATTATACTTAGAGGTTATTCATTACATTGCTATCTGTCCTCGTCTTATTTACATGTTAAAGTAAATGTAAGCAAATATGGCTCACTGACTGCTTATGTTAAAACTGTTAGAACGTTGCATGCAATGGACTTTTGTATGCGAGAAGACAATGTTCTAAAGTTAGCAGTCTAAACTATGGTCTGTAGTCTATGGGGTTAGACCGAGCATCTAACTCATGTTAAGACTATTATGTTGTCTAAAGCCTTAGAGGGGACGGTCTGTCTTGACTGTCTGGAGCTGGACTCCCAAGTAGAGACATGGATATGTTGCTTGGTGGTGACATATTAGACCGGGACTAAAGCGTGATTGATCTACGTAGTCCGCTATGAGTGGATCAATCTGCTTTTGACGTTCATTATGCAATAACCTTAATCCTGAGTAAATGAACTACTTCATGTATATGACTTGTGTACTTTGATGTTCCAATGGCTAAAGCGTCTCAGAGGTAGTAAGCTTATAGACCGGTTCGTTGGGTGCATGACTTGTATACGATGAAGGGTTTGTTTGCAGATATCGGAATCATAGCTCTGAGGAGTTAAAGGTATCCTCTTAAAGGCATTATACTGAATGTGAAAATGGACAAGGCCTTGGGTCGTCTGCTGGGCGGATGACTTCTTATTCACATATGGTGAATAATCATTTTCTAGATTCGGTAGTATAATGGAACTTTAAGATAGCCTGATCAGTAGGATTAAACGGACTTTGACCTAAGGCTGATCATGGATATCATATGAGGGTTTTGCATATATGACAAGGTCATTGGATGGTAGCTCGTCACAGGCTTACGTAATACGGTATATAATTGGGAGTTCAGTTTCAGGTTTATAGTGGTGTGACTCTGAAATTAGTGATCATATGATTGAGTTGTTCGGTACAGAATGATGATCATATGGAATCACGGGAGCCCGATTATATATGTCCAATCAGTCCCTCTACTAGCTCCACATAATTCCTTAATGTTTGGCAAATTGATTTGTGTATGCTATTGGCTAGTTTATTATGCATGGATGGTGATGACACAGGATTAGGATGGTAGACAAGATTCTCTCCGGTTGGATTCAGATTTTGTTTTGGATAATAGAGTACACAATTATTCGAACTCCAAATAAAGTTGCCATGATTTTATTTGAGATTGGATTGGAGTTGTAGAAAATTATCCATAAGAACAAGAATATGAAATACAACCGTTTTGTGGAATTTGAAATTTGAATTTTGAAATTTGAAATTTGAATTTTGAAATTTGAAATTTGAATTTTGAATTTGAAATTTGAATTTGAAATTTGAATTTGAAATTCGAATTTGAAATTTGAATTTGAAATTTAAATTTGAAATTTGAAATTTGAAATTTGAAATTTGAATTTGAAATTTGAATTTGAAATTTGAAATTTAAATTTTGAATCACAGTCCAAGTAGGATTCGAATTTGTTGTGGGAAATCCACAAGGTTTGAAATTCGAATTTGAGTTGGATTTGGAGAGGATAATCTTGTTAGAATCCTACTTGAATTTTGAATCCAAATCCCAACAAATAAGGGACGAAATTTTGAGGATAATCCTCATGAAAGATTTCGGATTTTGTGGATAAGATTCAAGGGAATATTCAAGCTTCAATCCTAGTTGAATTTGGTTTCTCTCTCCTCCCAAAAGTGGCCGAAATTTTGGATCCCTAATCCTAGGAAATTCGGTTATTTTTGGATAAGGTTAAGATGAGATTTTGCTTGAGAAATCCTAGTGGAATTTTGATTCTCCCTTATCCTAAAAGTGGCCGAAAATTTGGAGGATTTTCTCCTTGTGAATTTCAGATTTTTTGGTTGGAAAAGGGAGATAAAATTCTAGCTAAAATCTTGTTAAGATTTGGATTGGATTTATCTAGAAAAACCGAATTTAATTGTGGAGATTCTCCCTTGGAAAATTCGGATTTTTTGGGTTTGGATAAGGGAAAATATCTTTTCCTAGTCCAATTCAAATTCAGAGATTCACCTCATGCAGGTCTATAAATAGAGGTCCTGCCACTCCAGTTCTCTCAGACCACAGACTCTCAGGTGAGCAGGCTTATTGTTGCACAGCTCATCGTGACAATAAAGTTCTTTAGAGATCTGGGTGGTCGGAAGAAGACTAGCAGTGCTAGCATACCGATCGAGGTTCAGAGTGCCCACACACTCAACCATTCGGGAATTGGAGAATAGTAGAGAAGGCTAGTTGGTTGAAGCCTCCGGTCACTCTCCTCCTGTTCATTGGCGTCCTTGAGGTATGAGTTTTAATTGTTGTTGATTTATTGTATATGGCATCATGAGATATTTAACGATCTAAAAATTTTTATTGTTCCGCTGCGCCACTTTGATACGTTTTTACCGGTTTATTTTCCTACAAGGAATGGTTCACATTTTAATTTTAGGGGAGTGAGTTTCATTAAACTCGCTCTAGTGCCCGAAGCACAGTTAACAATGTGTCCATCCTCAATAGTGCCCGTAGCACATTACGTCTCTCTTTCTATTCTATAATAGTGCCCGTAGCACATATGTACCTAACTTATAGTTAGTACATCAAAGTTAGCAACAATAATGCTATATGTTGCAGACAGGTAAATGTCTGAACTTACCTTATCAGTCTCTTCTCTTTTCCTCTCGTGGATCTTTGATCGCCCTCCTCGTAGGTCGATTTTTGGAACCTACAGACAAAACCTTGTCTGTTAATTTCATTCCCATTTATAGCTTTTATTTTTCATTTAAAAGCTTAAATAAAACCTGTTTATAACTTTTTAGGCTTTATTTATCATTTTCCCCATTTTTTCTCAACTTTTGCAAAATTACAATTTTGCCCCTGTATTTTGGCAAAATTACGATTTTGCCCCCATATTTTGGTAAAATTACAATTTTGCCCCTGACGGAAATTTTCCCGATCCAGACTGCATTTTTGGCTCTCAGGAACTTTTCTGACTCTTTTCTAATCATTACCGGGTTCGTTTTTATTTTAGTTTCATTTTTCACTTTCCCGACCCTCGGGAAGCACTATTCCGACCCTTACGTCGGTTTAGCGATTTTCTATCGTTTCGGAGTCTCAAATGGACGTTTCACTAGTATTTAAAACGTTCATCTAGACTTTCCCGACCTAGGTCTCCGAGGCTCGGGTTTTCCGTTCCCGACTCGGACCTTTATTTCATTTCCAAAAACGCCCCCCCCTCGGGGTCGGTTTTTTTTCAATTTCGCTCGCGTTTTAAATTTTTAAGGGGATGGGTTACTATTCACGAACCACCCCTTAGGTTTTCCTTATTAAAATTTTCCGTTAGGGACTCGGGTTTCCGTCCCGGCCCTAACTTTTTATTTTTAATTCCATTTTACCCCAAATGCTGTTTTTGAAATTTCGGCAGCATTTCGACGTAATTTTAAGGCTTCCGGCGTTAGGTACGCCTCGAACCGTATGTACCTGCCACGTATTTTACCACAAGCCTATTTTTATGTAAAAGTTTTCCAAACTTTTACATAAAAACCCACAAATTTCCAATTTCACATTATCACCCACATTACAACATTTTTTTCACAATTTTGCCCTTAATTTGGTTTCGGTTTTTCACAACCAAACCGAACCAAAAATTTTTGTCAAACTTTCCCCACACTTTAGGCCATTCAATGTTATGTTTTTAACACATTTTCAAGCCCATTTTCTTGGCATTTTCAACCAAATTTCCTAGGGTTATAACCCACGGCCTTTGAATGAAAAACATGCCAATTTTTTTTTGTTTCATTCTTTCAATTATAAATTCATCTTTTGCATATTAAAATGCATAATTCCAATCAACCAAATACTATATAAATCAAGCAAAATTTTCTTCCAAACCATTAGGAAACCCCACGGCCACCTTATGAAAATGCATACCAAAAATTTTTTTCAAACTTTCCACGATGAAATACAAGCTTTATTCTTCACCAAATTAAACTTGGAAGCAAGTTAACAATTAAACCAAAAATTATTTTCATAGATTACTCAAGGTAACCCACGGATTTACCCTTGAAAAACCAACAAAATTTTGGTTTTTCTTTAAACAAGTTACATGGTTTTCTTCCTTATTTCATCCTTAACATAACCCAACATCAATTCAATGGCAAACAACCAAAAATTTTCCATCTTTTTCTCACTATTCACCCACGGATTTTATGAAGAAAAACCATGAAAAATTAAGTGAAAAAAGGGAATTACCTTGGTCTAATGCTTCCTTTGTCTTCTAGGAACACTTTGGCACTCTTTTTGTGAAGAAATTTTGAAGAAAAAGCTTGGTTTCCCTTGGTTACTCACGGCTCCCCCATGGACGATACTTAGAAGTTTTTGTCTTTGGTTTTTGCTTTGAAAATAATGTCTCGGCCACTTTATCAAAATGTTGCCGACTTATGCATGAAAGAAAGCCAATTAATTTGGCTCTAAACCAATGAAAATTTGACATCTTTCAACACCATTTCTTTCCCCATTTTTCAAAAATTAAAAAGGGTAAATTTTGGCCAAATCTTGGCCTTTAGATCAAAAAGTGGATGAATCATGGCCTTTAATTCCACCAACCACCTTATTTCTTTCATTTATTAATCTTGATTTATGATGTCATAAATGCTAAAGTGAAAGTTGACTTTGACTTTCACTATTCACATTAATTCGACTACTTTTTGACCGATCCGGTTCGAGCCGAAATTTTCCTGAAATCGTCCCGGCGTGTTCCTGAGGTCTCCTGTGCAGTCGGATCAATTTGAACTGCTTCCGTTTGATCAAAATCAATCCCGGAAGTTTACCGTCTTTTATTGCTCCGGTTAGGGTTTTCAATGCCGGTTTTCCACCGTTTTACCCGTTTCAACTCAGTGAATTTTTCCAACACTGAATTCTTACTTGTCAGTATTGTTAGAACATTTTCATATATTCTAAACAATATAAATACATTTATTTCACTCTTTAAATAGTACAAATTGTTATATACATACAATTGTACATTTTCATCCGAGAATTGCCTGAATTTCCCGGTTGTCACATTCACCCCTCCTTATAAAATTTTCGTCCTCGAAAATTAGAACAAATGGGGGTATAATTTCCTCATCTCGTCTTCTCGTTCCCACGTAGCTTCTTCAATGTTGTGATTTTTCCATAAAATCTTCACTAGTGGGATTACCTTATTCCTCAGTACTTTTTCTTCACGAGCTAGTACTCGAATAGGTTGTTCCTCATATGTTAAATCCTCGTGGATTTGAATAGGCTCATGCTTCAACACATGGGACGGATCTGGTATATATTTTCTCAGCATCGACACATGAAATACATTGTGCACTGCCGACAATTCTGGAGGTAGCGCTAATCTGTAAGCGACCTTTCCAATGCGTTCGATAATTTCATAAGGTCCAATATATCTTGGACTTAGTTTCTCCTTCTTACCGAAGCGCATAATCCCCTTCATGGGCGATACCTTGAGAAACACGAAGTCTCCTTCGTCGAACTCCAAGGATCTTCGCCTCTTGTCCGCATAACTCTTTTGCCGGCTTTGCGCAATTTTCATTTGACGCTGAATTCTAGCAACTACATCGGAAGTCTCTTTTATGAAATCCGTCTTATGCAACTGCTTCTCTCGCAAATCATACCAGTGTAATGGTGATCTGCATTTCCGTCCATACAAAGCCTCGTAAGGTGCCATGCCTATAGAAGCTTGGTAACTATTATTGTACGAGAATTCAATCAATGGTAACTTCTCGTTCCAGTTTCCTGTAAAATCCATAACACAAGCTCGAAGCATGTCCTCTAACGTCTGGATTGTCCGCTCCGACTGTCCGTCTGTTTGCGGATGAAAAGCTGTACTGAGTCTCAATTCAATACCCATGGCCTCTTGCACACACTTCCAGAAATTTGAAGTGAACCGTGCATCTCGATCTGATACAATGGATTTTGGTACTCCATGTAGTCTGACGACATGAATTACGTACAACTGAGCAAACTTTTCCAACGAAAAGGTCATCTTGACAGCTATAAATCGTGCCGTCTTGGTCAGTCTATCCACAATAACCCAGATGGCATCATAACCTTCTCGGGTTTTTGGGAGTCCCACTACAAAATCCATCGTAATGTGTTCCTATTTCCATTCAGGAATCTCCAACGGTTCCAATCTTCCTGCTGGATGTTTATGTTCCGCTTTGATTCTCTGACAGGTCATGCATCTGCTCACGAATTTTGCTATATCGTTCTTCATCCCTTTCCACTAGAACTGTAACTTCAAGTCCTGATACATCTTGCTAGCTCCGGGATGAACTGAATAGGGTGTCTCATGAGCTTCTGACATGATCCATCTTCTAAGTTCCTCATCAGCTGGAACATTTATCCTTCCTTGATAAAGGATCATTCCATCCTTGGAAATTCCTTCTTGAGCACTTGTCATCGCTGGATCTCGCCTCTGAGCTTCTTTTATATCCTCGAATAGCGATGATTCCACTTGGAGTGCAGCTAACCTTCCAGATGTCAGCTCCAAGTTCAAAGAATTTATCTCTTACTGCAATGGCTTCAGAAGCCTGTTTATCGGTAGCTGGTGCGATATGGTAGACTTTCTACTTAAAGCATCCGCTACACGGTTGGCCTTTCCTGGATGGTATAGGATTTCACAATCATAATCCTTCACCAATTCCAACCATCGCCTTTGCCGCATATTGAGCTCTTTTTGCAAGAAGAAATACTTCAGGCTTTGGTGATCAGTGAAAATCTGACATTGAGCTCCATAAAGATAGTGTCGCCAAATTTTGAGTGCGAACACTACTGCAGCAAGTTCAAGGTCATGCGTAGGGTAATTCCTTTCATGGTCCTTTAATTGACGGGAAGCATAGGCAATCACCTTGCCATCTTGCATCAGGATTGCTCCCAATCCTATTTTCGATGCATCACTGTAGATCACAAACTTCTCCCCTTCAGTGAGAAGTGTAAGGATTGGTGCGCTTGTCAGTCGCCTCTTTAATTCCTGGAAGCTTCTTTCGCATTCCATAGTCCACTCGTACTTCCTTTCTTTGCGTGTAAGAGCAGTAAGAGGTGCAGCTAATCGCGCAAATCCCTCTACAAATCACCGATAATAACCAGCTAACCCCAAGAAACTGCGTATTTCTGTCACACTCTTGGGTGCAGGCCACTGGTTAATTGCATCCACCTTTGTCGGATCTATAGCAATACCTTCCTGGGATACAACATGTCTGAGGAAATGTACTCTGTCTAGCCAAAACTCACATTTTGAGAATTTGGCATACAGTTGATGCTTCCTTATCGTATTCAGCACAATCCTCAGATGCTCCTTGTGCTCCTCATGACTCTTTGAGTATATAAGAATGTCATCAATGAATACAATGACAAACTTATCCAAATACTCTTTAAAGATTCTGTTCATTAAATCCATGAAAGCTGCCGGTGCATTTGTTAATCCGAATGGCATCACAAGAAACTCGTAGTGACCATAACGAGTCCTAAACGCCGTCTTAGGAATATCACTTTCTTTAATTCTCAGTTGGTGATATCCTGATCGTAAGTCGATCTTGGAAAATACCGCTGCGCCTTTTAACTGGTCAAATAGGTCATCAATTCTAGGTAACGGATACCTATTTTTGATCGTAACCTTATTCAACTCCCGGTAATCAATGCACAGTCGGAATGTTCCATCCTTTTTCTTGACGAATAACACAGGTGCACCCCATGGAGAAAAACTCGGCCTGATGAATCCCTTATCCAAAAGCTCCTTTAATTGTACTTGTATCTCCTTTAATTCCACTGGAGCCATGCGGTATGGTGCTTTGGAAATAGGTGCTGTTCCAGGCATCAACTCAATTTCAAATGAGATTTCTCTCTCTGGCAGTATCCCTAGTAACTCTTCTAGAAATACGTCAAGAAATTCATTAACTACAGGAACGTCTTCAGGTCGCAACTTCTGTTCGTCTGTAGTATCCACCACATATGCCAGATATCACATGCAACCACTGGCTATCAGCTTGCTTGCTCTCAGCGAACTGATCATCATCTTCCCAGGTTTTCGAGAAGTATCGACATACTCGAAACTCTCTTCTTCCTCGGGTTGGAATACTATCTTTCAATTTCGGCAGTCGATCGTAGCTTGGTATTTCCCTAGGAAATCCATGCCTAGAATCACATCGTAATCCGCGATCTTCATCACGATCAACTCTGCATATAGTTCCCTATTTGCCACATATACTGGTACATGAGGTAGCCAGTAATTGGACAACAATACTTCCCCAGAGGGTAAAGCTGTCTTAAATACCCTTCCCATATTGTCCTTAGGAAGTCCTATCTTGTCAGCAAATGCATAGGAAACAAAAGAATGCGTAGCACCGGAATCGAATAGTACAGAGGCTACATGACTAGCGACAGGAAGCTGACCTGTCACCACGTTTGATGTTCCTGCCTCTGCATCTTCCTTGCTGAAGGCCATCACACGAGCATCAGCACGTTGCATACGCTCCTGGCGTTGTGGGCGTGTCTGGTGCGGTTGGGAAGTGCCTTGTCCACCCTGCCTATTTGGACAGTTCCTGGCGTAATGGCCTTCCTTTCCACATTCGTAGCAAATAAGTGGCCTAAATCTGCATTGCCCAGAATGTCTCTTCCCACATGTAGGGCAATTTTGCACATTGGATTCTGCATTACCAGCTGTTCTTCGCTGCTGGTTTCGATTATTTCCCTGGCGATTCCCAGAAAAATTCCCTTTTCTCTTATTTTGTTGGGATCCTTGGTTGTTGCCCTGGCTTGGTTTAGCATTCTGATTAGGCTTGCTCGATTGACCAACTTGCGTAGACTTCACCAAAGCCCTCTCCTTCTTCTTAGCCTCCCAGTGTTTCTCTCTTTCCTCTTTCTGTCAGGCTACATGAAACTCAGCCCTGATGGCCCAACTCACACAATCGGCTACAGAAGGAGGTGGCACTTGCCCAGTATCTACCAATGCAGCAATTTCTGGCCTGAACATCCCGATCATTTTCTGTATCTTTTCCCTCTCAGTAGGGACCACATAAGGACATAGACGGGATAACTGGTCGAACTTTCGGCAGACTTCGCTTACCGACATGTTCCCTTGTGTCAACTCTGAGAATTCTTTCTGTTGCTGTCTCAGAGATGCAGGGTCGTAATATTTCTGGTTAAATTCTTCCAGAAATTCCGCCCAACTCATGGTAGACACATCTCTTCTCATTCGTACAGTGTCCCACCAAAAACGAGCATCTTTTCTCAGCACAAAAGACGCACAGGCAACCTTCTCCCGGTCGGTTAGGTTCATGAATTCCATGATCACTTGTAATGACGACAACCAGTCTTCAGCCTCTAAGGGATTTGTAGACCCTTCAAATTCTGGCGGCCTCATACGACTGAATCTTTCATAGAGGGGTTCCAAATTCAATACTGGTTGAGGTTCGGGAGCTCTCTCATGTACCGCAGCTGGAGGGATAACTGGATCTACCTCGGCTTCCTGTTCTACTTGGGTACCCTCAGAGCCTTGTCTCTGTTCTAGCTCCTCTACCCGTCGTCTCAGATTCTCATTTTCTTGCATCTGAGCTTCTAACAAAGCTTGTATCTAATCCAGTCTTTCCATAACATTAGGACGTCGCTCTCATCCTTCTGGTCGATTACGCAAATCCACCATCTTGCCTATTGTCCTATTATGGCATAATAATTCACCGTTAGCTTTTCCATAACTACATTCGTAAAATCATATCAATTCACGAAATTTAGGGTAATGTAAAGCCACATCATTGTAACACATCATCGTATAACATATAATCATTTTGATATTTCATTCATAGCAAAACATTTATATGTCATACATAACCACCACCAGTCATATATATACATCGGCCGGAGTGTACAAAATGGCCACAAGTCTATACAAAAGAGCTTTTCTCTAAGCTACTTATGTACATATATACATATCTACTGATCACGCATTTCCTACGTCTGGGACTAGAGGATATTCTTCCGGATCCTCATCGTCATCGGTATCATCTGAATCGTCACCGTCTCTAGGCAATGCTCCCTATCCTGAGTCATCGCCTCTTCGCGGTCTAGACGGTCTGGCCTCATGATCATTTATCATTCTTCTCGGCCCAAAAATGCGTGCAAACATCTCATCTTAACCCAGTGTCTCTCGTCGACTCTGTGTCAGATGCTCAATCAGAAGCTCTCTCTCAATCGTCCTGATCGTCACCACAAACTCTTGGAGCGTCGGAGGAAATGGCTTGATTACCCTCTGTCTTAACTCCAAGGGTAAACCTTTCCAGAACAGCTCGCAACAGTTTGCTTCAGTGAGGTTGGGCAATGGACATCTTTTCCTGATGGTCTCCTCAAATCGTGCCGCATAAGACATCACTGTCTCACCAGACAACATGACCATCCTCTCAGTCTGGAGAATGTAATCCCTGACCTCATTGAATCCAGGATACGCAGGTGTATCAGCCTCTCGTCTCTCTGGAGGTGCTGGAGCAGGTGCTGAATCCCTAGGCGGAAACTGATCAGCCAACCGCTGACAGAACTCAGCCCAACTGAATCCTAATAAAATCTCCTGATCGCAATATTACCAAAACACTCGAGCGTCTCCCTGAAACATACTGACTGCCAGCTGGATCTACATATCTCGATCGATGTCACATATCGCCATAATCCTCTCAATGGCATGGAGCCAGTCCTTCGTCTCCATCGATTGTCGTCCACCATCAAACATAGGGGGATTGCTAGCTCGGAATGCCTGTACTGCCCGAGCCGAAACTCTCACTCCAATATGTTGGCGTCCACCAACAACTGGAATGTCCACTACTACAGGTTGATGAACTATTGGTTGTGGCTGTACAATATCTACTGGCGCTGGCACTGGTGTTGGTACTGGTACCGGAGGTCTCTCGGGCACCGGAGGTCTGATTACCTGTTGTTGGGAAATAGACGGCCTCGCAATAGGTCGCGTCCATACCCGTAATACCCCTCTCGGTCGTGGTAGCGGTGGTCTCACATATGGAGGTCTGGTCATCTTGCTACCTATAACATAATTATTTTCATATAAGAAAATAATTAACTAAACTTAAGTAAACTACTTACTTGGATAGCGATGCAGGATGCGTGAAGTGTCAAATCAGGATATGGTCACACTGCTCTGATATACCAACTATGACTGCAGTTGGTAATCCAAAACTTAAACCATCTCAAACTAGGCTCGGATATACCAACTGTGACGGCAGTTGGTATTCAAAACCAAATCAGTCGCAAACCTTGCTCTGATACCAACTGTGGCGGCAGTTGGTATTATAAACTAAACCAATCTCAGACCTTGCTCTGATACCAACTGTGGCGGCCCGTCCCTCGTAGAGATCATACAATACTATTACAGTTGAGCTTTATTGCTAACCGCGATAGATTGTACTCTCATGGGTCGCCGGCTTATCTCTCTCTCTTTTTAAATCATGACGTTTTTGGGGAAATTTTTTTTTTCTTTAAACATCATGTAAAACATTTTCCACTATTTACTTTGTTGGCAAATACAAAGTAATTTACATATTACAGTACTTTCGTAAAATATACAATATTACAAAAGACTGTTTCTTTCTTTTTTTTTCTTCCCTTTTTATCCCTCAGCGGAAAGGCTCTGGCAGGACCATATCCCTCGCCTAGTTATCCGATTTGACACGCGCCATCCCGTCCGTATCCAGTCAAACAAGCTACTGAGCTGGTCGCTTACCTGCAACATTAGCAAAAATGGTGAGCTACAGGCTCAGCAAGTTCAAACATGCAAGAAATAAAATTTCTATGAATAGTACTATTCATATGTGAATAGTAACTTTGACCACTATTCATACGTGAATAGTAAGTTTGACCACCACACTGTATCACACTAGTACATCTACCGCGATGTTAGTGCTCTCACTAAACTGTCTTATGCTCAATTATGGCACAGTTTCAGTTTTAGATAATTATCTTGCTTATGTTCTGGTTTTGAGCTCAGGTTGGCAGTACCATTTAGGTGCGCATGACTGTGAGCGGTACATTAGTGCTGACCTCCACAGCCTTAATCTCATAGCCCCGAAGGCAAAATTGTACATGACTGGGAGCGGTACATCAGTGCTGACCTCCACAACCTTATCTCATAGCCCCGAAGGCAAAAGTACCTCCCTATACGGAAGGCTGGTACGCTAGAAAGTGGTTTCATTACCGACTTTTTTAAAATTCTAACCCGGTGACTTCACATTGTCCCGTGGTTAGGAATGGTTCACATTTTAATTTTAGGGTAGTGAGTTTCATTAAACTCGCTCTAGTGCCCAAAGCACAGTTAACAATGTGTCCATCCTCAATAGTGCCCGTAGCACATTACGTCTCTCTTTCTATTCTATAATAGTGCCCATAGCACATATGTACCTAACTTATAGTTAGTACATCAAAGTTAGCAACAATAATGCTATATGTTGCAGACAGGTAAATGTCTGAACTTACCTTATCAGTCTCTTCTCTTTTCCTCTCGTGGATCTTTGATCGCCCTCCTCGTAGGTCGATTTTTGGAACCTACAAACAAAACCTTGTCTGTTAATTTCATTCCCATTTATAGCTTTTATTTTTCATTTAAAAGCTTAAATAAAACCTATTTATAACTTTTTAGGCTTTATTTATCATTTTCCCCATTTTTTCTCAACTTTTGCAAAATTACAATTTTGCCCCTGTATTTTGGCAAAATTACGATTTTGCCCCCATATTTTGGCAAAATTACAATTTTGCCCCTGACGGAAATTTTCCCGATCCAGACTGCATTTTTGGCTCTCAGGAACTTTTCTGACTCTTTTCTAATCATTACCGGGTTCGTTTTTATTTTAGTTTCATTTTTCACTTTCCCGACCCTCGGGAAGCACTATTCCGACCCTTACGTCGGTTTAGCGATTTTCTATCGTTTCGGAGCCTCAAATGGACGTTTCACTAGTATTTAAAACGTTCATCTAGACTTTCCCGACCTAGGTCTCCGAGCCTCGGGTTTTCCGTTCCCGAGTCGGACCTTTATTTCATTTCCAAAAACGCCCCCCCCTCGGGGTCGGTTTTTTTTCAATTTCGCTCGCGTTTTAAATTTTTAAGGGGATGGGTTACTATTCACGAACCACCCCTTAGGTTTTCCTTATTAAAATTTTCCGTTAGGGACTCGGGTTTCCGTCCCGGCCCTAACTTTTTATTTTTAATTCCATTTTACCCCAAATGCTGTTTTTGAAATTTCGGCAGCATTTCGACGTAATTTTAAGGCTTCCGGCGTTAGGTACGCCTCGAACCGTATGTACCTGCCACGTACTATACCACAAGCCTATTTTTATGTAAAATTTTTCCAAACTTTTACATAAAAACCCACAAATTTCCAATTTCACATTATCACCCACATTACAACATTTTTTTCACAATTTTGCCCTTAATTTGGTTTCGGTTTTTCACAACCAAACAGAACCAAAAACTTTTGTCAAACTTTCACCACACTTTAGGCCATTCAATGTTATGTTTTTAACACATTTTCAAGCCCATTTTCTTGGCATTTTCAACCAAATTTCCTAGGGTTATAACCCACGGCCTTTGAATGAAAAACATGCCAATTCTTTTTTGTTTCATTCTTTCAATTATAAATTCATCTTTTGCATATTAAAATGCATAATTCCAATCAACCAAATACTACATAAATCAAGCAAAATTTTCTTCCAAACCATTAGGAAACCCCACGGCCACCTTATGAAAATGCATACCAAAATTTTTTTTCAAACTTTCCACAATGAAATACAAGCTTTATTCTTCACCAAATTAAACTTGGAAGCAAGTTAACAATTAAACCAAAAATTATTTTCATAGATTACTCAAGGTAACTGTGACAACCGGGAAATTCAGGCAATTCTCGGACGAAAATGTACAATTGTATGTATATAACAATTTGTACTGTTTAAAGAGTGAAATAAATGTATTTATATTGTTCAGAATATGTGAAAATGTTCTAACAATACTGACGAGTAAGAATTCAGTGTTGGAAAAATTCACTGAGTTGAAACGGTGCCAAAATCGGCATTGAAAACCCTAACCGGAGCAATAAAAGACGGTAAACTTCTGGGATTGATTTTGATCAAACGGAAGCAGATTAAATTGATCCGACTGCACAGGAGACCTCAGGAACACGCCGGGACGATTTCAGGAAAATTTCGGCTCGAACCGGCATCGGTCAAAAAGTAGTCGAATTAATGTGAATAGTGAAAGTCAAAGTCAACTTTCACTTTAGCATTTATGACATCATTAATCCATTTAATAAATGGAAAGAATTATGGTGGTTGGTAGAATGAATGGCCATGATTCATTTAACTTTTGATCTAAAGGCCAAGATTTGGCCAAAATTAACCCT
The DNA here is from genome assembly GCA_035233585.1 of Antiaris toxicaria. Taxonomy (NCBI): domain Eukaryota; kingdom Viridiplantae; phylum Streptophyta; class Magnoliopsida; order Rosales; family Moraceae; genus Antiaris; species Antiaris toxicaria. The sequence continues at coordinate 59,859,207 of CP141154.1, read as the reverse complement.
TTTTAATTTTTGAAAATTATGGAAAGTAATGGCTTGGAAAGGTGTCAAAATTTCATTGGTTTAGAGCCAAATTAATTGGCTTTCTTGCATGGTTAAGTCGGCAAAAGTTTTACAAAGTGGCCGAGACATTATTTTCAAGCCAAAACCAAGAGAAAAATTTCTAAGTGTTTTCCCATGGTGTCTACGTGAGCAACCAAAGAGGAGCCACTTGATTTCTTCAATTTTTCTTCACAAAAAGTGTGTCAAAACACTCCTTGAAGACAAAGGAAGCATTTGACTAAGGTAACTTCCCTTGCACTTGAATTTTTCATGGTTTTTCTTCTTGAAATCCGTGGGTGAATAGTGATAGAAAGATGGAAAATTTTTGGTTGTTTTCCATTGAATTGATGTTGGGTTTTGTTAAGGATGAAATAAGTAAGAAAACCATGCAAATTGTGTAAAGAAAAACTGAAATTTGGTTGGTTTTTCAAGGGGAAATCCGTGGGTTACCTTAGGTAACCAATGAGGAAACTTTGTGGTTAATTGCTAATATGCTTTCTAAGCTTAATTTTGTGAAGAATAAAGCTTGTATTTCATTGTGGAAAGTTGAAAAAATTTTTGGTGTGAATTCCATTAAATGGCCGTGGGGTTGTTAATGGTTTGGAAGAAAATTTTGCTTGGTTTTATGTGGTATTTGGTTGATTGGAATTATGCATTTTAATATGCAAATGATGAAATTAAAATGGAAAGCATGAAACAAAAATGTTGAGCATGATTTTCATTAATAAGGCCGTGGGTTATAAGTGCATAAAACCCTAAGAATTTGGTTGAAAATGCCAAGAAAATGGGCTTGAAAATGTGTTAAAAACGTGACATTTGAATGGCCTAAAATGTGGTGAAAGTTTGACAAAATTTGGTTCGGTTTAGTTGTGAAAACTGAAACCAAATTAAGGGTAAAAATGTGAAAAAATTTTTGTAATGTGGGTGATAATGTGAAATTTAAAATTTGTGGGCTTTTATGTAAAAGTTTGGAAAACTTTTACATAAAATAGGCTTGTGGTATAGTACGTGGCAGGTACATACGGTTCGAGGCGTACCTAACGCCGGAAGCCTTAAATTTACGCCGAAATGCTGCCGAAATTTCGAAAACGGCATTCGGGGTAAAATAGGAATTTAAAATAAAAGTTAGGGCCGGGACGGAAACCCGAGTCCCTAACGGAAAAATTGAATAAGGAAAAAATTTAAGGGGTGGTTTGTGAATAGTAACCCGTCCCCTTGAAAATGAAAAACGCGTGTGAGATTGAAAAACCGACCCCGAGGGGGGGCGTTTTTGGAAATAAAATAAAGGTCCGAGTCGGGAACGGAAAACCCGAGCCTCGGAGACCTAGGTCGGGAAAGTCTAAATAAACGTTTTAAATACTAGTGAAACGTCCATTTGAGGCTCCGAAACGATAGAAAATCGCTAAACCGACGTAAAGGTCGGAATAGTGCTTCCCGAGGGCCGGGAAAGCAAAAAGTGGAAATAAAATAGAAACGAACCCGGTAATGATTAGAAAAGAGTCAGAAAAGTTCCTGAGAGCCAAAAATGCAGTCTGGATCAATAAAATTCCGTCAGGGGCAAAACTGCAATTTTGCCAAAATATTGGGGCAAAATCGTAATTTTGCAAAAGTTGGGGGAAAACGGTGAAAATAATAAATAAAACCTAAAAAGTTATAAATAGGTTTTATTTAAGCTTTTTAATGAAAAATAAAAGCTATAAATGGGAAAGAAATTAACAGACATAGTTTTGTCTGTAGGATCCCAGAATCGGCCTACAAGGAAGGCGATTCAAGATCCGAGAGAGAGAAAGGGAACAGTCTGATAAGGTAAGTTCAGACATTTACCTGTCTGCAACATATAGCAATATTATGCTAACTTTAATGTACTAACTATAAGTTAGGTACATATGTGCTACGGGCACTATGATAGAATAGAGAGAGAGACGAAATGTGCTACGGGCACTATAAGAATGGGACACATGGTTAATTGTGCTTCGGGCACTAGAGCGAGGTTAATGAAACTCACTCACCTAAAATTAAAATGTGAACCATTCCTAACCACGGGACAATGTGAAGTCACCGGGTTAGAAGTGTAAAAAGTCGGTAATGAAACCACTTTCTGGCGTACCAGCCTTCCGTACAGGGAGGTACTATTTTTGCCTTCGGGGCTACGAGACTAAGGCTGTGGAGGTCAGCACTGATGTACCGCTCTCAGTCAATGTAAAATTTTGCCTTCGGGGCTATGAGATCAAGGCTGTGGAGGTCAGCACTAATGTACCGCTCCCAGTCATGCGCACTTAAATGGTACTGCCAACCAAGCTCAAAACCAGAACGTAATTAAAGATAATGACCTAAAACTGAAACTGTGCCATAATTGAGCATAAGACAGTTTAGTGAGAGCACTAACATCGCGATAGATGTACTAGTGTGATACAGTGGTGTGGTCAACCTTACTATTCACGTATGAATAGTGGTCAAAGTTACTATTTACGTATGAATAGTACTATTCATAGAAATTTTATTTCTTGCATGTTTGAACTTACTGAGCCTATAGCTCACCATTTTTGCTAATGTTGCAGGTAAGCGACCAGCTCAGTAGCTTGTTTGACTGGATGCGGACGGGATGGCGCGTGTCAAATGGGATAACTGGGCGAGGGATATGGTACTGCCAGAGTCTGCCGCTGAGCGTTAAAGTGAAGAAAAAAAAAAAAGGGGGAAACAGTTCTTTTGTAATTATATATATTTTACAAAAGCACTGTATTATTTATATTACTTTGTACTTATCAACAAAGTAAATAGTGGAAGAAGATTTTATATGATGTTTAAAGAAAAAAAAATTTTCCCAAAAACGTCATGATTTAAAAAGAGTAGAGAGATAAGCCGGCGACCCATGAGAGTACAATCTATCGCAGTTAGCGATAAAGCTCAACTGTAATAGTATTGTATGATCTCCACAAGGGGCGGGCCGCCACAGTAACCCACGGATTTACCCTTGAAAAACCAACAAAATTTTGGTTTTTCTTTAAACAAATTACATGGTTTTCTTCCTTATTTCATCCTTAACATAACCCAACATCAATTCAATGGCAAACAACCAAAAATTTTCCATCTTTTTCTCACTATTCACCCACGGATTTTATGAAGAAAAACCATGAAAAATTAAGTTAAAAAAGGGAATTACCTTGGCCTAATGCTTCCTTTGTCTTCTAGGAACACTTTGGCACTCTTTTTGTGAAGAAATTTTGAAGAAAAAGCTTGGTTTCCCTTGGTCACTCACGGCTCCCCCATGGACGATACTTAGAAGTTTTTGTCTTTGGTTTTTGCTTTGAAAATAATGTCTCGGCCACTTTATCAAAATGTTGTCGACTTATGCATGAAAGAAAGCCAATTAATTTGGCTCTAAACCAATGAAAATTTGACATCTTTCAACACCATTTCTTTCCCCATTTTTCAAAAATTAAAAAGGGTAAATTTTGGCCAAATCTTGGCCTTTAGATCAAAAAGTGGATGAATCATGGCCTTTAATTCAACCAACCACCTTATTTCTTTCATTTATTAATCTTGATTTATGATGTCATAAATGCTAAAGTGAAAGTTGACTTTGACTTTCACTATTCACATTAATTCGACTACTTTTTGACCGATACCTTCGAGCCGAAATTTTCCTGAAATCGTCCCGGCGTGTTCCTGAGGTCTCCTGTGCAGTCGGATCAATTTAAACTGCTTCCGTTTGATCAAAATCAATCCCAGAAGTTTACCGTCTTTTATTGCTCCGGTTAGGGTTTTCAATGCCGGTTTTCCACCGTTTTACCCGTTTCAACTCAGTGAATTTTTCCAACACTGAATTCTTACTTGTCAGTATTGTTAGAACATTTTCATATATTCTAAACAATATAAATACATTTATTTCACTCTTTAAATAGTACAAATTGTTATATACATACGATTGTACATTTTCATCCGAGAATTGCCTGAATTTCCCAGTTGTCACATGGTTCGTGGTCCTCCATTGGGTCTCCATTATCTTCAGGTACTGTTGGCTGTGGTGCGGCGTTTGCCAGGTCGAGGTTGAGCGCCACTCACTCAGCATCCACTATGTCTCGGATCAGGCGCCTCTGGTTCTCATGTGGTAGAGGGTAATGGACGAGGTTCCTCGCATACCCTGGTACTTCTCCCCATAGTAGATTGGCTATATCTGAAAAGTGTCTATCCTGAGGGATATGAGGTAACATGGCATCTAGAAATCTTTGACAATAATGTGCCATGGTCTCTCCCTCGTAAAGATCCCAAGTGTCGGAGAGGATCTGGTATCGTTGCTCGTGCATATCTGCCCAAATATCGACCTCCTTAGCTGGACCATCAGAGTTGTGAAGTTCTTGGTAGAACTCATTCCACTGCATCATTGGACCCCTGATCTTGCGTCGATCGTTCCACCATGTCAATACTGGTCCTCGCAATCGGCTACTGGCCATTACCACCTGTAGACAGGGTGGAATATGGCACCATTCAAAGATTATCTACATATAATGAATCCAATAAGGGAGTTCATATGGGTTACTGCCCTCGTATGTGTGTGGTTGCATGGCAGTAAAAGCTATGCTCGCTTCTCGGTCCTCTCACACTTGCTGAGAGTCAACCGGTGCAGCCATTCTCCTACTATAAACTAAGCATCAACTCATATACTAAATTTTGAAAAATAAAAGCTGACTTACTTAGACAGATGAGGCAGGCGTACGACGATATAAGGTAAGGTGGTAGGAAACCGCTCTGATACCAACTATGATGCCCCGTGCCCTCAGTAGCCCAGACCGTCACTAAAAACTAGACTCGCTTACTTTTCTTATACTTTCTAGCCATTTATACTTAGCTAGATATCATAAAATTAGGAATTTTTTTTATTTTACATGTACGTATTTACTGTATACATATGTATACTGATTACTATTCAAATATACTATTTAACGGTTACTATTCAAAAATATGGTTTACAGTTACTATTCAAAAATACTATTTAATGGTTACTATTCAAAAATACAGTTTACAGTTACTATTCAAAAATACCATTTAACGGTTACTATTCAAACATAGTATTTAACGATTACCATTCCAAAATACTGTCTGGCAATTACTATTCAAAATACTGATACTTAAATTCGCGGGGTCTCCATAACCTTGCCCTCACATCTACCTCCGCTGCCACCATCGCCCATTGGGATTTAAGCCGTAGGACGCTTACCTACAGCATGAACACACTACGTGAGCTTTACGCCCAGTAAGTACAACATGTTTATCGCAAAACATGTTTAAACATAGTACATACTTAAAAACATATAAGCAGTCATATATCACATATACCACTTTAACATATCACATATCACATACCATATATCACTTATCATATCAAGGATTATAAAACTTCACATAACATGTGCATCACAGAAACATCGTGTACTGAATGCATTTAGAAGCATGGTGAACTATAACTAATACATGATCCGGTTATGTTCATTTATGCTTCAAACTTCTCTTATCTTTTCTTGTCTATTAAGGGCCCATGTGTCAGTACCGTGCGTGCACAGACCATCGGTAATGCCCATGGTAAAATAGCCGTAGAGCCATCTACGGATGCTCAACTTTCTGCTTTAACTTAAAAAACCCTTCATTTGAAAGGGCCGGTACGACACGCTTACTACTTTCCGTCTTGTTTATCTTTTCTAGCCATATGCTTCTCTAAGCTGTCCCAACTCCTACATGGTAGGGATGTATGGCATCTAACTTGCTTTTTCATCAATCAACTGGATTGTGAAACTACATGCTCTTAAACATGAGGTGCAACATCGTGTGCATGGCATACATATTTTAACATACTGTAAAATATCGTTTAAAAGCATTTTCATTCATGCCATAGGCGGAGTTGTACTTACCTAATTGCAAGCAACTTGAAATCACGCCTTTATCAAATCACAGGTTACCACCTGTCATCAATAATGTTTCTCATTAATTCTTTCGTTGAGTTACTATTAACGTTAGTGACTATAACTTGTGTTTCTATGGGGTACCAAGACCCGTCGGTACCTTATTGGCCTATTATGGGGATTTGGTGTCTAACTTGTATCGTATTCGAATAATCGTCTACTTGACAGATTAATCATCGTTCCGCACTGTGTTGTTCAAAAATGCAGCTCTTGATTGGTTTACCGCTTAGTCAACTGATCGGTTAACTCATGCGTTGGTAACTAGGTACTCTATCGAGTTACTATACGTGAACTTAGTGTAGTAACCGACCGGGTTACTTCGCTTGTTGGGGTGTGATAGCCTACCGGGCAACTACGGCTTGTTTGGTGTAATGGCCCACTGGCCCACTATGGCTTGTTTAGGGTAGTAGCCTATCGGGCTACTAAGGCTTGTTTGGTATGGTAGCCTACCAGGCTATACACACTATTTTATTTTGAAAAATGTTTGGGTTGGCTTGTAAAAAGGTTGGAAAAATTCCTTGTTTTGAAACTGCCCCCTTATCACCCCGTTGGAAGGTCGGGGATATTTTTATGAAAACCTTGTTCATATTTTAAAGTGTTAAAAACACATTTTTATTTTGAAGTGTATAAATTATATTTTTAAAGCTTGCATTTTAAAGGTGATTTTTGAACCACTTTTGAAAACAATTTTGAAACTTGATATAAATGACTTTGTTTGAAATTCTGTCAAACATGAAAGTTTTCATCCTCAACAAGATGAACAAATCTCGTGTTCATCTTAAAACCTAAATCTAAATCTAACGGCTCCAAATTTCATTAAACCCGTGGGCTTGGTGCCTATTTTTTTTGTAAAAATCCCAGTTTTACGTCTCTGTAAAAACGGCTCGGTTTGAGGCCCAAAATGGCCAAATTTTTGACACTCGTGGGTGGTTCTCAAGGTCTTGACGAGATCTAAAACTTTAGTGTTGAGTCTGAGAACCGGTGTGGACTCTAAGTGGGTCATTTCTAGCAAAACCTATGACTATTTCAACACTCGGATTTTTTGCTCCCAGTTTTCTCCTAGTTTTGGACACCGAGTGAAAAACACCCTAAAACCTATCTTAGGCTCGATTTTGGCCGAGGCCTATTTGATGCAAAAATGACCGTATCGAATTTTCTTAAAACGTCATGTTTCACCAAATCCCAGATTCGGAACATAAGTGGGTCGAAATGGCCAAAATCTGTGGCTGTTTTCTAAGGACAGATTCGTGTCCAGCCACCATAATACACATCATGCATTCACATCCACAACCATATGAAACTTAAAGTAAACACAACCACAACCATAATGACTTTAAGAAATGAAAGCTAAGGGCTCAAATAACTTAATACAACCTTGTGCATAAATAAATACGCATAAAACCCTTAGATTGAAAACTAAATTTTTCAACCAATCACCATGAGAAGGGTTTCGGTCTTTACCTTTGGTGCTTTAGACTCAAGCACACTTTTGGCTAGGCTTGGGGGTTCAAAATGCCATGGAAACTCAAGGGCTTAAGGTTGGTTTGATGCTAGCCAAGTTACCAAAAAAAAAATCATTCAAACAATAACTCAAAACTAAGAATCAAAACACAAGGAAATTCAGTTTTGCACTTACCCTTGGTGCACCCGAAAAGCTTGGCTCGGTCTCCCCTTGCTCAAGCTTGGAAGAGGTCAGTTTTTTGTGAGTTTTGGTCAAGGTTTTGGCTTGCAAAATGTTGGCTTTTGGGGCTGAGAAGATTCGGCTGCAAGCAAGGAAAAGAAGAAGGAAAAGACTTGTGATCTTAGGTGCGTGGAAGCAAAAGTCCATGCTTTATGTCAAGGGTGCCTTTTATAGGCAAACCTTAACCAAACTACTTAGGCTTAATCCTACTTAATTGTCTACCAAATTAGCCAAATCAAAAGAAATGGGCACAGGCTACTCATTGGAAGGAGGAAAGAATAAACAATGGTTGTTGACTACTTTTTACAAACCCTTGAATTAAATATTCAAGTGTGTCATGGCTAGGGAGATTATTTTAATAGCCACCTTTTGGGCTATGTTTGCTGTAGATTACAGCTACTTTTGCAGCTATGGGGCATGGAAATTTAAGGTCAATTTTATCTGTGTTGGTTTCTCATTGCAGTCTAATTTTATACTGTGATGTTCGGTTCTTTCTCGGCAGTGTTCCAATTTTCACCAGAAAATTGGTTTTCTGAATCTGATTTTTATACCGTAAATTCCTGGTTGTTTTCTACCGTCTAAGAGCCCATTATCAGTCTGAATTACTGTTTACATCCTACACTATGGTTGTGTCTATACAGTGTTCTCCTTTCGCATGCAAGCCGAGGCGTCTCGGGTGAAATTTCAGACACAGTCTCTCTTGACTAATTTGGATGTGCTGATTCCATTTTTATTAGTTTTATGTCCATCAGAGTCATCTAGACCAATTTTCAGGATCGGTGTGACCTCACCTTGAAAAATGTGTCAGGTGCCTGATTGACTAATTTGGGCGTTCTGAGCCCAAATATATCAGTTTCGGGGCAAGTAAAGGTCGTCTTGATCCTCATCCTGATACTATGTATCTCTCAAACTAAAAATCTTGTTTTATACCCAATCAACCAGATCGAGTCTACTAACAGTTTATGTATCAGCTTTAGGTCAAATTAAGGCCGTCTTGGCCAATAACTTGACATTGCGTTTCTTACTATTCACTATTCACTATTTTCTACTTAACTGACTGGTTTGAGTGTTCCGACTCTAATTTTGTCAGTCTCTGGGTGCGAGGAGGTCATCTGGACTATTTTCTCGACATCGTAGCCTTGCTAGGGCTATCTCTCACTATTGTCTCAGATGTTCGGTCTGAGCATTCTGGTGATCTATTTACCAGTCTTGTGTTAAGAAGTGGTCATCTGGACCAGTTTCCTGACATTGCCTATCTCATTCATTTATACGCATAATAGGGTAGACCGGGTTCACTGTCGGTCGCCTCTTTCACTGTATAAATAGTACTAAATAGTACCGTATCTATTTAGTCTATTTAATGGGAAAATATACTATATTTTCTAACTTAATTACTCATTGCATAGTAATTAGGTTTCATGCAATTTGAGGGTCTGTGTAACGGCTTTCTGCTTATTACACGGCCTTCAGCACGGCCTCTAACACGGGCATGTATAAGGTAACACGGGCATGTATATACCAGACATGGGCGTGTACTAGCTGAATTTATTCAACACAGCCCTGTTTCAAAACACGGCCTTTTACACGTTTATTAACCAGAGAGGTACATGGCCTCTTACACAGTCGTGTTCTTGACCGTATCTCAGTGCACGGCCATGTTTAATTACATGGCTTCTCACACATTCACAACCCGAGCGGTACACGACCTCTTATGCGGCCGTGTACCTGATCATGTTCTACTACACGCCATGTATACTTACACGGTTACGCACACATACACAGTTTGAGTGGCACACGGCTACTTACATGGCCGTGTACCTGACCGTGTACTTTAAAAATTACACTAAAATGCATCAAATTATTCTTCAATTTCTCATTAAATTGAAAATTAAAGTACATAATCGGGGCGGTCCTTACAATCTACCCCTTTTACAAAAATTTTCGTCCTCGAAAATTAGAATAAATCTGGGAAATCTCTTTTCGTATCCTCTTCTCGTTCCCATATAGCTTCTTCGAGGTTATGGTTCCACCATAATACTTTAACAAGCGGAATCACTTTATTCCTAAGAACCTTATTTTCCCTGGCTAAAATCTACACGGGTCTTTCTTCATAGGTTAGATCTGCATGTACCTCAACTGGCTCTTGGCTTAGTATGTGGGAACTATCCGGAACATACTTCTTCAACACCGAGACGTGGAAAACATTGTGTACGGAAGCTAGTTCGGGGGGAAGCGCTAATCAGTAGGCTACCTTCCCCACCCTTTCGAGGATCTCAAAAGGCCCTATATATCTAGGACTGAGCTTCCCTTTCTTTCTGAAGTGCATCACCCCTTTCATGGGTGCCACCTTGAGGAAAACTGAGTCTCCTTCTTAAAATTTGAGAGGTCTTCGTTGTCTATCCGCATAACTCTTTTGGCGGCTATGCGCTGTATCCAGTCTCTCTCATATAAGCTTCACAGCTTTTGTTGTATCCTTGACGAAGTCGGTGTTGGCGAGCTATTTTTCTCCAGTCTCGTGCCAGTGAATCAGAGATCAGCATCTTCTCCCATAAAGTGCCTCGTACGAAGCCATCCCAATCGAGGAATGATAGCTATTATTGTACGAGAACTCTATCAATGGTAGCTTATGATCCCAATTTGCCTTGAAGTCTAAGACACACGCTCTCAGCATATCTTTTAACATTTGTATAGTCCTCTCAGATTGACCGTCAGTCTGAGGATGGAAAGTGGTGCTGAACTTCAATTTGGTTCCCATTGTAGCTTGAATGCTCTGCCAAAACCTTGAAGTGAATCGTCCATCGCGATCTGAGATGATCGATTTAGGTGCTCCGTGCAGTCTCACTACTTGAGCGACGTATATTTCTGCTAACATCTCTACCGAGTAGCTCAACTTCATGGCTAAAAATCGAGCTGACTTCATTAGTTGATCCACAATTACCCAGATGGCATCGTTCCCACTTGAGGTTCTGGGCAATCCGACCATGAAATCCATGGTAATTTGCTCCCATTTCCACTTTGGTAGCTCGATCTTCTGCAGCTCTCCTCCCAGTCACTCATGTTCCGCTTTAATTTTCTGGCAGGTGAGGCAACTTGCTATGAACTCGGCGATGTCATTCTTCATGTTTAGCCACCAAAAACTTCCTTTCAAGTCCTAGTACATCCTATTTGCTCCTGGATGTATCGAGTATGGCGTTTCATGAGCTTCTGACAGGATCCACTTTTTGAGTTCTTCATCCTTTGGAATACACACTCTATCGTCGAAACAGAGTATGCCATTCTTAGAGACCTGATATTCTGAATACTGGTCCTCCATTACCTCCCTTTTGAGCTTGTGCAGGGATGAATTGAGGTCCTAACTGGCCTTGATTTCCTCTATGAGCGATGAATGAAGGGTCATTTCGAACAACCCTCCTATCAACATCTCAATCTTGCTACTCCGTAACTCCCTTTGTAGTGCTTTTGGCTGTGACGCCCCATGCCCTAGGTGGCCCGGACCATCACTGTAAAACTACTGTTTCTTTACTTTTACTTATACTTTCTTGCAATTGAATATTGCTTACTTAAAATATCTTTAATAGGTTACCCTAATTTTAGAATAAATTTTTTTTTAAAATTACGTACGTATTTACTGTTCATGTACATGTACTATTAAAAGTGGAATTTGAAACATAATAAATTTAATCTTGCAAACATACTTATACTGTTGATTTTATGGAATAGTATTTTCGAATAGTATCAATCAGCTGCTATTCGAAAATGCTATTCAACTATTACTATTCAAGAATATTGTGTAACCATTACTATTTAAAAATACTATTTAACGATTACTATTTAAAAGTACCATTTACTGGTACTGTACTGTTACTGTTCAAAATACCGTTTACTTAAACTGTGTAGAAGTTAAACTCATATGGTGTCCATAACCTCGCCTCACATCCGCCTCCGCCGCCGTCATTGCCCATCGTGGCTTATGCCATAGTATGCTTACCTACAGCATGAACACACTATGTGATCTTTACACCCAGTAAGTACAACATGTTAAACGTAAAACATGTTTAAACATAATACATACTTAAAAACGCATAAGCATGCAAGATAGTCACATATACCACTTAGCATATACCATATCATCACATATCATGTCATAGCATACAAACTTTACATACCATATGCATACAGATTACTTCATATAAATGCATGTATCTTACTGTAGCTGAAAGCATAGCGAACTAATGCGGACAGTGAACTATGCATGATCCAGTTATGTTCATTTATGCTTTAGTACTCTTTTCTTTCTCTTGTCTATTTAGGGCTCATATGTCAGTACCGAGTGAGCGCAGACCAACGGTAACGCCTGCGGTCAACTAATGCCAAAGAGACATTAACTGATGCTCAACTTTTGGCCTTAACTTTCTTTAACTGGAAACCCCTTCGACTGAAGGAGCTGGTACGACACACCCACTTATTTCCATCTTGTTTAACTGTTCTAGCCATATGCTTCTCTAAGCTGTCCCCAATCCTACGCTGTAGGGATCTATGACTTCTAACTTGTTCTATCATCAATCTACGTGATTGTGAAACTATATGCTCTTATGTATGCTGTGCAACATCGTGTGCATGTAACGCATACTTAACAAACTATAAAACCATCATTTTAACATCATTTTATTCATGCTACAGGCGGAGCTGTACTTACCTAATTGCAAGCACTTGTATTCGCGCCTTTAGAAATTTATAGGTTACTACCTGTCATCAATAATGTCTCTCGTTAATATCTTCTCTAAGTCACCAATACTGTTAGTGACTAAGTAGATAATTACTCGATACCGATTGCTGTCGGCACTACTTATTCTCTATCTCAAGAGTTAGCTTATTCGTATATGGTTAATTAATTTATGGCCCCATAAATTAACTATCACGTCCTTAGGCTACTTTTGCTTATACTCGTCTTTCATGTGGTACCGGGGTCCCTTGGTACCCTATTAGCCTATCTGGGAATTTGGTGTCTAATTTCCGTCGCATTTGATTAACTGTCTTCTTGACAGTTAAATCAACGTTCCTCACGATGTTGCTTTGAACACAGTCCTTGACTGATTTACTGATAGTCAACTGACCGGTTAACTCGCATTTTGGCAACTAGGTAGCCTATCGGGCTACTATGTGTAGCCTTGGTACAGTAACCGTCCGGGTTACTTTGCTTATTTGGGTATGGTGTAGTAGCCGACTAGGCTACCTCTACCATATCTTACTAAAAACGTCCCTTGTTCTTTGTGAAATTCCTTTGAAAACTTTGTTCAAATCTAGAAATTCTTACAAAAGGATTTTTCATTTTGAAAGGGGTATGGTGTCCCCATATTTTTGAAAGCAAAGTCTTTGAAATGGTTTAAAAGGGGTATGATGTCCCCACATTTTTGAAAACGAGTGTCACCTTACCCCGTTGGAGGATGAGCGCGTTTTTGTTGAAATCATTTCTAAGTCATTTAAAGGGAACACATTGTAAACGTGCTAAAAAAATGTGGTGTTGGACCACTTTTGAAAATAATTTGAAACTTGTTCGAAATGACTTTGTTTGAGAAATCGGTGTTCATGAAACTTTTCATCCTCGATGAAATGAACAATTCTCATGTTCATTTTGGAGCATAATTCTAACTCTAACGGCTCCTAAATTCATCAAACCCATGGCCTTTGTGCCTAGTTTTTATAAAAGTTCCAGTTTTACGAACTTTTGAATACAGGTCTGTTTGGGACCCGAAACGGCCAAATTTTTGAAACCCATATAAGTCAGTTTCAAGGTTTCGTCGAGATCTAAAACTTTCATGTTTTGACCAAAGTCTAGTTCGGCCTCTAACAGGGTCATTTTAATAAAAATCTGAGACTGTTCATTTGGTCCGGATTTTTTACTCCCAGTTTTGGACACCGAACAAAAACTAGCTGAAAAGCCTGTCATAAGTTCATTTTTGGCCAATGGGCAAAAACGACCGTATCGAAATTTCCTTAAAATGTCATGTTTTACCAAATCCCAGATTCGGAACCGAAGTGGGTCAAAATGGCCAAAATCCGTGGCTTATCTTGGGGACAGATTTTGTGTCCAGCCACCCTCTACACACTCGTGCACACACATATCTCAAACCACTTGTAAACTAAAGTAAACACAACCACAACTACAAAAAATTTAAAAACTAAAAGCTAAGGGCTCAAATAACTTATTACAACCCATGTGTATAACCAAATACATATAAATCTCCTTTGATCAAAAACTTAAAAACAACTAACCACAAAAGATTGGGGTTTTTCGGTTTATACTTTAGAGTGCTTTGATCCAAGCACAATCGGGCCAAGGGCTGTCAAGGTCCGTGGAAAACAAAGGGGGTTACTTGTGCTAGAATGAGAACACAAGGAAAACAAAACGTTTCTCTTAATATCAAGCCAAGATGAAAAACTAAACCATAGAAAAATTTCGGTTCTAGGGTCTTACCGAAACTACCTTGGAAGAGTGCATCTCTAGCAACAGGGTAGACCAGGTTCTCTGTCGGTTACCCCTTTTCATTGTATGAATAGTAATAAATAGTACTGCACCTGTTTAGTCTATTCAACTAGAATTTATGTTACATTTATCAACTTAACTACTCATTTCATAGTAATTAGGTTTCACGCATTATGAGAGTCTTCAAATTGGCTCTCTGCTCAGTACACGGCCTTCTACAAGGGTTCTAACATGGTCATGTATGGCTCGAGCACGGGCGTGTACTAGCCGGGCTTTCTCAACATGGTCGTGTCTTGAAACACACTCACTTTACCTGAGCGGTACATGGCCACTTACACGACCGTGTAGCTAACCATGTAAAACTACACAGCCATGTTAACACACACGGCCTCTCTCATAAAACAGTCTGATCGATACACAAGTCCTTACATGGCCGTGTACCTAACTGTGTTCGATGTATTTGCACTAAAAATGCATCAAATTATTCCTTAACTTCTATTGAATAATTTGTTAAGTTACAGGGACGAGGTGGTCCTTACACTGGCAGGGCTTGGATGGTCATAAGCGTCGAAGAGTGCATCCTACTCAACACATTAGCCACTTTATTGGCCTTTCTTGGGTGATATAGGATTTCGTAGTCGCAATCCTTCACCAGATCCAACCATCTTCATTGCCTCATATTAAGTTCCTTCTGCGTGAAGATGTATTTGAGGCTCTGGTGGTCCGTGTAGATCTCACACTTGACGCCATATAGGTAATGCCTCCATATTTTGAGTGTAAACACCACTGCTACAAGCTCTAAGTTGTGCGTAGGGTAGTTCCTTTCATGGTTCTTGAGTTGTCGTGAGGCGTATGTGACTACCCTACCACCTTGCATTGACACAGCTCCTAGTCTAGTCTTGGACGCATCACTATAAATTATAAAATTCCCTTGTTCAGCATCTGGTATGGTTAGGATTGGAGCGCTCGTGAGTCAGCCTTTTAGCCCCTGAAAGCTCTTTTCGCACTTGTTAGACCATTCATACTTTTTTTCCTTCTTGGTTAGCATCGTGAGTGGTGCAGCTATAGGAAAATAAATCGGTAAAAACGTATTAGAGTGGCGCAGCAGAACAATAAAAATTTTTAAAATCGTTAAATATCTCATGATGCCATATACAATAAACCAACAAATAATTAAAACTCATACCTCAAGGATGCCAAACTGCAGGAGGAGAATGACCGGAGGCTTCAACCAACTAGCCTTCTCTACTATTCTCCAATTCCCGAATGGCTGAGTGTGTGGGCACTCTGAACCTCGATCGGTATGCTAGCACTGCTAGTCTTCTTACGACCACCCAGATCTCTAAAGAACTTTATTGTCACGGTGGGCTGTGCAACAATAAGCCTGCTCACCTGAGAGTCTGTGGTCTGAGAGAACTGGAGTGGCAGGACCTCTATTTATAGACCTGAATGAGGTGATTCTTTGAATTTGAATTGGATTAGGAGAAGATATTCTCCCTTATCCACAACCATAAAATTTGAATTTTCCAAGGGAAAATCCCAACAATAAAATTCAGCCATTATGGATCAATCTAATCCAAATCTAAACAAGATTTTAACTAGAATTTTATCTCACTTTTTCAACCAAAAAATCCGAAATTTCCTAGGAGATTTTTCCTCCAAAAATTCGGCCACAATTAGGATAAGGGAGAATCAAAATTCCACTAGGATTTTCAAGCTTGAATCTTATCTCATCCTTATCCAAAATAACCGAATTTTCCTAGGAGATTTTCTCCATAATTTCATCCACTTTTCAGGGAGGAGAGAATCCAAATTCAACTGGGATTGAAACTTGAATTTTTCCCTTGAACCTTATCCACAAAAAACCGAAATTCCATTGAAGATAATCCTCAAAATTTCGTCCACTATTTGTTAGGATTTGGATTCAAAATTCAAGTAGGATTCTAACAAGATTATCCTCTCTAAATCAAACTCAAATTCGAATTTTAAACCTTGTGGATTTTCCACAACAAATTTGAATCCCACTTGGACTGTGATTCAAAATTTGAATTTCAAATTTCAAATTCGAATTTCAAATTCAAATTTCAAATTTCAAATTTAAATTTCAAATTCAAATTTCAAATTCAAATTTCAAATTCAAATTTCAAATTCAAATTTCAAATTCAAAATTCAAAATTCAAATTTCAAAATTCAAATTTCAAAATCCACAAAACAGTTGTGTTTCAAATTCTTGTTCTCATGGATAATTTTCTACAACTCCAATCCAATCTCAAATAAAATCATGGCAACTTTATTTGGAGTTTGAATAATTGTGTACTCTATTATCCAAAACAAAATCTGAATCCAACCGGAGAGAATCTTGTCTACCATCCTAATCCTGTGTCATCACCATCCATGCATAATAAACCAACCAATAGCATACACAAATCAATTTGCCAAACATTAAGGAATTATGTGGAGCTAGTAGAGGGACTGATTGGACATATATAATCGGGCTCCCGTAAATCCATATGATCATCATTCTTTTACCGAACAACTCAATCATATGATCACTAATTTCAGAGTCACACCACTATAAACCTGAAACTGAACTCCCAATTATATACCGTATTACGTAAGCCTGTGACGAGCTACTATCCAATGACCTTGTCATATATGCAAAACCCTCATATGATATCCATGATCAGCCTTAGGTCAAAGTCCGTTTAATCCTACTGATCAGGCTATCTTAAAGTTCCATTATACTACCGAATAAAGAAAATGATTATTCACCATATGTGAATAAGAAGTCATCCGCCCAGCAGACGACCCAAGGCCTTGTCCATTTTCACATTCAGTATAATGCCATTAAGAGGATACCTTTAACTCCTTAGAGCTATGATTCCGATATCTGCAAAAAAAACCCTTCATTGTATACAAGTCATGCACCCAACGAACCGGTCTATAAGCTTACTACCTTTGAGACGCTTTAGCCATTGGAACATCAAAGTACACAAGTCATATACATGAAGTAGTTCATTTACTCAAGATTAAGGTTATTGCACAATGAACGTCAAAAGCAGATTGATCCACTCATAGCCGACTATGTAGATCAATCACGCTTTAGTCCCGGTCTAATATGTCACCACCAAGTAACATATCCATGTCTCTACTTGGGAGTCCAGCTCCAGACAGTCAAGACAAACCGTCCTCTCTAAGACTTTAGACAATATAATAGTCTTAACATGAGTTAGATGCTCGGTCTAACCACATAGACTACAGACCATAGTTTAGACCGCTAACTTTAGAACATTGTCTTCTCGCGTACAAAAGTCCATTGCATGCAACGTTCTAACAGTTTTAACACAAGCAGTCAGTGAGCCATATTTGCTTACATTTACTTTAACATGTAAATAAGACGAGGACAGATAGCAATGTAACGAATAACCTCTATGTATAATTTTATTATCTAGTTCAAAATAAATACATAAAAAATGTCTCTAATGCTTAGGGCATTTCCTAACAATCTCTCACTTGCCCTAAGCCAGCAGATGTGCCATGTTACGCATCCCCATCACCTCTACGTGCCTCTCAAAGCTTCTAGCCACTTGAGTCTTAGTAGAGGGATCGGTAATGTTGTCCTCAGATGCGATCTCACATACATCCACTAATCCTGTCTCCACGTGCCCTCTAATGTCGACTTCCTCAAATCCTTGCAAGTCTGGAGGACAAAGTCCGTGTATCCTACGGGTGTTAGGTCCCCTCCAGAATACACCAGCATACAATCCCTTGTTCTCTTAAGATATTTGAGTATATGCTTTACTGCTTGTCAGTGCTTGGTTCCAGGATTTATTTGATATCGACTCACCATACCTACTGCAAGATATATGTCTGGGCGAGTGCAAAGCATAGCATACATAAGGCTTCCTACAGTGGATGCATAAGGGACCTTACTCATATGCTCTCTTTCTTCCGATGTCTTGGGACAGTCATCCGATGAAAGAGTTAGACCGGCAATAGAAGGTTGTGAGCCTTTCTTTGCCTCTTGCATTGCATATTTGTCAATTATTTTATCTATGTATGAAGCTTGGGATAACGCTATCATTTTGTTCTTTCGATCTCTGAAGAGACGAATGCCTAGAACATAATTAGCTTCTCCCAAGTCCTTCATGTCAAACTATTGGTGTAACCAAAGCTTGACCGATGATAAGTTCCCTACATCATTCCCAATGAGTAGTATATCATCAACATAGAGTATCAGAAAGACCACTTTTCCATCCTCAATACGTTTATAAACATAGGGTTCATCAATGTTCTGTTCAAAACCAAATGTCTTAATCGCTTGATCAAACCTATGGTTCCATGAGCGGGATGCTTGCTTTAATCCATAAATGGATCTAAGCAACTTGCAGACTTTCCTTTCTTGGCCTTTTGCTACGAACCCTTCGGGCTGTATCGTATAGATACACTCTTCAAGATGGCCATTCAAGAATGCCGTCTTGACATCCATTTGCTAGATCTCGTAATCAAGAGCCGTAGCAATGGACAGAAGAATACGGATAGACTTCAGCATAGCAACAGGCGAAAAGGTTTCCTCGTAATCGATTCCAGCCTTTTGCGTGTACCCCTTTGCAACCAGTCTAGCTTTGAAAGTTTCCACTCTCCCTTCCGCATTCTTCTTTCTTTTGTAGAGCCATTTGCATCCAATGGGTTTTATCCCATCCGGCAAATCTACAAGTTCCCAAACAGAGTTGGATTTCATAGAATCCATCTCATTGTTCATAGCCTGTTTCCAAGATTTAGAATCAAAATCATTTATAGCTTCATCATAGGTGACCAGATCATCCTCATGCTCATGAGCATCGGCCTGGTATACCTCAGCATCATACATGAAGAAATTCGGTTTCTTCGAAACTCTCCCACTACGACGAGGCACCCTAAATTGTTGATCGTCTGCAGGTCTTTCACTGGAACTTGGACTTGCGTCCAAGACCGAAATCTGTGGAGAAGTTCTTTCACCCGATAACTCCTCTAGCACCACTTTGCTTCGAGGCTTAAAGTCATTCATGTGACTTTTCTCCAAGAATTTCGCATGGGTTGAGACAATGACTTTTTGTTCCTTCGGGTTATAGAACAAACCTCCTTTAGTTCCTTTTGGATACCCTACAAACATGCACAATTCTGAGCTTGGTTCCAACTTCTTCGCATCCCCATCCAGTACATGCGCAGGGCAGCCCCATATTCTCATATGTCCAAGGGAGGGCTTCTTGCCACGCCACAATTCATACGGAGTCCTGAGAATTGATTTGCTCGGAACCTGGTTCAGAATATAGTACGCCGTTTGTAAAGCATATCCCTAAAATGATAATGGCAGCATTGAATAACTCATCATGGACCGTACCATATCCAATAAGGTCCTGTTTCTCCTTTCAGCTACACCATTCTGTTATGGAGTACTAGGTGCAGTCAATTGGGATAATATCCCGTTCTCTACAAGATGTCCTAGAAATTCTTCGGAGAGGTATTTGCCACCTCGATCAGATCAAAGTGTCTTTATGGATTTATCCAATTGCTTTTCCACTTCCGCACGATACTCTTTGAACTTGTCAAAGGTTTCGCTCTTACGGTGTAGCAGATACACATATCCATACCTCGAGTAATCATCTATAAAAGAGACATAATACTTGAACCCTCCTCATGCTGTGATGTTCATGGGGCCACATATGTCAGTATGCATAATTTCTAAGAGCTCCTGAGCCCTTGTACCCTTAGCTTTAAAAGACCTCTTAGTCATTTTACACTCTAGATAAGACTCACATTGGGGAAGTCGTACCTCCTCCAGAGATTCCAGAGGACCGTCTTTCACCAATCTTTGAATCCTATCCTGATTAATATGACTAAGTCTTAAATGCCAAAGATACGCCTTGTTAGAGAAACTTTCAACCTTTTAGAGTTATCTGTTAATTCAGTGTCAAGCAGTGAGTACATCTTTGGTTTGATCAAATATAGGTTTCCATCCATCCATCCAGAATAGATAAAAGACTTATTTCTACGAATATCAACTCTTTTACTAAAAGAAACTGAATAAGAATCCTTTATTAAACAACCTACCGATATAAGGTTCCTCCTAAAATTAGGAACATAAAAACAGTCTTTTAATAAAATAAACCTAAATTGATCAAAATAAAGGTAAACATCTCCCACTGCTTCAGCCACCATAAAGCTACCATCTCCAGTTCGCAACGAGAGGCTCCTATCATGTAGACTTCTCGTTTCCACAAACCCCTGTATAGAAACACAAACATGATTAGTGGCGCTCGAATCAATGACCTAAGTGTCTTTCGATTCTTCCACCAAGCACGCTTCTAAGTAATGAAGTTCCTTACCTTCCTTACCCTTGGCAGCTAGAAATTCCCGGCAAGCCTTCTTAAAATGACCTACCTCCGCACAATGGAAGCATTTGGACTTTTTAGGGTCCTTTGGATTCTTGTTCTTCTTCTTCTTCTTCCCATCCGAGGCAGGCGGATTAGAAGAACTAGAAGCCACTTGCTTCTTATTTGGCCTCTTCCTCTTCCGTGAGGGATTGGAAGATTCCACCAAATTGGCCTCTCCTTTAGGTCGGACCGCATCCTCATCCCTGATCATCCGCTCATAAGCCTGTAGTTGCTTGATGAGCTCGGTTAGTCCTAACTCCTTTGTCGCTAGATTGTATGCGGCCTTAAACCCCACAAAATCTTTAGATAGAGTCTTGAACACCATCTTGATCTGGGTGTTATAGTCCAACTCAGCACCATTCTCGGCAGCCTCAGCGAAGAATCCCATTAGAGTGATCATATGGTCCTTCACTAGAGTACCCGCCTTTTGCTTAGAGTTCATAATACTGGTGATAGCGGACTGTCGAGCTAATTTTTCTTGGCCTCCAAACATGTCCTCCAGATTGTCCATGATCTCCCTAGCAACTTGATAAGCCTTATGCTACTTTTGTAAAGCACTCGTCATGCTAGCAAGGATGTAGCATCGAGCTATCTCATTGGATTCTCTCCAACGATTATAGGCAACCGGGACCTCCTCAAGTGGTGTGTCAGGTTTGGGCCCAGGTGGGCATGGTTCGTCCAGTACGAACTTGTGTTTCTCGCAGCGGAGAACTATTAACAGATTTCTTTTCCAATCCTTATAATTATCGCCATTCAGTTTATTCTCAGTGAGTATTGAAATAAGGGGTGTCGGTGACATTTTTGAACTGAAATAAAATTATACTAGACATCATTCCAAAGCCCAAGCAAATATACAGATAATTTAGCAAATAAAACATACAAATATGTTCCTACATGAAACTTCAAAAACATGTAGCATTGCAACGGTAATTCTCAGCACCTATCGCCCCAAGCCACCGAGGGGTGGTCATGGAAACAAATAGCCAGAACATGGACCTCGTCCAATTAATATATGTTGCCTTAAATCCTCCAAGGTTAAGACATATATTAATAACCGCTTATTTGGCCACCAGTTTAGTTAACAGAGCTTCTAAGGAAGGTTAATAACTAAACGAGTCTTGAGTGTATAACCATTGTTTACGTAGCCCGATCTACATCCTACCAAGCCACCAAGGGGTGGTCATGAATAGGATCGTACCCAAACATGTTTTCCACATAGGAGATCCAATCTAGTATACCGGCGGTGGTAAACACCTACCGAGGGGTGTGGTCAGGGCAGAACTGACGCGAGGCGTTGCCATGCTTTCACATATAGATCAACAATGGAGGCTGTGGGTTTTGTTTGAAACCCCCTCCCACTCAATATTTTGTAAAACATGCAAGTTTTGACAAATTATGTATGATCAATATAGTATGAGCGGCACTCACCTATTCTATATGACATGTTATCAAATATGCATACAAAACATCCATCAATACATATTTATACATCCATGACATATCACAGAAAAAATAATTGATAGAATAACCAAGCTATGGTTCCATCCTAGAACAAAGAAAATAAAGATTACAAAATTCCATCCAAAGCATTCGTTGGGTCTTGAATTTCATTCCATCTTCTTGTATCCATCTTTATGTAGCCTCTCCATTTATTTCTCATCCCAAGAATTATTTAAAATTTAAATCTCCAAAAATTTAAATTTCAAATTCAAACTCCAAATTCGAATTTCAAATTTAAATTTCAAATTTAAATTTTAAACAATTTTAAACATCATGTGTAATAATATGTAATTTCAAAATTTCAAATTTTCAATTACATATTTTTAGACATGATTTAAAATTAAATCTCAAATTTAAAAATCAAAATTTTTCGATTTTTAGACCGTCACACCGCCGCCCCCGAAGGCGACAGCTGCCATGGGCAGCCGACAGCTGCCATGGGCAGCCACCAGCCCCGGAGGGGCTGGCAGCCCACGGCCGCCCCCTATGTGCAGCCTTGCCGGGCTGCAGGCCAAGCCTGCAGCGCCAGGCTGCACGCCCAAGCTGGGTGCAGCAGTCGGCAGGCTGCAAGCAACGCCTGCAGCCAGAGGCTGCACGCCCAAGCTGCGGCCAGCCTTGGGTAGGCCACGGCCACCCTCAGTTGCAGGCCAAGCCTGCGGCCGTGGGTGGTTATGGCCTGCACGAGGGTAGGGGCTGCCGCAACCCCATCCTGCCCCAGGGCAGGGGCTGCAACCCCACCAAGGCCCATCGGCCTATCCCGAGGGGTCGTGTCTCGATTTTCATGCCATATTTCAATTTACCTATTAGGATCTCCAAAAATTAATTTGAATCCCAATTAAAATGAAATTTTCCACACATTCAAAATTTCAATCTTTAAATCAAATTTAACTTTTGGAAAAATAAATTACGGTTTTCAATCTTCAATCTCCTCCAAGAATAATTACATAAAATTTCCTAAACCGATTCTGGTGTACAAAAATTCTAACCATAAAAATTCTAAAGGACAAAAATTAAAATCCATGGGAAAATTACAGTGTTAATAAACTGCTCCCATGGTTACATAAAAAATCCTAGATACAATTTTTCTAAATTCTAAGGAACCATAAATGGCATAAACAAGCATGTTTATAATAATTCAAAAAATTAAACTAACCACATACTTTATACATAATCCATGATAACAACATAAAGGAACCCTCGAATGCCACTCTCTAAATATCAAATCCATACATAAAAAAAAAGACTAAGTAATTGTCTAATTTATGTACATGGCATAGTCATGAGATGGCTCTGATACCAATTGTAGGAAAATAAATCGGTAAAAAACGTATCAGAGTGGCGCAGCGGAACAATAAAAATTTTTAAAATCGTTAAATATCTCATGATGCCATATATAATAAACCAACAACAATTAAAACTCATACCTCAAGGACGCCAAACTGCAGGAGGAGAATGACCGGAGGCTTCAACCAACTAGCCTTCTCTACTATTCTCCAATTCCCGAATGGCTGAGTGTGTGGGCACTCTGAACCTCGATCGATGTGCTAGCACTGCTAGTCTTCTTCTGACCACCCAGATCTCTAAAGAACTTTATTGTCACAGTGGGCTATGCAATAATAAGCCTGCTCACCTGAGAGTCTGTGGTCTAAGAGAACTGGAGCGGCAAGACCTCTATTTATAGACCTGTATGAGGTGATTCTCTAAATTTGAATTGGATTAGGAGAAGATATTCTCCCTTATCCACAACCATAAAATTCGACTTTTCCAAGGGAAAATCCCAACAATAAAATTCAGCCATTATGGATAAATCCAATCCAAATCTAAACAAGATTTTAACTAGAATTTTATCTCCCTTTTTCAACCAAAAAATCCGAAATTTCCTAGGAGATTTTTCCTCCAAAAATTTGGCCACATTTAGGATAAGGGAGAATTAAAATTCCACTAGGATTTTCAAGCTTGAATCTTATCTCATCCTTATTCAAAATAATCGAATTTTCCTAGGAGATTTTCTCCATAATTTCGGCCACTTTTCAGGGAGGAGAGAACCAAATTCAACTGGGATTGAAACTTGAATTTTTCCCTTGAACCTTATCCACAAAAAACCGAAATTCAATTGAGGATAATCCTTAAATTTTTGTCCACTATTTGTTAGGATTTGGATTCAAAATTCAAGTAGGATTCTAACAAGATTATCCTCTCCAAGTCCAACTCAAATTCGAATTTCAAACCTTATGGATTTTCCACAACAAATTCGAATCTCACTTGCACTGTGATTCAAAATTCGAATTTCAAATTCAAAATTCAAATTTCAAATTTGAAATTTGAATTTTGAATTTCAAATTTAAATTTCAAATTCAAATTTCAAATTCGAATTTCAAATTCAAAATTCAAAATTCAAATTTCAAAATTCAAATTTCAAAATCCACAAAACGATTGTGTTTCAAATTCTTGTTCTCATGGATAATTTTCTACAACTCCAATCCAATCTCAAATAAAATCATGGCAACTTTATTTGGAGTTCGAATAATTGTGTACTCTATTATCCAAAACAAAATCTGAATCCAACAGGAGAGAATCTTGTCTACCATCCTAATCCTGTGTCATCACCATCCATGCATAATAAACCGGTCAATAGCATACACAAATCAATTTGCCAAACGTTAAGGAATTATGTGGAGCTAGTAGAGGGACTGATTGGACATATATAATCGGGCTCCCGTAAATCCATATGATCATCATTCTTTTACCGAACAACTCAATCATATGATCACTAATTTCAGAGTCACACCACTATAAACCTGAAACTGAACTCCCAATTATATACCGTATTACGTAAGCCTGTGACGAGCTACTATCCAATGACCTTGTCATATATGCAAAACCCTCATATGATATCCATGATCAGCCTTAGGTCAAAGTCCGTTTAATCCTACTGATCAGGCTATCTTAAAGTTCCATTATACTACCGAATTAAGAAAATGATTATTCATCATATGTGAATAAGAAGTCATCTGCCCAGCAGACGACCCAAGGCCTTGTCCATTTTCACATTCAGTATAATGCCCTTAAGAGGATACCTTTAACTCCTTGGAGCTATGATTTCGATATCTGCATACAAACCCTTCATCGTATACAAGTCATGCACCCAACGAACCGGTCTATAAGCTTACTACCTCTGAGACGCTTTAGCCATTGGAACATTGAAGTACACAAGTCATATACATGAAGTAATTCATTTACTCAGGATTAAGATTATTGCACAATGAACGTCAAAAGCAGATTAATCCACTTATAGCGGACTACGTAGATCAATCATGCTTTAGTCCCGGTCTAATATGTCACCACCAAGTAACATATCCATGTCTCTACTTGGGAGTCCAGCTCCAGACAGTCAAGATAAACCGTCCCCTCCAAGGCTTTAGATAACATAATAGTCTTAACATGAGTTAGATGCTCGGTCTAACCCCATAGACTACAGACCATAGTTTAGACCGCTAACTTTAGAACATTGTCTTCTCGCATACAAAAGTCCATTGCATGCAACGTTCTAACAGTTTTAACACAAGCAGTCAGTGAGCCATATTTGCTTACATTTACTTTAACATGTAAATAAGACGAGGACAGATAGTAATGTAATGAATAACCTCTATGTATAATTTTATTATCCAGTTCAAAATAAATACATAAAAAATGTCTCTAATGCTTAGGGCATTTCCTAACAGCAGCTAGCTTCAAGAATCCTTCCACGAAGCATTGGTAGTGTCCTGCTAAACCTAAGAAGCTGTGGATTTCTGTTACGTTCTTCGGAGTCGGCCAATTACTAACTGCTTCTACCTTGGCTGGTCCACGGACACTCC
Organism: Antiaris toxicaria; assembly: GCA_035233585.1. Lineage (NCBI taxonomy): Eukaryota > Viridiplantae > Streptophyta > Magnoliopsida > Rosales > Moraceae > Antiaris > Antiaris toxicaria. Next base: position 59,833,279 of record CP141154.1, on the reverse strand, counting down.
CTCATGAGAGACCACGTGACCGAGAAAATGAACCTTCTCCAGCCAAAATTCACACTTAGAGAATTTGGCATACAATTGATGCTCCTTAAGCTTGAGTAGGACGGCTCTCAAATGCTTGGCATGCTCTTCCTTTGTCTTAGAATATACAAGTATGTCATTGATAAACACAATGAAAAACTTGTCCAGGAACTCCTTGAATACTCAGTTCATCAGATTCATAAAAGTGGCAGGTGCATTTATCAGTCCAAACAACACAACAAGGAACTCATAATGTCCATATCGTGTTTAGAATGCCGTCTTGGGGATGTCTGCATCTCGGATCTACAATTGGTGGTACCCGGAACGTAGGTCGATCTTAGAAAATATGGCAACGCCTCATAGCTGGTTGAATAAATCATCAATCTGTGGCAACGGATACTTGTTCTTGATCGTGATCTTATTCAACTCCCTGTAGTCTATGCACATTCGCAACGTTCCGTCTTTCTTCTTTACAAATAAGACTGGTGCTCCCCACAGCGAGCAGCTCTGTCGAATGAAACCCTTGTCCATTAGCTCCTTTAACTGAGTTTGAAGCTCCTTCAATTCTGCCTAGGCCATTCTGTAGGGGGCCTTGGATACAGGTGCTGATCCTGGTAACAGTTCAATTTTGAATGATATCTCCCGCTCCGACGGAAGTCTTGGAAGATCTTCAGGGAGAACTTCCGTGAACTCCTTAACTACTGGTACATTGTCCGGTCTGGTTTCCACTTCCTGGATCATATCCATTATGTGTGTGAGAAAAGCAGTGCATCTACTAGATAGTAGCTGGTGAGCTTTTATTGCTGATATCATCGTCTTTGGTTGCTTTGACGATAAGCCCTTGTAGACAAATTATTCGTGTCTGGTCGAGTGGAAGGTCACCTCCTGTCTCTGATAATCTATAATGGCATGGTACTTGGTGAGAAAATCCATTCCTATAATCACGTCGTAATCGCACGTCTTGATGACGATTAGATCCGCGCTCAGCTCGTGGCCGTTGATAACTATTGGTACATGACGTATCCAATAGGTAGACAACAAAACTTCCCCAGAGGGAAGGGCAATTCGAAAAGTCTGGTTCATCTTATCTAAGTTCTTGTCTAACCTCCTAGCAAATTCTGATGATGCAAAAGAATGCGTAGCACCGGAATCAAACAAAACTAGTGCAGTGGAGTTGGCGACAGAAAGCTGACCTGTCACCACGGTCGAGGTTCCGGCCTCTACATCCTCGCGAGTAAAGGCATAAATCCTCCCCTGTGGCTCTGGAGCTTCCAATCTGCCTTGGTTGATCAATGGGCCTTCAATCCTTCCTTGGGCGACATGCAGTTGTCCACTAGTAAGGCAGGCTTAACCTCGCTCATTTTGCGAGTTCGAGCGGCAATGTTTAGCAAAGTGGTCTTCCTTGCCACATATGTAACAGCCGTTGGTGCCTTGACGGCATTCTCCCAAATGGTTCTTTCCACATCTTGGACAAGGTAGGTGTTGATTTCCGTTTCCTCCTCAGTTATTTTTCTTCTGAGGAAAGTTCCACTGATGGCCTTATTTGCCTGGATTCCCTTTCCTCTTATTGTTGTTGTTGTTGGATGGCCGGTTGTGTTGGTTGTTTCCCGTACTCTGCCCTCTGTGTTGAAATTCAGAGTGCTGTATGCCCTTGGTCAGCTTCGATTGGTTCTTCTCCTCTCTCTTTGCCTTGAAGATCTGTGCCCTCCTTTCTTTATCTTGGGCTAGCCAATACTTAGCCTGGATGGCTCTACTGACGCATTCGGCCATGGTTGTTGGCCTATGGCTGCCGCTGTAGACTTAGACGGCTATATCCGTCCAAAACATTTTTAGTATCCTCTTGACATTTTCCTTCTCAGTCGGCACTAGGTTGGGACAAAGTTAGGCCAGCTGTTCAAATTTTCTTACGGCCTCCATGACCGTCATGCCTCCTTAGTGCAAATTGTTGAATTCATCCTGCTGGACTGCTAAGGCTTCGTCGTTGAAATACATTTCTCTGAACTCGATAATGAAGTCTGCCCAATTCATTTCATTGACATTCCTTCTGATAGCCACGGCCTTCCACCACTGGCGTGCTCCTTTCTGTAGGGCTAGGGATGCTCATATAACCTTTTCTCCTTCAGTCAATCCCACGAGGTCTAGGATGACCTGAACATCAGTCAGCCAATCATTGGCTTTAATGGGGTTCGTAGTTCCTTCAAATTCAAGCACCTTTATGCGCCTAAGCCACTCGTATAAGTCGCCCTCTCTATAGGATGGTGCGATAACATTGGCTGCTACAGGCACAGCCACAGCCGATGGTGCTGGCATTGCTTAGTCTGGTGGGGCCGCTTGCTCTCTAGGAGCATCGGGGGCTGTTGGTGTAGCTTGGACTGGTACCTCTATAGGTTGTGGTGCTTGTTGTTGTCTGTTCATTTGTTCTCTGAGCTGGTTAAGCACCTGTTGTATTTACCATCATTTCCTGCATCATTGCGAGACATGCCAATAGCTCGTCGTCTCGCGTAGCTTAGTTTGTTTGGGCTCTTGTTCTTGCCATCATCACTTATGTAACCCTATCACATAACGGAAAAAAGAAAACATAAGCTTCTCAAATTTTGTACTTGGGATTCGTATTTACACATCATTTTCCTTCTTACTAAACAACTTTATTTCAATCATCATAGATGTAAACATACTATCTCTTTCCTTTCTTCTCTTGTTCTCATGATGTTCAATACAACTATCGCGTCATATTGGCACATCGTCTGAGTGCCAAGAATCATGCTGTACTCTTTACCATACTTGATCATACTCGTAGAAAGATCATATTTAGGCCCTCAGGGCAAAATGATACTACTTTTCATAAAACATATATATAATTTAAATTTGGTGGGAATGACGCACACTTCCCAAAATATGATCCCATTAATTATATTAACTTGAGTCAGACGGGGAAAGCTATTGTTTCCCTCTACATAACAAAAATTTCTGTGAAAAGGGTTACTACTACTCAGAGGATAATCCTGACTCTGCGTCAAACATTTCCTTATTCTCGCTTTCATTCAGGGGAAACTCCTCGGGGTCTTCATCCTCATCTTCCCAAGCGAACTCAACTTCATCATCATTGGCAATGATGACTTAGGGCTAATACATTTCTGCCCCCTCATCGTCACTCATGTGATTGGGGATCTCCTCCTCCTCGTCGTTAGGTTGGGCATCGGGGATCACCTCTTCCTCGTCGTTGGTTGGGTATCGGGGATAGCCTCGTCATCGTCTTCATCCATATAGTGTCTGGGAGACAGAGGGGCTAGTTTGTGGTCCTCCATCTGGTCTCCATTGTCTTCAGGTACTGCTGGCTGTGGTACGGCATTTGCCAGGTCGAGGTTGAGCGCCACTCGCTCAGTGTCTACTATGTCTCGAATCAGGCGCCTCTGGTTCTCATGTGGCAGAGGGTAGTGGATAAGGTTCCTCACATACCCTGGTACTTCTCCCCATAGTAGGTTGGCTATATCTGAAAAGTATCTATCCTGAGGGATATGAGGTAACATGGCATCTAGAAATCTCTAACAATAATGTGCCATGGTCTCTCCCTTATAAAGATCCCAAGTGTCGGAGAAGATCTGGTATCGTCGCTCGTGCATATCTACCCAGATATCGGCCTCCTTAGCTAGACCGTTAAAGTTGTGAAGGTCTTGGCAGCACTCATTCCACTGCATCACTGGACCCCTGATCCTGTGTCGATCGTTCCACCATGTCAATACTGGTCCTCGCAATCGGCTACTGGCCATTACCACCTATAGACAGGGTGGAATATGGCACCCTTCGAAGATTGTCTACACATGATGAATCCAATAAGGGAGTTCGTATGGGTTGCTGCCGTCGTATGTGCGTGGTCGCATGGCAGCGAAAGCTATGCTCGCTTCTCGGTCCTCTTGCACTTACTGAGAGTCAACCAGTGCAGCCATTCTCCTACTATAAACTAATCGTCAACTCATATACTAAATTTTGAAAAAAAAAAAAAGCTAACTTACTTGGACAGATGAGGCAGGCGTACGACAATGTGAGGTAAGGTGGTAGGAAACCGCTCTGATACCAACTATGACACCCCGTGACCTCAGTGGCCCGGACCGTCGCTAAAAACTAAACTTGCTTACTTTTCTTATACTTTCTAGCCATTTATACTTAGCTAGATATCAAAAAATTAGGGATTTTTTTTATTTTACATGTACGTATTTACTATATACATACGTATACCGATTACTATTCAAATATACTATTTAACGATTACTATTCAAAAATACGGTTTACAGTTACTATTCAAAAATACTATTTAATGGTTACTATTTAAAAATACAGTTTACGGTTACTATTCAAAAATACCATTTAACGGTTACTATTCAAACATAGTATTTAATGATTACCATTCCAAAATACTATCTGGTAATTACTATTTAAAATACTGATACTTAAATTTATGGAAGATAAACTCACGGGGTCTCCATAACCTTGCCCTCACATCCGCCTCCGCCGCCACCATTGCCCATTGGGATTTAAGCCGTAGGACGCTTACCTATAGCATGAACACACTACGTGAGCTATATGCCCAGTAAGTACAATATGTTTACCGCAAAATATGTTTAAACATACTACATACTTAAAAACATATAAGCAGTCATATATCACATATACCACTTTAACATATCACATATCACATACCATATATCACATATCATATCAAGGATTTTAAAACTTCACATAACATGTGCATTATAGAAACATCATGTATTGAATGCATCTAGAAGCGTGGTGAACTATAACTAATGCATGATCCGGTTATGTTCATTTATGTTTCAAACTTTTCTTATCTTTTCTTGTCTATTAAGGGCCCATGTGTCAGTACCATGCATGTACAGACCATTGGTAACGCTCGTGGTAAAATAGCCGTAGAGCCATTTATGGATGCTCAACTTTCTGCTTTAACTTAAAAACCCCTTCATTTGAAAGGGCCGATACGACACGCTTACTACTTTCCGTCTTGTTTATCTTTTCTAGCCATATGCTTCTCTAAGTTGTCCCTACTCCTACATGGTAGGGATGTATGGCATCTAACTTGTTTTTTCATCAATCTACTTGATTGTGAAACTACATGCTGTTAAACATGAGGTGCAACATCGTGTGCATGGCATACATATTTTAACATACTGTAAAATATTATTTAAAAGCATTTTGGTTCATGCTATAGGCAGAGTTGTACTTACCTAATTGCAAGTAACTTGAAATCACGCCTTTATCAAATCATAGGTTACCACCTGTCATCAATAACATTTCTCATTAATTCTCTCGTTGAGTTACTATTAACGTTAGTGACTATAACTTGTGTTTCTATGGGGTATTGAGACACGTCGTACCCTATTAGCCTATTATGGGGATTTGGTGTCTAACGTGTATCGTGTTCGATTAATTGTCTACTTGATAGATTAATCATCGTTACTCACTGTGTTGTTCAAAAATGAGGCCGTTGACTGGTTTACCGCTTAGTCAACTGACTGATTAACTCACGCGTTGGTAACTAGGTACTTTATCGAGTTACTATACGTGAACATAGTGTAGTAATCGACCGGTTACTTCGCTTGTTGGGGTGTGGTAGCCTACCAGGCTACTAAGGCTTATTTGGTGTAATGGCCCACCGGGCCACTATGGCTTGTTTGGGCTAGTGGCCTACCGGGCTACTAAGGCTTGTTTGGTATGGTAGCCTACCGGGCTATACACACTATTTTATTTTGAAAAATGTTTGGGTTGGCTTGTAAAAATCTTGGAAAAATTCCTTATTTTGAAACCGCCCCATTATCACCCCGTTGGAAGGTGGGGGACGTTTTTATGAAAACCTTGTTCATATTTTAAAGTGTTAAAAACACATTTTTATTTTGAAGAGTATAAATTATATTTTTAAAGCTTGCATTTTAAAGGTGGTTTTTGAACCACTTTTGAAAACAATTTTGAAACTTAGTCTAAACTACTTTGTTTGAAATTTTGTCGAACATGAAAGTTTTCGTCCTCGACAAGATGAACAAATCTTGTGTTCATCTCAGAGCCTAAATCTAACTCTAAAGGCTCCTAATTTAATTAAACCCATGGGCTTGTTGCCCAGTTTTTTTGTAAAATTCCCAGTTTTACGTCTCTGTAAAAACGGCTAGGTTTGAGGCCCGAAACGGCCAAATTTTTGACACTCGCGTGTGGTTCTCAAGGTCTTGATAAGATCTACAACTTTTGTGTTGAGTCTGAGAATCGGTTTGAACTCTAAGTGGGTTATTTCTAGCAAAACCCTAGACTGTTTCAACACTCAGATTTTTTGCTCCCAGTTTTGTCCCAATTTTGGACACTGAGTGAAAAACACCCTAAAAACCTATCTTAAGCTCGTTTTTGGCTGAGGCCTTTTCATGCAAAAATGACCGTATCAAAATTTTCTTAAAACATCATGTTTCACCAAATACCAGATTCGGAACCTAAGTAGGTCAAAATGACCAAAATCCGTGGCTGTTTTCTAAGGACAGATTTGTGTCCAGCCACCATAATACACATCCATGCATTCACATCCACAACCATATGCAACTTAAAGTAAACACAACCACAACCATAATGACTTTAAAAAATGAAAGCTAAGGGCTCAAATAATTTAATACAACCTTGTGCATAAACAAATACACATAACACCCTTAGATTGAAAACTAAATTTTTCAACCAATCACCATGAGAAGGGTTTTGGTTTTTACCTTTGGTGCTTGGGACTCAAGCACACTTTTGGCTAGGCTTGGGGGGTCAAAATGCTGTGCAACTCAAGCGCTTGAGGTTGGTTTTATGCTAGCCAAGTTACCAAAAAAAATCATTCAAACAACAACTCGAAACTAAGAATCAAAACACAAGGAAATTCGGTTTTGCACTTACCCTTGGTGAACCTGAAAAGCTTGGTTTGGTCTCCCATTGCTCAAGCTTGGAATAGGTCAGTTTTTTATGAGTTTTGATCAAGGTTTTGGCTTGCAAAATGTTGGCTTTTGGGGCTAAGAAGATTCGGCAGCAAGCAAGGAAAAGAAGAAGAAAAAGACTTGTGATTTTAGGTATGTGGAAGCAAAAGTCCATGCTTTATGTCAAGGGTGCCTTTTATAGGCAAACCTTAACCAAACTACTTAGACTTAATCCTATTTAATTGTCTACCAAATTAGCCAAATCTTGGGACAAATATGCTACCAATTTTCAGAAGAAATGGGCATGGGTTGCTCATTGGACGGAGGAAAGAATAAACAGTGGTTGTTGACTACTTTTTAGAAACCCTTGAATTATATATTCAAGTGTGTCATGGCTAGGGAGATTATTTTAATGGCCACCTTTTGGGCTATGTTTGTTGCAGATTACAGCTGCTTTTGTAGCTAAGGTGCACAGAAATTTAAGGTCAATTTTATCTGTGTTGGCTTCTCATTGCAGTCTAATTTTATACTGTGGTGTTCGGTCCTTTCTCGGCAGCGTTCCAATTTTCACCAGAAAATTAGTTTTCTGAATCTGATTTTTATACTATAAATTCCTAGTTGTTTTCTACTGTCAAAGAGCCCATTTCAGTCTAAATTACTATTTACATCCTCTACTATGGTTGTGTCTACACTGTGTTGTCCTTTCACACACAAACCAAGGCGTTCCTTGGTGAAATTTCAGTCACAGTCTCTCTTGACTAATTTGGACGTGTTGATTCCATTTTTATCAGTTTTACGTCCATCGGAGGTCATCTAGACCAATTTTCAGGGTCGGTGTAACCCCACCTCTAAAAACGTGTCAGGTGCCCAATTGACTTATTTGGGCATTCTGAGCCCAAATATATCAGTTTCGGGGCGAGTAAAGGTCATCTTGATTCTCATCCTAATACTACGTATCTCTTAAACTAAAAATCTCGTTTTGTACCCAATCAACTAGATCGAGTCTACTAACGGTTCATGTATCAGCTTTAGGTCAAATTAAGGTCGTCTTGGCTAATAACTTGACACTGCGTTTCTCACTATTCACTATTCACCTTTTTCTACTTAACTGATTGGTTTGAGTGTTCCGACTCTGATTTTGTCAGTCTCTGGGTGAGAGGAGGCCATCTGGATCATTTTCTCGACATCGTACGCTTGCTAGGGCTATCTCTTACTATTGTACTCAGATGTTCGGTCTGAGCGTTCTGGTGATTTATTTACCAGTCTTGTGTCAAGAATTGGTCACCCGAACTAGTTTCCAGACACTGGCTATCTTATTCATTTATACACATAATAGGGTGGACCAGGTTCGCTGTCGGTCGCCCCTTTCACTGTATGAATAGTACTTAAACAGTACCGTATCTATTTAGTCTATTTAATGGGAAAATATACTATATTTTCCAACTTAATTACTCATTACATAGTAATTAGGTTTCATGCAATTTGAGAGTCTGTGTAATGACTTTCTGCTCATTACACAGCCTTCAACACGGCCTCTAACCTGGGTGTGTATAAGGTAACAGAGGCGCGTATATACCGGACACGGGCGTGTACTAGCTGGATTTCTTTAACACAGTCCTGTTTCAAAACACGGCCTTTTACACTTTCATTAACCCAAGAGGTATATGGCCTCTTACACGGCTGTGTTCTTGACCGTGTCTCAGTACATGGTCATGTTCAATTACACGACTTTTCACACGTCCATAACCCGAGTGGTACACGGCCTCTTACATGGCTATGTACCTGACCATGTTCTACTACACGGCCATGTATACTTACCCAGCTACACACATGTACATAGTCTGAGTGGTACACGACCACTTACAAGGTCGTGTACCTGACCGTGTACTTTAAAAAATTACACTAAAATGCATCAAATTATTCTTCAATTTCTCATTAAATTGAAAATTAAAGTACATGATCAGGGCGGTCCTTACATTAAGTTATATACATGAAGTAGTTTATTCACTCAGGATTAAGGTTACTGCACAATGAACGTCAAAACCAGATCAATCCACTCATAGCGAACTACGTAGATCAATCATACTTTAGTCCCGGTCTAATATGTCACCACCAAGCAACATATTTATATCTCTACTTGGGAGTCAATGCTCTAGACAATCAAGACAAACTGTCCCCACCATGGCTTTAGACAACATAATAGTCTTAACATGAGTTAGATATTCGGTCTAACCCTACAGACTACAAACCTTAGTTTAGACCGCTTACTTTAGAACATTGTCTTCTCGTATACAAAAGTCCATTGCATGCAACGTTCTAACTGTTTTAACACAAGCAGTCAGAGAGTCATATTTGATTACATTTACTTTAACATGTAAATAGAATAAGGACAAACAGCAATGTAATGAATAACCTCTATATATAAAATTTTATTATCTAATTCAAAATAAATACATCAAAATGTCTCTAATGATTAGGGCATTTCCTAACAATCTCCCACTTGCCCTAAGCTAGTAGATGCGCCATGTTATGCATCCCAATCGCCGCTACATGCCTCTGAAAGCTTCTAGCCACTGAAGTCTTAGTAAAGGGATCGGCAATATAGCCCTCAGATGTGATCTTACATACATCCACTAATCCTGTCTGCACGTGCCCTCTCCGATCAAGAACACTGATCCTGATGTCGATTTCCTTAAATCCTTACAAGTCTGGAAGTCAGAGCCCGTGTATCCTACGGGTGTTAGGTCCCCTCCAGAATACACTAGCATATAATCCTTCATTCTCTTAAGATACTTGAGTATATGCTTTACTGCTTGGTTCTAGGATTCGCTTGATATCTGTGATGCCTCGTGCCCTCAGCGGCCCGGACCGTCACTAAAAACTCTATTACTTAACTTGCTTTTTTAGCTTTTACTTATACTTTCTCTTTAAAACCGATACTTAAACTTGCTGAATTTAATACCATAAATTTAGAGGGATTTTTTTTTATATATACGTGTACGTATTTACTATTCACGTACGTATACTATTAAAATGCGGAATTTGAAAAACATAAGGATTTAAATTATACATACACAATTATATACTTGTTTATCTGATTACTATTCACCAGATACTATTTAAATATACTACTCATACATATACTGTTTACTGTTCTAAAATACCGTTTAACCTTTACTATTCAAAATACTATTTAACTGTCACCATTCAAAATATTATTTACTCATACTATGCGGAAGAATACTCGTGGTGTATCCATAACCTCATCCTCACATCCACCTCCGCCACTATCATCGTCCCTTGATGTTTACGCTATAGGATGCTTACCTACAGCATGAACACACTCCGTGAGCTTTACGCCCAGTAAGTACAACATGTTAACCGGAAAACATGTTTAAAACATAGCACATACGTAAAATCATAGGCATGACATATATCACTTAATAAATCACATACCATATAAGCATATCATATATCAGCTCACATATCATGTCATCACATAACATGTCATAACAGTGAATATAAAACTTCACATACTTTATGCATGACAGAAGCATCGTGTACTGTATGCACTCTACTGAAAAAGAAAGCATAGCGAACTATAACTAATGCATGATCCGGTTATGTTCATTTATGCTTCAAACTTTTCTTTTTTTCTCTTCTTGTCTATTTAGGGCCCATGTGTCAGTACCGTGTGCGCGCAGACCAACGGTAACTCCCGAGGTCAACTAATGCCGAAGAGTCATCAACTGATACTCAACTTTTGGCCTTAACTTTCTTTAACTGGAAACCCCTTCGACTGAAGGAGCCAGTACGACACACCTATTTATTTCCATCTTGTTTAACTGTTCTAGCCATACGCTTCTTTAAGCTGTCCCCAATCCTACGAGGTAGGGATCTATGGCTTCTATCTTGTTCTTTCATCAATCTAGTCGATTGTGAAACTATATGCTCTTATGTATGCTGTGCAGCATCGTGTCCAAGATACATACTTAAAATACTGGAAAAGCATCATTTTAAATTCATTTTACCCATGCTGTAGGCGGAGTTGTACTTACCTGTCAGTAGACAGTTTATACTCTCGCCTTCGTCACAATACAGGTACCTCCCTGTAATCATAATACATTTCGTTAACATTTACTCTTAGGTCACTATGGTCATTAGTGACTAATAAAAACTCTATCGTTAGTGATACCGATCCTTGTCGGTACTAATTGCCCTCTTCTTAAGAATTTAATTTTCTAATTTCTAATCATGGTTAATTAATTTATTTGCTCAATAAATTAATTAACGTCGCTCTTAGGTCACTCTATCGATAGGAATTAATAAAACTATCGTTGTGTGATACCGATACCTATCGGTACCATACTGCTCTACTTTGGGAATTTGATATCTAATTTCTAATCGTGCTTGATTAATTTGTCTACTTGACAAATTAATCACTGTCTCTCACTATCCCATTCAGACTTGGTCCTTGACTGGCTAACCGACCAGTCAACTGACTGAATACCTCCCGTATGACCATTTAGCTTGTCGGGTTACCGTTACCGATGTAATCGCCCCAAATTTTATACTTCGATCGCACCCGTCCCTCGGGTGGTACTATTATGACATAGGGGACGTTTTCTTACATTACGAAATTTCTAATGAGACGGTTCAATAATCCTCACAACGTCCGTCCTTCTTTCCCGGACCTAGGTCATCGAAGGGGCTCGGGTTTCCATCCCGATCACATTTTCAGCCCTCGTTTCCTAAAATACCCCTTTGTGCTGTTTTCAAAATTTCGGCAGCATTTCCGCTTAATTTTTGGGTTTTCGGCGTTTAGGAAACGCCTCAAAACCATCTAACCTATTCTAACCTGCCACGTACTAAACCAGAGGCCTAATTTTTACGTAAAAGCTTCGCTTTTTACGTAAAAATATTCACATTTCCTCACATTCTCTTTTTCGACATTTCATCCCTTTTTCTTACAATTCCTCAAGTCAGTAAACCATAATTCATACATAATTATTTCCAATAATAAATTGAGGAATCAAGGGATCAAAACCACTACCAAAATCGTTCCCGTCGGTGGTCGGACGAACCGTTCGGTCTCGACCGCACAATCTTTGAATCGGCGTTCTTCACTTTTGAAACTTCGGTTTGCAATTCTGATGGCGCGGATGTGTCCGGAACGTCAAAAATAGGCCAACGGGCCATTCTTCAATTTTCGGTCTTCGGGTCGCTGTTGACCGGCGTTGACCGCCATTGACCGGTGTTGACCACGGCGGCGATGGGAGTGGCGACCACCATCTTGAAGAGCTTGACGAGAGGAACCCATTGGTGGTGTCAATTTAACCAATCGAGGCTCCTATCACCGGAAATCGGCCCTCGAAAAGTCGGCGATGGCGGCGGTGTTGGATCTTCATTTTCCAGCATTGTTGCCCAAAATTGATTTGGGGCTTTTGATCTACGTGTTGTTCTGGGCATTTTGATACCCACCTTGCAACTCAACTCCACCGGAATAGTGAGATCCGACAGCGGCAGCGGCGACGGCGACGGCGACGGTGAACCTTGGGCGGCACGATCCGACGGCTGTTGACGTGAAATGATGCCTGGGTTTTGTTCTACTCTTCACCACGAATCCATTGGGACCGGAATCGTGGCATTTGGATGTCGGACGGCGAAGATACGGCGGTTTGAAAAATTCGGCCACCGGCGGCTTTAGGCGGCGCGTGTGGCGTTCTCTGACATCGGTTCCGTCGACTCGGCACACCGTTGGACTCAGCTCGTCGAGAGCTTTCCAATGGTGCCGGCGGTGTCGAAAACGGAGGCCGGATTCGATGGTTGGTCATTATTCATCTTCGTGTGGTGTGGGAGGGAGAAAATGTGATTTGGAAAAATATGGGGGCTATTTTTCTAGAATCCCCAAAATTTCGTTCTTTATACTAATTTTTTGAAAAATTTTAAGATAGGCTATACTGACTAATTTGAGCGTGCTGAACCCAAATATATCAGTTTTATCTTCATCCGAGGTCGTCTCGACCAGTTTCTCGATACTGCATGGTTCCCGATCAAAAATTACTTTTGTGCTCAAATGACTAATTTGAGCATTCTGATTCCAAATATATCAGTTTTATATCAAGAAAAGGTCATCTTGACCAATTTCTTGATACTGTGGTTAGGCCTACACTGTGTTGACACTGTGCACGCATAACGAGGCGTTTTCGCGTGAAATTTCAAACACAGTCTCTCTTGACTAATTTGGACGTGCTGATTTCAAATTTATCAGTTTTACGTCCATCTGCGGTCTTCTAGACCAGTTTTCGAGATCTGTATGACCCTGTCTCGAAAAACGTGCCAGGTGCCCGATTGACTAATTTGGGCGTCCTGAGTCTAAATATATCAGTTTCGGGGTGAGAAAAGGTCATCTTGACCCTCATCCCGATACTGCGTATCTTTTAAACAAAATCTACATTTTGTACTCAATTGACCAGATTGAGCCTGCTGACTATTAATATATCAGTTTTATGTTAGATTAAGGTCGTCTTGGCCACTAACCTGACACTGCGTATCACACTGTTCACTAATCACTATTCACTATCTGACTGACTAATCTGAGCGTTCTGACTCCGATTTTGTCAGTCTCTGGGCGAGAAGAGGTCATCTAGACCACTTTTCTCCATACTGTACATCTATTAGGGCAATTATCACTGCTGCGCTCAGATGACCAGTCTGAGCGTACTGATGACTAGCTCATCAGTTCTGTATCATGAAATGGTCGTCTAGACCCGATTTCTTGATATTGCGTGTCTCAACGCACACTCACATAATAGGGTGGACCGATTTCACTGTCGATTACCCCTTTCACTGCATGAATAGTAATTAAACGTTACTATTCCTGTTTAATTCATTCAACTGAAAAGCACACTGTGCTTATTAACTTAATTACATCATTACACAGTAATTAAGTTTCATAATTCATGAGAGTCATTACAGTGGCTCTCGGCTCATTATACAGCCTTATACACAGACTCTTACACGTGCGTGTGCAACGCAACACGGGCGTGTACATTTCAAACACGGGCGTGTACTAGTTGAGACTACTCAACACGGCCATGTCTTTGAAACACATTCATCTATCCGAGCGGTATGCGGCCTCTTACACGGTCGTGTACTTGACCATGTTTCTTAAATTTGCTAAAAGACATTAAATTATGTCCATTTTATTCCTTAATGACTTATTACAGGTAAGTAGGTGCCATGAAAATGGCGGTCATTACAACCTACCCCCCTTACAAAATTTTCGTCCTCGAAAATTAGAATAATTCCGGGATGTCTCTTCTCATGTCTTCTTCCCATTCTCATGTGGCCTCCTCAACACGATGATTCTGCCACAACACTTTTACTAGCGGTATACTTTATTCCTAAGTACCTTCTCCTCTCTGACGAGGATCCGCACGGGTCTCTCCTCGTACGTCGGATCAGCGTATACTACAACGGATTCTTGGCTAAGAACATGGGAGCTGTCTGGCACGTACTTTTTCAGCATCAAGACGTGAAAGACGTTGTGCACTGTAACTAACTCGAGAGGAAGCGTTAGTCTATAAGCCACCTTCCCGACTTTCTCTATTATCTCGAGGGTCCTATGTACCTAGGACGGAGCTTTCCTTTCCTTTCGAAATGCACCACCCCTTTCATGGGTGCCACCTTGATAAAGACCAAGTCTCTTACTTGAAACTCAAGGGGTCTATAGCGCTCATCGTCAAAATTTATATGTCGATTGTACGCTGTATCTAACGTTTCTCGTATCAGCTTCACGTCTGCCATGGTATTCTTGATGATGTCCGAGCTAACTAGTCGTTTCTCTCCACACTCGTACTAATGAGCCAGAGATCTGCATTTCCTATCGAGGAATGATAGTTGCTGTTGTACGAGAACTCGCTCAATGGTAGCTTCTGATCTCAATTTCCTTTGAAGTCTAGGACGAAGGTCTCAACATGTCCTCTAACATCTGTATGGTCCTCTCAGACTAACTGTCGGTTTGAGGATGAAATGCTGTGCTGAACTCTCACTTGGACCGTAATGCAGCTTGAACACTTCGCCAAAATCTGGAGGTAAAGCGTCCACTACGTTCTGATACGATCGACTCTGGTATTCCGTGCCGTTTCATGAACTGTGCCGCATAGATTTCTACTAGTCGTTCCACCGAGTAGCTAACTTTCATTGCTAAAAATCTAACTGATTTCATCAGTCTGTCTATAATCACCCAGATTGCGTCATTATCGTTTGACATCTTTGGCAATCCGACTATGAAATTCATCGTAATCTGGTCCCATTTCTACTCGGGTAGCTTAATTTTCTACGATTATCCTGCTGGGCGCTGGTGTTCTGCCTTAACCTTCTGGCACGTAAGGTATCTGGCGACAAACTCGACAATGTCATTCTTCATTCCAAGCCACCAAAAGCTTTCTTTCAGGTACTTGTACATCTTATTCACCACCGGATGTATGGAATATGACGTCTCGTAAGGTTCCAAAAGGATTCGCTTCGTGAGTTCTTCATCTTTCATAACACACACTCTATCTCTGTAGTAGAGTATGTCATCCTTAGGGATCTTAAACTCTGAACTTTGGTCCTCTATAGCTTCCTTTCTAGACTTGAGCAGGGACAAATCGAAACCTTGACCGATCTTGATCTCTTCTTGGAGCGTCGATTGGAGGGTCATGTCAGACAATCTCCCTATCAAAATCTTGATCTCGCTGTCGCATAGCTCCTTTGTAGCGCTTCCTGACAAGGCACTAATAGCCATAGGCATAGTAATATGCTTCTGACTCTGCGCATCGGCCACCTTATTGGCTTTCCCGGAATGGTATAAGATCTCACGGTCATAATCCTTACCAACTCTAGCCATCCATGCTACCTCATGTTGAGCTCTTTTTGCGTGAATATACGCTTGAGGCTCTGATGGTCGGTGTAAACCTCGCACTTGGCTCCATACAGGTAGTGCCTCCATACTTTTAACGTAAAAACTACTGCTACTAGCTCCAGATTACGCATTGGGTAGCTCTTTTCAGGGTCTTTGAGTTGTCGTGAAGCATATGCGACTACTCGACCACTCTGCATCAACACAGTTTCCAACTCGGTTTTAGATGCGTCGCTTCAAATCACAAAGCTTCCTTGACCAGCATCTTGAATGGTCAATATTGGAGCACTTGTGAGTCTTCGTTTCAGCTCTTGAAAGCTTTTCTCACACTTGTCAGTCCATCCATACCTCCTTTCCTTCTTGGTGAGCGCTGTGAATGGTGCGGCTAGCCTTGAAAAACCCTCGACAAAATGTCGGTAGTATCCCACTAAGCTTAGGAAGCTGTGGATCTCCATCACGTTTCTCGGAGCTGGTCACACGCTAACTGCATCAATTTTCATCGGGTCCACAGATACTCCTTCCTTAGGGACTACGTGGCCAAGGAAATGGACCTTCTCCAGTCAAAACTCGTACTTGGAGAACTTGGAGTATAACTGATGGCCCTGTTGCATGCGCAAAACGATAATTAAGTGCTCTTTGTGCTCTTTCTTCGTCTTAGAGTGTATAAGTATGTCATCGATGAACACAATGACAAACTTATCCAAATAGTCCTTGAACATGCGGTTCATCCGATTCATGAAAGTTGCTGGTGCGTCCGTTAATCTGAGCGACATGAACAGAAACTCATAATGTCCGTACCGCGTTTGAAAGGCTGTCTTGGGTACATCTTCTTTCCTGATTCGTAGTTGATGGTACCCTAAACGTAGATCGATCTTCGAGGACATTGCAGCATCTCAGAGCTAATCAAATAGATCATCAACTCGCGGCAACAGATGCTTGTTCTTAATCGTAATCCTGTTCAGCTCTCTGTAGTTGATGCACATTCTCAGTGGTCCATCTTTCTTCTTCACGAATGGTATGGGTGCTCTCCAAGGTGAATAGCTCTGTCGAATGAATCCCTTATTTATTTAGTCCTTTAGCTGGACTTGGAGCTTCTTTAGCTCTACGAGGCGCATTCCATAGGGGGCCTCAAAATGGGGCTGATTCTAGTAGACGTTCAGTCTCGAACGAGATCCCGCGCTCTGGTTGAAGTCCTGCAAGATCTTCTGGAAATATCTCCATGAATTCCCTGACTATCGGTACGTTGTCGGGTCCTATCTCTATTCCTTGAGTCTTATCTGCTACGTATACTAGGAAGTCCGTGCATCCACCGGATAGCATCTCGCGAGCCTTCACTGCTGATATCATCGTCTTTGGTTGCTCTGGCGACAAACCCTTGTAGATGAACTTTTCACATCCGATTGGTTCGAAAACGATTTTCCACATTCAACAGTTTATGACAACGTTGTGTCCTAAGCCTTTTTTTTTTTTTTTTTTGGCAGAATCTGATGATGCAACGAATGGGTGGCTCCAGAATCAAGTAGAACTAACGCATCAAAGTTGGCGATAGAAAGCTGGCCTGTCACCATTGCAGAAGTTACAACTTCAATGTCACTCCCCGTGTAAGCATAGATTCTCCCTTAGCTGTCTGAAGCTTTCAGTATACCTTGTGTGATTGAAGGGTCTTCGATCCTGGTCTAGTTGGTGTGAAGTTGATTATTCCCAGTGCGGGGTTGATTCTGTCGATTCTGTAGGTTCGAGTGGCAATTTTTTGGCATAGTGGCCTTTCGTGCCACAGATGAAACAACCACTTACTCCTTGCTTACATTCTCCTGAGTGCCTCTTTCCGCATTTCGTGCACGTCGGATATTGGCTGTCATTCCTTTCTTGTCGTCTCTCTTCTGGGGAAATTCTCCTGTGAATCTTGGTTGCTCTAATTCCCCTTTTCTCTTGTTGTTGTTATGGGAATGCCTGCTATTCTAGCCGGTTCCCACATTCTGCCCTCTGTGTTGTGACTCGGGGTTCTGCTTCTCTTGAGCCTGCTCGGCTTGCGTTTTCTCCTCCATTCGTGCCTTAAAATCCTGAGCCGACCAGTACTCGGCTCAGATAGCCTTGCTGACACATTCTGCTAGCGTCGCTGGTCCGTGGCTTCCGCTACAGACCTAAACTGTGATTTCCGTTCTGAACATCTTCAACATTCGTCTGATTCTTTCCTTTTGGTCGGTACCAAATCTGGATAAAGTTGAGCCAACTGCTCCAATTTCTTGACTGCCTCCATTACAGTCATACTACCTTGGTGCAAGTTGTCGAACTCGTCTTACTGCGCTACTAGTGCTTCGTCGTTGAAGTACATCTCCTTGAATTCCTCAATGAAATCGCTCCAGCTCATCTCTCTAATGTTTCTCCTAATGGTTACCATCTTCCACCACTAACGCGCCTCATTGCGCAGGGTGAAGGATGTGTACATCACTTTCTCTCTCTATCTGTTAACCCTATAAAATCCAAGATTACTTGGATATCCGTTAGCCAGTCATTGGCCTCTATAGGGTTGGTGATTCCTTCGAATTCTAACGCTTTCATGCGCCAGAATCTCTCATATAAGTCACCTTCCCTAGGGATTGACAGAAACAATTGCTGCTACGAAAGCAGCCATTACTATGGGTGCTAGTGCTTTCTGAGCTGGAGGAGCTGCTTGCTCCCTCAGAGTTTCTGGGCTGCTAGAGCCTCCTGTGCTGGCATCTCTACTGACTATGGTGCCTGGGGTTGCTGGCCCAGCTGTTCTCTAAGCTGGTTTAGCTCCCGTTACTGGTTCTCCATTCTCTCTCGCATGGCTGCGATCTGTGCTATCAACTCATCCTCTCAGGATGCTGGGTTTAACTAAGCTCTCATTCTGACCATGTTTTCCTATGTAACCCTATCGTACAGCGGGAAAGGAGAATATAAGTCTCTTAAATTCTGTACTTGGGACTCGTATCACATATCGTTTTCTTTCTTACTTAACAATCTTACTCAAACATTATGGATATAAATATACACACTATATCCACCTTTCTTTCTCTCATACTGTGATGTTCAATACAATTGCCGCATTGTATTGGGACATCGTCTGAGTGCTAGGATTCATCCTGCACTTTCTGTCATATCATACTCACGCTTGTGGAAAAAATTTATATCTGGTCCCTAGGGCAAAACTTTACTGCTTATCTCATAATATATATACATATATTCAAGATTCTAGTTCAGCGGGAGTGACACACACTTCCCCTATACGATCCCAACAAGTACATTATGCTATAACTGACAGGGGAGAGCTACTGCTTCCCTCTATATATTTTCATAACTAACATTCCCGCAGAAGGGTTACTACTATTGGAAGGACAATCCTGATTCAGTATCAGGCATCTCCTCATCGTCACTATCGCTGAGTGAGTACTCCTCTGGGTTCTCCTCTTCTTCTTAGCTGAAACTGACCTCGTCATCGCTGGCTATGATGACTTGGGGTTCGTACATCCCCATCTATTCGTCATTACTAAAGCGGTTGGGGATCTCCTTTCCTCATCGTCGGGATGGGCGTCGGAAAGAGTCTCGTTATCTTCCTCTTTCATGGGGTGTTCGGGAGACATACGAGCTGGTTCGGGGTTCTCCATCAGCTCCCTATTGCCCTGGTGTACTTCTGGCTGGTGCTCGGCCATGAACTCTTCATCAGCCAGCTGGGGTGCTGGTTCTATCGGGTCACCCTCCATAATGGCGGCTGCTATAATGCCTTGGGCTTGTGCAGGGTTCTCGGGGTTGAGCACTTTTCTCTCGGCATTCACTATCTCCTGGATAAAGCTTGCTACTCCTTCTGCTTGATCGCTCTTTTAATTTTGTTTGGCAAGGTCTCTTTCTCTCTTTTGGTCTTCTCCTGTCTTGATCCACTTTTGTCTCGGCATGTATTGTGGAAGTCTATCTCGGTTCCTTGTAGCGAACAACATACGTTAGAACTGTATCACCGGACATCAGCTGCAGTCTTTCAGTCCGATGAACAATTCTTGTATATCCATAACTCTAGAGAACTTAGGCAGTTTCACTCCCCGCTTGCCCATAGAGAAAAACTGGGGCTGATGCTAGACTGCTCTCAGAGATTGGCTCGATCGTGGTATGGCGAAACTCGACACAGTTAAGAGCTCATCCTGGTCATAAGGATCCCGATACACACGAGAGTATCTTCCTGAGAGATATCAACAGCCAACAGGACTCAGTTATCCTGGTCAATGACGTACAATCGGGGAATCACTTTGATAATGTGAAACCAGTCCTGACATTCTCATAGAGTGCAGGAGTACTGTTTGCCACTCGAAACTTAGTGGACAACTAGCTCTGAAGATCAGTACAACTCGAGTAGCAATCCATGTTCTTTCTCTGAGCAGTTCTCTAGCACTGCACGGTCGTGATTTTTCGTATAATGATCTCAGCATCTTTTCATCTTATCCTCGCCATCATAGATTTTGTTGTTTCATTTCTATAAAATGTTATCTTCAATAGATAAACATTTACTGACTAAAAAAATAAAACTAACTTACTTGGACAGATGAGGCAGGCATGCGGCGATGTGAGGTAGGATGGTAGGAAACCTCTCTGATACCAACTGTGACGCCCCGTGCCCTCAGCGGCCCGGACCGTCACTAAAAACTCTATTACTTAACTTGCTTCTTTAGCTTTTACTTATACTTTCTCTTTAAAACCGATACTTAAACTTGCTGAATTTAATACCATAAATTTAGAGGGATTTTTTTTTATATATACGTGTACGTATTTACTATTCACGTACGTATACTATTAAAATGCGGAATTTGAAAAACATAAGGATTTAAATTATACATACACAATTATATACTTGTTTATCTGATTACTATTCACCAGATACTATTTAAATATACTACTCATACATATACTGTTTACTGTTCTAAAATACCATTTAACCTTTACTATTCAAAATACAATTTAACTGTCACCATTCAAAATATTATTTACTCATACTGTGCGGAAGAATACTCGCGGTGTATCCATAACCTCATCCTCACATCCACCTCCGCCACGATCATCGTCCCTTGATGTTTACGCTATAGGATGCTTACTTACAGCATGAACACACTCCGTGAGCTTTACGCCCAGTAAGTACAACATGTTAACCGCAAAACATGTTTAAAATATAACACATACGTAAAATCATAGGCATGACATATATCACTTAATAAATCACATACCATATAAGCATATCACATATCAGCTCACATATCATGTCATCACATAACATGTCATAACAGTGAATATAAAACTTCACATACTTTATGCATGACAGAAGCATCGTGTACTGTATGCACTCTACTGAAAAGAAAGCATAGCGAACTATAACTAATGCATGATCTGGTTATGTTCATTTATGCTTCAAACTTTTCTTTTTTTCACTTCTTGTCTATTTAGGGCCCATGTGTCAGTACCGTGTGCGCGCAGACCAACGGTAACTCCCGAGGTCAACTAATGCCGAAGAGTCATCAACTGATACTCAACTTTTCGCCTTAACTTTCTTTAACTGGAAACCCCTTCGACTGAAGGAGCCAGTACGACACACCTATTTATTTCCATCTTGTTTAACAGTTCTAGCCATACGCTTCTCTAAGCTGTCCCCAATCCTACGCGGTAGGGATCTATGGCTTCTATCTTGTTCTTTCATCAATCTACTCGATTGTGAAACTATATGCTCTTATGTATGCTGTGCAGCATCGTGTGCAAGATACATACTTAAAATACTGGAAAAGCATCATTTTAAATTCATTTTATCCATGCTGTAGGCGGAGTTGTACTTACCTGTCAGCAGACAGTTTATACTCTCGCCTTCGTCACAATACAGGTACCTCCCTGTAATCATAATACATTTCGTTAACATTTACTCTTAGGTCACTGTGGTCATTAGTGACTAATAAAAACTCTATCGTTAGTGATACCGATCCTTGTCGGTACTAATTGCCCTCTTTTTAAGAATTTAATTTTCTAATTTCTAATCATGGTTAATTAATTTATTTGCTCAATAAATTAATTAACGTCGCTCTTAGGTCACTCTATCGATAGGAATTAATAAAACTATCATTGTGTGATACCGATACCTATCGGTACCATACTGCTCTACTTTGGGAATTTGATATCTAATTTCTAATCGTGCTTGTTTAATTTGTCTACTTGACAAATTAATCACTGTCTCTCACTATCCCATTCAGACTTGGTCCTTAACTGGCTAACCAACCAGTCAACTGACTGAATACCTCCCGTATGACCATTTAGCCTGTCGGGTTACCATTACCGATGTAATCGCCCCAAATTTTATACTTCGATCGCACCCGTCCCTCGGGTGGTACTATTCTGACATAGGGGTTGTTTTCTTACATTACGAAATTTCTAATGAGACGGTTCACTAATCCTCACAACGTCCGTCCTTCTTTCCCGGACCTAGGTCATCGAGGGGGCTCGGGTTTCCATCCCGATCACATTTTCAGCCCTCGTTTCCTAAAATACCCCTTTGTACCGTTTTCAAAATTTCGGCAGCATTTCCGCTTAATTTTTGGGTTTCCGGCGTTTAGGAAACGCCTCAAAACCATCTAACCTATTCTAACCTGCCACGTACTAAACCAGAGGCCTAATTTTTACGTAAAAGCGCCGCTTTTAACGTAAAAATATTCACATTTCCTCACATTCTCTTTTTCGACATTTCATCCCTTTTTCTTACAATTCCTCAAGTCAGTAAACCATAATTCATACATAATTATTTCCAATAATAAATTGAGGAATCAAGGGATCAAAACCACTACCAAAATCGTTCCCGTCGGCGGTCGGACGAACCGTTCGGTCTCGACCGCACAATCTTTGAATCGGCGTTCTTCACTTTTGAAACTTCGGTTTGCAATTCCGATGCCGCCGATGTGTCTGGAACGTCAAAAATAGGCCAACGGGCCATTCTTCAATTTTCGGTCTCCGGGTCGCCGTTGACCCGCATTGACCGCCGTTGACCGGTGTTGACCGCGGCGGCGATGGGAGTGGCGACCACCATCTTGAAGAGCTTGACGAGAGGAACCCATTGGTGGTGTCAATTTCACCAATCGAGGCTCCTATCACCGGAAATCGACCCTCGAAAAGTCGACGACGGCGGCGGTGTTGGATCTTCATTTTCCGGCGTTGTTGCCCAAAATTGATTTGGGGCTTTTGATCTACGTGTTGTTCTGAGCATTTTGATACCCACCTTGCAACTCAACTCCACCGGAATAGTGAGATCTGACGGCGGTGACGCGACGGTGATGGTGAACCTTGGGCGACGTAATCCGGCGACTGTTGACGTGAAATGATGCCTGGATTTTGTTCTACTCTTCACCACGAATCCATTGGGACCGGAATCGTGGCATTTGGAGGTCGGACGGCGAAGATACGGCGGTTTGAAAAATTCGGCCACCGGCGGCTTTAGGCGGCGCATGCGGCGTTCTCCGACATCGGTTCCGTCGACTCGGCACACCGTTGGACTCAGCTCGTCGAGAGCTTTCCAATGGTGCCGGCGGTGTCGAAAACGGAGGCCGGATTCAATGGTTGGTCACTGTGATGATCAGGAAATATGCAGTATCAAGAAATTGGTTAAAATGACATTTTCTTGATATGAAACTGATATATTTAGAATCAGAATGCTCAAAATTAGTCAATTGAGAACAAAATGTAGATTTTGTTGGGAGGTACGCAGTATCGGGAAAAGGGTCAAGACGACAATTTCTTAGCCCGTAATTGATATATTTAGACTCAGGATGCCCAAATTAGTCAATCAGGCACCTGACACGTTTTTCGAGACGGGGTCACACTGATCCCGAAAACTGGTCGAGATGACTTCGAATGAAGTTGAAACTAATAAATTTGGATTCAGCACATCCAAATTAGTCTGTATAGCCTATTTGTATGCTCAAATTAGCTAATTGAGCACAAAGGTAATTTTTGACCGAGAAATTCACAGTACCGGAAACTGGTCAAGATGACCTCAGATGAAAATAAAACTGATATATTTGGATTCAGGACGCCCAAATTAGTCAGGATAGCCCATGTTGAAATTTTGGGCGAAAAAGTATATAAAGGGCGAAAAATCAAAAATTAAAAAAATAAGCCCATAACTTTCTCTTATTTTCTCTTTCCTCCCCTTACCCGAAAATGAACAGTAACCGACCATCGGAAACGGTGTCCGTTTTCGACACCGCCGGTGTCATCGGAAAGCTCTCACCGAGCTAAGTCCAACGATGGGTCGACTCGACGGAACGGCCGCCGCATGCCGCCGCACGCGCCGCTCGAATGCCGCCGGAGCCGAGAAATTCGACCGGTGAATCTCCGCCGTCCGGCCACCGTTTGCCACGAAACCGGTCCCAAAAGTTTCGTGGTGAAGAGAGGAGCAAAACCCATGCCACCGATCACCTCAACACCGGCGGAATCACGCCGCCCAAGCTTCGAAAAAATCGGTGAAATGCCGCCGTGGAGCCGCCGTCGAAACGCCCGATTCCGGCCGAGTTGAAGTGCTCCGTTGGTGTAGAAATGACCGCAGGGCTGAGGGGAGCAAAAGCCCTCAACCAATTTTGGGAAAAAGGTTAGGCACGACGGAGTTCCACCGTCGCCGCCGTGACCGTGGTTTTCGAGGGAATTTTCCGGCGATAGGGGCCTCCAAACCTGAAATTGAGGCCACCAATGGATTCCTCTCGTCGAGTTCTTCAAGATGGGCTACTCATTTGCCACCGTCGCCGCCGTCAACCGCTGGTCAATGGCAAGTCAACACCGGTCAATGGCGGTCAATGCCGGTCAACAGCGACCGGAGACCAAAAATTTAAGAATGGCCTGTTGGCCTATTTTCGACGTTCTGAACACATCCGCGACGTTAGAATTGCAAGACGGAGTCTCAAAGGCAAAGAACGGAGAATTAAAGTTTATCCACATGAAACCGAACAGTTCGTTCGATCGCCAGTGGAATGATTTCGGTAGTGACTTCGGTCCTTCCATTCCTGAAATTAATGTTTTTGGAATGAGTATATATGAATTATGTATTCTGCATTGTGAAATTGTAAGAAAATTGGACTATGTGTATGAAAAATAGTCAAATGAGAAAAAGTGAAAAATGTAAAGATTTTTACGTAAAAAATTGAGTTTTTACGTAAAAATATAGGCTCTGGTATAGTACGTGGTAGAATAGAACTAGGTTAGATGGTTTCGAGGCGTTTCCTAAACGCCGGGAATCCAAAAAATTAAGCGGAAATGCTGCCAAAATTTTGAAAACGGCACAGAAGAGTATTTTAAGAACCGAAGGGTAAAAACGTGGTCGGGATGGAAACCCGAGCCCTTTCGGTGACCTAGACCCGAGAAAGAGCATTAACGCTCGAGGGTCAGAATAGTACCACTCGAGGGTCGGTAAATAGTAAACCAAGAAATTATGGTAAATAAGGCCGTAAAAAAAATTTAGTAAAGCCCAAGAAAAATTATTTGATGATTTTTGAGCTTAGAAGATCCAGTTTAAGCAATAAAATGAGAATGATATGACTCAAAGACCCATTAGGGGTAAAATGGTAATTTTGACCGGAAAATTTCAAGAATGATAGAAAAGGATCCTAATGGATTTAGAATGGCTTAATTAAGATTTTAAGGGCCAAAGCTAAGTTGCGAATCAAAGAAAAGTAAGGTTATAATGAGAAAAATCCCATTAGGGGCAAAATGGTAATTTTGCCAAAAGTTCAGGGTAAAATAGTAATTTTACTAAAAGTTAGCAGAAAAGTTATAAATTGGATATTAGATCCTTAAATTTATGATCGAAAAATGAAACGTAGAATTTTTACGTTTTATTAAGTTTTATACATGCAAGAAGTATAGAAAATAACCGTTATTATTTCGGTTATAGGGATCCTATGAAGAGACGTCTGCGGACCAAGGAAGCGAGAAAAGAGATGCTAGCAAGTATTTATAAGTTCAAACATTTAATTGACTGCAACATAAATGAACTGGTCATGTTATGTGTTATGTGTTCTATGTAGTAAGTTCGAATATTTAATTGACTGCAATATGAATAGACTATTATGTCTAAGTATGATATGCGGTAAGTTCAAATATGTGATTTGTTTGTAACATGAACTGACATGTTATGTTAGGTTTATGTTTAAGTGTTATATGGAATTCATGTCTGTTAGTGCTATATACACTAAAGTGTGACTAACATAATTCACACTATAGAAAAGTTACGTTAAGAAAGAAAATGAACGAAAGAGAGAAAGAATGAATGAACAAACGAACGAAAGGATAAAATAAAGAACGAGAAAGATAAGCAAGATAATAAGACTGAAAAGTTAAGGTTGGCGTACCGGCCTCCCCAGTTGTGAGGTTCCCAGATAGCCTCCACCCCAGAAGTGTGGCGCTGCCTCGTTAATAATGAGGTAGTTTATGGCTTAACTTCCTGCCTCCACCCCAGAAGTGTGGCGCTGCCTCGTTAATAATGAGGTAGTTTATGGCATGACTTGCTACCTATAAGGTAAGTAGTCCAGAGATGACCTTAGAGTTGATCGGTGGGTCGCTCCCCTGATCCTCTATTGGTCTGCGCGCACTAGGTACGTCCAACCACGGGCCCACAAGTGAAAGATTAAGCAGATAAAGTAAAGAAAAGAAAAGAAAGTAAAACTTAGCAAAGAAAAGCTAAGAACAGAAAGTAAAGCTTAGCAAAGAAAAGCTAAGAACAGAAAGTAAAGCTTAGCAAAGAAAAGCTAAGAACGGAAAGTAAAGAAAAACTAAGAAAAGCAAACAAAAGAAAAGAAAGAAAAACTTAGCAAAGAAAAGCTAAGAACAGAAAGTAAAGCTTAGCAAAGAAAAGCTAAGAAAAGAAAGTAAAGCTAAGAAGAGAAAAGAAAAGAAGAGAAAGTAAAGCTTAGCAAAGTAAAGCTAAGAAAAGCAAAGAAAAGAAAAGAAAGTAAAGCTTAGCAAAGTAAAGCTAAGAAGAGCTAAGAAAAACTAAGAAAAGCTAGGAGAAGAAAAGAAAAGAGACAGATAAAGAGAGAAAAGAAAAGAAGGAGGTAAAACAACAGATTAGGACATGATCTACTAGAAAAAGAAAAGAAAAGAAAAGAGAGATAAATAAAGAAAGAAAAGAAAGGAAGGAGATGGATCGACAGATTAGGATATGATCCATCAGTCAAAGAAAAGAAACGGATTAGGATATGATCCATCAGTCAAAGAAGATTAGGATATGATTCATCAGCCAAAGAAAAGAAACAGATTAGGATATGATCCATCAGTCAAAGAAAAGAAAAAGATTAGAATATGATCCATCAGTCAAAGAAGATTAGGATATGATTCATCAGCCAAAGAAAAGAAACAGATTAAGATATGATCCATCAGTGAAAGAAAAGAAAACAGATTAGGATAGGATCCACTTGTAAAAGAAAAGAAAAGAAAAGAGAGATAAATAAAGAAAGAGAAGAAAAGAAGGAGATAGATCGACAGATTGGGATATGATCCACTAGTGAAAGTAAAAAGAAAGAAAAGAAAAGAAAGTAAAGCTAAGAAAAGCTAGAAGAAGAAAGAATGAAAGTAAACAAGCATAATGCCACTAATATGTGTGCATATGCTTAGCAAGAAAAGAAAAGAAGAAGAAAAGTATGACATGAAAGAAAGAATGAAAGTAAACAAGCATAATGCCACTAATATGTGTGCATATGCTTAGCAAGAAAAGAAAAGAAGAAGAAAAGTATGACATGAAAGAAAGAATGAAAGTAAACAAGCATAATGCGACTAACATGTGTGCATATGCTATGTTATGCATAAATTGATATGCATAAGTCAGTTATACAATTTTACGTGTATCTGTGATGTTTAAGCATACATTAAGTATGCTGTGTTTAAGTTGATATGTGTATACAATATTTTGTATAATGTTGAGTATGTTATGCTTAAGATGTTAAGCATATATCCTGTATGTTATGTTTAAATTATGTTATGCTAAAAGAACATTGAGATTGTTCTCTCAATGTTAGAATATGTTATATATGAAGTTGAAAGTAAAGTATAATGTATGTTCATGTTCTGATACCACAGTTGGCATCAGACATGTTCTGTCCAAAAGGTATGAGTTAGTATTTTGTCATGAATGTATGTTTGAACTTATTGAGCCTGTCGCTCACAAGTTTGTTTATGTTGCAGGTAAGCATCCTGCACGAAGATAAGACAAGTGATGGATGACGGATGGGTTCTGCATATGCCAAGGGACTGGATGAGGGTTATGGTACTACTATGAGTCTTCCGCTGAGCTGTTTAAAAGAGTATTAAAATGATGTTTTATAATGTAAATGAAGTTAAGGCAATGTAAAATGTTTATTATAGTAAATGTTTTACGACGGTACAGTTTCCAAGTAAAGTTTAAGAAAAGAAAAAAAAAATTATTCCATATTTTCATGTTCAAATGAGAAGTTAGAGTAAGCATGTTAAAGAAAGTATGTTAAAAGTAAGATACCAGCTATTATAGATGGTATCAGAATAAGTTAGAAGCAAGTTAAAAGTAAGTTGCCGACGACCCAAGTGGTTACAGTCTATTGCAGTTGGCAACAGTGGCTGACTGTAATAGTACTGTTTAACCCTACGTAGGGCGGGCCGTCACAGTCACTATTCATCTTCGTATGGTGTGGGAAGGAGAAAATGTGATTTGGAAAAATATGGGGGCTATTTTTCTAGAATCCCCAAAATTTCGTCCTTTATACTAATTTTTTGAAAAATTTTAAGATAGGCTATACTGACTAATTTGGGCGTGCTGAACCCAAATATATCAGTTTTATCTTCATCCGAGGTCGTCTCGACCAGTTTCTCGATACTGCATGGTTCCCGATCAAAAATTACTTTTTGTGCTCAAATGACTAATTTGAGCATTCTGATTACAAATATATCAGTTTTATATCAAGAAAAGGTCATCTTGACCAATTTCTTGATACTGTGGTTAGGCCTACACTGTGTTGACACTGTGCACGCATAACGAGGTGTTTTCGCGTGAAATTTCAAACACAGTCTCTCTTGACTAATTTGGACGTGCTGATTTCAAATTTATCAGTTTTACGTCCATCTGCGGTCTTCTAGACCAGTTTTCGAGATCTGCATGACCCCGTCTCGAAAAAAGTGTCAGGTGCCCGATTGACTAATTTGGGCGTCCTGAATCTAAATATATCAGTTTCGGGGCGAGAAAAGGTCGTCTTGACCCTCATCCCGATACTGCGTATCCCTTAAACAAAATCTACATTTTGTGCTCAATTGACCAGATTGAGCCTGCTGACTATTAATATATCAGTTTTATGTTAGATTAAGGCCGCCTTGGCCACTAACCTGACACTGCGTATCACACTGTTCACTAATCACTATTCACTATCTGACCGACTAATCTGAGCGTTCTGACTCCGATTTTGTCAGTCTCTGGGTGAGAAGAGGTCATCTAGACCACTTTTCTCCATACTGTACATCTATTAGGGCAATTATCACTGCTGCGCTCAGATGATCAGTCTGAGCGTACTGATGACTAGCTCATTAGTTCTGTATCATGAAATGGTCGTCTAGACCGGTTTCTTGATATTGCGTGTCTCAACGCATACTCACATAATAGGGTGGACCGATTTCACTGTCGATTACCCCTTTCACTGCATGAATAGTAATTAAACGTTACTATTCCTGTTTAATTCATTCAACTGAAAAGCACACTGTGCTTATTAACTTAATTACATCATTACATAGTAATTAAGTTTCATAATTCATGAGAGTCATTACAGTGGCTCTCAGCTCATTACACAGCCTTCTACACGGACTCTTACACGTGTGTGTGCAACGCAACACGGGCATGTACATTTCGAACACGGGCGTGTACTAGTTGAGACTACTCAACACGGCCATGTCTTTGAAACACATTCATCTATCTGAGCGGTACACAGCCTCTTACACGATCATGTACTTGACCGTGTTTCTTAAATTTGCTAAAAGACATTAAATTATGTCCATTTTATTCCTTAATGACTTATTACATGGTAAGTAGATGTTATGAAAATGGCGGTCATTACAACCTACCCCCCTTACAAAATTTTCGTCCTCGAAAATTAGAATAATTCCGGGATGTCTCTTCTCATGTCTTCTTCCCATTCTCATGTGGCCTCCTCAACACGATGATTCCGCCACAACACTTTTACTAGCGGTATACTTTATTCCTAAGTACCTTCTCCTCTCTGACGAGGATCCGCACGGGTCTCTCCTCGTACGTCGGATCAGCGTATACTACAACGGATTCTTGGCTAAGAACATGAGAGCTGTCTGGCACGTACTTCTTCAGCATGAAGACGTGAAAGACGTTGTGCACTGTAACTAACTCGGGAGGAAGTGCTAGTCTATAAGCCACCTTCCCGACTTTCTCTATTATCTCGAGGATCCTATATACCTAGGATGGAGCTTTCCTTTCTTTTCAAAGTGCATCACCCCTTTCATGGGCACCGCCTTGAAAAAAAAAAACCGAGTCTCCTACTTGAAACTCGAGGGGTCTATAGCGCTTATCGTCAAAATTTTTCTGTCGACTATGCGCTATATCTAACGTTTCTCATATCAGCTTCACGTCTGCCATGGTATTCTTGATGATGTTTGAGCTAACTAGTCGTTTCTCTCCAAACTCGTACTAATGAGCCAGAGATCTGCATTTCCTTCCACAATGTGTCTTGTACGGTGCCATTCCTATCTAGGAATGGTAGTTGCTGTTGTATGAGAACTCGCTCAATGGTAGTTCTGATTCCAATTTCCTTTGAAGTCTAGGACGTAGGTCTCAACATGTCCTCTAACATCTGTATGGTCCTCTCAGACTAACTGTCAGTCTGAGGATGAAATGCTGTGCTGAACTCTCACTTGGACCGTAATGCGGCTTGAACACTTCGCCAAAATCTAGAGGTCAAGCGTCCACTACGATCTGAGATGATCGACTCTGGTATTCCGTGCCGTTTCACGAACTGTGCCGCATAGATTTCTACTGGTCGTTCCACCGAGTAGCTAACTTTCATTGCTAAAAATCTAACTGATTTCATCAGTCTTTCTACAATCACCCAGATTGTGTCATTATCGTTTGACGTCTTCGGCAGTCCGACTACGAAATTCATCGTAATCTGGTCCTATTTCCACTCGGGTAGCTTAATTTTCTACAATTATCCTGCTGGGCGCTGGTGTTCGCCTTAACCTTCTGACACGTAAGGTATCTGGCAACGAACTCGATAATGTCATTCTTCATTTCAGGCCACCAAAAGCTTTCCTTCAGGTACTTGTACATCTTATTCGCTATCGGATGTACTGAATATGACGTCTCGTAAGGTTCCAAAAGGATTCGCTTCTTGAGTTCTTCATCTTTCGGAACACACACTCTATCTCTGTAGTAGAGTACGTTATCCTTAAGGATCTTAAACTCTGAACCCTTGTCCTCCATAGCTTCCTTTCTGGACTTGAGCATGGACAAATCGAAACCTTGACCGATCTTGATCTCTTCTTGGAGCGTCGATTGGAGGGTCATGTCAGACAATTTCCCTATCAAAATCTTAATCTCACTGTCATATAGCTCCTTTGTAGTATTCCTGACAACGCACTAATAGTCATAGGCATAGTAATATACTTCTGACTCTGTGCATCGGCCACTTTATTGGCTTTCCCTGGATGGTATAGGATCTTATGGTTGTTGTGGCGGCCCGCCCCTTGTGGAGATCATACAATGCTATTACAGTTGAGCTGTATCGCTAACTGCGATAGATTGAACTCTCATGGGTCGCCGGCTTATCTCTCTCCTCTATTTAAATCATGACGTTTTTGGGAAAATTTTTTTTTTCTTTAAACATCATATAAAATCTTTTTCCACTATTTACTTTGTTGATAGCTACAAAGTAATATAAATAATACAGTACTTTTGTGAAATATATATAATTACAAAAGAACTGTTTCCCCCTTTTTCCCTTCACTTTAACGCTCAGCGGAAAGACTCTGGCAGTACCATATCCCTCGCCCAGTTATCCCATTTGACACGCGCCATCCCGTACGCCATCCAGTCAAACAAGCTACTGAGCTGGTCGCTTACCTGCAACATTAGCAAAAATGGTGAGCTACAGGCTCAGTAAGTTCAAACATGCAAGAAATAAAATTTCTATGAATAGTACTATTCATCGTAAATAGTACCTTTGACCACTATTCATACGTGAATAGTAACTTTGACCACTATTCATGGTGAATAGTAAGTTTGACCACAACACTGTCTCACACTAGTACATCTACCGCGATGTTAGTGCTCTCACTAAACTGTCTTATGCTCAATTATGGCATAGTTTCAGTTTTAGGTTATTATCTTTATTTACGTTCTGGTTTTGAGCTCGGGTTGGCAGTACCATTTAAGTGCGCATGACTGGGAGCGGTACATTAGTGCTGACCTCCACAGCCTTGATCTCATAGCCCCGAAGGCAAAATTTTACATAACTGGGAGCGGTACATCAGTGCTGACCTCCACAGCCTTAGTCTCATAGCCCCGAAGGCAAAAATAGTACCTCCCTGTACGGAAGGCTGGTACGCCAGAAAGTGGTTTCATTACCGACTTTTTAACATTCTAACCCGGTGACTTCATATTGTCCCGTGGTTAGGAATGGTTCACATTTTAATTTTAGGTGAGTGAGTTTCATTAACCTCGCTCTAGTGCCCGAAGCACAATTAACAATGTGTCCATTCTTATAGTGCCCGTAGCACATTTCGTCTCTCTCTCTATTCTATCATAGTGCCCGTAGCACATATGTACCTAACTTATAGTTAGTACATTAAAGTTAGCACAATATTGCTATATGTTGCAGACAGGTAAATGTCTGAACTTACCTTATCAGACTGTTCTCTTTCTCTCTCTTAGATCTTGAATCGCCTTCCTTGTAGGCCGATTTTGGGATCCTACAGACAAAACTATGTCTGTTAATTTCTTTCCCATTTATAGCTTTTATTTTTCATTAAAAAGCTTAAATAAAACCTATTTATATTTTTTTAGGTTTTATTTATTATTTTCACCATTTTCCCCCAACTTTTGCAAAATTACGATTTTGCCCCAACATTTTGGCAAAATTGCAGTTTTGCCCCTGACGGAATTTTATTGATCCAGACTGCATTTTTGGCTCTCAGGAACTTTTCTGATTCTTTTCTAATCATTACCGGGTTCGTTTTTACTTTATTTCCATTTTTCACTTTCCCGGCCCTCGGGAAGCACTATTCCGACCCTTACGTCGGTTTAGCGATTTTCTATCGTTTCGGAGCCTCAAATGGACGTTTCACTAGTATTTAAAACGTTCATCTAGACTTTCCCGACCTAGGTCTCCGAGGCTCGGGTTTTCCGTTCTCGACTCGGACCTTTATTTTATTTCCAAAAACGCCCCCCTCTCGGGGTCGGTTTTTCAATCTCACACGCGTTTTTCATTTTTAAGGGGACGGGTTACTATTCACGACCCACCCCTTAAATTTTTTTCCTCATTCAATTTTTTTCCGTTAGGGACTCGGGTTTCCGTTCCGGCCCTAACTTTTATTTTAAATTCCTATTTTACCCCGAATGCCGTTTTCGAAATTTCGGCAGCATTTCGGCGTAAATTTAAGGCTTCCGGCGTTAGGTACGCCTCGAACCGTATGTACCTGCCACGTACTATACCACAAGCCTATTTTATGTAAAAGTTTTCCAAACTTTTACATAAAAGCCCACAAATTTCAAATTTCACATTATCACCCACATTACAACATTTTTTTCACAAATTTACCCTTAATTTGGTTTCGGTTTTCACAACAAAACCGAACCAAATTTTTGTCAAATTTTCACCACACTTTAGGCCATTCAAATGTCATGTTTCCAACACTTTTTCAAGCCCATCTTCTTGGATTTTCAACCAAATTTCCTAGGGTTTTAACCCTTGTATAACCCACGGCCATTTAATGAAACACATGCCAAACATTTTTGTTTCATTCTTTCATTCACATTGCCACCATTTACACATTAATTTGCATGATTTCAATCAACCAAATATCACATAAACCAATGAAAATTTTTCTTCCAAACCATTTACAACCCACGGCCACCTTATGAATTTCACACAAGAAATTTTTTTCAAACTTTCCACAATGAAATACAAGCTTTGTTCTTCACAAAATTAAGCTTAGAAAGCATATTCACCATTAACCAAATTTTTTTTCTCATTGGTTACCCAAGGTAACCCACGGATTTACCCTTGAAAAACCAACCAAATTTCAGTTTTTCTTTACACAATTTGCATGGTTTTCTTCCTTATTTCATCCTTAACAAAACCCAACATCAAATCCATGAAAAACAACCAAAAATTTCACACCTTTTTATCACTATTCATCCACGGATTTTGTGAAGAAAAACCATGAAAATTTGAGTGAAAAAGGGAGTTACCTTGGTCTAATGCTTCCTTTGTCTTCTAGGAGTGTTTTGACACACTTTTTGTGAAGCAATGTTGAAGAGAAAGATTGGTTTCCCTTGGTGGCTCACGTACATGCCATGGGAGAAAGTTAGAAAATTTTGTTCTTTGGTTTTTGCTTTGAAAATGAACTTCGGCCATTTCATTCACGTTTTGCCGACTTAAGCATGAAGGAAAGCCAATTAATTTGGCTCTAAACCAACCAAAATTTGACACCTTTCCATGCCATTTCTTTCCCCATTTTTCAAAAATTAAAATGGGTATATTTTGGCCAAATTTTGGCCTTTAGATCAAAAGCTAAATGAATCATGGCCATCCATTCTACCAACCACCAAAATTCTTTAATTTATTAACCTTGAATTATGATGTCATAAATACTAAAGTGAAAGTTGACTTTGACTTTCACTATTCACATTAATTCGACTACTTTTTGACCGATACCGGTTCGAGCCGAAATTTTCCCGAAATCGTCCCGGCGTGTTCCTGAGGTCTCCTGTGCAGTCGGATCAATTTAATCTGCTTCCGTTTGATCAAAATCAATCCCGGAAGTTTACCGTCTTTTATTGCTCCGGTTAGGGTTTTCAATGCCGATTTTGGCACCGTTTCACCCGTTTCAACTCAGTGAATTTTTTTCAACACTGAATTCTTACTCGTCAGTATTGTTAGAACATTTTCACATATTCTGAACAATATAAATACATTTATTTCACTCTTTAAACAGTACAAATTGTTATATACATACAATTGTACATTTTCGTCCGAGAATTGCCTAAATTTCCCGGTTGTCACAGTTGTAATCCTTACCAACTCTAGCCATCTACGCTGCCTCATGTTGAGCTCTTTCTGCGTGAAGATACATTTGAGGCTCTAGTGGTCGATGTAAATCTCGCATGTGACTCCATATAGGTAGTGCCTCCATATTTTTATCGTAAAAACTATCGCTACTAGCTCCAGATCACGTGTTGGGTAGCTCTTCTCAAGGTTTTTGAGTTGTCGTGAAGCATACGCGACTACTCTACCACTCTGCATCAACACAGTTTCCAACTTGGTTTTAGAGGCGTCGCTTCAAATCACAAAGCTTCCCTGACCAGCATCTGGAATGGTCAGCATTGGAGTGCTTATGAGTCTTCATTTCAGCTCTTGAAAGCTTTCCTCACACTTGTCAATTCACTTATACCTCTTTCCCTTCTTGGTGAGCGCTGTAAGCGGTGCGGCTAGCTTTGAAAAACCTTCGACAAAACGTCGGTAGTATCCCAGTAAGCCTAGGAAGCTACGGATCTTCGTCATGTTTCTCGAACCTGGCCAAGCACTAACTGCGTCAATTTTAGTCGGGTCCACAGATACTCCTTCCTTGGGGACTACGTGGCCTAGGAAATGGACCTTCTCCAGCCAAAACTCGTACTTGGAGAACTTGGTGTATAACTAATGGTCCTGTTGCATGCGCAAAATGATAATTAAGTGCTCTTCGTGCTCTTCCTTCGTCTTAGAATGTATAAGTATGTCATCAATGAACACCATGACAAACTTATCCAAATAGTCCTTGAACATGCGGTTCATCCGGTTCATGAAAGTTGTTGATGCGTCCGTTAATCTGAGTGACATGAACAGAAACTCGTAATGTCCGTACCGTGTTTGAAAGGCTGTTTTGGGTACATCTTCTTTCCTGATTCATAGTTGATGGTACCCTGAACGTAGATCGATCTTTGAGGACATTGCAGCGTCTCGGAGCTGATCAAATAGATCATCAACCCGTGGCAACGGATGCTTGTTCTTAATCGTAATCCTATTCAACTCTCTGTAGTCGATGCACATTCTTAGTGGTCCATCTTTCTTCTTCACGAATAGTACAGGTGCTCCCCAGGGTGAACAGCTCTATCGAGTAAATCCCTTGCCTATTTAGTCCTTTAGCTGGGCTTGGAGATGGGGGCTGATTTTGGTAAACGTTCAGTCTCGAACGAGATCTCGTGCTCTGACGAGAGTTCTAGAAGATCTTCTGGAAATATCTCCATGAATTCCCTGACTATCGGTACATTGTCGGGTCCTATCTCTATTCCTTGAGTCTTATCTGCTACGTATACTAGGAAGTCCGTGCATCCACTGGATAGCATCTCGCGAGCCTTCACTGCTGATATCATCGTCTTTGGTTGCTCTGGCGACAAACCCTTGTAGATGAACTTTTCACATCCGATTGATTCGAAAACGATTTTCCGCCTTCAGAAGTTTATGACAACGTTGTGTCCTAAGCTTTTTTTTTTTTTTTGGCAGAATCTGATGATGCAACGAATGGGTGGCTCCAGAATCAAGTAGAACTAACGCATCAAATTTGGCGATAGAAAGCAGGCCTGTCACCATTATAGAAGTTACAGCTTCAACGTCACTCCCCGTGTAAGCATAGATTCTCCCTAAGCTGTCTGAAGCTTTCAGTATACCTTGTGTGATTGAAGGGTCTTCGATCCTGGTTTGGTTGGTGTGAAGTTGATTATTCCCAGTGCGGGGTTGATTCTGTCGATTCTGCAGGTTAGAGTGGCAATTTTTTTTTTTTGGCATAGTGGCCTTCCTTGCCACAGATGAAACAACCACTTGCTCTCTACTTGCATTCTCCTGGGTGCCTCTTTCCGCATCTCGTGCACGTCGGGTATTGGCTGTCATTCCTTCCTGGTCGTCTCTCTTCTGGGGAAATTCTTCTGTGAATCTTGATTGCCTTAATTCCCCTTTTCTCTTGTTGTTGTTATGGGAATGCCTACTATTCTAGTTGGTTCCCATGTTCTGCCCTCTATATTGTGACTCGGGGTTCTACTTCTCCTAAGCTTGCTCGGCTTGCATTTTCTCCTCCTTTCATGCCTTAAAATTCTACGCCTTTTGCTCCTTATCATGAACCGATCAGTACTCAGTTCAGATAGTCTTGTTGACACATTCTGCTAGTGTCGCTGGTCCGTGGCTTCTGCTACAGACCTAAACTGTGATTTCCGTTCTGAACATCTTCAGCATTCATCTGACTCTCTCCTTTTGGTCGGTATCAAATCTGGACAAAGTTGAGCCAACTACTCAAACTTCTTGACTGCCTCCATAACAGTCATACTACCTTGGTGCAGGTTGCCAAACTCGTCTTACTGCGCTACTAGTGCTTCCTTGTTGAAGTACATCTCCTTGAATTCCTCAATGAAATCGCTCCAGCTCATCTCTATAATGTTCCTCCTAATGGTTACCATCTTCCACCACTGACGCGCCTCATTGCGCAGGGTGAAGGGTGCGTACATCACTTTCTCTCTCTATCTATTAACCCTATAAAATCCAAGATTACTTGGATATTCGTTAGCCAATCATCAGCCTCTATAGGGTTGGTGATTCCTAAGAATTCTAATGCTTTTATGCGTCGGAATCTCTCATACAAGTCACCTTCCCTAGGGATTGGTAGAAAAACAATTGCTGTTACGAAAGCAGCCATTACTATGGGTGCTAGTGCCTCCTGGGTTAGAGGAGCTGCTTGCTCCCTAAGAGTTTCTTGGGCTGCTGGAGCCTCCTGTGCTAGCATCTCTACTGACTGTGGTGCCTGGGGTTGTTGGCCCAGCTGTTCCCTAAGCTGGTTTAGCTCTCGTTACTGGTTCTCCATCATCTCTCGCATAGCTGCAATCTGTGCTATCAACTCATCCTCTCGAGATGCTGGGTTTAACTAAGCTCTCGTTCTTGCCATGTTTTCCTATGTAACCCTATCGTACAGCGAAAAAGGAAAATATAAGTCTCTTAAATTCTGTACTTGGGACTCGTATCACATATCATTTTCTTTCTTACTTAACAATCTTACTTAAACATTATGAATATAAATATACACACTATATCCACCTTTCTTTCTCTCATACTGTGATGTTCAATACAATTGTCGCATTGTATTGGGACATCGTCTGAGTGCTAGGATTCATCGTGCACTTTCTGTCATATCATACTCACACTGTGGAAAAAAATTATATCTGGCCCCTAGGGCAAAGCTTTACTGCTTATCTCATAATGTATTTCACATAATATATATACATATATTCAAGATTCTAGTTCAGTGGGAGTGACACACACTTCGCCTATACGATCCCAACAAGTACATTATGCTATAACTGACGGGGGAGAGCTACTGCTTCCCTCTATATATTTTCATAACTAACATTCCCGCAGAAGGGTTACTACTATTGGAAGGACAATCCTGATTCAGTATCAGGCATCTCCTCATCGTCACTATCACTGAGTGAGTACTCCTCTGGGTTCTCCTCTTCTTCTCAGTCGAAACTGACCTCGTCATCGCTGGCTATGATGACTTGGGGTTCGTACATCCCCATCTATTTGTCATTACTAAAGCGGTCGGGGATCTCCTCTCCCTCATCGTCGGGATGGGCATCGGAAGAGTCTTGTCATCTTCCTCTTCCAAGGGGTGTTCGGGAGACATACGGGCTGGTTCGGGGTTCTCCATTGGCTCCCTATTGCCCTCGTGTACTTCTGGCTGGTGCTCGGCCATGAACTCTTCATCGACCAGTTGGGGTGCTGGTCCTGCCGGGTCACCCTCCATAATGGCGGCTGCTATAATGCCTTGGGCTTGTGCAGGGTTCTCGGGGTTGAGCACTTTTCTCTCAGCGTTCACTATCTCCTTGATAAGGCTTGCTAGTCCTGCTTGATCGCTCTTCTAATTTTGTTTGGCAAGGTCTCTTTCTCTCTTTGGGTCTTCTCCTGTCTTGATCCACTTTTGTCTTGGCATGTATTGTAGAAGTCCATATCGGTTCCTTATAGCGAACAGCATACGTTAGAACTGTATCACCGGACATCAGCTGCAGTCTTTCAGTCCGATGAACAAATTCTTGTATATCCATAACTCTAGGGAACTTAGGCAGTTTCACTCCCCGCTTGACCATAAAGAAAAACTGAGGCTGATGCTGGACTCCTCTCAGAGATTGGCTCGATCATGGTATGGCGAAACTCGACACAGTTAAGAGCTCATCCTGGTCATAAGGATCCCGATACACACGAGAGTATCTTCCTGAGAGATATCAACAGCCAACAGGACTCAGTTATCCTGGTCAATGGCGTACAATCGGGGAATCACTTTGATAATGTGAAACCAGTCCTGACATTCTCATAGAGTGCAGGAGTACTGTTTGCCACTCGAAACTTAGT
The DNA here is from genome assembly GCA_035233585.1 of Antiaris toxicaria. Classification (NCBI taxonomy): domain Eukaryota; kingdom Viridiplantae; phylum Streptophyta; class Magnoliopsida; order Rosales; family Moraceae; genus Antiaris; species Antiaris toxicaria. Next base: position 59,793,773 of record CP141154.1, on the reverse strand, counting down.
GGGCAACTAGCTCTGAAGATCGGTACAACTCGAGCAGCAATCCATGTTCTTGCTCTGAGCAGTTTTCTAGCACTGCACGGTCGTGATTTTTCGTATAATGATCTCAGCATCTCTTCGTCTTATCCTCGTCATCATAGGTTTTGTCATCTCATTACTATAAAATGTTATCTTCAATAGATAAACATTTACCGACTGAAAATAAAACTAACTTACTTGGACAAATGAGGCAGGTATGCGGCAATGGTTCATAGCCTGCGCTCAAATGATCAGTCTGAGCGTACTGATGACTAGCTCATCAGTTCTGTATCATGAAATGGTCGTCTAGACTGGCTTCTTGATATTGCGTGTCTCAACGCATACTCACATAATAGGGTGGACCGATTTCACTGTCGATTACCCCTTTCACTGCATAAATAGTAATTAAACGTTACTATTCCTGTTTAATTCATTCAACTAAAAAGCACACGGTGCTTATTAACTTAATTACATCATTACATTGTAATTAAGTTTCATAATTCATGAGAGTCATTACAGTGGCTCTCAGCTCATTACACAGCCTTCTACACGGACTCTTACACGTGTGTGTGCAACGCAACACAGGCATGTACATTTTGAACACGGGCGTGTACTAGTTGAGACTACTCAACACGGCCATGTCTTTGAAACACATTCATCTATCTGAGCGGTACACAGCCTCTTACACGATCATGTACTTGACCGTGTTTCTTAAATTTGCTAAAAGACATTAAATTATGTCCATTTTATTCCTTAATGACTTATTACATGGTAAGTAGGTGTCATGAAAATGGCGGTCATTACAAGCTCATCAGTTCTGTATCATGAAATGGTCGTCTAGACCGGTTTCTTGATATTGCGTGGCTCAACGCACACTCACATAATAGGGTGGACCGATTTCACTGTCGATTACCCCTTTCACTGTATGAATAGTAATTAAACGTTACTATTCCTGTTTAATTCATTCAACTGAAAAGCACACTGTGCTTATTAACTTAATTACATCATTACATAGTAATTAAGTTTCATAATTCATGAGAGTTATTACAGTGGCTCTCGACTCATTATACAGCCTTATACACAGACTCTTACACGTGCGTGTGCAACGCAACACGGGCGTGTACTAGTTGAGACTACTCAACACGGCCATGTCTTTGAAACACATTCATCTATCCGAGCGGTATGCGGCCTCTTACACGGTCGTGTACTTGACCATGTTTCTTAAATTTGCTAAAAGACATTAAATTATGTCCATTTTATTCCTTAATGACTTATTACAGGTAAGTAGGTGCCATGAAAATGGCGGTCATTACAATATCGACTCACCATACCTACTGCAAAACATATGTCCAGGCGAGTGCAAAGCATAGTGTACATAAGGCTACCCACAGCGGATGCATAAGGGACCTTACTCATACGTTCTCTTTCTTCTGATGTCTTGGACATTCATCCAATGAAAGAGTTAGACTGGCAATGGAAGGTTGTGAACCTTTCTTTGCCTCTTGCATTGTATGTTTGTCAATTATTTTATCTATGTATGAAGCTTGGGATAACGTTATCATTTTGTTCTTTCGATCTCTGAAGAGATGAATTCCTAGAATATAATTAGCATCTCCTAAGTCCTTCATGTCAAACTGTTGGTGTAGCTAAAGCTTGACCGATGATAAGTTCCCTACATCATTTCTAATGAGTACTATATCATCGACATAGAGTACCAGAAAAACCACTTTTCCATCCTTAATACATTTATAAACATAGGGTTCATGAATGTTCTGCTTAAAACCAAATGTCTTGATCGCTTGATCAAATCTCTGGTTCCATGAACGGGATACTTGCTTTAATCCATAAATGGATCTAAGTAACTTGCAGACTTTTCTTTCTTGGCCTTTTGCCACGAACCTTTCAGGCTATATCACGTAGATACATTCCTCAAAATGGAAGTTCAAGAATGCCGTCTTGACATCCATTTACCAGATCTCGTAATCGAGAGCTGCAGCAATGGACAGAAGAATACGGATAGACTTCAGCGTAGCAACAGGCGAAAAGGTTTCATCATAATTGATTCCAGCCTTTTACGTGTACCCTTTGCAACCAGTCTAGCTTTGAAAGTTTCCACTCTCCCTTCCGCATCCTTTTTTCTTTTGTGGACCCACTTGCATCCAATGGGTTTTAACCCATCCGGCAGATCTACAAGTTCCCAAATAGAGTTGGATTTCATAGAATCTATCTCATTGTTCATAGCCTGTATCTAAGATTTAGAATCAACACCATTTACAGCTTCATCATAAGTGACCGGATCATCCTCATGCTCATGAGCCTCGGCCTGGTATACCTCAGCATCATACATGAAGAAACCCTCCCACTACGACGAGACACCCTAAATTATTGATCGTCTGCAGGTCTTGCATCAGAACTCGGACTTGCGTCTGAGATCGAAACCTATAGAGTAGTTCATTCACCTGACAACTCCTCTAGCACCACTTTGCTTTGAGGCTTAAAGTCATTCATGTGACTTTCCTCTAAGAATGTCGCATGGGTTGAAACAATGACTTTTTGTTCCTTCAGGTTATAGAACACACCTCCCTTAGTTCCCTTAGAATACCCTACAAACATGCATAATTCTGATCTTGGTTCGAACTTCTTCGCATCCCTATCCAGTACATGTGTCGGGCAGCACAATATTCTCATATGTCCAAAGGAGGGCTTCTTGCCATGCTACAATTCATACGGAGTCTTGGGAATTAATTTGCTTAGAACCTGGTTCAGAATATAGCACGCCGTTTGTAAAGCATATCCCTAGAATGATAACGACAGCTTTGAATAACTCATCATGGACCGTACCATACCCAACAAGGTCCTGTTTCTCCTTTCGGCTACACCATTCGGTTGTGGAGTACCAGGTGCAGTCAATTGGGATAATATCGCATTCTCTACAAGATGTCTTAGAAATTTGTCAGAGAGGTATTTGCCACCTCGATCAAATCGAAGTGTCTTTATGGATTTACCCAATTGCTTTTCCACTTCTGCACGATACTCTTTGAACTTGCCAAAGGTTTCGCTCTTACGGTGTATCAGATACACATATCCATACCTCGAGTAATCATCTATAAAAGAGACATAATACTCCAACCCTCCTTGTGCTGTGATGTTTATGGGGCCACATACATCAGTGTGCATAATTTCTAAGAGTTCTTGAGCCCTAGTACCCTTAGCTTCAAAAGACCTCTTAGTCATCTTTCCCTCAAGACAAGACTCACATTGAGGAAGATGTACCTCCTCCAAAGATTCTAGAAGACTGTCTTTCACCAACCTTTGAATCCTATCCTGATTAATATGACCAAGTCTTAAATGCCAAAGATACACCTTGTTAGAGTGAGAAACTTTCAACCTTTTAGAGTTATCTATTAATTCGGTGTCAAGCAGTGAGTACATTTCGGTTTGATCAAATATAGGTTTCCATCCATCCATCCAGAACAGATAAAAGACTTATTTCTACGAATATCAACTCTTTTACTAAAAGAAACTAAATAAGAATCCTTTATTAAACAAGCTACCGATATAAAGTTCCTCCTAAAATTAGGAACATAAAAATAGTCTTTTAATAAAATAAACCTAAATTCATCAAAATAAAGGTAAACATCTCCCACTACCTCAGCCACCACTAAGCTACCGTCTCTAGTTCGCAACGAGAGGCTTCTATCATGTAGACTTCTCGTTTCCACAAACCCCTGCATAGAAACATAAACATGACTAGTGGCCCCCGAATCAATGACCCAAGTGTCTTTCGATTCTTCTACCAAACACGCTTCTAAATAGTGAAGTTCCTTACCTTGCTTGCCCTTGGTGGCTAGGAATTCCTGGTAAGCATTCTTGAAGTGACCTACCTTCCCACAGTGGAAGCACTTGGACTTTTTAAGGTCCCTGGGCTTCTTGTTCTTTTTCTTTGTCTTCCCATCTGAGACAGGAGGATTAGTAGAACTAGAAGCGCTAGCTTCTGATTTAGCCTTTTCCTCTTCCATGAGGGTTTGGAAGATTCCGCGAAATTGGCCTCTCCTTTCGGTTGGACTGCATCCCCATTCCTGATCATCCACTCATAAGCTTGGAGTTGCTTCGTGAGCTCAGTGAGTCCTAACTCCCTTGTCGCAAGATTGTATACAGCCTTAAACCCCACAAAATCTTTTGACAGAGTTTTAAACACCATCTCGATCTGGGTGTTGTAGTCCAACTCAACACCATTTTTGGCAGCTTCAGCAAAGAATCCTATTAGAGTGATCATATAGTCCTTTATTGGAGTACTTGCCTTCTGCTTGAAGTTCATAATGCTGGTTATAACAGACTATCGAGCTAATTTTTCTTGGCCTTCGAACATGTCCTCCAGATTTTCCATGATCTCTTTAGCAACTTGATAAGTCTCATGCTGCTTTTGTAAAGCACTTGTCATGCTAGCCAGAATGTAGCATCGAGCTATCTCATTGGATTCTCTCCAACGAGTATGGGCAACCGAAACCTCCTTAAGCGGTGTGTCAGGTTTGGGCCCAGGTGGGCATGGTTCATCCAGCACAAACTTGTGTCTCTCGCAGCTGAGAACTATCAGTAGATTTCATTTCCAGTCTTTATAATTATTACCATTTAGCTTATTTTCAGTAAGTATTGAAATGAGGGGTGTCGGTGACATTTTGAACTGAAATAAAATTATACCAGATATCATTACAAAGTCCAAGCAAATATACAGATATTTTAGCAAATAAAACATACAAGTAAGTTCCTACATGAAACTTGAAAAACATGTAGCATTGCAACGGTAATTCTCAGCACCTATTGCCCCAAGCCACCGAGGGGTGGTCATGAAACAAATAGCCAGAACATGGACCCCGTCCAATTAATATATGTTGCCTTAAATCCTCCATGGTTAAGATATATATTAATAACCGCTTATTTTGGCCACCAATTTAGTTAACAGAGCTTCTAGGGAAGGTTAATAACTAAACGAGTCTTGAGTGTATAACCATTGTTTACGTAGCCTGATACACGTCCTACCAAGCCACCAAGGGTGGGTCATGAATAGGATCATACCCAAACACATTTTCCACATAGGAGATCCAACCTAGTATACCGGTGGTGGTAAACACCTATCGAGGGGTGTGGTCAGGGCAGAACTGACGTGAGGCGTTACCATGCTTTCACATATGGATCAACAATGGAGGCCGTGGGTTTTGTTTGAAACTGTTAGGAAATGCCCTAAGCATTAGAGACATTTTAATGTATTTATTTTGAACTGGATAATAAAATTATATATACATAGAGGTTATTCATTACATTGCTATCTGTCCTCGTCTTATTTACATGTTAAAGTAAATGTAAGCAAATATGGCTCCCTGATTGCTTGTGTTAAACTATTAGAACGTTGCATGCAATGGATTTTTGTATGCGAGAAGACAATGTTCTAAAGTTAGCAGTCTAAACTATGGTCTGTAGTCTATGGGGTTTGACCGAGCATCTAACTCATGTTAAGACTATTATGTTGTCTAAAGCCTTGGAGGGGACGGTTTGTCTTGACTGTCTGGAGCTGGATGTGGCGGCCCGACCCTCGTAGAGATCATACAATACTATTACAGTTAAGCTTATCGCTAACTGCGATGGATTGTACTCTCATGGGTCGCCGGCTTATCTCTCTACTCTTTTTAAATCATGACGTTTTTGGGAAAATTTTTTTTTTCTTTAAACATCATATAAAATCTTTTTCCACTATTTACTTTGTTGATAGGTACAAAGTAATATAAATAATACAGTGCTTTTGTAAAATATATATAATTACAAAAGAACTGTTTCCCCCTTTTTCCCTTCACTTTAACGCTCAGCGGGAAGACTCTGGCAGTACCATATCCCTCGCCCAGTTATCCCATTTGACACGCGCCATCCCGTCCGCATCCAGTCAAATAAGCTACTGAGCTGGTCGCTTACCTGCAACATTAGCAAAAATGGTGAGCTACAGGCTCAGTAAGTTCAAACATGCAAGAAATAAAATTTCATGAATAGTACTATTCATCGTGAATAGTCCGTTGACCACTATTCATCTATAAATAGTAACTTTGACCACTATTCATACGTGAATAGTAAGGTTGACCACACCACTGTATCACACTAGTACATCTACCGCGATGTTAGTGCTCTCACTAAACTGTCTTATGCTCAATTATGGCACAGTTTCAGTTTTAGGTCATTATCTTTAATTACGTTCTGGTTTTGAGCTCGGTTGGCAGTACCATTTAAGTGTGCATGACTGGGAGCGGTACATTAGTGCTGACCTCCATAGCCTTAGTCTCATAGCCCCGAAGGCAAAATTTTACATGATTGGGAGCGGTACATCAGTACTGACCTCCACAGCCTTATCTCATAGCCCCGAAGGCAAAAGTACCTCCCTATACGGAAGGCTGGTACGCCAGAAAGTGGTTTCATTACCGACTTTTTAACATTCTAACCCGGTGACTTCACATTGTCCCGTGGTTAGGAATGGTTCACATTTTAATTTTAGGTGAGTGAGTTTTATTAACCTCGCTCTAGTGCCCGAAGCACAATTAACCATGTGTCCCATTCTTATAGTGCCCGTAGCACATTTCGTCTCTCTCTCTATTCTGTCATAGTGCCCGTAGCACATATGTACCTAACTTATAGTTAGTACATCAAAGTTAGCACAATATTGCTATATGTTGCAGACAGGTAAATGTCTGAACTTACCTTATCAGACTGTTCTCTTTCTCTCTCTTGGATCTTGAATCGCCTTCCTTGTAGGCCGATTTTGGGATCCTACAGACAAAACTATGTCTGTTAATTTCTTTCCCATTTATAGCTTTTATTTTTCATTAAAAAGCTTAAATAAAACCTATTTATAACTTTTTAGGTTTTATTTATTATTTTCACCATTTTCCCTCAACTTTTGCAAAATTACGATTTTGCCCCAATATTTTGGCAAAATTGCAGTTTTGCCCCTGACGGAATTTTATCGATCCAGACTGCATTTTTGGCTCTCAGGAACTTTTCTGATTTTTTCCTAATCATTACCGGGTTCGTTTCTATTTTATTTTCACTTTTTGTTTTCCCGGCCCTCGGGAAGCACTATTCCGACCCTTACGTCGGTTTAGCGATTTTCTATCGTTTCGGAGTCTCAAATGGACGTTTCACTAGTATTTAAAACGTTCATCTAGACTTTCCCGACCTAGGTCTCCGAGGCTCGGGTTTTCCGTTCCCGACTCGGACCTTTATTTCATTTCCAAAAACGCCCCCCCCTCGGGGTCAGTTTTTCAATCTCACACGCGTTTTTCATTTTTAAGGGGACGGGTTACTATTCATGACCCACCCCTTAAATTTTCCTTATTCACTTTTCCGTTAGGGACTCGGGTTTCCGTCCCGGCCCTAATTTTAATTTAAATTCCTATTTTACCCCGAATGCCGTTTTTGAAATTTCGGCAGCATTTCGGCGTAATTTTAAGGCTTCCGGCGTTAGGTACGCCTCGAACCGTATGTACCTACCACGTACTATACCACAAGCCTATTTTATGTAAAAGTTTTCCAAACTTTTACATAAAAGCCCACAAATTTCAAATTTCACATTATCACCCACATTACAAAATTTTTTCACAGTTTTACCCTTAATTTGGTTTCGGTTTTCACAACCAAACCGAACCAAATTTTGTCAAACTTTCACCACATTTTAGGCCATTCAATGTCATGTTTTTAACACATTTTCAAGCCCATTTTCTTGGCATTTTCAACCAAATTCTTAGGGTTTTTTAAACACCTAAAACCCACGCCCATTGAATTGAAAACATGCACACATTTTTGTTTTCATTCTTTCAATTATAAATTCATCTTTTGCATATTAAAATGCATAATTCCAATCAACCAAATACCACATAAAACCAAGCAAAATTTTCTTCTAAACCCATTGTAAACTCACGGCCACTTTATACAATTCATACCAAAAATTTTTTCAACTTTCCACAATGAAATACAAGCTTTATTCTTCACCAAATTAAACTTAGAAAGCATATTAACAATTAACCACAAAGTTTTCTCATTGGTTACCTAAGGTAACCCACGGATTTACCTTTGAAAAACCAACCAAAATTTGGTTTTTCTTTACACAATTTGCATGGTTTTCTTCCTTATTTCATCCTTAACAAAACCCAACATCAAATCCATGAAAATAAACCAAAATTTTTCCATCTTCTAATCACTATTCACCCACAGATTTCTTGAGGAAAAACCATGAAAAATTGAGGTGCAAGGGAAGTTACCTTGGTCTAATGCTTCCTTTGTCTTCTAGGAGTGTCTTGACACACTTTTTGTGAAGAAATGTTGAAGATATTGCTTGGTTCTCCTTGGTAGCTCACGTAGACACCATGGAAGAAGGACTTAGAAATTTTTCTTTTGGTTTTTTGCTTGAAAAAATGTTTCGGCCCTTTTGTTACAAAGTTGCCGACTTAACCATGCAAGAAAGCCAATTAATTTGGCTCTAAACCAATCAAAATTTGACATCTTTCCATGCCATTTCTTTCCCCATTTTTAAAAAATTAAAAATGGTAATTTTTGGCCAAATCTTGGCCTTTAGATCAAAAGCTAAATGAATCATGGCCTTTCATTCCACCAACCACCATTTTCTTTCATTTATTAATCTAGATTTATGATGTCATAAATACTAAAGTGAAAGTTGACTTTGACTTTCACTATTCACATTAATTCGACTACTTTTTGACCGATGCCGGTTCGAGCCGAAATTTTCCCGAAATCGTCCCGGCGTGTTCCTGAGGTCTCCTGTGCAGTCGGATCAATTTAATCTGCTTCCGTTTGATCAAAATCAATCCCGGAAGTTTACCGTCTTTTATTGCTCCGGTTAGGGTTTTTAATGCCGATTTTGGCACCGTTTCACCCGTTTCAACTCAGTGAATTTTTCCAACACTGAATTCTTACTCGTCAGTATTGTTAGAACATTTTCATATATTCTGAACAATATAAATACATTTATTTCACTCTTTAAATAGTACAAATTGTTATATACATACAATTGTACATTTTTCATCCGAGAATTGCCTGAATTTCCCGGTTGTCACATTCACCCCTCCTTATAAAATTTTCGTCCTCGAAAATTAAAACAAATGGGGGTATAATTTCCTCATCTCGTCTTCTCGTTCCCACGTAGCTTCTTCAATGTTGTGATTTTTCCACAAAATCTTCACTAGTGGGATTACCTTATTCCTCAGTACTTTCTCTTCACGAGCTAGTACTCGAACAGGTTGTTCCTCATATGTCAAATCCTCGTGGATTTGAATAGGCTCATGCTTCAACACATGGGACGGATCTGGTATATACTTTCTCAGCATCGACACATGAAATACGTTATGCACTGCCGACAATTCTGGAGGTAGCGCTAATCTGTAAGCGACCTTTCCAATGCGTTCGATAATTTCATAAGGTCCAATGTATCTTGGACTCAGTTTCCCCTTCTTACCGAAACGCATAATCCCCTTCATAGGCGATACCTTGAGAAACACGAAGTCTCCTTCGTCAAACTCCAAGGATCTCCGCCTTTTATCCGCGTAGCTCTTTTGTCGGTTTTGCGCAATTTTCATTTGACGCTGAATTCTAGCAACTGCATCGGAAGTCTCTTTCATGAAATCCGTCTTATGCAACTGCTTTTCTCGCAAATCGTACCAATGTAATGGTGATCTGCACTTCCGTCCATATAAAGCCTCGTAAGGTGCCATGCCTATTGAAGCTTGGTAACTATTATTGTACGAGAATTCAATCAATGGTAGCTTCTCGTTCCAATTTCCCGCAAAATCCATAACACAAGCTCGAAGCATGTCCTCTAACGTCTGAATTGTCCGCTCTGACTGACCACCTGTTTGCGGATGAAAAGCCGTACTGAGTCTCAATTCAGTACCCATGGCCTCTTGCACACACTTCCAGAAATTCGACGTGAACCGTGCATCTCGATCTGATACAATGGATTTCGGTACTCCATGTAGTCTGACGACATGAGTTACGTACAGCTGAGCAAACTTTTCCAGCGAAAAAGTCATCTTGACAGCTATGAACCGTGCCGTCTTAGTCAGTCTATCCACAATAACCCAGATGGCATCATAACCTTCTCGGGTTTTCGGGAGTCCCACTACAAAATCCATCGTAATGTGTTCCCATTTCCATTCAAGAATCTCCAACGGTTCCAATCTTCCTGCTGGATGTTTATGTTCCGCTTTGATTCTCTGACAGGTCATGCATCTGCTCACGAATTTCGCTATATCATTCTTCATCTCTTTCCACCAGAACTATAACTTCAAGTCCTGATACATCTTGCTCGCTCCGGGATGAACCGAATATGGTGTCTCGTGGGCTTCTGACATGATCCGTCTTCTAAGTTCCTCATCAGCTGGAACATTTATCCTTCCTTGATAAAGGATCATTTCATCCTTGGAAATTCCTTCTTGAGAACTTGTCATTGCTGGATCTCGCCTCTGAGCTTCCTTTGTATCCTCAAATAGCGATGATTCCACTTGGAGTGCAGCTAATCTTCCAGATATCAATTCCAAGTTCAAAGAATTTATCTCTTGCTGCAATGGCTTCGGAAGCCTGTTTATTGGTAGCTGGTGCGATATGGTAGACTTTCTACTTAGAGCATCCGCTACACGGTTGGCCTTCCCTGGATGGTATAGGATTTCACAATCATAATCCTTCACCAGTTCCAACCATCGTCTTTGTCGCATATTGAGCTCTTTTTGCGTGAAGAAAAACTTCAGGCTTTGGTGATCAGTGAAAATCTGACATTGAGCTCCATAGAGATAGTGTCGCCAAATTTTAAGTGCGAACACTACTGCAGCAAGTTCAAGGTCATGCGTAGGATAATTCCTTTCATGCTCCTTTAATTGACGGGAAGCATAGGCACTCACCTTGCCATTTTGCATTAGAACTGCTCCCAATCCTATTTTCGATGCATCACTATAGATCACAAACTTCTCCCCTTCAGTGGGAAGCGTAAGGATTGGTGCGCTTGTCAGTCGCCTCTTTAACTCCTGGAAGCTTCTTTCGCATTCCATAGTCCACTCGTACTTCCTTTCTTTGCGTGTAAGAGTAGTAAGAGGTGCAGCTAGTCGCGCGAATCCCTCTACAAATCGCCGATAATAACCAGCCAACCCCAAGAAACTGCGTATTTCAGTCACACTCTTGGGTGCAGGCCACTGGTTAATTGCCTCTACTTTTGTCGGATCTACTGCAATACCTTCCTGGGATACAACATGTCCAAGGAAATGTACTCTGTCCAGCCAAAATTCACATTTTGAGAATTTGGCATACAGTTGATGCTTCCTTATCGTATTCAGCACGATCTTCAGATGCTTCTTGTGCTCCTCTCGGTCGTGGTAGCTGGGGTCTCACATATGGAGGTCTGGTCATCTTGCTACCTATAAGATAATTATTTTCGCATAAGAAAATAATTAACTGAACTTAAGTAAACTACTTATTTGGATAGCGGTGCAGGATGCGCAAAGTGTCAAATCGGGATATGGTCACACTGCTCTGATATACCAACTATAACAGCCGTTGGTATTCAAAACCAAATCAGTCGCAAACCTTGCTCTGATATACCAACTGTGGCAGCAGTTGGTATTATAAACTAAACCAATCTCAGACCTTGCTCTGATACCAACTGTGGCGGCCCGCCCCTCGTAGAGATCATACAATACTATTACAGTTAAGCTTATCGCTAACTGCGATAGATTGTACTCTCATGGGTCGCCGGCTTATCTCTCTACTCTTTTTAAATCATGAAGTTTTTGGGAAAATTTTTTTTTTCTTTAAACATCATATAAAATCTTTTTCCACTATTTACTTTGTTGATAGGTACAAAGTAATATAAATAATACAGTGCTTTTGTAAAATATATATAATTACAAAAGAACTGTTTCCCCCTTTTTCCCTTCACTTTAACGCTCAGTGGGAAGACTCTGGCAGTACCATATCCCTCGCCCAGTTATCCCATTTGACACGCGCCATCCCGTCCGCATCCAGTCAAATAAGCTATTGAGCTGGTCGCTTACCTGCAACATTAGCAAAAATGGTGAGCTACAGGCTCAGTAAGTTCAAACATGCAAGAAATAAAATTTCTATGAATAGTACTATTCATCGTGAATAGTACCGTTGACCACTATTCATCTATAAATAGTAACTTTGACCACTATTCATACGTGAATAGTAAGGTTGACCACACCACTGTATCACACTAGTACATCTACCGCGATGTTAGTGCTCTCACTAAACTGTCTTATGCTCAATTATGGCACAGTTTCAGTTTTAGGTCATTATCTTTAATTACGTTTTGGTTTTGAACTCGGTTGGCAGTACTATTTAAGTGTGCATGACTGGGAGCGGTACATTAGTGCTGACCTCTACAGCCTTGGTCTCATAGCCCCGAAGGCAAAATTTTACATGACTGGGAGCGGTACATCAGTGCTGACCTCCACAGCCTTATCTCATAGCCCCGAAGGCAAAAGTACCTCCCTATACGGAAGGCTGGTACGCCAGAAAGTGGTTTCATTACCGACTTTTTAACATTCTAACCCGGTGACTTCACATTGTCCCGTGGTTAGGAATGGTTCACATTTTAATTTTAGGTGAGTGAGTTTTATTAACCTCGCTCTAGTGCCCGAAGCACAATTAACCATGTGTCCCATTCTTATAGTGCCCGTAGCACATTTCGTCTCTCTCTCTATTCTGTCATAGTGCCCGTAGCACATATGTACCTAACTTATAGTTAGTACATCAAAGTTAGCATAATATTGCTATATGTTGCAGACAGGTAAATGTCTGAACTTACCTTATCAGACTGTTCTCTTTCTCTCTCTTGGATCTTGAATCGCCTTCCTTGTAGGCCGATTTTGGGATCCTACAGACAAAACTATGTCTGTTAATTTCTTTCCCATTTATAGCTTTTATTTTTCATTAAAAAGCTTAAATAAAACCTATTTATAACTTTTTAGGTTTTATTTATTATTTTCACCATTTTCCCTCAACTTTTGCAAAATTACGATTTTGCCCCAATATTTTGGCAAAATTGCAGTTTTGCCCCTGACGGAATTTTATCGATCCAGACTGCATTTTTGGCTCTCAGGAACTTTTCTGATTTTTTCCTAATCATTACCGGGTTCGTTTCTATTTTATTTTCACTTTTTGTTTTCCCGGCCCTCGGGAAGCACTATTCCGACCCTTACGTCGGTTTAGCGATTTTCTATCGTTTCGGAGTCTCAAATGGACGTTTCACTAGTATTTAAAACTTTCATCTAGACTTTCCCGACCTAGGTCTCCGAGGCTCGGGTTTTCCGTTCCCGACTCGGACCTTTATTTCATTTCCAAAAACGCCCCCCCCTCGGGGTCGGTTTTTCAATCTCACACGCGTTTTTCATTTTTAAGGGGACGAGTTACTATTCACGACCCACCCCTTAAATTTTCCTTATTCACTTTTCCGTTAGGGACTCGGGTTTCCGTCCCGGCCCTAATTTTAATTTAAATTCCTATTTTACCCCGAATGCCGTTTTTGAAATTTCGGCAGCATTTCGGCGTAATTTTAAGGCTTCCGGCGTTAGGTACGCCTCGAACCGTATGTACCTACCACGTACTATACCACAAGCCTATTTTATGTAAAAGTTTTCCAAACTTTTACATAAAAGCCCACAAATTTCAAATTTCACATTATCACCCACATTACAAAATTTTTTCACAGTTTTACCCTTAATTTGGTTTCGGTTTTCACAACCAAACCGAACCAAATTTTGTCAAACTTTCACCACATTTTAGGCCATTCAATGTCATGTTTTTAACACATTTTCAAGCCCATTTTCTTGGCATTTTCAACCAAATTCTTAGGGCTTTTTAAACACCTAAAACCCACGCCCATTGAATTGAAAACATGCACACATTTTTGTTTTCATTCTTTCAATTATAAATTCATCTTTTGCATATTAAAATGCATAATTCCAATCAACCAAATACCACATAAAACCAAGCAAAATTTTCTTCTAAACCCATTGTAAACTCACGGCCACTTTATACAATTCATACCAAAAATTTTTTCAACTTTCCACAATGAAATACAAGCTTTATTCTTCACCAAATTAAACTTAGAAAGCATATTAACAATTAACCACAAAGTTTTCTCATTGGTTACCTAAGGTAACCCACGAATTTACCTTTGAAAAACCAACCAAAATTTGGTTTTTCTTTACACAATTTGCATGGTTTTCTTCCTTATTTCATCCTTAACAAAACCCAACATCAAATCCATGAAAAACAACCAAAATTTTTCCATCTTCTAATCACTATTCACCCACGGATTTCTTGAGGAAAAACCATGAAAAATTGAGGTGCAAGGGAAGTTACCTTGGTCTAATGCTTCCTTTGTCTTCTAGGAGTGTCTTGACACACTTTTTGTGAAGAAATGTTGAAGATATTGCTTGGTTCTCCTTGGTAGCTCACGTAGACACCATGGAAGAAGGACTTAGAAATTTTTCTTTTGGTTTTTTGCTTGAAAAAATGTTTCGGCCCTTTTGTTACAAAGTTGCCGACTTAACCATGCAAGAAAGCCAATTAATTTGGCTCTAAACCAATCAAAATTTGACATCTTTCCATGCCATTTCTTTCCCCATTTTTAAAAAATTAAAAATGGTAATTTTTGGCCAAATCTTGGCCTTTAGATCAAAAGCTAAATGAATCATGGCCTTTCATTCCACCAACCACCATTTTCTTTCATTTATTAATCTAGATTTATGATGTCATAAATACTAAAGTGAAAGTTGACTTTGACTTTCACTATTCACATTAATTCGACTACTTTTTGACCGATGCCGGTTCGAGCCGAAATTTTCCCGAAATCGTCCCGGCGTGTTCCTGAGGTCTCCTGTGCAGTCGGATCAATTTAATCTGCTTCCGTTTGATCAAAATCAATCCCGGAAGTTTACCGTCTTTTATTGCTCCGGTTAGGGTTTTTAATGCCGATTTTGGCACCGTTTCACCCGTTTCAACTCAGTGAATTTTTCCAACACTGAATTCTTACTCGTCAGTATTGTTAGAACATTTTCATATATTCTGAACAATATAAATACATTTATTTCACTCTTTAAATAGTACAAATTGTTATATACATACAATTGTACATTTTTCATCCGAGAATTGCCTGAATTTCCCGGTTGTCACACTGGACTCCCAAGTAGAGACATGGATATGTTGCATGGTGGTGACATATTAGACCGGGACTAAAGCGTGATTGATCTATGAAGTCCGCTTTGAGTGGATCAATCTGCTTTTGACGTTCATTATGCAGTAACCTTAATCCTAAGTAAAAGGACAGCTTCATGTATATGACTTGTGTACTTTGATGTTCCAATGGCTAAAGCGTCTCAGAGGTAGTAAGCTTATAGACCAGTTCGTTGGGTGCATGACTTGTATACGATGAAGGGTTCGTTTACAGATATTGGAATCATAGCTCTAATGAGGAGTTAAGGGTATCCTCTTAAAGGCATTATACTGAATGTGAAAATGGACAAGGCCTTAGGTCGTCTGCTGGGCGGATGACTTCTTATTCACATATGGTGAATAATCATTTTCTTTATTCGGTAGTATAATGGAACTTTAAGATAGCCTGATTAGTAGGATTAAATGGACTTTGGCCTAAGGCTGATCATGGATATCATATGAGGGTTCTGCATACATGACAAGGTCATTGGACGATAGCTTGTCACAGGCTTACGTAATACGGTATATAATTGGGAGTTCAGTTTCAGGTTTATAGTGGTGTGACTCTGAAACTAGTGATCATATAATTGAGTTGTTCGGTAAAAGAATGATGATCATATGGATTTGCGGAAGCCCGATTATATATGTCTAATCAGTCCCTCTACTAGCTCCACATAATTCCTTAACGTTTGGCAAATTGATTTGTGTATGCTATTGGCTAGTTTGTTATGCATGGATGGTGATGACACAGGATTAGGATGGTAGACAAGATTCTCTCCAGTTGGATTCAGATTTTGTTTTGGATAATAGAGTACACAATTATTCGAACTCCAAATAAAGTTGCCATGATTTTATTTGAGATTGGATTGGAGTTGTAGAAAATTATCCATGAGAACAAGAATTTGAAATACAATCGTTTTGTGGATTTTGAAATTTGAAATTTGAAATTTGAAATTTGAATTTGAAATTTGAATTTGAAATTTGAATTTGAAATTTGAAATTTGAAATTTGAAATTTGAATTTGAAATTTGAAATTCAAATTTTGAATCACAGTCCAAGTGGGATTCGAATTTGTTGTGGAAAATCCACAAGGTTTGAAATTTGAATTTGAGTTGGATTTGGAGAGGATAATCTTATTAGAATCCTACTTGAATTTTGAATCTAAATCCTAACAAATTATGGACGAAATTTTGAGGATAATCCTCAATGCAATTTCGGTTTTTGTGGATAAGGTTCAAAGGAAAAATTCAAGTTTCAATCCTAGTTGAATTTGGATTCTCTCCTTCCCTGAAAAGTGGCCGAAATTATGGAAGAAATCTCCTAGGAAAATTCGGTTATTTTGGATAAGGTTGAGATAAGATTCAAGCTTGAAAATCCTAGTAGAATTTTGATTCTCCCTTATCCTAAAAGTGGCTGAATTTTTTGAGGAGATTTTCTCCTAGGAATTTCGGATTTTTTGGTTGAAAAAGGGAAGATAAAATTCTAGTTAAAATCTTGTTTAGATTTGGATTGGATTTATCCATAATGGCCGAATTTTATTGTTGAGAATCTCCCATAGAAAATTCGGATTTTTATGGTTATGGATAAGGGAGAATATCTTTTCCTAGTCCAATTCCAATTCAGAGAATCACCTCATGCAGGTCTGTAAATAGAGGTCCTACCATTCCAGTTCTCTTAGACCACAGACTCTCAGGTGAGCAGGCTTGTTGTTGCACAGTTCCTTGTGACAATATAGTTCTTTAGAGATCTGGGTGGTCGGAAGAAGACTAGTAGTGCTAGCATACCGATCGAGGTTCAGAGTGCCCACACACTCAGCCATTCGGGAATTGGAGAATAGTAGAGAAGGCTAGTTGGTTGAAGCCTCCGGTCATTCTCCTCCTGCAAGATTGGCGTCCTTGAGGTATGAGTTTTAATTGTTGTTGGTTTATTGTATATGGCATCATGAGATATTTAACGATCTAAAAATTTTTATTATTCCGCTACGCCACTCTGATATGTTTTTACCGATTTATTGTTCTACAATTGGTATCAGAGCCATCTCATGACTATGCCATGTACATAAATTAGACAATTACTTAGTCTTTTTATTTATGTATGGATTTGATATTTAGAAAGTGGCATTCTAGGGTTCCTTTATGTTGTTATCATGGATTATGTATAAAGTATGTGGTTATTTTAATTTTTTAAATTATTATAAGCATGCTTGTTTATACGGTTATGGTTCCTTAGAATTTAGAAAAATTGTATCTAGGTTTTTGTATGGAACCATGGGAGCAGTTTATTAACACTGTAATTTTCCCATGGATTTTTATTTTTGTCTCTTAGAATTTTTATGGTTAGAATTTTTGTACACCGGAAACGGTTTAGGAAATTTTATGTAATTATTCTTGGAGGACATTGAAGATTGAAGATCGTAATTTATTTTTTCCCAAAAGTTAAATTTGATTTAAAGGTTGAAATTTTGATTGTGTGGAAAATTTCAATTTAATTGGGATTCAAATTAATTTTTGGAGATCCTAATAGGTAAATTGGAATATGACACGAAAATCGAGACACGACCCCTCGGGATAGGCCGACGGGCCTTGGTGGGGCTGCAGCCCCTGCCCTCGGGCAGGATGGGGTTGCGGCAGCCCCTGTGCAGGCCAACACCACCCACGGCCGCAGGCTTGGCCTGCAGCCAAGGGTGGTCGTGGCCTGCCCAAGGCTGGCCGTAGCCTGGGCGTGCAGCCTTTGGCTGCAGGCAGCACCTGCAGCCTGCCGGCTGCTGCAGGCTTGGCCTGCAGCCCGGCAAGGCTGCACATAGGGGCAGCCGTGGGCTGCCAGCCCCTTTGGGGCTGGTGGCTGCCCACGACGGCTGCCGCCTTCAGAGGCGGCGGTACGACGGTCTAAAAATCGAAAAATTTTGATTTTTAAATTAGAAATTTAATTTTAAATCATGTTTAAAAATATGTAATTGAAAATTTGAAATTTTTGAAATTACATATTATTACACATGATGTTTAAAATTGTTTAAAAATTTGAATTGGAAATTTAAATTTGAAATTCGAATTTGGAATTTGAATTTGAAATTTAAATTTTTGGAGATTTAAATTTTAAATAATTATTGGGATGAGAAATAAATGGAGAGGCTACATAATGATGGATACAAGAAGACGGAACAGAATTCAAGACCTAAAGAATGCTTTGGATGGAATTTTGTAATCTTTATTTTCTTTGTTCTACGATGGAACCATAGCTTGGTTATTCTGTCAATTATTTTTTCTGTGATATGTCATGGATGTATAAATATGTATTGATGGATGTTTTGTATGCATATTTGATAACATGTCATATAAGATAGGTGAGTGCCGCTCATATTATATTGATCATACATAATTTGTCAAAACTTGCATGTTTTTCAAAATATTGAGTGGGAGAGGGTTTCAAACAAAACCCACGGCCTCCATTGTTGATCCATATGTGAAAGCATGGTAACGCCTCGCGTCAGTTCTGCCCTGACCACACCCCTCGGTAGGTGTTTACGGCCGCTGGTATACTAGATTGGATATCCTATGTGGAAAACGTGTTCGGGTATGATCCTATTCATGACCACCCCTCGGTGGCTTGGTAGGACGTGAATCGGGCTACGTAAACAATGGTTATACACTCAAGACTCGTTTAGTTATTAACCTTCCCTAGAAGCTCTGTTAACTAAACTGGTGGCCAAATAAGCGGTTATTAATATATGTCTTAACCTTGGAGGATTTAAGGCAACATATATTAATTGGACGGGGTCCATGTTCTGGCTATTTGTTTTCATGACCACCCCTCGGTGGCTTGGGGCAATAGGTGCTGAGAATTACCGTTACAATGCTACATGTTTTTCAAGTTTCATGTAGGAACATACTTGTATGTTTTTTTTGCTAAATTATCTGTATATTTGCTTGGGTTTTGTAATGATGTCTAGTATAATTTTATTTCAGTTCAAAATGTCACCGACACCCCTCATTTCAATACTTACTGAGAATAAACTGAATGGCGACAATTATAAGGATTGGAAAAGATATTTGTTAATAGTTCTCAGCTGCGAGAGACACAAGTTCATACTGGACGAACCATGCCCACCAGGGCCAAAACCTGACACACCGATTGAGGAGGTCCCGGTTGCCTATACTCGTTGGAGAGATTCCAATGATATAGCTCGATGCTACATACTTGCTAGCATGACGAGTGCTTTACAAAAGCAGCATGAGACTTATCAAATTGCTGGGGAGATCATGGAAAATCTGGAGGACATGTTCGAAGGCCAAGAAAAATTAGCTCGACAGTCCGCTATCACCAGTATTATGAACTCTAAGCAGAAGGCGGGTACTCCGGTGAAGGACCATATGATCACTCTAATGGGATTCTTCGCTGAGGCTGCCGAAAACGGTGCTGAGTTGGACTACAACACCCAGATCGAGATGGTGTTCAAAACTCTGTCTAAAGATTTTGTAGGGTTTAAGGTCGCATACAATCTGGCGACAAGGGAGTTAGGACTAACCAAGCTCATGAAGCAACTCCAAGCGTATAAGCGGATGATCACGGATGGGGATGCTGTCCAACACAATGGTGAGGCCAATTTGGTGGAATCTTCCAAACTCTCACGGAAGAGGAAGAGGCCAAATCAAAAGCAAGCGGCTTCCAATTCTTCTAATCCTCCTATCTCAGATGGGAAGAAGAAGAACAAGAACAAGAAGCCCAGGGACCCTAAAAGTCCAAGTGCTTCCGCTATGGGAAGGTAGGTCACTTTAAGAAGGCTTGCCGGGAATTCCTAGCCGCCAAGGGCAAGAAAGGTAAGGAACTTCATTACTTATAAGCATGTTTGGTGGAAGAATCGAAAGACACTTGGGTCATTAATTCGGGCGCCACTAATCATGTTTGTGTTTCTATGCAGGGGTTCATGGAAATGAGAAGTCTACATGATAGGAACCTCTCGTTACGAACTGGGGACGGCAGCTTTGTGGTGGCTGAGGCAGTGAGAGATGTTTACCTTTATTTTGATCAATTTAGTTTTATTTTATTAAAAGACTGTTTTTATGTTCCTAATTTTAGGAGGAACCTTATATCGGTAGCTTGTTTAATAAAGGATTCTTATTCAGTTTCTTTAAGTAAAAGAGTTGATATTCGTAGAAATAAGTCTTTTATCAGTTCTGGATGGATGGATGAAAACCTATATTTGATCAAACCAAAGATGTACTCACTGCTTGACACTGAATTAATTGATAACTCTAAAAGGTTGAAAGTTTCTCACTCTAACAAGGCGTATCTTTGGCATTTAAGACTTGGTCATATTAATCAGGATAGGATTCAAAGATTGATGAAAGACGGTCCTTTAGAATCTCTGGAGGAGGTACGTCTTCCCCAATGTGAGTCTTGTCTAGAGGGTAAGATGACTAAGAGGTCTTTTGGAGCTAAGGGTATAAGGGCTCAGGAGCTCTTAGAAATTGTGCACACTGACGTATGTGGCCCCATGAACGTCACAGCATAAGGAGGGTTCGAGTATTATGTCTCTTTTATAGATGATTACTTGAGGTATGGATATGTGTATCTGATGCACCGCAAGAGCGAAACCTTTGACAAGTTCAAAGAGTATCGTGCGGAAGTGGAAAAGCAATTGGATAAATCCATAAAGACACTTCGATCTGATCGAGGTGGCGAATACCTCTCCGATGAATTTCTAGGACATCTTGTAGAGAACGGGATATTATCCCAATTGACTGCACCTGGTACTCCACAACAGAATGGTATAGCCGAAAGGAGAAATAGGACCTTATTGGATATGGTACGGTCCATGATGAGTTATTCAACGCTGCCATTATCATTTTGGGGATATGCTTTACAAACGGCATGCTATATTCTAAACCAGGTTCCGAGCAAATCAATTCCCAGAACTCCGTATGAATTGTGGCGTGGCAGGAAGCCCTCCCTTGGACATATGAGAATATAGGGCTGCCCGGCGCATGTACTGGATGGGGATGCGAAGAAGTTGGAAACAAGATCAGAATTATGCATGTTTGTAGGGTATCCAAAAGGAACTAAAGGAGGTCTGCTCTATAACCCGAAGGAATAAAAGGTCATTGTCTCAACCCATGCGACATTCTTGGAGGAAAGTCACATGAATGACTTTAAGCCTCGAAGCAAAGTGGTGCTAGAGGAGTTATCGGGTGAAAGAACTGCTCCACAGATTTCAGTCTTGGACACAAGTCTGAGTTCCAGTAAAAGACCTGCAGACGATCAATAATTTAGGGTGCCTCGTTGTAGTGAGAGGGTTTCGAAGAAACCTAATTTCTTCATGTATGATGCTGAGGTATACCAGGCTGAGGCTCATGAGCATGAGGATGATCCGGTCACCTATGATGAAGCTATAAATGATGTTGATTCTAAATCTTGGAAACAGGCTATGAACAATGAGATGGATTCTATGAAATCCAACTCTATTTGGGAACTTGTAGATTTGCCAGATGGGATAAAACCCATTGGATGCAATGGGTTTGCAAAAGAAAGAAGGATGCGGAAAGGAGAGTGGAAACTTTCAAAGCTAGACTGGTTGCAAAGGGGTACACACAAAAGGCTGGAATCGATTACGATGAAACCTTTTCGCCTATTGCTATGCTGAAGTCTATCCGTATTCTTCTGTCCATCGCTGCGGCTCTCGATTACGAGATCTGGCATATGGATGTCAAGACGGCATTCTTGAATGGCCATCTTGAAGAGTGTATCTATATGATACAGCCCGAAGGGTTCGTAGCGAAAGGCCAAGAAAGGAAAGTCTGCAAGTTGCTTAGATCCATTTATGGATTAAAGCAAGCATCCCGCTCATGGAACTAGAGGTTTGATCAAGCAACTAAGACATTTGGTTTTGAGCAGAACGTTGATGAATCCTGTGTTTATAAACGTATCAAGGATGGAAAAGTGGTCTTTCATACATAGATAAAATAATTGACAAATATGCAATGCAAGAGGCAAAGAAAGGCTCACAACCTTCTATTGCCAGTCTAACTCTTTCATTGGATGACTGTCCCAAGACATCGGAAGAAAGAGAGCGTATGAGTAAGGTCCCTTATGCATCTGCTATGGGTAGCCTTATGTACGCTATGCTTTGCACTCACCCAAATATATGTTTTGCAGTAGGTATGGTGAGTCGATATCAAGCAAATCCTGGAACCAAGCACTGGCAAGCTGTAAAGCAATACTCAAGTATCTTAAGAGAATGAGGTATTATATACTGGTGTATTCTGGAGAGGACCTAACGCCCGTAGGATACAAGGACTCAGACTTCCAGACTTGTAAGGATTTGAGGAAGTCGACATTAGAGGGCATATGGAGACAGGATAAGTAGATGTATGTAAGATCGCGTCTGAGGACAACATCGCCGATCCCTCTACTAAGACTTTGGTGGCTAGAAGCTTTTAGAGGCACGTAGAGGCGATGAGAATGTGTAACATGGCACATCTGCTGGCTTAGGGCAAGTGGGAGATTGTTAGGAAATGCCCTAAGCATTAGAGACATTTTGATTTATTTATTTTGAACTGGATAATAAAATTATATATACATAAAGGTTATTCATTACATTGCTATCTGTCCTCATCTTATTTACATGTTAAAGTAAATGTAAGCAAATATGGCTCCCTGATTGCTTGTGTTAAACTGTTAGAACGTTGCATGCAATGGATTTTTGTATGCGAGAAGACAATGTTCTAAAGTTAGCAGTCTAAACTATGGTCTGTAGTCTATGGGGTTAGACCGAGCATCTAACTCATGTTAAGACTATTATGTTGTCTAAAGCCTTGGAGGGGATGGTTTGTCTTGACTGTCTAGAGCTGGACTCCCAAGTAGAGACATGGATATGTTGCTTGGTGGTGACATATTAGATCGGGACTAAAGCGTGATTGATCTACGAAGTCTGCTTTGAGTGGATCAATCTGTTTTTGACGTTCATTATGTAATAACCTTAATCCTGAGTAAAAGGACAGCTTCATGTATATGACTTGTGTACTTTGATGTTCCAATGGCTAAAGCGTCTCAGAGGTAGTAAGCTTATAGACCGGTTCGTTGGGTGCATGACTTGTATACGATGAAGGGTTCGTTTTCAGATATTGGAATCATAGCTCTAATGAGGAGTTAAGGGTATCCTCTCAAAGGCATTATACTGAATGTGAAAATGGACAAGGCCTTGGCTCGTCTGCTGGGTGGATGACTTCTTATTCACATATGGTGAATAATCATTTTCTTTATTCGGTAGTATAATGGAACTTTAAAATAGCCTGATCAGTAGGATTAAACGGACTTTGGCCTAAGGCTGATCATGGGTATCATATGAGGGTTCTGCATATATGACAAGGTCATTGGATGATAGCTTGTCACAGGTTTACATAATACGATATATAATTGGGAGTTCAGTTTCAGGTTTATAGTGGTGTGACTCTAAAACTAGTGATCATATGATTGAGTTGTTTGGTAAAAGAATGATGATCATATGGATTTGCGGAAGCCCGATTATATATGTCCAATCAGTCCCTCTACTAGCTCCACATAATTCCTTAACGTTTGGCAAATTGATTTGCGTAAGCTATTGGCTGGTTTATTATGCATGGATGGTGATGACACAGGATTAGGATGGTAAACAAGATTCTCTTCGGTTGGATTCAGATTTTGTTTTGGATAATAGAGTACACAATTATTCGAACTCCAAATAAAGTTGCCATGATTTTATTTGAGATTGGATTGGAGTTGTAGAAATTATCCATGAGAACAAGAATTTGAAACACAATCGTTTTGTGGATTTTGAAATTTGAATTTTGAATTTTGAATTTGAAATTTGAATTTGAAATTCGAATTTGAAATTTGAATTTGAAATTTAAATTTGAAATTTGAAATTTGAAATTTGAAATTTGAAATTTGAATTTGAAATTCGAATTTGAAATTTGAAATTCAAATTTTGAATCACAGTCCAAGTGGGATTCAAATTTGTTGTGGAAAATCCCCAAGGTTTGAAATTCGAATTTGAGTTGGATTTGGAGAGGATAATCTTGTTAGAATCCTACTTGAATTTTGAATCTAAATCCTAACAAATTATGGACGAAATTTTGAGGATAATCCTCAATGGAATTTCGGTTTTTGTGGATAAGGTTCAAAGGAAAAATTCAAGTTTCAATCCTAGTTGAATTTGGATTCTCTCCTTCCCTGAAAAGTGGCCGAAATTATGGAGGAAATCTCCTAGGAAAATTCGGTTATTTTGGATAAGGTTGAGATAAGATTCAAGCTTGAAAATCCTAGTGGAATTTTGATTCTCCCTTATCCTAAAAGTGGCCGCATTTTTTGAGGAGATTTTCTCCTAGGAATTTCAGATTTTTTGGTTGAAAAAGGGGAGATAAAATTCTAGTTAAAATCTTGTTTAGATTTGGATTGGATTTATCCATAATGGCCGAATTTTATTGTTGAGAATCTCCCATAGAAAATTCAGATTTTTATGGTTATGGATAAGGGAGAATATCTTTTCCTAGTCCAACTCAAATTCAGTGAATCACCTCATGCAGGTCTATAAATAGAGGTCCTGCCATTCCAGTTCTCTTAGACCACAGACTCTCAGGTGAGCAGGCTTATTATTACACAGCTCATCGTGACAATAAAGTTCTTTAGAGATCTGGATGGTCGGAAGAAGACTAGCAGTGCTAGCATACCGATCGAGGTTCAGAGTGCCCACACACTCAGCCATTCAGGAATTGGAGAATAGTAGAGAAGGCTAGTTGGTTGAAGTCTCCGGTCATTCTCCTCCTGCAAGATTGGCGTCCTTGAGGTATGACTTTTAATTGTTGTTGGTTTATTGTACATGGTATCATGAGATATTTAATGATCTAAAAATTTTTATTGTTCCACTGCGCCACTCTGATACATTTTTACCGATTTATTGTCCTACAGAAACCTTCTCCCACTCGATATTTTGAAAAACATGCAAGTTTTGACAAATATAGTATGAGCAGCACTCACCTATCCTATATGACACGTTATCAAATATGCATATAAAACATCTAGTAATACATATTTATACATTCATAACATATCACAGAAAAGCTAATTAACGAAAAAATAACCAAGCCATGGTTCCATCCGACAGCAAAGAAAATAAAGATTACAAAATTCCATCCAAAGCATTCTTTGGGTCTTGAATCTTGATCCGTCTTCTTGTATCCATATTTATGTAGCCTCTCCATTTATTTCTCATCCCATGAATTATTTAAAATTTAAATCCCAAAAATTTAAATTTTAAATTCAAATTCCAAATTCGAATTTCAAATTTAAATTTCAAATTCAAATTTTAAACAATTTTAAATATCATGTGTAATAATATGTAATTTCAAAAATTTTAAATTTTCAATTACATATTTTTAAACATGATTTAAAATTAAATCTCAAATTTAAAAATCATATACATGAAGTAGTTCATTCACTCAGGATTAAGGTTACTGCACAATGAGCGTCAAAAGCATATCGATCCACTCATAGCGGACTACGTAGATTAATCACGCTTTAGTCCCGATCTAATATGTCACCGCCAAGCAACATATCTATGTCTCTACTTGCGAGTCTATGCTCTAGACAGTCAAGACAAACCATCCCCACCATGGTTTTAGACAACATACTAGTCTTAACATGAGTTAGATGCTCGGTCTAACCTCATAGACTACAGACCTTAGTTTAGACTACTTACTTTAGAACATTGTCTTCTCGCATACAAAAGTCCATTGCATGCAACGTTCTAACAGTTTTAACACAAGCAGTCAGGGAGTCATATTTGCTTACATTTACTTTAACATGTAAATAGAATGACGAGAAACAGTAATGTAATGAATAACCTCTATATATATAATTTATTATCCAGTTCAAAATAAATGCATCAAAATGTCTCTAATGCTTAGGGTATTTCCTAATAGAGAAGATTTTCTCCCCTTTATTCCACACAAAATCCAAACTCCCTTAGGCCAGCCAAAATCTCCCTTGAATTTTCAGCCACACCTAGGAGATCTTTTATTCAAAATTCAAATAGGATTTGAGTAGAATTTTTGTCTTCCTTTTTCAGCCAAAACAGATTCTCTCTAAGGCCAAAATCATGGCTAGATTCGGCCATTCTAAGAGAAAGTAAGACACAAAATTCAAACAACATTTCAACTTGAATTTTATCTCACCCATATCCACAAAGACTGATTCTCCATTTGGCATTATCTATAGAGGAAATTCGGTTGCAATATATGAAGGAGAGATTCAAAATTCAAATAGGATTGTAACTTGAATTTTCCTTCATTCTTATCCATAAAAACCGAATCCATCAAGGGTGAGATAACTTCAACAAATTTGGCCACATCTAGACGGATTAGGATTCAAAATTCAAGTAGAATTCAAACAAGATCTTCCCCTCCTTTATCCACAAGAAAATCAAATTTACCATGTGGATTTATCAATAACAAAATTCAGTTACCACATGGTTTGTGATTCAAAATTTGAATTCAAATTTCAAAGTCCAAATTTCAAAAATTTAAACTTCAAATACAAATTTCAAATTCAAACATCAAATTCAAACTTTAAATTTTAATTTCAAATTCAAATGTGAAATTCAAATTTCAAATTCAAAATTTAAATTTCAAATTTCAAATTTCAAATTCAAATTTCAAATTTCAAATTTCAAATTCAAATTTCAAACTCCATAAAAAACTTGAATTTCAAAATTATTTTTTTGTCCTCATGGATAATTTTCCACAACTCCAATTCAAATTCAAGCAAAATCATAGCAACTTTATTTAGAATTCGAATAATTATGTAATCTCTTATCGAAAACAAAATTCAAATTCAATTAGGAGAGAATCTTGTCTTCTACCCTTATACTTTGAGGATACCATCTATATCCATG
The DNA here is from genome assembly GCA_035233585.1 of Antiaris toxicaria. Classification (NCBI taxonomy): domain Eukaryota; kingdom Viridiplantae; phylum Streptophyta; class Magnoliopsida; order Rosales; family Moraceae; genus Antiaris; species Antiaris toxicaria. The sequence goes on along the minus strand of CP141154.1, from coordinate 59,766,559 downwards.
CAAGACAACAAGCCAATAAGTTATGACAACCCGTGCCCTAAGTGGCCCAAACCGTCACTTAAAACTGCTGATACTGATGCTTAACTTACTTGAAAACTATTACTGCTTAAAGAATAGTTGCTTAACTTATCTGGCTTGAAAACTGATACACAACTCACTTACTTAATACTATAATTTTAGGGGTATTTTATATATATATACATACGTTTTACTATTCATGTGCATACATATACTTTACAAATACAAAGGTTTAAACAACTGAAGTTCAATCTTACATACATACTTATGAAGTTGCTTAACTGATTACTACTCAAAATGTAATGTTTGCTTAATACTGTGCAAAAGTCAAAACTTGCAGTGGTATCCACAACCTTACTCTCACTCCGCCTCTACCGCCATCACCGTCCAACGTGGTCTAAGCCATAGGTTGCTTACCTACAACATGAACACACACTATGAGCTTTACGCCCAGTAAATACAACATGTTATCAACAAAATATGTTTAAATTATAATACATACTTAAAACATATAAGCATGTTATGTACCAACATGTACCACACACTGAAACATTCCATATACCGGAGCATCACACATCACTGAATGCAGAACTGAAACATCATATACGGAGTGTATAACAGAAAACATCATGTAACTGAATGCATATCTACTGTAGCTAGAAGCATGCTGCAACTATAGCTAAGGCATGTCGTGAACAATGCATGAATCGATTATGATCAATTTATGCTTCATTATCTATTATCTTTTCTTATCTGAATCTTCCCTTATCTGAATCTTTCCTTATCTGAAAGGTCCTAGTGTTGGTACCAAACTACGTGTGGAATCATCGGGTTCGCCCGTGATCATAGTGAGCCTTGTACTCGTGGACTTCATGCCCATTATATATATAAATACTGTGGGCCTTATGCCCAATGTAAACTGTAGGATTTGTGCCTGATAAACACTGTGGACCTGTTGCCTATTATAAACTATGGGCCTTATGCCCCATATAAACTGTAGACCTTGTGCCCGTTATACTTATATACACAAGGTGGGCCTTGCGCCCGTTATACTTGTATACATACTATAGGCTTGTGCCCATTATATTTATATACATAATGTAGGCCTTACGCACGGTAATAGTTGTGGGCCTTATGCCCGATATATATATATATTGTGGGCCTTGCGCCCGTTATATCGACACCTTAATTTAATTACCCAATTCTTTATCTAATCAGGCGATCTGCACTAATAGGCCATCCCCTGATCTTACATGATAGGAATGTATAGCATTTAACTCATGCTTTTAATAATCTATGCGATTATGAAACTATATGCTCTTATAACATGCTATGCGACAACTGTGCACGGTTTGCATACTTAACATAGTGTAAAAACTACAATTTAAACTCATTTTTGCTTATGTTGTAGACAGAGTTGTACTTACCTGATCTATAGGAAAAACTTATACTCTTACCCTTGTCAAATTACAGGTATCTACCTGTCATCATAACGTATTCCATCAATACTCATTGCTGAGTCACTAATACCGTTAGTGACTAAAGAAGCTATTAACGTACGTTACCGATTGTCATCGGTACTATCTTACTCTCTATTTGGAGAGTTTTGATTCTCTAATTGTGGTTCATTAATTTATTTACCTATTAAATTAATTAATGTCACTCTTATGTCACTACTACCGTTAGTGACTCTAAATTTTATTACGGTATGGTTCCGATGCCCATTGGTACCCAACTGCTATGCTATGGGAATTTGGTATCTAATTCTAATTGTACTTGATTAATTTGTCTACTTGACAAACCAATCACCGTTCCTCACTATGTCATTCAAACTCAGTCCTTGACTGGTTAACCAACAGTCAACTAACCGGTTACCTCTCGCATCATTGACTATGTAGCCTACCGAGTTACCTTGCTTATTTGGTGTGGTAGCCAACCAGGCTACCTCTATTGTTTTATTATTTTGAAAATTGTTTTAGAAATCTTATAGAATTTTTGGAAAAATTTATGTTCTTTGAAACCGTCCCCATATTACTCTATTGGAAGGTGGGGCCATTTTTATCAAAACCATATTTTCATTTTAAAAAGGGAAGAACACATTTTGGTGTTCGGTTTTAAAAGTTGTTTCTTGAACCATTTACCGAAACTATTTTAAAACTTATTTGAAATGATTTAATTTGTAAATTTGGCGAACTAAAAAATTTTAGTCCTCGACAAGATGAATAACTTTTATGTCCATCTCGGAGCTCCACTCACACTCTAACGGGTCCTAAACTCATCAAACCCATGGCTAAGTCAATCCCAGTTTTAGAAAAATATTCCAGTTTTATGCTTGTTTAAAAACAGCTCTGTTTGGGGCCCGAAACGACCAAATTTTTAAAATTTGCATAGGTCATCTTAAAGGTTTCGACAAGATCTAAAACTTTTGTGTTGAGTCCGAGATCCGGTTCGGAGTCTAAATTAGTCATTTTTATAAAAATCTATGACTATTCTTATGGCTCAGGATTTTAGTCCCAGTTTTGAGCTCCGGTTAAAAACTGCTCAGAAAACCTATTTTAGAGTCATTTTTGGCCAAAAGCTATTTAATGCAAAAATGACCGTAACAAAATTTTCTTAAAACTTCATATTTCACCAAATCCCAAAATAGGACCATAACATGCTCGAAAATGGCCAAAACCGTGGCCTAAAAATGTCCATTCAACATCTATCCACAAAAATTTAAACCACAATCACACAACCACATTAACTTAAAAATAAAATGCTAAGGGCTTAAAATAAACTTATTACAACCCATTGTACAAATAAATACACATAAATTTCCTTGATAAAAACTTTAACGAAATTAATCCTTAAATAGAGTTTCGGTTTTTACCTTATATGCTATGAACCAAGCACAATTCGAATCGAGGGATTGGTGACCAAAACCATGTGGTCCTTGGTGAACAAAAGAGGGTCAGCCTTGGCTAGAAAAGAACACAAAAATTCCTTCTTATCATCATGCTAAAGAAAACCAACAAAACCACAAAAACAAGTCCTAGCAACTTACCCCAAAATGACCTTGAAATAGCTTGAAGAAGTAGCTCCAACACAAGCTAGGTGGTGGTTGATTATTGGTAAGTTTTTGGCTAAGCTTTGGTTGGGTTTCTTGGCTAGGAATGGTTGGTTTTTTGGGAGCAAAAAGAAGAAAGTAAAACCTAATGCCAAGCACCCTTTTTTATAGGCAAAACTACCCTAAATTAATCAACCTAAGCATCCTTGATTAAGCTCACTTAACTAAGCTCAAGGGGGACAAATTTTTGGCTATTAGCAGCCCTAAAAACCGAGGGTAGCTGTTGCAACATGGGGCCAAGAATTTCATCAGTGCATGAGCAAAAAGGTGCATGTGCCTTGGTACACCTTTTGCATTTTTTAATCCAATGTGTCATAAACCTATACAATGTTTTAATAAACTATTGGGCTACTTTACAGCATTCTTTTTCTAAAAATCCAGCTGTTGCATACACAGATTTTAAGGGAAAATTTTATTTGTAAATACTTGTCTTAGCAATCTAATTTCCCATAGTGGTGTTTGGTCCTTTCTCGACGGTGTTCTAGATTTCGATCGAAATTGGATTTTCTAAATTTGATATTTATACTGATAATTCCTGATTAGGTTGTAATGCCTATAAGCCCATTCTGTGTCTATTTTACTGTTTATTTTCTGTACTGTGGTTGTGTCTACACTGTGTTGTCCTTGCACACGCATAACGAGGTGTTTTCGTATGAAATTTCAAACACAGTCTCTCCTGACTAATTTGGACATGCTGATTTCAATTTTATTAGTTTTACGTCTATCTGAGGTCCTTTGGACTAGTTTTCAAGATCTGTATGACCTTGTCTCGAAAAATGTGTTTTGTGCTCAATTGACTAATTTGAGCGTTCTGAGTCTAAATATATTAGTTTCGGGTTGAGAAAAGGTCGTCTTGACCCTCTTCCCGATACGGTGTATCTCTTAAATAAAATTTCACATTTTGTGCTCAATTGACTAAATTGAGCCTATTGACTGTTAATATATCAGTTTTATTTCAAATTAAGGTTGTCTTGGCCATTAACCTGACACTGCGTATCTACTGTTTACTATTCACTATTTTCTGCGTAATTGACTAGTCCGAATGTTTTGACTCCAATTTTGTCTGTTTCTGGGCGAGAAGAGGTCATCTGGATCATTTTTCTCAATTCTGTACCTTTGTTAGGGTAATTATCGCTACTGTGCTCAGATAACTAGTCTGAGCATACTGATGACTTGCTCACTAGTTTTGTGTCAATAAATGGTCGTCTAGACCGGTTTCTTGATACTGCGTGTCATATATGCACGTACACATAATAGGGTGGATCAATTTCACTATCGGTTACTCCTTTCACTATATGAATAGTAATTAAATATTACTGTATTTGTTTAATTCATTCAACTAGAAAATATACTTATTTATTAACTTAATTACTCATTACATAGTAATTAGGTTTCATGAATCATGAGAGTCATTATAATGGCTCTCTGCTTAATACGTGACCTTCAACACGGGCTCTTACACAGACGTGTATCATGCAACACGGGCGTGTGTACTCTAAACATAGGCATGTGTACTCCAAACACGGGCGTGTACTAGTTGAGATTGCTCAACACGCCTAATTCCTAGAACACGGCCTCTCACATGTTTAACCATCTGAGCGGTACATGGCTACTTACATGGCCATGTACCTGACTGTGTTACACTTACACGGCCACTTACACTTACATGGTCTCTCACACGTACACAGTCTGAACGGTACGCAGCCATGTACCTGACCGTGTTCTTCAAATGTGCACTAAAAGGCATCAAATATTCCAAATTCATTTTTTAATTACTTATTACATGGTAAGTAGGTTCCATGAATATGGGGGGTCCTTACAACCTAACCCCCTTACAAAATTTTCGTCCTCGAAAATTAGAATAATTCCGGAAGTCTCTTTTCATATCTTCTTCCCATTCCCATGTGGCTTCCTCCATACAATGGTTCTGCCACAACACTTTTACCAGGGATATGACTTTATTTTAAAGCACCTTCTTTTCCCTGGCTAAGATCTGTACAGGTTTCTCTTCATACATCAGATCGGCGTGGACTTTTACAGGTTCTTGGCTCAAAATGTGGGAGCCGTTTGAAATGTACTTCTTCAGCATCGAGACATGGAAGACGTTGTACACTGAAGCTAACTTGGGAGGAAGCACTAATCTGTAAGCCACCTTCCTGATTCTCTCGATTATCTCGAAGGGTCCTATATACCTACGACTGAGCTTTCCCTTCTTTCCAAAGCGCATCATCCCTTTCATAGGTGCCACTTTGAGAAAGACTGAGTCTCCTTCTCGAAACTTGAGGGGTCTACGGTGCTTATCTACGTAACTCTTTCAGTGACTGTGCACTATATCTAATCTCTCTTGTATCAGCTTCACATCTATCATTGTATTCTTAATAAAGTTCGTGCTGGTAAGTTGTTTATCTCTAGTCCCGTGCTAATAAACCATAGATCTGTATTTTCTCCCACAAAACGCGTCATACGGTGCCATCTCGCTCAAGGAATGGTAGCTATTATTATACGAGAACTCGATCAAGAGTAGCTTCTGGTCTCAGTTTCCTTTCAGGCAGCTCAATTTTTTCTAATTCTCCTGCCGGCCATTGATGCTCTACCTTAACCTTCTAACACAAAAGGTATCTAGCAATGAACTCGACGACGTCGTTCTTCATTTTCGGCCACCAAAAATTCTCCTTTAGGTCCTTGTACATCTCGTTCGCCCCTGGATGTACAGAATATAGTGTTTCGTGAGCTTCCGAAAGGATTCACTTCTTGAGTTCTTCATCTTTCGGAACACACACTCTACCTCTATAGTAGAATATGTCGTCCTTAGAGACTCTAAACTCTATACTCTTATCCTCTATAGCTTCCTCTTTGAGCTTATTTAGGGACAAATCGAGGTCCTAATCGGTCTTGATTTCTTCTAGAAGTGTTGATTGTAGGGTCATGTCAAACAACCTCCCTGTCAAAATCTAGATCTCGTTGCTAAATAGCTCTCTTTGTAGCGCTCCCGATAAGGCATTGAAAGTCATAAGTGATAAAGAATGCTTTCAACTCACTGCATCAGCTACTTTGTTGGCTTTCCCTGGATAGTGATAAAGCCATAAGTCTTTCTGCATAAAGATATATTTGAGGCTCTGGTGGTCTGTGTAAATTTCGTACTTGACACTGTACAGGTAGTGCCTCCATATCTTGAGTGTAAAAACCACTGCTGCTAGCTCCAGATCATGCGTAGGATAGTTCTTCTCATGGTTGTTAAGTTGTCGTGAAGCACACGCGACTACCCTATGACTCTGCATCAACACAGCTCCTAATCCAATATTGGATGCATCATTATAAATAACAAAGTTTCCCTGACTAGCTTCTAGAATAGTTAACACTGGAGCACTCATGAGTCGTCGTTTCAACTCTTGAAAGCTCTCCTCACACTTATCTGTCCACTCATACCTCTTTTCTTTCTTAATAAGCACTAGGAGTGGTATAGCTAACTTTCAAAAGCCTTTGACGAAGCACTGGTAATGCCCTACTAGGCCTAGGAAACTGTGTATCTCCGTCACGTTTGTCGGAGCTGGCCACGCTCTAACTGTGTCAATTTTTGCCTGGTGGATGGATACCCCCTCCTTGGAGACTACGTGGCGTAGGAAGGTCTATATGGGCGTTGTATTTTACGAGGAATTCCATTCCCAAGATTACATCTTGATCAATCAGGTCAATAACGATTAACACTCGATTCTCTACCTCAGACAATTACCGATACGTAATGCATCTAGTAATTAGACAATAAAACTTTCCCTGAGGGAAGTACTATTCTAAAAGTCTATTTTATCCTATCTGGGCTCTTGGGCAAACTGCACTATTTTGCATATCATATAAAAATACACAACTTTAGTTTGTTGGGAGTGGCAAACACTTCCTAGTACATTGTCTCAAAAGGAAATGCTAGGTTAGATATAGCAGGGGTAAGCTACTGCTTCCAATTATACATATATACACGCCTAAGAAAAGATTCTACTTTAGTTGTCTGGGGCTTCCAGTCTACCTTGTGTGATCGAAGGGCCTTCGATCCTAGTCTACGTGGCATAGAGTTGGTTATTTACAATGCAAGTTTGGTTCTGTTGATTCTACTGGTTGGAATAACTGTCTCTAGCATAGTGGCCTTCCTTGCCACAGATGAAATAGCCACTTGTTCCATGTCTGCACTTTCCTAGGTGCCTTTTTCCACATTTCGGGCACGTCGGGTGTTTGTTACTGTCTCCTCCCTGGTCGTTTCTTTTCTGAGGGAAGTTCTTCTATGAACCTTGGTTGCCTTGATCCCCCTTCCTCTTGTTGTTATTGTGGGACAACCTACTGTGTTAGCCAGTCCCCATTTTCTGTCCTCTATGCTGCGGCTTGGGGTCTTACTTCCCCTTAGCCTGTTTAGCTTGCGTCCTTTCTTCTCTTTAGGCTTCGAAGATCTGAGCCCTTCGTTCCTTATCTTGAGCCAACTAGTATTCGGCTCAGATAGCTCTATTGATGCACTTCACCATTGTTGCTAGTCCATGGCTACTGTTGCAGACTTGGACTGCGATGTCCATGCTGAATATCTTCAGCATTCGTCTGAGACTCTTCTTCCTTATGGGCATTAGGTCAGGACAGAGTCAAGCTAACTATTCGAACTTCCTGACCACCTCTATCAGTAGGAAAAAATCGATAAAAACGCATCAGAGCAGCAAGCTGAATAGTAAAAATTTTTCAAGATTGTTAAATATCTCGTGATGCCATATACAATAAACTAACAACAATAAAACTCCTACCTAAAGAAGATGCCAAATTGCCGGAGGAGAATGACTGGAGGGCTTTAACCAACTAGCCTTCTCTACTATTCTCTAATTCCCGAATGGCAGAGTGTGTGGGCACTTAGTTCCTCGATCGGTATGCTAGCACTGCTAGTCTCCTTCCGACCACCTAGATCTCTAAAGAACTTATTGTCACGGTGACTTATGCAACAATAACCTTGCTCACCTGAAAGTCTATGGTCTAAGAGAACTGGAGTGGCAGGACCTCTATTTATAGACTTGTATGAGGTGATCCCTTAAATTCAAATTGGATTAGGAGAAGATTTTCTCCCTTATCCACTCACAAAAATCTGAAAATTCTAGGTCCAAATTTAGGGATAATTTTCGGCCACTTTAGGGAATCTTAGAGTCCAAATTCAAATAGGATTTTAACTTGAATTTTATCGCCTCATTTATCCATCATAACCGAATTTCCCTAGGCCATAAACAAGGCTAGATTTAGCCACTTTAATGTGAGGAGAATCAAAATTCAAATAGGATTTACTAGCTTGAATTTTATCTCACCCTTATCCACTAAAAAACCAAAAATCTCCCTTAGGATTATCCTTGAATTTTTGGCAACTTTTGTGAGGGGAAGAATCAAAATTCAAACAGGATTTTCTAGCTTGAATTTAATCTCACCCTTATCCACAAAAACCGAAAAATCTCCTTGGATTTATCCACAAAATTTTTGTGCATTTTAGGGAGGCAGAGAATCCAAATTCAACTGGGATTGAAACTTGAATTTTTCCTGCATCCTTATTCACTAAGAATCTGAATTCTCCTAGGAGTTATCCTTCCTAACAAACTCGGTTTTTCTAGATAGATTAGGAATCAAAATTCAAGTAGGATTCAAACAAGATTTTACTCTCCATAATCTAACTCAAATTCGAATTCTAACCCTGCGAAATTATCCACAAAGAATTTGAATTCCACTTGGATTGTGATTCAAAATTTAAATTTCAAATTTCAAAATTCAAAATTCAAATTTAAATTTCAAATTCAAATTTCAAATTTAAATTTCAAATTTAAATTTCAAACTCAAATTTCAAATTCAAAATTTAAATTTCAAATTTCAAAATCCACAAAAAGTTGTATTTCAAATTTTGTTCTCATGGATAATTTTCTGCAACTCCAATCCAATCTCAAATAAAATTATGGCAACTTTATTTGGAGTTTGAATAATTATGTACTCTATTATCTAAAACAAAATATGAATTCAACCGGAGATAATCTTGTCCACCATCCTGATCCTATGTCAACACCATAAATGCATAATCAACTAGCCAAGAAGCATACATAAATCAATTTACCAACTGTTAAGGAACTATGTGGAGCTAGTAGAGGGACCAATTGGATATATAGAATTAGGCTCCCGTGATTCCATGTGATCATCATTCTGTATGGAACAACTCAATCATATGATTACTAATTTCAGAGTCACACCACTATAAACCTGAAACTGAACTCCCAATTATATACCATATTACGAAAGCCTGTGACAAACTAATGTCCAATGACCTTGTCATGTATGCAAAACCCTCATATAACATCCATGATCAGCCTTAGGTCAAAGTCCATTCAATCCTATTGATCAGGCTATATTAAAGTTCCATTATACTACCGAATAAGAAAATGATTATTCACCAAGAGAACTGAAGTGGCAGGACCTCTATTTATAGACTTGCATGAGGTGATTCTCTTAATTCAAATTGGATTAGGAGAAGATTTTCTCCCTTATCCATAATAAAAATCCAAATTTATTAAGCCTTATCCAACCAAATTTAAACAAGATTTTAACTTGAATTTTATCTCCTCATTTATCCACAATAACCGAATTTCCCTAGTGCCAAAATCATGACTAGATTCAGCCATTAAAAGTGAGGAGAATCAAAATCCAAATAGGATTTTCTAGCTTGAATCCTATCTCACCTTTATCCACTAAAAAATCTGAAATTCCCTTTGGATTTATCCAATAAATTTCATCCACTTTAGGGAGGAGAGAATCCAAATTCAACTGGGATTGAAACTTGAATTTTTCCCTGCATCCTTATCCACAAAAACTGAAAATCTCCTGGAGGATTTTCCTTAACAAAAATTCGGCCACTTTTGATGGAATTGGGATTCAAAATTTAAGTACGATTCAAACAAGATTTTCCTCTTCATAATCTAACTCAAATTCAAATTCTAGCCTTGTGGAATTATCCACAAAGAATTCGAATTTCACTTGGATTATGATTCAAAATTTGAGTTTCAAATTTCAAAATTCAAAATTTGAATTTCAAATTTCAAAATTCAAAATTGAAATTGAAATTTCAAATTTCAAATTTCATATTTAAATTTCAAATTCAAATTTCAAATTCAAATTTCAAATTTCAAAATTCAAAATCCACAAACAGTTGTATTTCAAATTCTTGTTCTCATGGATAATTTTCTACAACTCCAATCCAATTTCAAATAAAATTGTGGCAACTTTATTTGGAGTTTGAATAATTGTGTACTCTATTTTCCAAAACAAAATCCGAATTCAACTGGAGAGAATCTTGTCCACTAGCCTAATCCTATGTCAACACCATCCATGCATAATAAACTAGCCAATAGCATACTCAAATCAATTTGCCAATCGTTAAGGAATTATGTGGGGCTAGTAGAGGGACCAATCGGACATATATAATCTTGCTCCCGTGAATCCATATGATCATCATTCTTTACCGAACAACTCAATCATATGATCACTAATTTCGGAGTCACACCACTAAACCTAAAACTGAACTCCCAATTATATACCGCATTACGTAAGCCTATGACGAGCTATCGTCCAATGACCTTGTCATATATGCAGAACCCTCATATGATATCCATAATCAGCCTTAGGTCAAAGTCCGTTTAATCCTACTAATCAGGCTATCTTAAAGTTCCATTATACTACCGAATAAGAAAATGATTATTCACCATATGTGAATAAGAAGTCATCCGCCTAGTAGACGACCCAAGGCTTTGTCCATTTTCACATCCAGTATATACCTTTAAGAGGATACCCTTAACTCCTTATTAGAGCTATGATTCTGATATCTGTAAACAAACCCTTCATCGTATACAAGTCATGCACCCAACGAACTGGTCTATAAGCTTACTACCTTTGAGACGCTTTAGCCATTAGAACATAAAAGTACACAAGTCATACACATGAAGTAGTTCATTCACTCAAGATTAAGGTTACTGCACAATGAATGTCAAAAGCAGATTGATCCACTCATAGCGGACTACGTAGATCAATCACGCTTTAGTCCTGGTCTAATATGTCACCACCAAGCAACATATCTATGTCTCTACTTAGGAGTTTATGCTCTGGACAGTCAAGACAAACCGTCCCCACTATGGCTTTAGACAACATAATAGTCTTAACATGAGTTAGATGCTCGGTCTAACCCGATAGACTACAGACCTTAGTTTAGACTGCTTACTTTAGAACATTGTCTTCTTGCATACAAAAAGTCCATTGCATGCAACATTCTAACAGTTTTAACACAAGCAGTCAGGGAGCCATATTTGCTTACGTTTACTTTAACATGTAAATAGAATAAGGACAAACAGCAATGTAATGAATAACCTCTATATTATAATTTTATTATCCAGTTCAAAATAAATACATCAAAATGTCTCTAATGCTTAGGGCATTTCCTAACAATCTCCCACTTGCCCTAAGCCAATAGATGTGCCATGTTACACATCCCCATCGCCTCTACATACCTCTTAAAGCTTTTAGCCACCAAAGTCTTAGTAAAGGGATCAGCAACGTTGTCCTCGGACACGATCTTACATACATCCACTAATCCTATCTCCACATCCCTTCTCCGATCAAGAACACTGATCCTAATATCAACTTCCTCGAATCCTTGCGAGTACGGAAGACTTGGTCTGTGTATCCTACGGGTGTTAAGTCCCTTCTAGAATATACTAGCATATAATCCCTTATTCTCTTAAGATACTTGAGTATATGCTTTACTGCTTGCCAGTGCTTGGTTCCAGGATTCGCTAGATATCAACTCATCATACCTACTACAAAACATATGTCCGAGTGAGTGCAAAGCATAGCGTACATAAGGCTACTCACAGCGGATGCATAAGGGACCTTACTCATACGCTCTCTTTCTTCCAATGTCTTGGAACAGTCATCCACTGAAAGAGTTAAACCGGTAATGGAAGGTTGTGAACCTTTCTTTGCCTCTTGCATTGCATATTTGTCAATTATTTTATCTATGTATGAAGCTTGGGATAACTATGGCGGCCCGCCCCTCGTAGAGATCATACAATACTATTACAGTTAAGCTTTATCGCTAACTGCGATAGATTGCACTCTCATGGGTCGCCAGCTAATCTCTCTCTCAGTAAATCATGACGTTTTTGGGGAAATTTTTTTTTCTTTAAACATCATGTAAAACATTTCCCACTATTTACTTTGTTGGCAAGTACAAAGTAATTTACATATTATAGTACTTTCATAAATATATAATATTACAAAAGAATGTTTCTTTTTTTTTTCTTCCCTTTTTATCACTCAGCGGAAAGACTCTGGCAGGACCATATCCCTCGCCCAGTTATCCGATTTGACACGCGCCATCCCGTCTGCATCCAGTCAAACAAGCTACTGAGCTGGTCGCTTACCTGCAACATTAGCAAAAATGGTGAGCTACAGGCTCAGTAAGTTCAAACATGCAAGAAATAAAATTTCTATGAATAGTAGTATTCATCATGAATAGTACCGTTGACTACTATTCATAAGTGAATAGTAACTTTGACCACTATTCATATGTGAATAGTAAGTTTGACCACAACACAGTGTCACAACAGTACATCTACCGCGATGTTAGTACTCTCACTAAACTGTCTTATGCTCAATTATGGCATAGTTTCAGTTTTAGGTAATTATCTTACTTATGTTATGGTTTTGAGCTCAGGTTGGCAGTACCATTTAAGTGCGCATGACTAGGAGCGGTACATTAGTGCTGACCTCCACAGCCTTAATCTCATAGCCCCGAAGGCAAATTAGTACATGACTGGGAGCGGTACATCAGTGCTGACCTCCACCGCCTTAGTCTCATAGCCCCGAAGGCAAAAGTACCTCCCTGTACGGAAGGTTGGTATGCCAGAAAGTGGTTTCATTACCGACTTTTTAAAATTCTAACCCAGTGACTTCACATCATCCCGTGGTTAGGAATGGTTCACATTTTAATTTTAGGTGAGTGAATTTCATTAACCTCGCTCTAGTGCCCGAAGCACAATTAACAATGTGTCCATTCTCAATAGTGCCCGTAGCACATTACGTCTCTCTCTACTCTATAATAGTACCCGTAGCACATATGTACTTAACTTATAGTTAGTACATCAAAGTTAGCAACAATAATGCTATATGTTGCAGACAGGTAAATGTCTGAACTTACCTTATCAGTTTCTTCTCTCTTTCTCTCTTCGATCTTTGATCGCCCTCCTTGTAGGTCGATTTTTGGATCCTACCGACAAAACCTTGTCTGTTAATTTCATTTCCATTTATAGCTTTTATTTTTCATTAAAAAGCTTAAATAAAACCTATTTATGACTTTTTAGGCTTTATTTATCATTTTCCCCATTTTTCTCAACTTTTGCAAAATTACGATTTTGCCCTTATATTTTGACAAAATTACAATTTTGCCCCTGACGGAATTTTCCCGATCCAGACTGCATTTTTGGCTCTCAGGAACTTTTCTAACTCTTTTCTAATCGTTACCGGGTGCATTTCTATTTTATTTCCACTTTTCACTTTCCCGACCCTCGGGAAGCACTATTCCGACCCTTACGTCGGTTTAGTGATTTTCTATCGTTTCGGAGCCTCAAATGGACGTTTTACTAGTATTTAAAACGTTCATCTAGACATTCTCGATCTAGGTCTTCGAGGTTCGGATTTTCCGTTCCCGGCTCGGACCTTTATTTCGTTTCCAAAAACGCCCCCCCTTGAGGTCGGTTTTTCAATTTCACTCGTGTTTTACATTTTCAAGGGGACGGGTTACTATTCACGAACCACCCTTAGGTTTTCCTTATTCAATTTTTCGTTAGGGACTCAGGTTTCTGACCCGACTCCAAACTTTTTATTTTTATTTCCATTTTACCCCAAATGCTGTTTTCGAAATTTCGGCAGCATTTCGGCGTAATTTTAAGGCTTCCGGCGTTAGGTACGCCTCGAACCATATGTACCTGCCACGTACTATACCACAAGCCTATTTTATGTAAAAGTTTTCCAAACTTTTACATAAAAGCTCACAAAATTCCAAATTCACATTTTGAACCACATTACAAAATTTTTTCTCAATTTTGCCCTTAGTTTTGGTCTCGGTTTTCCACAATCAAACCTAACCAAAATTTCTCAAATTTTCACCAAATCTTAGGCTATTAAAATGTCATTTTCTAACATATTTTCAAGCCCATTTTCATTGCATTTTTCAACAATTTTCCTAGGGTTTTTAATCACAATTCCATCATTTACATTATAAAATGCATGATTTTAAATCATCCAAACATCAACAAAACCATGCAAAATTTTCCACCAAACCCTAAGTAACCCACGGCCACATTAGGTAAGTCCACACCAAAATTTTTTTTTCCAAGCTTTCCATAATGCAAATCATGCTTTATTCTTAACAAAATTTAACTTGAAAGCATGTTAATACATAAACACAACAATTTCTTCATTGATTACTCAAGGTAACCCACGGTTTTACCAAAGGAAAACCAACAAAATTTTGGTTTTACTTTAAACTAATTGCATGGTTTTCTTCCTAATTACACCCTTAACAAAACCCAAGCATCAAATCATTGAAAATAACCAAAAAATTTTCCATATTTTTCCACTATTCATCCCACGGTTTTATTGAAAAAAAACCAAGAAAAAGTTTAATCCAAGGGGAATTACCTTATTCCCTTGCTTCCTTTGTCTTCAAGGAATGCTTTGACACAATTTTTGTGAAAGAAAATTGAAGGGATAGCTTGGTTCCTCTTGGTTCCTCACGGCTCCACCAAGGAAAAAACTTAGCAAATTTTTGTTCTTTGGTTTGGCTTGAAAATTGGTTTCGGCCAAATGTTCCCAAAGTTGCCGACTTATGCATGAAATAAGCCAATTAATTTGGCTACCAACCAATGAGAATTAAACACCTTTCAAGCCTAATTCTTTCCACATTTTTCAAAAATTAAAATGGTGTATTTTTGGCCAAATCTTGGCCTTTAGATCAAAAAGCAAATGAATCATGGCCATTAATTCTACCAACCATCATTTTCTTTCCATTTATTAAATGGATTTATGATGTCATAAATGCTAAAGCAAAGTTGACTTTGACTTTCACTATTCACATTAATTCGACTACTTTTTGACCGATACCGGTTCGAGTCGTAATTTCCTTGAAATCGTCCCGGCGTGTTCCTGAGGTCTCCTGTGTAGTCGGATCAATTTAAACTGCTTCCGTTTGATCAAAATCAATCCTGGAAGTTTCCGTCTTTTATTGTCTCGGTTAGGGTTTTCAATGCCGGTTTTGACACCGTTTCACCCGTTTCAACTCAGTGAATTTTTCCAACACTGAATTCTTACTCGTCAGTATTGTTAGAACATTTTCATATATTCTAAACAATATAAATACATTTATTTCACTCTTTAAACAGTACAAATTGTTATATACATACATTTGTACATTTTCATCCGAGAATGGCTTGAATTTCCCGGTTGTCACATTCACCCCTCCTTATAAAATTTTCGTCCTCGAAAATTAGAACAAGTGGGGGTATAAACTCCTCATCTCGTCTTCTCGTTCCCACATAACTTCTTCAATGTTGTGATTTTTCCATAAAATCTTCACTAGTGGGATTGTCTTATTCCTCAGTACTTTCTCTTCACGAGCCAGTACTCGAATAGGTTGTTCCTCATATGTCAAATCCTCATGGATTTGAATAGGCTCATGCTTCAGCACATGGGACGGATCTGGTATATATTTTCTCAGCATCGACACATGAAACACATTATGCACTGCTGACAATTCTGGAGGTAACGCTAATCTGTAAGCGACCTTCCTAATGCGTTCGATAATTTCATAAGGTCCAATATATCTTGGACTTAGTTTCCCTTTCTTACCGAAACGCATAATCCCCTTCATAGGCGATACCTTGAGAAACACGAAGTCTCCTTCATCAAACTCTAAGGATCTCTGCCTTTTGTCTGCATAACTCTTTTGTCGGCTTCGTGCAATTTTCATTTGACGCTGAATTCTAGCAACTGCATCGGAAGTCTCTTTTATGAAATCCGTCTTATACAACTGCTTCTCCCACAAATCATACCAGTGTAGTGGTGATCTGCACTTCCATCCATATAAAGCCTCATAAGGTGCCATGCCTATAGAAGCTTGGTAACTATTATTGTACAAGAATTCAATTAATGGTAACTTCTCATTCCAATTTCCCGCAAAATCCATTACACAAGCTCGAAGCATGTCCTCTAACGTCTGAATTGTCTGTTTCGACTGTCCGTCTATTTGCGGATGAAAAGCTTTACTGAGTCTCAATTCAGTACCCATGGCCTCTTGCACACACTTCCAGAAATTCGAAGTGAACCGTGCATCTCGATCTGACACAATGGATTTTGGTACTCCATGTAGTCTGACGACATGAGTTATGTACAGCTGAGCAAACTTTTCCAACGAAAAAGTCATCTTGACAGCTATAAACCGTGCCGTCTTGGTCAGTCTATCCACGATAACCCAGATGGCATCATAACCTTCTCGGGTTTTTGGGAGTCCCACTACAAAATCCATCGTAATATGTTCCCATTTCCATTCAGGAATCTCCAACGGTTCCAATCTTCCCGCTGGATGTTTATGTTCCGCTTTGATTCTCTGACAGGTCATGCATCTGCTCACGAATTTCACTATATCGTTCTTCATCCTTTTCCACCAGAACTGTAACTTCAAGTCCTGATACATCTTGCTAGCTCCGGGATGAACCGAATAGGGTGTCTCATGGGCTTCTGACATGATCCGTCTTCTAAGTTCTTCATCAGCTGGAACATTTATTCTTCCTTGATAAAGGATCATTCCATCCTTGGAAATTCCTTCTTGAGAACCTGTCATCGTTGGATCTCGCCTCTGAGCTTCCTTTATATCCTCAAATAGCGATGATTCCACTTGGAGTGCAGCTAGTCTTCCAGATATCAGCTCCAAGTTCAACGAATTTATCTCTTGCTGCAATGGCTTCGGAAGCCTGTTTATTGGTAGCTGGTGCGATATGGTAGACTTTCTACTTAAAGCATCTGCTACACGGTTGGCCTTTCCTGGATGGTATAGGATTTCACAATCATAATCCTTCACCAGTTCCAACCATCGCCTTTGCCGCATATTGAGCTCTTTTTGCGTGAAGAAATACTTCAGGCTTTGATGATCAGTGAAAATCTGACATTGAGCTTTATAGAGATAGTGTCACCAAATTTTAAGTGCGAACACTACTGCAGCAAGTTCAAGGTCATGCGTAGGGTAATTCCTTTCATGCTCCTTTAATTGACGGGAAGCATAGGCAATCACCTTGCCGCCTTGCATTAGGACTGCTCTCAATCTTATTTTAGATGCATCACTGTAGATCACAAACTTCTCCCCTTTAGTGGGAAGTGTAAGGATTGGTGCGCTTGTCAGCCGTCTCTTTAATTCTTGGAAGCTTCTTTCGCATTCCGTAGTCCACTCGTACTTCCTTTCTTTGCGTGTAAGAGTAGTAAGAGGTGCAGCTAATCGCACAAATCCCTCTACAAATCGTCGATAATAACCAACTAACCCCAAGAAACTGCGTATTTCCGTCACACTCTTGGGTACAGGCCACTGGTTAATTGCTTCTACCTTTGTCGGATCTACAGCAATACCTTCCTGGGATACAACATGTCCGAGGAAATGTACTCTGTCCAGCCAAAACTCACATTTTGAGAATTTGGCATACAGTTGATGCTTCCTTATCGTATTCAACACGATCTGCAGATGCTCCTTGTGCTCCTCATGACTCTTCGAGTATATAAGAATGTCATCAATGAATACAATGACAAACTTATCCAAATACTCTTTAAAAACTCTGTTCATTAAATCCATGAACGCTGTCGGCGCATTTTTTAATCCGAATGGCATCACAAGAAACTCGTAGTGACCATAACGAGTCCTAAACGCCGTCTTAGGAATATCACTTTCTTTAATTCTCAGCTGCTGATATCCTGATCGTAAGTCGATCTTGGAAAATACCGCTGTGCCTTTTAACTGGTTGAATAGGTCATCAATTCTAGGTAACGGATACATATTTTTGATCGTGACCTTATTCAACTCTCGGTAATCAATGCACAAACGGAATGTTCCATCCTTTTTCTTGACGAACAACACAGGTGCACCCCATGGAGAATAACTCGGCCTGATAAATCCCTTATCCAAAAGCTCCTTCAATTGTACCTGTAGGTCCTTTAACTCCACTGGAGCCATGCGGTATGGTGCTTTGGAAATGGGTGCCGTTCCAGGTATCAACTTAATTTCGAACGAGATTTCTCTTTCTGGCAGTATCCCTGGTAATTCTTCCGGAAATACGTCAAGAAATTCATTTACCACAGGAACGTCTTCAGGTCGCAGCTTCTGTGCCTCTGTAGTGCCCACCACATATGCCAGATATCTCATACAACCACTGGCTATCAGCTTGCTCGCTCTTAGTGAACTGATCATCATCTTCCTGGGTTTTCAAGAAGTGTCGACGTACTCGAAACTCTCTTCTTCCTCGGGTTGGAATACTATCTTTCGATTTCGGCACTCAATCGTCGCTCGGTATTTCCCTAGGAAATCCATGCCTAGAATCACATCGTAATCCATGATCTTCATTACAATCAACTCCGCATATAGTTCCCTATTTGCCACATATACTGATACATGAGGTAGCCAGTACTTGGACAACAATACTTCCCTAGAGGGTAAAGCTGTCTTAAATACTTTTCCCATATAGTCCTTAGGAAATCCTATCTTGTCAGCAAATTCATAGGAAACAAAAGAATGCGTAGCACCGGAATCAAATAGTACAGAGGCTACATGACTAGTGACAGTAAGCTGACCTGTCACTACGTTCGATGTTCCTGCCTCTGCATCCTCCTTACTGTAGGCCATCACACGAGCATCGACACGTGGCACACGCTCCTGGCGTTGCGGCCTTACTGGTGACTCTTCAACTCTGGCCTGAAGGGAATGAGCTTGTGGGCGTGTCTGGTACTGTTGGGAAGTGCCTTGTCCACTCTGCCTATTGTTTGGACAGTTCCTGGCGTAATGGCCTTCCTTTCCACATTAATAGCAAACAAGTGGCCCCAAATCTGCATTGCCCAGAATGTCTTTTCCCACATGTAGGGCAATTTTGTACATTGGATTCCACATTTCCAGCTGTCCTTCGCTGCTGGTTTCGATTATTTCCCTGGCGATTTCCAGAAAAATTGCCTTTTCTCTTATTTTGCTGGGATCCTTGATTATTGCCCTGGCTTGGCTTAGCATTCTGACTAGGCTTGCTCGATTGACCAGCTTGTGTAGACTTCGCCAAAGCCCTCTCCTTCTTCTTGGCCTCCCAGTGTTTCTCTCTTTCCTCTTTCTGTCGGGCTACGTGGAACTCAGCTCTGATGGCCCGACTCACACAGTCTGCTACAGAAGTAGGTGGTACTTGTCCAGTGTCTACTAACGCAGCAATTTCTGGTCTGAACATCCCGATCATTTTCTGTATTTTCTCCCTCTCAGTAGGGACTACATAGGGACATAAACGGGATAACTGGTCGAACTTTCGGCAAACTTTACTTACCGACATATTTCCTTGCGTCAATTCTGAGAACTCTTTCTGTTGTTGTCTCAGAGATGCAGGATCGTAATATTTCTGGTTAAATTCTTCCAAAAATTCCGCCCAACTCATGGTAGACACGTCTCTTCTCATTCGTACAGTGTCCCACCAAAAACGAGCATCTTTTCTCAGCACAAAAGACGCACATGCAACCTTCTCCCTGTCGGTTATTTTCATAAATTCCATGATTACTTGCAATGACGACAACCAGTCTTCAGCCTCTAGAGGATTTGTAGACCCTTCAAATTCTGGCGGCTTCATACGCCTGAATCTTTCATAGAGGGGTTCCAGGTTTAAAACCGGTTGTGGTTCAGGAACTCTCTCATTTACAGCAGCTGGAGGGATAACCAGATCTACCTCAGCTTCCTGTTCTACTTGGGTACCCTCAGAGCCTTGTCTCTGTTCTAGCTCCTCTACCCGTCGCCTCAGATTAGCATTTTCTTGCATCTGAGCTTCTAACAGGGCTTGTATCTGATCCAGTTTCTCCATAACATTAGGACGTCGCTCTCGTCCCTCTGGTCGATTTCGCAAATCCACCATCTTGCCTATTGTCCTATTATGGCACAATAATTCACCGTTAGCTTTTCCATAACCACATTCGTAAAATCATATTAATTCACGAAATTTAGGGTACTGTAAAGCCACATCATTGTAACACATCATCGTACAACATATAATCATTTTGACCTTTCATTCATAGCAAAACATTTATATGTCATACATAACCATCACCAGTCATATATACATCGGCCTTTTTATACATCTTGGCCACAAGTCTATACAAAAGAGCTTTTCTCTCTAAGCTACTTATGTACATGTATACATATCCACTGGTCACGCATCTCCTGTATCTGGGACTTGAGGATATTCTTCTGGATCCTCATCGTCATCGGGATCATTTGAATCGTCACCGCCCCTAGGCAATGCTCCCTGTCCTGAGTCATCACCTCTTCGTGGTCTAGACGGTCCAGCTTCATGATCATTCATCATTCTTCTCGGTCTGAAGATGCGTGCAAACATCTCATCTTGACCCAGTGTCTCTCATCGACTCTGTGTCAGATGCTCGATCAGAATCTCTCTCTCGATCGTCCTGATCGTCACCATAAACTCTTGGAGCGTAGGAGGAAATAGCTTGATTACCCTCTGTCTCAACTCCATGGGTAAGCCTCTCCAGAACAGCTCACAGCAATTTGCTTCAGTGAGGTTGGGCAACGGACATCTCCTCCTAATGGTCTCCTCAAACCGTGCTGCGTAAGACATCACCGTCTCACTAGACAGCATGACCATCCTCTCAGTCTGGAGAATGTAGTCCCTAACCTCATCAAATCCGGGATACACAGGTGTATCAGCCTCTCATCTCTCTAGAGGTGCTGGAGCAGGTGTCGGATCCCTAGGCGGAAACTGATCAGCCAATCGCTGACAGAACTCAGCCCAACTGCCAGAACACTCGAGCATCTCCCTGAAACATACTGACGGCCAACTGGATCCACATATCTCGATCGATGTCGCATATCACCATAATCCTCTCGATGGCATGGAGCTAGTCCTTCGCCTCCATTGACTGTCGTCCACCGTCAAACATTGGAGGACTGCTAGCTCGGAATGCCTATACTACCCGAGCCGAAACTCTCACCCTAATATGTTGGCGTCCACCAACAACTAGAATGTCCACTACTACCGGTGGATGAACTATCGGTCGTGGCTGTACAACATCTACTGGCACTGGTGCTGGTACCGGAGGTCTCTTGGGCACCGGGGGTCTAATTACCGGTCGTTGGGACATAGACGGCCTCACAATAGGTCTCGTCCATACCCGTAATACTCCTCTCGATCGAGGTAGCGGTGGTCTCACATAAGGAGGTCTAGTCATCTTGCTACCTATAAGATAATTATTTTCACATAAGAAAATAATTAACTAAACTTAAGTAAACTACTTACTTGGATAGCGGTGCAGGATGCGCGAAGTGTCAAATCGGGATATGGTCAATACTGCTCTGATATACCAACTGTGACTGCAGTTGGTAATCCAAACTAAATCCATCGTAATTCCGCTCTGATACCGACTGTGACAGCAGTTGGTATTCTAGACTACACCAACCGTAAACCCGCTCTGATACCAACTGTGGCAGCAGTTGGTATTATAAACTAAACCAATCTCAAAGCTTGCTCTGATACCAACTGTGGCAGCAGTTGGTATTATAAACTAAACCAATCTCAAACCTTGCTCTGATACCAACTGTGGCGGCCCGCCCCTCGTAGAGATCATACAATACTATTACAGTTAAGCTTTATCGCTAACTGCGATAGATTGTACTCTCATGGGTCGCCGGCTAATCTTTCTCTCAGTAAACCATGACGTTTTTGGGGAAATTTTTTTTTTCTTTAAACATCATGTAAAACATTTCCCACTATTTACTTTGTTGGCAAGTACAAAGTAATTTACATATTACAGTACTTTCATAAATATATAATATTACAAAAGAATGTTTCTTTTTTTTTTTCTTCCCTTTTTATCACTCAGCGGAAAGACTCTGGCAGGACCATATCCCTCTTCCAGTTATCCGATTTGACACGCGCCATCCCGTCTGCATCCAATCAAACAAGCTACTGAGCTGGTCGCTTACCTGCAACATTAGCAAAAATGGTGAGCTACAGGCTCAGTAAGTTCAAACATGCAAGAAATAAAATTTCTATGAATAGTAGTATTCATCGTGAATAGTACTGTTGACCACTATTCATATGTAAATAGTAACTTTGACCACTATTCATACGTGAAAAGTAAGTTTGACCACAACACAGTGTCACAACAGTACATCTACCGCGATGTTAGTACTCTCACTAAACTGTCTTATGCTCAATTATGGCATAGTTTCAGTTTTAGGTAATTATCTTGCTTATGTTCTGGTTTTGAGCTAAGGTTGGCAGTACCATTTAAGTACGCATGACTGGGAGCGGTACATTAGTGCTGACCTCCACAGCCTTAATCTCATAGCCCCAAAGGCAAATTAGTACATGACTGGGAGCGGTACATCAGTGCTGACCTCCACAGCCTTAGTCTCATAGCCCCGAAGGCAAAAGTACCTCCCTGTACGGAAGGCTGGTACGCCAGAAAGTGGTTTCATTACCGACTTTTTAAAATTCTAACCCGGTGACTTCACATTGTCCCGTGGTTAAGAATGGTTCACATTTTAATTTTAGGTGAGTGAATTTCATTAACCTCGCTCTAGTGCCCGAAGCACAATTAACAATGTGTCCATTCTCAATAGTGCCCGTAGCACATTACATCTCTCTCTCTACTCTATAATAGTGCCCGTAGCACATATGTACCTAACTTATAGTTAGTACATCAAAGTTAGCAACAATAATGCTATATGTTACAGACAGGTAAATGTCTGAACTTATCTTATCAGTTTCTTCCCTCTTTCTCTCTTGGATCTTTGATCGCCCTCCTTGTAGGTCGATTTTTGGATCCTACAGACAAAACCTTGTCTGTTAATTTCATTTCCATTTATAACTTTTATTTTTCATTAAAAAGCTTAAATAAAACCTATTTATGACTTTTTAGGCTTTATTTATCATTTTCCCCATTTTTCTCAACTTTTGCAAAATTACGATTTTGCCCCTATATTTTGACAAAATTGCAATTTTACCCCTGACGGAATTTTCCCGATCCAGACTGTATTTTTGGCTCTCAGGAACTTTTCTGACTCTTTTCTAATCGTTACCGGGTGCATTTCTATTTTATTTCCACTTTTCACTTTCCCGACCCTCGAGAAGCACTATTCCGACCCTTACGTCGGTTTAGTGATTTTCTATCGTTTCGGAGCCTCAAATTGACGTTTGACTAGTATTTAAAAAGTTCATCTAGACATTCCCGATCTAGGACTCCGAGGTTCGGATTTTCCGTTCCCGACTCGGACCTTTATTTCGTTTCCAAAAACGCCCCCCCTCGGGGTCGGTTTTTCATTTTCACTCGTGTTTTACATTTTCAAGGGGACGGGTTACTATTCATGAACCACCCCTTAGGTTTTCCTTATTCAATTTTTCGTTAGGGACTCGGGTTTCCGACCCGACTCCAAACTTTTTATTTTTTTTTTTCTATTTTACCCCAAATGCTGTTTTCGAAATTTCGGCAGCATTTCGGCGTAATTTTAAGGCTTCCGGCGTTAGGTACGCCTCGAACCATATGTACCTGCCACGTACTATACCACAAGCCTATTTTATATAAAAGTTTTCCAAACTTTTTCGTAAAAGCTCACAAAATTCCAAATTCACATTTTGAACCACATTACAAAATTTTTTCTCAATTTTGCCGTTAGTTTTGGTCTCGGTTTTCCACAATCAAATCTAATCAAAATTTCTCAAATTTTCACCAAATCTTAGGCTATTAAAATGTCATTTTCTAACACATTTTCAAGCCCATTTTCATTGCATTTTTCAACAATTTTCCTAGGGTTTTTAATCACAATTCCATCATTTACATTATAAAATGCATGATTTTAAATCATCTAAACATCAACAAAACCATGCAAAATTTTCCACCAAACCCTAAGTAACCCACGGCCACATTAGGTAAGTCCACACCAAATTTTTTTTTTCCCAAGCTTTCCATAATGCAAATCATGCTTTATTCTTAACAAAATTTAACTTGAAAGCATGTTAATACATAAACACAACAATTTCTTCATTGATTACTCAAGGTAACCCACGGTTTTACCAAAGGAAAACCAACAAAATTTTGGTTTTACTTTAAACCAATTGCATGGTTTTCTTCCTAATTACACCCTTAACAAAACCCAAGCATCAAATCATTGAAAATAACCAAAAAATTTTCCATCTTTTTCCACTATTCATCCCACGGTTTTATTGAAAAAAAACCAAGAAAAAGTTTAATCCAAGGGGAATTACCTTGTTCCCTTGCTTCCTTTGTCTTCAAGGAATGCTTTGACATAATTTTTGGGAAAGAAAATTGAAGGAATAGCTTGGTTCCTCTTGGTTCCTCACGGCTCCACCAAGGACAAAACTTAGCAAATTTTTGTTCTTTGGTTTGGCTTGAAAATTGGTTTCGACCAAATGTTCCCAAAGTTGCCGACTTATGCATGAAATAAGCCAATTAATTTGGCTACCAACCAATGAGAATTAAACACCTTTCAAGCCTAATTCTTTCCACATTTTTCAAAAATTAAAATGGTGTATTTTTGGCCAAATCTTGGCCTTTAGATCAAAAAGCAAATGAATCATGGCCATTAATGCTACCAACCACCATTTTCTTTCCATTTATTAAATGGATTTATGATGTCATAAATGCTAAAGCAAAGTTGACTTTGACTTTCACTATTCACATTAATTCGACTACTTTTTGACCGATACCGGTTCGAGCTGAAATTTTCCTAAAATCGTCCCGGCGTGTTCCTGAGGTCTCCTGTGCAGTCGGATCAATTTAAACTGCTTCCGTTTGATCAAAATCAATCCTGGAAGTTTTCCGTCTTTTATTGTCCCGGTTAGGGTTTTCAATGCCGGTTTTGGCATCGTTTCACCCGTTTCAACTCAGTGAATTTTTCCAACACTGAATTCTTACTCGTCAGTATTGTTAGAACATTTTCATATATTCTAAACAATATAAATACATTTATTTCACTCTTTAAATAGTACAAATTGTTATATACATACATTTGTACATTTTCATCCGAGAATGGCCTGAATTTCCCGGTTGTCACAATAACGCTATCATTTTGTTCTTTCGATCTCTGAAGAGACGAATGCCTAGAACATAATTAGCTTCTCGCAAATCTTTCATGTCAAACTATTGGCATAGCCAAAGCTTGACCGATGATAAGTTCCCTATATTATTCCTAATGAGTAGTATATCATCGACATAGAGTCCTAGAAAGACCACTTTTCCTATCGTAGTACGTTTATAAACATAGGGTTCATCAACGTTCTGCTCAAAACCAAATGTTTTGATCGCTTGATCAAATCTTTGGTTCCATGAGTGGGATGCTTCCTTTAATCCATAAATAGATCTAAGCAACTTGCAGACTTTTCTTTCTTGGCCTTTTGCCACGAACCCTTCCGATTGTGTCATATAGATACATTCCTCAAGATGGCCATTCAAGAATGCCGTCTTTCCATCCATTTGCCAGATCTCATAATCGAGAGCCGCAGCAACAGACAGAAGAATATGGATAGACTTCAGCATAGCAACAGGTGAAAAGGTTTCATCGTAATCGATTCCAGCCTTTACGTGTACCCCTTTGCAACCAGTCTAGCTTTGAAAGTTTCCACTCTCCCTTCCATATCCTTCTTTCTTTTGTAGACCCACTTGCCTCCAATGAGTTTTATCTCATCCGGCAAATCTACAAGTTCCCAAACAGAGTTAGGTTTCATAGAATCCATCTCATTGTTCATGGCCTGTTTCCAAGATTTAGAATCAACATCATTTATATCTTCATCATAGGTGACCGGATCATCCTCATGCTCATGAGCCTCGGCCTGGTATACCTCAGCATCATACATGAAGAAATTAGGTTTCTTCAAAACCCTCCCACTAGGATAACGCACCCTAAATTGTTGATCATCTGCAGGTCTTTCGCTGGAACTCGGACTTGCGTCCCAGACCGAAACCTGTGGAGCAATTCTTTCACCTGATAACTCCTCTAGCACCACTTTGCTTCGAGGCTTAAAGTCATTCATGTGACTTTCCACTAAGAATGTCGCATGGGTTGAAACAATGACTTTTTGTTCCTTCGGGTTATAGAATAGACCTCCTTTAGTTCCCTTAGGATACCCTATAAACATGCATAATTTTGATCTTGGTTCCAACTTCTTCACATCCCCATCCAATACATGTGTCGGGCAGCCCCATATTCTCATATGTCCGAGGGAGGACTTCCTACCATGCCACAATTTATACGGAGTCCTGGGAATTGACTTGCTTAAAACCTGGTTCAGAGTAAAGCACGCCGTTTGTAAAGCATATCTCCAAAATGATAACGATAGCATTGAATAACTCATCATGGACCGTACCATATCCAACAAGGTCCTGTTTCTCCTTTCGGCTACACCATTCTGTTGTGGAGTGTCAGGTGCAGTCAATTGGGATAATATCCCATTCTCGACAAGATGTCCTAGAAATTCGTCGGAGAGGTATTCGCCACCTCGATCAGATCGAAGTGTCTTTATGGATTTACCCAATTGCTTTTCCACTTCCGCACGATACTCTTTAAACTTGTCAAAGGTTTCACTCTTGTGGTGCATCAGATACATATATCCATACCTCGAGTAATTGTCTATAAAGGAGACATAATACTCGAACCCTCCTCATGTTGTGACGTTCAAGGGGCCACATATGTCAGTGTGCACAATTTCTAAGAGTTTCTGAGCCCTAGTACCCTTAGCTCCAAAGGACCTCTTAGTCATCTTACCCTCAGGACAAGACTCACATTGAGGAACACGTACCTCCTCCAGAGATTCACCAACCTTTGAATTCTATCCTAATTAATTGTTAGGAAATGCCCTAAGTATTAGAGACATTTTGATGTATTCATTTTGAACTGGATAATAAAATTATACTTAGAGGTTATTCATTACATTGCTATCTGTCCTTATCTTATTTACATGTTAAAGTAAATGTAAGCAAATATGGCTCACTGACTGCTTGTGTTAAAACTGTTAGAACATTGCATGCAATGGACTTTTGTATGCGAGAAGACAATGTTCTAAAGTTAGCAGTCTAAACTATAGTCTGTAGTCTATGGGGTTAGACCGAGCATCTAACTCATGTTAAGACTATTATGTTGTCTAAAGCCTTGGAGGGGACGGTCTGTCTTGACTGTCTGGAGCTGGACTCCTAAGTAGAGACATGGATATGTTGCTTGGTGGTGACATATTAGACCGGGACTAAAGCGTGATTGATCTACGTAGTCCGCTATGAGTGGATCAATCTGCTTTTGACGTTCATTGTGCAATAACCTTAATCCTGAGTAAATGAACTACTTCATGTATATGACTTGTGTACTTTGATGTTCCAATGGCTAAAGCGTCTCAGAGATAGTAAGCTTATAGACCGGTTCGTTGGGTGCATGACTTGTATACGATGAAGGGTTTGTTTGCAGATATCGGAATCATAGCTCTGAGGAGTTAAAGGTATCCTTGTAAAGGCATTATACTGAATGTGAAAATGGACAAGGCCTTGGGTCGTCTGCTGGGCGGATGACTTCTTATTCACATATGGTGAATAATCATTTTCTTGATTCGGTAGTATAATGGAACTTTAAGATAGCCTGATCAGTAGGATTAAACGGACTTTGACCTAAGGCTGATCATGGATATCATATGAGGGTTTTGCATACATGACAAGGTCATTGGATGGTAGCTCGTCACAGGCTTACGTAATACGGTATATAATTGGGAGTTCAGTTTCAGGTTTATAGTGGTGTGATTCTGAAATTAGTGATCATATGATTGAGTTGTTCGGTACAGAATGATGATCATATGGAATCACGGGAGCCCGATTATATATGTCCAATCAGTCCCTCTACTAGCTCCACATAATTCCTTAACGTTTGGCAAATTGATTTGTGTATGCTATTGGCTAGTTTATTATGCATGGATGGTGATGACACAGGATTAGGATGGTAGACAAGATTCTCTCCGGTTGGATTCAGATTTTGTTTTGGATAATAGAGTACACAATTATTCGAACTCCAAATAAAGTTGCCATGATTTTATTTGAGATTGGATTGGAGTTGTAGAAAATTATCCATGAGAACAAGAATATGAAACACAACCGTTTTGTGGAATTTGAAATTTGAATTTTGAAATTTGAAATTTGAATTTGAAATTTGAATTTGAATTTTGAATTTGAAATTTGAATTTGAAATTTAAATTTGAAATTTGAAATTTGAAATTTGAAATTTGAATTTGAAATTTGAAATTTGAAATTTGAAATTTGAATTTGAAATTTGAAATTCAAATTTTGAATCACAGTCCAAGTAGGATTCGAATTTGTTGTGGAAAATCCACAAGGTTTGAAATTCGAATTTGAGTTGGATTTGGAGAGGATAATCTTGTTAGAATCCTACTTGAATTTTGAATCCAAATCCCAACAAAAGTGGGCGAATTTTTTGAGGATAATCCTCAATGGAAAATTCGGTTTTTGTGGATAAGATTCAAGGGAAAATTCAAGTTTCAATCCTAGTTGAATTTGGATTCTCTCCTTCCCTAAAAGTGGCCGAAATTTTGGAGCCTTTATCCAAGGAAAATTCGGTTATTTTTGGATAAGGTTGAGATAAGATTCAAGCTTGAAAATCCTAGTGGAATTTTCGATTCTCCCTTATCCATAATGGCCGAAATCTTTTGGAGGATTTTCTCCTTGTGAATTTCAGATTTTTTGGTTGAAAAAGGGAGATAAAATTCTAGTTAAAATCTTGTTAAGATTTGGATTGGATTTATCTTAGGAAAAACCGAATTTATTGTTAGGATTATCCTATGGAAAAATTCGGATTTTTTGGTTAAAGATAAGGGAGAAAATCTTTTCCTAGTCCAATTCGAATTCAGAGAATCACCTCATGCAGGTCTATAAATAGAGGTCCTGCCACTCCAGTTCTCTCAGACCACAGACTCTCAGGTAAGCAGGCTTATTGTTGCACAGCTCATCGTGACAATAAAGTTCTTTAGAGATCTGGGTGGTCGGAAGAAGACTAGCAGTGCTAGCATACCGATCGAGGTTCAGAGTGCCCACACACTCAGCCATTCGGGAATTGGAGAATAGTAGAGAAGGCTAGTTGGTTGAAGCCTCCGGTCATTCTCCTCCTGCAGATTGGCGTCCTTGAGGTATGAGTTTTAATTGTTGTTGATTTATTGTATATGGCATCATGAGATATTTAACGATTTAAAAAATTTTTATTATTCCGCTGCGCCACTCTGATACGTTTTTACCGATTTATTTTCCTACATTAATATGACCAAGTCTTAAATGCCAAAGATATGCCTTGTTAGAGTAAAAAACTTTCAACCTCTTAGATTTATCTATTAATTCGGTGTCAAGTAATGAATACATCTATGGTTTGATCAAATATAGGTTTCCATCCATCCATCCAGAATAAATAAAAGACTTATTTCTATGAATATCAACTCTTTTACTAAAAGAAACTGAATAAGAATCCTTTATTAAACAAGTTACCGATATAAGGTTCCTTCTGAAATTAGGAACATAAAAATAGTCTTTCAATAAAATAAACCTAAATTCATCAAAGTAAAGGTAAACATCTCCCATTGTCTCAGCCACTACCAAGCTACCATCTCCAGTCCGCAATGAGAGGCTCCTATCATGTAGACTTCTCGTTTCCATGAACCCCTGCATAGAAACACAAACATGATTAGTGGCGCCTGAATCAATAACCCAAGTGTCTTTCGATTCTTCCACCAAACACGCTTCTAAGTAGTAAAGGTCCTTACCTTCCTTGTCCTTGGCGGTTAGGAATTCCTGGCAAGCCTTCTTGAAGTAACCTACCTTCCCACAGCGAAAGCACTTGGACTTTTTAGGGTCCCTGGGCTTCTTGTTCTTGTTCTTCTTCTTCCCATCTGAGGCAGGAGGATTAGAAGAACTGAAAGCCGCTTGCTTCTGATTTGGCCTCTTCCTCTTCCGTGAGGGTTTGGAAGATTCCACCAAATTGGCCTCTCCTTTGAGTTGGACCGCATCCTCATCCCTGATCATCTACTCATAAGCTTGGAGTTGCTTCATGAGGTCAGCGAGTCCTAACTCTCTTATCGCCAGATTGTTTGTGGCCTTAAACCCCACAAAATCTTTTGACAGAGTTTTGAACACCATCTCGATCTGGGGGTTATAGTCCATCTCAACAATGTTTTTGATAGCTTTAGCAAAGAATCCCATTAGAGTGATCATATGGTCCTTTACCAGAGTACTTGCCTTCTGCTTGGAGTTCATAATGCTGGTTATAGCAGACTGTCGAGCCAATTTTTCTTGGCCTCTGAACATGTCCTCCAGATTTTCCATGATCTCTTTAGCAACTTGATAAATCTCATGTTGCTTTTGTAAAGCACTCGTCATGCTAGCCAGAATGTAGCATCGAGCTATCTCATTGGATTCTGTCCAATGAGTATAGGCAACCAGGACCTCCTCAAGCAATGTGTTAGGTTTGGGCACAGGTGGGCATGGTTTGTCCAGCACGATCTTGTGTCTCTCGCAGTTGAGAACTATCAGTAGATTTCTTTTCCAGTCTTTATAATTATCGTCATTCAGCTTATTTTCAGTAAGTATTGAAATGAGGGGTGCCGATGACATTTTGAATTGAAATAAAATTATACTAGACATCATTACAAAGCCTAAGTAAATGTACAGATAATTTAGCAAATAAAACATATAAGTATGTTCCTACATGAAACTTGAAAAAACATGTAGCATTGCAACGGTAATTCTCAGCACCTATTGCCCCAAGCCACCGAGGGTGGTCATGAAACAAATAGCTGGAACTAATATATGTTGCCTTAAATCCTCTAAGGTTAAGACATATATTAATAACCGCTTATTTTGACCACCAGTTTAGTTAACATAGCTTCTAGATAAAGTTAATAACTAAACGAGTCTTGAGTGTATAACCATTGTTTACGTAGTCCGATCCACGTCCTACCAAGACACTGAGGGGTGGTCATGAATAGAATCGTGCCCGAACACGTTTTCCACATAGGAGATCCAACCTAGTGTACCGGCGGCGGTAAACACCTACCAAGGGGTGTGGTCAGGGTAGAACTGACTCGAGGTGTTACCATGCTTTCACATATAGATCAACAATGGAGGCCGTGGGTTTTATTTAAAACCCTCTCCCACTTAATATTTTGAAAATCATGCAAGTTTTGACAAATATGTATGATCAATATAGTATGAGCGGCACTCACCTATCCTATATGTCATGTTATCAAATATGCATATAAAACATCCATCAATACATATTTATACATCTATGATATATCACAAAAAAAATAATAGACAGAATAAGATCCAAGCCATGGTTCCATCCTAGAACAAAGAAAACAAGATTACAAAATTCCATCCAAAGCATTCTTTGGGTCTTGAATTTTGTTCCGTCTTCTTGTATCCATCTTTATATAGCCTCTACATTTATTTCTCATTCCAAGAATCATTCAAAATTTAAATTCCAAAAATTTAAATTTCAAATTCAAATTTTAAACAATTTTAAATATCACGTGCAATAATATGTAATTTCAAAAATTTCAAATTTTCAATTACATATTTTTAAACATGATTTAAAAATTAAATCTTAAATTTAAAAATCAAAATTTTTCGATTTTTGAATCGTCGCCCCCACGGCCCCGGAGGCCAGTACCCGCCGTAGGCAGCCCCCAAGCCCCCCGGGGGGGCCTGGCAGCCCACGGCCACAGTCGGGTGCAGTCCAACCGGCTGCACGCCCGGGTGGGCGTAGCAGCCTGCCAGGCTTGTGACGGCCCATGCCCTCAGTGGCCCAGACCGTCACTGAAAACTGTTAACTTGCTTGCTTTTCTTATACTTTCTAGCAATTTATACTTAACTAGATATCATAAACTTAGGGATTTTTTTTTTATTTTACACGTATGAGTTTACTGTATACGTATGTATACCGATTACTATTCAAAAATACTATTTAACAGTTACTATTTAAAAATACTATTTAATAATTACTATTTAAAAATACGGTTTATGGTTATTATTCAAAAATTCCATTTAATGATTACAATTCAAAAATACGGTTTACGATTACTATTCAAAAATACTATGTAACAGTTACTATTCAAACATACTGTCTGACAATTACTATTCAAAGTACTATTCAACCATTACTATTCAAAATATTGATACTCAAATTTTGCGAAAGATAAACTCGCAATGTCTCTATAACCTCGCCTTCACATCTGCCTCTGCCGCCACCATCGCCCATTGGGATTTAAGCCGTAGGACGCTTACCTACAGCATGAACACACTACGTGAGCTTTACGCCCAGCAAGTACAATATGTTTACCGCAAAACATGTTTAAACATAGTATATACTTAAAAACATATAAGCAATCATGTATCACATATACCACTTTAAAATATCATATACCACATACCATATATCACATATCATATCAAGGATTATAAAACTTCACATAACATATGCATCACAGAAACATCATGTACTGAATGCATCTAGAAGCATGGTGAACTATAACTAATGCATGATCTGGTTATGTTCATTTATGCTTCAACTTTTCTTTTCTTTTCTTGTCTATTTAGGGCACATGTGTCAGTACCGTGTGTGCACAGACCATCGGTAACGACCGTGGTAAAATAGCCAGAGAGCCATCAATGGATGCTCACTTTTCTGCTTTAACTTAAAAACCCCTTTATTTGAAAGGGCCGGTACGACACGCTTACTACTTTCTGTCTTGTTTATCTTTTCTAGCCATATGCTTCTCTAAGCTGTCTCAACTCCTACATAGTAGGGACGTATGGCATCTATCTTACTTTTTCATCAATCTACTTGATTGTGAAACTACATGCTCTTTAACATGAGGTGCAACATTGTGTGCATGGCATACATATTTTAACATACTCTAGAATATCATTTAAAATCATTTTCGTTCATGCCATAGGCGGAGTTGTACTTACCTATTTGCAAGCAACTTGAAATCATGCCTTTATCAATTCACAGGTTACCAACTGTCATTAATACCGTTTCTTATTAATTCTCTCGTTGAGTCACTATTAACGTTAGTGACTATAACTTGCGTTTCTATGGGGTACCGAGACCTGTCGGTACCCTATTGGCCTATTATGGGGATTTGGTATCGAACTCGTGTCGTGTTCGATCAATTATCTACTTAACAGATTAATCATCGTTCCTCATTGTGTTGTTAAAAAACGCAGCCCTTGACTAGTTTACCACTCAGTCAATTGACCAGTTAATTCGCGTGTTGGTAACTAAGTAGTCTATCGAGTTACTATACGTGAACTTAGTGTAGTAACTGATCGGGTTATTTCGCTTGTTAGGGTGTGGTAGCCTATCGGGCTACTAAGGCTCGTTTGGTGTAATGGCCTAACGGGCCACTATGGCTTATTTGGGATAGTAGCCTACCGGGCTACTGCGGCTTGTTTGGTGTGGTAGCCTACCGGGCTACACACACTATTTTCCTTTGAAAAAAAGTTTGGGTTTGCTTGTAGAAAATCTTGGAAAAATGTTTATTTTGAAACCGTCCCCTTATCACCCCGTTGGAAGGTGGGGGACATTTTTATGGAAACCTTATTCATATTTTAAAGTGTTAAAAACACATTTTTATTTTGAAGTGTATAAATTATATGTTTAAAGCTTGCATTTTAAAGGTGGTTTTTGAACCACTTTTGAAAACAATTTTGAAACTTGGTCTAAACGACTTTCTTTGAAATTTTGTTGAACATGAAAGTTTTCATCCTCGACAAGATGAACAAATCTCGGGTTTATTTTGGAGCCTAAATCTAACCCGTGGGCTTGGTGCCCAGTTTTTTGTAAAAGGCCCAGTTTTACGTCTCTATAAAAAGGGCTCGGTTTGAGGCCCAAAACGACCAAATTTTTGACTCTTGTGAGTCGTTCTCAAGGTCTCGACAAGATCTAAAACTTTCGTGTTGAGTATGAGAATTGGTTCAGACTCTAAGGGGTCCATTTCTAGCAAAACTTGAGAATAAACACTGGGTTCAGATTTTTGCTCCCAGTTTTGTCCCAGTTTTGGACATCGAGTGAAAAACACACTAAAAACCTATATTAGGATTGTTTTTGGCTGAGGCCTATTCGATGCAAAAATGACCGTATCAAAATTTCCTTAAAACACTGTGTTTTACCAAATCCCAGATTCGGAACCTAAGCGGGTCAAAATGGCCAAAGTCCGTGGCTGTTTTCTAAGGACAGATTTGTGTCCAGCCACCTTAATACACATCCATGCATTCACATCCATAAACCATATGCAACTTAAAGCAAACACAACCACAACCATAATGACTTTAAGAAATGAAAGCTAAGGGCTTAAATAACTTAATACAACCTTGTGCATAAACAAATACACATAAAACCTTTAGATTGAAAACTAAATTTTTCAACCAATCACCATGAGAAGGGTTTCGGTTATTTACCTTTGGTGCTTTGGACTCAAGCACACTTTTGGCTAGGCTTGGGGGGTCAAAATGCTATGCAAACTCAAGGGCTTGAGGTTGGTTTTATGCTAGCCAAGATACCAAAAAAATCATTTAAACAATAACTCAAAACTAAGAATCAAAACACAGGGAAAAATTGGTTTTGCACTTACCCTTGGTGCACCCGAGAAACTTGGTTCGGTCTCCCCTTGCTCAAGCTTGGAAGAGGTCAGTTTTTTGTGAGTTTTGGTCAAGGTTTTGGCTTGCAAAATGTTGGTTTTTGGGGCTAAGAAGATTTGGCAGCAAGCAATGAAAGGAAGAAGAAAAAGACTTGTGGTTTAGGTGTGTGGAAGCAAAAGTCCATGTCTTATGTCAAGGGTGCCTTTTATAGGCAAAAATTAATCAAACTACTTAGGCTTAACCCTACGTAATTGTCTACCAATTTAGCCAAATCTTGGGATAAATATGCTGGCAATTTTCTGAAGAAATGGGCGTGGGGCTGCTTATTAGAAGGAGGAAAGAATAAACAATAGTTGTTGACAACTTTTTAGAAACCCTTGAATATTATATTCCAATGTGTCATGGCTAGGAAGATTATTTTAATGCAACCTTTTAGGCTATATGTGTTGTAGATTGCAACTGCTTTTGCAGCTTAGGGACATGGAAATTTAAGGCCAATTTTATATGTGTTGGCTTCTCATCGTAGTCTAATTTTATACTATGGTATTCGGTCCTTTCTCGGCAGTGTTCCAATTTTCGTCAGAAAATTGGTTTTCTGAATCCGATTTTTGTACTGTAAATTCCTGGTTGTTTTCTTCTGTCTAAGAGCCCATTATCAGTCTAAATTACTGTTCACATCCTATACTGTGGTTGTGTCTACACTGTGTTGTCCTTTCACACGTAAGTTGAGGCGTTCTCCGGTGAAATTTCAGACACAGTGTCTCTTGACTAATTTGGACATGCTGATTTCATTTTTATCAGTTTTATATCCGTCGAAGGTCATGTAGACTAGTTTTCAGGATCTGTGTGACCCCACCTCAAAAAATGTATCAGGTGCCCGATTAATTAATTTGGGCGTTCTGAGCCCAAATATATCAGTTTCTGGGCGAGCAAAGGTCGTCTTGACCCTCATCCTGATACTGCGTATCTCTCACTATTCATTATCCATCGTTTTCTACTTAACTGACTGGTCTGACTGCTCCGACTCTAATTTTGTCAGTCTCTAGGTGAGAAGAGGTCATCTGGATCATTTCTCGATGTGGTACCCTTGCTAGGGCTATCTCTTGTTGTTGTGTTCAGATGTTCAGTCCAGCGTTCTGGTGATCTATTTACCAGTCTTGTGTCAAGAAATGGTCATCTGAACCAGTTTTTCGACACTACATGTCTCATTCATATATACACATAATAGGATGGATTGGGTTCACTGTTGGTCACCTCTTTCACTACATGAATAGTATTTAAACAGTACCGTATCTGTTTAGTCTATTCAATGGAAAATTATACTATATTTTTCAACTTAATTACTCATTGTATAGTAATTAGGTTCCATGCAATTTGAGAGTATGTGTAACGGCTTTCTGCCCATTACACGGCCTTCAACACGGTCTCTAACATGGGCGTGTTTAAGGTAACATGGGTGTGTATACACCGGACATGTGTATATACTAGCTGAATTTCTTCAACACGGCCCTGTTTCAAAACACAGCCTTTTGCACGTTCATTAACCCGAGGGGTACACGGCCCCTTACACGGTCGTGTTCTTGACCGTGTCTCAGTACACGGCCTTGTTCAGTTACACGGCTTCTCACATGTTCACAACCCGAGCGGTACACGGCCTCTAACAAGGTCGTGTACCTGACCTTGTTCTGCTACACGACCATGTATACTTACATAGCTATACACATATACACAGTCTGTATCGTACACGGCCGTGTACCTGACCGTGTACCTTAAAAATTGCACTAAAATACATCAAATTATTCTTTAATTTCTCATTAAATTGAAAATTAAAGTACATGATCGAGGCGGTCCTTACAATCTACCCCTCTTACAAAAATTTTCGTCCTCAAAAATTAGAATAAATCTGGGAAGTCTCTTTTCATATCCTCTTCCCATTCCCATGTAGCTTCTTCAAGGTTATGATTCTGCCATAATACTTTAACAAGCGGAATCACTTTATTCCTAAGAACGTTATTTTCCCTGGCTAGAATCTGTAAAGGTCTCTCTTCATAGGTCAGATCTGCATGTACTTTGACTGGCTCTTGGCTCAGTATGTGGGAACAATCCGGCACGTACTTCTTCAACATCAAGACGTGGAAGACATTGTGTACGGAAGTTAGTTCAGGGGGAAGTGCTAATCAGTAGGCTACCTTCCTGACCCTTTCGAGGATCTCGAAAGGTCCTATATATCTAGGACTGAGCTTCCATTTCTTCCCAAAGCACATCACCCCTTTCATGGGTGCCACCTTGAGGAAAACTGAGTCTCCTTCTCAAAATTTGAGATGTCTTCATCGTCTATCCGCATTACTCTTCTGGCAGCTATGCGCTGTATCCAGTCTCTCTCGTATAAGCTTCACAGCCTTTGTCGTATCCTTGACGAAGTCGGTGCTCGTGAGCTGTTTTTCTCCAGTCTCGTGCTAGTGAATCAGAGATCAGCATCTTCTCCTATAAAGTGCCTCGTACAGAGCCATCCCAATCGAGGAATGATAGCTATTATTGTACGAGAATTCTATTAATGGTAGCTTCTGATCCCAATTCCCCTTGAAGTCTAAGACACATGCTCTCAGCATATCCTCTAAAGTTTGTATAGTCCTCGCAGACTGACTGTCAGTCTGAGGATAGAAAGCGGTGCTGAACTTTAATTTGGTTCCCATTGCAGCTTGAACGCTCTGCCAAAACCTTGAAGTAAAGAGTCCGTCGCGATCTGAGATGATCGATTTGGGTACTTCGTGCAGTCTTACTACTTGAGCGACGTACATTTCTGCTAACCTCTCTACCGAGTAGCTCAACTTCATGGCTAAGAATCGAGCTGACTTCATTAATCGATCCATAATTACCCAGATGGCATCGTTCCTGCTTGAGGTTTTGGGCAATCCGACCACGAAATCTATGGTAATTTGCTCCCATTTGCACTCTGGTAGCTTAATCTTCTGTAGCTCTCCTCCCAGTCGTTGATGTTCTGCTTTAATTTTCTGGTAGGTGAGGCACCTTGCTATGAACTCGATGACGTCACTCTTCATATTTGGCCACCAAAAACTTCCTTTCAAGCCTTGATACATCTTATTTGCTCCTGGATGTATCGAGTATGCGTGTCATGAGCTTCTGACAGGATCCGCTTCTTGAGTTCTTTATCCTTTGGAACACACACTCTATCTCTGAAATAGAGTATGCCATCCTTAGAGACCTAAAATTCTGAATTCTGGTCCTCTATTGCCTCCCTTTTGAGCTTGTGTAGGGATAGATCAAGGTCCTGGCCGACTTTGATTTCCTCTATGAGTGTTGACTGGAGGGTCATTTCGGACAACCTTCCTGTTAACATCTCAATCTTGCTGCTTCGTAGCTCTTTTTGCAGTGCTTTCGGTAGGGCTTGGAGGTCATAAGCGTCGAAGAATACACCTTGCTCAACACGTCAGCCACTTTATTGGCTTTCCCTGGGTGGTATAGGATTTCACAGTCGTAATCCTTCACCAGCTCCAACCATCTTCGTTGCCTCATATTAAGCTCTTTCTGCGTGAAAATGTATTTGAGGCTCTGGTGGTCTGTGTAGATCTCGCATTTGACGCCATATAGGTAGTGCCTCCATATTTTGAGCGCAAAAATCACCGCTGCAAGCTCCAAGTCGTGCATCGGGTAGTTCCTTTGGTGGTCCTTGAGTTGTCGTGAGGTGTATGCGACTACCCTACCGCCTTACATTAATATAGCTCCTAGTCCAGTCTTGGACATGTCACCATAAATTATGAAATTCCCTTGTTCAGCATCTGGTATGGTCAGGATTAGAGCGCTCATGAGTTGGCTTTTTAGCTCCTAAAAGCTCCTTT
This sequence comes from Antiaris toxicaria, assembly GCA_035233585.1. Classification (NCBI taxonomy): domain Eukaryota; kingdom Viridiplantae; phylum Streptophyta; class Magnoliopsida; order Rosales; family Moraceae; genus Antiaris; species Antiaris toxicaria. The sequence goes on along the minus strand of CP141154.1, from coordinate 59,727,556 downwards.
CACACTTGTCAGACCACTCGTAATTCTTTTCCTTCTTAGTTAGCATTGTAAGCGGTGCAGCTAGCTTTGAGAATCCTTCCATAAAGCGTCAGTAGTATCCTGCTAAACCTAGGAAGCTGTGAATTTCTGTTACGTTCTTAGAATCGACCAATTGCTAACTGCTTCTACCTTTGCTGGGTCCACGGATACTCCCTCATGGGAGACCACATGACCGAGAAAATGAACCTTCTCCAGTAAAAATTCACACTTACAGAATTTGGCATACAGTTGATGCTCCTTAAGCTTGAGCAGGACGGCTCTCAAATGCTCCGCATGCTCTTCTTTTGTCTTAGAGTATATAAGTATGACATCAGTAAATACAATGATAAACTTGTCCAGGAACTCCTTGAATACTCGGTTCATCAGATCCATGAAAGCGGTAGGTGCGTTTGTCAGCCCGAACGACATGACGAGGAATTCATAATGTCCATATCGTGTTTGGAATGCCGTCTTGGGGATGTCTGCATCTCAGATCCGCAATTGGTGGTACCTAGAATGTAGGTCGATCTTGGAAAATACGGCAGCGGCTCGTAGCTAGTCGAATAAATCGTCGATCCATGGCAACGAATACTTGTTCTTGATCATGATCTTGTTCAGCTCCCGGTAGTCTATGCACATTCGTAGCGTTCCATCTTTCTTCTTACAAATAAGACTGGTACTCCCTACGGTGAGCAGCTCTGTCGAATGAAACCTTTGTCTATCAGCTCTTTTAACTGAGTTTGAAGCTCTTTCAATTCTGCCAGGGCCATTCTGTAGGGGGCCATGGATACAAGTGTCGATCCTGGTAACAGTTCGATTTTGAACGATATCTCTCGCTCCGATGGAAGTCCTAGAAGATCATTGGGGAAAACTTCCGTGAACTCCTTTACTACTGGTATGTTGTCTGGTCTGCTTTTCGCTTCCTGGGTCGTATCCATTATGTGTGCGAGAAAACTAGTGCATCCACTAGATAGTAGCTGGTGATCCTTCATTGCCGATATCATCGTCTCTGGTCGCTTTGACGATAAGCCCTTGTAAACAAATTTTTCGTGTCCGCTCGGGTGGAAGGTCACCTCCCGTCTTTGACAGTCTATGATGGCGTGGTATTTGACAAGGAAATCCATTCCTACAATCACGTCGTAGTCACACATCTCGATGATGATTAGGTCCACGCTAAGCTTGTGCTCGCTGATAACTATTGGTACGTGACATACCCAATAGCTAGACAACAAAACTTCCCCAGAGGGAAGGGCAATTTGAAAAGTCTGGTTCATCTTATCGAAGTTCTTACCTAACCTCCTAGCAAATTCTGATGTGATCGGGGATCTCCTCCTCCTCGTTAGGTTGGGCATCGGGGATAGCCTCGTTACTGTCTTCATCCATATCGTGTGTGGGAGATAGAGGGGCTGGTTCAAGGTCCTCCATCAGCTCTCCATTGTCTTCAGGTACCGCTGGCTGCGGTGCGGCCGCGAGCTCTTCGTCAGCCAGCTGAGGTGCGGCGTTTGCCAGGTCGGGGTTAAGTGCTACCCTCTCAGCGTCCACTATGTCTCTGATCAGGCGCCTCAAGTCTTTATGCGGTGGAGGGTAGGGAACGAGGTCCCTCACATACCATGGAATCCCTCTCCAAATTAAGTCGGTTACCTCTGCAAATGACTTGTCTAAGGGAATGCTCGGCAACATGGCGTCCAAAAATCGCTATAGTAGTGTACCATGGTCTCTCCCTCGTAAATGTCCCAAATGTCGGAGGAGACTTGATACCTCCTCTCATACATATCATCCCAGATGTTCGCGTCCTTAGCTGAGTCATCAAAGTTGCGAAGATCTTGGCAGAACCCATCCCACTGCATCGCCGGACCCCTGATCCTGCGTCGATTGTTCCACCATGTCATTACTGGTCCTCGCAATCGGCTACTGGCCATTACCACCTGCAGACGGGGTGGAATATGGCACCCTTCAAAGATTGTCTCCATATGATGAATCCAATAAGGGAGCTCGTATGGGTTGCTGCTATCAAATGTATGTGGTTGCATGGCGGTGAAAGCCATGCTCACTTCTCGGTCTTGTCGCACTTGCTGAGGGTCAACAGGTGCAGCCATTCTCCTATTATAACTTAATCGTCAACTCATATACTAAATTTTGAAAAAAAAAAAGCTAACTTACTAGGACAGATGAGGCAGGCATACGGCGATATGAGGTAGGGTGGTAAGAAATCGCTCTGATACCAACTGCGATGCCTCGTGCCCTCAGTGGCTTGGACCGTCACTGAAAACTATTAACTTGCTTGCTTTTCTTATACTTTCTAGCAATTTATACTTAACTAGATATCATAAACTTAGGGATTTTTTTTTATTTTACATGCACGTGTTTACTGTATACGTACGTATACCGATTACTATTAAAAAATACTATTTAATAGTTACTATTTAACAATTACTATTTAACAATTACTATTTAAAAATACGGTTTATGGTTACTATTCAAAAATACCATTTAATGATTACTATTCAAAAATACGGTTTACGGTTACTATTTAAAAACACTATGTAACGGTTACTATTCAAACATAATGTTTGACAATTACTATTCAAAGTACTATTTAACTATTACTATTCAAAATGCTGATACTCAAATTTTGTGGAAGATAAACTTGCGGTGTCTCTATAACCTCGCCTTCACATCCGCCTCTGCCGCCACCATCGCCCATTGGGATTTAAGCCGTAGGACGCTTACTTACAGCATGAACACACTACGTGAGCTTTACGCCCAGTAAGTACAACATGTTTACCGCAAAACATGTTTAAACATAGTATATACTTAAAAACGTATAAGCAGTCATGTATCACATATACCACTTTAACATATCACATATCACATACTATATATCACATATCATATCAAGAATTATAAAACTTCACATAACATGTGCATCACAGAAACATCATGTACTGAATGCATCTAGAAGCATGGTGAACTATAACTAATGCATGATCCAGTTATGTTCATTTATGCTTCAACTTTTCTTTTCTTTTCTTGTCTATTTAGGGCCCATGTGTCAGTACCGTGCGTGCACAGACCATCGGTAACGCCCGTGACAAAATAGCCGGAGAGCCATCAACGGATGCTCAATTTTCTGCTTTAACTTAAAAACCCCTTCATTTGAAAGGGCCGGTACGACACGCTTACTACTTTCCGTCTTGTTTATCTTTTCTAGCCATATGCTTCTCTAAGCTGTCCCAACTCCTACATAGTAGGGACGTATGGCATCTATCTTACTTTTTCATCTATCTATTTGATTGTGAAACTACATCCTCTTTAACATGAGGTGCAACACTGTGTGCACGGCATACATATTTTAACATACTGTAAAATATCATTTAAAATCATTTTCGTTCATGCTATAGGCGGAGTTGTACTTACCTATTTGCAAGCAACTTGAATCACGCCTTTATCAATTCACAGGTTATCACCTATCATCAATAACGTTTCTCATTAATTCTCTTGTTGAGTCACTATTAACGTTAGTGACTATAACTTACGTTTCTATGGGGTACCGAGACCCGTCGGTACCCTATTGGCCTATTATGGGGATTTGGTATCTAACTCATATCGTGTTCGATTAATCGTATACTTGACAAATTAATCATCGTTCCTCACTGTGTTTTTCAAAAATGCGGCCCTTGACTGGTTTACCGCTCAGTCAATGGACCGGTTAACTCGCGTGTTGGTAACTAGGTAGTCTATCAAGTTACTATACGTGAACTTAGTGTAGTAACTGACCAAGTTACTTCGCTTGCTGGGGTGTGGAAGCCTATTGGGCTACTAAGGCTCGTTTGGTGTGATGGCCCACCGGGCCACTATGGATTGTTTAGGGTAGTAACCTACCGGGCTACTAAGGCTTGTTTAGTGTGGTAGCCTACCGGGTTACACACACTATTTTACTTTGAAAAAAGTTTGGGTTTGCTTGTAGAAAATCTTGGAAAAATCTTTATTTTGAAACCGTCCCCTTATCACACCTTTGGAAGGTAGGGGACGTTTTTGTGGAAACCTTGTTCATATTTTAAAGTGTTAAAAACACATTTTTATTTTGAAGTGTATGAATTGTATTTTTAAAGCTTGCATTTTAAAGGTGGTTTTTGAACCACTTTTGAAAACAATTTTAAAACTTGGTATAAATGACTTTGTTTGAAATTTTGTCAGACATGAAAGTTTTCATCCTTGACAAGATGAACAAATCTTGTGTTTATCTCAGAGCCTAAATCTAACTCTAACAGCTCCTAATTTCTTTAAATCCGTGTACTTGGTGCCGAGTTTTTTGTAAAAGACCCAGTTTTACGTCTCTATAAAAACGGCTCGGTTTGAGGCCCAAAACAGCCAAATTTTTGACTTTCATGGGTCATTCTCAATGTCTCGATGAGATCTATAACTTTCATGTTGAGTCCGAGAACCAGTTCGGACTCTAAGGGGTCCATTTCTGGTAAAACCCGAGACTAAACACTGGGTTCAGATTTTTGCTCCCGGTTTTGGACATCGAGTGAAAAACACCGTAAAAACCTATCTTAGGCTCATTTTTAGCAGAGGCCTATTTGATGCAAAAACGACCGTATTGAAATTCCCTTAAAACATGTTTTACCAAGTCCCAGATTCGGACCATATGTGGGTCAAAATGGCCAAAATCCATGGCTGTTTTCTAAGAACAGATTTATGTCCAGCCACCATAATACACATCCATGCATTCACATCCATAAACCATATGCAACTTAAAGTAAACACAACCACAACCATAATGACTTTAAGAAATGAAAGATAAGGGCTCAAATAACTTAATACAACCTTGTGCACAAACAAATACACATAAAACCCTTAGATTGAAAACTAAATTTTTCAACCAATCACCATGAGAAGGGTTTCGGTTTTTTACCTTTGGTGCTTTGGACTCAAGCACACTTTTGGCTAGGCTTGGGGGGTCAAAATGCTGTGGAAACTCAAGGGCTTGAGGTTGGTTTTATGGTAGCCAAGTTACCAAAAAAATAATTCAAACAACAACTCAAAACTAAGAATCAAAACACAAGGAAAAATCGGTTTTGCACTTACCCTTGGTGCACCCGAGAAGCTTGGTTCGGTCTCCCCTTGCTCAAGCTTGGAAGAGGTCGGTTTTTTGTGAGTTTTGATCTAGGTTTTGGCTTGCAAAATTTTGGCTTTTGGGGCTGAGAAGATTCGGTAGCAAGCAAGGAAAGGAAGAAGAAAAAGACTTGTGGTTTTAGGTGTGTGGAAGCAAAAGTCCATGTCTTATGTCAAGGGTGCCTTTTATAGGCAAAAATTAATCAAACTACCTAGGCTTAATCCTACGTAATTGTCTACCAATTTAGCCAAATCTTAGAACAATTATGTTGCCAATTTTCTAAAGAAATGGGCGTGAGGCTGCTCATTGGAAGGAGGAAAGAATAAACAATAGTTGTTGACAACTTTTTAGAAACCCTTGAATATTATATTCCAATGTGTCATGGATACAAAGATTATTTTAATGCCAACTTTTAGGCTATATGTGTTATAGATTGCAGCTGCTTTTGCAGCTAAGGGACATGGAAATTTAAGGCCAATTTTATCTGTGTTGGCTTCTCATCGCAGTCTAATTTTATACTGTGGTGTTCGGTCTTTTCTCGGTAGTGTTCCAATTTTCATCAGAAAATTGGTTTTCTGAATCCGATTTTTGTACTGTAAATTCTTGGTTGTTTTCTTCTATCTAAGAGCCTGTTATCAATATAAATTACTGTTCACATCCTATACTGTGGTTGTATCTACACTGTGTTGTGCTTTTACACGTAAACCGAGGCGTTCCCGGGTGAAATTTCAGACAGTCTCTCTTGACAAATTTGGACGTGCTGATTTCATTTTTATCAGTTTTACGTCCATCGGAGGTCATCTAGGCTAGTTTTCAGGATCTGTGTGACCCTGTCTCGAAAAACGTGTCAGGTGCCTGATTGACTAATTTGGGAGTTCTGAGCCCAAATATATCAGTTTCGGGGCAAGCAAAGGTCGTTTTGACCCTCATCCGGATATTGCGTATCTCTCACTATTCATTATCCATCGTTTTCTACTTAACTGACTGGTATAAGTGCTCCGACTCTGATTTTGTCAGTCTCTAGGTGAGAAAAGGTCATCTGGACCATTTCTCGATATGGTATCCTTGCTAGGGCTATCTCTCGTTGTTGTGCTCAGATGTTCAGTCCGAGCGTTTTAGTGATCTATTTACCAGTTTTGTGTCAAGAAATGGTCGTCCGGACCAGTTTCCTGACACTGCATGTCTCATTCATATATACACATAATAGGGTGGACTGGGTTAACTGTTGGTCGCCCCTTTCACTACATGAATACTACTTAAACAGTACTGTATCTGTTTAGTCTATTCAATGGGAAAATTATACTATATTTTCCAACTTAATTACTCATTGCATAGTAATTAGGTTCCATGCAATTTGAGGGTCTATGTAATGGCTTTCTGCCTATTATACGGCCTTCAACACGGTCTCTAACACGGGCGTGTTTAAGGTAACATGGGTATGTATACACTGGACGTGGGCGTGTACTAGCTAAATTTCTTCAACACGGCCCTGTTTCAAAACACGGCCTTTTACACGTTCATTAACCCGAGGGGTACACCGTCTCTTACACGGCCGTGTCCTTGACCGTGTCTCAGTACACGGCCATGTTCAGTTACACGGCCTCTCACACGTTCACAACCCGAGCGGTACACGACCTCTTACATGACCGTGTACCTGACCGTGTTCTGCTACACGGCCATGTATACTTACACGGCTACACACACATACATAGTCTGTGTGGTACACGGCCACTTACACGGTCATGTACCTGATCGTGTACCTTAAAAATTACACTAAAATGCATCAAATTATTCTTTAATTTCTCATTAAATTGTAAATTAAAGTATATGATCGGGGCGGTCCTTACAAGGCTGTAGGCAACGCCTGCAGCCCGGGGCTACATGCCTAAGGGCTGGCCGATCCTTGGGTGGGCCACGGCCACCCCTGGCTACAAGCAAAGCCTGCAGCTGTGGGGTGTAGCGGAGGGCAGGGGCTGCAGCCCCACCATGGCTGGTGGTCCATCCCGAGGGGATCGGTCCTCGATTTTTGTGTCATATTTCAATTTACCCATTAGGATCTCCAAAATTAATTTGAATCCTAATTAAATTGAAATTTTCCATACAATCAAAATTTCAATCTTTAAATTAAATTTAACTTTTGAGGAAAATAAATTACGGTCTTCAAACTTCAATCTCCTCTAAGAATAATTACATAAAATTTCATAAACGATTTCTGGTGTACAAAAAATTCTAATCATAATAATTCTAAGAGACCAAAAATTAAAATCCATGGGAAAAGTAGAGTGTTAATAAATGCTCCCATGGTTACATAAAAATTCCTAGATACAATTTTCTAAATTCTAAGGAACCATAACCAGCATTAAACAAGCATGCTTATAATAATTCAAAAATTAAAATAACCACATACTACATACATAATCCATGATAACAACATAAAAAAATCCTAGAATGCCACTCTCTAAATATCAAATCCATACATAAATAAAAAGACTAATTAATTTTCTAATTTATGTACATGGCATAGTCATGAGATGGCTCTGATACAAATTGTAGGAAAATAATTCGTTAAAAACATATCAGAGTGGTGCAGCGGAACAATAAAATTTTTTTAACATCGTTAAATATCTCATGATGCCATATATAATAAACCAAGAACAATTTAAACTCATACCTCAAGGATGCCAATCTGCAGGAGGAGAATGATCGGAGGGCTTCAACCAACTAGCCTTCTCTACTATTCTCCAATTGCTAAATGGCTGAGTGTGTGGGCACTCTGAACCTCGATTGGTATGCTAGCACTGCTAGTCTTCTTCCGACCACCCAGATCTCTAAAGAACTTATTGTCACGGTGAGTTGTGCAATAATAAGCCTGCTTACCTGAGAGTCTGTGGTCCAAGAGAACTGGAGTGGCAGGACCTCTATTTATAGACTCGCATGAGGTGATTTTCTGAATTCGAATTGGATTAGAAGAAGATTTTCTCCCTTATCTATAATAAAAATCCAAATTTATTAAGCCTTATCCAACCAAATTTAAATAAGATTTTAACTTAAATTTTATCTCCTCATTTATCCATAATAACTGAATTTCCCTAGTGCCAAAATCATGACTAGATTCAGCCATTAAAATTGAGGAGAATCAAAATCCAAATAGGATTTTCTAACTTGAATCCTATCTCACCTTTATCCACTAAAAAAATCTGAAATTCCCTTTGGATTTATCCAATAAATTTCATCCACTTTAAGGAGGAGAGAATCCAAATTCAACTGGGATTGAAACTTGAAATTTTCCCTACATCCTTATCCACAAAAACTCAAAATCTCCTGGAGGATTTTCCTCAACAAAAATTCGGCCACTTTTAATGGAATTGGGATTCAAAATTCAAGTACGATTTAAACAAGATTTTCCTTTTCATAATCCAACTGAAATTCAAATTCTAGCCTTGTGGAATTATTCACAAAGAATTCGAATTCCACTTCGACTGTGATTCAAAATTTGAATTTCAAAATTCAAAATTCAAAATTCAAATTCAAATTTCAAATTTCAAATTTCAAATTTCAAAATTCAAATTTCAAAATCCACAAACAGTTGTATTTCAAATTTTTATTCTCATGCATAATTTTCTACAACTCCAATCCAATCTCAAATAAAATCATGGCAACTTTATTTGGAGTTCAAATAATTGTGTACTCTATTATCCAAAACAAAATCCGAATTCAACTGGAGAGAGAATCTTGTCTACCATCCTAATCCTATGTCAACACCATCCATGCATAATAAACTAGCCAATAGCATACTCAAATCAATTTGCCAATCGTTAAGGAATTATGTGGAGCTAGTAGAGGGACCAATTGGACTATATAATCGAGCTTCCGTGAATCCATATGATCATCATTCTTTACTGAACAACTCAATCATATGATCACTAATTTCAGAATCACACCACTATAAACCTGAAACTGAACTCCCAATTATATACCGTATTACGTAAGCCTGTGACAAGCTATTATCCAATGACCTTGTCATGTATGCAGAACCCTCATATGATATCCATGATCAGCTTTAGGTCAAAGTTTGTTTAATCCTACTGATCAAGCTATCTTAAAGTTCCATTATACTACCGAATAAGAAAATGATTATTCACCATATGTGAATAAGAAGTCATCTGCGCAACAGACGACCCAAGGCCTTATCCATTTTCACATCCAGTATAATGCCTTTAAGAGGATACCCTTAACTCTTATTAGAGCTATGATTCCGATATTTGTAAATAAACCCTTCATCGTATACAAGTCATGCACCTAACGAACCGGTCTATAAGCTTACTACCTCTGAGATGCTTTAGCCATTGGAACATCAAAGTACACAAGTTATACACATGAAGTAGGTCATTCACTCAGGATTAAGGTTACTTCACAATGAATGTCAAAAGCAGATTGATTCACTCATAGCGGACTACGTAGATCAATCACGCTTTAGTCCTGGTCTAATATGTCGCCACCAAGCAATATATCTATGTCTCTACTTGGGAGTCTATGCTCTAGACAGTCAAGACAAACAGTCCCCACCATGGCTTTAGATAACATAATAGTCTTAACATGAGTTAGATGCTCAGTCTAATCCCGTAGACTACAGACCTTAGTTTAGACCGCTTACTTTAGAACATTGTCTTCTCGCATACAAAAAGTCCATTACATGCAACGTTCTAACAGTTTTAACACAAGCAGTCAGGGAGCCATATTTGCTTACGTTTACTTTAACATGTAAATAAAATGAGAACAAACAGCAGTGTAATGAATAACCTCTATATTATAATTTTATTATCCAGTTCAAAATAAATACATCAAGATGTCTCTAATGCTTAGGGGATTTCCTAACACAGGTCTATAAGCTTACTACCTTTGAGACACTTTAGCCATTGGAACATCAAAGTACACAAGTCATATACATGGAGTAGTTCATTTACTCATGATTAAGGTTATTACATAATGAATGTCAAAAGCAAATAGATCCACTCATAGCGAACTACGTAGATCAATCACGCTTTAGTCATGGTCTAATATGTCACCACCAAGCAACATGTCTATGTCTCTACTTAGGAGTCTATGCCCCGGACAGTCAAGACAAACTGTCCCCACCATGGCTTTAGACAACATAATAGTCCTAACATGAGTTAGATGCTCGTTCTAATCTCGTAGACTACAGACCTTAGTTTAGACTGCTTACTTTAGAACATTGTTTTCTCGCATACAAAAGTCCATTGTATGTAATGTCATAACAGTTTTAACACAAGCAGTCAGTGAGCCATATTTGCTTACATTTACTTTAACATGTAAATAGAATAAGGACAAACAGCAATGTAATGAATAACCTCTATATTATAATTTTATTATCCAGTTCAAAATAAACACATAAAAATATCTCTACTACTTAGGGCATTTCCTAACAATCTCCCACTTGCCCTAAGCCAGCAGATGTGCCATGTTATGCATCCCCATCACCTCTACATGCCTTTCAAAGCTTCTAGCCACCAAAGTCTTAGTAAAGGGATCGACAATGTTGTCCTCGGACGTGATCTTACATACATCCACTTGTCTTGTCTCCACATGCCCTCTTATAATGTGATACCTCTGTTCTATATGCTTGGTCCTCTTATGGTTCCGAGATTCCCTTGTATTGGCAATAACCCCAGTGTTATCACAGTAAAGTGTGATAGGCTTGTCAACACCCGGAATGACCTCAAGGTCTCTAAAGAACTTGCAGAGTCAAACCGCTTCTTTAGATGCATCAGCCGTAGCCACATACTTATCCTCCATTGTAGAGTCAGATGTGCAACCCTGTTTCACGCTCCTCCAGACAATGGCACCTCCTCCGAGCAAGAACACCGATCCTGATGTCGATTTCCTCGAATCTTTGTAAGTCTGGAAGTCTAAGTCTGTGTATCCTACGGGTGTTAGGTCCCCTCCAGAATACACTACCATATAGTCCCTCATTCTCTTAAGATACTTGAGTATATGCTTTACAGCTTGCCAGTGTTTGGTTCCAGGATTCGCTTGATATCGACTCACCATACCTACTGCAAAACATATGTCTGGGCGAGTGCAAAGCATAGCGTACATAAGGCTACCTACAGTAGATACATAAGGGACATTACTCATATGCTCTTTTTCTTCCGATGTCTTGGGATGATTATCTAATGAAAGAGTTAGACCGGTAATGGAAGGTTGTGAACGTTTCTTTTCCTCTTGCATTGCATATTTGTCAATTATTTTATCTATGTATGAAGTCTTGGATAATGCTATCATTTTGTTCTTTCGATCTCTAAAGAGACAAATGCCTAGAACATAATTAGCTTCTCCCAAGTCCTTCATGACAAACTATTAGTGCAGTCAAAGCTTGACCAATGATAAGTTCAATATATCGTTCCCAATGAGTAGTATATCATCAACATAGAGTACTAGAAAGACAACTTTTCCATCCTTAATATGTTTATAAACGCAGGGCTCATCAATGTTCTACTCAAAACCAAATGTTTTGATCGCTTGATCAAATCTCTAGTTCCATGAGCGGGATGCTTGCTTTAATCCAAGCTGTATCAACTTGCAGACTTTTCTCTCTTGGCCTTTTACCACGAACCCTTCAGGCTGTATCATGTAGATACATTCCTTAAGATGGCCATTCAAGAATGCCGTCTTGACGTCTATTTGCCAGATTTCGTAATTGAGAGCCGCAGCAATGAACAGAAGAATATGGATAGACTTCAGTATAGCAACAGGCGAAAAGGTTTCATTGTAATCGATTCCAACTTTTTGCTTGTACCCCTTTGCAACCAGTCTAGCTTTGAAAGTTTCCACTCTCCCTTCTACATCCTTCTTTCTTTTGTAGACCTACTTGCATTCAATAGGTTTTATCCCATCTGGCAGATCTACAAGTTCCCAAACAGAGTTAGATTTCTTTGAATCCATCTCGTTGTTCATGGCCTGTTTCCAAGATTTAGAATCAACATCATTTATAGCTTCATCATAAGTGACCGGATCATCCTCATGCTCATGAGCCTCGGCCTGGTATACCTCAACATCATACATGAAGAAATTAGGCTTCCTTGAAACCCTCCCACTACGACGAGGCACCCTAAATTATTGATCGTCTATAGGTATTTCATCGGAACTCAGACTTATATCCAAGACCGAAATCTATGGAGCAGTTCTTTCACCCGATAACTCCTCTAGCACCACTTTACTTCAAGGCTTAAAGTCATTCATGTGACTTTCCTCCGAGAATGTCGCATGGGTTGAAACAATGACTTTTTGTTCCTTCAGGTTATAGACCAGACCTCTCGTAGTTCCCTTCGGATACCCTATAAACATGCATAATTCCGATCTTGGTTCTAGCTTCTTTGCATCCCCATCTAGTACATGTGCCGGGCAGCCCTATATTCTCATGTGTCCAAGGGAGGGCTTCCTGTCACTCCATAATTCATACGGAGTCTTGGGAATTGACTTGCTTGGAACTTGGTTCAGAATATAGCATGTCGTTTGTAATGCATATCCCCCAAATAATAACGGTAGCGTTGAATAACTCATCATGGACCATACCATATCCAATAAGATTCTGTTTCTCCTTTTGGCTACACCATTCTATTATGGAGTTCCAGGTGCAGTCAATTAGGATAATATCCCATTCTCTACAAGATGTTCTAGAAATTCATCAGAGAGGTACCTCGATCAAATTGAAGTGTCTTTATGGATTTACCCAATTGCTTTTCCACTTCCGCATGATACTCTTTAAACTTATCAAAAGTTTCGCTCTTGCAGTGCATCAGGCACATATATCCATATCTCGATTAATCATCTATAAAGGAGACATAATACTCGAACCCTCCTCATGCTATGGCGTTCATGGGGCCACATACGTCAGTGTGCATAATTTATAGGAGTTCTTGAGCCCTAGTACCCTTAGCTCTAAAAGACTTCTTAGTCATCTTACCCTCAAGACAAGACTCACATTGAGGAAGACGTACCTCCTCCAGAGATTCTAGAGGACCGTCTTTCATCAACCTTTGAATCCTATCTTGATTAATATGACCAACTCTTAAATACCAAAGATACGCCTTGTTAAAGTGAGAAACTTTCAATTTTTTTGAGTTATCAGTTAATTTAGTGTCAAGCAGTGAGTACATCTTTGGTTTGATCAGATATAGGTTTCCAACCATCCATCCCGAATAGATAAAAAACTTATTTTTACGAATATCAACTCTTTTACTAAAAGAAACTTAATAAGAATCCTTTATTAAATAAGTTACCGATATAAGGTTCCTCCTAAAATGAGGAGCATAAAAACAGTCTTTCAATAATATAAACCTAAATTCATCAAAATAAAGATAGACATCTCCCACTGCCATAGCCACCACCAAGCTACCATCTCCGGTCCACAACGAGAGGCTCCTATCATGTAGACTTCTCGTTTCTACGAAACCCTGCATAGAAACATAAACATGATTAGTGGCACCCAAATCAATGACCCAAGTGTCTTTTGATTCTTCCACCTGTAGGATAATAAACCGGTAAAAACGTATCAGAGTGGCGCAGCGGAACAATAAAAATTTTTAGATCGTTAAATATCTCATGATGCCATATACAATAAATCAACAACAATTAAAACTCATACCTCAAGGACGCCAATATGCAGGAGGAGAATGACCGGAGGCTTCAACCAACTAGCCTTCTCTACTATTCTCCAATTCCCGAATGGCTGAGTGTGTGGGCACTCTGAACCTCGATCGGTATGCTAGCACTGCTAGTCTTCTTCCGACCACCTAGATCTCTAAAGAACTTTATTGTCACGATGAGCTGTGCAACAATAAGCCTGCTCACCTGAAAGTCTGTGGTCTAAGAGAACTGGAGTGGCAGGACCTCTATTTATAGACCTGCATGAGGTGATTCTCTGAATTCGAATTGGACTAGGAAAAGATTTTCTCCCTTATCCAAACCAAAAAATCCGAATTTTCCAAGGGAGAATCTCCACAATTAAATTCGGTTTTCCTAGGATAAATCCAATCCAAATCTAAACAAGATTTTAACTAGAATTTTATCTCCCTTTTTCAACCAAAAAATCCGAAATCTTTAGGAGAAAATCTTCTCCAAATTTTCGGCCACTTTTAGGATAAGGAAGAATCAAAATTCCACTAGGATTTTTCAAGCTAAATCTCATCTCAACCTTATCCAAAAATAACCGAATTTCCTAGGATTTAGGCTCCAAAATTTCGGCCACTTTTAGGGAGTAAAGAGAATCCAAATTCAACTAGGATTGAAGCTTGAATTTACCCTTGAATCTTATCCACAAAAACCGAATTTTCCATTGAGGATTATCCTCAAAAAATTCGCCCACTTTTGTTGGGATTTGGATTCAAAATTCAAGTAGGATTCTAACAAGATTATCCTCTCCAAATCCAACTCAAATTCGAATTTCAAACCTTGTGGATTTTCCACAAAAATTCGAATCCTACTTGGACTGTGATTCAAAATTTGAATTTCAAATTTCAAATTCAAAATTCAAATTCAAATTTCAAATTTCAAATTTCAAATTTCAAATTAAAATTTCAAATTCAAATTTCAAATTCGAATTTCAAATTCAAATTTCAAATTCAAATTTCAAATTCAAAATTCAAATTTCAAATTTCAAAATTTAAATTTCAAATTCCACAAAACGGTTGTGTTTCATATTCTTGTTCTCATGGATAATTTTCTACAACTCCAATCCAATCTCAAATAAAATCATGGCAACTTTATTTGGAGTTCGAATAATTGTGTACTCTATTATCCAAAACAAAATCTGAATCCAACCGGAGAGAATCTTGTCTACCATCCTAATCCTGTGTCATCACCATCCATGGATAATAAACTAGCCTATAGCATACACAAATCAATTTGCCAAACGTTAAGGAATTATGTGGAGCTAGTAGAGGGACTGATTGGACATATATAATCGGGCTCCCGTGATTCCATATTGTCATCATTCTGTACCGAACAACTCAATCATATGATCACTAATTTCAGAGTCACACCACTATAAACCTGAAACTGAACTCCTAATTATATACCGTATTACGTAAGCCTGTGATGAGCTACCATCCAATGACCTTGTCATATATGCAAAACCCTCATATGATATCCATGATCAGCCTTAGGTCAAAGTCCGTTTAATCCTACTGATCAGGCTATCTTAAAGTTCCATTATACTACCGAATTAAGAAAATGATTATTCACCATATGTGAATAAGAAGTCATCCGCCCAGCAGACGACCCAAGGCCTTGTCCATTTTCACATTCAGTATAATGCTTTTAAGAGGATACCTTTAACTCCTCAGAGCTATGATTCCGATATCTGCAAACAAACCCTTCATCGTATACAAGTCATGCACCCAACGAACCGGTCTATAAGCTTACTACCTCTGAGACGCTTTAGCCATTGGAACATCAAAGTACACAAGTCATATACATGAAGTAGTTCATTTACTCAGGATTAAGGTTATTGCACAATGAACGTCAAAAGCAGATTGATCCACTCATAGCGGACTACGTAGATCAATCACGCTTTAGTCCCGGTCTAATATGTCACCTCCAAGCAACATATCCATGTCTCTACTTGGGAGTCCAGCTCCAGACAGTCAAGACAGACCGTCCCCTCCAAGGCTTTAGACAACATAATAGTCTTAACATGAGTTAGATGCTCAGTCTAACCCCATAGACTACAGACAATAGTTTAGACTGCTAACTTTAGAACATTGTCTTCTTGCATACAAAAATCCATTACATGCAACGTTCTAATAGTTTTAACACAAGCAGTCAGTGAGCCATATTTGCTTACATTTACTTTAACATGTAAATAAGACGAGGACAGATAGCAATGTAATGAATAACCTCTAAGTATAATTTTATTATCCAGTTCAAAATGAATACATCAAAATGTCTCTAATACTTAGGGCATTTCCTAACAATCTCCCACTTGCCCTAAGCCAGTAGATGTGCCATGTTACGCATCCCCATCACCTCTACATGCCTCTCAAAGCTTCTAGCTACCAAAGTCTTAGTAAAGGGATCAGCGATGTTGTCCTCGGACGCTATCTTACATACATCCACTTGTCCTGTCTCCACATGCCCTCTAATAATGTGATACCTCCGATCGATGTGCTTGGTCCTCTTGTGGTGCCGAGATTCCCTTGTGTTGGCAATAGCCCCTGTATTATCACAGTAAAGTGTGATAGGCTTGTCAACACCCGGAATGACCTCAAGGTCTCTAAAGAACTTGCGGAGCCAAACCGCTTCTTTAGATGCCTCAGCCACAGCCACATACTCAGCCTCCATAGTAGAGTCAGCTGTGCAGCCCTGCTTCACTCTCCTCCACACAATGGCGCCTCCTCCGAGCAAAAATACTGATCCAGATGTCGATTTCCTCGAATCCTTACAAGTCTGGAAGTCTGAGTCCGTGTATCCTACGGGTGTTAGGTCCCCTCCAGAATACACTAGCATATAATCCCTCGTTCTCTTAAGATACTTGAGTATATGCTTTACTGCTTGCCAGTGCTTGGTTCCAGGATTCGCTTGATATCGACTCACCATACCTACTGCAAAACATATGTCAGGGCGAGTGCAAAGCATAGCGTACATAAGGCTACCCACAGCGGATGCATAAGGGACCTTACTCATACGCTCTCTTTCTTCCGATGTCTTGGGACAGTCATCCAATGAAAGAGTTAAACCGGTAATAGAAGGTTGTGAGCCTTTCTTTGCCTCTATCATTGCATATTTGTCAATTATTTTATCTATGTATGAAGTTTGGGATAACGCTATCATTTTGTTCTTTCGATCTCTGAAGAGACGAATGCCTAGAACATAATTAGCTTCTCCCAAGTCCTTCATGTCAAACTGTTGGTGTAACCAAAACTTGACCGATGATAAGTTCCCTACATCATTCCCAATGAGTAGTATATCATCGACATAGAGTATCAGAAAGACCACTTTTCCATCCTTAATACGTTTATAAACACAAGGTTCATCAACGTTCTGCTCAAAACCAAATGTCTTAATCGCTTGATCAAACCTCTGGTTCCATGAGCGGGATGCCTGCTTTAATCCATAAATGGATCTAAGCAACTTGCAGACTTTCTTATCTTGGCCTTTTGCTACGAACCCTTCGGGCTGTATCATATAGATACACTCTTCAAGATGGCCATTCAAGAATGCCGTCTTGACATCCATTTGCCAGATCTCGTAATCGAGAGCCGCAGCAATGGACAGAAGAATACGGATAGACTTCAGCATAGCAACAGGCGAAAAGGTTTCCTCCTAATCGATTCCAGCCTTTTGCGTGTATCCCTTTGCAACCAGTCTAGCTTTGAAAGTTTCCACTCTCCCTTCCGTATCCTTCTTTCTTTTGTAGACCCATTTGCATCCAATGGGTTTTATCCCATCCGGCAAATCTACAAGTTCCCAAACAGAGTTGGATTTCATAAAATCCATCTCATTGTTCATAGCCTGTTTCCAAGATCTAGAATCAACATCCTTTATAGCTTCATCATATGTGACCGGATCTTCCTCATGCTCATGAGCCTCGGCCTGGTATACCTCAGCATCATACATAAAGAAATTAGGTTTCTTAGAAACCCTCCCACTACGACGAGGCACCCTAAATTGTTGATCGTCTGCAGGTCTTTCACTGGAACTCGGACTTGCGTCCAAGATCGAAATCTGTGGAGCAGTTCTTTCACCCGATAACTCCTCTAGCACCACTTTGCTTCGAGGCTTAAAGTCATTCATGTGACTTTCCTCCAAGAATGTCGCATGGATTGAGACAATGACCTTTTGTTCCTTCGAGTTATAGAACAGACCTCCTTTAGTTCCCTTTGGATACCCTACAAACATGCACAATTCTGATCTTGGTTCCAACTTCTTCGCATCCCCATCCAGTACATGTGCCGGGCAGCCCCATATTCTCATATGTCCAAGGGAGGGCTTCCTGCCACGCCACAATTCATATGGAGTTCTAGGAATTGATTTGCTCGGAACCTGGTTCAGAATATAGCACGCCGTTTGTAAAGCATGTCCCCAAAATGATAATGGCAGCGTTGAGTAACTCATCATGGACCGTACCATATCCAATAAGGTCCTGTTTCTCCTTTCGGCTACACCATTCTGTTGTGGAGTACCAGGTGCAGTCAATTGGGATAATATCCCATTCTCTACAAGATGTCCTAGAAATTCATCGGAGAGGTATTCGCCACCTCGATCAGATCGAAGTGTCTTTATGGATTTATCCAATTGCTTTTCCACTTCTGCACGATACTCTTTGAACTTGTCAAAGGTTTCGCTCTTGCGATGCATCAGATACACATATCCATACCTCGAGTAATCATCTATGAAAGAGACATAGTACTCGAACCCTCCTCGTGCTGTGACGTTCATGTGGCCACATACGTCAGTGTGCACAATTTCTAAGAGCTCCTGTGCCCTTGTACCCTTAGCTCCAAAAGACCTCTTAGTCATCTTACCCTCTAGACAAGACTCACATTGGGGAAGTCGTACCTCCTCCAGAGATTCCAGAGGACCGTCTTTCACCAATCTTTGAATCCTATCCTGATTAATATGACCAAGTCTTAAATGCCAAAGATACGCTTTGTTAGAGTGAGAAACTTTCAACCTTTTAGAGTTATCAATTAATTCAGTGTCAAGCAGTGAGTACATCTTTGGTCTGATCAAATATAGGTTTCCATCCATCCATCCAGAACAGATAAAAGACTTATTTCGACGAATATCAACTCTTTTACTAAAAGAAACTGAATAAGAATCCTTTATTAAACAAGCTACCGATATAAGGTTCCTCCTAAAATTAGGAACATAAAAACAGTCTTTCAATAAAATAAACCTAAATTGATCAAAATAAAGATGAACGTCTCCCACTGCCTCAGCCACCACAAAGCTACCATCTCCAGTCTGCAACGAGAGGCTCCTATCATGTAGACTTCTCGTTTCCACGAACCCCTGCATAGAAACACAAACATGATTAGTGGCGCCCGAATCAATGACCCATGTGTCTTTCGATTCTTCCACCAAACACGCTTCTAAGTAATGAAGTTCCTTACCTTCCTTGCCCTTGGAGGCTTGGAATTCCCGGCAAGCCTTCTTGAAGTGACCTACCTTCCCACAATGGAAGCATTTGGACTTTTTAGGGTCCTTTGGCTTCTTGTTCTTCTTCTTCTTCTTCCCGTCCGAGACAGGAGGATTAGAAGAACTGGAAGCCACTTGCTTCTTATTTGGCCTCTTCCTCTTCCGTGAGGGGTTGGAAGATTCCGCCAAATTGGCCTCTCCTTTAGGTCGGACCGCATCCTCATCCCTGATCATCCGCTCATAAGCCTGTAGTTGCTTCATGAGCTCGGTTAGTCCTAACTCCTTTGTCGCCAGATTGTATGCGGCCTTAAACCCCACAAAATCTTTAGACAGAGTCTTGAACACCATCTCGATCTGGGTGTTGTAGTCCAACTCAGCACCATTCTCGGCAGCCTCAGCGAAGAATCCCATTAGAGTGATCATATGGTCCTTCACCGGAGTACCCGCCTTTTGCTTGAAGTTCATAATGCTGGTGATAGCGGACTGTCGAGCCAATTTTTCTTGGCCTCCGAACATGTCCTCCAGATTATCCATGATCTCCCCAGCAACTTGATAAGTCTCATGCTGCTTTTGTAAAGCACTCGTCATGCTAGCAAGGATGTAGCATCGAGCTATCTCATTGGATTCTCTCCAACGATTATAGGCAACCGGGACCTCCTCAAGTGGTGTGTCAGGTTTGGGCCCAGGTGGGCATGGTTCGTCCAGTACGAACTTGTGTCTCTCGCAGCTGAGAACTATTAATAGATTTCTTTTCCAGTCTTTATAATTATCGCCATTCAACTTATTTTCAGTAAGTATCGAAATGAGGGGTGTCGGTGACATTTTGAACTGAAATAAAATTATACTAGACATCATTACAAAGCCCAAGCAAATATACAGATAATTTAGCAAATAAAAACATACAAGTATGTTCCTACATGAAACTTGAAAAAACATGTAGCATTGCAACGGTAATTCTCAGCACCTATTGCCCCAAGCCACCGAGGGGTGGTCATGAGAACAAATAGCCGGAACATGGACCCCGTCCAATTAATATATGTTACCTTAAATCCTCCAAGGTTAAGACATATATTAATAACCGCTTATTTGGCCACCAGTTTAGTTAACAGAGCTTCTAGGGAAGGTTAATAACTAAACGAGTCTTGAGTGTATAACCATTGTTTACGTAGCCCGATCCACGTCCTACCAAGCCACCGAGGGGTGGTCATGAATAGGATCGCACCCGAACACGTTTTCCACATAGGAGATCCAATCTAGTATACCGGCGGCGGTAAACACCTACCGAGGGGTGTGGTCAGGTCGGAACTGACGCGAGGCGTTACCATGCTTTCACATATGGATCAACAATGGAGGTCGTGGGTTTTGTTTGAAACCCTCTCCCACTCAATATTTTGTAAAACATGCAAGTTTTAACAAATTATGTATGATCAATATAGTATGAGCGGCACTCACCTATCCTATATGACATGTTATCAAATATGCATACAAAACATCCATCAATACATATTTATACATCCATGACATAATATAGAAAAAAATAATTGACAGAATAACCAAGCTATGGTTCCATCCTAGAACAAAGAAAACAAAGATTACAAAATTCCATCCAAAGCATTCTTTTGGGTCTTGAATTTTGTTCCGTCTTCTTGTATCCATCTTTATGTAGCCTCTCCATTTATTTCTCATCCCAAGAATTATTTAAAATTTAAATCTCCCAAAAATTTAAATTTCAAATTCAAATTCCAAATTCGAATTTCAAATTTAAATTTCAAATTTGAATTTTAAACAATTTTAAACATCATGTGTAATAATATGTAATTTCAAAAATTTTAAATTTTCAATTACATATTTTTAAACATGATTTAAAATTAAATCTCAAATTTAAAAATCAAAATTTTCAAATTTTGGACCGCCGCACCGCCGCTCGTGAAGGCGGCAGCCGCCGTGGGCAGCCACCAACCCCGGAGGGGCTGGCAGCCCACGGCCGCCCCTTGTGCAGCCTGCCGGGCTGCAGGCCAAGCCTGCAGCGCCAGGCTGCACGCCCAGGCTAGGCGCAGCAGCCGGCAGGCTGGGCGCAGCAGCCGGCAGGCTGCAGGCAGCGCCTGCAGCCAGTGGCTGCACGCCCAGGCTGCGGCTAGCCTTGGGCAGGCTGTGCCACCCTCAGCTGCAGGTAGAGCCTGCGGCCGTGGGTGGTGTGGGCCTGCACAGGGGCTGCCGCAGCCCCATCCTGCCCGAGGGCAGGGGCTGCAGCCCCACCAAGGCTCGTCAGCCTATCCCGAGGGGTCGTGTCTCGATTTTCGTGCCATATTCCAATTTACCTATTAGGATCTCCAAAAATTAATTTGAATCCCAATTAAATTGAAATTTTCCACACAATCAAAATTTCAACCTTTAAATCAAATTTAACTTTTTGGGAAAAATAAATTACGGTCTTCAATCTTCAATCTCCTCCAAGAATAATTACATAAAAAATTCCTATACCGTTTCCGGTGTACAAAATTCTATCCATAAAAATTCTAAGAGACAAAATAAAATCCATGGGAAAATTACAGTGTTAATTAAACTGCTCCCATGGTTACATAAAAATTCCTAGATACAATTTTTCTAAATTCTAAGGAACCATAACCGGTATAATCAAGCATGTTTATAATAATTCAAAAAATTAAAATAACCACATACTTTATACATAATCCATGATAACAACATAAAGGAACCCTAGAATGCCACTCTCTAAATATCAAATCCATACATAAATAAAAAGACTAAGTAATTGTCTAATTTATGTACATGGCATAGTCATGAGATGGCTCTGATACCAATTGTAGGATAATAAACCGGTAAAAACGTATCAGAGTGGCGCAGCAGAATAATAAAAATTTTTAGATCGTTAAATATCTCATGATGCCATATACAATAAATCAACAACAATTAAAACTCATACCTCAAGGACGCCAATATACAGGAGGAGAATGACCGGAGGCTTCAACCAACTAGCCTTCTCTACTATTCTCCAATTCCCGAATGGCTGAGTGTGTGGGCACTCTGAACCTCGATCGGTATGCTAGCACTGCTAGTCTTCTTCCGACCACCCAGATCTCTAAAGAACTTTATTGTCACGATGAGCTGTGCAACAATAAGCCTGCTCACCTGAGAGTCTGTGGTCTAAGAGAACTGGAGTGGCAGGACCTCTATTTATAGACCTGCATGAGGTGATTCTCTGAATTCAAATTGGACTAGGAAAAGATTTTCTCCCTTATCCAAACCAAAAAATCTGAATTTTCCAAGGGAGACTCTCCACAATTAAATTCGGTTTTCCTAGGATAAATCCAATCCAAATCTAAACAAGATTTTAACTAGAATTTTATCTCCCTTTTTCAACCAAAAAATCCGAAATCTTTAGGAGAAAATCTTCTCCAAATTTTCGGCCACTTTTAGGATAAGGAAGAATCAAAATTCCACTAGGATTTTTCAAGCTAAATCTCATCTCAACCTTATCCAAAAATAACCGAATTTCCTAGGATTTAGGCTCCAAAATTTCGGCCACTTTTAGGGAGTAAAGAGAATCCAAATTCAACTAGGATTGAAGCTTGAATTTACCCTTGAATCTTATCCACAAAAACCGAATTTTCCATTGAGGATTATCCTCAAAAAATTCACCCACTTTTGTTGGGATTTGGATTCAAAATTCAAGTAGGATTCTAACAAGATTATCCTCTCCAAATCCAACTCAAATTCGAATTTCAAACCTTGTGGATTTTCCACAAAAATTCGAATC
Source organism: Antiaris toxicaria (assembly GCA_035233585.1). Classification (NCBI taxonomy): domain Eukaryota; kingdom Viridiplantae; phylum Streptophyta; class Magnoliopsida; order Rosales; family Moraceae; genus Antiaris; species Antiaris toxicaria. The sequence continues at coordinate 59,704,484 of CP141154.1, read as the reverse complement.
CTACTTGGACTGTGATTCAAAATTTGAATTTCAAATTTCAAATTCAAATTTCAAATTCAAATTTCAAATTTCAAATTTCAAATTTCAAATTTCAAATTTAAATTTCAAATTCAAATTTCAAATTCGAATTTCAAATTCAAATTTCAAATTCAAATTTCATATTCAAATTTCAAATTTCAAATTTCAAATTTCAAATTTCAAAATCCACAAAACGGTTGTGTTTCATATTCTTGTTCTCATGGATAATTTTCTACAACTCCAATCCAATCTCAAATAAAATCATGGCAACTTTATTTGGAGTTCGAATAATTGTGTACTCTATTATCCAAAACAAAATCTGAATCCAACCGGAGAGAATCTTGTCTACCATCCTAATCCTGTGTCATCACCATCCATGCATAATAAACTAGCCTATAGCATACACAAATCAATTTGCCAAACGTTAAGGAATTATGTGGAGCTAGTAGAGGGACTGATTGGATATATATAATCGGGCTCCCGTGATTCCATATGATCATCATTCTGTACCGAACAACTCAATCATATGATCACTAATTTCAGAGTCACACCACTATAAACCTGAAACTGAACTCCCAATTATATACCGTATTACGTAAGCCTGTGACGAGCTACCATCCAATGACCTTGTCATATATGCAAAACCCTCATATGATATCCATGATCAGCCTTAGGTCAAAGTCCGTTTAATCCTACTGATCAGGCTATCTTAAAGTTCCATTATACTACCGAATCAAGAAAATGATTATTCACCATATGTGAATAAGAAGTCATCCGCCCAGCAGACGACCCAAGGCCTTGTCCATTTTCACATTCAGTATAATGCCTTTAAGAGGATACCTTTAACTCCTCAGAGCTATGATTCCGATATCTGCAAACAAACCCTTCATCGTATACAAGTCATGCACCCAACGAACCGGTCTATAAGCTTACTACCTCTGAGACGCTTTAGCCATTGGAACATCAAAGTACACAAGTCATATACATGAAGTAGTTCATTTACTCAGGATTAAGGTTATTGCACAATGAACGTCAAAAGCAGATTGATCCACTCATAGCGGACTACGTAGATCAATCGCGCTTTAGTCCCGGTCTAATATGTCACCTCCAAGCAACATATCCATGTCTCTACTTGGGAGTCCAGCTCCAGACAGTCAAGACAGACCGTCCCCTCCAAGGCTTTAGATAACATAATAGTCTTAACATGAGTTAGATGCTCGGTCTAACCCAATAGACTACAGACCATAGTTTAGACTGCTAACTTTAGAACATTGTCTTCTTGCATACAAAAATCCATTGCATGCAACGTTCTAACAGTTTTAACACAAGCAGTCAGTGAGCCATATTTGCTTACATTTACTTTAACATGTAAATAAGACGAGGACAGATAGCAATGTAATGAATAACCTCTAAGTATAATTTTATTATCCAGTTCAAAATGAATACATCAAAATGTCTTTAATACTTAGGGCATTTCCTAACACCACCAAACACGCTTCCAAGTAGTGAAGTTCCTTACCTTCCTTGCCCTTGGCGGCTAGGATTTCCCAGCAAACCTTCTTAAAGTGACCTACCTTCCTACAGTGGAAGCACTTGGACTTTTTAGGGTCCCTGGGCTTCTTGTTCTTGTTCTTGTTCTTCCCATCCGAGACAGGAGGATTAGAAGAACTAAAAGCCGCTTGCTTCTTATTTGGCCTCTTCCTTTTCTGTGAGGGTTTGGAAGATTTTGCCATAGCCTGTCCTTTGGGTTGGACCGCATCCCTATCCTTGATCATTTGCTCATAAGCTTGGAGTTGCTTCATGAGCTCGGTGAGTCCTAACTCCCTTGTCGCCAGATTATATGTCACCTTAAACCCCACAAAATCTTTTGATGGAGTTTTGAACACCATCTCGATTTGGGTGTTGTAGTCCAACTCAACATCGTTTTTGGCAGCCTCAGCAAAGAATCCCATTAGAGTGATCATATGGTCCTTTACCGAAGTACCTGCTTTGTTCTTAGAGTTCATAATGCTGGTAATAGCAAACTGTCGAGCCAATTTTTCTTGGCCCCCGAACATGTCCTCTAGATTTTCCATGATCTCCCTAGCAACTTATAAGTCTCATGCTGCATTTGTAAAGCACTCATCATGCTAGCAAGAATGTAGCATCGAGCTATCTCATTGGATCTCTCTAACGAGTATCGGCAACCGGGACCTCCTCAAGTGGTGTTTCAGGTTTGGGTCCAGGTAGGCATGGTTCGTCCAGCATGAACTTGTGTCTCTCACAGCTAAGAACTATCAATAGATTTCTTTTCCAGTCTTTGTAATTATCACCATTAAGTTTATTCTCGGTAAGTATTGAAATGAGGGGTGCCGGTGACATTTTGAATTGAAATAAAATTATACTAGACATCATTACAAAGCCCAAGCAAATATACAGATAATTTAGCAAATAAAACATACAAGTATGTTTCTACATTAAACTTGAAAAAACACATAGCATTGTAACGGTAATTCTCAGCACCTATTACCCCAAGCCGCTGAGGGGTGGTCATGAGACAAATAGCCAGAACATGGACCCCATCCAATTACTATATGTTGCCTTAAATCCTCCAAGGTTAAGACATATATTAATAACCACTTATTTTGGCCACCAGTTTAGTCAATACAGCTTCTAGGGAAGGTTAATAACTAAACGAGTCTTGAGTGTATAACCATTGTTTACGTAGCCCGATCCATGTCCTACCAAGCCACTGAGGGGTGGTCATGAATAAAATCATGCCCGAACATGTTTTCCACATAAGAGATCCAACCTAGTATACTGGCGGCAGTAAACACCTATCGAGGGGTGTTGTCAGGGTAGAATTGATGCGAGACGTTACCATGCTTTCACATATGGATCAACAATGGAGGTCGTGGGTTTTGTTTGAAACCCTCTCCCACTCAATATTTTGTAAAACATGCAAGTTTTGACAAATATGTATGATCAATATAGTCTGAGCGACATTCACCTATCCTATGTGATATGTTATCAAATATGCATCCAAAACATCCATCAATACATATTTATATATCCATGACATATCATAGAAAAATAATTGATGGAAAAATAACCAAGCCATGGTTCCATCCTAGAACAAAGAAAATAAAGATTACAAAATTCCATCCAAAGCATTCTTTGGGTCTTGAATTTGTTCCGTCTTCTTGTATCCATCTTCAGGTAGCCTCTTGATTTATTTCTCATTCCAAGAATCATTTCAAATTTAAATTCCAAAAAAAATTTAAATTTCAAATTCAAATTTCAAATTCGAATTTCAAATTCAAATTTTAAACAATTTTAAATTTCATGTGCAATAATATGTAATTTTAAAAAATTTAAAATTTAAAATTACATATTTTTTAAACATGATTTAAAATTAAATCCCAAATTTAAAAATTAAAATTTTTCGATTTTCGACCCGTCGGCCCATAGGGCCCAACGGCCCTCACCCGCCGGGGCTGGCAGCCCATGGCTACAGGCCTGGCGCAGCCAGGCTATAGGCTACAGGCTGAGCCTACACGCCCAAGTGCTGTTATAGCCCTAGGCTGCAGGCAGCACCTACAGCCATGGGTTGCACGCCCGGGTGGGCGCTACAGCCTACGGGCTCGGCTAGCCCCTAAGGGGGCCACGGCCACCCTCGGCTGTAGCCAGAGCCTGCAACCGTGGGTGGTGCAGCCGTGGGCAGGGACTGTAGCCCCACCAAGGCTGATGGCCTATCCCGAGGGGTCCATCCTCAATTTCTATGCCATATTCCAATTTACCCATTAGGACGTCTAAAATTAATTTGAATCCTAATTAAATTGGAATTTTCCACACAATCAAAATTTCAACCTTTAAATTAAATTTAACTTTTGGGAAAAATAAATTATGGTCTTCAAACTTTAATCTCCTCTAAGAATAATTACATAAAATTTCCTAAACTATTTCCGGTGTACAAAAATTCTAATCATAATAATTCTAAGAGACAAAAAAATTAAAATCCATGAGAGAATTATGGCGATGATAAACCACTCCCATGGTTACATAAAATCCTAGATACAATACTTCTAAATTCGAAGGAACCATAACGGGCATAAAATAAGCATGCTTATAATAATTCAAAAATTTAAAATAACCACGTACTACATACATAATACATGATAACAACATAAAGGAATCCTAGAATACTACTCTCTAAATATCAAATCCATACATAAATAAAAAGACTAATTGATTATCTAATTTATGTACATGGCATAATCACGAGATGGCTCTGATACCAATTGTAGGAAAAAAATCAGTAAAAACGCGTTAGAGCAGCGTAGCGGAACAATAAAAATTTTTCAAGATCGTTAAATATCTCGTGATGCCATATACAATAAACTAACAATAATAAAACTTATACCTCTAGAGGATGCCAAACTGCAGGACGAGAATGACTGGAGGGCTTCAACCAACTAGCCTTCTCTACTATTCTCCAATTCCCAGATGGTAGAGTGTGCGGCCACTCGGCTCCTTGACTGGTAAGCTAGCACTGCTGGTCTCCTTCCGACCACCCAGATCTCTAAAGAACTTATTATCATGGTGAATTATGCAATAATAAGCTTACTTACCTGAGAGTTTGTGTTCTAAGAGAATTGGAATGGCAGGACCTCTATTTATAGACTTGCATGATCCCTTGAATTCGAATTGGATTAGGAGAAGATTTTCTCCCTTATCCACTCACAAAAATCTGAAAATTCTAGGCCAAAATTTAGGGATAATTTTTGGCCACTTTAGGGAATCTTGGAGTCCAAATTCAAACAGGATTTTAACTTGAATTTTATCTCCTCATTTATCTATAATAACCGAATTTCCCTAGTTCATAAACAAGGCTAGATTCGACAATTTTAATGTGAGGAGAATCAAAATTCAAATAAGATTTTCTAGCTTGAATTTTATCTCACCCTTATCCACTAAAAAACCAAAAATCTCCCTTAGGATTATCCTTGAATTTTCGACCACTTTTGTGAGGGGAAGAATCAAGATTCAAACAGGATTTTCTAGCTTGAATTTAATCTCACCCTTATCCACAAAAACTGAAAAATCTCCTTGGATTTTTCTACAAAATTTTCGTGCACTTTAGGGAGGAGAGAATCCAAATTCAACTGTGATTGAAACTTGAATTTTTCTTGCATCCTTATCCACTAAGAATCTGAATTCTCCTAGGAGTTATCCTCCCTAATAAACTTGGTTTTTCTAGATAGATTAGGACTTATAATTCAAGTAGGATTCAAACAAGATTTTGCTCTCTATAATCCAACCCAAATTCAAATTCTAACCCTGCAGAATTATCCACAAAGAATTCAAATTCCACTTGGACTATGATTCAAAATTTGAATTTCAAATTTCAAATTTCAAATTCAAAACTCAAATTTCAAATTTCAAATTTCAAATTTCAAAATCCACAAAAAGTTGTATTTCAAATTTTGTTCTCATGAATAATTTTCTACAACTCCAATCCAATCTCAAATAAAATCATGGCAACTTTATTTGGAGTTTGAATAATTGTGTACTCTATTATCCAAAACAAAATAAGAATTTAACTGGAGAGAATCTTGTCCACCATCCTGATCCTATGTCAACACCATTCATGCATAATCAACTAGCCAATAAGCATATACAAATCAATTTGCCAAACGTTAAGGAATTATGTGGAGCTAGTAGAGGGACCAATTGGACATATATAATCGGGCTCTCGGGATTCCATATGCTCATCATTCTGTACGGAACAACTCAATCATATGATCACTAATTTCAGAGTCACACCACTATAAACCTGAAACTGAACTTCCAATTATATACTGTATTACGAAAGCCCATGACAAGCTAATGTCCAATGACCTTGTCATGTATGCAAAACCTTCATATGATATCCATGATCAACCTTAGGTCAAAGTCCATTTAATCCTACAGATCAGGCTATATTAAAGTTCCATTATACTACCAAATAAGAAAATGATTATTCATCATATGTGAATAAGAAGTCATCTGCTCAAGGCCCTGTCCATTTTTCACATCCAGTATAATTCCTTTAAGAGGATAGCTTTAACTCCTTAGAGCTATGATTCCACTATCTGTAAACAAACCTTTCATCGTATACAAGTCTTGCACCTAACGAACCGGTCTATAAGCTTACTACCTCTGAGACGCTTTAGCCATTGGAACATCAAAGTACACAAGTCATATACATGAGATAGTTCATTTACTCAGGATTAAGGTTATTGCATAATGAATATCAAAAGCATATTGATCCACTCATAGCAGACTACGTAGATCAATCATGCTTTAGTCCTGGTCTAATAGGTCACCACCAAGCAATATATCTATGTCTCTACTTGGAAGTCTATGTTCCGAACAGTCAAGACAAACTGTCCCCACCATAGCTTTAGACAACATAATAGTCTTAACATGAGTTAGATACTCGATCTAACCCCATAGACTACAGACCTTAGTTTAGACTGCTTACTTTAGAACATTGTCTTCTCGCATACAAAAGTCCATTGCATGCAACATTCTAATAGTTTTAACACAAGCAGTCAGTGAGCCATATTTGTTTACATTTACTTTAACATGTAACTAGAATAAGGAAAAATAACAATGTAATGAATAACCTCTATATTATAATTTTATTATCCAGTTCAAAATAAATACATAAAAATATCTCTAATGCTTAGGGCATTTCCTAACACTATCACGGTCATACTACCTTAGCATAGGTTGTTGAACTCATCTTGTTGCACTGCTAGTGCCTCGTCGTTGAAGTATATCTCCTTGAACTCATCAATGAATTATATCCAGCTTATTTCATTGACATTCCTCCTAATAGCTATCGTCTTCCACCACTGGCGTGCCCCCTTCCATAGGACAAAGGATGCACACATCACCTTTTCTTTGTCGGGTAATCCCATAAAGTCCAAGATTACTTGGATATCTGTCAGCCAATCATCGGCCTCTATGGGATTTGTAATCCCTTCGAACTCTGGTGCTTTCATGCGCCAGAATCTCTTATACAAGTTGCCTCCCTTAGGGGTTGGCGAAAGAACATTGGCTGCTGTGTGAGCAGCTGTTGCTGAGGGTGCTGGTACCACCTGGGCTGGAGGAGCCACTTGCTCTCTGGGAGTTTCTGAGGCTACTAAAGCCTCCTGGACTAGCACCTCTACTGTTTGTGGTGCCTAGGGTTGTTGGTCCAATCGTTCCCTAAGCTGGTTAAGTTCCTGTTGTTGGTTCTACATCATTTCTCACATGGCTGGGAGTTGCACCATTAATTCATCCTCTTGAGATGCTTGGTTTGTTTGTGTATGTGTTTGAACCATATTGTCCTTTGGAACCCTCATCCTTTGGTAAGGCTCTACTGACGTAACCTCTATTGGTGCAGCCACGGTTACACATTATAACTTACATTAACTTTCATACTAATACTGCAAAATAAAAACTAACTTACTTGGACAGATGAGGTAAGCATGCGGCGATGTGAGGTAGGGTGGCAGGATACCGCTCTGGTACCAACTGTGACAACCCGTGCCCTGAGTGTGATGCCCTGTGCCCTTCGTGGCCCGGACCGTCACTAAAAACTTGCTTTCTTTTCTTATACTTTCTTGCACTTGATACTTAACTAGATATCATAAATTTAGGGATTTTTTTTAACATGTACACATTTACTGTGTACGTACGTATACTGATTACTATTCAAATACTATTTAACCATTACTATTCAAAATACTGATACTCAAATTTGTGAAAGATAAACTCGCGGTGTCTCCATACCCTTGCCCTTACATCTGCCTCCGCTGCCACCATCGCCCATTGGGGTTTAAGTCGTAGGATGCTTACCTATAGCATGAACACACTACGTGAGCTTTATGCCCAGTAAATACAACATGTTTACCGTAAAACATGTTTAAATATAGTACATACTTAAAAACATATAAGCAGTCATATATCACATATACCACTTTAACATATCACATATCACATACCATATCAATGATTATAAAACTTCACATATCATATGCACCACAGAAACATCGTGTACTGAGTGGATCTAGAAGCATGGTGAACTATAACTAATGCATGATCCGGTTATGTTCATTTATGCTTCATTATTTTCCTTTCATTTTCTTGTCTATTTAGGGCCTATGTGTCAGTACCATATGTGCATAGACCATCAGTAATGCCCGTGTTTAAAAGCCAAAGAGGCATCAACGGATGCTCAACTTTCTGCTTTAACTTACTTTAAAACCCTTTCAACTGAAAGAGCCGGTACGACACGCCTATACATTTCCATCTTGTTTTTCTTTTTTAGCCACATGCTTTTCTAAGCTATCCCTAATCCTACGTGGTAGGGATGTATGGCGTCTAACTTGCTCTTTCATTAATCTACTCGATTGTGAAACGATATGCTCTTAAATATGCGGCGCGACATCGTGTGCATGGCATATGTATTTTTAATATACTAAAAAACATTATTTAACATCATTTTATTCATGTCATAGGCAGAGTTGTACTTACCTAAATTTGCCAGCAAAATGTGTACGCACGCCTTTAATGATTTATAGGTGACCACCTGTCAAAAATAACGTTCCTTATCAGCATCTCCGTAGAGTCACTACTATTGTAAGTGACTATTACTTGTGTTTCTATGTGGTACCGAGGCCCATCAGTACCCTATTGGCCTACCATGGGGATTTGGTGTCTAACTCGTATCGTATCTAATCAATCGTCTACTTGATAGATTAATCATCGTCCCTCACAGTGTTGTTCAAAACGCGGTCCTTGATTGGTTTACCGATCTATCAACTGATCGATTACTTCACGTGTTGGTAACTAAGTAGTCTACCGGGTTACTATGCGTACACAGGTGTAGTAATCGACCGGGTTACTTTGCTTGTTGGGGTGTGGTAGCCTACCAGGCTACACACACCGTTTCTCTTTGAAAAAAGTGTAGGTTGACTTAAAAGTTCTTGGAAAAATTATTTATTTTGGAATCGTCCCCTTATCACCTCGTTGGAAGGTGGGGACGTTTTTATAAAAACCATGTTTGTATTTTTAAAGTGTTAAAACACATTTTATTTTGGAGAGTATAAATTACATTTTTAAAGTTAAATTTTAAAGGTGGTTTTTTAAAACCATTTTGAAACTTGATCGAAACGACTTTGTTTGCGATTTTGGCAAACATGAAAGTTTTCGTTCTCGACAAGATGAACAAATTCATATTTAGCTTGGAGCCTAAATCTAACTCTAACAGCTCCTAATTCCATTAACCCGTGGGCTTGTGCCTAGTTTTTTTTTTTTTTTTGAAAAATTACCAGTTTTATGTCTCTATAAAAACGGCTCTGTTTGAGGCCTGAAACAGCCAAATTTTTAAAACATGCAATAGTCGTTTTCAAGATCTCGACGAGATCTACAACTTTCATGTTAAGCCCGAAGTCCAGTTCTGACTCTAAGGGGTCTATTTTCACTAAAACACGTGCCTATTTCTAGGTTCAGATTTTGTTCCCAGTTTGTTCCTAGTTTCAGACACCGAGTGAAAAACACTCTAAAAACCTATCTTAGGTTCGGTTTTGGCCGAGGCCTATTTGACGCAAAAATGACTATATTGAAATTTACTTTAAAGCGTGTTTTACCAAATCCCAAATTTGGACCCTAAGTGGGTCAAAATGGCCAAAATTTATGGCCTTTCCTAGGGACAGATTTATGTCCAGCCATGTTCCTACTCGTTCGTAACATCACACATACCATAGCCATTCGTAAAAATTTATAAACACAACCACAACCAGATAAACTTAAAAATGGAAACTTAAGGGCTCACAATAAATTATTACAAAACTTTTGCATAAATAAATACACATAAATGGCCTTGATCAAAACTTAAAACCAACTAACACAAAATAGGGTTTTCAGTTTACCTTTGTACTTTGAACCAGGCACGGTTTCAACTAGGGCTTGAGGAGTCAAAAATGGTCATGGGAATCCAAGAGAGTGGGGTGTGTTTTTGGTAGAAACAATACCAAAAATTTCTCTTAAAAAACAAATCAACACAAAAACTGAAAACTACAAGGATCGATTTTGAAGACTTAACCTTGGTGCCTTAGAATGACTTGGATTCGACTTCTTCTAACACAAGCTTGTGAGGTTTAATTTTTTTGGTAGGCTTTTGGGTGTGATTTGAGCTTGAAAATATGAGGGTTTGGGGACCTTAGAGTGGTCAGCTACAGCAAGGAGTGGAGGGCGAAAGTGAAGTGAGTTTTGGGTGCAAAAGTGAGAAAGTGATCTCCTTTGGTCATGCTTTCCTTTTATAGGCAAAATTGATCAAGCTTACTTAGACTTAATCCTAATTAATTGTCCACCAAATCAGCCAAATCATGGGAAAAATTGCTGATTCTCAGACCAAAATGGGTGTGGGCCGCTGCCTTAAATGGGAGAAGAATAAAGAAACATTTATTGACCATGCTTTTGAAACCCCATGAATAATCTATTCCATGTGTCATAGCTTTTGTATTTTTTTAATGGTCACCTTTTGGGCTATGTGTGCAGCTGATTACAGTTGTTTTTGCAGCTAAAGGGAATGAAATTTTAAGGCCCAAATTTGTCTGTGTTGGCTTCACAATGCAGTCTAATTTTATACTGCGGTGCTCGGTCGTTTCTCAACAGTGTTCCAATTTTCACCTGAAAATTATATTTATGAATTCGATTTTTGTACTGTAAATTTCTGGTTGTTTCATACTGTCTAAGAGCCCATTATCAATCTAAATTACTGTTCATATCCTATACTATGGTTGTGTCTATACTGTGTTGTCCTTTAACACATAAACCGAGGTGTTCCCAGGTGAAATTTCAGACACAGTCTGTTTTGACTAATTTAGACGTGCTGATTCCATTTTTATTAGTTTTACATCCAACGGAGGTCGTTTGGACCAATTTTTGGGATCTGTGTGCCTATCTCGAAAAACGTGTCAGTTGCCCGATTGATTAATTTAGACGTTCTGAGTCCAAATATATCTGTTTCGGAGTGAGTAAAGGTCGTTTTGGCTCTCATCCTAATACTACATATCTCTCAAACTAAAATTCCCGTTTTATGCCTAATCAACCGGATTGAGTCTACTAACTGTTCATATATCAGTTTTAGGTCAATTTAATGTCGTCTCTATGATGCCCCTGGATCCAACCACCCACAACTGTTATGAACCGACTCTATTGCCGGCCAAGACAGCCCGTGTGGAAAAATCCAGATCGCCATTTAAAACTCTTTTTCTCTCAGCTTTTATTTTTCATGGCCTGGATTTCGCCCATAAATTTTTTTTTCTTTTTGCATACATATTTTTTTTTATAAAAAAGCCATGCACGAAAGCCTCATAAAATATAATATTAGCTTTTAGATGTCTTTTTTTGAGTACAACATAACGTACGACATAAAATATATTTATACTGTATTTTTCAAAGACACATTCTCTTTAATTCACTAACTTTCAAAGCCCAGCGGAAGACTTATGATAGGACTAGATCCACGGTGAATTCCCTATCCCCTTGACACGTACACATCCTGCCGCCATCCATATAGTCTACTGGACAGGTTTCTTACCTGCAACATGAACAAACTGATGAGCTAACAGGCTCAGTAAGTTCAAATATACTTAATAAGAATCGCATAGATTCAAAAACATTAAAAATACAACATTCTACGAATAGTACTATTTATTCATGAATAGTACTATTCATCATAAATAGTGACTTTGACCTTTGATTGATGAATAGTAACTGTTACCCTAATAGGTTACTATTTATATTACTTTAATTGGATACTATTCACATTAGGCTAATCGATTACTATTCATATTAGCCTAACCGATTACTATTCACATTTTTCTAACGAAGTTCACTATACTTAGTGTAAGTTTCGATTATACTCAATTATGGCTTTTATCATATTATCGATTACTCTCTCTCTATTTGCATTCTGGTGTTGAGCTCTTTATGGCAGTATCGATAAATTGTCTTGCGCGCTGACTGGGAGGGCCTAGGGAGCGACCCTAGAATTTCTTCCTTCATAGCCCTTATTATATCCTCGTAGGATCTGAAAAACCTCCATCACAACGTTGGAAGGGCGGTACACCTTAAATGGTTTTATTACCATCTTTCAATTATAATTTTGACTAAGTGACATTAATCTATTAGGAAATGCCCTAAGTATTAGAGACATTTTGTTGTATTCATTTTGAACTGGATAATAAAATTATATATAGAGGTTATTCACTACATTGCTATTTGTCCTCGTCTTATTTACATGTTAAAGTAAATGTAAGCAAATATGGCTCACTGACTGCTTGTGTTAAAACTGTTAGAACGGTGCATGCAATGGACTTTTGTATGCGAGAAGACAATGTTCTAAAGTTAGCGGTCTAAACTATGGTCTGTAGTCTATGGGGTTAGACCGAGCATCTAACTCATGTTAAGACTATTATGTTGTCTAAAGCCTTGGAGGGGACGGTTTGTCTTGACTGTCTGGAGCTGGACTCCCAAGTAGAGACATAGATATATTACTTGGTGGTGACATATTAGACTGGGACTAAAGCATGATTGATCTACGTAGTCTGCTATGAGTGGATCAATCTGCTTTTGACGTTCATTGTGCAATAACCTTAATCCTGAGTAAATGAATTACTTCATGTATATGACTTGTGTTCTTTGATGTTCCAATGGCTAAAGCGTCTCAGAGGTAGTAAGCTTATAGACCGGTTCATTGGGTGCATGACTTGTATACGATGAAGGGTTTGTTTGCAGATATCGGAATCATAGCTCTAAGGAGTTAAAGGTATCCTCTTAAAGGCATTATACTGAATGTGAAAATGGACAAGGCCTTGGGTCATCTGCTGGGCTGATGAATTCTTATTCACATATGGTGAATAATCATTTTCTTAATTCGGTAGTATAATGGAACTTTAAGATAGCCTGATCAGTAGGATTAAATGGACTTTGACCTAAGGCTGATCATGGATATCATATGAGGGTTTTGCATATATGACAAGGTCATTGGATAGTAGCCCGTCACAGGCTTACGTAATACGGTATATAATTGGGAATTCAGTTTCAGGTTTATAGTGGTGCAACTTTGAAACTAGTGATCATATGATTGAGTTGTTCGGTAAAGAATGATGATCATATAGATTTACGTGAGCCCGATTATATATGTCCAATCAGTCCCTCTACTAGCTCCACATAATTCCTTAACGTTTGGCAAATTGATTTGAGTACGCTATTGGCTAGTTTATTATGCATGGATGGTGATGACACAAGATTAGGATGGTAGATAAGATTCTCTCCAGTTGGATTCAGATTTTGTTTTGGATAATAGAGTACACAATTATTCGAACTCTAAATAAAGTTGCCATGATTTTATTTGAGATTGGATTGGAGTTGTAGAAAATTATCCATGAGAACAAGAATTTGAAACACAATCGTTTTGTGGAATTTGAAATTTGAATTTTGAAATTTGAAATTTGAAATTTGAATTTGAAATTCGAATTTGAAATTTGAATTTGAAATTCAAATTTGAAATTCGAATTTGAAATTCGAATTTGGAATTTGAATTTTTAAATTTGAAATTTGAAATTTGAAATTTGAAATTTGAATTTGAAATTCGAATTTGAAATTTGAAATTCAAATTTTGAATCACAGTCCTAGTAGGATTCGAATTTGTTGTGGAAAATCCACAAGGTTTGAAATTCGAATTTGAGTTGGATTTGGAGAGGATAATCTTGTTAGAATCCTACTTGAATTTTGAATCCAAATCCCAATAAACTATGGACGAAATTTTGAGGATAATCCTCAATGGAATTTTGGTTTTTGTGGATAAGATTGAAGGGAAAAATTCAAGTTTCAATCCCAGTTGAATTTGGATTCTCTCCTCCCTGAAAAGTGGCAGAAATTTTGGAGATAATCTCCTAAGAAAATTCGGTTATTTTGGAAAAGGTTGAGATAGGATTCAAGCTTGAAAATCCTAGTGGAATTTTTGATTCTCCCTTATCCATAATGGCCGAATTTGTGGAGAAGATTTTCTCCTAGGAAATTTCGGATTTTTTGGTTGAAAAAGGGAGATAAAATTCTAGTTAAAATCTTGTTTAGATTTGGATTGGATTTATCCTAAGAAAACCGAATTTTATTGTTGGATTTTCCCATGGAAAAATTCAAATTTTTTGGTTATGGATAAGGGAGAATATCTTTTCCTAGTCCAATTCAAATTCAGAGAATCACCTCATGCAGGTCTATAAATAGAGGTCCTGCCACTCTAGTTCTCTCAGACTACAGACTCTCAGGTGAGCAGGCTTATTGTTACACAGCTCATCGTGACAATAAAGTTCTTTAGAGATCTGGGTGGTCGGAAGAAGACTAGCAGTGCTAGCATACCGATCGAGGTTCAGAGTGCCCACATACTCAGCCATTCGGGAATTGGAGAATAGTAGAGAAGGCTAGTTGGTTGAAGCCTCCGGTCATTCTCCTCCTGCAAGATTGGCGTCCTTGAGGTATGAGTTTTAATTGTTGTTGGTTTATTGTATATGGCATCATGAGATATTTAACGATCTAAAAATTTTTATTGTTCCGCTGCGCCACTCTGATACGTTTTACCGATTTATTATCCTACATAATCGTCACCTCAAGGTCACTAACCCCATCGCCCGTAGGCCTTATTCTCTTCCTTTTATTATGTGGGACCTGTTATATTAACTAATCCCCAAATGTCCATAGGACTTGATGTCTAATGTACAACTAGTACATAACAAATAATACAGTATTTCATGTTGCAGACATGAAAATGCTTGAACTTAACAATACTACGATAATGTCCACTTCTGGAACTCCTCCGCAGTTTTATCTCTAATTTGGGTTCTTACAGACATAATATTGTCTATTAATATCCTTTATTAATTATCACTTTAAATATATTTATTTTGTGATAAATTTTAAAAAACATTTCAATTCTTTATGTGGTATACGGTCTTCAACACGCCCGTGTTCCCGACCGTGTACCCCTCGATTTTATTTTACACGGCCGTGTTTCACTGTACGCACCCGTGTACTAATTAAACTCTAGATTTTTAACTCTAAAATCTCTATTTTGGGTCCTATAATTTTATTTAAGTTATTCTAGATCCTTTACGATCCTTTTCGAGCCTTTCGAAAAATTTTTGGTCAAAATGACCATTTTGCCCCTGACGGGTCTCGGGATCGTAACTATTCTGTCTTATCATTTTTCTTGAATTTTCTAAGCCCAAATATCTTAAAATAATATTCTCTAGGCTTCTGTATCATTTTACAGCTTAATTTGTTACAAAATTTCAATTATCTATTTTCCCGGCCCTTGGTTACTATTCATCTGTCACCTAGGGTTGTTTCTCGTTTTTCTAGCGTTTCGGAGCCTCAAATGGGCATTTCACTACTCCTGAAACGTTTTTCATCTCATCCTCGACCCCTCGTCCCCGAGGGGCTTGGGTTTCCTATCCCGATCTAATCTTTCCTACTCGTTTCCTAAAATACCCCTAACATGAAATTTTTTCCCATTTTAGGCATTTTAGTCTTTAAGGGTTGGTTTACTATTCCTCTTGGGTTGGTTTTCCATTTTCAATCCTAACCCACCGAGGGGTTCTCGATTTCCTTTTCAATCTAATATTTTTACCCTTTGTTTCTAGAAATGCCCTTATGTCGTTTTAGAAATTTCAACAGCATTTCCGCTTGTATTTTTAGGTTTCCCCGGCGTTAGGTACGGCTTAGAACCTTTGTACCTACCACGTACTATACCAAAGGCTTATTTTGTACAAAGTTACTAAACTTTGTATAAAAATTTTCCACATTAGCCAGTATTAAAATTTCAATATACATCATCAAATTCTTTCCAAACCTAGCCTCGGTTTATCATGTGAATTATCACCAAATGTTTTGCATCACCTTAAGCAATTATCACATATTATTCTTAGGTTTTTCAATGTACATATCCACATCAAAACCTCACAAAATTTTCATTCCAACCCTAGTTTTAGCCACGAAATTTTATGCTGAAGCACCCTAGAAAATTTGTTTTCTTTCCTCGGGTTTCATCAACATTACTCATCATTGTTCAACACTAAGAATTTTCCATTTCCTAGTGTTTACTATCAACAGATTTTAGCATGAAAAATACATTAAAATTTCTTGTTTCTAGATTCTAATTTATGCTTAATTCACATGCCACTAAATGATCATAAACACTAACTCAAATCACCAAATTTCCAAATCATTTTCCACACCAAAACTTCGACGGATTTCATGGAAACCAAGAATTTTATGGAAACCAAGCATAAATTTTTGCTTGTTTCTTAAACCTAATTCATGCTTCAAATTCTAAAACATCAAATCGATCAACAATCAACATCAAAACAGCAAGTTTCTTACTATTTTTCCCCATCAATAGCCATGGATTTTTTTTGAAAAATTTCAACAAGAAAGCTTTAAAATTGTGGCTTACCTCTTCCAATTGATCACTTGATGTCTAAGCTTGAATTGAAGTCAAATTTTGGTGTGAAATTTTGACAAATTTTGGCTTAAATGTGTGAGGACCGCCCCGATCATGTACTTTAAATTTCAATTTAACGAGAAATTGATGAATAATTTGATGCATTTTAGTGTAATTTTTATAGTACACGATCAGGTACACGGCCGTGTAAGTGGCCGTGTACCACACAGACTGCGTACGTATGTGTAACCGTGCAAGTATACATGGCCATGTAGTAGAACACGATCAGGTACATGGCCGTGTACCACTCGGGTTGAAACGTGTGATAAGCCGTGTAACTAAACATGGCCATGTACTGAGACACGGTCAAGAACACAGCCGTGTAAGAGGCCGTGTACCCCTCAGGTTAATGAACGTGTAAAAGGTCATCTTTTGAAACATGGTCGTGTTGAAAAACTTCAACTAGTACACACCCGTGTCCGGTGTATACATGCCCGTGTTACCTTATACACGCCCATGTTAAAGGCAGTGTTGAAGGCCGTGTAATGAGCAGAAAGCCGTTACACAGACCCTCAAATTTGTATGAAACCTGATTACTATGCCATGAGTAATTAAGTTGGAAAATATAGTATATTTTCTAATTGAATAGACTAAACAGCTACGGTACTGTTTAAGTATTATTCATGTAGTGAAGGGGCGACCGACAGCGAACCCGGTCCACTCTATTATGTGTATAAATGAATGAGACATGCAGTGTCGAGAAACTGGTTCGGATGACTATTTCTTGACACTAGACTGGTAAATAGATCACCAAAACGCTCGAACCGAACATCTGAGCACAATAGCGAGAGATAGCCCTATCAAGGGTATGATATCGAGAAAATGGTCCAGATGACCTCTTCTCAACTAGAGACTGACAAAATCAGAGTCGGAGCACTCAGACTAGTCAGTTAAGTAGAAAACAGTGGATAATGAATAGTGAGAGGTATGCAGTATTAGGATGAGGGTCAAGACGACCTTTACTCACCTTGAAACTGATATATTTGGGCTCAGAACGCCCAAATTAGTCAATCGGGCACCTGACACATTTTTCGAGATGGGGTCACACAGATCTTGAAAACTGATCTAGATGACCTCCGATGGACGTAAAATTGATAAAAATGAAATCAGCACATCCAAATTAGTCAAGAGAGACTGTGTCTGAAATTTCACCCAGAAACGCCTCAGTTTGCATACGAAAGGACAACACAGTGTAGACATAACCACAGTATAGGATGTGAACAGTAATTTAGACTGATAGTGAGCTCTTAGACAGTAGAAATCAAACAAGATTTTACAATACAAAAATCAGATTCAAAAAACTAATTTTTTGGTGAAAATTGGAACACTGCCGAGAAAGGACCAAACACCGCTGTATAAAATTAGACTGCGTTGACAAGCCAACATAGATAAAATTAGCCTTAATTTTCCATGCCCCTTAGCTGCAAAAGTAGCTACAATCTGCAGCAAACACAGCCCAAAAGGTGGCATTAAAATAATCTTCCTAGCCATGACATATTGGAATTTTATATTCAAGGGTTCCTAAAAAATAGTCAACAACCATTATTTATTCTTTCCTCCTCCCAATGAGCAACCCCATGCCCATTTCTTTAGAAAATTGGCAGCGTATTTGTCCCAAGATTTGGCTAATTTGGTAGACAATTAAGTAGGATTAAGCTTAAGTGAGTTGGATCAATTTTGCCTATAAAAGGCACCCTTGACATAAGGCATGCACTTTTGTTTCCACACACCTAAAACCACAAGCCCTTTTTCCTTCTTCTTTTCCTTGCTACTGCCGAATCTTCTAAGCCCCCAAAGCCAACATTTTGCAAGCCAAAACCTTGACCAAAACTCATAAAAAAAACTGACCTCTTCCAAGCTTGAGCAAAGGGAGACTGAGCCAAGTTTTTCAGGTGCACCAAGGGTGCAAAACCGATTTTTCCTTGTGTTTTGATTCTTCATTTTGAGTTGTTGTTTGAATGATCTTTTTTGGTAACTTGGTTAGCATAAAACCAACCTCAAGCCCTTGAGTTTCCACAGCATTTTGACCCCCCAAGCCTAGCCAAAAGTGTGGTTGAGTCCAAAGCACCAAAGGTAAAAAACCGAAACCCTTTTCTCATGGTGATTGGTTGAAAAATTTAGTTTTTAATCTAAGGGTTTTATGTGTATTTGTTTATGCACAAGGTCATATTAAGTTATTTGAGCCCTTAGCTTTCATTTCTTAAAGTCATTATGGTTATGGTTGTGTTTACTTTAAGCTGCATATGGTTTATGGATGTGAATGCATAGATGTGTATTATGGTGGCTGGACACAAATTTGTCCTTAGAAAACAACCACGGATTTTGGCCATTTTGACCCACTTAGGTTCTGAATCTAGGATTAGGTAACACATGGTGTTTAAGGAAATTTCGATACGGTCATTTTTGTGTCAAATAGGCCTCAGCGAAAAACGACCCTAAGATAGGTTTTTAGGGTACTTTTCACTCGGTGTCCAAAACTGGGAGCAAAAATCTGAGTGTTGAACAAGTCTCAGGTTTTGCTAGAAATGACCTACTTAGAATCCTAACCAGTTCTTGGACACAACACGAAAGTTGTAGATCTCGTTGAGACCTTGAGAATGACGCATGAGAGTAAAAAATTTGGCTGTCTCGGGCCTCAAACTGAACTGTTTTTATAGAGACGTAAAACTGGGATTTTTACAAAAAACTAGACACTAAGCCCACGGGTTTAATGAAATTAGGAGCCATTAGAGTTAGATTTAGGCTCAAAGATGAACACAAGATTTGTTCATCTTGTCAAGGACGAAAACTTTCATGTTCGACAAAATTTCAAACAAAGTCGTTTAGACTAAGTTTCAAAATTGTTTTCAAAAGTGGTTCAAAAACCACCTTTAAAATGCAAGCTTTAAAAATATAATTTATACACTTCAAAATAAAAATGTGTTTTTAACACTTTAAAATATGAACAAGGTTTTCATAAAAACGTCACCCACCTTCCAAAGGGGTGGTAAGGGGACGATTCCAAAATAAAGAATTTTTCCAAGATTTTTACAAGCCAACCCAAACTTTTTTCAAAGTAAAATAGTGTGTGTAGCCCGGTAGGCTACCACACCAAACAAGCCTTAGTAGCCCAGTGGGCTACTAACCCCAAACAAGCCATAGTGGCCTGGTGGGCCATTATACCAAACAAGCCTTAGTAGCACAGTAGGCTACCATACCCCAACAAGTGAAGTAACCCGGTCGGTTACTACACTAAGCTCACGTATAGTAACTCGATAGACTACCTAGTTACCAACACGCGAGTTAACCGGCCAGTTGATTGAGTGGTAAACCAGTCAAGGACCGCGTTTTTTAACAAGACAGTAAGGAATGATGATTAATCTCTCAAGTAGACGATTGATCGAACACGATACGAGTTAGACACCAAATCCCCATAATAGGCCAAAAGGGTACCGACGGGTCTCGGTACCCCATAGAAACGTAAGTTATATTCACTAACGTTAATAGTGACTCAACGAGAGTATTAATAAGGAACGTTATTGATGACAGGTGGTAACCTGTGAATTGATAAAGGTGTCATTTCAAGTTGCTTGCAAATAAGTGAGTATAACTCCGCCTATGGCATGAACGAAAATGATTTTAAATGATATTTTATAGTATGTTAAATTATGTATGCCATGTACACGATGTTGCACCTTATGTTTAAGAGCATGCAGTTTCACAATCAAGTAGATTGATGAAAAAGCAAGTTAGATGCCATCCGTCCCTACCATGTAGGATTTGGGACAGCTTAGAGAAGCATATGGCTAGAAAAGATAAACAAGACGGAAAGTAGTAAGCATGTCGTACCAGCCCTTTCACATGAAGGGGTTTAAAGTTAAAGTAGAAAGTTGAGCATCCGTTGATGACTCTCCAGCTATTCTACCACGGGTGTTATCGATGGTCTGTGCACGCACGGTACTGACACATGGGCCCTAAATAGACAAGAAAAGAGAAGAGAAGTTTGAAGCATAAATGAACCTAACCGGATCATGCATTAGTTATAGTTCACCATGCTTCTAGATGCATTCAGTACACGATGTTTCTGTGATGCACATGTTACGTGAAGTTTTATGATCATTGATATGATACGTGATACATGATATGTGATATGTGATATGTTAAAGTGGTATATGTGATACATGACTGCTTATATGTTTTTAAGTATGTACTATGTCTTGACGTGTTTTGTGGTAAACATGTTGTACTTACTAGGTGTAAAACTCACATAGTATGTTCATGCTATAGGTAAGCATCCTACGGCTTAAATCCCAATGGGCGATGGTAGCGGTGGAGGCGGACGTGAGGGCAAGGTTATGGAGACACTGCGAGTTTATCTTCCGCAAAATTTGAGTATCAGTATTTTAAATAGTAGTGGTTAAATAGTACTTTGAATAGTAATTGTCAGACAGTATGTTTGAATATTAATCGTTAAATGGTATTTTTAAATAGTAACCGTAAACTGTATTTTTGAATAGTAATCGTTAAATGGTATTTTTGAATAGTAATCGTAAACCGTATTTTTAAATAGTAACCGTTAAATAGTATTTTTGAATAGTAATCGGTATACATACGTATACAGTAAATACGTACAAGTAAAAAAAAAAACCCTAATTTTATGATATCTAGTTAAGTATAAAGTATAAGAAAAGCAAGTTCAGTAATAGTTTTTAAGTGACGGTCCGGTCCCCTGAGGGCACGAGGTGTGATAGTTGGTATCAGAGTGGTTTCCTGCCACCCTACCTCACATCGTCATACGCCTGCCTCATCTGTCCAAGTAAGTTAGCTTTCATTTTTAAAATATTAGTATATAAGTTGACGTTTAAGTTATAGTAGGAGGATGGCTGCACCAGTTGACCCTCAATAAGTGCAAGAAGACCGAGAAGTGAGCGTACGAACTCCCTTATTGGATTCATCATATGGAGACAATCTTCGAAGGGTGCCATATTCCACCCCGCCTGCTGGTGGTAATGGCCAGTAGCCGACTACGAGGACCAGTAATGACATGGTAGAACAATCGATGCAGGATCAGGGGTCCAGCGATGCAGTGAGATGAGTTCTGCCAAGATCTTCGCAACTCTGATGATCTAGCTAAGGATGCAGACATCTGGGATGATATGTATGAGAGGAGATATTAGGTCTTCTCTGACATTTGGGACATTTACGAAGGAGAGACCATGGTACACTATTGTCAACGACTTTTGGACGCCATGTTGCCGAGCATTCTCTTAGACAAGCCATTTGCAGAGGTAACCGACTTGCTTTGGAGAGGGATTCCATGGTACGTAAGGGACCTAGTCCACTACCCTCCACCACATGAGAACCTGAGGTGCCTGGTCCGAGACATAGTGGACGCTGAGTGAGTGGCACTCAACCTTGATCAGCAAACACCGCACCTCAGTTGGCCGATGAAGAGCTCGCGACCGCACCATAGCCAACAGTACCTGAAGATAATGGAGACCTGATGGAGGACCCCGAACCAGCCCCTCTATCTCCCGGACACCAGATGGATGAAGACAGTGATGAGACTATCCCTGATGCCCAACCTAATGACGAGGAGGAGGAGATCCCTAATCACATCAGTGACGATGAGGAAGTAGAAATGTATGAGCCCCAAGTCATCATCGCCAGTGATGATGAAGTTGATTTTGCTTGGGAAGATGAGGATGAAGACCCCGAGGAGTTTCCCCTGAGTGACAGCTAGAATGAGGAAATGTCCGACGCAGAGTCAGGATTGTCCTCCGCGTAGTAGTAACCCTTTTCACGGAAAATTTTGTTATGCATTTATGTAGAGGGAAACAGTAGCTTTCCCCAGCTGACTCAACTTAAGGTACTTAATGGGATCGTATTTTGGGAAGTGTGTGTCACTCCCACCAAATTTAAAATATATATGTGTTTTATGAGATGTTTTATGGGAAGTACTATCATTTGCCCTGGGGGCCTAAATATGATTTCTCTACGAGTACGATCAAGTATGGTAAAGAGTACAGGACGGTTCGTGGCACTCAGATGATGTCCCAATACGACATGATAGTTGTATTGAACATCATAAGAATAAGAGAAGAAAGGAAAGATATAGTATGTATATATCTATGATGCTTAAAATGAAGTTGTTTACTAAGAAGGAAAATGTTATGTAAATACGAATCTCAAGTATAAAATTTGAGAAGCTTATGTTCTCTTTTTTCGTTATGTGATAGGATTACATAGGTGACAATGGCAAGAACAAGAGCCCAAACAAACCAAGCTACACGAGACGATGAACTATTGGCACGTCTCGCAACGATGCAGGAGATAATGGTAAATCAACAACGGGAGCTTAACCAGCTCAGAGAACAGATGAACCGACAATAACAAGCACCACAACCTGTGGAGATACCAGTCCAATCTACACCAACAGCCCCCGACGCTCCCAGAGAGCAAGCGGTCCCACCAGCCCAAGTAATGCCAGCACCACCAGCTGTGGCTGCTCTTGCAGTAGCCAATGTTATTGTACCAGCTGATAGGGAAGGTGACTTATATGAGCGGTTTAGGTGCATGAAGGTGCCTGAATTCGAAGGGACTACGAACCCTATTAAAGCCGATGATTGGCTAACTGATGTTCAGGTCATCCTAGACCTCGTGGGACTGACCGAAGGAGAGAAAGTCATATGCGTATCCCTAGCTCTACGGAAAGGAGCATGCTAGTGGTGGAAGGCCGTGGCTATCAGAAGGAACATCAACAAAATGAACTGGGCAGACTTCATTGTCGATTCACGGAAATGTACTTCAACGACGAAGCTTTAGCAGTCTAGCAAGATGAATTTAACAACTTATGCCAAGGAAGCATGACAGTCATAGAGGCCATAAGAAAATTTGAACAGCTAGCCCGACTTTGCCCCCACCTAGTTCCGACTGAGAAGGAAAAGGTCAGGAGGATGCTGAAAATGTTCTGGACGGATATAGCTGTCCAAGTCTACAACGGCAGTCATGGACCAACAACCATGGCCGAATGTGTCAGTAGAGCCATCTAGGTTGAGTATTGGCGAGCCCAAGATAAAGAGAGGAGGGCACAAATCTTCAAGGCAAGGAGAGAGGAGAAGAACCAATCGAAACCGAACAAGGGCATACAGTACTCTGAATTTCAGTACAGAGGGCAGAGTACAGGACATAACTAACACAACCGGCCATCCAACAACAACAATAAGAGGAAAGGGAATCCAAGCAATCAGGGCCATCAAAGGAACTTTCCTCAGAAGAAAAATAACCGAGGAGGAAATGAAAATCAACACCCGCCTTTTCCAAAATGCGGAAGGAACCATCTGGGAGAATGCGGCTAGGGCACCAGCGGTTATTACATATGTGGCAAGGAAGGCCACTTCACTAAACACTGCCGCTCGAACCCATAAAATCAGCAAGGCCAAGCCCACCCTACTAGCGGATAGTTGCATGCCGCCCAGGGAAGGATCGAAGGCCCAGCGATCAGCTAAGGTAGATTGGAAGCTCCAGAGCCGTAGGGGAGGATTTATGCCTTTACTCGCGAGGATGTAGAGGCTGGAACCTCGTCCGTGGTGACAGATCAGCTTTCTGTCATCAACTTTACTACACTAGTTTTGTTTAATTCCGGTGCTATGCATTCTTTTGCATCATCAGAATTTGCTAGGAGGTTAGGCAAGAACTTAGATAAGATGAACCAGGCTTTTTGAATTGCCCTTCCCTTTGGGGAAGTTTTGTTGTCTAGCTATAGGGTACGTCACGTACCAATAGTTATCAACAGGCATGAGTTGAGCGCAGACCTAATCGTTATCGAGATATGCGACTACGACGTGATTATAGGAATGGATTTCCTCACCAAGTACCACGCAGTTATAGACTATCAGAGACGGGAGGTGACCTTCCACCCAAGTGGACACGAAAGATTTGTCTATAAGGGCTTATCATCGAAGCGACCAAAGACGATGATATCGACAATGAAGGCTCACCAGCTACTATCTAGTGGATGTACCAGTTTTCTCGCACACATAATGGATACAACCCAGGAAGCGGAAACTAGACCGGACAACGTACCAGTAGTAAAGGAGTTCACGGAAGTATTCTCTGAAGATCTTCTAGGACTTCCGTCAGAGCGAGAGATATCGTTCGAAATTAAACTGTTAACAGGATAGGCACCCATATCCAAGGCCCCCTATAGAATGGCCTTGACAGAATTGAAGGAGCTTCAAACTTAGTTAAAAGAGCTGATGGACAAAGGTTTCATTCAATAAAGCTACTCATTGTAGGGAGCACCAGTCTTATTTGTGAAGAAGAAAGATGGAACATTGCGAATGTACATAGATTACCAGGAACTGAACAAGATCATGATCAAGAACAAGTATCCATTGCCATGGATTAATGATGTGTTCGACTAGCTGCGATGTGCTACCGTATTTTCCAAGATGGACCTACGTTCCGGGTACCACCAATTGCAGATTCGAGATGCAGACATCCCCAAGACTGCATTCCGAACAAGATATGGACATTACGAGTTCCTTGTTATTTCATTCGGGCTGACAAACGCACCTGCTACTTTCATGGATCTAATGAACTAAGTATTCAAGGAGTTCCTGGACAAGTTTGTCATTGTGTTTATTGATGACATACTTGTATATTCTAAGATGAAGGAAGAGCATGTGGAGCATTTGAGAGCCGTCCTACTCAAGCTTAAGGAGCATCAGCAGTATGCCAAATTCTCTAAGTGTGAATTTTGGCTGGAAAAGGTTCATTTTCTTGGTCACGTGGTCTCCCACGAGGGAGTGTCCGTGGACCCAGCAAAGGTGGAAGCAGTTAGTAATTGGCCGACTCCAAAAAATGTAACAAAAATCCACAGCTTCTTAGGTTTAGCGGGGTACTACCGACACTTTGTGGAAGGATTCTCGAAGCTAGCCGCACTACTCACGACGCTAACCAAGAAGGAAAGGAAGTACGAGTTGTCCGACAAGTGCTAAAAGAGCTTCCAGGAGTTAAAAAGTCGACTCACGAGCACACCAATCCTGACCTTACCAGATGCTGAACAAGGAAATTTTGTGATTTACAACGACACGTCCAATACTGGACTGGGAGCTGTGTTAATGCAAGGTGGTAAGGTAGTCACATACGCCTCACGACAACTCAAAAACCATGAAAAGAACTACCTAACGCATGACTTAGAGCTTGCAGCGGTGGTTTTTGCACTCAAAATATGGAGGCATTACCTATATGGCGTCAAATGCGAGATCTACACGGACCACCAGAGCCTCAAATACATTTTCACGCAGGAGGAGCTTAATATAAGGCAACGAAGATGGCTGAAGTTGGCGAAGGATTACTACTGCGAAATCCTATACCACCTAAGGAAAGCCAATAAGCTTATACGAAAGAGACTGGATACAGCGCATAGCCACCAGAAGAGTTATGTAGATAGACGACGAAGACCTCTCAAATTTCAAGAAGGAGACTCAGTTTTCCTCAAAGTGGCACCCATGAAAGGGGTGATGCGCTTTGGGAAGAAAGAGAAGCTCAGTCCTAGATATATAGGACCATTCGAGATCCTTGAAAGGGTCGGGAAGGTACCCTACCGATTAGTGCTTCCCCTTAAACTAGCTTCCGTACACAATGTTTTCCACGTCTCGATGTTGAAAAAGTATGTGCCGGATAGTTCCCACATACTGAGCTAAGAGCCAGTCGAAGTACATGCAGATCTAACCTATGAAGAGAGACTAGTATAGATTCTAGCCAGGGAAAATAAGGTTCTTAGGAATAAAGTGATTCCGCTTGTTAAAGTATTATGGCGGAACCATAACCTCAAAGAAGCTACATGGGAACGGGAAGAGGATATGAAAAGAGACTTCCCAGATTTATTCTAAATTTGGAGGACGAAAATTTTTGTAAGAGGGGCAGATTGTAAGGACCGCCCCGATCATGTACTTTAATTTTCAATTTAATGAGAAATTGAAGAATAATTTGATGCATTTTAGTATAATTTTATAGTGCACGGTCAGGTACACGACTGTGCAAGTGGCCTTGTACCACCCAGACTGTGTACGTGTATGTAGTCGTGTAAGTATACATGGTCATGTAGCAGAACACGGTCAGGTACATGACCATGTAAGAGGCCATGTATCGCTCGGGTTGAGAACGTGTGAGAAGCCGTGTACTGAGACATGGTCAAGAACACAGCAGTGTAAGAGGCCGTGTACCCCTCGGGTTAATGAACGTGTAAAAGGTCGTGTTTTGAAACATGGTCATGTTGAAAAACTTCAGCTAGTACACGCCTATGTCTGGTGTATACACGCCCATGTTACCTTATACACGCCTGTTTTAAAGGCCATGTAATAAGCAGAAAGCCATTACACAGACCCTCAAATTTGTATGAAACCTAATTACTATGCCATAAGTAATTAAGTTGGAAAATATCATAAATTTTCCCATTGAATAGACTAAATAGCTACGGTACTGTTTAAGTATTATTCATGCAGTGAAGAGGCGACCGACAGCGAACCCGGTCCACCCTATTATGTGTATAAATGAATGAGACATGCAGTGTCGAGAAACTGGTTCAGACGACTATTTCTTGACACTAGACTGGTAAATAGATCACCAGAACGCTCAAATCGAACATCTGAGCACAATAGCGAGAGATAGCCCTAGCAAGGGTACGATATTGAGAAAATGGTCCAGATGACCTCTTCTCGACTAGAGACTGACAAAATCAGAGTCGGAGCACTCAGACCAGTCAGTTAAGTAGAAAATAGTGGATAATGAATAGTGAGAGGTACGCAGTATTAGGATGAGGGTCAAGACGACCTTTACTCGCCTCGAAACTGATATATTTGGGCTCAGAATGCCCAAATTAGTTAATCGGGTACCTGACACGTTTTTCGAGATGGGGTCACATAGATCATGAAAACTGGTCTAGATGACCTCCAATTGGCATAAAACTGATAAAAATGAAATTAGCACATCCAAATTATTCAAGAGAGACTGTGTCTAAAATTTCACCCGGGAACGCCTCAGTTTACGTGTGAAAGGACAACACAGTGTAGACAAAACCACAGTATAGGATGTGAACAGTAATTTAGACTGATAATGGGCTCTTAGATAGAAGAAAACAACCAATAATTTACAGTACAAAAATCAGATTCAGAAAACCAATTTTCAGATGAAAATTGGAACACTGCCGAGAAAGGACCGAACACCGCAGTATAAAATTAGACTGCGATGAGAAGACAACACAGATAAAATTGGCCTTAAATTTCCATGCCCCTTAGCTGCAAAAGCAGCTGCAATCTACAACACACATAGCCTAAAAGGTAGCATTAAAATAATCTTCCTAGCCATGGCACATTGGAATATAACATTCAAGGGTTTCTAAAAAGTAGTCAACAACTATTGTTTATTCTTTCCTCCTTCCAATGAGCAGCCCCATGCCCATTTCTTCAGAAAATTGGCAGCATATTTGTCCCAAGATTTGGCTAAATTGGTAGACAATTAAGTAGGATCAAGCTTAAGTGAGTTGGATTAATTTTGCCTATAAAAGACAACCTTGACATAAGGCTTGGACTTTTGTTTCCACACACCTAAAACCACAAGCCCTTTTTCCTTCTTCTTTCCTTGCTGCTGCCGAATCTTCTCAGCCCCAAAAGCCAACATTTTGCAAGCCAAAACCTTGACCAAAACTCACAAAAAAAAAAACCGACCTCTTCCAAGCTTGAGCAAGGGGAGATCGAACCAAGCTTTTCGAGGGCACTAAGGGTGCAAAACCGATTTTTCCTTGTGTCTTGATTCTTCGTTTTGAGTTGTTGTTTGAATAATTTTTTTTGGTAACTTGGCTAGCATAAAACCAACCTTAAGCCCTTGAGTTTCCATGGCATTTTGACCCCCAAGCCCAGCCAAAAGTGTGCTTGAGTCCAAAGCACCAAAGGTAAAAACCCAAAACCCTTCTCATGGTGATTGGTTGAAAAATTTAGTTTTCAATCTAAGGGTTTTATGTCTATTTGTTTATGCACAAGGTTGTATTAAGTTATTTGAGCCCTTAGCTTTCATTTCTTAAAGTCATTATGGTTGTGGTTGTATTTAGTTAAAGTTGCATATGGTTTATGGATGTGAATGCATGGATGTGTATTATGGTGGCTGGACACAAATCTATCCTTAGAAAACAGCCACGAATTTTGGCCAATTCGACCCACTTAGGGTCCGAATCTAGGATTTGGTAAAAGACAATGTTTTAAGAAATTCGATACGGTCGTTTTTGTGTCAAATAGGCCTCGGCCAAAAATGTTCCTAAGATAGGTTTTTAGGGTGCTTTTAACTCGGTGTCCAAAACTAGGACAAAACTGGGAGCAAAAATCTGAGTGTTGAAACAGTCTCAGGTTTTGCTAGAAATGACCCACTTAGAGTCCAAATTGGTTCTCAGACTTAACATGAAAGTTGTAGATCTCGTCGAGACCTTGGGAATAACCCATGAGAGTCAAAAATTTGGCTATCTCAGGCCTCAAACCGAACCGTTTTTACAGAGATGTAAAACTGGAATTTTTACAAAAAAAATGGGCACCAAGCCCACGGGTTTAATGAAATTAGGAGCCATTAAAGTTAGATTTAGGCTCCGAGATGAACACAAGATTTGTTTATCTTGTCGAGGATGAAAAATTTCATGTCCGACAAAATTTCAAACAAAGTCAGTTAGACCAAGTTTCAAAATTGTTTTCAAAAGTGGTTCAAAAACCACCTTTAAAATGCAAGCTTTAAAAATGTGATTTATACACTTCAAAATAAAAATGTGTTTTTAACACTTTAAGATATGACTAAGGTTTTTATAAAAACGTCCCTCACCTTCCAACGGGGTGATAAGGGGGCGGTTTCAAAATAAGGAATTTTTCCAAGATTTTAATAAGCCAACCCAATCTTTTTTCAAAGTAAAATAGTGTGTGTAGCCCGGTAGGCTACCACACCAAACAAGCCTTAGTAGCCCAGTGGGCTACTAAGCCCCAAACAAGTCATAGTGGCCCGGTGGGCCATTATACCAAACAAGCCTTAGTAGCCCAATAGGCTACCATACCCCAACAAGCAAAGTAACCCAGTCGGTTACTACACGAAGCTCACATATAGTAACTCGATGGACTACCTCGTTACCAACACGCGAGTTAACATGTCAGTTGACTGAGCGGTAAACCAGTCAAGGGCCGCGTTTTTTAACAACACAGGGAGGAAGGATGATCAATCTGTCAAGTAGACGATTGATCGAACATGATGCGAGTTAGACACCAAATCTCCGTATTAGGCCAAAAGGGTACCGACGGGTCTCAGTACCCCATAAAAACGCAAGTTATAGTCACTAACGTTAATAGTGACTCAACGAGAGTATTAATAAGGAATGTTATTGATGACAGGTGGTAACCTGTGAATTGATAAAGGCGTGATTTCAAGTTTCTTGCAAATAAGTAAGTACAACTCTACCTATGGCATGAACGAAAATGATTTTAAATGATATTTTACAGTATGTTAAATTATGTATGCCATACACACGATGTTACACCTCATGTTTAAGAGCATGTAGTTTCACAATCAAGTAGATTGATGAAAAAGTAAGTTAGATGCCATATGTCCCTACCAGGTAGGATTTGGGACAGCTTAGAGAAGCATATGGCTAGAAAAGATAAACAAGACGGAAAGTAGTAAGCGTGTTGTACCGGCCCTTTCACATGAAGGGGTTTTAAGTTAAAGCAGAAAGTTGAGCATCTGTTGATGGCTCTCCAGCTATTCTACCACGGGCGTTACCGATGGTCTGTGCATGCACGGTACTGACACGTGGGCCCTAAATAGAAAAGAAAAGAAAAGAGAAGTTTGAAGCATAAATGAACCTAATCGGATCATGCATTAGTTATAGTTCACCATGCTTCTAAATGCATTCTGTACATGATGTTTCTGTGATGCACATGTTATGTGAATTTTTATGATCATTGATATGATACGTGATATATGATATGTGATATGTTAATGTGGTATATGTGATACATTACTGCTTATATATTTTTAAGTATGTACTATGTTTTAACGTGTTTTGCGGTAAACATGTTGTACTTACTGGGCGTAAAGCTCACGTAGTATGTTCATGTTGTAGGTAAGCGTCCTACGGCTTAAATCCCAATGGGCGATGGTGGCGGTGGAGGCGGATGTGAGGGCAATGTTATGGAGACACCACGAGTTTATCTTCCGTAAAATTTGAGTATCAGTATTTTGAATAGTAATGGTTAAATAGTACTTTGAATAGTAATTGTCAGACATTATGTTTGAATAGTAACCGTTAAATGGTATTTTGAATAGTAATCGTAAACCGTATTTTTGAATAGTAATCGTTAAATGGTATTTTTGAATAGTAATCGTAAATTGTATTTTTGAATAGTAATCATTAAATAGTATTTTTGGATAGTAATCGGTATACGTACGTATACAGTAAATACGTACAAGTAAAAAAAAAACTCTAATGTTATGATATCTAGTTAAGTATAAAGTATAAGAAAAGCAAGTTCAGTAATAGTTTTTAAGTGACGGTCCAGGCCACTGAGGACACGGGGGGTCACAAAATTGGGGGGGGGGGGTGGGAACCCACGGATTTTGGCTGGTAGAGAATGACAAGAGTTTGGCCAAATTTTTCTTTTTTATTGAATGAATTTTGAAGCCTATTTATAGGCAAAAGCTAAGGACCTTGGTGCAATTTTTTTTTCCAACAATTTGCTAATTATTCAAGGACTAAAATGCAATATTTTTGGGCCAAAAATAAAATTTTTAGTTTTTCCCTTTCCAAGTGGATAAATGGCATTTTTTCAAAATTCTTAAAATTTTTTTCTCATGTTATTTTGGCAAGATCATGGCCATTGATCAAAAAGGAAATTAATCCTAGCCTTACACCTTTGCACATTACTTTCCAAACCTAAAAAAAATAAATAAATACATATATGACATCATAATGGTAATGCCATCCTATTATATTAAGGGATAATTCCCTAATTAATAGTGGTCAAATATTGACCGAAATTCAAACCAAACGGAACTCTACCGAAATCATGTAAGAGGATTCCAGGTGCCTCCGGTGTAATCAGCTTGTTTTATTTTGCTTCCGTTTGATCAAAATTCTCTACCGTAAATTCTATCTTTTTAGTGCATTTCGATGTACTCTATGGTTTTTGGCTCCGTTTCCGAACCGTCTCACCCGATTCTGTTCGGTAAGATTTTCCATCCTCGAACTCACTCACTTTAACACTACCAGAATATTTTTATAGTATTCTCAACAGTATTAAAACACAACTTTTTCATATTTTATTCATTAAAATTGATATATATATAATTTTAACCTACTCCAAGAATCTAAAATTCCCGGTTATCACAGTCTTGGCCAATAACTTGACACTGTGATTCTCACTATTTACTATTCACTGTCTTTCACTTAACTGACCAATCTGAGTGCTCTGACTCCAATTTTGTCAGTCTTTAGGTGAGAGGAGGTCATCCACGTCATTTTCTCGATACTATACCCTTGCTAGGGTTTTCTCTCACTATCGTGCTCAGATGTTCGGGCCGAGCATTTTGGTGATCTGTTCACTAGTCTTGTGTCAAGAAATGGTCATCCAGACCAATTTCCTGACACTGCGTGTCTCATACATACATATACATAATAGGGTAGACCGGGTTCACTGTCGATCACCTCTTTTATTGCATGAATAGTACTTAAACAGTACTATATCTGTTTAATCTATTCAACTGGAAAATATACTGTATTTTTTCAACTTAATTACTCATTACATAGTAATTAGGTTTCATGCATTTTGAGGGTTTGTGTAATGGCTTTCTTCCCATTACACGGCTTTCAACATGGCCTATAACACGGGCATGTATAAGGCAACATAGGCATGTATACACCGGACACGGGCGTGTGCTAGTAGAAGTTCTTCAACAAGGCCCTATTTCAAAACACGACCTTTTACATGTTCATTAAACTTGGTGGTACACGACCTTGTTCTTGACCGTGTCTCTGTACATGGCCATGTTCAGTTACACGGCTTCTCACATGTTCACAACCCGAGTGGTACACGGCTTCTTACACGGCCGTGTACTTGACTGTGGTCTACTACACGACCATGTCTACTTACACAGTTACACACATGTACACAGTCTGATTGGTACACAACCACTTACACAGCCATATACAGGACCGTGTACTTTAAAAATTGCACTAAAATGCATCAAATCATCCCTCAATTTCACATTAAATGAAAATCAAGTTGCAGGAATGGGGTGGTCCTTATAATCTATCCCCTTTACAAAATTTTTATCCTCAAAAATTAGAATAAGTCCAGGAAGTCTCTTTTCATATCCTCTTCCCGTTCCCATATGGCTTCTTCTATATTGTGATTCTACCACAATACTTTTACCAACGGAATAACCTTATTCCTGAGGACCTTATTTCCCTTGCTAAAATCTGCATGGGTTTCTCCTCGTACGTCAGGTCGGCGTGGACTTCAACAGGTTCCTGACTCAGAATGTGGGAACTGTCCGGCACGTACTTCTTCAGCATCAAGATGTGGAAAACATTGTGTATGGAAGCTAGTTCAGGAAGAAGCGTTAGTCGATAGGCTACCTTCTCTACTTTCTCGATAATCTCTAAGGGTCCTATGTACCTGGGACTCAGCTTCCCTTTCTTCCCAAAGCGTGCCACCCCTTTCATGGGTGCCACCTTGAGGAAAAATGAATCTCCTTCTTGAAATTCGAGAGGCCTTCATCGTTTATCCACATAACTCTTCGGCGACTATGTGTTGTATTCAACTTCTCTCTTATAAGCTTCATGTCTGCTGTGGTATCCTTGATGAAGTCGGTGCTGGTGAGTTATTTTTCTTCGATTTCATGCTAGTGAACCAGAGATTGGCATCTTCTTCCGTAAAGTGCCTCATATGAGGCCATCCTAATCGAGGAATTATAACTATTATTGTACGAGAACTCTATCAAAGAAAGCTTCTGATCCTAATTCCCCTTGAAGTCTAAGACACACACTCTCAACATATCTTCTAAAGTCTGAATAGTTCTCTCAGACTGGCCGTTAGTCTGACAATGGAAGGCGGTGCTAGACTTCAATTTAGTTCCTATTATAGCTTGAACGCTCTGCCAAAACCTTGAAGTGAAGCGTCCATCACGATCTGAGATAATCGATTTGGGTACTCCGTGCAGTCTTACTATTTGAGTGATGTACATTTCTACTAACCTCTCTACCGAGTAGCTTAACTTTATGGCTAAAAATTGAGCTGATTTCGTTAGTCGATCCACAATTACCCAGATGGCATCGTTCCCGCTTGAGGTCCTGGGCAATCTGACCATGAAATCCATGGTAATTTGCTCCCATTTCCACTTTGGTAGCTCAATCTTCTACAGTTCTCCTGCCAGTCGCTAATGCCCTGCTTTAATTTTCTGGTAGGTGAGACACTTTGCTACGAACTCAGCAACATCATTCTTCATGTTTGGCCACCAAAAATTCCCTTTTAGGTCTTGGTACATCTTATTTGCTCTTGATTGTACCGAGTATGGCATGTCATGAGCCTCTGATAGGATCTGCTTCCTGAGTTCCTCATCCTTTGGAACACATACTCCATCTCCGAAATAGAGTATGCCATCTTTAGAGACTTGGAACTTTGAATTCTGGTCCTCCATTGCCTTCCTTTTGACCTTGTCTAGGGATGAATCAAGGTCTTGGCCAATCTTGATTTCTTCTAGGAGTGTTGACTAGAGGGTCATTTCGGACAACCTCCCTGTTAACATCTCAATCTTGCTGCATTGTAGCTCATCTTGTAGTGCTCTTGGCAAGGTATGGTGTGGCAGCACGCCCCTTGTGGAGATCATACAATACTATTACAGTTGAGCTTTATCGCTAACTGCGATAGATTGTACTCTCATGGGTCGCCGGCTTATCTCTCTCCTCTTTTTAAATCATGACGTTTTTGGGAAAATTTTTTTTTCTTTAAACATCATATGAAATCTTTTTCCACTATTTACTTTGTTGATAAGTACAAAGTAATATAAATAATACAGTACTTTTTTAAAATATATATATAATTACAAAAGAACTGTTTCTCTTTTTTTTTTTTCTTCACTTTAACGCTCAGCGGCAAGACTCTGGCAGTACCATATCCCTCGCCCAGTTATCCCATTTGACACGCGCCATCCCGTCCGCATCCAGTCAAATAAGCTACTGAGCTGATCGCTTACCTGCAACATTAGCAAAAATGGTGAGCTACAGGCTCAGTAAGTTCAAACATGCAAGAAATAAAATTTCTATGAATAGTACTATTCATCGTGAATAGTATCGTTGACTACTATTCATATGTGAATAGTAACTTTGACCACTATTCATACGTGAATAGTAAGTTTGACCACAACACTGTCTCACACTAGTACATCTACCGCGATGTTAGTGCTCTCACTAAACTGTCTTATGCTCAATTATGGCACAGTTTCAGTTTTAGGTCATTATCTTTCATTACGTTCTGGTTTTGAGCTCAAGTTGGCAGTACCATTTAAGTGTGCATGACTGGGAGCGGTACATTAGTGCTGACCTCCACAGCCTTAATCTCATAGCCCCGAAGGCAAAATTTTATATGACTGGGAGCGGTACATCAGTGCTGACCACCACAGCCTTAGTCTCATAGCCCCGAAGGCAAAAATAGTACCTCCCTGTACGGAAGGCTGGTACGCCAGAAAGTGGTTTCATTACCGACTTTTTACACTTCTAACCCGGTGACTTCACATTGCCCCGTGGTTAGGAATGGTTCACATTTTAATTTTAGGTGAGTGAGTTTTATTAACCTCGCTCTAGTGCCCGAAGCACAATTAACCATGTGTCCCATTCTTATAGTGCCCGTAGCACATTTCGTCTCTCTCTCTATTCTATCATAGTGCCCATAGCACATATGTACCTAACTTATAGTTAGTACATTAAAGTTAGCACAATCTTGCTATATGTTGCAGACAGGTAAATGTCTGAACTTACCTTATCAGACTGTTCCCTTTCTCTCTCTTGGATCTTGAATCGCCTTCCTTGTAGGCCGATTTTGGGATCCTACAGACAAAACTATGTCTGTTAATTTCTTTCCCATTTATAGCTTTTATTTTTCATTAAAAAGCTTAAATAAAACCTATTTATAACTTTTTAGGTTTTATTTATTATTTTCACCATTTTCCCTAACTTTTGTAAAATTACGATTTTACCCCAATATTTTGGCAAAATTACAGTTTTGCCCCTGACGGAATTTTATCGATCCAGACTGCATTTTTGGCTCTCAGGAACTTTTCTGACTCTTTTCTAATCATTACCGGGTTCGTATCTATTTTATTTCCACTTTTTGTTTTCCCGGCCATCGGGAAGCACTATTCCGACCCTCACGTCGGTTTAGCGATTTTCTATCGTTTCGGAGTCTCAAATGGACGTTTCACTAGTATTTAAAACGTTCATCTAAACTTTCCCGACCTAGGTCTCCGAGGCTCGGGTTTTCCGTTCCCGACTCGGACCTTTATTTCATTTCCAAAAATGCCCCCCCCCCCTCGGGGTCGGTTTTTCAATCTCACACGCGTTTTTCATTTTTAAAGGGACGGGTTACTATTCACGACCCACACCTTAAATTTTCTTTATTCACTTTTCCGTTAGAGGACTCGGGTTTCCGTCCCGGCCCTAACTTTTAATTTAAATTCCTATTTTACCCCGAATGCCGTTTTTGAAATTTCGGCAGCATTTCGGCGTAATTTTAAGGCTTCCGGCGTTAGGTATGCCTCGAACCGAATGTACCTGCCACGTACTATACCACAAGCCTATTTTATGTAAAAGTTTTCCAAACTTTTACATAAAAGCCCACAAATTTCAAATTTCACATTATCACCCACATTACAAAATTTTTTCACATTTTTACCCTTAATTTGGTTTCGGTTTTCACAACCAAACCGAACCAAATTTTGTCAAACTTTCACCACATTTTAGGCCATTCAATATCATGTTTTTAACACATTTTCAAGCCCATTTTCTTGGCATTTTCAACCAAATTCTTGGGTTTTTTAAACACCTAAAACCCACGGCCATTGAATTGAAAACATGCACACATTTTTGCTTTCATTCTTTCAATCACAATTCCATCATTTGCATATTAAAATGCATAATTCCAATCAACCAAATACCACATAAAACCAAGCAAAATTTTCTTCCAAACCCATTGTAAACTCACGGCCACTTTATAAAATGCATAC
This sequence comes from Antiaris toxicaria, assembly GCA_035233585.1. Lineage (NCBI taxonomy): Eukaryota > Viridiplantae > Streptophyta > Magnoliopsida > Rosales > Moraceae > Antiaris > Antiaris toxicaria. Next base: position 59,667,601 of record CP141154.1, on the reverse strand, counting down.
CAAGAAATTTTTTTCAAACTTTTCACAATGAATTCATGCTTTATTCTTCACAAAATTAAACTTAGAAAGCATATTACCAATTAACCAAAACTTTTTCTCATTGGTTACCTAAGGTAACCCACGGATTTTCCCTTGAAAAACCAACAAAATTTCGGTTTTTCTTTACACAATTTGCATGGTTTTCTTACTTATTTCATCCTTAACAAAACCCAACATCAATTCAATGGAAAACAACCAAAAATTTTCCATCTTTCTATCACTATTCACCCACGGATTTTGTGAAGAAAAACCATGAAAATTTCAAGTGCAAGGGAAGTTACCTTGGTCTAATGCTTCCTTTGTCTTCAATAAACACTTTGCCACTCTTTTTTGTGAAGAAATTTGAAGATATTGCTTGGTTCTCCTTGGTCCCTCACGTAGACACCATGGAAGAAAGAAATTTTTCTTTGGTTTTTTACGTGAAAATGGACTTCGGCCTTTATGTCCCAAAATGTTGCCGACTTAACCATGCAAGAAAGCCAATTAATTTGGCTCTAAACCAATCAAAATTTGACATCTTTCCATGCCATTTCTTTCCCCATTTTTAAAAAATTAAAAATGGTAATTTTTGGCCAAATCTTGGCCTTTAGATCAAAAGCTAAATGAATCATGGCCTTTCATTCCACCAACCACCATTTTCTTTCATTTATTAATCTAGATTTATGATGTCATAATTACAAAAGTGAAAGTTGACTTTGACTTTCACTATTCACATTAATTCGACTACTTTTTGACCGATGCCGGTTCGAGCCGAAATTTTCCTGAAATCGTCCCGGCGTGTTCCTGAGGTCTCCTGTGCAGTCGGATCAATTTAATCTGCTTCCGTTTGATCAAAATCAATCCCGGAAGTTTACCGTCTTTTATTGCTCCGGTTAGGGTTTTTAATGCCGGTTTTGCACCGTTTCACCCGTTTCAACTCAGTGAATTTTTCCAACGCTGAATTCTTACTCGTCAGTATTGTTAGAACATTTTCACATATTCTAATCAATATAAATACATTTATTTCACTCTTTAAATAGTACAAATTGTTATATACATACAATTGTACATTTTTCATCCGAGAACTGCCTGTATTTCCCAGTTGTCACATTCACCCCTCCTTATAAAATTTTCGTCCTCGAAAATTAGAACAAATGGGGGTATAATTTCCTTATCTCGTCTTCTCGTTCCCACGTAGCTTCTTCAATATTGTGATTTTTCCACAAAATCTTCATTAGTGGGATCACCTTATTCCTCAGTACTTTCTCTTCACGAGCTAGTACTTGAATAGGCTGTTCCTCATATGTCAAATCCTCGTGGATTTGAATAGGCTCATGCTTCAATACATGGGACGGATCTGGTATATATTTTCTCAGCATCGACACATGAAATACATTATGCACTGCCGACAATTCTGGGGGTAGCGCTAATCTATAAGCGACCTTTCCAATGCGTTCGATAATTTCATAGGGCCCAATATATCTTGGACTCAGTTTCCCCTTCTTACCGAACCGCATAATCCCCTTCATAGGCGATACCTTGAGAAACACGAAGTCTCCTTCGTCAAACTCCAAGGATCTCCGCCTTTTATCCGCGTAGCTCTTTTGTCGGCTTTGCGCAATTTTCATTTGACGCTGATTTCTAGCAACTGCATCGGAAGTCTCTTTTATGAAGTCCGTCTTATGCAACTGCTTTTCTCGCAAATCGTACCAATGTAATGGTGATCTGCACTTCCGTCCATACAAAGCCTCGTAAGGTGCCATGCCTATTGAAGCTTGGTAACTATTATTGTACGAGAATTCAATCAATGGTAACTTCTCGTTCCAATTTCCCGCAAAATCCATAACACAAGCTCGAAGCATGTCCTCTAACGTCTGAATTGTCCGCTCTGACTGACCGTCTGTTTGCGGATGAAAAGCCGTACTGAGTCTCAATTCAGTACCCATGGCCTCTTGCACACACTTCCAGAAATTCGAAGTGAACCGTGCATCTCGATCTGATACAATGGATTATGGTACTCCATGTAATCTGACGACATGAGTTATATATAGCTGAGCAAACTTTTCCAGTGAAAAAGTCATCTTGACAGCGATGAACCGTGCCGTCTTGGTCAGTCTGTCCACAATAACCCAAATGGCGTCATAACCTTCTCGGGTTTTTGGGAGTCCCACTACAAAATCCATCGTAATGTGTTCCCATTTCCATTCAGGAATCTCCAGTGGTTCCAATCTTCCTGCTGGATGTTTATGTTCCGCTTTAATTTTCTGATAGGTCATGCATCTGCTCACGAATTTCGCTATATCGTTCTTCATCCCTTTCCACCAGAACTGTAACTTTAAGTCCTGATACATCTTGCTCGCTCCGGGGTGAACCGAATAGGGTGTCTCATGAGCTTCTGACATGATCCGTCTTCTAAGTTCCTCATCAGCTGGAACATTTATCCTTCCTTAATAAAGGATTATTCCATCCTTGGAAATTCCTTCTTGAGCACTTGCCATCATTGGATCTCGCCTTTGAGCTTTCTTTATTTCCTCAAATAGCGATGATTCCACTTGGAGTGCAGCTAATCTTCCAGATATCAACTCCAAGTTCAAAGAATTTATCTCTTGCTGTAATGGCTTCGGAAGCCTGTTTATTAGTAGCTGGTGCGATATGGTAGACTTTCTACTTAAAGCATCCGCTACACGGTTGGCTTTCCCTGGATGGTATAGGATTTCACAATCGTAATCCTTCACCAGTTCCAACCATCGTCTCTGCCGCATATTGAGCTCTTTTTGCGTGAAGAAATACTTCAAGCTTTGGTGATCAGTGAAAATCTGACATTGAGCTCCATAGAGATAGTGTCGCCAAATTTTAAGTACGAACACTACTGCAGCAAGTTCAAGGTCATGCGTAGGGTAATTCCTTTCATGCTCCTTTAACTGACGGGAAGCATAGGCAATCACCTTGCCATTTTGCATTAGGACTGCTCCCAATCCTATTTTCGATGCATCACTGTAGATCACGAACTTCTCCCCTTCAGTGGGAAGCGTAAGGATTGGTGCGCTTGTCAGTCGCCTCTTTAACTCCTGGAAGCTTCTTTCGCATTCCATAGTCCACTCGTACTTCCTTTCCTTACGTGTAAGAGCAGTAAGAGGTGCAGCTAGTCGCGCAAATCCCTCTACAAATCGCCGATAATAACCAGCCAATCCCAAGAAACTGCGTATTTCTGTCACACTCTTGAGTGCAGGCCACTGGTTAATTGCCTCTACCTTTGTCGGATCTACAGCAATACCTTCCTGGGATACAACATGTCCAAGGAAATGTACTCTGTCCAGCCAAAATTCACATTTTGAGAATTTGGCATACAGTTGATGCTTCCGTATCGTATTCAGCACGATCCTCAGATGCTTCTTGTGCTCCTCATGAGTCTTCGAGTATATAAGAATGTCATCAATGAATACAATGACAAACTTATCCAGATACTCTTTAAAAATTTTGTTCATTAAGTCCATGAACACTGCCGGCGCATTTGTTAATCCAAATGGCATCACAAGAAACTCGTAGTGACCATAACGAGTCCTAAACGCCGTCTTAGGAATATCACTTTCTTTAATTCTCAACTGGTGATATCCTGATCGTAAGTCAATCTTGGAAAATACCGCTGCGCCTTTTAACTGGTCGAATAGGTCATCAATTCTAGGTAACGGATACCTATTTTTGATCGTAACCTTATTCAACTCCCGGTAATTAATGCACAGTCGGAATGTTCCATCCTTTTTCTTGACGAATAACACAGGTGCACCCCATGGAGAAAAACTCGGCCTGATGAATCCTTTATCCAAAAGCTTCTTTAATTGTACCTGCAGCTCCTTTAATTCCACTGGAGCCATGCGGTATGGTGCTTTGGAAATAGGTGCTGTTCCAGGCATCAACTCAATTTCGAACGAGATTTCTCTCTCTGGAGGTATCCCTGGTAACTCTTCTGGAAATACGTCAAGAAACTCATTAACCACAGGAACATCTTCAGGTTGAAGCTTCTGTTCCTCTGCAGTATCCACCACATATGCCAGATATCCCATGCAACCACTGGCTATCAGCTTGCTTGCTTTCAGCGAACTGATGATCATCTTCCCGGGTTTTCGAGAAGTATCAACATACTCGAAACTCTTTTCCTCCTCGGGTTGGAAGACTATCTTTCGATTTCGGCAGTCGATCGTAGCTTGGTATTTCCCTAGGAAATCCATGCCTAAAATCACATCGTAATCCGTGATCTCCATTACGATCAACTCAGCATATAGTTCCCTATTTGCCACATATACTGGTACATAGGGTAACCAGTAACTGGACAACAATACTTCCCCAGAGGGTAAAGCTGTCTTAAATACCCTTCCCATATTATCCTTAGGAAGTCCTATCTTGTCAGCAAATGCATAGGAAACAAATGAATGCGTAGCACCGGAATCGAATAGTACAGAGGCTACATGACTAGCGACAGGAAGCTGACTTGTCACCACGTTTGATGTTCCTGCCTCTGCGTCTTCCTTGCTGTAGGCCATCACACGAGCATCAGCACGTTGCATACGCTCCTGGCATTGCGGCCTCACTGGTGACTATTCCACTCTGGCTTGAAGGGAATGAGCTTGTGGGCGTGTCTGGTGCGGTTGGGAAGTGCCTTGTCCACCCTGCCTATTTGGACAGTTCCTGGCGTAATGGCCTTCCTTTCCACATTCGTAGCAAACAAGTGGTCCAAATCTGCATTGCCCAGAATGTCTTTTCCCGCATGTAGGGCAGTTTTGCACATTAGACTCTGCATTACCAGCTGTTCTCCGCTGCTGGTTTCGATTATTGCCCTGGCGATTCCCAGAAAAATTCCCTTTTCTCTTATTTTGCTGGGATCCTTGGTTGTTGCCCTGGCTTGGTTTCGCATTCTGACTAGGCTTGCTCGATTGACCAACTTGCGTAGACTTTGCCAAAGCCCTCTCCTTCTTCTTTGCCTCCCAGTGTTTCTCTCTTTCCTCTTTCTGTCGAGCTACATGGAACTCAGCTCTAATGGCCCGACTCACACAGTCTGCTACAGAAGTAGGTGGTACTAGTCCAGTGTCTACTAACGCAGCAATTTCCGGCCTGAACATCCCTATCATTTTCTGTATTTTCTCCCTCTCAGTAGGGACTACGTAGGGACATAGACGGGATAACTGGTCGAACTTTCGGCAGACTTCGCTTACCGACATGTTCCCTTGTGTCAGCTCTGAGAATTCTTTTTGTTGTTGTCTCAGAGATGCAGGGTCGTAATATTTCTGGTTAAATTCTTCCAGAAATTCCGCCCAACTCATGGTAGACACGTCTCTCCTCATTCGTACGGTGTCCCACCAAAACCGAGCATCTTTTCTCAGCACAAAAGACGCACATGCAACCTTCTCCCGGTCGGTTAGGTTCATGAACTCCATGATCACTTGTAATGACGACAACCAGTCTTTAGCCTCTAAGGGATTTGTAGACCCTTCAAATTCTGGCGGCCTCATGCGCCTGAATCTTTCATAGAGGGGTTCCAAATTCAATACTGGTTGTGGTTCAGGAGCTCTCTCATGCACTGCAGCTGGAGGAATAACTGGATCTACCTCGGCTTCCTGTTCTACTTGGGTACCCTCAGAGCCTTGTCTCTGTTCTAGCTCCTCTACCCGTCGCCTCAGATTCGCATTTTCTTGTATCTGAGCTTCCAACAAAGCTTGTATCTGATCCAGTCTTTCCATAATATCAGGACGTCGCTCTCGTCCCTCTGGTCGATTTATCAAATCCACCATCTTGGCTATTGTCCTATTATGGCACAATAATTCACCGTTAGCTTTTCCATAACCGCATTCATAAAATTATATCAATTTACGAAATTTAGGATACTGTAAAGCCACATCAGCGTACAACATATAATCATTTTGGTATTTCATTCATAGCAAAACATTTATATGTCATACATAGACTTCACCAGTCATATATACATCGGCCGTTTATACAAAATGGCCACAAGTCTATACAAAAGAGCTTTTCTCTCTAAGCTACTTATGTACATGTACACATCTACTGGTCACTCGTTCCCTACATCTGGGACTAGAGGATATTCTTCTGGATCCTCATCGTCATTGGTATCATCTGAGTCGTCACCACCCCTAGGTAATGTTCCCTGTCCTGAGTCATCACCTCGTGGTCTAGACGGTCCGGCCTCATGATCATTCATCATTCTTCTCGGCCCGAATATGCGTGCAAACATCTCATCTTGACCCAGCGTCTCTCGTCGACTCTGCGTCAGATGCTCGATCAGAATCTCTCTCTCAATCGCCCTGATCGTTACCACGAACTCTTGGAGCGTCGGAGGAAACGGCTTGATCACCCTCAGTCTCAGCTCCAAGGATAAGCCTTTCCAAAACAGCTCACAGCAGTTTGCTTCCATGAGGTTAGGCAACGGACATCTTCTCCTGATGGTCTCCTCAAATCGTGCCGCATAAGACATCACTGTCTCACCAGACAGCATGACCATCCTCTCGGTCTGGAGAATGTAATCCCTGACCTCATCGAATCCAGGGTACGCAGGTGTATCAGCCTCTCGTCTCTCTAGAGGTGCTGGAGCAGATGCTGGATCCCTAGGTTGAAACTGATCAGCCAACCGCTGACAGAACTCAGCCCAACTGAATCCCAATAAAATCTCCTGGTCGCAATATTGCTTGAACACTCGAGCGTCTCCCTGAAACACACTGACAGCCAACTGGATCCACATATCTCGATCGATATCGCATATCACCATGATCCTCTCAATGACATGAAGCCAGTCCTTGGTCTCCATCGACTGTCGTCCACCGTTGAACATCGGAGGACTGCTGGCTCTAAATGCCTGTACTGCCCGTGCCGACACTCTCACCCCAATATGTTGGCGTCCACCAACAACTGGAATGTCCACTACTACCGATGGATGAACTATCGGTCGCGGCTGTACTACGTCTACTGGCACTGGTACTGGTACTGATACCGGCACTGGTACCGGAGGTCTCTCGAGTACCGGGGGTCTGACTACCGGCCTTTGGGAAATGGGTGGCCTCACAATAGGTCTCGTCCATACCCGTAATACCCCTCTCGGTCGTGGTAGCGGTGGTCTCACATATGGAGGTCTGGTCATCGTGCTACCTATAAGATAATTATTTTCACATAAGAAAATAATTAACTGAACTTAAGTAAACTACTTACTTGGATAGCGATGCAGGATGCGCAAAGTGTCAAATCGGGATATGGTCACACTGCTCTGATATACCAACTGTAACAGCCGTTGGTATTCAAAACCAAATCAGTCGCAACCCTTGCTCTGATATACCAACTGTGGCGGCAGTTGGTATTATAAACTAAACCAATCTCAGACCTTGCTCTGATACCAACTGTTGCAGCAGTTGGTATTCAAAACTTAGCCACTCGAAAACCAGGCTCTGATACCAACTGTGGCGGCACGCCCCTTGTGGAGATCATACAATACTATTACAGTTGAGCTTTATCGCTAACTGCGATAGATTGTACTCTCATGGGTCGCCGGCTTATCTCTCTCCTCTTTTTAAATCATGACGTTTTTGGGAAAATTTTTTTTTCTTTAAACATCATATGAAATCTTTTTCCACTATTTACTTTGTTGATAAGTACAAAGTAATATAAATAATACAGTACTTTTGTAAAATATATATATAATTACAAAAGAACTGTTTCTCTTTTTTTTTTTCTTCACTTTAACGCTCAGCGGCAAGACTCTGGCAGTACCATATCCCTCGCCCAGTTATCCCATTTGACACGCGCCATCCCGTCCGCATCCAGTCAAATAAGCTACTGAGCTGGTCGCTTACCTGCAACATTAGCAAAAATGGTGAGCTACAGGCTCAGTAAGTTCAAACATGCAAGAAATAAAATTTCTATGAATAGTACTATTCATCGTGAATAGTAACTTTGACCACTATTCATACGTGAATAGTAAGTTTGACCACAACACTGTCTCACACTAGTACATCTACCGCGATGTTAGTGCTCTCACTAAACTGTCTTATGCTCAATTATGGCACAGTTTCAGTTTTAGGTCATTATCTTTCATTACGTTCTGGTTTTGAGCTCAAGTTGGCAGTACCAATTAAGTGTGCATGACCGGGAGCGGTACATTAGTGCTAACCTCCACAGCCTTAATCTCATAGCCCCAAAGGCAAAATTTTATATGACTGGGAGCGGTACATCAGTGCTGACCTTCACAGCCTTAGTCTCATAGCCCCGAAGGCAAAAATAGTACCTCCCTGTACGGAAGGCTGGTACGCCAGAAAGTGGTTTCATTACCGACTTTTTACACTTCTAACCCGGTGACTTCACATTGCCCCGTGGTTAGGAATGGTTCACATTTTAATTTTAGGTGAGTGAGTTTTATTAACCTCGCTCTAGTGCCCGAAGCACAATTAACCATGTGTCCCATTCTTATAGTGCCCGTAGCACATTTCGTCTCTCTCTCTATTCTATCATAGTGCCCATAGCACATATGTACCTAACTTATAGTTAGTACATTAAAGTTAGCACAATCTTGCTATATGTTGCAGACAGGTAAATGTCTGAACTTACCTTATCAGACTGTTCCCTTTCTCTCTCTTGGATCTTGAATCGCCTTCCTTGTAGGCCGATTTTGGGATCCTACAGACAAAACTATGTCTGTTAATTTCTTTCCCATTTATAGCTTTTATTTTTCATTAAAAAGCTTAAATAAAACCTATTTATAACTTTTTAGGTTTTATTTATTATTTTCACCATTTTCCCCAACTTTTGCAAAATTACGATTTTACCCCAATATTTTGGCAAAATTGCAGTTTTGCCCCTGACGGAATTTTATCGATCCAGACTGCATTTTTGGCTTTCAGGAACTTTTCTAACTCTTTTCGAATCATTACCGGGTTCGTTTCTATTTTATTTCCACTTTTTGTTTTCCCGGCCCTCGAGAAGCACTATTCCGACCCTCACGTCGGTTTAGCGATTTTCTATCGTTTCGGAGTCTCAAATGGACGTTTCACTAGTATTTAAAATGTTCATCTAGACTTTCCCGACCTAGGTCTCCGAGGCTCGGGTTTTCCGTTCCCGACTCGGACCTTTATTTCATTTCCAAAAATGCCCCCCCCCTCGGGGTCGGTTTTTCAATCTCACACGCATTTTTCATTTTTAAGGGGACGGGTTACTATTCACGACCCACACCTTAAATTTTCCTTATTCACTTTTCCGTTAGGGACTCGGGTTTCCGTCCCGGCCCTAACTTTTAATTTAAATTCCTATTTTACCCCGAATGCCGTTTTTGAAATTTCGGCAGCATTTCGGCGTAATTTTAAGGCTTCCGGCGTTAGGTACGCCTCGAACCGAATGTACCTGCCACGTACTATACCACAAGCCTATTTTATGTAAAAGTTTTCCAAACTTTTACATAAAAGCCCACAAATTTCAAATTTCACATTATCACCCACATTACAAAATTTTTTCACATTTTTACCCTTAATTTGGTTTCGGTTTTCACAACCAAACCGAACCAAATTTTGTCAAACTTTCACCACATTTTAGGCCATTCAATGTCATGTTTTTAACACATTTTCAAGCCCATTTTCTTGGCATTTTCAACCAAATTCTTAGGGTTTTTTAAACACCTAAAACCCGCGGCCATTGAATTGAAAACATGCACACATTTTTGCTTTCATTCTTTCAATCACAATTCCATCATTTGCATATTAAAATGCATAATTCCAATCAACCAAATACCACATAAAACCAAGCAAAATTTTCTTCCAAACCCATTGTAAACTCACGGCCACTTTATAAAATGCATACCAAGAAATTTTTTTCAAACTTTTCACAATGAATTCATGCTTTATTCTTCACAAAATTAAACTTAGAAAGCATATTACCAATTAACCACAACTTTTTCTCATTGGTTACCTAAGGTAACCCACGGATTTTCCCTTGAAAAACCAACAAAATTTCGGTTTTTCTTTACACAATTTGCATGGTTTTCTTACTTATTTCATCCTTAACAAAACCCAACATCAATTCAATGGAAAACAACCAAAAATTTTCCATCTTTCTATCACTATTCACCCACGGATTTTGTGAAGAAAAACCATGAAAATTTCAAGTGCAAGGGAAGTTACCTTGGTCTAATGCTTCCTTTGTCTTCAATAAACACTTTGCCACTCTTTTTTGTGAAGAAATTTGAAGATATTGCTTGGTTCTCCTTGGTCCCTCACGTAGACACCATGGAAGAAAGACTTAGAAATTTTTCTTTGGTTTTTTACGTGAAAATGGACTTCGGCCTTTATGTCCCAAAATGTTGCCGACTTAACCATGCAAGAAAGCCAATTAATTTGGCTCTAAACCAATCAAAATTTGACATCTTTCCATGCCATTTCTTTCCCCATTTTTAAAAAATTAAAAATGGTAATTTTTGGCCAAATCTTGGCCTTTAGATCAAAAGCTAAATGAATCATGGCCTTTCATTCCACCAACCACCATTTTCTTTCATTTATTAATCTAGATTTATGATGTCATAATTACAAAAGTGAAAGTTGACTTTGACTTTCACTATTCACATTAATTCGACTACTTTTTGACCGATGCCGGTTCGAGCCGAAATTTTCCTGAAATCGTCCCGGCGTGTTCCTGAGGTCTCCTGTGCAGTCGGATCAATTTAATCTGCTTCCGTTTGATCAAAATCAATCCCGGAATTTTACCGTCTTTTATTGCTCCGGTTAGGGTTTTTAATGCCGGTTTTGCACCGTTTCACCCGTTTCAACTCAGTGAATTTTTCCAACACTGAATTCTTACTCGTCAGTATTGTTAGAACATTTTCACATATTCTAATCAATATAAATACATTTATTTCACTCTTTAAATAGTACAAATTGTTATATACATACAATTGTACATTTTTCATCCGAGAACTGCCTGAATTTCCCGGTTGTCACATATGGATAACCATAAGCGACGAGGTATGCTTTCTACTTAGTGCATCGGCTACCTTATTGGCTTTCCCTGGATGGTAAAGGATTTCACAGTCATAATCCTTAACCAGTTCCAGCCATCTTTGTTGCCTCATATTAAGCTCCTTCTGTGTGAAAATGTATTTGAGCGTCTGGTGGTCTGTGTAGATCTCGCACTTGACTTTATAACCGTAATGCCTCTAGATCTTGAGTGCAAAACTGATTGCTATAAGCTCCATGTCATGCGTCGGGTAGTTCCTTTCGTGGTTCTTGAGCTGTTACAAAGCGTACGTGACCATTCTACCACCTTGCATTAATACAACTCCTAATCCAGTCTTGGATGCATCACTATAGATCACAAAATTCCCTTGTTCAGCATCCAGTATGGTCAAGATCGGGGCATTTGTGAGTCAGCTTTTTAGCTCTTGGAAGTTCTTTTCGCACTTGTCAGACCACTCATACTTCTTTTCCTTCTGGGTTAGCACTGTAAGTGGTGCGGCTAGCTTCGAGAATCGTTCTACAAATCATCGGTAGTATCCCGCTAGACCTAAGAAGCTACGGATTTTTGTTACATTCTTCAGAGTTGGCCATTTACTAATTGCTTCTACTTTCGCTAGGTCCATGGACACTCCCTCCTGGGAGAACATGTGACCGAGGAAGTGGACCTTCTCCAACCAAAATTCACATTTGGAGAATTTGGTGTATAGCTGATGCTCCTGAAGCTTCGATAGAACAGCTCTCAAATGCTCCTCATGCTCCTTCTTTGTCTTAGAATATACAAGTATGTCATCGATAGACACAATGACAAACTTTTCTAGGAATTCTTTGAACACTCGATTCATCAGATCCATGAAAGCTGCAGGTGCGTTCGTCAGCCTGAACGACATAACAAGGAACTCGTAATGCCTATATCTTGTTTGGAATGCTATCTTGGGTATATCTGCATCCTTGATCCATAATTGGTGGTACCCAGAACGTAGGTCACTTTTTGAGAATATTACAGCACCTCAGAGCTGGTAGAACAAATCGTCGATCCGTGGCAACGGATACTTGTTGTTGATTGTGATCTTGTTCAGCTCCCTATAGTCGATACATATCCTTAATGTCCCGTCCTTGTTCTTCATGAATAATATAGGTACTCAGCAGCTCTGTCAGATGAAGCCTTTGTCCATTAGGTCCTTCAATTGGGCTTAAAGCTCTTTTAGTTTTGTCGGGGTCATTTTATAGGGGGCCTTGGATATGGGTGCCGATTTTGGTAATAGTTTGATTTCGAATGATATCTCGTGCTTGGCAAAAGTCATGGGAGATCTTCGGGGAATACTTCCGTGAACTCCTTTACTACCAGTACGTTGTCCGTTCTGGTTTTCGCTTTTTGGGTCATATCTATGATGTGTGCGAGAAAACTGGTGCATCCAATGGATAGTAACTGGTGAGCCTTCATTGCTGATATCATTGTCTTTGGCTGCTTCAATGATAAGCCCTTGCAGACAAATTTTTTGTGTCCGCTCGGGCCGAAGGTCACCTCCCGTCTCTAACAGTCTATAATGGCGTGGTACTTGGCGAGGAAATCCATTCCTATAATCACGTCGTACTTGCACATCTTGATAATGATTAGGTCCACGCTTAGCTCATGCCTACCGATAGCTATTGGCACATGGCGTACCCAATAGCTAGACAACAAAACTTCCCTAGAGGGAAGGGCAGTTTAAAAAGTCTGATTCATTTTATCTAGGTTCTTGCCTAACCTCCTAGCAAATTTTGATGATGCAAAAGAGTGTATAGCTCTAGAATCAAATAAAACCAGTGCATTGGAGTTGGTGACAGAAAGCTAACCTATCACCACAACTGAGGTTCTGGCCTCTGTATCCTCACGAGTGAAGGCATAATTCCTCCCCTACGGCTCTGGAGCTTCTAATCTGCCTTGGTTGATCAACGAGCCTTTAATTATTCCATGGGCGGCATGCAGCTGTCCGCTAGTAGGGTAGGCTTGGCCTTGCTGATTTTGTAGGTTTGAGCGGCAGTGTTTAGTGAAGTAGTCTTCCTTGCCACATATGTAACAACCGCTGGTGCACTGGTGGCACTCTCCAGGATGATTCTTCCCACATTTTAGAAAAGGCGGGTGTTGATTGCCATTTCCCCCATGGTTATGCTTCTTTTGAGGGAAATTCCTCCACTGCCCCTGGTTGCACTAGTTCCCTCTTCTTTTGTTGTTGTTGTGGTTGGACTGCCTTTGGTGTTGGTTTCTGTGATAGCCCGCCTTACATAGGGTTAAACAATACTATTACAATCAGCTACTATCGCCAACTACAATAGACTGTAACTACTTAGCTCATCGACAACTTAGTTTTAACTTGATTTTAACTTATTTTGATACCACCTATGATGGTTGGTATCTTACTTTTAACCTACTTCATTTAACATGCTTATTTTAACTTCCTATTTGAACATGAAAATTGGGGATAAAATTTTTTACTTCTTTAACTTAAACTTGAAAACTGTATCATCGTAAAACATTTACTAAAGTAAATCTTTTACATCGCCATAACTTGATATATATAATAAAACATCATTTCAACATTCTTTTCATTATTCTTTTAAACAGCTCAGCGGAAGACTTATAGCAGTACCATAACCCTCGCCTAGTCCCTTAGCACATGCAGATCTCGTTCGTTATCTATCACTTGTCTCATCGTCATGCAGGATGATTACCTGCAACATAAACAACTTGTGAGCAATATGCTCAGTAAGTTCAAACATACGTTCATGACATATAACAATTCATACCATATAGTACAAGGTAATTCTGATACCTACTGTAGCCTCGTAATATTAAATAACATATATCGTATATTGCTTAACATTCATACTTATCCCACATAACCTTATAAACATACTTGTACATATCTGAACACACTATACATCATAATCCTACTTTCACACTTAGCATCATAAACATACTTAATGTACTTTATACGTACTTAACATCATAAACATACTTTTGTACTTATCATGCTTTAATCTCATGAGTATGCTTTCATACTTGAACCTCGTGAACTTACTGTAACGTCGTGAACATACTTAACATACTTGGCATCATGAACATGCTTTTATACTTAACATACTTGAAACATCATAGTCATACTTGTGTATACTTGAACATCGTAAAAATAGCATACTTAACGTATGCTACACATTGTAAACATAACATATATATCATACTTATTATCATGAAAATACTTTCACATTTAACATAATAAATGTACTTGTAATGCTGAAATACATAAAACATCGTAAATGTACTTAAGCATTGTAAATTATACTTACGTATACTTAAATATCCTTAACGTCATAAACATACTTTTATGCACACAAACTGTGGCGGCCCGCCCTTCGTAGAGATCATACAATACTATTACAGTTAAGCCTTATCGCTAACTGCGATAGATTGTACTCTTATGGGTCGCCAGCTAATCTATCTCTCTTTAAATCATGACGTTTTTGGGGAAATTTTTTTTTCTTTTTAAAACATCATGTAAAACATTATCCACTATTTACTTTGTTTACAAGTACAAAGTAATTTACATAATACAGTACTTTCGTAAAATATATATTTACAAAAGAACTGTTTCCTTTTTTTTTTCCTTTCTCTGTTATCGCTCAGCGGAAAGACTCTGGCAGGACCATATCCCTCGCCTCCTATCCCATTTGACACGCGCTATCTCGTCTGCCATCGAGTCATACAAAGCTACTGAGCTGGTCACTTACCTGCAACATAAGCAAAAATGGTGAGCTACAGGCTCAGTAAGTTCAAACATGCAAGAAATAAAATTTCTATGAATAGTACTAGTCATCATAAATAGTAACGTTGACTCCTATTCCTCATGAATAGTAACCTTGACCACTATTTATTTTGAATAGTAAGTTTGACCACAACACAGTATATCAATAATACATCTACTGTTAGTAAATGTCCTAAGTATTAGAGACATTTTATTGTATTCATTTTGAACTGGATAATAAAATTATATATAGAGGTTATTCATTACATTGCTATTTGTCCTCGTCTTATTTACATGTTAAAGTAAATGTAAGCAAATATGGCTCACTAACTGCTTGTGTTAAAACTGTTAGAACGTTGCATGCAATGGACTTTTGTATGCGAGAAGACAATGTTCTAAAGTTAGCGGTCTAAACTATGGTCTGTAGTCATGGGGTTAGACCGAGCATCTAACTCATGTTAAGACTATTATATTGTCTAAAGCCTCGGAGTGGACGGTTTGTCTTGACTGTCTGGAGCTGGACTCCTAAGTAGATACATAGATATGTTACTTGGTGGTGACATATTAGACCGGGACTAAAGCATGATTGATCTACGTAGTCCGCTATGAGTGGATCAATCTGCTTTTGACGTTCATTGTGCAATAACCTTAATCCTGAGTAAATGAACTACTTCATGTATATGACTTGTGTACTTTGATGTTCCAATGGCTAAAGCGTCTCAGAGGTAGTAAGCTTATACACCGGTTCGTTGGGTGCATGACTTGTATACGATGAAGGGTTTGTTTGCAGATATCGGAATCATAGCTCTAAGGAGTTAAAGGTATCCTCTTAAAGGCATTATACTGAATGTGAAAATGGACAAGGCCTTGGGTCGTCTGCTGGACGGATGACTTCTTATTCACATATGGTGAATAATCATTTTCTTAATTCGGTAGTATAATGGAACTTTAAGATAGCCTGATCAGTAGGATTAAACGGACTTTGACCTAAGGCTGATCATGGATATCATATGAGGGTTTTGCATATATGACAAGGTCATTGGATAGTAGCTTGTCACAGGCTTACGTAATACGGTATATAATTGGGAGTTCAGTTTCAGGTTTATAGTGGTGTGACTCTGAAATTAGTGATCATATGATTGAGTTGTTCGGTACAGGATGATGATCATATGGAATCACGGGAGCCTGATTATATATGTCCAATCAATCCCTCTACTAGCTCCACATAATTCCTTAACGTTTGGCAAATTGATTTGTGTATGCTATTGGCTAGTTTATTATGCATGGATGGTGATGATACTGGATTAGGATGGTAGACTAGATTCTCTCCAGTTGGATTCAGATTTTGTTTTGGATAATAGAGTACACAATTATTTGAACTCCAAATAAAGTTGCCATGATTTTATTTGAGATTGGATTGGAGTTGTAGAAAATTATCCATAAGAACAAGAATTTGAAACACAACCGTTTTGTAGATTTTGAAATTTGAAATTTGAATTTTGAATTTTGAATTTTGAAATTTGAAATTTGAAATTTGAATTTGAAATTTGAATTTGAAATTCGAATTTGAAATTTGAATTTGAAATTTGAAATTTGAAATTTGAATTTCAAATTCGAATTTGAGATTTGAAATTCAAATTTTGAATCACAGTCCAAGTAGGATTCGAATTTATTGTGGAAAATCCACAAGGTTTGAAATTCGAATTTGAGTTGGATTTAGAGAGGATAATCTTGTTAGAATCCTACTTGAATTTTGAATCCAAATCCCAACAAACTATGCACGAAATTTTGAGGATAATACTCAATGGAATTTCGGTTTTTGTGGATAAGATTCAAGGGAAAAATTCAAGTTTCAATCCCAGTTGAATTTGGATTCACTCCTCCACAAAGAATGGCCGAAATTTTGGAGATAATCTCCTAGGAAAATTCGGTTATTTTGGATAAGGTTGAGATAAGATTCAAGCTTGAAAATCCTAGTGGAATTTTTGATTCTCCCTTATCCATAATGGCCGAATTTGTGGAGAAGATTTTCTCCTAGGAAAATTTCAGATTTTTGGTTGAAAAAGGGAGATAAAATTCTAGTTAAAATATTGTTTAGATTTGGATTGGATTTATCCTAAGAAAACCGAATTTTATTGTTGGATTTTCCCATGGAAAAATTCGGATTTTTTGGTTATGGATAAGGGAAAATATCTTTTCCTAGTCCAATTCAAATTCAGAGAATCACCTCATGCAGGTCTATAAATAGAGGTCCTGCCACTCCAGTTCTCTCAGACCACAGACTCTCAGGTGAGCAGGCTTATTGTTGCACAGCTCATCGTGACAATAAAGTTCTTTAGAGATCTGGGTGGTCGGAAGAAGACTAGCAGTGCTAGCATACCGATCGAGGTTCAGAGTGCCCACACACTCAGCCGTTCGGGAATTGGAGAATAGTAGAGAAGGTTAGTTGGTTGAAGCCTCCGGTCATTCTCCTCCTGCAAGATTGGCGTCCTTGAGGTATGAGTTTTAATTGTTGTTGGTTTATTATATATGGCACCATGAGATATTTAACGATCTAAAAATTTTTATTGTTCCGCTGCACCACTCTGATACGTTTTTACCGATTTATTATCCTACAATTGGAACAAGCTTCTTTATAGGTTCCGTACCGTCAGCACCCCCCGTTTGCGTAGTTCTTTCTTTCATCTTTCTTGAATCGATATGTGGTTAGTGTGAAGTGTAGCGTACTTACCCTTATAGCCTGCCGGAACGGAACTATAAAGAGTGTGAGGGAACATTCCTCTCCCTCCCTTGCGGGACAGTTGAGCCTCATGAATAGCCTTATAAATAACAAGGCCATTGCTTGGCTGGTTTCTTAAGGTATCAGAGCCATCTCATGACTATGCCATGTACATAAATTAGACAATTACTTAGTCTTTTTATTTATGTATGGATTTGATATTTAGAGAGTGGCATTCTAGGGTTCCTTTATGTTGTTATCATGGATTATGTATAAAGTATGTGGTTATTTTAATTTTTTGAATTATTATAAGCATGCTTGTTTACACAGGTTATGGTTCCTTAGAATTTAGAAAAATTGTATCTAGGATTTTTTATGTAACCATGGGAGCAGTTTATTAACACTGTAATTTTCCCATGGATTTTAATTTTTGTCTCTTAAAATTTTTATGGTTAGAATTTTTGTACACTGGAAACGGTTTAGGAAATTTTACGTAATTATTCTTGGAGGAGATTGAAGATCGAAGGCCGTAATTTTTTTTTTCTAAAAGTTAAATTTGATTTAAAGGTTAAAATTTTCATTATGTGGAGAATTTCAATTTAATTGGGATTCAAATTAATTTTTAGAGATCCTAATTGGTAAATTGGAATATGACACGAAAATCGAGACACAACCCCTCGGGATAGGCTGACGGGCCTTGGTGGGGCTGCAGCCCCTGCCCTCGGGCAGGATGGGGCTGCGGCAGCCCCTGTGCAGGCCAACACCACCCACGGCCGCAGGCTTGGCCTGCAGCCAAGGGTGGCCGTGGCCTGCCCAAGGCTGGCCGCAGCCTGGGCGTACAGCCTCTGGCTGCCGGTTGCTGCGCCCAGCCTGGGCGTGCAACCTGGCGCGGTAAGCTTGGCCTGCAGCCCGGCAAGGCTGCACATAGGGGGTAGCCGCGGGCTGCCAACCCCTTTGGGGCTGGTGGCTGCCCACGGCAGCTGCCGCCTTCGGAGGCGACGGAACGACGGTCCAAAAATCAAAAAATTTTGATTTTTAAATTAGAAATTTAATTTTAAATCATGTTTAAAAATATGTAATTGAAAATTTGAAATTTTTGAAATTACATGTTATTACACATGATGTTTAAAATTGTTTAAAATTTGAATTGGAAATTTAAATTTGAAATTCGAATTTGGAATTTGAATTTGAAATTTAAATTTTTGGAGATTTAAATTTTTAAATAATTCTTGGGATGAGAAATAAATGGAGAGGCTACATAAAGATAGATACAAGAAGACGGAACAGAATTCAAAACCCAAGGAATGCTTTGGATTGAATTTTGTAATCTTTATTTTCTTTGTTGTAGGATGGAACCATAGGTTGGTTATTCTGTCAATTATTTTTTCTGTGATATGTCATGGATGTATAAATATGTATTGATGGATGTTTTGCATGCATATTTGATAACATGTCATATAGGATAGGTGAGTGCCGCTCATACTATATTGATCATACATAATTTATCAAAACTTGTATGTTTTGCAAAATATTGAGTGGGAGAGGGTTTCAAACAAAACCCACGGCCTCCATTGTTGATCCATATGTGAAAGCGTGGTAACGCCTCGCGTCAGTTCTGCCCTGACCACACCCCTCGGTAGGTGTTTACCGCCACCGGTATACTAGATTGGATCTCCTATGTGGAAAACATGTTCGGGTACGATCCTATTCATGACCACCCCTCGGTGGCTTGGTAGGATGTGGATCGGGCTACGTAAACAATGGTTATACACTCAAGACTCGTTTAGTTATTAACCTTCCCTAGAAGCTCTGTTAACTAAACTGGTGGCCAAATAAGCGGTTATTAATATATGTCTTAACCTTGGAGGATTTAAGGTAACATATATTAATTGGACGGGGTCCATGTTCCGGCTATTTGTTTTCATGACCACCCCTCGGTGGTTTGGGCAATAGGTGCTGAGAATTACCGTTGCAATGCTACATGTTTTTCAAGTTTCATGTAGGAACATACTTGTATGTTTTATTTGCTAAATTATCTGTATATTTGCTTGGGCTTTGTAATGATGTCTAGTATAATTTTATTTCAGTTCAAAATATCACCGACACCCCTCATTTCAATACTTACTGAAAATAAGTTGAATGGCGATAATTATAAAGACTGGAAAAGAAATCTATTAATAGTTCTCAGCTGCGAGAGACACAAGTTCGTACTGGACGAACCATGCCCACCTGGGCACAAACCTGACACACCACTTGAGGAGGTCCCGGTTGCCTATAATCGTTGGAGAGAGTCCAATGAGATAGCTCGATGCTACATCCTTGCTAGCATGACGAGTGCTTTACAAAAGCAGCATGAGACTTATCAAGTTGCTGGGGAGATCATGGAAAATCTGGAGGACATGTTCAAAGGCCAAGAAAAATTGGCTAGACAGTTCGCTATCACCAACATTATGAACTCTAAGCAAAAGGCGGGTACTCCGGGGAAGGACCATATGATCACTCTAATGGGATTCTTCGCTGAGGCTGCCGAGAATGGTGCTGAGTTGGACTACAACACCCAGATCGAGATGGTATTCAAGACTCTATCTAAAGATTTTGTGGGGTTTAAGGCTGCATACAATCTGGCGACAAAGGAGTTAGGACTAACCGAGCTCATGAAGTAACTACAGGCTTATGAGCGGATGATCAGGGATGAGGATGTGGTCCGACCTAAAGGTGAGGCCAATTTGGCGGAATCTTCCAATCCCTCACGGAAGAGGAAGAGGCCAAATAAGAAGCAAGTGGCTTCTAGTTCTTCTAATCCTCCTGTCTCGGACGGGAAGAAGAAGAAGAAGAACAAAAAGCCAAAGGACCCTAAAAAGTCCAAATGCTTCCATTGTGGGAAGGTAGGTCACTTCAAGAAGGCTTGCCGGGAATTCCTAGCCACCAAGGGCAAGGAAGGTAAGGAACTTCATTACTTAGAAGCGTGTTTGGTGGAAGAATCGAAAGACACTTGGGTCATTGATTCGGGTGCCACTAATCATGTTTGTGTTTCTATGCAGGGGTTCATGGAAACGAGAAGTCTACATGATAGGAGCCTCTCGTTGCGGACTGGAGATGGTAGCTTTGTGGTGGCTGAAGCAGTGGGAGATCTTTATCTTTGTTTTGATCAATTTAGGTTTATTTTATTAAAAGACTGTTTTTATGTTCTTAATTTGAGGAGGAACCTTATATCGGTAGCTTGTTTAATAAAGGATTCTTATTCAGTTTCTTTTAGTAAAAGAGTTGATATTCGTAGAAATAAGTCTTTTATCTATTCTGGATGGATGGATGGAAACCTATATTTGATCAAACCAAAGATGTACTCACTGCTTGACACTGAATTAATTGATAACTCTAAAAGGTTGAAAGTTTCTCACTCTAACAAGGCGTATCTTTGGCATTTAAGACTTGGTCATATTAATCAGGATAGGATTCAAAGATTGGTGAAAGACGGTCCTCTAGAATCTCTGGAGGAGGTACAACTTCCCCAATGTGAGTCTTGTCTAGAGGGTAAAATGACTAAGAGGTCTTTTGGAGCTAAGGGTACAAGGGCTCAGGAGCTCTTAGAAATTGTGCACACTGACGTATGTGGCCCCATGAACGTCACAGCACGAGGAGGGTTCGAGTACTATGTCTCTTTTATAAATGATTACTCGAGGTATGGATATGTGTATCTGATGCACCGCAAGAGCGAAACCTTTGACAAGTTCAAAGAGTATCGTGCGGAAGTGGAAAAGCAATTGGATAAATCCATAAAGACACTTCGATCTGATCGAGATGGCGAATATCTCTCCGATGAATTTCTAGGACATCTTGTAGAGAACCGGATTTTATCCCAATTGACTGCACCTGGTACTCCACAACAGAATGGTGTAGTCGAAAGGAGAAACAGGACCTTATTGGATATGGTACGGTCCATTATGAGTTATTCAATGCTGCCATTATCATTTTGGGGATATGCTTTACAAACGGCGTGCTATATTCTGAACCAAGTTCTGAGCAAATCAATTCCCAGAACTCCGTATGAATTGTGGTGTGGCAGGAAGTCCTCCCTTGGACATATGAGAATATGGGGCTGCCCGGCACATGTACTGGATGGGGATGCGAAGAAGTTGGAACCAAGATCAGAATTGTGCATGTTTGTAGGGTATCCAAAAGGAACTAAAGGAGGTCTGTTCTATAACCCGAAGGAACAAAAAGTCATTGTCTCAACCCATGTGACATTCTTGGAGGAAAGTCACATGAATGACTTTAAGTCTCGAAGCAAAGTGGTGCTAGAGGAGTTATCGGGTGAAAGAACTGCTCCACAGATTTCGGTCTTGGACGCAAGTCCAAGTTCCAGTGAAAGACCTGCAGACGATCAACAATTTAGGGTGCCTCGTCGTAGTGGGAGGGTTTCGAAGAAACCTAATTTCTTCATGTATGATGTTGAGGTATACCAGGCCGAGGCTTATGAGCATGAGGAAGATCCGGTCACATATGATGAAGCTATAAATGATGTTGATTCTAAATCTTGGAAACAGGCTATGAACAATGAGATGGATTCTATGAAATCCAACTCTGTTTGGGAACTTGTAGATTTGCCGGATGGGATAAAACCCATTGGATGCAAATGGGTCTATAAAAGAAAGAAGGATGCGGAAGGGAGAGTGGAAACTTTCAAAGCTAGACTGGTTGCAAAGGGGTACACGTAAAAGGTTGGAATCGATTAGGATGAAACCTTTTCGCCTGTTGCTATGCCGAAGTCTATCCGTATTCTTCTGTCCATTGCTGCGGCTCTCGATTACGAGATCTGGCAAATGGATGTCAAGATGGCATTCTTGAATGGCCAACTTGAAGAGTGTATCTATATGATACAGCCCGAAGGGTTCATAACGAAAGGCCAAGAAAGGAAAGTCTGCAAGTTGCTTAGATCCATTTATGGATTAAAGCAAGCATCCCGCTCATGGAACCAGAGGTTTGATCAAGCGGTTAAGACATTTGGTTTTGAGTAGAACGTTGATGAACCTTGTGTTTATAAACGTATTAAGGATGGAAAAGGGGTCTTTCTGATACTCTATGTCGATGATATACTACTCATTGGGAATGACGTAGGGAACTTATCATTGGTCAAACTTTGGTTACACCAGCAGTTTGACATGAAGGACTTGAGAGAAGCTAATTATGTTCTAGGCATTCGTCTCTTCAGAGATCGAAAGAACAAAATGATAGCATTATCCCAAGCTTCATACATAGATAAAATAATTGACAAATATGCAATGCAAGAGGCAAAGAAAGGTTCGTAACCTTCTATTGCCGGTCTAACTCTTTCATTGGATGACTGTCCCAAGACATCGGAAGAAAGAGAGCGTATGAGTAAGGTCCCTTATGCATCCGCTGTGGGTAGCCTTATGTACGCTATGTTTTGCACTCGCCCGGACATATGTTTTGCAGTAGGTATGGTGAGTCGATATCAAGCGAATCCTGGAACCAAGCACTGGCAAGCAGTAAAGCATATACTCAAGTATCTTAAGAGAACGAGGGATTATATGCTGGTGTATTCTGGAGGGGACCTAACACCCGTAGGATACACGGACTCAGACTTCCAGACTTGTAAGGATTCGAGGAAATCGACATCTGGATCAGTGTTTTTACTCGAAGGAGGCGCCATTGTATGGAGGAGCGTGAAGCAGGGCTGCACAGCTGACTCTACTATGGAGGCTGAATATGTGGCTGCGGCTGAGGCATCTAAAGAAGCGGTTTGGCTCCGCAAGTTCTTTAGAGACCTTGAGGTCATTCCGGGTGTTGACAAGCCTATCACACTTTACTGTGATAATACAGGGGCTATTGCCAACACAAGGGAATCTCGACACCACAAGAGGACCAAGCACATCGATCGGAGATATCATATTATTAGAGGGCATGTGGAGACAGGGCAAGTGGATGTATGTAAGATCGCGTCCGAGGACAACATCGCCGATCCCTTTACTAAGACTTTGGTGGCTAGAAGCTTTGAGAGGCACGTAGAGGCGATGGGGATGCGTAACATGGCACATCTGCTGGCTTAGGGCAAGTGGGAGATTGTTAGGAAATACCCTAAGTATTAGAGACATTTTATTGTATTCATTTTGAACTGGATAATAAAATTATATATAGATGTTATTCATTACATTGCTATTTGTCCTCGTCTTATTTACATGTTAAAGTAAATGTAAGCAAATATGGCTCACTGACTGCTTGTGTTAAAACTGTTAGAACGTTGCATGCAATGGACTTTTGTATGCGAGAAGACAATGTTCTAAAGTTAGCGGTGTAAACTATGGTCTGTAGTCTATGTGGTTAGACCGAGCATCTAACTCATGTTAAGACTATTATGTTGTCTAAAGCCTCGGAGAGGACGGTTTGTCTTGACTGTCTGGAGCTGGACTCCTAAGTAGAGATATAGATATGTTACTTGGTGGTGACATATTAGACCGGGACTAAAGCATGATTGATCTACGTAGTCCGCTATGAGTGGATCAATCTGCTTTTGACGTTCATTGTGTAATAACCTTAATCCTGAGTAAATGAACTACTTCATGTATATGACTTGTGTACTTTGATGTTCCAATGGCTAAAGCGTCTCAGAGGTAGTAAGCTTATAGACCGGCTCGTTGGGTGCATGACTTGTATACGATGAAGGGTTTGTTTGCAGATATCGGAATCATAGCTCTAAGGAGTTAAAGGTATCCTCTTAAAGGCATTGTACTGAATGTGAAAATGGACAAGGCCTTGGGTCGTCTGCTGGGCGGATGACTTCTTATTCACATATGGTGAATAATCATTTTCTTAATTCGGTAGTATAATGGAACTTTAAGATAGCCTGATCAGTAGGATTAAACGGACTTTGACCAAAGGCTGATCATGGATATCATATGAGGGTTTTGCATATATGACAAGGTCATTAGATAGTAGCTTGTCACAGGCTTACGTAATACGGTATATAATTGGGAGTTCAGTTTCACGTTTATAGTGGTGTGACTCTGAAATTAGTGATCATATGATTGAGTTGTTCAGTACAGAATGATGATCATATGGAATCACGGGAGCCCGATTATATATGTCCAATCAGTCCCTCTACTAGCTCCACATAATTCCTTAACGTTTGGCAAATTGATTTGTGTATGCTATTGGCTAGTTTATTATGCATGGATGGTGATGATACTGGATTAGGATGGTAGACAAGATTCTCTCCAGTTGGATTCAGATTTTGTTTTGGATAATAGAGTACACAATTATTCGAACTCCAAATAAAGTTGCCATGATTTTATTTGAGATTGGATTGGAGTTGTAGAAAATTATCCATGAGAACAAGAATTTGAAACACAACCGTTTTGTGGATTTTGAAATTTGAATTTTGAAATTTGAAATTTGAATTTTGAAATTTGAATTTTGAATTTTGAAATTTGAAATTTGAAATTTGAATTTGAAATTTGAATTTGAAATTCAAATTTGAAATTTGAATTTGAAATTTAAATTTGAAATTTGAAATTTGAAATTTGAAATTTGAAATTTGAAATTTGAATTTGAGATTTGAAATTCAAAATTTGAATCACAGTCCAAGTAGGATTCGAATTTGTTGTGGAAAATCCACAAGGTTTGAAATTCGAATTTGATTTGGATTTAGAGAGGATAATCTTGTTAGAATCCTACTTGAATTTTGAATCCAAATCCCAACAAACTATGCACGAAATTTTGAGGATAATCCTCAATGGAATTTCGGTTTTTGTGGATAAGATTCAAGGGAAAAATTCAAGTTTCAATCCCAGTTGAATTTGGATTCTCTCCTCCATGAAGAATGGCCGAAATTTTGGAGATAATCTCCTAGGAAAATTCGGTTATTTTGGATAAGGTTGAGATAAGATTCAAGCTGGAAAATCCTAGTAGAATTTTTGATTCTCCCTTATCCATAATGGCCGAATTTGTGGAGAAGATTTTCTCCTAGGAAATTTCGGATTTTTGGTTGAAAAAGGGAGATAAAATTCTAGTTAAAATCTTGTTTAGATTTAGATTGGATTTATCCTAAGAAAACCGAATTTTATTGTTGGATTTTCCCATGGAAAAATTCGGATTTTTTGGTTATGGATAAGGGAAAATATCTTTTCTTAGTCCAATTCAAATTTAGAGAATCACCTCATGCAGGTCTATAAATAGAGGTCCTGCCACTCCAGTTCTCTCAGACCACAGACTCTCAGGTGAGCAGGCTTATTGTTGCACAGCTCATCGTGACAATAAAGTTCTTTAGAGATCTGGGTGGCCGAAAGAAGGCTAGCAGTGCTAGCATACCGATCGAGGTTCAGAGTGCCCACACACTCAGCCGTTCCGGAATTGGAGAATAGTAGACAAGGTTAGTTGGTTGAAGCCTCCGGTCATTCTTCTCCTGCAAGATTGGTGTCCTTGAGGTATGAGTTTTAATTGTTGTTGGTTTATTGTATATGGCATCATGAGATATTTAACGATCTAAAAATTTTTATTGTTTCGCTGCGCCACTCTGATACGTTTTTACCGATTTGTTATCCTACATCTTCTGCGATGTTAGTACCCTCACGAAATTGTCTTATGCTCAATTATGGCATAGTTTCAGTTTTAGGTAATTATCTTTGATTATGTTCTGGTTTTGAGCTCAGGTTGGCAGTACAATTTAAGTGCGCATGACTGGGAGCGGTACATTAGTGCTGACCTCCACAGCCTTAATCTCATAGCCCCAAAGGCAAAATTGTACATGACTGGGAGTGGTACATTAGCGCTAACCTCCACAGCCTTAATCTCATAGCCCCGAATGCAAAATTTAACTTCATGTACGGAAGGCTGGTACGCCAAAAGTGGTTTCACTACCAACTTTTTAAAGTTCTAACCCAGTGACTTCATATTGACTCGTGGTTAGGAATGGTTCACATTTTAACTTTAGGTGAGTGAGTATCATTAACCTCGCTCTAGTGCCCGAAGCACAATTTTACTATGTGTCCCATTCTCAATAGTGCCCGTAGCACATTTCGTCTCTCTCTCTACTCTATAATAGTGCCCGTAGCACATATATACCTAACTTATAGTTAGTACATCAACGTTAGCAATAATAATGCTATATGTTGTAGACAGGTAAATGTCTGGACTTACCTTATCAGTTTCTTCCCCTTTTCTTTCTTGGATCTTTGATCGCCCTCCTTGTAGGTCGATTTTGGGATTCTACAGACAAAACCTTGTCTGTTAATTTCATTTCCATTTATAGCTTTTATTTTTCATTAAAAAGCTTAAATAAAACCTATTTATAACTTTTTAGGCTTTATTTATCATTTTCCCCATTTTTCTCAACTTTTACAAAATTACGATTTTACCCCTATATTTTGGCAAAATTACAATTATGCCCCTGACGGAATTTTCTCAGTCCAGACTGCATTTTTGGCTCTTAGGAACTTTTCTGACTCTTTTCTAATCATTACCGGGTTCGTTTCTATTTTATTTCTATTTTTCACTTTCCCGACCCTCGGGAAGCACTATTCCGACCCTTACGTCGGTTTAGTGATTTTCTATCGTTTCGGATTCTCAAATGGACGTTTTACTAGTATTTAAAACGTTCATCTAGACGTTCCCGATCTAGGTCTCAGAGGTTCGGATTTTCCGTATCCGACTCGGACCTTTATTTTGTTTCCCAAAAACGGCCCCCCCTTGGGGTCGGTTTTTTTTTCAATTTCACTCGCGTTTTACATTTTTAAGGGGATGGGTTACTATTCATGAACCACCCCTTAGGTTTTCCTTATTCAATTTTCCTTTAGGAAATCGGGTTTCCGACCCGACCCTAAACTTTTATTTTTAATTCTCTTTTTGTCCCAAATACCATTTTCGAAATTTCGGCAGCATTTCAGCGTAAATTTAAGGCTACCGGCGTTAGGTACGCCTCGAACCATATGTACCTGCCACGTACTATACCACAAGCCTATTTTATGTAAAAGTTTTCCAAACTTTTACATAAATCCTCACAAAATTTTAATTCACATTTTGAACCACATTCCACAAAATTTTCTTTCAATTTTGCCCTTAGTTTTAGCCACGGTTTTCACACTCAAAACCTAACCAAAACTTCTCAATTTTTCAACCAAATTTTAGGCTATTCCGATGTCATTACCTAGCACATTTTCAAGCCAATTTACATGCATTTTTCAACACAAATTCTTAGGGTTTTTCACCCTTTTAACCCATGGCCATTTAAGAGAAAAACATGCACAACATTTGGTTTTATGCTTTCAATCACATAACCATCATTTCCATAATCAAATGCATGATTTAAATCATCCAAACATCAAGTAAATCATGCAAAAATGTTCACTAAACCCTAATTGCAAGCCACAGCCACTTTAGGGAAATTTGACACCAAAATTTTTCCAAGCTTTATAACCATACAAATCATGCTTTACATTTAACCAAAACATGATTTAAAGCATTTCCACACTTAAACAAGAACAATTCCTCATCAATTAGACATGGTAACCCACGGTTTTACCCTTGGAAAACCAACCAAAATTTTGTTTTTCTTTAAACAAAATGCATGGTTTTTCTTCTAATCACACGCTTAACAAAACCCAAGCACCAAATCAACCAAAACAAACCAAAAATTTCCTCATTTCCACACTATTCATCCCACGGATTTTAGGGAGAAAACAAGCCAAAAATTGCAAAAAAAAGAAGGTTACCTTGCTTTCTTGCTTCCTTTGTCTTCAAGGAAGGGTTTGACACCACTTTTGTGAAGGAAACTTGGAATATTTGCTTGGTTCTCCTTGGTGACTCACGGGTACACTAGGAAGAACACTTAGAAAATTTTTTTGTTATGTTTTTGGCTTTGTAATGTTTTGGCCCTTTCTTTCTAAAGTTTTGCCGACTTAAGCACAAAGAAAGCCAATTTATTTGGCTTCCAACCAATCAAAATGCAACACTTTTCAAGCCTATTTCTTTCCAAATTTTTCAAAAATTAAATTTGGCTTATTTTGGCCAAATCTTGGCCTTTAGATCAAAAAGCAAACCAATCTTAGCCATTAATGCCACCAACCACCTTAATTTTCACATTTAATAAATTTGTTTTCTGATGTCATAAATGCAAAGTAAAGTGTTGACTTTGACTTTACTATTCACATTAATTCGACTACTTTTTGATCGATGTCGGTTCGAGCTGAAATTTTCCTAAAATCGTCCCGGTGGGTTCCTGAGGTCTCCTGTGCAGTCAGATTAATTTATACTGCTTCTGTTTGATCAAAATCACTCCCGGAAGTTTTTCATCTTTTAGTGCACCGGTTAAGGTTTTCAATGCCGTTTTTGACACCGTTCCACCCGTTTCAATTCAGCGAATTTTATCAACACTGAATTCTTACTCATCAGTATTGTTAGAACATTTTAATACATTCTAAACAATATAAATACATTCATTTCACTATTTAAATAGTACAAATTGTTATATACATACATTTGTACATTTTCTTTTGAGAATGCCAGAATTTCCCGGTTGTCACATTCACCCCTCCTTATAAAATTTTCGTCCTCGAAAATTAGAACAACTGGGGGTATAAACTCCTCATCTCGTCTTCTCGTTCCCACGTAGCTTCTTTAATGTTGTGATTTTTCCATAAAATCTTCACTAGTGGGATTGTCTTATTCCTCAGTACTTTCTCATCAAGAGCTACTACTCGAATAGGTTGTTCTTCATACGTCAAATCCTCGTGGATCTGAATAGGTTCATGCTTCACCACATGGGACGGATCTGGTATATACTTTCTCAGCATCGACACATGAACTACATTATGCACTACCGACAATTCTGGAGGTAACTCTAATCTGTAAGTGACCTTTCCAATGCGTTTGATAATTTCATAAGGTTCGATATATCTTGGACTCAGTTTCCCCTTCTTACCAAAACGCATAATCCCCTTCATAGGCGATACCTTAAGAAACAGGAAGTCTCCTTCATCAAATTTCGCCTCTTGTCTGCATAACTCTTTTGTCGACTTTGCGCAATTTTCATCTAACGCTGAATTCTAGCAATTGCATCGGAAGTCCCTCGTATGAAATCCGTCTTATGTAGCTGCTTCTCTCGCAAATCATACCAGTGTCTCGGTGATCTGCACTTTCGTCCATACAAAGCCTCATAAGGTGCCATGCCTATGGAAGCTTGGTAACTATTATTGTACGAGAATTCAATTAATGGTAACTTCACGTTCCACTTTCTCGTAAAATCCATTACACAAGCTCGAAGCATGTCCTCTAATGTCTGAATGGTCCATTCTGACTGCCCGTCTGTTTGTGGATGAAAAGCCGTACTGAATCTCAATTCAGTACCTATGGCTTCTTGCACACACTTCCAGAAATTCAAAAGCTCCTTTAAGTGTTCCTACAACTCCTTTAACTCCATTGGAGCCATGTGGTATGGTGCTTTGGGAATGGGTGCTGTTCCAAGCATCAACTCAATTTCGAACGAGATTTCTCTCTCTGGAGGTATCCCTGGTAACTCTTCTGGAAATACGTCAAGAAATTCCTTAACCACGGGAACATCTTCAGGTTGAAGCTTCTGTTCCTCTGTAGTATCCATCACATATGCCAGATATCCCATGCAACCACTGGCCATCAGATTGCTTGCTTTCAGTGAACTAATCATTATCTTCCTGGGTTTTCGAGAAGCATCGACATATTCAAAACTCTCTTCTTCCTCGGGTTGGAATACTATTTGTCGATTTCTGTAGTCGATTGTAGCTTGATATTTCCTTAGGAAATCCATGCCTAGAATCACATCGTAATCCATGATCTTCATTATGATCAACTCAGCATATAGTTCCCTATTTGCCACATATACTGGTACATGAGGTAGCCAGTAATTGGACAACAATACTTCCCCAGAGGTTAAAGCTGTCTTAAATACTCTTCCTATATAGTCCTTAGGAAGTCCTATCTTGTCAGCAAGTTCATAGGAAACAAAAGAATGCGTAGCACCGGAATCGAATAGTACAGAGGCTACATGACTAGTGACAGTAAGCTGACCTGTCACTACATTCAATGTTCCAGCCTCTGCATCCTCTTTACTGTAGGCCATCACACGAGCATCAGCACGTGGCACACGCTCCTGGCGTTGCGGCCTTACTAGAGACTCTTCAACTCTGGCCTAAAGGGAATGAGTTTGTGGGTGTGTCTGGTGCTGTTGGGAAGTGCCTTGTCCACCCTGCCTATTGCTTGGACAGTTCCTGGCGTAATGACCTTCCTTTCCACATTCATAACAAACAAGTGGCCTAAATCTACATTGCCCAAAATGTCTCTTTCCGCATGTAGGACAATTTTGTACATTGGATTCCGCATTACCAACTGTTCTTCGCTACTGGTTTCGATTATTTCCCTGGCGATTTTCGGTAAAATTGCCTTTCCTCTTATTTTGCTAGGATCCTTGATTATTGCCTTGGCTTGGTTTAGCATTCTGATTTGGCTTGCTAGATTGACCAGCTTGTATAGACTTAGCCAAAGCCCTCTCCTTCTTTTTGGCCTCCCAATGCTTCTCTCTTTCCTCTTTCCGTCGGGCTACGTGAAACTCAGCTCTTATGGCCCGACTAACATAATCTGCTACAGAAGTAGGCGGTACCTGTCTAGTACTACCAATGCAGCAATTTCTGGTCTAAACATCATGATCATTTTCTGTATTTTCTCCCTCTCAGTAGGGACTATATAAGGACATAAGTGGGATAATTGATCGAACTTTCTTGCATCAATTCTGAGAACTCTTTCTGCTGTTGTCTCAGAGATGCAGGATCATAATATTTCTGATTAAATTCTTCCAGAAATTCTGCCCAACTCATGGTAGACACATTTCTTCTCATTCGCACAGTGTCCCACCAAAAACGAGCATCTTTTCTCAACACAAAATACGCACATACGACCTTCTCCTGAATTCCATGATCACTTGCAATGATGACAACTAGTCTTCAGCCTCTAGAGGATTTGTAGAACCTTCAAATTCTGGCGACCTCATACGCCTAAATCTTTCATAGAGGGGTTCCAGGTTTACTACCAGTTGCGGTTCAGGAGCTCTCTCATGTACAGCAACTGGAGGGATAACCAGATCTACCTCAGCTTCCTGTTCTACTTGGGTACCTTCAGAACCTTACCTCTGTTCTAACTCCTCAACTTGTTGTCTCAGATTAGCATTTTCCTGCATTTGAGCTTCAAATAAGGCTTGTATCTGATCTAATCTCTCCGTGATATTAGGACGTCGTTCTCATCCCTCTGGTCGATTTCGCAAATCCACCATCTTGCCTATTATCCTATTATGGCACAACAATTCACCGTTAGCTTTTCCATGACCACATTCGTAAAATCATATAAATTTACGACATTCAAGGTAATGTAAAGCCACATCATTATAACACATCATCGTACAACATATAATCATTTTGATATTTCATTCATAGCAAAATGTTTATATATTATACATAACTATCACCAGTCATATATACATCGGCCATCATATACATCTTGGCCATAAGTCTATACAAAAGAGCTTTTCTCTATAAGCTACTTATGTGCATGCATACATCTACTGGTCACACATCCCCTGTGTCTGGGACTAGAGGATATTCTTCTGGATCCTCATCATCATCTGGATCATCTGAGTCATCACCACCCCTAGGCAATGCTCCCTGTCCTGAGTCATCACCTCCTCGTGGTCTCGATGGTCCGGCCTCATGATCATTTATCATTCTTCTCGGCCCAAAGATGCGTGCCAACATCTCATCTTGACCCAGTGTCTCTCGTCGACTCTGCGTCAGATGCTCAATCAAAACCTCCCTCTCGATCGTCCTGATCGTCACTACAAACTCTTGGAGCGTAGGAGGATATAGCTTAATCACCCTCTGTCTCAACTCCATGGGTAAATCTCTCCAGAAAAGCTCACAATAGTTTGCTTCAGTAAGGTTGGGCAACACACATCTCCTCCTAATGGTCTCCTCAAATCGTGCTGCATAAGACATAACTGTCTCACTAGACAACATGACCATCCTCTTAGCCTGGAGAATATAATCCCTAACCTCATCAAATCTAGGGTACGCGGGTGTAACTGCCTCTCGTGTCTCTAAAGGTGTAAGAGTCGGTGTCGGATCCTTAGGTGGAAACTGATCAGCCAATCACTGACAAAACTCAGCCCAACTGAATCCCAATAGAATCTCCTGATCACAATAATCCCAGAATACTCGAGCATCTCCCTGAAACATACTTATGGCCAACTGGATCCATATCTCTTGGTTAATGTCGCACATCACCATAATCCTCTCTATGGCATGGAGCCAGTTCTTCATCTCCATCAACTGTCGTCCACCATCAAACATAGGGGGATTGCTAGCTCTGAATGCCTGTACTACCCGAGCCGAAACTCTTACCCCAATATGTTGGCATCCACCAACAACTAGAATGTCCACTACTACAGGTGGATGAAGTACCGGTCGAGGTTGTACTACATCTACTGGAGCTGGTGCTGGTGCTGGAGGTCTCTTGGGTACCGGGGGTCTAACTACTGGTCGTTGGGAAATAGACGGAATCATAATAGGTCTCGTCCATACCCGTAACACCCTTCTCGGTCGTGGTAGCGGTGGTCTAACATAAGGAGGTCTGGTCATCTTACTACCTATAAGATAATTATTTTCACATAAGAAAATAATTAACTAAACTTAAGTAAACTACTTGGATAGCGGTGCAGGATGCACGAAGTGTCAAATCAGGATATGGTCAATACTACTCTGATATACCAACTGTGGCAACAGTCGGTAATCTAAACTAGACCAATCGTAAATCTGCTCTGATACCAACTGTGGTAGCAGTTGGTAATCTAAACTAAACCAACCGTAAACCCGCTCTGATACCAACTGTGGCAATAGTTGGTAATCTAAACTTAAACCAACCGTCCGCTCTGATACCAACTGTGGCGGCCCGCCCTTCGTAGAGATCATACAATACTATTACAGTTAAGCTTTATCGCTAACTGCGATAGATTGCACTCTCATGGGTCACCGGCTAATCTATCTCTCTTTAAATCATGACGTTTTTGGGGAAATTTTTTTTTCTTTTTAAAACATCATGTAAAACATTATCCACTATTTACTTTGTTTACAAGTACAAAGTAATTTACATAATACAGTACTTTCGTAAAATATATATTTACAAAAGAACTGTTTCCTTTTTTTTTTTTCCTTTCTCTGTTATCGCTCAGCGGAAAGACTCTGGCAGGACCATATCCCTCGCCTCCTATCCCATTTGACACGTGCTATCTCATCCGCCATCCAGTCATACAAAGCTACTGAGCTGGTCGCTTACCTGTAACATAAGCAAAAATGGTGAGCTACAGGCTCAGTAAGTTCAAACATGCAAGAAATAAAATTTCTATGAATAGTACTATTCATCATAAATAGTAATATTGTCTACTATTCCTCATGAATAGTAACTTTGACTACTATTTATTTTGAATAGTAAGTTTGACCACAACACAGTACATCAACAATACATCTACCGCGATGTTAGCACCCTCACGAAACTGTCTTATGCTCAATTATGACATAGTTTTAGTTTTAGGTAATTATCTTTGATTATGTTCTGGTTTTGAGCTCAGGCTGGCAGTACCATTTAAGTGCGCATGACTAGGAGCGGTACATTAGTGCTGACCTCTACAGCCTTAATCTCATAACCCCGAAGGCAAAATTGTACATGATTGGGAGCGGTACATTAGTGCTGACCTCCACAGCCATAATCTCATAGCCCCAAAGGCAAAATTTACCTCCCTGTACGGAAGGCTGGTATGCCAAAAGTGGTTTCATTACCGACTTTTTAAAGTTCTAACCCGGTGACTTCATATTGCCCCGTGGTTAGGAATGGTTCACATTTTAATTTTAGGTGAGTGAGTTTCATTAACCTTACTCTAGTGCCCGAAGCACAATTTTACTATGTGTCCCATTCTCAATAGTGCCCGTAGCACATTTCGTCTCTCTCCCTATTCTATAATAGTACCCGTAGCACATATGTATCTAACTTATGGTTAGTACATCAAAATTAGCAATAATAATGCTATATGTTGCAGATAGGTAAATGGCTGAACTTACCTTATCAGTTTCTTCCCCTTTTCTTTCTTGGATCTTTGATCGCCCTCCTTGTAGGTTGATTTTAGGATCCTACAGACAAAACCTTGTCTGTTAATTTCATTTCCATTTATAGCTTTTATTTTTCATTAAAAAGCTTAAATAAAACCTATTTATAACTTTTTAGGCTTTATTTATCGTTTTCCCCATTTTTCTCAACTTTTACAAAATTACGATTTTACCCCTATATTTTGGCAAAATTACAATTATGCCCCTGACGGAATTTTCTCGATCCAGACTGCATTTTTGGCTCTCAGGAACTTTTCTGACTCTTTTCTAATCATTACCGGGTTCGTTTCTATTTTATTTCCATTTTTCACTTTCCCGACCCTCGGGAAGCACTATTCCGACCCTTACATCGTTTTACTAGTATTTAAAACATTCATCTAGACGTTCCCGATCTAGGTCTCCGAGGCTCGGATTTTCCGTATCCAACTAGGACCTTTATTTCGTTTCCCAAAAACGCCACCCTCGGGGTCGGTTTTTTTTCAGTTTCACTCGCGTTTTACATTTTTAAGGGGATGGATTACTATTCATGAACCACCCGTTAGGTTTTCCTTATTCAATTTTCCTTTAGGGACTCAGGTTTCCGACCAGACCCTAAACTTTTAGTTTTAATTCTCTTTTTATGCCAAATGCTGTTTTCGAAATTTTGACAGCATTTCGGTGTAAATTTAAGGCTACTGGCGTTAGGTACGCCTCGAACCATATGTACCTGCCACGTATTATACCACAACCCTATTTAATGTAAAAGTTTTCCAAACTTTTACATAAAAGCTCACAAAATTTCAATTCACATTTTGAACCACCTTCCACAAAATTTTCTTTCAATTTTTCCCTTAGTTTTAGCCACGGTTTTCACACTCAAAACCTAACCAAAACTTCTCAATTTTTCAACCAAATTTTAGGCTCTTCTGATGTCATTACCTAGCACATTTTCAAACCAATTTACATGCATTTTAATAGCACAAATTCTTAGGGTTTTTCACCCTTTTAACCCACGGCCATTTAAGAGAAAAACATGCACAACATTTGGTTTTATGCTTTCAATCACATAACCATCATTTCCATAATCAAATGCATGATTCAAATCATCCAAGCATCAAGTACATCATGAAAAAATGTTCACTAAACCCTAATTGCAAGCCACGGCCACTTTAGTGAAATTTGACACCAAAATTTTTCCAAACTTTATAGCCACACAAATCACGCTTTACATTTAACCAAAACATGATTTAAAGCATTTCCACACTTAAACAAGAACAATTCCTCATCAATTACACATGGTAACCCACGGTTTTACCCTTGGAAAACCAGTCAAAATTTTGTTTTCTTTAAACAAAATGCATGGTTTTTCTTCTAATCACACACTTAACAAAACCCAAGCACCAAATCAACCAAAACAAACTAAAAATTTCCTCATTTCCACACTATTCATGCCACGGATTTTAGGGAGAAAACAAGCCAAAAATTGCAAACCAAAGAAGATTACCTTGCTTTCTTGCTTCCTTTGTCTTCAAGGAAGGGTTTGACACCACTTTTGTGAAGGAAACTTGGAATATTTGCTTGGTTCTCCTTGGTGGCTCACGGGTACACTAGGAAGAACACTTAGAAAATTTTTTTGTTATGTTTTTGGCTTTGTAATGTTTCGGCCCTTTCTTTCCAAAGTTTTGCCGACTTAAGCACAAAGAAAGCCAATTAATTTGGCTTCCAACCAATCAAAATGCAACACTTTTCAAGCCTATTTCTTTCCAAATTTTTCAAAAATTAAATTTGGCTTATTTTGGCCAAATCTTGGCCTTTAGATCCAAAAGCAAACCAATCTTGGCCATTAATGCCACCAACCACCTTAAGTTTCACATTTAATAAATTTGCTTATGAGTCATAAATGCAAAGTAAAGTGTTGACTTTGACTTTACTATTCACATTAGTTCGACTACTTTTTAACCGATGTCTGTTCGAGCTGAAATTTTCCTGAAATCGTCCCGGCAGGTTCCTGAGGTCTCCTGTGTAGTCGGATCAATTTATACTGCTTCCGTTTGATCAAAATCAATTCTGGAAGTTTTTCATCTTTTAGTGCACCGGTTAGGGTTTTCAATGCCGTTTTTGGCACCGTTCCACCCGTTTCAATTCAACGAATTTTATCAACATTGAATTCTTACTCGTCAGTATTGTTAGAACATTTTAATACATTCTAAACAATATAAATACATTCATTTCACTATTTAAATAGTACAAATTTTTATATACATACATTTGTACATTTTCTTCCGAGAATTCCAGAATTTCCCGGTTGTCACACAAACATTATATACACGTATCGTTTATTACTTAGACATTCATATTTAAATATAACATGCATATTTATCATCATATAGAGCATGCTTAACATAGTATGATTAACTTACATTTATTAACTTATGTGTAATAGTTATGACATATCAAATTTTTAACACGAACGTTAGTCATGTTATACTTGCTTATTACCATGAATAGTACTATTTATTATGAATAATAACTTTATAATGTTATGTTTGCTTAACATTAATACTTAAATGTATTTAACATCATTCATACCATATCTGACAAAACATATATGATACCAACTATGGCATCAGAACATTAATACAACATATATCATACATTACTTTAGATTTCATACTTAACGTATATAATATTTAAAACATACTTATACATACTTTTCATCATAACCGTACTTGACATATTGCACACCGTGAGTACACTTTCATACTGAACATGCTTTAAACATACTTAATATCCTGAACGTACTTGCATTCTTGACATGCTTTAAACATACTTGCATTCTTGACATGCTTTAAACGTACTTAATATCTTGAACATACTTTCGTGCTATCCTCTACAATTTACATAACATTAGACTTCCAAATCCAGGATGTACCACCATTAGTTTGGGAGCCCTATAATAACTGAATAGAATTTCATGCTTATCATTGTAAACATATCATGATTTAAACATAGCATATTGAACATAAGCTTAACATCATAAATATAACATACTTGACACACTTGTTATTGTGAAAATACTTTCACATTTAACAGCATGAATATACTTATCATACTTAAATATGTAAAAATTTGTAAATATACTTAAGCATCGTAAATACACTTACGTATGCTTAAATATCCTTAACATCAAACATAACATGGATCATTAATATAATAAATAACATGCATTGCTTTTGTATTACTATTCATTATGATTAGTAACTCTGACCATGAACAGTACTGTCGGCTGTTAACAGTACCGTTGACCGTGAACAGTGACTTTGATTGCATCGGTATTCGTAGTGTTAGTATATCTTATGCTCATTTATGGATTGCATATTTTTTTTCTTGAGTCTTTATCTTTCATTACGTTCTGGTTTTTTGGGCCCCATGATTGGTCGTACCGTAATGCACACATAACTGAGAGGGACTCTAGGGAGTGACCCACTGGCCAATCCTCTACAGTCTACATAACATCAAACTTCCAAACCTGGGACATATCACCAGTAGTTTAGAGTCCTAACAATACTGAATCTGAAAAACCTCCACCTGTGTGGGAGGCTGGTACGCCAATACTGATTTAATTACTGATTTTCTTGTGGTTCCTGACAGGTGGCATTTATGTTGCCTCCTGGGTCTGGAACTCTTTAAATTATTTTGTAGTTTATTCTGTAGTTTTCTTAAGATTTTATCTCTTATGTTAGTGTGCATACAACACCTGACTACTAAATTTATGTCATCTATATCATATAAGCATACTGAGTAAATTCATGCTGCAGACAGATAAATGTCTGAACTTACAAAATATAACACATAATCATAAACATGTCCAGTCAATTTTCATTTGACCTAGATATAATGCATGGTTCATGACATGACTTTTGTAACATTCAAATCATAGTATCTTGGCACTAAAACTGCACATAAAACACATAAACATGACGAGTCCATTTATGTGGTAGACATAGAAATATTTAAACTTACATGCTGCATATAGAACACATAAGATATAAACATGTCAAGTAAGTTCATGTTCAGACAATTAAATGCCCAAACTTACTGTAAATAACACTTAAACATAAAAGTCAATCCATGTTTGACTTAGACCTAACACATAAACATCCAACGTTTAAAGCTCCAGTCTTATTATTTTGCTGATTCTTGTCTTTTGTTATTGTCTTTCATATGATTCCGACCAGGGGGCATTATCATTGTCTCCATGGTCTGGAACACTTCTCATGTCTTTCTTTCATTGTGTGTATTTTATTAAATACACCTTTGTGCGTATAACACCTTACATATATACTTTATATTTTATACATAACATAAAAACATATTACGTAATTTCATGTAACAGACAATAAAATGTCTAAATTTACTACATATAACACATAGATATAAACATGTCAATTTATGTTGCAGTCAACTAAATGCTTGAACTTGCAACATATAACACATAAAAATCTATACATGTTGCAGACATAGAAATATTTGAAGCTTACCACATATGACACTTAGACATAATAGTCTATTCATGTTGCAGTTAATTAAATGTTTGAACTTACTGATACTTCTGCTCGTATCTCCTTTCGTACTTCCATGGTCTGCAGACGTCCCTTTATCGCATCTGTATCGGATTCCTATAACCGAAATATTTACGGTTATTTTCGTTACTTAAATCGTACATAAAACTTAATAAAACGCAAAAATTCTACATTTTATTTCCCAATCATGAAATAGGGGTCTAATATCCCATTTATAATTTTTCTGCTAACTTTTGATAAAATTACCATTTTGCCCTGAACTTTTGGCAAAATTACCATTTTGCCCCCAATGAGAATTTTCATCATAACCTTACTTTTGTTTGATTTACAACTTAATTCTGGTCCTTAGAATCTTAATTAAGCCATTCTACGTCCATTAGGGCCCTTTTCTATCATTCCTGAAATTTTCGATCAAAATGATTGTTTTGCCCCTGACATCTTTGGGCTATATCATTTTCATTTTATTGCTTAGGCTGGATTTTCTAAACTAAAAAAAAAAAATCATAAAATCATTTTTCTTAAGCCTTTTCGAGTTTTTTCAGCCTTAATTGTCAAAATGCTTGGGTCACTATTCACCGACCCTCGGGTGGCACTATTCCGACCCTAGATCGTTAATCCTCTTTTTCGGGCCTACATCACCGAAGGGGGTCGAGTTTCCATCCCGACCATATTTTTACCATTCGGTTCCTAAAATACCACTTTGTGCCGTTTTTGAAATTTCTAATTTTTCGCCCTTATTTATACTTTTTGTCCAAAATTTCAACATAGGCTATCCTAACTAATTTGGGCATGCTGAACCCAGATATATCAGTTTTGTTTTCATCCAAGGTCATCTTAACCAGTTTTCGGTACTGCAAATTCCTAGTCAAAAATTACCTTTTGTGCTCAATTAACTAATTTGAACATACTGATAGGCTAGATTGACTAATTTGGGTATGCTGAACCCAAATTTATCAGTTTCAACTTCATTCGAGGTCATCTCGACCAGTTTTTTGATACTGCATGTTTCCTGGTCATAAATTAAATGACTAATTTGAGCATGTTGATTCTAAATATATTAGTTTTATATCAAGAAAAGGTCATCTTGACTAATTTCTTGATACTGTGTATGCGTACACACATAAAATCACTACATTTCCTATTTTTAAACATAAAATTCATCATGTACATTCAATGTACCTATTTTTTTAGAATAATTAAATTTCCCGGTTGTCATAGTTTCCCGTGCTATGCCCCTTGTTTTGTAAGTCGGGGTTTGGCCTTCCCCTGATCTGCTTCGGCTGGTTCTTTTCTTCCCTCTTGGCCTTGAAGATCTGGGCCCTTCTCTCCTTGTCTTGTCCCAACCAATATTATACCCGGATGGCCCTGCTGACACACTCAGCTACGGTTGTTGGTCCATGACTCCCACTGCATACCTGGACGGTAATATCTGTCCAGAACATTTTTAGCATTCTCCTGACCCTTTCCTTTTCTATTGGCACTAAGTCAGGGCAAAGTCATGCCAGTTGTTTGAACTTCCTTACGGCCTCCATGACCGTCATGCTGCCCTAGCGTAGACCATTGAATTCGTCTTGCTGGACTGCTAGGGTGTCATCATTGAAATACATTTCTCTGACCTTGGCAATAAAGTCTGCCCAGTTCATTATGTTAACATCCCTCCTAATAGCCATGGTCTTCCACCACTAGCGTGCTCCTTTGCGTAGGGTGAGGGTTATGCATAGTACTTTTTCTCTTTCAGTTAATCCCACAAGGTCGAGTATGACCTGGACGTCGGTCAACTAGTCATCTGCTTCAATGGGGTTTGTAGTCCCCTCAAATTCAGGTACCTTCATGCGCCCACACCACTCATACAGGTCACCCTCTCTATGGGCTGGCACAAGGATATGGGTCACTGCGGAAGTAGTCACAGCCGGTGGTGCTGGCATTACTTGGACTGGTGGGGCTGCTTGTTCCCTGGGGCTATCGGGGGCTACTGGTGCCACTGGGACTGGCACCTCTTCTGGTTGTGGTGCCTGAGATTGTCGGTTCAGTTGCTTCCGGAGTTGGTTAAGCTCCTGTTATTGGTTTAACATCATTTCTTGCATGGCTGTGAGCCGTGCCATTAGTTCGTTGTCTCAGGTGGCTTGAGTGGACTGTGATCTTGTTCTTGCCATTGTCATCTATGTAACCCTATCACATAACAGGAAAAAAGAACATAAGTTCCTCAAATTTGGTACTTGGGACTTGTATTACATATCATTTTCCTTCTTACTAAACAACCATAGATTAAAAAAAAAAAACAAATATACTCATTTTATATCTTCCTTTCTCCTCTTATGATGTTCATTACGATTGCCGCATCACATTAAGACATCACATGAGTGCCAGGAACCGTCTTGCACTCCATATTATACCTCAGTCATACTTTTGGAAAAATCACATTTAAGCCCTCAAGGCAAAATAATACTGCTTTTCATATTAGATACCATAAAAATATATATATATAATATATATCCAAAATTCTAATTCGGTGGGAGTGATACACACTTCGCAATATACAAACCCAACAAGTACAGCTAGATAAGTCTGATGGGGAAAATGCTATTGTTTCCCTCTATATATATTTACAGAACAAGAATTCCCATGGAAAGGGTTACTACTACTCGGAGAATATTCCTGACTCT
Organism: Antiaris toxicaria; assembly: GCA_035233585.1. Taxonomy (NCBI): domain Eukaryota; kingdom Viridiplantae; phylum Streptophyta; class Magnoliopsida; order Rosales; family Moraceae; genus Antiaris; species Antiaris toxicaria. The sequence goes on along the minus strand of CP141154.1, from coordinate 59,625,683 downwards.
GCATCGGACATTTCCTCATCCTCATTGTCGCTAAGAGGGAATTCCTCGGGATCTTCATCTTCGTCTCCCTAAGAAAAATCAACTTCATCATCACTAGCGATGATGACTTGGGGCTCATTGTGACACCCCATGCCCTCAATGGCCCGAACCGTCACTGAAAACTATTACTTGCTTCTTTAACTTTTACTTATACTTCTTCTTTAAAACCGATACTTAAACTTGCTGAATTTAATACCATAAATTTAGAGGGAAGTTTTTTTTATACGCGTATGTATTTACTATTCATGTATGCATACTATTAAAATGCGGAATTTGAAAAACATAAGGATTTCAATTATACATACACATTTATATACTTGTTTATCTGATTACTATTCACCAGATACTAATTAAATATACTCATACATATACTGTTTACTGTTCTAAAATACCATTTAACCTTTACTATTCAAAATACTATTTAACTGTCACCATTCAAAATATTATTTACTCATACTGTGCGGAAGAATTCTCGCGGTGTATCCATAACCTCATCCTCACATCCACCTCCGCCGTCATCATCGTCCCTTGATGTTTACGCTATAGGATGCTTACCTACAGCATGAACACACTCCGTGAGCTTTACGCCCAGTAAGTACAACATGTTAACCGCAAAACATGTTTGAAACATAGCACATACTTAAAATCATAAGCATGACATATATCACTTAATAAATCACATGCCATATAAGCATATCACATACCAGTTCACATATCATGTCATCACATAACATGTCATAACACTGAATATAAAACTTCACATACTTTATGCATAACAGAAGCATCGTGTACTGTATGCACTCTACTGAAAAAGAAAGCATAACGAACTATGACTAATGCATGGTTCGGTTATGTTCATTTATGCTTCAAACTTCTCTTTTCTTTTCTTTTCTTGTCTATTTAGGGCCCATGTGTCAGTACCATGTGCGCGCAGACCAACGGTAACGCCCGAGGTCAACTAATGCTGAAGAGCCATCAACTGATGCTCAACTTTTGGCCTTAACTTTCTTTAACTAGAAACCCCTTCGACTGAAGGAGCCGGTACGACACACCTACTTATTTCCATCTTGTTTAACTGTTCTAGCCATACGCTTCTCTAAGCTGTCTCCAATCCTACGCTGTAGGGATCTATGGCTTCTATCTTGTTCTTTCATCAATCTACTCGATTGTGAAACTATAAGCTCTTATGTATGCTGTGCAACATTGTGTGCAAGATACATACTTAAAATACTGGAAAAGCATCATTTTAAATTCATTTTATTCATGCTATAGGCAGAGTTGTACTTACTTGTCATCGGACAGTTTATACTCTCACCTTCGTCACAATACAGGTATCTCCCTGTAATCATAATGCATTTCATTAATATTCACTCTTAGGTCACTGTGGTCATTAGTAACTAATAAAAACTCTATCATTAGTGATACTGATTCGTATAGATACTAATTGCCCTTCTCTTGAGAGTTTGATTTTCTAATCGTGGTTAAACCCAATAAATTAATTAACATCGCTTGTAGGTCATTGTATCGTTAGGAACTAATAAATTTATTGTTGTATGGTACTGATGCCTATCGGTACCCAACTGCTCTACTTTGGGAATTTTGATATCTAATTTCTAATCGCGCTTGATTAATTTGTCTACTTCACAAATTAATCACTGTCCTGTTTAGACTCAGTCCTTGACTGGCTAACCGACCAGTCAACTGACCACATACCTCGTGTATTGACCATTTAGCCTGTCGGGTTACCTTTACCGATTTAACCACCCCAAATTTTATACTTAGATCACACCTGTCTCTCGGGTGGTACAATTCTGACCTAGGGTTCGTTTTCTTATATTTCGAGATTTCTAATTGGGCGGTTCACTAATCCTGTAAACGTCCGTCCTTCTTTCCCAGACCTAGGTCATTGAGGGGGGCTCAGGTTTCCATCCCGATCACATTTTCACCCCTCGTTTCCTAAAATACCCCTTTGTGCCGTTTTAGAAATTTCGACAGCATTTCCGCTTAATTTTTGGGTTTCTGGTGTTTAGGAAACGCCTCAAAATCATCTAACCTATTCTAACCTGCCACGTACTAAACCAGAGGCCTAATTTTTACGTAAAAGCTCCGCTTTTTACGTAAAAATATTCACATTTCCTCACATTCCCTTTTTCGACATTTCATCCCTTTTTCTTACAATTCCTCAAGTCAGTAAACCGTAATTAATACATAATTATTTCCAGTAATAAATTGAGGAATCAAGGGATCAAAATCACTACCAAAATCGTTCCCGTCGACGGTCGGGTGAACTGTTTGATCTCGATCGCACAATCTTTGAATTATCGTTTATTCACTTTTGAAACTCCAGTTTGCAAATCTGATGCCACGGATGTGTCCAGAACGTCAAAAATAGGCCAACGGGCCATTCTTCAATTTTGGGTCTTTGGGTTGCCGTTGATCAGCGTTGACGGCCGTTGACCGACGCTGACCGACCGTTGACCAGCATTGACCACGGCGGTGATGGGAGCGGCGACCACCATCTTGAAGAGCTCGACGAGAGGAACCCATTGGTGGTGTCAATTTCACCAATCGAGGCTACTATCGCCGGAAATCGGACCTCGAAAAGTCGGCGACGGCGGCGGAGTTGGATCTTCATTTTCAGATGTTGTTGCCCAAAATTGATTTGGGGCCTTTGATCTATGTGTTGTTCTGAGCATTTTGTTACCCACCTTGCAACTCAACTCTACTGGAATAGTGAGATTCGACGGCGGCGATGGCGACGGTGACGGCGAACCTTAGCCGGCGCGATCCGGCGGCTGTTGACGTGAAATGAAGCCTGGGTTTTGTTCTACTCTTCACCACGAATCCATTAGGACTGAAATCGTGGCATTTGGGCGTCGGACAGCGAAGAAATCACGGTTTGAAAAGTTCAGCCACCGGTGGCTTTAGGCGGCGCGTGCGGCGTGCTCCGGCGTCGGTTCCGTCGACTCGGCACACCGTTGGACTCAGCTCATCAAGAGCTTTCCAATGGTGCCAGCGGTGTCGAAAACAGAGGCTGGATTCGATGGTCGGTCACTGTTCATCTTATGTGGTGTGGGGGAGGGAGAAAATGAGATTTGGAAAAATATGGGGGCTATTTTTCAAAAATCCCCAAAATTTCGTCTTTCATACTAATTTTTTGAAAAATTTTAAGATAGGCTATACTGACTAATTTGGGCATGATGAACCCAAATATATCAGTTTTATCTTCATCCAAGGTCGTTCTCCGATACAGCATGGCTCTTAGTCAAAAATTACTTTTTGTGCTCAAATGACTAATTTGAGCATTCTGATTCCAAATATATCAGTTTTATATCAAGAAAAGGTCATCTTGACCAATTTCTTGATACTATGGTTAGGCCTACACCGTGTTGACACTGCGCATGCATAACGAGGCGTTTTCGCGCGAAATTTCAAACACAGTCTCCCTTGACTAATTTGGATGTGCTGATTTCAAATTTACCAGTTTTACGTCCATCTGAGGTCTTCTGGACCAGTTTTCGGGATCTGCATGACCCCATCTCGAAAAACGTGTCAGATGCCCGATTAACTAATTTAGGCGTCCTGAGTCTAAATATATCAGTTTCGGGGCGAGAAAATGTCATCTTGACCCTTATCCCGATACTGTGTATCTCTTAAATAAAATCTACATTTTATGTTCAATTGACTAGATTGAGCCTGCTGACTATTAATATGTCAGTTTTATGCCAGATTAAGGCCGTCTTGGCCACTAACCTGACACTGCGTTTCTCACTATTCACCAATCACTATTTACTGTTCACTATTCACTATCTGGCTGACTAATCTGAGCGTTCTGACTTTGATTTTGTCAGTCTCTGGGTGAGAAGAGGTCATCTTGACCACTTTCCTCGATACTGTACATCTATTAGGGCAATTATCGCTACTGTGCTCAGATGACCAGTTAGAGCGTACTTGTGACGCCCCCGACCTCGGTCCACCGAAACTATTACAATCAAGCTCCTTAGCCGACTGAAATAGCTCGTGAACTTTGTCGGGTCGCCTAAATTCTTTTCTTTCCTTTAAACCCTTTGTGAAATTTGGAATCATTTTTTTTAATACTTTTTCTTGTTTATAAACATAACGTAATTAAACTGAACTATGTTTGTCACTTTTAAAAGTACAAACATAGTTTATACACAATACATAATTCAAATCTTTTTGCAATACATGTCTTTTCTTTATTCAAATCTCCTATTTCAACTCTCAGCGGAAAACTTGTAGCAGGGCCATATCCACAGTGGATTCCCTATCCCTTTGACACGCTCGCATCCTGCCGCCATCCAGAAATCTACCGGACAGGTTTCTCACTTGCAACATGAACAAACTGATGAGCTAACAGGCTCAGTAAGTTCAAACATACATAGTAAGAATCATATTGATTCAAAAACACTAAAACTCAATTTTTTATGAATAGTACTATTTATCATGAATAGTAATTTTGACATTTGATCGATGAATAGTAATAGTTACCCTAACTGGTTACTATTCATTTCACCCTAACGGGTAACTATTCACATACCCTAACCGAATTTACATTATTCTAGCGTAAGTTTCGATTATGTTCAATTATGATTTTTATCATTTTATTGATTGTTTATTCTCTATTGGATTTCTAGTTTAGAGCTCTGTTTATGGCAGCACCGATGATTATTAGCGCGCTGACTGGAAGGGTCTAAGGAGCGACCTTAGAACATCGGCCTCCACAGCCCTGATATCCTTTTAGGATCTGAGAAAAACCTCCACCACTATGTTGGAGGGCGGTACGCCTTAGTGGTTTCATTACCATCTTTCTTATAGTTTCCCACCGGCGACATTCATATGAATCATCCCACGGTGGAACCCTTATTGCCCGTAGGTCTTTACATTTATTTCTTTATGTGTGTTTTTAATTAACCACACTATAGTGCCCTAACACTTCTCCATAGTGTATTATTTATACACTTTTTAATTTCTCATTTCATTAGGTGAGTTAGTTTAACTACACCCCTATCGCCCGTAGGACTTTACAAGTTTGTACGAAAAGTACTTAAATCAATCAAATAGTAATTCATGCTGCAAACATGTAAATATCTGAGCTTACCAAACATTTATCATAGCATCGCGCTATGAAACATTCATATAGCACATAAACCTAGACATAACAGATCAATTCATTCATATAATGAACAACATCAGAATGTTCATGAGCAGACAAATGAATGCTGGAACTTACACATATCACACTTAGACATAATAGTCTATTCATGTTGCAGTCAATTAAATGTTCGAACTTACAGATACTTTCGCTAGCATTTCCTTCCCCGACTCTGCAGACGTTCCTTTGCCGCTTCTGGATCGGGTTCCTATAACCGGAATAACCACGGTTATTCTAAATCTTCATTTCATATTCAAAATTTAGTAAAACGTAAAAATTCTATGTTTTATTTCCCGTAAATGGTCTTAGGAATCTAAAATCCTATTTTCCATTTTTACACTAACTCTTGGCAAAATTACCATTTTGCCCCTGATTTGATCTCTCATCATAAACCTATTTTTTGTTGGTTTAAGACCCAATTTAACTTTTATAATTTCATTTTAACTATCCTTAGGCATTCACGGTCCTTTCCGAGCCTTTTAGAAATTTTTAGTCAAAATGACCATTTTGCCCCTGACGGGTCTTGGGACTGTTATATGCTTACTGTGACTTTTAACAGGATTTTCTAAGCCCAAATATCATAAAATAATATTTCTTAAGCTTTTACATACTTTTACAGCATCCATTGCTGTTCCATATACGACTATTGGTTATCCGACTCTCGGGTGATACTATTCCGACACCTGGGGTCGTTTCTCGTTTTTCTCACGTTTCGGAGCCTTAAATGGGTATTTCACTACTCCTGAAACGTTTGTTATGTTAATCCTGAGCCTTAGACATCGCGTGGTCTCGGGTTTTCATCCTGACCTCAAATTTACCTTTCGTTTCCTAAAATAACCTTGCCATTGGTTTTCCTGTTCTCTTACATTTTCACAATCTCGGAGGGATGGTTTACTATTCCTCAAAGGTTCATTTTCCCATTTTCTGAGCCTAACTCATCGAAGGGTCTCGGTTTCCATTACTGAACACAATTTCCCTCTCGTTTTTCACCAAAATTCCCATAGTGCCGTTTTCAAAATTTCGGCAGCATTTCCGTTAAATTTCTAGATTTCCGGCATTTAGGAAACGCCTCAAAACCATCTAACCTATTTTATTCTACCACGTACTATACCAGAGGCCTAATTTTTACGTAAAACTCAACTTTTTACGTAAAAATATTCACATTTCCCATACATTTTCTTTTTCTGACATTTCATTCATTTTACTCTTTTTCTTTTCTTTTCTTTTTACAATTTGAATACAAATTACATACAAATCATTCCAATATATACATAAGGAATGAAGGGAAACGAAATCGCTACCGAAATCGTCCCGTCGGTGATCGGACGAACCGTTCAGTCTTGACCGCGCAAACTTTTTGTCTCCGTTCTTCACGTTCGGAATCCTGGTTAGCAATTCTGATGCCGCGGATGTGTCCAGAACGTCGAAAATAGGCCAATGGACCATTTTTCATTTTTCTGCCCTGGGTCACCGTTGACCGGCGTTGACCGCGTTGACCGGCGTTGACTCCGACGTTGACCGGCAGCGAACGGCGGCGACCGGCTGTGAACGGCGGCGGCGCGAACAATGGAGGTGTCCACCTTGAAGATCTCAGCGAGAGAAGTCCATTGGCGGTGTCAATTTCACCATTGGAGGCTCCGATCGTCGACAATCGGCCTCGAAAACACGACCCACAGCGGCGGCATTGAATCTTCGCCGTGCCGAAGTTGTTACCCGAAATTGTTTGAGGGCTTTTGCTCCCCGTTCTTCTCTGAGCATTTTGAGACCAACCACGTCACTCAACTTCGCCGGAATCGACGAATTCCACGACGGCTTCACGGCGGCGACGGCGCGGCTTCGAGCAGCACGATCCAGCGACTGTTGAGCTAAAATGAAGCTTGGGTTTTGTTCTACTCTTCACCACGAGTCTTTTGAGACCGGAATCGTGTTGATCGGAGGTCGGACGGCGAAGATACGGCCGTTTGAAATTTTCGGCCACTGGCGGCTTCGGGCGGCACGTGCGGCGTTCTCCGGCGTCGGTTCCGTCGATTCAGTACACCATTGGACTCAACTCATCGAGAGCTTTCCAACGAGACTGGCGGTGTCGAAAATAGACACCGTTTCCGGTGGTCGGTTACTGTTCACCGACGGTGTAGGTGTGGGGGAGAAAATCTAGAAAATGAAAATTATGGGGCCTTTTCTGCAATTTCGCCCTTTTATACCCTTTTTGTCCAAATTTTCAACATGAGCTATCCTGACTAATTTGGGCGTGTTGAACCCAAATATATCAGTTTCGTTTTCATCCGAGATCGTTTCGACCAGTTTCCGGTACTGCAAATTCCCCGTCAAAAATTACCTTTGTGCTCAATTAACTAATTTGAGCATTCTGATAGGCTGTACTGACTAATTTGGACGTCCTGAATCCAAATATATCAGTTTCGTCGTCATCCGAGGTCATCTCGGCCAGTTTTTGATACTTTACATTTCCCGGTCAAAATTTTCATTTTGTGCTTAATTGACTAATTAGAGCATTCTGATTCCAAATATATCAGTTTTATATCAAGAAAATGTCATCTTGACCAATTTCTTGATACTACGTATCTCCGGATCAAATATTACTTTTCATGCTCAATTGACTAATTTGAGCATGCTGAATCTAAATATATCAATTTTAGGTCAAGAAGAGGTCATCTAGACCAACTTCTCAATACGATGTGCAACACACATACACGCACTCACGTCTAAAATCACTACTATCAGTATTTTATCTTTTTGTGCACTCAGCTTACCCTGAGTCACGTACTAGTGTTTACAGTTCACTGTTTTTCCCTAGCTCAATTCGGCATGCTTTTACATCACCGAATTCTTAATCTGTAATATCGTTAGAACATTTTATCTCGTTCTACACAATATTAATCATACATTTTACATTTTAAACATGAAATTCATCATGTACATGCAATTTACAATATTCTGAGAAAAGTAAAATTTCCCGGTTATTACAGTACTGATGACTAACTCACCAGTTTTGTATCATGAAATGGTCGTCTGGACCGGTTTCTTGATATTGCGTGTCTCAACACATACTCACATAATAGGGTGGACCGATTTCACTGTCGGTTGCCCTTTTCACTGTATGAATAGTAATTAAACGTTACTATTCCTATTTAATTCATTCAACTAAAAAGCACACTGTGTTTATTAACTTAATTACATCATTACAGTGACTCTCGGCTCATTACACAGCCTTCTACACGGACTCTTACATAGGCGTGTGTAAGGCAACACGGGCATGTACATTTCAGACACGGGCATGTACTAGTTGAGACTACTCAACACGGCCAGGTCTTTGAAACACATTCATTTATTCGAGTAATACACGGCCTCTTACACGGCTGTGTACTTGAACATGTTACACTACACGGCCATGTACACTCACACGGCTATTAACAGATACACAGTCCAAATGGCATACGGTCACTCACACGACCGTGTACCTGACTGTGTTACTTAAATTTACACTAAAAGGCATTAAATTATGTCCATTTTATTCCTTAATGACTTATTACATGGTAAGTAGGTACCATGAAAATGACGGTCATTACAACCTACCCCCGTTACAAAATTTTTGTCCTCAAAAATTAGAATAATTCCAGGACATCTCTCTTCATGTCTTCTTCCCATTCTCATGTGGCTTCCTCAACACTATGATTCTGCCACAACACTTTTACTAGCAGTATACTTTATTCCTAAGTACTTTCTCCTTTCTAACTAGGATCTGCACAGGTCTCTCCTCGTACATCGGATCAGTGTATACTACAACGGATTCCTGGCTAAGAACATGGGAGCTGTCTGGCACGTACTGCTTCAGCATCAAGACGTGAAAGATGTTGTGTACTGTAGCTAACTCGGGAGGAAGCGTTAGTCTATAAGCCACCTTCCTGACTTTCTCTATTATCTCAAGGTCCTATGTACCTAGGACTGAGCTTTCCTTTCTTTTCAATGCGCATCACCGCTTTCATGGGTGTCGCTACTTGAAACTTGAGGGGTTTATGGCACTTATCGTCAAAATTCTTCTGTCGACTGTGCGCTGTATCTTACGTTTCTCGTATCAACTTCACATCTGCCACGGTATTCTTGATGATGTCTGAGCTAACTAGTCGTTTCTCTCCAAACTTGTACTAATGAGCCAGAGATCTACATTTCCTTCCACAAAGTTTCTCATACAGTGCCATTCCTATCGAGGAATGGTAGTTGTTGTTGTACGAAAACTCGCTCAATGGTAGCTTCTGATCCCAATTTCCTTTGAAGTCTAGGACGCAGGTCTCAACATGTCCTCTAACATTTGTATGGTCCTCTCAGACTAACTGTCAGTCTGAGGATGAAATGCTGTGCTGAACTCTCACTTTGACTGTAATGCAGTGTGAACGCTTTGCCAAAATCTGGAGGTAAAGCATCCACTACGATATGAGACGATCGACTCTGGTACTCCGTGCCGTTTCACGAACTGTGCCGCATAGATTTCTACTAGTCGTTCCATTGAGTAGCTAACTTTCATTGCTAAAAATCTAGCTGATTTCGTCAGTCTATCTACAATCACCCAGATTGCGTCATTATCGTTTGATGTCTTCGACAATTCGACTACGAAATTCGTCGTAATCTGGTCCCATTTCTACTCGGGTAGCTTAATTTTCTACGATTATCCTGCTGGGCGCTGGTCTTCTACCTTAACCTTCTGGCACATAAGGTATCTGGCGACGAACTCGACAATGTCATTCTTTATTCCAAGCCACCAAAAGCTTTCCTTCAGGTACTTGTACATCTTATTCGCCACCGGATGTATGGAATATGATGTCACGTAAGGTTCCAAAAGGATTCGCTTCATGAGTTCTTCATCTTTCATAACACACACTCTATCTCTGTAGTAGAGTATGTCGTCCTTAATGATCTTAAACTTTGAACTTTAGTCCTCTGTAGCCTCCTTTTTGAGCTTTTTCAGGGACAATTCGAATGTAGGAAAATAAATCGGTAAAAACGTATCAGAGTGGCGCAGCGGAACAAAAAAAAATTTTTAGATCGTTAAATATCTCATGATGCCATATACAATAAACCAACAACAATTAAAACTCATACCTCGAGGACACCAATCTGCAGGAAGAGAATGACCGGAGGCTTCAACCAACTAGCCTTCTCTACTATTCTCCAATTCCCGAATGGCTGAGTGTGTGGGCACTCTGAACCTCGATCGGTATGCTAGCACTACTAGTCTTCTTCCGACCACCTAGATCTCTAAAGAACTTTATTGTCATGGTGGGCTGTGCAATAATAAGCCTGCTCACCTAAGAGTCTATGGTCTCAGAGAACTGGAGTGGTAGGACCTTTATTTATAGACCTGCATGAGGTGATTCTCTGAATTCGAATCAGATTAGGAAAAGATATTCTCCCTTATCCATAACCATAAAATCTGAATTTTCCAAGGGAAAATCCCAACAAAAAATTCAGCCATTTAGGATAAATCCAATCCAAATCTAAACAAGATTTTAACTAGAATTTTATCTCCCTTTTTCAACCAAAAAATCTGAAATTTCCTAGGAGAAAATCTCCTCAAAAAATTAGGCCACATTTAGGATAAGGGAGAATCAAAATTCCACTAGGATTTTCAAGCTTGAATCTTATCTCATCCTTATCCAAAATAACCAAATTTTCCTAGGAGATATTTTCCAAAATTTCGGCACTTTCTGGGGAGGAGAGAATCCAAATTCAATTGGGATTGAAACTTGAATTTTTCCCTTGAACCTTATCCACAAAAACCGAAAATCCATTGAGGATTATCCTCAAAATTTCGTCCAACTTTTAGTTAGGATTTGGATTCAAAATTCAAGTAGGATTCTAACAAGATTATCCTCTCCATATCCAACTCAAATTCGAATTTCAAACCTTGTGGATTTTCCATAACAAATTCAAATCCCACTTGGACTGTGATTCAAAATTTGAATTTCGAATTTCAAATTCGAATTTCAAATTCAAATTTTAAATTCAAATTTCAAATTCAAAATTCAAAATTCAAATTTCAAATTTCAAAATCCACAAAACAGTTGTGTTTCAAATTCTTGTTCTCATGGATAATTTTCTACAACTCCAATCCAATCTCAAATAAAATCATGGTAACTTTATTTGGAGTTCGAATAATTGTGTACTCTATTATCCAAAACAAAATCTGAATCTAACCGGAGAGAATCTTGTCTACCATCCTAATCCTGTGTCATCACCATCCATGCATAATAAACCAGCCAATAGCATACACAAATCAATTTGCCAAACGTTAAGGAATTATGTGGAGCTAGTAGAGGGACTGATTGGACAGATATAATCGGGCTCCTGTAAATCCATATGATCATCATTCTTTTACTGAACAACTCAATCATATGATCACTAATTTCAGAGTCACACCGCTATAAACCTGAAACTGAACTCCCAATTATATACCGTATTACGTAAGCCTATGACAAGCTATCGTCCAATGACCTTGTCATGTATGCAGAACCCTCACATGATATCCATGATCAGCCTTAGGCCAAAGTCTGTTTAATCCTACTGATCAGGCTATCTTAAAGTTCCATTATACTACCGAATAAAGAAAATGATTATTCACCATATGTGAATAAGAAGTCATCCGCCCAGCAGATGACCCAAGGCCTCATCCATTTTCACATTCAGTATAATGCCTTTAAGAGGATACCTTTAACTCCTCATTAGAGCTATGATTCTGATATCTGTAAATGAACCCTTCATCGTATACAAGTTATGCACCCAAACGAACCGATCTATAAGCTTACTACCTCTGATACGCTTTAGTCATTGGAACATCAAAGTACACAAGTCATATACATGAAGCTGTCCTTTTACTCAGGATTAAGATTACTGCATAATGAACGTCAAAAGCAGATTGATCCACCCAAAGCAGACTTCGTAGATCAATCACGTTTTAGTCCCGGTCTAATATGTCACCACCAAGCAATATATCTATGTCTCTACTTGGGAGTCCAGCTCCAGACAGTCAAGACAAACCGTCCCCTCCAAGGCTTTAGACAACATAATAGTCTTAACATGAGTTAGATGCTCGGTCTAACCCCATAGACTGCAGACCATAGTTTAGACTGCTAACTTTAGAACATTGTCTTCTCACATACAAAAGTCCATTGCATGCAACGTTCTAATAGTTTAACACAAGCAGTCAGGGAGCCATATTTGCTTACATTTACTTTTACACGTAAATAAGACGAGGACAGATAGCAATATAATGAATAACCTCTATATATAATTTTATTATCCAGTTCAAAATAAATACATCAAAATGTCTCCAATGCTTAGGGTATTTCCTAACATCGAAGCCTTGATTGATCTTGATCTCTTCTTAGAGCGTTGATTGGAAGGGTCATGTCAGACAACCTCCTTGTCAAAATCTTGATCTCGCTGCTGCATAGCTCTCTTGTAGTGCTCCTGACAAGGCATTGATAGCCATAAGCATAGTAAAATACTTTTGACTCTGCGTATCGGCCACCTTATTGGCTTTCCCCAGATGGCATAAGATCTCGCAGTCGTAATCCTTACCAACTTTAGTCATCTATACTACCTCATGTTGAGCTCTTTTGCGTGAAGATATACTTGAAGCTCTGGTGATCAGTGTAAGATCTCGCACTTGATTCCGTACAGGTAGTGCCTCCATGCTCTTAACGCAAAAACTACCACTACTAGCTCCAGATCATGCATTGGGTAGCTCTTCTCAGGGTTTTTGAGTTGTCGTGAAGCATACACTACTACTCTACCACTCTGCATCAACACAGTTTCCAACTCAGTTTTAAATGCGTCGCTTTAAATCACAAAGCTTCCCTGACCAGCATCTAGAATGGTCAGTATTAGAGAGCTTGTGAGCCTTCATTTTTGCTCTTGAAACCTTTTCTCATACTTGTCGGTCCACTCATACCTCTTTCCCTTCTCGGTGAGCATTGTGAGCAGTGCGGCTAGCTTTGTAAAACCCTTAACAAAACGTCGATGGTATCCCACTAAGCCTAGGAAGCTGTGGATCTCCATCACATTTCTCAGAGCTGGTTACATGCTAACTGCATCAATTTTCATCGGGTCCACAGATACTCCTTCCTTAGGGACTACGTGGCCTAGGAAATGGACCTTCTCCAGCCAAAACTCATACATGGAGAACTTGGTGTATAACTGATGGTCCTGTTGTAGGAAAATAAATCGGTAAAATGTATCAGAGTGGCGCAGCTGAACAATAAAAATTTTTTAGATCGTTAAATATCTCATGATGCCATATACAATAAACCAATAACAATTAAAACTCATACCTCAAGCACGCCAATTTTGCAGGAGGAGAATGACTGGAGGCTTCAACCAACTAGCCTTCTCTACTATTCTCCAATTCCCAAATGGCTTAGTGTGTGGGCACTCTGAACCTCGATCGGTATGCTAGCACTGCTAGTCTTCTTCCGACCACCCAGATCTCTAAAGAACTTTATTGTCACGATGAGCAGTGCAACAATAAGCCTGCTCACCTGAGAGTCTATGGTCTAAGAGAACTGGAGTGGCAGGAACTCTATTTATAGACCTGCATGAGGTGATTCTCTGAATTTGAATTGGACTAGGAAAAGATATTCTCCCTTATCCATAACCATAAAATCAGAATTTTTCCATGGGAAAATCCCAACAATAAAATTCGGTTTTTTTAAGGATAAAACCAATCCAAATCTAAACAAGATTTTAACTAGAATTTTATCTCCCTTTTTCAACCAAAAAATCTGAAATTTCGTAGGAGATTTTCCTCCAAAAATTCGACCACATTTAGGATAAGGGAGAATCAAAATTCCACTAGGATTTTCAAGCTTGAATCTTATCTCAACCTTATCCAAAATAACAGAATTTTCCTAGGAGATTTCCTCCATAATTTCGACCACTTTCCAGGGAAGGAGAGAATCCAAATTCAACTAGGATTGAAACTTGAATTTTTCCCTTGAACCTTATCCACAAAAATCGAAATTCCATTGAGGATTATCCTCAAAATTTCGTCCATAATTTGTTAGGATTTGGATTCAAAATTCAAGTAGGATTCTAATAAGATTATCCTCTCCTAATCCAACTCAAATTCGAATTTCAAACCTTGTGGATTTTCCACAACAAATTCGAATCCCACTTTGACTGTGATTCAAATTTCAAATTCAAATTTCAAATTCGAATTTCAAATTCAAATTTCAAATTCAAATTTCAAATTCGAATTTCAAATTCAAATTTCAAATTTCAAATTTCAAAATTCAAATTTCAAAAACCAGAAAACGGTTGTGTTTCAAATTCTTATTCTCATAGATAATTTTCTACAACTCCAATCCAATCTCAAATAAAATCATGACAACTTTATTTGGAGTTCGAATAATTGTGTACTCTATTATCCAAAACAAAATCTGAATCTAACCGGAGAGAATCTTGTCTACCATCCTAATCCTGTGTCATCACCATCCATGCATAATAAACTAGCCAATAGCATACACAAATCAATTTGCTTAACGTTAAGGAATTATATGGAGCTAGTAGAGGGACTGATTGGACATATATAATCGGGCTCTCGCAAATCCATATGATCATCATTCTTTATCGAACAACTCAATCATATGATCACTAGTTTCAGAGTCACACCACTATAAACCTGAAACTGAACTCCCAATTATATATCGTATTATGTAAGCCTGTGACGAGCTACTATCCAATGACCTTGTCATATATGCAAAACCCTCATATGATATCTATGATCAGCCTTAGGTCAAAGTCCGTTTAATCCTACTAATCAGGCTATCTTAAAGTTCCATTATACTACCGAATTAAGAAAATGATTATTCACCATATGTTAATGAGAAGTCAACCGCCCAGCAGACGACCGAAGGCCTTGTCCATTTTTCATATTCAGTATAATGCCTTTAAGAGGATACCTTTAACTCCTTAGAGCTATGATTCCGATATCTGCAAACAAACCCTTCATCGTATACAAGTCATGCACCCAACGAACCTGTCTATAAGCTTACTACCTCGGAGACGCTTTAGCCATTGGAACATCAAAGTACATAAGTCATATACATGAAGTAATTCATTTACTCAGGATTAAGATTATTGCACAATGAACGTCAAAAGCAAATTGATCCACTCATAGCGGACTACGTAGATCAATCACGCTTTAGTCCCGGTCTAATATGTCACCACCAAGCAACATATCTATGTCTCTACTTGGGAGTCCAGCTCCAGACAGTCAAGACAAACCATCCCCTCCAAGGCTTTAGACAACATAATAGTCTTAACATGAGCTAGATGCTCGGTCTAACCCCATAAACTACAGACCATAGTTTAGACCGCTAACTTTAGAACATTGTCTTCTCGCATACAAAAGTCCATTACATGTAACGTTCTAACAGTTTTAACACAAGCAGTCAGTGAGCCATATTTGCTTACATTTACTTTAACATGTAAATAAGATGAGGACAAATAGCAATGTAATGAATAACCTCTATATATAATTTTATTATCCAGTTCAAAATGAATACATCAAAATGTCTCTAATACTTAGGGCATTTCCTAACAATCTCCCGCTTGCCCTAAGTCAGTAGATGTTCCATGTTACGCATCCCTATCGCCTCTACATGCCTCTCAAAGCTTCTAGCCACCAAAGTCTTAGTAAAGGGATAAGCGATGTTGTCCTCGGACGCGATCTTACATACATCCACTTGTCCTGTCTCCACATGCCCTCTAATAATATGATATCTCCGATCGATGTGCTTGGTCCTCTTGTGGTGCCGAGATTCCCTTGTGTTGGCAATAGCCCCTGTGTTATCACAGTAAAGTGTGATAGGCTTGTCAACACCTGGAATGACCTCAAGGTCTCTAAAGCACTTGCGGAGCCAAACCGCTTCTTTAGATGCCTCAGCCGCAGCCACATACTCAGCCTCCATAGTAGAGTCAGCTGTGCAGCCCTGCTTCACGCTCCTCCACACAATGGCGCCTCCTCCGAGTAAAAACACTGATCCAGATGTCGATTTCCTCGAATCCTTACAAGTCTGGAAGTCTGAGTCCGTGTATCCTACGGGTCTTAGGTCCCCTCCAGAATACACTAGCATATAATCCCTCGTTCTCTTAAGATACTTGAGTATATGCTTTACAGCTTGCCAGTGCTTGGTTCCAGGATTTGCTTGATATCAACTCACCATACCTACTGCAAAACATATATCCGGGCAAGTGCAAAGCATAGCGTACATAAGGCTACCCACAGCGGATGCATATGGGACCTTACTCATACGCTCTCTTTCTTCCGATGTCTTAGGACAATCATCCAATGAAAGAGTTAGACCGGTAATAGAAGGTTGTAAGCCTTTCTTTGTCTCTTGCATTGCATATTTGTCAATTATTTTATCTATGTATGAAGCTTGGGATAACGCTATCATTTTGTTCTTTCGATCTCTGAAGAGACGAATGCCTAGAACATAATTAGCTTCTCCCAAGTCCTTCATGTCAAACTGTTGGTGTAACCAAAGCTTGACCGATGATAAGTTCCCTACATCATTCCCAACGAGTAGTATATCATCGACATAGAGTATCAGAAAGACCACTTGTCCATCCTTAATACGTTAATAAACACAAGGTTCATCAACGTTCTGCTCAAAACCAAATGTCTTAATCGCTTGATCAAACTTCTGGTTCCATGAGCCAGATGCTTGCTTTAATCCATAAATGGATCTAAGCAACTTGCAGACTTTCCTTTCTTGACCTTTCGCTGCGAACCCTTCGGGCTGTATCATATAGATACACTCTTCAAGATGGCCATTCAAGAATGCCGTCTTGACATCCATTTGCCAGATCTCGTAATTGAGAGCCACAGCAATGGACAGAAGAATACGGATAGACTTCAGCATAGCAACAGGCGAAAAGGTTTCATCGTAATCGATTCCAGCCTTTTGCGTGTATCCCTTTGCAACCAGTCTAGCTTTGAAAGTTTCCCCTCTCCCTTCCGCATCCTTCTTTCTTTTGTAGACCAATTTGCATCCAATGGGTTTTATCCCATCCAGCAAATCTACAAGTTCCCAAACAGAGTTGGATTTCGTAAAATCTATCTCATTGTTCATAGCAAGTTTCCAAGATTTAGAATCAACATCATTTACAGCTTCATCATAAGTGACCAGATCATCCTCATGCTCATGAGCCTCGGCCTGGTATACCTCAGCATCATACGTGAAGAAATTAGGTTTCTTAGAAACCCTCCTACTACGACGAGGCACCCTAAATTGTTCATCGTCTGCAGGTCTTTCACTGGAACTCAGACTTGCGTCCAAGACCGAAATCTGTGGAGCAATTCTTTCACCTGATAACTCCTTTACCACCACTTTGCTTCGAGGCTTAAAGTCATTCATGTGACTTTCCTCCAAGAATGTCGCATGGGTTGAGACAATGACTTTTTTGTTCCTTCGGGTTATAGAACAGACCTCCTTTAGTTCCTTTTGGATACCCTACAAACATGCACAATTCTGATATTAGTTACAACTTTTTCACATCCCCATCCAGTACATGTGCCGGGTAGCCCTATATTCTCATATGTCCAAGGGAGGGCTTCCTGCCACGCCACAATTCATACGGAGTTCTAGGAATTGATTTGCTCGGAACCTGGTTCAGAATATAGCATGCCATTTGTAAAGCATATCCCCAAAATGATAATGGCAGCATTGAATAACTCATCATAGACTGTACCATATCCAATAAGGTCCTGTTTCTCCTTTCGGCTACACCATTCTGGTATGGAGTACCAGGTGCAGTCAATTAGGATAATATCCCGTTCTCTACAAGATGTCCTAGAAATTTATTGGAGAGGTATTTGCCACCTCGATCAGATCGAAGTGTCTTTATGGATTTATCTAATTGCTTTTCCACTTCCGCACGATGCTCTTTGAACTTGTTAAAGGTTTCGCTCTTGCGGTGCATCAGATACACATATCCATACCTCGAGTAATCATCTATAAAAGAGACATAATACTCGAACCCTCCTCGTGCTGTGACGTTCATGGGGCCACATACATCAGTGTGCGCAATTTCTAAGAGCTCCTGAGCCCTTGTACTCTTAGCTCCAAAAGACCTCTTAGTCATCTTACCCTCTAGACAAGACTCACATTGGGGAAGACGTACCTCCTCCAGAGATTCTAGAGGACCGTCTTTCACTAATCTTTGAATCCTATCCTGATTAATATGACCAAGTCTTAAATGCCAAAGATATGCCTTGTTAGAGTGAGAAACTTTCAACCTTTTAGAGTTATCAATTAATTCAGTGTCAAGCAGTGAGTACATCTTTGGTTTGATCAAATATAGTTTTCCATCCATCCATCTAGAATAGATAAAAGACTTATTTCTACGAATATCAACTCTTTTACTAAAAGAAAGTGAATAAGAATTCTTTATTAAACAAGCTACCGATATAAGGTTCCTCCAAAAATTAGGAACATAAAAACAGTCTTTTAATAAAATAAACCTAAATTGATCAAAATAAAGGTAAACATCTCCCATTGCTTCAGCCACCACAAAGCTACCATCTCCAGTCCGCAACGAGAGGCTCCTATCATGTAGACTTCTCGTTTCCACGAACTCCTGCATAGAAACACAAACATGATTAGTGGCGCCCGAATCAATGACCCAAGTGTCTTTCGATTCTTCCACCAAACACGCTTCCAAGTAATGAAGTTCCTTACCTTCCTTGCCCTTGGCAGCTAGGAATTCCTGGCAAGCCTTCTTGGAGTGACCTACCATCCCACAATGGAAGCATTTGGACTTTTTAGGGTCCTTCGGCTTCTTGTTCTTCTTGTTCTTCTTCCCGTCTGAGACAGGAGGATTAGAAGAACTAGAAGCCACTTGCTTCTTATTTGGCCTCTTCCTCTTCCGTGAGGGATTGGAAGATTCCGCCAAATTAGCCTCTCCTTTAGGTCGGACCACATCCTCATCCCTGATCATCCGATCATAAGCCTGTAGTTGCTTCATGAGCTCGGTTGGTCCTAACTCCTTTGTCGCCAGATTGTATGCGGCCTTAAATCCCACAAAATCTTTAGATAGAGTCTTGAACACCATCTCGATCTGGGTGTTGTAGTCCAACTCAGCACCATTCTCGGCAGCCTCAGCGAAGAATCCCATTAGAGTGATCATATGGTCCTTCACCAGAGTACCCGCCTTTTGCTTAGAGTTCATAATGCTGGTGATAGCGGACTGTCGAGCCAATTTTTCTTGGCCTTCGAACATGTCCTCCAGATTTTCCATGATCTCCCCAGCAACTTGATAAGTCTCATTCTGCTTTTGTAAAGCACTCGTCATGCTAGCAAGGATGTAGCATCGAGCTATCTCATTGGATTCTCTCCAACGATTATAGGCAACCGGGACCTCCTCAAGCAGTGTGTCAGGTTTGGGCCCAAGTGGTCATGGTTTGTCCAGCACGAACTTGTGTCTCTCGCAGCTGAAAACTATTAATAGATTTCTTTTCCAGTCTTTATAATTATCGCCATTCAGCATATTTTCAGTAAGTATTGAAATAAGGGGTGTCGGTGACATTTTGAACTGAAATAAAATTATACTAGACAACATTACAAAAACATGTAGCATTGCAACGGTAATTCTCAGCACCTATTGCCCCAAGCCACCGAGGGGTTGTCATGGTAACAAATAGCTGGAACATGGACCCCGTCCAATTAATATATGTTGCCTTAAATCCTCCAAGGTTAAGACATATATTAATAACCGCTTATTTGGCCACCAGTTTAGTTAACAGAGCTTCTAGGGAAGGTTAATAACTAAACGAGTCTTGAGTGTATAACCATTGTTTACGTAGCCCGATCCACGTCCTACCAAGCCACCGAGGGGTGGTCATGAATAGGATCGTACCCGAACACGTTTTCCATATAGGAGATCCAATCTAGTATACCGGCGGTGGTAAACACCTACCGAGGGGTGTGGTCAGGGCAGAACTGACGCGAGGCGTTACCATGCTTTCACATATGGATCAACAATGGAGGTCGTGGGTTTTGTTTGAAACCCTCTCCCACTCAATATTTTGAAAAACATGCAAGTTTTGACAAATTATGTATGATCAATATAGTATGAGCGGCACTCACCTATCCTATATGACATGTTATCAAATATGCATACAAAACATCCATCAATACATATTTATACATCCATGACATATCACAGAAAAAATAATTGACAGAATAACCAAGCTATGGTTCCATCCTAGAACAAAGAAAATAAAGATTAAAAAATTCCATCCAAAGCATTCTTTTGCGTCTTGAATTCTGTTCCGTCTTCTTGTATCCATCTTTATGTAGCCTCTCCATTTATTTCTCATCCCAAGAATCATTTAAAATTTAAATCTCCAAAAATTTAAATTTCAAATTCAAATTCCAAATTCGAATTTCAAATTTAAATTCCAAATTTAAATTTTAAACAATTTTAAACATCATGTGTAATAATATGTAATTTCAAAAATTTCAAATTTTCAATTACATATTTTTAAACATGATTTAAAATTAAATTTCTAACTTAAAAATCAAAATTTTTCGATTTTTAGACCGCCGTACCGCCGCCTCCGAAGGCTGCAGCCGCCGTGGGCAGCCACCAGCCCCAAAGGGGCTGGCAGCCCATGGCTGCCCCCTATGTGCAGCATTGCCGGGCTGCAGGGCAAGCCTACAGTGCCAAGCTGCACACCCAGGCTGGGCGTAGCAGCCGGCATGCTGCAGGTAGCGCCTGCAGCCAGAGGCTGCACGCCCAGGCTGCGGCCAGCCTTGGGCAGGCCACGGCCAGCCTTGGGCAGGCCACGACCACCCTTGGCTGCAGGCCAAGCCTGCGGCCGTGGGTGGTGTTGGCTTGCACAGGGGCTGCCGCAGGCCCATCCTGCCCAAGGGCAGGGGCTGCAGCCCCACCAAGGCCCATTGGCCTATCCCGAGGGGTCGTGTCTCGATTTTCGTGTCATATTCCAATTTACCTATTAGAATCTCCAAAAATTAATTTGAATCCCAATTAAATTGAAATTTTCCACACAATCAAAATTTCAACCTTTAAATCAAATTTAACTTTTGGGAAAAAATAAATTACGGTCTTCAATCTTCAATCTCCTCCAAGAATAATTACATGAAATTTCCTAAACCGTTTCCGGTGTACAAAAATTCTAACCATACAAATTCTAAGAGACAAAAAATTAAGATCTATGGGAAAATTACAGTGTTAATAAACTGCTCCCATGGTTACATAAAATTCCTAGATACAATTTTTCCAAATTCTAAGGAACCATAACGGGTATAAACAAGCATGCTTATAATAATTCAAAAAATTAAAATAACCACATACTTTATATATAATCCATGATAAAAACATAAAGGAACCCTAGAATGCCACTCTCTAAATATCAAATCCATATATAAATAAAAAGACTAAGTAATTGTCTAATTTATGTACATGACATAGTCATGAGATGGCTCTGATACCAATTGTAGGAAAATAAATCGGTAATGTGACAACCGGGAAATTCAGGCAGTTCTCGGATGAAAAATGTACAATTGTATGTATATAACAATTTGTACTATTTAAAGAGTGAAATAAATGTATTTATATTGTTCAGAATATATGAAAATGTTCTAACAATACTGACGAGTAAGAATTCAGTGTTGGAAAAATTCACTGAGTTGAAACGGGTGAAACGGTGCCAAAATCGGCATTAAAAACCCTAACCGGAGCAATAAAAGACGGTAAACTTCCGGGATTGATTTTGATCAAACGGAAGCAGATTAAATTGATCCGACTGCACAGGAGACCTCAGGAACACACCGGGACGATTTCGGGAAAATTTCAGCTCGAACCGGCATCGGTCAAAAAGTAGTCGAATTAATGTGAATAGTGAAAGTCAAAGTCAACTTTCACTTTAGTATTTATGACATCATAAATCAAGTTTATTAAATGGAATAAATAAGGTGGTTGGTGGCATTAATGGCTAGGATTTAATCACCTTTTGATCTAAAGGCCAAGATTTGGCCAAAAATTACCATTTTTAATTTTTGAAAAATGGGGAAAGAAATGGCTTGAAAGATGTCTAATTCTCATTGGTGGAAGGCTAAATTAATTGGTCTTTTTGGTGGCTTAAGTCGGCAAGTTTTGGAGCAAAAAGCCGAAGTCCGTTTTCATGCAAAACCAAAGAACAAAAAAATTTTCTAAGTTTTTCTCTTGGTGGGTACGTGAGCAACCAAAGAAGAACCACTTGATTTCTTCAAAATTTCTTCACAAAAAGTGTGTCAAAACACTCCTTGAAGACAAAGGAAGCAATTGATTAAGGTAACTCCCTTTTTCACTCAATTTTTCATGGTTTTTCTTCACTAAATCCGTGGGTGAATAGTGATAGAAAGATGGAAAATTTTTGGTTGTTTTCCATTGAATTGATGTTGGGTTTTGTTAAGGATGAAATAAGGAAGAAAACCATGCAAATTGTGTAAAGAAAAACCAAATTTTGGTTGGTTTTTCAAAGGTAAATCCGTGGGTTACCTTGAGTAACCAATGAGAAAAAAAATTTTGGTTAATGGTTAACATGCTTTATAAGTTTAATTTGGTGAAGAATTAAGCTTGTATTTCATTATGAAAAGCTTGGAAAAAATTTCTTGTGTGGAATACATAAAGTGGCCGTGGGTTGTTAATGGTTTGGAAGAAAAATTTGCTTGGTTTTATGTGGTATTTGGTTGATTGGAATTATGCATTTTAATATGCAAGTGATGGAATTGTGAATGAAAGAATGAAACAAAATTTTTTGGCATGTTTTCATTCAATGGCCGTGGGGTATAAATGTGTAAAAAACCCTAGGAAATTTGGTTGAAAATGCCAAGAAAATGGGCTTGAAAATGTGTTAAAAATGTGACATTTGAATGGCCTAAAATGTGGTGAAAGTTTGACAAAATTTGGTTCGGTTTTGTTGTGAAAACCGAAACCAAATTAAGGGTAAATTTGTTAAAAAATGTTGTAATGTGGGTGATAATGTGAAATTGGAAAATTGTGGGCTTTTATGTAAAAGTTTGGAAAACTTTTACATAAAATAGGCTTGTGGTATAGTACGTGGCAGGTACTTATGGTTCGAGGCGTACCTAATGCCGGAAGCCTTAAATTTACGCCGAAATGCTGCCGAAATTTCGAAAACGGCATTCGGGGTAAAATAGGGATTCAAAATAAAAGTTAGGGCCGGGACGGAAACCCGAGTCCCTAACGGAAAAAATGAATAAGGGTAATTTAAGGGGTGGGTCGTGAATAGTAATCCGTTCCCTTAAAAATGAAAAACGCGTGTGAGATTGAAAAACCGACCCCGAGGGGGGGACGTTTTTGGAAATAAAATAAAGGTCCGAGTCGAGAACGGAAAACCCGAGCCTCGGAAACCTAGGTCGGGAAAGTCTAGATGAACGTTTTAAATACTAGTGAAACGTCCATTTGAGGCTCCGAAACGATAGAAAATCGCTAAACCGACGTGAGGGTCGGAATAGTGCTTCCCGAGGGCCGGGAAAGCAAAAAGTGGAAATAAAATAGAAACGAACCCGGTAATGATTAGAAAAGAGTCATAAAAGTTCCTGAGAGCCAAAAATGCAGTCTGGATCAATAAAATTCCGTCAAGGGCAAAACTGCAATTTTGCCAAAATATTGGGGTAAAATCGTAATTTTGCAAAAGTTGGGGGAAAATGGTGAAAATAATAAATAAAACCTAAAAAGTTATAAATAGGTTTTATTTAAGCTTTTTAATGAAAAATAAAAGCTATAATTGGGAAAGAAATTAACAGACATAGTTTTGTCTGTAGGATCCCAAAATCGGCCTACAAGGAAGGCGATTCAAGATCCGAGAGAGAGAGAAAGGGAACAGTCTGATAAGGTAAGTTCAGACATTTACCTGTCTGCAACATATAGCAATATTGTGCTAACTTTAATGTACTAACTATAAGTTAGGTACATATGTGCTACGGGCACTATGATAGAATAGAGAGAGAGACGAAATGTGCTACGGGCACTATAAGAATGGGACATATGGTTAATTGTGCTTCGGGCACTAGAGCGAGGTTAATAAAACTCACTCACCTAAAATTAAAATGTGAACCATTCCTAACCACGGGGCAATGTGAAGTCACCGGGTTAGAAGTGTAAAAAGTCGGTAATGAAACCACTTTCTGGCGTACCAGCCTTCCGTATAGGGAGGTACTTTTGCCTTCGGGGCTATGAGATAAGGCTGTGGAGGTCAGCACTGATGTACCGCTCCCAGTCAATGTACTATTTTGCCTTCGGGGCTATGAGATTAAGGCTGTGGAGGTCAGCACTAATGTACCGCTCCCAGTCATGCGCACTTAAATGGTACTGCCAACCGAGCTCAAAACCAGAACGTAATTAAAGATAATGACCTAAAACTGAAACTGTGCCATAATTGAGCATAAGACAGTTTAGTGAGAGCACTAACATCGCGGTAGATGTACTAGTGTGAGACAGTGTTGTGGTCAAACTTACTATTCATCATGAATAGTAGTCAAAGTTACTATTCACGTATGAATAGTGGTCAAAGATACTATTCACGATGAATAGTACTATTCATAGAAATTTCATTTCTTGCATGTTTGAACTTACTGAGCCTGCAGCTCACCATTTTTGCTAATGTTGCAGGTAAGCGACCAGCTCAGTAGCTTATTTGACTGGATGCGGACGGGATGGCGTGTGTCAAATGGGATAACTGGGCGAGGGATATGGTACTGCCAGAGTCTTGCCGCTGAGCGTTAAAGTGAAGAAAAAAAAAAGGGGGAAACAGTTCTTTTGTAATTATATATATTTTACAAAAGCACTATATTATTTATATTACTTTGTACCTATCAACAAAGTAAATAGTGGAAAAAGATTTTATATGATGTTTAAAGAAAAAAAAATTTTCCCAAAAACGTCATGATTTAAATAGAGGAGAGAGATAAGCCGGTGACCCATGAGAGTACAATCTATCGCAGTTATCGATAAAGCTCAACTATAATAGTATTGTATGATCTCCACAAGGGGCGGGCCGCCATAGTTGGTATCAGAGCCTGGTTTGAGATTGGTGAAGTTTAGAATACCAACTATTGCCACAGTTGGTATCAGAGCGTGGTTTTCGAGTGGCTAAGTTTTGAATACCAATTGCCGTCACAGTTGGTATATCAGAGCAGTGTGACCATATCCCGATTTGACACTTCGCGCATCCTGCACCGCTATCCAAGTAAGTAGTTACTTAAGTTTAGCTAATTATTTTCTTATGTGAAAATAATTATCTTATAGGTAGCACGATGACTAGACCTCCATATGTGAGACCACCGCTACCTCGACCGTGAGGGGTATTAAGGGTATGGACGAGACCTATTGTGAGGCCGCCCATTTCCCAAAGGGCGGTAGTCAGACCCCCGGTACCCGAGAGACCTCCGGTACCAGTACCAGCATCAGTGCCAGCGCCAGTAGATGTTGTACAGCCACGACCGATAGTTCATCCACCGGTAGTAGTGGACATTCCAGTTGTTGGTGGACGCCAACATATTGGGGTGAGAGTGTCGGCACGGGCAGTACAGGCTTTCCGAGCTAGCAGTCCTCCGATGTTCGACGGTGGACGACAGTCGATGGAGACCAAGGACTGGCTCCATGCCATTGCGAGGATCATGGTGATATGCGATATCGATCGAGATATGTGGATCCAGTTGGCTGTCAGTATGTTTCAGGGAGACGCTCGAGTGTTCTGGCAGTATTGCGACCAGGAGATTTTATTGGGATTCAGTTGGGCCGAATTCTGTCAGCGGTTGGCTGATCAGTTTCAACCTAGGGATCCAACACCTGCTCCAGCATCTCCAGAGAGACGAGAAGCTGATACACCTGCGTACCCTGGATTCGATGAGGTCAGGGACTACATTCTCCAGACCGAGAGGATGGTCATGCTGTCTGGTGAGACAGTGATGTCTTACGCAGCATGGTTTGAGGAGACCATTCGGAGGAGATGTCCGTTGCCTAACCTCACAGAAGCAAACTGCTGTGAGCTGTTTTGGAAAGGCTTATCCTTGGAGCTGAGACAGAGGGTAATCAAGTCGTTTCCTCCGACGCTCCAAGAGTTCGTGGTGACGATCAGGACAATTGAGAGAGAGATTCTGATCGAGCATCTGACGCAGAGTCGACGAGAGACGCTGGGTCAAGATGAGATGTTTGGACGCATATTCGGGCCGAGAAGAATGATGAATGATCATGAGGCCGGACCGTCTAGACCACGAGGTGATGACTCAGGACAGGGAACATTACCTAGGGGTGGTGACGACTCAGATGATATCAATGACGATGAGGATCCAGAAGAATATCCTCTAGTCCCAGATGTAGGGAACGAGTGATCAGTAGATGTGTATATGTACATAAGTAGCTTAGAGAGAAAAGCTCTTTTGTATAGACTTGTGGCCATTTTGTATAAACGGCCGATGTATATATGACTGGTGATGCCTATGTATGACATATAAATGTTTTGCTATGAATGAAATACCAAAATGATTATATGTTGTACGATGATGTGGCTTTACATTACCCTAAATTTCGTAAATTGATATAATTTTACGAATGCGGTTATGGAAAAGCTAACGGTGAATTATTGTGCCATAATAGGACAATAGCCAAGATGGTGGATTTGAGAAATCGACCAGAGGGACGGGAACGACGTCCTGATATTATGGAGAGACTGGATCAGATACAAGCTTTGTTAGAAGCTCAGATGCAAGAAAATGCGAATCTGAGGTGACGGGTAGAAGAGCTAGAACAGAGACAAGGCTCTGAGGGTACCCAAGTAGAACAACAAGCTGAGGTAGATCCAATTATTCCTCCAGCTGCAGTACATGAGAGAGCTCCTGAACCACAACCAGTATTAAATCTAGAACCCCTCTATGAAAGATTCAGGCGCATGAGGCCGCCAGAATTTGAAGGGTCTACAAATCCCTTAGAGGCTGAAGACTGGTTGTCATCATTACAAGTGATCATGGAGTTCATGAACCTAACCGACCGGGAGAAGGTTGCATGTGCGTCTTTTGTGCTGAGAAAAGATGTTCGTTTTTGATGGGACACTGTGCGAATGAGGAGAGACGTGTCTACCATGAGTTGGGCGGAATTTCTGGAAGAATTTAACCAGAAATATTACGACCCTGCATCTCTGAGACAGCAACAGAAAGAATTCTCAGAGTTGACACAAGGGAACATGTCGGTAAGCGAAGTCTACCGAAAGTTCGATCAGTTATCCCGTTTGTGCCCTTATGTGGTCCCTACTGAGAGGGAAAAGATACAAAAAATGATCGGGATGTTTAGGCCGGAAATTGCTGCGTTAGTAGACACTGGACTAGTACCACCTACTTCTGTAGCATACTGTGTGAGTCGGGCCATTAGAGCTGAGTTTCATGTAGCTCGACAGAAAGAGGAAAGAGAGAAACACTGGGAGGCTAAAAAGAAGGAGAGGGCTTTGGCGAAGTCTACGCAAGTTGGTCAATCGAGCAAGCCTAGTCAGAATGCGAAACCAAGCCAGGGCAACAATCAAGGATCCCAGCAAAATAAGAGAAAAGGGAATTTTTCTGGGAATCGCCAGGGAAATAATCGAAACCAGCAGCGGAGAACAGCTGGTAATGCAGAGTCTAATGTGCAAAACTGCCCTACATGCGGGAAGAGACATTCTGGGCAATGCAGATTTGGGCCACTTGTGTGCTACGAATGTGGAAAGGAGGGCCATTATGCCAGGAACTGTCCAAATAGGCAGGGTGGACAAGGCACTTCCCAACCGCACCAGACACGCCCACAAGCTCATTCCCTTCAAGCCAGAGTGGAAGAGTCACCAGTGAGGCCGCAACGCCAGGAGCGAATGCAACGTGCTGATGCTCGTGTGATGGCCTACAGCAAGGAAGACGCAGAGGCAGGAACATCAAACGTGGTGACAGGTCAGCTTCCTGTCGCTAGTCATGTAGCCTCTGTATTATTCGATTCCGGTGCTACGCATTCATTTGTTTCCTATGCATTTGCTGACAAGATAGGACTTCCTAAGGATAATATGGGAAGGGTATTTAAGACAGTTTTACCTTCTGGGGAAGTATTGTTGTCCAATTACTGGTTACCCTATGTACCAGTATATGTGGCAAATAGGGAACTATATGCTGAGTTGATCATAATGGAGATCATGGATTACGATGTGATTTTAGGCATGGATTTCCTAGGGAAATACCAAGCTACGATCGACTGCCGAAATCGAAAGATAGTCTTCCAACCCGAGGAAGAAGAGAGTTTCGAGTATGTTGATACTTCTCGAAGACCCGGGAAGATGATGATCAGTTCGCTGAGAGCAAGCAAGCTGATAGCCAGTGGTTGCATGGGATATCTGGCATATGTGGTGGATACTGCAAAGGAACAGAAGCTTCAACCTGAAGATGTTCCTGTGGTTAATGAGTTTCTTGACGTATTTCCAGAAGAGTTACCAGGGATACCGCCAGAGAGAGAAATCTCGTTTGAAATTGAGTTGATGCCTGGAACAGCACCTATTTCCAAAGCACCATACCGTATGGCTCCAGTGGAGTTAAAGGAGCTGCAGGTACAATTAAAGGAGCTTTTGGATAAGGGATTCATTAGGCCGAGTTTTTCTCCATGGGGTGCACCTGTGTTATTCGTCAAGAAAAAGGATGGGACATTCCGACTGTGCATTGATTACCGGGAGTTGAATAAGGTTACGATCAAAAATAGGTATCCGTTACCTAGAATTGATGACCTATTCGACCAGTTAAAAGGCGCAGCGGTATTTTCCAAGATCGACTTACGATCAGGATATCACCAGTTGAGAATCAAAGAGAGTGATATTCGTAAGACGGCGTTTAGGACTCGTTATGGGCACTACGAGTTCCTTGTGATGCCATTTGGATTGACGAATGCGCCAGCAGCATTCATGGATTTAATGAATAGAATTTTTAAAGAGTATCTGGATAAGTTTGTCATTGTATTCATTGATGACATTCTTATATACTCGAAGACTCAGGAGGAGCATAAAGAGCATCTGAGGATCATGCTGAATACGATAAGGAAGCATCAACTGTATGCCAAATTCTTAAAATGTGAATTTTGGCTGGACAGAGTACATTTCCTCGGACATGTTGTATCCCAGGAAGGTATTGCAGTAGATCCTGCAAAGGTAGAGGCAATTAACCAGTGGCCTGCACCCAAGAGTGTGACGGAAATACGCAGTTTCTTGGGATTGGCTAGTTATTATCGGCGATTTGTAGAGGGATTTGCGCGACTAGCTGCACCTCTTACCGCTCTTACATGCAAGGAAAGGAAGTACGAGTGGACTATGGAATGCGAAAGGAGCTTCCAGAAGTTAAAGAGGCGACTGACAAGTGCACCAATCCTTACGCTTCCCACTGAAGGGGAAAAGTTTGTGATCTACAGTGATCCATCGAAAATAGGATTGGGAGCAGTCCTAATGCAAAATGGCAAGGTGATTGCCTATGCTTCCCGTCAATTAAAGGAGCATGAAAGGAATTACCCTACGCATGACCTTGAACTTGCTGCAGTAGTGTTCGCACTTAAAATTTGGCGACACTATCTCTATGGAGCTCAATGTCAGATTTCCACTGATCACCAAAGCCTGAAGTATTTCTTCATGCAAAAAGAGCTCAATATGCGGCAAAGATGATGGTTGGAATTGGTGAAGGATTATGATTGTGAAATCCTATACCATCCAGGGAAGGCCAACCGTGTAGCGGATGCCTTAAGTAGGAAGTCTACCATATCGCACCAGCTACCAATAAACAGGCTTCCGAAGCCATTGCAGCAAGAGATAAATTCTTTGAACTTGGAGTTGATATCTGGAAGATTAGCTGCACTCCAAGTGAAATCATCGCTATTTGAGGAAATAAAGGAAGCTCAAAGGCGAGATCCAATGATGGCAAGTGCTCAAGAAGGAATTTCCAAGGATGGAATAATCCTTTATCAAGGAAGGATAAATGTTCCAGCTGATGAAGAACTTAGAAGACGGATCATGTCAGAAGCCCACGAGACACCATATTCGGTTCATCCCGGAGCTAGCAAGATGTATCAGGACTTAAAGTTACAGTTCTGGTGGAAAGGGATGAAGAACGATATAGCGAAATTCGTGAGCAGATGCATGACCTGTCAGAGAATCAAAGCGAAACATAAACATCCAGCAGGAAGATTGGAACCATTGGAGATTCCTGAATGGAAATGGGAACACATTACGATGGATTTTTTGTAGTGGGACTCCCAAAAACCCGAGAAGGTTATGATGCCATTTGGGTTATTGTGGACAGACTGACCAAGACGGCACGGTTCATAGTTGTCAAGATGACTTTTTCGCTGGAAAAGTTTGCTCAGCTGTACATAACTCATGTCGTCAGACTACATGGAGTACCGAAATCCATTGTATCAGATCGAGATGCACGATTCACTTCGAATTTCTGGAAGTGTGTGCAAGAGGCCATGGGTACTGAATTGAGACTCAGTACGGCTTTTCATCCGCAAACAGACGGGCAGTCAGAGCGGACAATTCAGACGTTAGAGGACATGCTTCGAGCTTACGTTATGGATTTTGCGGGAAATTGGAACGAGAAGTTACCATTGATTGAATTCTCGTACAATAATAGTTACCAAGCTTCGATAGGCATGGCACCTTACGAGGCTTTGTATGGACGGAAGTGCAGATCACCATTACATTGGTACGATTTGCGAGAAAAGCAGTTGCATAAGACGGATTTCATGCAAGAGACTTCTGATGCAGTTGCTAGAATTCAGCGTCAAATGAAAATTGCGCAAAGCCGGCAAAAGAGTTACGCGGATAAGAGGCGGAGATCCTTAGAGTTCGATGAAGGAGACTTCGTGTTTTTCAAGGTATTGCCTATGAAGGGGATTATGCGTTTCGGTAAGAAGGGGAAACTGAGTCCAAGATACATTAGACCTTATGAAATTATCGAACGCATTGGAAAGGTCGCTTACAGATTAGCGCTACCTCCAGAATTGTCGGCAGTGCATAACGTATTTCATGTGTCGATGCTGAGAAAGTATATACCAGATCCGTCCCATGTGTTGAAGCATGAGCCTATTCAAATCCACGAGGACATATGAGGAACAGCCTATTCAAGTACTAGCTCGTGAAGAGAAAGTACTGAGGAATAAGGTAATCCCACTAGTGAAGATTTTGTGGAAAAATCACAATATTGAAGAAGCTACGTGGGAACGAGAAGACGAGATGAGGAAATTATACCCCCATTTGTTCTAATTTTCGGGGACGAAAATTTTATAAGGAGGGGTGAATGTGACAACCGGGAAATTCAGGCAGTTCTCGGATGAAAAATGTACAATTGTATGTATATAACAATTTGTACTATTTAAAGAGTGAAATAAATGTATTTATATTGTTCAGAATATATGAAAATGTTCTAACAATACTGACGAGTAAGAATTCAGTGTTGGAAAAATTCACTGAGTTGAAACGGGTGAAACGGTGCCAAAATCGGCATTAAAAACCCTAACCAGAGCAATAAAAGACGGTAAACTTCCGGGATTGATTTTGATCAAACGGAAGCAGATTAAATTGATCCGACTGCACAGGAGACCTCAGGAACACACCGGGACGATTTCGGGAAAATTTCGGCTCGAACCGGCATCGGTCAAAAAGTAGTCGAATTAATGTGAATAGTGAAAGTCAAAGTCAACTTTCACTTTAGTATTTATGACATCATAAATCAAGTTTATTAAATGGAATAAATAAGGTGGTTGGTGGCATTAATGGCTAGGATTTAATCACCTTTTGATCTAAAGGCCAAGATTTGGCCAAAAATTACCATTTTTAATTTTTGAAAAATGGGGAAAGAAATGGCTTGAAAGATGTCTAATTCTCATTGGTGGAAGGCTAAATTAATTGGTCTTTTTGGTGGCTTAAGTCGGCAAGTTTTGGAGCAAAAAGCCGAAGTCCATTTTCATGCAAAACCAAAGAACAAAAAAATTTTCTAAGTTTTTCTCTTGGTGGGTACGTGAGCAACCAAAGAAGAACCACTTGATTTCTTCAAAATTTCTTCACAAAAAGTGTGTCAAAACACTCCTTGAAGACAAAGGAAGCAATTGATTAAGGTAACTCCCTTTTTCACTCAATTTTTCATGGTTTTTCTTCACTAAATCCGTGGGTGAATAGTGATAGAAAGATGGAAAATTTTTGGTTGTTTTTCATTGAATTGATGTTGGGTTTTGTTAAGGATGAAATAAGGAAGAAAACCATGCAAATTGTGTAAAGAAAAACCAAATTTTGGTTGGTTTTTCAAAGGTAAATCCGTGGGTTACCTTGAGTAACCAATGAGAAAAAAAATTTTGGTTAATGGTTAACATGCTTTCTAAGTTTAATTTGGTGAAGAATTAAGCTTGTATTTCATTATGAAAAGCTTGGAAAAAATTTCTTGTGTGGAATACATAAAGTGGCCGTGGGTTGTTAATGGTTTGGAAGAAAAATTTGCTTGGTTTTATGTGGTATTTGGTTGATTGGAATTATGCATTTTAATATGCAAGTGATGGAATTGTGAATGAAAGAATGAAACAAAATTTTTTGGCATGTTTTCATTCAATGGCCGTGGGGTATAAATGTGTAAAAAACCCTAGGAAATTTGGTTGAAAATGCCAAGAAAATGGGCTTGAAAATGTGTTAAAAATGTGACATTTGAATGGCCTAAAATGTGGTGAAAGTTTGACAAAATTTGGTTCGGTTTTGTTGTGAAAACCGAAACCAAATTAAGGGTAAATTTGTTAAAAAATGTTGTAATGTGGGTGATAATGTGAAATTGGAAAATTGTGGGCTTTTATGTAAAAGTTTGGAAAACTTTTACATAAAATAGGCTTGTGGTATAGTATGTGGCAGGTACTTATGGTTCGAGGCGTACCTAACGCCGGAAGCCTTAAATTTACGCCGAAATGCTGCCGAAATTTCGAAAACGGCATTCGGGGTAAAATAGGGATTTAAAATAAAAGTTAGGGCCGGGACGGAGACCCGAGTCCCTAACGGAAAAAATGAATAAGGGTAATTTAAGGGGTGGGTCGTGAATAGTAACCCGTCCCCTTAAAAATGAAAAACGCGTGTGAGATTGAAAAACCGACCCCGAGGGAGGGACGTTTTTGGAAATAAAATAAAGGTCCGAGTCGAGAACGGAAAACCCGAGCCTCGGAGACCTAGGTCGGGAAAGTCTAGATGAACGTTTTAAATACTAGTGAAACGTCCATTTGAGGCTCCGAAACGATAGAAAATCGCTAAACCGACGTGAGGGTCGGAATAGTGCTTCCCGAGGGCCGGGAAAGCAAAAAGTGGAAATAAAATAGAAACGAACCCGGTAATGATTAGAAAAGAGTCATAAAAGTTCCTGAGAGCCAAAAATGCAGTCTGGATCAATAAAATTCCGTCAAGGGCAAAACTGTAATTTTGCCAAAATATTGGGGCAAAATCGTAATTTTGCAAAAGTTGGGGGAAAATGGTGAAAATAATAAATAAAACCTAAAAAGTTATAAATAGGTTTTATTTAAGCTTCTTAATGAAAAATAAAAGCTATAATTGGGAAAGAAATTAACAGACATAGTTTTGTCTGTAGGATCCCAAAATCGGCCTACAAGGAAGGCGATTCAAGATCCGAGAGAGAGAAAGGGAACAGTCTGATAAGGTAAGTTCAGACATTTACCTGTCTGCAACATATAGCAATATTGTGCTAACTTTAATGTACTAACTATAAGTTAGGTACATATGTGCTACAGGCACTATGATAGAATAGAGAGAGAGACGAAATGTGTTACGGGCACTATAAGAATGGGACACATGGTTAATTGTGCTTCGGGCACTAGAGCGAGGTTAATAAAACTCACTCACCTAAAATTAAAATGTGAACCATTCCTAACCACGGGGCAATGTGAAGTCACCGGGTTAGAAGTGTAAAAAGTCGGTAATGAAACCACTTTCTGGCGTACCAGCCTTCCGTATAGGGAGGTACTTTTGCCTTCGGGGCTATGAGATAAGGCTGTGGAGGTCAGCACTGATGTACCGCTCCCAGTCAATGTACTATTTTGCCTTCGGGGCTATGAGATTAAGGCTGTGGAGGTCAGCACTAATGTACCGCTCCCAGTCATGCGCACTTAAATGGTACTGCCAACCGAGCTCAAAACCAGAACGTAATTAAAGATAATGACCTAAAACTGAAACTGTGCCATAATTGAGCATAAGACAGTTTAGTGAGAGCACTAACATCGCGGTAGATGTACTAGTGTGAGACAGTGTTGTGGTCAAACTTACTATTCATCATGAATAGTGGTCAAAGTTACTATTTATGTATGAATAGTGGTCAAAGGTACTATTCATGATGAATAGTACTATTCATAGAAATTTCATTTCTTGCATGTTTGAACTTACTGAGCCTGTAGCTCACCATTTTTGCTAATGTTGCAGGTAAGCGACCAGCTCAGTAGCTTATTTGACTGGATGCGGACGGGATGGCGCGTGTCAAATGGGATAACTGGGCAAGGGATATGGTACTGCCAGAGTCTTGCCGCTGAGCGTTAAAGTGAAGAAAAAAAAAAGGGGGAAACAGTTCTTTTGTAATTATATATATTTTACAAAAGCACTGTATTATTTATATTACTTTGTACCTATCAACAAAGTAAATAGTGGAAAAAGATTTTATATGATGTTTAAAGAAAAAAAAATTTTCCCAAAAACGTCATGATTTAAATAGAGGAGAGAGATAAGCCGGCGACCCATGAGAGTACAATCTATCGCAGTTAGCGAGAAAGCTCAACTGTAATAGTATTGTATGATCTCCACAAGGGGCGGGCCGCCACAGGTAAAACGTATCAGAGTGGCGCAGCCGAACAATAAAAATTTTTTAGATCGTTAAATATCTCATGATGCCATATACAATAAACCAACAACAATTAAAACTCATACCTCAAGGACGCCAATCTTGCAGGAGGAGAATGACCGGAGGCTTCAACCAACTAGCCTTCTCTACTATTCTCCAATTCCCGAATGGTTGAGTGTGTGGGCACTCTGAACCTCGATCGGTATGCTAGCACTGCTAGTCTGCTTCTGACCACCCAGATCTCTAAAGAACTTTATTGTCACGATAAGTTGTGCAACAATAAGCCTGCTAACCTGAGAGCCTGTGGTCTAAGAGAACTGGAGTGGCAGGACCTCTATTTATAGACCTGCATGAGGTGATTCTCTGAATTTGAATTGGGCTAGGAAAAGATATTATCCCTTATCCATAACCATAAAATCTGAATTTTTCTATGGGAAAATCCCAACAATAAAATTCGGTTTTTTTAAGGATAAAACCAATCCAAATCTAAACAAGATTTTAACTAGAATTTTATCTCCCTTTTTCAACCAAAAAATCCGAAATTTCGTAGGAGATTTTCCTCCAAAAATTCGACCACATTTAGGATAAGGGAGAATCAAAATTCCACTAGGATTTTCAAGCTTGAATCTTATCTCAACCTTATCCAAAATAACAGAATTTTCCTAGGAGATTTCCTCCATAATTTCGGCCACTTTTCAGGGAAGGAGAGAATCCAAATTCAACTAGGATTGAAACTTGAATTTTTCCCTTAAAACTTATCCACAAAAACTGAAATTCCATTGAGGATGATCCTCAAAATTTCGTCCATAATTTGTTAGGATTTGGATTCAAAATTCAAGTAGGATTCTAACAAGATTATCCTCTCCTAATCCAACTCAAATTCGAATTTCAAACCTTGTGGATTTTCCACAACAAATTCGAATCCCACTTTGACTGTGATTCAAAATTTGAATTTCAAATTTCAAATTCGAATTTCAAATTCGAATTTCAAATTCAAATTTCAAATTTCAAATTTAAAATTCAAATTTCAAATTTCAAAATTCAAATTTCAAAAACCACAAAACAGTTGTATTTCAAATTCTTGTTCTCATGGATAATTTTCTACAACTCCAATCCAATATCAAATAAAATCATGGCAACTTTATTTGGAGTTCGAATAATTGTGTACTCTATTATCCAAAACAAAATCTGAATCCAACCGGAGAGAATCTTGTCTACCAGCCTAATCCTATGTCATCACCATCCATGCATAATAAACTAGCCAATAGCATACACAAATCAATTTGCCAAACGTTAAGGAATTATGTGGAGCTAGTAGAGGGACTGATTGGACATATATAATCGGGCTCCGGCAAATCCATATGATTATCATTCTTTACCGAACAACTCAATCATATGATCACTAGTTTCAGAGTCACACCACTATAAACCTGAAACTGAACTCCCAATTATATACCGTATTACGTAAGCCTGTGACGAGCTACTATCTAATGACCTTGTCATATATGCAAAACCCTCATATGATATCCATGATCAGCCTTAGGTCAAAGTCTGTTTAATCCTACTGATCAGGCTATCTTAAAGTTCCATTATACTACCGAATTAAGAAAATGATTATTCACGATATGTGAATGAGAAGTCATCCGCCCAGTAGATGACCCAAGGCCTTGTCCATTTTTCACATTCGGTATAATGCCTTTAAGAGGATACCTTTAACTCCTTAGAGCTATGATTCCGATATCTGCAAACAAACCCTTCATCGTATACAAGTCATGCACCCAACGAACCGGTCTATAAGCTTACTACCTCTGAGACGCTTTAGCCATTGGAACATCAAAGTACACAAGTCATATACATGAAGTAGTTCATTTACTCAGGATTAAGGTTATTGCACAATGAACGTCAAAAGCAGATTGATCCACTCATCGCGGACTACGTAGATCAATCACGCTTTATTAAAGTGTAAGGAGAATCAAAATCTAAATAGGATTTTCTAGTTTGAATTTTATCTTATCCTTATCCATAAAAACAGAAAATCTCCTAGGATATTCCTTCAAAAATTTCGGCCATAATCAGGGAGGATAGAATCCAAATACAACTGGGATTGAAACTTGAATTTTTTCCTTGAACCTTATCCACAAAAAAATCCGAAAATTTCATGAGGATTTTCCTCAAAATTTTCGACCAAGTTTATTAGGATTTGGATTCAAAATTAAAGTAGGATTCAAACAAGATTTTCCACTCTATATCTAACTCAAATTCGAATTTCATTCCTTGTGGATTTACCACAAGAAATTTGAATCTTACTTGGACTGTGACTCAAAATTTGAATTTCAAATTTCAAATTTAAATTTCAAATTCAAAATTCAAATTTTAAAATCTACAAAACAATTGTATTTCAAATTCTTGTTCTCGTGGATAATTTTCGACAACTCCAATCCAATCTCAAATAAAATCATGACAACTTTATTTGGAGTTCGAATAATTGTGCTCTCTATTATCGAAAACAAAATCTAAATTCAACCGGAGAGAATCTTGTCCACCATCCTAATCCTATGTCAACACCATCCATACATAATCAACTAGCCAATAGCATACACAAATCAATTTACCGAATGTTAAGGAATTATATGGAGCTAGTAGAGGGACCAATTGGACATATATAATCGGGCTCCCGTAAATCCATATGATCATCATTCTTTACCGAACAACTCAATCATATGATCACTAATTTCAAAGTCACACCACTATAAACCTGAAACTGAACTCCCAATTATATACCGTATAACATAAGCCTGTGATAAGCTATCGTCCAATGGCCTTATCATGTATGCAGAACCCTCATATGATATCCATGATCAGCCTTAGGTCAAAGTTCGTTTAATCCTACTGATCAGGCTATGTTAAAGTTCCATTATACTACCGAATAAGAAAATAATTGTTCACCATATGTGAATAAGAAGTCATCCGCCCAATAGACGACTTAAGGCCTTGTGTCTTATCTACTACGTATGCTAGGAACTCCATGCATCCACTGGATAGCATCTCGCGAGCCTTCACTGCTGATATCATCGTCTTTGGTTGCTCTAATGACAAACCCTTATAGATGAACTTTTCACATCCGATTGGTTCGAAAATGATTTTCCACCTTCGACAGCCTATGATGACATTATGTTTTGTGAAGAAGTCCACCCTCACAATTACATCATAGTCGTACATGTCATTGGTTAACGCTCAATTCTCTCCCGTAGATAATTACTGGCACCTAATGTATCTAGTAATTATACAAGTAAACTTCCCTTGAAGGAAGTGACATTTTAAAGGTTTATTTCGTCCTATCTAAGCTCTTACCTATCTTTCTAGCGGAATCTGATGATGTAACGAATGGGTGGCTCCAGAATAAAGTAGAACTAACGCATCAAAGTTGGCAATAGAAAGCTGGCCTGTCACCATTGCAGAAGTTACAGCTTCAATGTCACTCCCCATGTAAGCATAGATTCTCCCTTAGCTGCCTGAAACTTGCAGTATACCTTGTGTGATTGAAGGGTCTTCGATCCTGGTCTGGTTGGTGTGAAGTTGATTATTCCTAGTGTGGGGTTGATTCTATCGATTCTACAGGTTGGAGTGGTAATTTTTTGGCATAGTGGCCTTCCTTGCCACAGATGAAACAACCACTTACTCCTTGCTTACATTCTCCTGGATGCCTCTTTCCGCATTTCGTGTATGTCAAGTATTGGCTATCATTTCCTTCCTGGTCGTTTCTCTTTTGGGGGAAATTCTCCTGTGAATCTTGGTTGCCCTGGTTCCCCTTTTCTCTTGTTGTTGTTGTTGGAGTGTCTGCTATTCTGGCCGGTTCCCACGTTCTATCCTCTGTGTTGTAACTCGGGGTTCTGCTTCCCCTGAGCCTGCTCAGCTTGTATTTTCTCCTCCTTTCATGTCTTAAAATTCTGCGCCTTTCGCTCCTTATCCTGAGCCGACTAGTACTCAGCTCAGATAGCCTTGCTGACACATTCTGCTAGTGTCGCTGGTCCGTGGCTTCCGCTATAGACCTAAACTGCGATTTCTGTTTTGAACATCTTCAGCATTCGTCTGACTCTCTCCTTTTAGTCGGTACTAAATCTGGGCAAAGTTGAGCCAGCTGCTCAAACCTCTTGATTGCCTCCATGACGGTCATGCTACCTTAGCGCAGGTTGTTGAACTTGTCTTACTGCGCTACTAATGCTTCCTCATTGAAGTACATCTCCTTGAATTCCACAATGAAATCGCTCTAGCTCATCTCTCTAATGTTCCTCCTAATGGTTACCATCTTCCACCATTAACACACTTCATTACGGAGGGTGAAGGATGCACACATCCCTTTCTCTCTCTATCTGTTAGCCCTATAAAGTCTAAGATTACTTAGATATCCGTTAGCCAGTCATCGGCCTCTAAAGGGTTGGTGATTCCTTCGAATTCTAACGCTTTCATGTGCCGGAATCTCTCATACAAGTCACCTTCCCTAGGGATTGACAGAAAAACAATTGCTGCTATGAGAGCAGCCATTACTATGGGTACTAGTGCCTCTTGGGCTGGAGGAGCTGTTTATTCCCTCTGTTAGGAAATGCCCTAAGTATTAGAGACATTTTGATGTATTCATTTTGAACTGGATAATAAAATTATACATAGAGGTTATTCATTACATTGCTATCTGTCCTCGTCTTATTTACATGTTAAAGTAAATGTAAGCAAATATGGCTCACTGACTGCTTGTGTTAAAACTGTTAGAACGTTGCATGCAATGGACTTTTGTATGCGAGAAGACAATGTTCTAAAGTTAGCAGTCTAAACTATGGTCTGTAGTCTATGGGGTTAGACTGAGCATCTAACTCATGTTAAGACTATTATGTTGTCTAAAGCCTTAGAGGGGACGGTCTGTCTTGACTGTCTGGAGCTGGACTCCCAAGTAGAGACATGGATATGTTGCTTGGTGGTGACATATTAGACCGGGACTAAAGCGTGATTGAACTACGTAGTCCGCTATGAGTGGATCAATCTGCTTTTGACGTTCATTGTGCAATAACCTTAATCCTGAGTAAATGAACTACTTCATGTATATGACTTGTGTACTTTGATGTTCCAATGGCTAAAGCGTCTCAGAGGTAGTAAGCTTATAGACCGGTTCGTTGGGTGCATGACTTGTATACGATGAAGGGTTTGTTTGCAGATATCGGAATCATAGCTCTGAGGAGTTAAAGGTATCCTCTTAAAGGCATCATACTGAATGTGAAAATGGACAAGGCCTTGGGTCGTCTGCTGGGCGGATGACTTCTTATTCACATTTGGTGAATAATCATTTTCTAGATTCGGTAGTATAATGGAACTTTAAGATAGCCTGATCAGTAGGATTAAACGGACTTTGACCTAAGGCTGATCATGGATATCATATGAGGGTTTTGCATATATGACAAGGTCATTGGATGGTAGCTCGTCACAGGCTTACGTAATACGGTATATAATTGGGAGTTCAGTTTCAGGTTTATAGTGGTGTGACTCTGAAATTAGTGATCATATGATTGAGTTGTTCGATACAGAATGATGATCATATGGAATCACAGGAGCCCGATTATATATGTCCAATCAGTCCCTCTACTAGCTCCACATAATTCCTTAACGTTTGGCAAATTGATTTGTGTATGCTATTGGCTAGTTTATTATGCATGGATGGTGATGACACAGGATTAGGATGGTAGACAAGATTCTCTCCGGTTGGATTCAGATTTTGTTTTGGATAATAGAGTACACAATTATTCGAACTCCAAATAAAGTTGCCATGATTTTATTTGAGATTGGATTGGAGTTGTAGAAAATTATCCATGAGAACAAGAATATGAAACACAACCGTTTTGTGGAATTTGAAATTTGAATTTTGAAATTTGAAATTTGAATTTTGAATTTTGAAATTTGAAATTTGAATTTGAAATTTGAATTTGAAATTTGAATTTGAAATTCGAATTTGAAATTTGAATTTGAAATTTAAATTTGAAATTTGAAATTTGAAATTTGAAATTTGAATTTGAAATTTGAATTTGAAATTTGAAATTCAAATTTTGAATCACAGTCCAAGTAGGATTCGAATTTGTTGTGGAAAATCCACAAGGTTTGAAATTCGAATTTGAGTTGGATTAGGAGAGGATAATTTTGTTAGAATCCTACTTGAATTTTGAATCCAAATCCCAACAAATAAGGGACGAAATTTTTGAGGATAATGCTCATGAAAATTTCAGATTTTGTGGATAAGATTCAAGGGTAAATTCAAGCTTGAATCCTAGTTGAATTTGGATTCTCTTCTTCCCTAAAAGTGGCCGAAATTTTGGAGCCTAAATCCAAGGAGAATTCGGTTATTTTTTGGATAAGGTTGAGATGAGATTTAGCTTGAAAATCCTAGTGGAATTTTGATTCTCCCTTATCCATAATGGCCGAAATCTTTTGGAGGATTTTCTCCTTGTGAATTTCGGATTTTTTGGTTGAAAAAGGGAGATAAGATTCTAGTTAAAATCTTGTTGAGATCTGGATTGGTTTTATCCTAGGAAAACCGAATTTAATTGTGGAGATTCTCCCTTGGAAAATTCGGATTTTTTGGTTTGGATAAGGGAGAAAATCTTTTCCTAGTCCAATTCCAATTCAGAGAATCACCTCATGCAGGTCTATAAATAGAGGTCCTGCCACTCCAGTTCTCTCAGACCACAAACCCTCAGGTGAGCAGGCTTATTGTTGCACAGCTCATCGTGACAATAAAGTTCTTTAGAGATCTGGGTGGTCGGAAGAAGACTAGCAGTGCTAGCATACCGATCGAGGTTCAGAGTGCCCACACACTCAGCCATTCGGGAATTGGAGAATAGTAGAGAAGGCTAGTTGGTTGAAGCCTCCGGTCATTCTCCTCCTGCATATTGGCGTCCTTGAGGTATGAGTTTTAATTGTTGTTGATTTATTGTATATGGCATCATGAGATATTTAACGATCTAAAATTTTTATTGTTCCGCTGCGCCACTCTGATACGTTTTTACCGGTTTATTTTCCTACAATTGGTATCAGAGCCATCTCATGACTATGCCATGTACATAAATTAGACAATTACTTAGTCTTTTTATTTATGTATGGATTTGATATTTAGAGAGTGGCATTCTAGGGTTCCTTTATGTTGTCATCATGTATTATGTATAAAGTATGTGGTTATTTTAATTTTTTGAATTATTATAAGCATGCTTGTTTATACCGGTTATGGTTCCTTAGAATTTAGAAAAATTGTATCTAGGAATTTTTTATGTAACCATGGGAGCAGTTTATTAACACTGTAATTTTCCCATGGATATTAATTTTTGTCTCTTAGAATTTTTATGGATAGAATTTTGTACACCGGAAACGGTATAGGAATTTTTTATGTAATTATTCTTGGAGGAGATTGAAGATTGAAGACCGTAATTTATTTTTCCCAAAAGTTAAATTTAATTTAAAGGTTGAAATTTTGATTGTGTGGAAAATTTCAATTTAATTGGGATTCAAATTAATTTTTGGAGATCCTAAAAGATAAATTGGAATATGGCACGAAAATCGAGACACGACCCCTCGGGATAGGCCGACAAACCTTGGTGGGGCTGCAGCCCCTGTCCTCGGGCAGGATGGGGCTGCGGCAGCCCCTGTGCAGGCCCACACCACCCACGGCCGCAGGCTCTGCCTGCAGCCAGGGGTGGCCGTGGCCTGCCCAAGGCTGGCCGCAGCCTGGGCGTGCAACCTTTGGCTGCAGGCGCTGCCTGCAGCCTGCCGGCTGCTGCGCCCAGTCTGGGCGTGCAGCCTGGTGCTGCAGGCTTGGCCTGCAGCCCGGCAGGCTGCACAAGGGGCGGCCGTGGGCTGCCAGCCCCTCCGGGGTTGGTGGCTGCCCACGGCGGCTGCCGCCTTCACGGGCGGCGGTGCGGCGGTCCAAAATTTGAAAATTTTGATTTTTAAATTTGAGATTTAATTTTAAATCATGTTTAAAAATATGTAATTAAAAATTTGAAATTTTTGAAATTACATATTATTACACATGATGATTAAAATTGTTTAAAAATTTGAATTAGAAATTTAAATTTGAAATTCGAATTTGGAGTTTGAATTTGAAATTTAAATTTTTGGAAATTTAAATTTTAAATAATTCTTGGGATGAGAAATAAATGGAGAGGCTACATAAAGATGGATACAAGAAGACGGAACAAAATTCAAGACCCAAAGAATGCTTTGGATGGAATTTTGTAATCTTTATTTTCTTTGTTCTAGGATGGAACCATGGCTTGGTTATTCTGTCAATTATTTTTCTGTGATATATAATGGATGTATAAATATGTATTGATGGATGTTTTGTA
This sequence comes from Antiaris toxicaria, assembly GCA_035233585.1. NCBI lineage: Eukaryota > Viridiplantae > Streptophyta > Magnoliopsida > Rosales > Moraceae > Antiaris > Antiaris toxicaria. Next base: position 59,582,142 of record CP141154.1, on the reverse strand, counting down.
TGCATATTTGATAACATGTCATATAGGATAGGTGAGTGCCGCTCATACTATATTGATCATACATAATTTGTCAAAACTTGCATGTTTTTCAAAATATTGAGTGGGAGAGGGTTTCAAACAAAACCCACGGCCTCCATTGTTGATCCATATGTGAAAGCATGGTAACGCCTCGCGTCAGTTCTGACCTGACCACACCCCTCGGTAGGTGTTTACCGCCGCCGGTATACTAGATTGGATCTCCTATGTGGAAAACGTGTTCGGGTGCGATCCTATTCATGACCACCCCTCGGTGGCTTGGTAGGGCGTGGATCGGGCTACGTAAACAATGGTTATACACTCAAGACTCGTTTAGTTATTAACCTTCCCTAGAAGCTCTGTTAACTAAACTGGTGGCCAAATAAGCGGTTATTAATATATGTCTTAACCTTGGAGGATTTAAGGTAACATATATTAATTGGACGGGGTCCATGTTCCGGCTATTTGTTCTCATGACCACCCCTCGGTGGCTTGGGGCAATAGGTGCTGAGAATTACCGTTGCAATGCTACATTTTTTTCAAGTTTCATGTAGGAACATACTTGTATGTTTTATTTGCTAAATTTTCTGTATATTTGCTTGGGCTTTGTAATGATGTCTAGTATAATTTTATTTCAGTTCAAAATGTCACCGACAACCCTCATTTCGATACTTACTGAAAATAAGTTGAATGGCGATAATTATAAAGACTGGAAAAGAAATCTATTAATAGTTCTCAGCTGCGAGAGACACAAGTTCGTACTGGACGAACCATGCCCACCTGGGCCCAAACCTGACACACCACTTGAGGAGGTCCCGGTTGCCTATAATCGTTGGAGAGAATCCAATGAGATAGCTCGATGCTACATCCTTGCTAGCATGACGAGTGCTTTACAAAAGCAGCATGAGACTTATCAAGTTGCTGGGGAGATCATGGAAAATCTGGAGGACATGTTCGGAGGCCAAGAAAAATTGGCTCGACAGTCTGCAATCACCAGCATTATGAACTCCAAGCAAAAGGCAGGTGCTCCGGTGAAGGACCATATGATCACTCTAATGGGATTCTTCGCTGAGGCTACCGAGAATGGTGCTGAGTTGGACTATAACACCCAGATCGAGATGGTGTTCAAGACTCTGTCTAAAGATTTTGTGGGGTTTAAGGCCGCATACAATCTGGCGACAAAGGAGTTAGGACTTACCGAGCTCATGAAGTAACTACAGGCTTATGAGCGGATGATCAGGGATGAGGATACGATCCGACCTAAAGGAGAGGCCAATTTGGCGGAATCTTCCAATCCCTCACGGAAGAGGAAGAGGCCAAATAAGAAGCAAGTGGCTTCCAGTTCTTCTAATCCTCCTGTCTCGGACGGGAAGAAGAAGAAGAAGAACAAGAAGCCAAAGGACCCTAAAAAGTCCAAATGCTTCCACTGTGGGAAGGTAGGTCACTTCAAGAAGGCTTGCCGGGAATTCCTAGCCTCCAAGGGCAAGGAAGGTAAGGAACTTCATTACTTAGAAGCGTGTTTGGTGGAAGAATCGAAAGACACATGGGTCATTGATTCGGGCGCCACTAATCATGTTTGTGTTTCTATGCAGGGGTTCGTGGAAACGAGAAGTCTACATGATAGGAGCCTCTCGTTGCGGACTGGAGATGGTAGCTTTGTGGTGGCTGAGGCAGTGGGAGACGTTCATCTTTATTTTGATCAATTTAGGTTTATTTTATTAAAAGACTGTTTTTATGTTCCTAATTTTAGGAGGAACCTTATATCGGTAGCTTGTTTAATAAAGGATTCTTATTCAGTTTCTTTTAGTAAAAGAGTTGATATTCGTAGAAATAAGTCTTTTATCTGTTCTGGATGGATGGATGGAAACCTATATTTGATCAGACCAAAGATGTACTCACTGCTTGACACTGAATTAATTGATAACTCTAAAAGGTTGAAAGTTTCTCACTCTAACAAGGCGTATCTTTGGCATTTAAGACTTGGTCATATTAATCAGGATAGGATTCAAAGATTGGTGAAAGACGGTCCTCTGGAATCTCTGGAGGAGGTATGACTTCCCCAATGTGAGTCTTGTCTAGAGGGTAAGATGACTAAGAGGTCTTTTGGAGCTAAGGGTACAAGGGCACAGGAGCTCTTAGAAATTGTGCACACTGACGTATGTGGCCCCATGAACGTCACAGCACGAGGAGGGTTCGAGTACTATGTCTCTTTCATAGATGATTACTCGAGGTATGGATATGTGTATCTGATGCACCGCAAGAGCGAAACCTTTGACAAGTTCAAAGAGTATCGTGCGGAAGTGGAAAAGCAATTGGATAAATCCATAAAGACACTTCGATCTGATCGAGGTGGCGAATACCTCTCTGATGAATTTCTAGGACATCTTGTAGAGAACGGGATTTTATCCCAATTGACTGCACCTGGTACTCCGCAACAGAATGGTGTAGCCGAAAGGAGAAACAGGACCTTATTGGATATGGTACGGTCCATGATGAGTTACTCAACGCTGCCATTATCATTTTGGGGACATGCTTTACAAACGGCATGCTATATTCTGAACCAGGTTCCGAGCAAATCAATTCCTAGAACTCCGTATGAATTGTGGCGTGGCAGGAAGCCCTCCCTTGGACATATGAGAATATGGGGTTGCCCGGCACATGTACTGGATGGGGATGCGAAGAAGTTGGAACCAAGATCAGAATTGTGCATGTTTGTAGGGTATCCAAAGGGAACTAAAGGAGGTCTGTTCTATAACCCGAAGGAACAAAAGGTCATTGTCTCAACCCATGCGACATTCTTGGAGGAAATTCACATGAATGACTTTAAACCTCGAAGCAAAGTGGTGCTAGAGGAGTTATCGGGTGAAAGAACTGCTCCACAGATTTCGGTCTTGGACGCAAGTCCAAGTTCCAGTGAAAGACCTGCAGACGATCAACAATTTAGGGTGCCTCGTCGTAGTGGGAGGGTTTCTAAGAAACCTAATTTCTTTATGTATGATGCTGAGGTATACCAGGCCGACGCTCATGAGCATGAGGAAGATCCGGTCACATATGATGAAGCTATAAAGGATGTTGATTCTAGATCTTGGAAACAGGCTATGAACAATGAGATGGATTCTATGAAATCCAACTCTGTTTGGGAACTTGTTGATTTGCCGGATGGGATAAAACCCATTGGATGCAAATGGGTCTACAAAAGAAAGAAGGATGCGGAAGGGAGAGTGGAAACTTTCAAAGCTAGACTGGTTGCAAAGGGATACACGCAAAAGGCTGGAATCGATTACGAGGAAACCTTTTCGTCTGTTGCTATGCTGAAGTCTATCCGTATTCTTCTGTCCATTGCTGCGGCTCTCGATTACGAGATCTGGCAAATGGATGTCAAGATAGCATTCTTGAATGGCCATCTTGAAGAGTGTATCTATATGATACAGCCCGAAGGGTTCGTAGCAAAAGGCCAAGATAGGAAAGTCTGCAAGTTGCTTAGATCCATTTATGGATTAAAGCAGGCATCCCGCTCATGGAACCAGAGGTTTGATCAAGCGATTAAGACATTTGGTTTTGAGCAGAACGTTGATGAACCTTGTGTTTATAAACGTATTAAGGATGGAAAAGTGGTCTTTCTGATACTCTATGTCGATGATATACTACTCATTGGGAATGATGTAGGGAACTTATCATCGGTTAAGCTTTGGTTACACCAACAGTTTGACATGAAGGACTTGGGAGAAGCTAATTATGTTCTAGGCATTCGTCTCTTCAGAGATCGAAAGAACAAAATGATAGCGTTATCCCAAGCTTCATACATAGATAAAATAATTGACAAATATGCAATGCTAGAGGCAAAGAAAGGCTCACAACCTTCTATTGCCGGTTTAACTCTTTCATTGGATGACTGTCCCAAGACATCGGAAGAAAGAGAGCGTATGAGTAAGGTCCCTTATGCATCCGCTGTGGGTAGCCTTATGTACGCTATGCTTTGCACTCGCCCGGACATATGTTTTGCAGTAGGTATGGTGAGTCGATATCAAGCGAATCCTGGAACCAAGCACTGGCAAGTAGTAAAGCATATACTCAAGTGTCTTAAGAGAACGAGGGATTATATGCTAGTGTATTCTGGAGGAGACCTAACACCCGTAGGATACACGGACTCAGACTTCCAGACTTGTAAGGATTTGAGGAAGTCGACATTAGAGGGCATGTGGAGACAGGACAAGTGGATGTATGTAAGATCGCGTCCGAGGACAACATCGCTGATCCCTTTACTAAGACTTTGGTAGCTAGAAGCTTTGAGAGGCATGTAGAGGCGATGGGGATGCGTAACATGGCACATCTGCTGGCTTAGGGCAAGTGGGAGATTGTTAGGAAATGCCCTAAGTATTAGAGACATTTTGATGTATTCATTTTGAACTGGATAATAAAATTATACATAGAGGTTATTCATTACATTGCTATCTGTCCTCGTCTTATTTACATGTTAAAGTAAATGTAAGCAAATATGGCTCACTGACTGCTTGTGTTAAAACTGTTAGAACGTTGCATGCAATGGACTTTTGTATGCGAGAAGACAATGTTCTAAAGTTAGCAGTCTAAACTATGGTCTGTAGTCTATGGGGTTAGACCGAGCATCTAACTCATGTTAAGACTATTATGTTGTCTAAAGCCTTAGAGGGGACGGTCTGTCTTGACTGTCTGGAGCTGGACTCCCAAGTAGAGACATGGATATGTTGCTTGGTGGTGAAATATTAGACCGGGACTAAAGCGTGATTGATCTACGTAGTCCGCTATGAGTGGATCAATCTGCTTTTGACGTTCATTGTGCAATAACCTTAATCCTGAGTAAATGAACTACTTCATGTATATGACTTGTGTACTTTGATGTTCCAATGGCTAAAGCGTCTCAGAGGTAGTAAGCTTATAGACCGGTTCGTTGGGTGCATGACTTGTATATGATGAAGGGTTTGTTTGCAGATATCGGAATCATAGCTCTGAGGAGTTAAAGGTATCCTCTTAAAGGCATCATACTGAATGTGAAAATGGACAAGGCCTTGGGTCGTCTGCTGGGCGGATGACTTCTTATTCACATTTGGTGAATAATCATTTTCTAGATTCGGTAGTATAATGGAACTTTAAGATAGCCTGATCAGTAGGATTAAACGGACTTTGACCTAAGGCTGATCATGGATATCATATGAGGGTTTTGCATATATGACAAGGTCATTGGATGGTAGCTCGTCACAGGCTTACGTAATACGGTATATAATTGGGAGTTCAGTTTCAGGTTTATAGTGGTGTGACTCTGAAATTAGTGATCATATGATTGAGTTGTTCGGTACAGAATGATGATCATATGGAATCACGGGAGCCCGATTATATATGTCCAATCAGTCCCTCTACTAGCTCCACATAATTCCTTAACGTTTGGCAAATTGATTTGTGTATGCTATTGGCTAGTTTATTATGCATGGATGGTGATGACACAGGATTAGGATGGTAGACAAGATTCTCTCCGGTTGGATTCAGATTTTGTTTTGGATAATAGAGTACACAATTATTCGAACTCCAAATAAAGTTGCCATGATTTTATTTGAGATTGGATTGGAGTTGTAGAAAATTATCCATGAGAACAAGAATATGAAACACAACCGTTTTGTGGAATTTGAAATTTGAATTTTGAAATTTGAAATTTGAATTTTGAAATTTGAAATTTGAATTTTGAATTTGAAATTTGAATTTGAAATTTGAATTTGAAATTCGAATTTGAAATTTGAATTTGAAATTTAAATTTGAAATTTGAAATTTGAAATTTGAAATTTGAAATTTGAATTTGAAATTTGAATTTGAAATTTGAAATTCAAATTTTGAATCACAGTCCAAGTAGGATTCGAATTTGTTGTGGAAAATCCACAAGGTTTGAAATTCGAATTTGAGTTGGATTAGGAGAGGATAATCTTGTTAGAATCCTACTTGAATTTTGAATCCAAATCCCAACAAATAAGGGACGAAATTTTTGAGGATAATGCTCATGAAAATTTCGGATTTTGTGGATAAGATTCAAGGGTAAATTCAAGCTTGAATCCTAGTTGAATTTGGATTCTCTTCTTCCCTAAAAGTGGCCGAAATTTTGGAGCCTAAATCCAAGGAGAATTCGGTTATTTTTTGGATAAGGTTGAGATGAGATTTAGCTTGAAAATCCTAGTGGAATTTTGATTCTCCCTTATCCATAATGGCCGAAATCTTTTGGAGGATTTTCTCCTTGTGAATTTCGGATTTTTTGGTTGAAAAAGGGAGATAAGATTCTAGTTAAAATCTTGTTGAGATCTGGATTGGTTTTATCCTAGGAAAACCGAATTTAATTGTGGAGATTCTCCCTTGGAAAATTCGGATTTTTTGGTTTGGATAAGGGAGAAAATCTTTTCCTAGTCCAATTCGAATTCAGAGAATCACCTCATACAGGTCTATAAATAGAGGTCCTGCCACTCCAGTTCTCTCAGACCACAAACCCTCAGGTGAGCAGGCTTATTGTTGCACAGCTCATCGTGACAATAAAGTTCTTTAGAGATCTGGGTGGTCGGAAGAAGACTAGCAGTGCTAGCATACCGATCGAGGTTCAGAGTGCCCACACACTCAGCCATTCGGGAATTGGAGAATAGTAGAGAAGGCTAGTTGGTTGAAGCCTCCGGTCATTCTCCTCCTGCATATTGGCGTCCTTGAGGTATGAGTTTTAATTGTTGTTGATTTATTGTATATGGCATCATGAGATATTTAACGATCTAAAATTTTTATTGTTCCGCTGCGCCACTCTGATACGTTTTTACCGGTTTATTTTCCTACACCCTCAGAGTTTCTGGGGCTACTAAAGCCTCCTGTGCTGGCATCTTTACTGACTGTGGTGCATGGGGTTGCTGGCCCAGTTGTTCCCTAAGCTGGTTTAGCTCTGGTTGCTGGTTCTCCGTCATCTCTCGCATAGCTGCGATCTGTGCTATCAACTCATCCTCTCGGGATGCTGGGTTTAACTAAGCTCTCATTCTTGCCATGTTTTCCTATGTAACCCTATCGTACAGCGGGAAAGGAAAATATAAGTCTCTTAAATTCTGTACTTAGGACTCGTATCACATCATTTTCTTTCTTACTTAACAATCTTACTTAAACATTATGGATATAAATATACACACTAGATCCATCTTTCTTTCTCTCATACTATGATGTTCAATACAATTGCCGCATTATATTGGGACATCGTCGGAGTGCTAGGATTCGTCCTGTACTTTCTGTCATATCATACACTGTGGAAAAAATTACATCTGGCCCCTAGGGCAAAGCTTTACTGCTTATCTCATAATATATTTCACATAATATATATACATATATTCAAGATTCTAATTCAGTGGGAGTGACACATACTTCCCCTATACGATCCCAACAAGTACATTATGCTACAACTGACGGGGGAGAGCTACTATTTCCCTCTATATTTTTTCATAACTAACATTCCCACAGATGGGTTACTACTATTGGAAGGACAATCCTAATTCAGTATCTGGCATCTCATCATCATCACTATCACTGAGTGGGAATTCCTCTGGGTTCTCCTCTTCTTCTCAGCCAGAACAGACCTCATCATTGCTGGCTATGATGACTTGGGGTTCGTACATCCCTATCTATTTGTCATTACTAAAGCGATCGGGGATCTCCTCTCCCTCATCGTTGGGATGGGCATCGGAAAGAGTCTCGTCATCTTCCTCTTCCATGGGGTGTTCGGGAGACATACGGGCTGGTTCGGGTTTCTCTATTGGCTCTCTATTGCCCTCATGTACTTCTGGCTGGTGCACGGCCATGAACTCTTCATCAGCCAGTTGGGGTGCTGGTTCTACTGGGTCACCCTCCATAATGGCGGCTGCTATAATGCCTTGGGCTTGTACAGGGTTCTCGGGGTTGAGCACTTTTCTCTCGGTGTTCACTATCTCCTTGATAAGGCTTGCTAGTCCTGCTTGATCTATGACGGCCTGCCCTTCGTAGGGTTAAACAGTACTATTACAATCAGCTACTGTTGCCAACTGCGATAGACTGTAATCACTTGGGTTGTTAGTAACTTACTTTTAACTTACTTCTAACTTATTCTGATACCATCTATAACAGCTGGTATCTTACTTTTAACATACTTTCTTTAACATGCTTACTCTAACTTCCCATTTGAACGTGAAAATATGGAATAAATTTCTTTTTCTTCTTTTCTTAAACTTTACTTGGAAACTGTACCGTCGTAAAATATTTACTATAATAAACATTTTACATTGCCTTAACTTCATTTACATTATAAAACATCATTTTAATACTCTTTTTAAACAGCTCAGCAGAAGACTCATAGCAGTACCATAACCCTCACCCAGTCCCTTGGCACATGCAGATCCCATCCGTCATCCATCACTTGTCTTATCTTCGTACATGATGCTTACCTGCAACATAAACAAACTTGTGAGCGACAGGCTCAGTAAGTTCAAACGTACATTCATGACAAAATACTAACTCATACCTTTTTGGACAGAACATGTCTGATACCAACTGTGGCATCAGAACATGAACATACATTATACTTTACTTTCAACTTCATATATAACATATTCTAACATTGGGAGAACAATCTCAACGTTCTTTAGCGTAACATAATTTAAACATAACATACAGAATGTATGCCTAACATCTTAAGCATAACATACTCAACATTATACAAAAGAATGTATACACATATCAATTTAAACATAGCATACTTAATGTATGCTTAAACATCACAAATACACTTAAAATTGTATAACTGACTTATGCATATCAATCTATGCATAACATAGCATATGCACACATGTTAGTCGCATTATGCTTATTTACTTTCATTCTTTCTTCTTCGTGATGTTCTTTTGTTCTTTCTTTCTTTCATGTCATACTTTTCTTCTTCTTTTCTTTTCTTGCTAAGCATATGCACACATGTTAGTCATATTATGCTTATTTATTTTCATTCTTCCTTCTTCGCGATGTTCTTTTATAAAACTGACTTATGCATATCAATCTATGCATAACATAGTATAAGCATACATGTTAGTCATATTATGTTTGCTTACTTTTCGTTCTTTCTTCTTCGTTGTATTCTTTTGTTCTTTCTTTCTTTCTTTCAAGACATTCTTTTCTTTTCTTCATGACCTTCTTTTCTTTTCTTGCTCAACTTTTATTTTCATTGTTCATTCTTTCTTTCATATTATGTCATTCTTCTTATTCTATAGATCATATCCTATTCCTTCATTCTATTTCTCTCCTTTCTTTTCTTTCCTTACTTGCTTCCTTTTTTTCGTTTCTTTCTTCTTACTTTCACTGGTGGATCATATCCTAATCTGTTGTTCTATCTCCTTCTTTTCTCTTCTCTTTCTTTATTTATCTCTCTTTTCTTTTCTTTTCTTTTACTAGTGGATCCTATCCTTATCTGTTTCTTTTCTTTCACTGATGGATCATATCCTAATCTGTTTCTTTTCTTTGACTGATGGATCATATCCTAATCTTCTTTGACTGATGGATCATATCCTAATCTGTTTCTTTTCTTTCACTGATGGATCATATCCTAATCTATCGTTCCATCTCCTTCTTTTCTTTTCTTTCTTTATCTGTCTCTTTTCTTTTCTTTTCTTTGCTTTTCTTAGCTTTTCTTCGCAAAGCTTTCCTTTCTTTTCTTAGCTTTTCTTAGCTTTACTTTCCTTTCTTTTCTTTGCTTTCTTTGCTAAGCTTTCCTTTCTTTTCTTTTCTTTTCTTAGCTTTTCTTAGCTTTACTTTCTTTTCTTCTCCTTTCTAGGCTTTTGTTAGCTTTACTTTCTTTTCTTTTCTTTTCTTAGCTTTACTTTGCTTTACTTTCTTTCCTTTGCTTTTCTTAGCTTTACTTTCTTTCCTTAGCTTTTCTTATCTTTCACTTTCTCTTATGGGCCCATGGTTGGACGTACCTAGAGTGCGTAGACCAATGGAGGAACGGGGGAGTGACCAACCAATCAACCCCGAGGTCGACCTCGCACTACAAACTTGGGGTAGTGCGTTAGCCATTAACTACCTTAAGCTTACGGTAGCACCACACATCTGGGGTGGAGGCTATTCTTAACTCTTAAACCTCACAGCTGCGGAGGCCGGTACGCCAACCTTAACTTTTCAGTCTTATTATCTTGCTTATCTTTCTCATTCATTACTTTATTTTTTCGTTCGTTTGTTCATTCATTCTTTCTCTCTTTCTTTCATTTTCTTTTCCTTTATTTCTTTCGTTTCTTTTCTTTTCTTTCTTTCTTTCTTTTGTTTCTTTTCTTTCGTTTGTATTTCATAAATCATTTCTTTCTTAACATAACTTTTCTATAGTGTGAATTATGTTAGTCACACTTTAGTGCATATAGCACTCACATACATGAATTCCATATAACACTTAAACATAAACCTAACATAACATGTTAGTTCATGTTGCAGACAAATCACATATTTGAACTTACCATATATCATACTTAGACATAATAGTCTATTCATATTGCAGTCAATTAAATATTTGAACTTACTACATAGAACACATAACACATAACATGACCAGTTCATTTATGTTGCAGTCAATTAAATGTTTGAACTTACTAATACTTGCTAACATCTCTTTTCTTGCTTCCTTGGTCCGTAGACATCTCTTCATATCGTCTTGCGTGGATCCCTATAACCGAAATAATAACGGTTATTTTCCATGTTTCTTTCATATATAAAACTTAATAAAACGTAAAAATTCTACGTTTCATTTGTCGATCATAACTTAGGGGTCTAATATCCCATTTGTAGCTTTTTTGCTAACTTTTGGTAAAATTACTATTTTACCCTGAACTCTTGGTAAAATTACCATTTTGCCCCTAATGGGATTTTTCTCATTATAACTCTACTTTTCTTTGATTCCCAACTTAGCTTTGGCCCTTAAAATCTTAATTAAGCCATTCTAAGTCCATTAGGATCCTTTTCTATCATTCTTGAAATTTTTCGGTCAAAATTACCGTTTTGCCCTTTATAGGTCTTTGAGTCCTATCATTCTCATTTTATTGCTTAGACTGGATCTTCTACGCTCAAAAATCATCAAATAATTTTTCTAGGCTTTACTAAGTTTTTACGGCTTTATTTACCACAATTTCTTAGTTTACTATTTACCGACCCTCAGGTGGTACTATTCTGACTCTCGAGCGTTAATGCTCTTTTTCGGGTCTAGGTCACCGAAAGGGCTCGGGTTTCCATCCCGACCATGTTTTTACCCTTCAGTTCTTAAAATACTCTTCTGTGCCGTTTTCAAAATTTCGGCAGCATTTCTGCTTAATTTTTGGGTTCCTGGCGTTTAGGAAACGCCTCGAAACCATCTAACCAGTTATATTCTACCACGTACTATACCAGAGCCTATATTTTTACGTAAAAACTCAACTTTTTATGTAAAAATCTTTACATTTTTCACTTTTTCTCATTTGACTATTTTTCATACACATAGTCCATTTTTCTTACAATTTCACATTCCAGAATACATAATTCATGTATACTCATTCTAAAACATAAATTTCAAGAATGGAGGGGCCGAAGTCACTACCGGAATCGTCCCACTGGCGATCGAACGAACTGTTCGGTTTCACGTGGACAAACTTTAATTCTCCGTTCTTTGCTTTGAGACTCCATCTTGTAATTCTGACGCCACAGATGTGTCCAGAACGTCGAAAATAGGCCAACGGGCCATTCTTAAATTTTTGGTCTTCGGTCACCGTTGACCGGCGTTGACCGTCATTGACTGGCGGTTGACGACGGCGACGGTGGCAAATGAGTAGCCCATCTTAAAGAACTCGACGAAAGGAAACCATTGGTGGCCTCAATTTCATGTTTGGAGGCCCCTATCACCGGAAAATCCCCTCGAAAACCACGGTCACGGCGGCGACGATGGAACTCCGCCGTGCCAGATTTTTTCCTAAAATTGGTGAGGGCTTTTGCTCCTCTCAACCCTGCGGTCATTTCTACACCAACGGCGTACTTCAACTCAGCCAGAATCGACGGTTTCAACGGTGGCTCCATGGTGGCATTTCACTGACTTTTTCGAAGCTTGGGCGGCGTGATTCCGCTGGTGTTGAGGCGATCGGTGGCACGGGTTTTGCTCCTTTCTTCACCACGAAACTTTTGGGACCAGTTTCGTGGCAAACGGTGGCCGGATGGCGGAGACATCAGCGATCGAAATTCTCAGCTCCGACGGCATTCGAACGGCGCGTACAGCGGCGTGCGGCGGCCGTTCCGTCGAGTCGACCCACTGTTGGACTCAGCTCGGTGAGAGCTTTCCGATGACACCGGCGGTGTCGAAAACAGACACCATTTCTGATGGTCGGTTACTGTTCATTTTCGTGTAAGGGGAGGAAAGAGAAAATAAGAGAAAGTTATGGGCTTATTTTTTAAATTTCTGATTTTTCGCCCTTTATATACTTTTTCACTCAAAATTTCAACATGGGCTATCCTGACTAATTTGGTTGTCCTAAATGCAAATATATCAGTTTTATTTTCATCTGAGGTCATCTTGACTAGTTTCTGGTATTGTGAATTCTTGGTCAAAAATTACCTTCGTGCTCAATTAGCTAATTTATGCATACAAATAGGCTATACTGACTAATTTGGACGTGCTGAATCAAAATTTATCAGTTTCAACTTCATTCGAGGTCATCTCGACCAGTTTTTGGGATATGTGTGACCCTGTCTCGAAAAATGTGTTAGGTGCTTGATTGACTAATTTGGGCATCCTGCGTCTAAATATATCAGTTTCGGACCAAGAAAATGTCGTCTTGACCCTTATCCCGATACTACGTACCTCCCAACAAAATCTACATTTTGTGCTCAAATGACTAATTTTGAGCATTCTGATTCTAAATATATCAGTTTCATATCAAGAAAATGTCATTTTAACCAATTTCTTGATACTGCATATTTCCTGATCATCACATGATCGCTCTTCTAATTCTATTTGGCAAGGTCTCTTTCTCTCCTTAGGTCTTCTCCTATCTTGATCCACTTTTGTCTTGGCATGTATTGTAGAAGTCCATATCGGTTCCTTGTAGCGAGCAGTATACATTAGAACTGTATCGCCGGACATCAGCTGCAGTCTTTCAGTCCGATGAACAAATTCTCGTATATCCATAACTCTAGAGAACTTAGGCGGTTTCACTCCCCGCTTGCCCATAGAGAAAAACTGGGGCTAATACTGGACTGCTCTCAGAGATTGGCTCGCTCGTGGTATGGCGAAACTCGACACAGTTAAGAGCTCACCCTGGTCATAAGGATCCCGATACACACGAGAGTATCTTCCTGAGAGATATCAACAGCCAACAAGACTCAGTTATCCTGATCAATGGTGTACAATCGGGGAATCACTTTGATAATGTGAAACCAGTCCTGACATTCTCATGGAGCGTAGGAGTACTGTTTGCCACTCGAAACTTAGTGGACAACTAGCCCTGAAGATCGGTACAACTCGGGCAGCAATCCATATTCTTTCTCTGAGCAGTTCTCTAGCACTGCACGGTCGTGATTTTTTGTATAATGATCTCAGCATCTTTTCATCTTGTCCTCGCCATCATAGATTTCGTCGTTTCATTACTATAAAATGTTATCTTCAATAGATAAACATTTACCGACTAAAAATAAAACTAACTTACTTGGACAGATAAGGCAGGCACGCGGCGATGTGAGGTAGGATGGCAGGAAACCGCTCTGATACCAACTGTGACACCCCGTGCCCTCAATGGCCTGGACCGTCACTGAAAACTATTACTTGCTTCTTTAACTTTTACTTATACTTCTTCTTTAAAACCGATACTTAAACTTACTGAATTTAATACCATAAATTTAGAGGGAAATTTTTTTTTATATGCGTACGTATTTACTATTCACGTACGCATACTATTAAAATGCGGAATTTGGAAAACATAAGGATTTCAATTATACATACACCTTTATATACTTGTTTATCTGATTACTATTCACCAGATACTATTTAAATATACTCATACATATACTGTTTACTGTTCCAAAATACTGTTTAACCTTTACTATTCAAAATACTATTTAACTGTCACCATTCAAAATATTATTTACTCATATTGTGTGGAAGAATACTCGCGGTGTATCCATAATCTCATCCTCACATCTGCCTCCGCCATCATCATCGTCCCTTGATGTTTACGCTATAGGATGCTTACCTATAGCATGAACACACTCCGTGAGCTTTACGCCCAGTAAGTACAACATGTTAACTGCAAAACATGTTTAAAACATAGCACATACTTAAAATCATAAGCATGACATATATCACTTAATAAATCACATACCATATAAGCATATCACATATCAGCTCACATATCATGTCATCACATAACATGTCATAACACTGAATATAAAACTTCACATACTTTATGCATGATAGAAGCATTGTGTACTGTATGCACTCTATTGAAAAAGAAAGCATAACAAACTATGACTAATGCATGGTCCAGTTATGTTCATTTATGCTTCAAACTTCTCTTTTCTTTTCTTGTCTATTTAGGGCCCATGTGTCAGTACCTTGTGTGAGTAGACCAATGGTAACGCCTGAGGTCAACTAATGCCGAAGAGCCATCAACTGATGCTTAACTTTTGGCTTTAACTTTCTTTAACTGGAAACCCCTTCGAATGAAGGAGCTGGTATGACACACCTACTTATTTCTATCTTGTTTAACTGTTCTAGCCATACGCTTCTCTAAACTGTCCCCAATCCTACGCAGTAGGGATCTATGGCTTATATCTTGTTCTTTCATCAATCTACTCGATTGTGAAACTATATGCTCTTATGTATGCTGTGCAGCATCGTGTGCAAGATACATCTTAAAAATACTAGAAAAGCATCATTTTAAACTCATTTTATTCATGCTGTAGGCGGAGTTATACTTACCTGTCATCGGACAGTTTATACTCTTACCTTCGTCACAATACAGGTATCTCCCTGTAACCATAATGCATTTCATTAATATTCACTCTTAGGTCATTGTGGTCATTAGTGACTAATAAAAACTCTATCGTTATTAATACTGATCCTTATCGGTACTAATTGCCCTTCTCTTGAGAGTTTGATTTTCTAATCATGGCTAATTAATTTATTTACCCAATAAATTAATTAACATCGCTCTTACGTCACTCTATCGTTAGGAGCTAATAAATTTATCGTTATGTGGTACCGATGCCTATCGGTACCCAATGCTCTACTTTGGGAATTTTGATATCTAATTTCTAATTGCGCTTGATTAATTTGTCTACTTGACAAATTAATCACTGTCCCGTTTAGACTCGGTCCTTAACTGGCTAATCGACCAGTCAACTGACCACATACCTCGTGTATTGACCATTTAGCTTGTCGGGTTACCTTTACCGATTTAACCTACCCAAATTTTATACTTAGATCACACTCGTCCCTCGGGTGGTACTATTCCGACCTAGGGGTCCTTTTCTTACATTTCGAGATTTCTAATTGGGCGGTTCACTAATCCTGTAAACGTCCATCCTTCTTTCCCGGACCTAGGTCATTGAGGGGGGCTCAGGTTTCCATCCCGATTACATTTTCACCCCTCGTTTCCTAAAATACCCCTTTATGCCGTTTTAGAAATTTCGGCAACATTTTCGCTTAATTTTTGGGTTTCCGGCATTTAGGAAACGCCTCAAAATTATCTAACCTATTCTAACCTTCCACGTACTAAACCAGGGGCCTAATTTTTATGTAAAAGCTCCGCTTTTTATGTAAAAATATTCACATTTCCTCACATTCTCTTTTTCAACATTTCATCCCTTTTTCTTACAATTCCTCAAGTCAGTAAACCATAATTAATACATAATTATTTCCAATAATAAATTGAGGAATCAAAGGATCAAAACCACTACCAAAATCGTTCTCGTCGGCGGTCGGGTGAACCGTTTGATCTCGATTGCACAATCTTTAAATCATCGTTCTTCACTTTTGAAACTCCAGTTTGCAAATCCGATGCCGCGGATGTGTCCAGAATGTTGAAAATAGGCCAACGGGCCATTCTTCAATTTTTGGTCTCCGTGTCACCGTTTACCGGCGTTGACGGCCGTTGACCGGTGTTGACTGATCATTGACGGCATTGACCACGGCAGCGATGGGAGTGGCGACCACCATCTTGAAGAGCTCGACGAGAGGAACCCGTTGGTGGTGTCAGTTTCACCAATCGAGGCTCCTATCGGCAGAAATCGGTCCTCAAAAAGTCTGCGACGGCGGCGGTGTTGGATCTTCATTTTCCGGCATTGTTGCCCAAAATTGATTTAGAGCTTTTGACCTACGTGTTGTTCTGAGCATTTTGATACCCACCTTGCAACTCAACTCCACCGGAATAGTGAGATTTGACGGTGGCGATGGCGACGGTGAACCTTGGGTGGCGCGATCCGGCAGCTGTTGACGTGAAATGAAGCCTGGGTTTTGTTCTACTCTTCACCACGAATCCATTGGGACCAGAATCGTGGCATTTGTACGTCGGACGGCGAAGAAATCACAGTTTGAAAAGTTCAGCCGCCGACAGCTTTAGGCTGCGCGTGCGGTGTTCTCCGGCATCGGTTCCGTTGACTCGGCACACCGTTGGACTCAGCTCATCAAGAGCTTTCCAATGGTGCCTGCGATGTCGAAAACGGAGGCCCGATTCGATGATTGGTCACTGTTCATCTTCGTGTGGTGTGGGGGAGTGAGAAAATGAGATTCGGAAAAATATGGGGGCTATTTTTCAAGAATCCCCAAAATTTCGTCTTTTATACTAATTTTTTGAAAAATTTTAAGATAGGCTATACTGACTAATTTGGGCATGCTGAACCCAAATATATCAGTTTTATCTTCATCCGAGGTCGTCTCGACCAGTTTTCCGATACTGCATGGCTCCTAGTCAAAAATTACCTTTTGTGCTCAAATGACTAATTTGAGCATTCTGATTCAAAATATATCAGTTTTATATCAAGAAAAGGTCATCTTGACCAATTTCTTGATACTGTGGTTAGGCCTACACTGTGTTGACACTGCGCATGCATAACGAGGTATTTTCGCGTGAAATTTCAAACACAGTCTCCCTTAACTAATTTGGACGTGCTGATTTCAAATTTATCAGTTTTATGTTCATCTAAGGTCTTTTGGACCAGTTTTCAGGATCTGCATGACCTCATCTCGAAAAACGTGTCGGGTGCCCGATTGACTAATTTAGGCGTCCTGAGTCTAAATATATCAGTTTCGGGGCGAGAAAATATCGTCTTGACCTTCATCCTGATACTACGTATCTCTTAAATAAAATCTACATTTTATGCTCCATTGACCAGATTGAGCCTGCTGACTATTAATATGTTAGTTTTATGCCAGATTAAGACCGTCTTGGCCACTAACCTGACACTGCGTTTCTCACTATTCACTAATCACTATTTACAATTCACTATTCACTATCTGACTGACTAATCTGAGCGTTCTGACTTTTATTTTGTCAGTCTCCGGGCGAGAATAGGTCATCTAGACCACTTTTCTCGATACTCTACATCTATTAGGGCAATTATCGCTACTATGCTCAGATGACCAGTCTGAGCATACTGATGACTAACTCATTAGCTCTGTATCATGAAATGGTAGTCTGGACCGGTTTCTTGATATTACGCGTCTCAACGCATACTCACATAATAGGGTGGACCGATTTCACTGTCGGTTGCCCCTTTCACTACATGAATAGTAATTAAACGTTACTATTCCTGTTTAATTCATTCAACTGAAAAGCACACTGTGTTTATTAACTTAATTACATCATTACATAGTAATTAAGTTTCATAATTCATAAGAGCCATTACAGCGACTCTCGGCTCATTACACAGCCTTCTACACGGACTCTTACACGGGCGTGTGCAAGGTGAAGGAAAATAAATCGGTAAAAACGTATCAGAGTGGCGTAGCGGAACAATAAAAATTTTTAGATCGTTAAATATCTCATGATGCCATATACAATAAACCAACAACAATTAAAACTCATACCTCAAGGACGCCAATCTGCAGGAGGAGAATGACCGGAGGGATTTAACCAACTAGCCTTCTCCACTATTCTCCAATTCTCGAATGGCTGAGTGTGTGGGCACTCTGAACCTTGATCGGTATGCTAGCACTGCTAGTCTTCTTCCGACCACCCATATCTCTAAAGAACTTATTATCACGGTGGGCTATGCAACAATAAGCCTGCTCATCTGAGAGTCTGTGGTCTAAGAGAACTGGAGTAGCAGGACCTCTATTTATAGACCTGCATGAGGTGATTCTCTGAATTCGAATTGGATTAGGAAAAGATATTCTCCCTTATCCATAAGCACAAAATCTGAATTTTCCAAGGGAAAATCCCAACAATAAAATTCGGCCACCTTAGGATAAATCCAATCTAAATCTAAACAAGTTTTTAACTAGAATTTTATCTCCCCTTTTCAACCAAAAAATCTGAATATTCTAAGGAGAAAATCTCCTCAAAAATTCGGCCACATTTGGATAAGGGAAAATCAAAATTCCACTAGGATTTTCAAGCTTGAATCTTATCTCATCCTTATCCAAAATAACCGAATTTTTCTAGGAGATTCACTCTTAAATTTCGGCCACCTTCTGGAAGGAGAGAATCCAAATTCAACTGGGATTGAAACTTGAATTTTTCCTTTAACCTTATCCACAAAAAATCCAAAAATCATTGAGGATAATCTTCAAAATTTGTGTCCAACTTTAGTTAGGATTTGGATTCAAAATTCAAGTAGGATTCTAACATGATTATCCTCTGCATATCCAACTCAAATTCGAATTTCAAACCTTGTGGATTTACCACAACAAATTCGAATCCCACTTGGACTGTGATTCAAAATTCGAATTTCAAATTTCAAATTCGAATTTCAAATTCAAATTTCAAATTTCAAATTTCAAATTTCAAATTTCAAATTTGAAATTCGAATTTCAAATTCAAATTTCAAATTCGAATTTCAAATTCAAATTTCAAATTCGAATTTCAAATTCAAATTTCAAATTCGAATTTCAAATTCAAATTTCAAATTCGAATTTCAAATTCAAATTTCAAATTCGAATTTCAAATTTCAAATTTCAAATTTCAAATTTCAAAATCCACAAAACAGTTGTGTTTCAAATTCTTGTTCTCATGGATAATATTCTACAACTCCAATCCAATCTCAAATAAAATCATGGTAACTTTTTATTTGGAGTTTGAATAATTGTGTACTCTATTATCCAAAACAAAATCTAAATTCAACCGGAGAGAATCTTTTCTACCATCCTAATCCTATGTCATCACCATCCGTGCATAATAAACCAGCCAAAAGCATACACAAATCAATTTTCCAAACGCTAAGGAATTATGTGGAGCTAGTAGAGGGACTGATTGGACATATATAATCGGGCTCCTGCAAATCCACATGATCATCATTCTTTTACCGAACAACTCAATCAGATGATCACTAATTTCAGAGTCACACCACTATAAACCTGAAACTGAACTCCCAATTATATACCGTATTACGTAAGCCTGTGACAAGCTATCGTCCAATGACCTTGTCATGTATGCAGAACCCTCATATGATATCCATGATCAGCCTTTGGCCAAAGTCTGTTTAATCCTACTGATCAGGCTATCTTAAAGTTCCATTATACAACCAAATAAAGAAAATGATTATTCACCACATGTGAATAAGAAGTCATCTGCCCAGCAGACGACTCAAGGCCTTGTCCATTTTCACATTCAGTATAATGCCTTTAAGAGGATACCCTTAACTCCTCATTAGAGCTATGATTCTGATATCTATAAACGAATCCTTCATCGTATGCAAGTCATGCACCCAACGAACCGGTCTATAAGCTTACTACCTCTGAGACGCTTTAGTCATTGGAACATCAAAGTACACAAGTCATAAACATGAAGCTATCTTTTTACTCAGGATTAAGGTTACTACATAATGAACGTCAAAAGCAGATCGATCCACTCAAAGCAGACTTCATAGATCAATCACGGTTTAGTCCAGGTCTAATATGTCACCACCAAACAACATATCTATGTCTCTACTTGGGAGTCCAGCTCTAGACAGTCAAGACAAACCGTCCCATCCAAGGCTTTAGACAACATAATAGTCTTAACATGAGTTAGATGCTCGGTCTAACCCCATAGACTACAGGAAATAGTTTAGTCCGCTAACTTTAGAAAATTGTCTTCTCGCATACAAAAGTCCATTCCATGCAACGTTCTAACAGTTTAACACGAGCAGTCAGGGAGCCATATTTGGTTACATTTACTTTAACATGTAAATAAAATGAGGATAGATAGCAATGTAATGAATAACCTCTATATATAATTTTATTATCCAGTTCAAAATAAATACATCAAAATGTCTCTAATGCTTAGGGCATTTCCTAACAATCTCCCACTTGCCCTATGCCAATAGATGTGCCATGTTACGCATCCCCATCGCCTCTATGTGCCTCTCAAAACTTCTAACCACCAAAGTCTTAGTAAAGGGATCGGTAATGTTATCCTCGGATGCGATCTTACATACATCTACTTGTCCTGTCTCCACGTGCCCTCTAATAATATGATATCTCCAATCTATGTGCTTGGTCCTCTTGTGGTGCCGAGATTCCCTTGTGTTGGCAATAGCCCCAGTGTTATCACAGTAAAGTGTGATAGGCTTGTCAACACCCGGAATGACCTCAAGGCCTCTAAAGAGCTTACGGAGCCAAAACGCTTCTTTAGATGCCTCAGCCACAGCCACATATTCAGCATTCATAGTAGAGTCAGCTGTGCAGCCCTGCTTCACGCTCCTCCACACAATGGCCTCCTCCGAGTAAAAACACTGATCCAGATGTCGATTTCCTCGAATCCTTACAAGTCTGGAAGTCTGAGTCCATGTATCGTACGGGTGTTAGGTCCCCTCCAGAATACACCAACATATAATCCCTCGTTCTCTTAAGATACTTGAGTATATGCTTTACTGCTTACCAGTGCTTGGTTCCAGGATTTGCTTGATATCGACTCACCATACTGACTGCAAAACATATATCCGGGTGAGTACAAAGCATAGCGTGCACAAGGCTACCCACAGCGGATGCATAAGGGACCTTACTCATACGCTTTCTTCCTTCCGATGTCTTGGGACAGTCATCCAATGAAAGAGTTAGACCAGCAATAGAAGGCTGTGAACCTTTCTTTGCCTCTTGTATTGCATATTTGTCAATTATTTTATCTATGTATGAAGCTTGGGATAACGCTATCATTTTGTTCTTTCGATCTCTGAAGAGACAAATGCCGAGAACATAATCAGCGTCTCTCAAGTCCTTCATGTCAAACTGTTGGTGTAACCAAAGCTTGACCGATGATAAGTTCCCTACATCATTCCCAATGAGTAGTATATCATCGACATAGAGTATCAGAAAGACCACTTTTCCATCCTTAATACGTTTATAAACACAAGGTTCATCAACGTTCTGCTCAAAACCAAATGTCTTAATCGCTTGATCAAACCTCTGGTTCCATGAGCGGGATGCTTGCTTTAATCCATAAATGGATCTAAGCAACTTGCAGACTTTCCTTTCTTGGTCTTTCGCTACGAACCCTTCGGGCTGTATCATATAGATACACTCTTTAAGATGGCCATTCAAGAATGCCGTCTTGACATCCATTTGCCAGATCTCGTAATCGAGAGCCGTAGCAATAGACAGAAGAATACGAATAGACTTCAGCATAGCAACAGGCAAAAAGGTTTCATCGTAATCGATTCCAGCCTTTTGCGTGTTCCCCTTTGCAACCAGTCTAGCTTTGAAAGTTTCCACTCTCCCTTCCGCATCCTTCTTTCTTTTGTAGACCCATTTGCATCCAATGGGTTTTATCCCATCCGGCAAATCTATAAGTTCCCAAACAGAGTTGTATTTCATAGAATTCATCTCATTGTTCATAGCCTGTTTCCAAGATTTAGAATTAACATCATTTATAGCTTCATCATAGGTGACCGGATCATCCTCATGCTCATGAGCCTCAGCCTAGTATACCTCAACATCATGCATGAAGAAATTAGGTTTCTTTGAAACCCTCCCACTACAACGAGGCACCCTAAATTGTTGATCGTCTGCAGGTCCTTCACCGGAACTCATACTTGCGTCCAAGACCGAAATCTGTGGAGAAGTTCTTTCACCTGATAACTTCTCTAGCACCACTTTACTTCGAGCCTTAAAGTCATTCATGTGACTTTCCTCCAAGAATATCGCATCGGTTGAAACAATGACTTTTTGTTCCTTCGGGTTATAGAACAGACCTCCTTTAGTTCCCTTTGGATACCCTACAAACATACACAATTCTGATCTTGGTTCTAACTTTTTCGCATCCCCATCCAGTACATGCGCCGGGCAGCCCCATATTCTTATATGTTCAAGGGAGGGCTTCCTGCCATGCCACAATTCATACAGAGTTCTGGGAATTGATTTGCTTAGTACCTGGTTCAGAATATAGCATGCCGTTTGTAAAGCATATCCCCAAAATGAAAATGGCAGCATTGAATAACTCATCATGGATCGTACCGTATCCAACAAGGTCCTATTTCTCCTTTCGGCTACACCATTCTGTTGTGGAGTACCAGGTGCAGTCAATTGAGATAATATCCCGTTCTCTACAAGATTTCCTAGAAATTCATCGGAGAGGTATTCGCCACCTCGATCAGATCGAAGTGTCTTTATGGATTTATCCAATTGCTTTTCCACTTCCGCACGATACTCTTTGAACTTGTCAAAGGTTTCGCTCTTGCGGTGCATCAGATACACATATCCATACCTTGAGTAATCATCCATGAAAGAGACATAATACTCAAACCCTCCTCGTGCTGTGACGTTCATGGGGCCACATACGTCAGTGTGCACAATTTCTAAGAGCTCCTGAGCCTTTGTACCGTTAGCTCCAAAAGACCTCTTAGTCATTTTACCCTCTAGACAAGACTCACATTGGGGAAGACGTACCTCCTCCAGAGATTTCAGAGGACCGTCTTTCACCAATCTTTGAATCCTATCCTGATTAATATGACCAAGTCTTAAATGCCAAAGATACGTCTTGTTAGAGTGAGAAACTTTCAACCTTTTAGAGTTATCTATTAATTCAATGTCAAGCAGTGAGTACATCTTTAGTTTGATCAAACATAGGTTTCCATCCGTCCATCCAGAATAGATAAAAGACTTATTTCTATGAATATCAACTCTTTTACTAAAAGAAACTGAATAAGAATCCTTTATTAAACAAGCTACTGATATAAGGTTCCTCCTAAAATTAGGAACATAAAAACAGTCTTTCAATAAAATAAACCTAAATTGATCAAAATAAAGGTAAATATCGCCCACTGCTTCAGCCACCACCAAGCTGCCGTCTCCAGTTTGCAACGAAAGGCTCCTGTCATGTAGACTTCTCATTTCCACGAACCCCTGCATAGAAACACAAATATGATTAATGGCGCCTGAATCAATGATCCAAGTGTGTTTCGATTCTTTCACCAAACACGCTTCCAAGTAGTGAAGTTCCTTACCTTCCTTGCCCTTGGCAGATAGGAATTCCCGGCAAGACTTCTTGAAGTGACCTACCTTCCCACAACGAAAGCATTTAGACTTTTTAGGGTCCCTGGGCTTCTTGTTCTTCTTCTTCTTCTTCCCATCCGAGACAGGAGGATTAGAAGAACTGGAAGCCGCTTGCTTCTGATTTGGCCTCTTCCTCTTATATGAGGGTTTGGAAGATTCTGCCAAATTGGCCTCACCTTTGGGTTGGACTGCATCCCCATCCCTGATCATCCGCTCATAAGCTTGTAGTTGCTTCATGGGCTCGGTTAGTCCTAACTCCCTTGTCACCAGATTGTATGCGGCATTAAACCCCACAAAATCTTTAGACAGAGTTTTGAACACCATCTCGATCTAGGTGTTGTAGTCCAACTCAGCACCGTTCTCAGCAGCCTTAGCGAAGAATCCCATTAGAGTGATCATATGGTCCTTCACCGGAGTACTCGCCTTTTGCTTAGAGTTCATAATACTGGTGATAGCGGACTGTCGAGCCAATTTTTCTTGGCCTCTGAACATGTCCTCTAGATTTTCCATGATCTCCCAAGCAATTTGATAAGTCTAATGCTGCTTTTGTAAAGCACTCGTCATGCTAGCAAGTATGTAGCATCGAGCTGTATCATTGGATTCTCTCCAACGAGTATAGGCAACCGGGACCTCCTCAATCGGTGTGTCAGGTTTTGGCCCTGGTGAGCATGGTTCGTCCAGTACGAACTTGTGGCTCTCGCAGTTGAGAACTATCAACAGATTTCTTTTCCAATCTTTATAATTATTGCCATTCAGTTTATTCTCAGTAAGTATTGAAATGAGGGGTGTCGGTGACATTTTGAACTGAAATAAAATTATACTAGACATCATTACAAAGCCCAAGCAAATATACAGATAATTTAGCAAATAAAACATACAAGTATGTTCCTACTTGAAACTTGAAAAACATGTGGTATTGCAACGATAATTCTTAGCACCTATTGCCCCAAGCCATCGAGGGGTGGTCATGAAAACAAGTAGCCGGAACATGGACCCCCCGTCCAATTAATATATGTTGCCTTAAATCCTCCAAGGTTAAGACATATATTAATAACCGCTTATTTGGCCACCAGTTTAGTTAACAGAGCTTCTAGGGAAGGTTAATAACTAAACGAGTCTTGAGTGTATAACCATTGTTTATGTAGCCCGATCCACGTCCTACCAAGCCACCGAGGGGTGGTTATGAATAGGATCGTACCCGAGCACGTTTTCCACATAGGAGATCCAATCTAGTATACCGGCGGCGGTAAACACCTACCGAGGGGTGTGGTCAGGGCAGAACTGACGCGAGGCGTTACCATGCTTTCACATATGGATCAACAATGGAGGCCGTGAGTTTTGTTTGAAGCCCTCTCCCACTCAATATTTTGAAAAACATGCAAGTTTTGACAAATTATGTATGATCAATATAGTATGAGCGGCACTCAACTATCCTATATGTCATGTTATCAAATATGCATATAAAATATCCATCAATACATATTTATATATCTATGACATATCACAGAAAAAATAATTGACAGAATGACCAAGCCATGGTTCCATCCTAGAACAAAGAAAATAAAGATTACAAAATTCCATCCAAAGCATTCTTTGGGTCTTGAATTTTGTTCCGTCTTCTTGTATCCATCTTTATGTATCCTCTCTATTTATTTCTCATCTCAAGAATCATTTAAAATTTAAATCTCCAAAAATTTAAATTTCAAATTCAAATTCCAAATTCAAATTTCAAATTTAAATTTCAAATTCAAATTTTAAACTATTTTAAATATCATGTGTAATAATATGTAATTTCAAAAAATTTCAAATTTTCAATTACATATTTTTAAACATGATTTAAAATTAAATCTCAAATTTAAAAATCAAAATTTTTCGATTTTTTGAACCGTCGCACCACCGCCCCCGAAGGCGGCAGCCGCCGTGGGCAGCCACCAGCCCCGAAGGGGCTGGCAGCCCACGGCCTCCCCCATGTGCAGCCTTGCCGAGCTGCAGGCCAAACCTGCAGCGCCAGGCTGCATGCCCAGGCTGGGCGCAGCAGCCGGTAGGCTACAGGCAGTGCCTGCAGCCACAGGCTACATGCCCAGGCTGCGGCCAGCCTTGGGGAGGCCACGGCCACCCTCAGCTACAGGCCAAGCCTGCGGCCGTGGGTGGTTATGGCCTGCACAGGGGCTGTCGTAGCCCCATCCTGCCCGAGGGTAGAGGTTGCAGCCCCACCAAGGCCCGTCAGCCTATCCCGAGGGGTCATGTCTCGATTTTTGGGCCATATTCCAATTTACCTATTAGGATCTCCAAAAATTAATTTGAATCCCAATTAAATTGAAATTTTCCACACAATCAAAATTTCAACCTTTAAATCAAATTTAACTTTTGGAAAAAATAAATTACGGTATTTAATCTTCAATCTCCTCCAAGAATAATTACATAAAATTTCCAAAACCGTTTCCGGTGTACAAAATTCTAACCATAATAATTCTAAGAGACAAAAATTAAAATCCATATGAAAATTACAGTGTTAATAAACTGCTCCTATGGTTACATAAAAATTCCTAGATACAATTTTTCTAAATTCTAAGGAACCATAACCGGCATAAACAAGCATGCTTATAATAATTCAAAAAATTAAAATAACCACATACTTTATACATAATCCATGATAACAATATAAAGGAACCCTAGAATACCACTCTCTAAATATCAAATCCATACATAAAATAAAAGACTAAGTAATTGTCTAATTTATGTACATGGCATAGTCATGAGATGGCTCTGATACCAATTGGAGGAAAATAAATCGGTAAAAACGTATCAGAGTGGCGCAGCGGAACAGTGAAAATTTTTAGATTGTTAAATATCTCATGATGCCATATACAATAAACCAACAACAATTAAAACTCATACCTCAAGGACGCCAATCTGTAGGAGGAGAATGACCGGAGGGCTTTAACCAACTATCCTTCTCTACTATTCTCCAATTTCTGAATGGCTGAGTGTGTGGGCACTCTAAACCTTGATCGGTATGCTAGCACTGCTAGTCTTCTTCCGACCACCCAGATCTCTAAAGAACTTATTATCACGGTGCGCGATGCAACAATAAGCCTGCTCACCTGAGAGTCTGTGGTCTAAGAGAACTGGAGTGACAGGACCTCTATTTATTGACCTGCATGAGGTGATTCTCTGAATTCGAATTGGATTAGGAAAAGATATTCTCTCTTATCCACAAGCACAAAATCTGAATTTTCCAAGGGAAAATCCCAACAATAAAATTCGGCCACCTTAGGATAAATCCAATCTAAATCTAAACAAGATTTTAACTAGAATTTTATCTCCCTTTTTCAACCAAAAAATCTGAAAATTCTAAGGAGAAAATCTCCTAAAAAATTCGGCCACATTTGGATAAGGGAAAATCAAAATTCCACTAGGATTTTCAAGCTTGAATCTTATCTCATCCTTATCCAAAATAACCGAATTTTTCTAGGAGATTCACTCCTAAATTTCGGCCACCTTCTGGGAGGAGAGAATCCAAATTCAACTGGGATTGAAACTTGAATTTTTCCTTGAACCTTATCCACAAAAAATCCGAAAATCATTGAGGATAATCCTCAAAATTTTCGTCCAACTTTAGTTAGGATTTGGATTCAAAATTCAAGTAGGATTCTAACAAGATTATCCTCTCCATATCCAACTCAAATTCAAATTTCAAACCTTGTGGATTTACCACAACAAATTCAAATCCCACTTGGACTGTGATTCAAAATTTGAATTTCAAATTTCAAATTCAAATTTCAAATTCAAATTTCAAATTTCAAATTTCAAATTCAAATTTCAAATTCAAATTTCAAAATTTAAATTTCAAAATTCAAATTTCAAATTTCAAAATTCAAATTTCAAAATCCACAAAACAGTTGTGTTTCAAATTCTTGTTCTCACGGATAATTTTCTACAACTCCAATCCAATCTCAAATAAAATCATGGCAACTTTTTATTTGGAGTTCAAATAATTGTGTACTCTATTATCCAAAACAAAATCTGAATTCAACCGGAAAGAATCTTGTCTACCATCCTAATCCTATGTCATCACCATCCATGCATAATAAACCATCCAAGAGCATACACAAATCAATTTGCCAAACGTTAAGGAATTATGTGGAGCTAGTAGAGGGACTGATTGGACATATATAATCAGGCTCCCGCAAATCCATATGATCATCATTCTTTTACCGAACAACTCAATCATATGATCACTAATTTCAGAGTCACACCACTATAAACCTGAAACTGAACTCCCAATTATATACCGTATTACGTAAGCCTGTGACAAGCTATCGTCCAATGACTTTGTCATGTATGCAGAACCCTCATATGATATCCATGATCAGCCTTAGGCCAAAGTCTGTTTAATCCTACTAATCAAGCTATCTTAAAGTTCTATTATACTACCAAATAAAGAAAATGATTATTCACCATATGTGAATAAGAAGTCATCCGCCCAGCATACGACCCAAGGCCTTGTCCATTTTTACATTCAGTATAATGGCTTTAAGAGGATACCATTAACTCATTATTAGAGCTATGATTCCGATATCTGTAAACGAACCCTTCATCGTATACAAGTCATGCACCCAACGAACCGGTCTATAAGCTTACTACCTCTGAGACGCTTTAGCCATTGGTACATCAAAGTACACAAGTCATATACATGAAGCTGTCCTTTTATTCAAGATTAAGGTTACAGCATAGTGAACGTCAAAAGCAAATCGATCCACTCAAAGTGGACTTCGTAGATCAATCACGCTTTAGTCCCGGTCTAATATGTCACCCCCAAGCAACATATCTATGTCTCTACTTGGGAGTCCAGCTCCAGACAGTCAAGACAAACTGTCCCCTCCAAGGCTTTAGACAACATAATAGTCTTAACATGAGTTAGATGCTCGGTCTAACCCCATAGACTATAGACCATAGTTTCGACCGCTAACTTTAGAACATTGTCTTCTCGCATACAAAAGTCCATTACATACAACGTTCTAATAGTTTAACACAAGCAGTCAGGGAGCTATATTTGCTTACATTTACTTTAACATGTAAATAAAATGAGGACAGATAGCAATGTAATGAATAACCTATATATATAATTTTATTATCCAGTTCAAAATAAATACATCAAAATGTCTCTAATGCTTAGGGCATTTCCTAACACAAGGCAACACGGGCATGTACATTTCGGACACGGGCGTGTACTAGTTGAGACTACTCAACACGGCCATGTCTTTGAAACACATTCATTTATTCGAGTAATACACGGCCTCTTACATGGCCGTGTACTTGACCGTGTTACACTACACGGCCATGTACACTCACACGGCTACTAACAGATACACAGTCCGAATGGCATATGGTCACTCACACGGCCGTGTGCCTAACCATGTTACTTAAATTTACACTAAAAGGCATTAAATTATGTCCATTTTATTCCTTAATGACTTATTACATGGTAAGTAGGTGCCATGAAAATGACGGTCATTACCCCCTCATCATCACTGGTGTTGTCGGGGATCTTCTCCTCCTTGTCGTTATGTTAAGCATCAGGGATAGCCTCATCAGTGTCTTCATCCATCTAGTGTCTGCGAGACAGAGGGGCTGGTTTGGGGTCCTCCATCGGGTCTCCATTGTCTTCAGGTGATGCTGGCTGTGGTTTGGGCATGAATCCTTCATCGGCCAGTTGTGGTGCTACGTTTACCAGGTCAGGGTTGAGTGCCACTCACTCAGCATCTACTATGTCTCAGATAAGGCACCTTAAGTCTTTATACGGTGAAGGGTAGGGAACGAGGTCCCTCACATACCTAGGTATCTCCTTCCATAGCAGGTCAACTATCTCCGAAAAAGGTCTATCCTGAGGGATGTGAGGCAATATAGTGTCCAAAAATCGCTGACAGTAGTGTACCATGGTCTCTCCCTCATAAAGGTCTTAAATGTCAGAGAGGACCTGATATCTCCTATCATACATGTCATCCCAGATATCTGCATCCTTAGTGGATCGTCAGAGTTACAGAGATCTTGGTAGAACTTAGCCCATGACATCGCTGGACCCCTAATCCTACGTCGATCGTTCCATCATGTCATTACTGGTCTTCGCAATCGACTACTGGCCATTACCACCTATAGACTGGGTGGAATATGGCACCCTTTGAAGATTGTCTCCATATGATGAATCCAATAAGGGAGTTCGTATAGATTACTGCCATCGTATGTGTATGGTCGTATGGCAGCAAAAGCTATACTCGCTTCTCGGTCCTCTTGCACTTGTCGGGGGTCAACTGGTGTAGCCATCTTCCTACTATAACATAAACGTCAATTTATACACTAATATTTAAAAACGAAAGCTAACTTACTTGGACGGATGAGACAGGCATACAGCGATGTGAGGTTGGGTGGCAGGAAACCGCTCTGATACCAATGGTGACGCCCCATGTTCTCAGCGGCCCAGATCGTCACTAAAAACTTACTTTCTTTTCTTATACTTTCTTGCACTTGATACTTAACTATATATCATAAATTTAGGGATTTTTTTAACATGTAGGCATTTACTGTGTACGTATGTCTACTAATTACTATTCAAAATACTATTTAACCATTACTATTCAAAATACTGATACTCAAATTTGCGGAAGATAAACTCGTGGTGTCTCCATACCCTTGCCCTCACATTTGCCTCCACCGCCACTATCGTCCATTGGGGTTTAAGCCATAGGACGCTTACGTACAGCATGAACACACTACGTGAGCTTTACGCCCAGTAAATACAACATATTTACCACAAAACATGTTTAAATATAGTACATACTCAAAAACATATAAGCGGTCATATATCACATATACCACTTTAACATATCACATACCATATCAATGATTATAAAACTTCACATATCATATCCATCACAGAAACATCGTGTACTGAGTGCATCTAGAAGCATGGTGAACTATAACTAATGCATGATTCGATTATGTTCATTTATGCTTCATTATTTTCCTTTCTTTTTCTTTTCTATTTAGGGCCCGTGTGTCAGTACCGTATATGCACAGACCATCGCTAACGCCCGTGGTTAAAAGCCGGAGAGCCATCAATGGATGCTCAACTATTTACTTTAACTTACTTTAAAACCCTTTCAACTAAAAGAATCGGTACGACACGCCTATACATTTCCATCTTGTTTATCTTTTCTAGCCACATGCTTTTCTAAGTTGTCCCTAATCCCACGTGGCAGGGACGTATGGCGTCTAACTTGCTCTTTCATCAAGCTACTTGAATATGAAATGATATGCTCTTAAATATGTGGTGCGACATCGTGTACATGGCATATGTATTTTACACATACTGAAAAACACCATTTAACATCATTTTATTCATGTTGTAAGCAGAGTTGTACTTACCTAAATTTGCCAGCAAAATGCGTACTTGCGCCTTTAATGATTTACAGGTGACCACCTGTCATCAATAACGTTCCTTATCAGCATCTCCGTAGAGTCACTACTACTGTGAGTGACTATTACTCGTGTTTCTATGTGGTTTCCGAGGCCCATCGGTACCCTATTGGCCTACTATGGGGATTTGATACCTAACTCATATCGTGTCTGATTAATCGTCTACTTTACAGATTAATCATCATCCCTCACAGTGTTGTTCGAAACGCAGTCTTTGATTGGTTTACCGATCAGTCAACTGACCGGTTACCACGTGTGTTAGTAACTAAGTAGTTTATTGGGTTACTACGTAAACAGGTGCAGTAACCGATCAAGTTATTTTCTTATTGGGGTGTGGTAGCCTATCGGGCTACTATTCCTGATTTGGTGTAATGGTGCACCAAGCCACTATGGCTCGTTTGAGGTAGTAGCCTACTGGGCTACTAAGGCTTGTTTGGTGCGGTAGCCTACTGGGCTACACACACCGTTTCTCTTTGAAAAAAGTGCAGGTTGACTTAAAAGTTCTTGGAAAAATTCTTTATTTAGGAACCGTCCCCTTATCACCCCATTGGAAGGTGGGGGACATTTTATAAACACCATATTTGTATTTTTAAAGTGTTAAAGCACATTTTATTTTGGAGAGTATAAATTACATTTTTAAAGTTACATTTTAAAGGTTGTTTTTGAAAACCATTTTGAAATTTGATCGAAACGACTTTGTTTGTGATTTTGGCAAACATGAAAGTTTTCATCTCAACAAGATGAACAAATCTCGTGTTCACCTTGGAGCCTAAATCCAACTCTAACTGCTCCTAATTCCGTTAACCTCATGGGCTTGTGCCCAGTTTTTTCGAAAAATTCCCAGTTTTATGTCTCTATAAAAATGGCTCTGTTTGAGACCCAAAACAGCCAAATTTTTAAAATACATAAATAGTTTTCAAGATCTCGACAAAATCTACAACTTTCATGTTGAGCCCGAAGTCCAGTTCGGACTCTAAGGGGTCCGTTTTCACTAAAACCCGTGCCTATTTCTGGGTTCGGATTTTGTTCCCAGTTTGTTTCTAGTTTTGGACACCGAGTGAAAAACACTCTAAAAACCTATCTTAGGTTCGTTTTTGGCCGAGGCCTATTTGATGCAAAAATGACTGTATTGAAATTTACTCAAAATCGTGCTTTACGAAGTCCCAAATTTAGACCCTAAGTGAGTCAAAATGGCCAAAATCTTTAGCCTTTCCTAGGGATAGATTTATGTCCAGTCATGTTCCTACTCGTTCGTAACATCACACATACCATAGCCATTCGTAAAAATTTGTAAACACAACCACAACCACATAAACTTAAAAATGGAAACTAAAGGGCTCAAAATAAATTATTACAAACCATTTGCATAAATAAATACACATAAATGGCCTTGATCAAAACTTAATGTAGGAAAATAAATCGGTAAAAAACGTATCAGAGTGGCGCAGCGGAACAATAAAAATTTTTAGATCGTTAAATATCTCATGATGCCATATACAATAAACTAACAACAATTAAAACTCATACCTCAAGGACGCCAATCTTGCAGGAGGAGAATGATCAGAGGCTTTAACCAACTAGCCTTCTCTACTATTCTCCAATTCCCGAATGGCTGAGTGTGTAGGCACTCTGAACCTCGATCGGTATGCTAGCACTGCTAGTCTTCTTCTGACCACCCAGATCTCTAAAGAACTTTATTGTCACGATGAGCTATGCAACAATAAGCCTGCTCACCTGAGAGTCTATGGTCTAAGAGAACTGGAGTGGCAGGACCTCTATTTATAGACCTGCATGAGGTGATTCTCTGAATTTGAATTGGATTAGGAAAAGATATTTTCCCTTATCCTTAACCAAAAAATCCGAATTTTTCCATGGATAAATCCAACAATAAAATTCGGTTTTCTTAGGATAAATCCAATCCAAATCTAAACAAGATTTTAACTAGAATTTTATCTCCCTTTTTCAACCAAAAAATCTGAATTTTTCTTGGAGAAAATCTCCTCATAAATTTCAGCCATTATGGATAAGGGAGAATCAAAAATTCCACTAGGATTATCAAGTTTGAATCTTATCTCAACCTTATCCAAAAAATAACCGAATTTCCTAGGAGAGATTCTCCAAATTTTCGGCCACTTTTCAGGGAGGAGAGAATCCAAATTCAACTGGGATTGAAACTTGAATTTTTCACTTTAACCTTATCCACAATAACCGAAATTCCATTGAGGATTATCCTCAAAAATTTCGTCCACTTTTGTCGGGATTTAGATTCAAAATTCAAGTAGGATTCTAACAAGATTATCCTCTCCAAATCCAACTCAAATTTGAATTTCAAACCTTGTGGATTTTCCACAACAAATTCGAATCCTACTTGGACTGTGATTCAAAATTTGAATTTCAAATTTCAAATTCAAATTTCAAATTCAAATTTCAAATTTCAAATTTCAAATTTAAATTTCAAATTCAAATTTCAAATTCGAATTTCAAATTCAAATTTCAAATTCAAATTTCAAATTCAAATTTCAAATTTCAAATTTCAAAATTCAAATTTCAAATTTCAAAATTCAAATTTCAAATTCCACAAAACGGTTGTGTTTCAAATTCTTGTTCTCATGGATAATTTTCTACAACTCCAATCCAATCTCAAACAAAATCATGGCAACTTTATTTGGAGTTCGAATAATTGTGTACTCTATTATCCAAAACAAAATCTGAATCCAACCGGAGAGAATCTTGTCTACCATCCTAATCCTGTGTCATCACCATCCATGCATAATAAACTAGCCAATAGCATACACAAATCAATTTGCCAAACGTTAAGGAATTATGTGGAGCTAGTAGAGGGACTGATTGGACATATATAATCGGGCTCCCGTGAATCCATATGATCATCATTCTTTACTGAACAACTCAATCATATGATCACTAGTTTCAGAGTCACACCACTATAAATCTGAAACTGAACTCCCAATTATATACCGTATTACGTAAGCCTGTGACGAGCTACTATCCAATGACCTTGTCATATATGCAGAACCCTCATATTATATCTATGATCAGCCTTAGGTCAAAGTCCGTTTAATCCTACTGATCAGGCTATCTTAAAGTTTCATTATACTACCGAATTAAGAAAATGATTATTCACCATATGTGAATAAGAAGTCATCCGCCCAGCAGACGACCCAAGGCCTTGCCCATTTTCATATTCAGTATAATGCCTTTAAGAGGATACCTTTAACTCCTCAGAGCTATGATTCCGATATCTGTAAACAAACCCTTCATCGTATACAAGTCATGCACCCAACGAACCGGTCTATAAGCTTACTACCTCTGAGACGCTTTAGCCATTGGAACATCAAAGTACACAAGTCATATACACAAAGTAGTTCATTTACTCAGAATTAAGGTTATTGCACAATGAACGTCAAAAGCAGATTGATCCACCCATAGCGGACTACGTAGATCAATCACGCTTTAGTCCCGGTCTAATATGTCACCATCGAGCAACATATCCATGTCTCTACTTGGGAGTCCAGCTCCAGACAGTCAAGACAAACCGTCCCCTCTAAGGCTTTAGACAACATAATAATCTTTACATGAGTTAGATGCTCGGTCTAACCCCATAGACTACAGACCATAGTTTAGACTGCTAACTTTAGAACATTGTCTTCTCGCATACAAAAGTCCATTGCATGCAACGTTCTAACAGTTTTAACACAAGCAGTCAGTGAGTCATATTTGCTTACATATACTTTAACATGTAAATAAGACGAGGACAGATAGCAATGTAATGAATAACCTCTATGTATAATTTTATTATCCAGTTTAAAATGAATACATCAAAATGTCTCTAATACTTAGGATATTTGCTAACAATCTCCCACTTGCCCTAAGCCAGCAGATGTGCCATGTTACGCATCCCCATCGCCTCCTCTCAAAGCTTCTAGCCACCAAAGTCTTAGTAAAGGGATCAGCGATGTAGTCCTCGGACGCGATCTTACATACATCCACTTGTCCTGTCTCCACATGCCCTCTAATAATATGATATCTCCGATCGATGTGCTTGGTCCTCTTGTGGTGCCGAGATTCCCTTGTGCTGGCAATAGCCCCTGTGTTATCACAGTAAAGTGTGATAGGCTTGTCAACACCCGGAATGACCTCAAGGTCTCTAAAGAACTTGCAGAGTCAAACCGCTTCTTTAGATACCTCAGCCGCAGCCACATACTCAGCCTCCATAGTAGAGTCAGCTGTGCAGCCCTGCTTCACGCTCCTCCACACAATGGCGCCTCCTCCGAGTAAAAACACTGATCCAGATGTCGATTTCCTCGAATCCTTACAAGTCTGGAAGTCTGAGTCCGTGTATCCTATGAGTGTTTGGTCCCCTCCAGAATACACCAGCATATAATCTCTCGTTCTCTTAAGATACTTGAGTATATACTTTACTGCTTACCAGTGCTTGGTTCCAGGATTCGCTTGATATCGACTCACCATACCTACTACAAAACATATGTCTGGGCGAGTGCAAAGCATAGCGTACATAAGGCTACCCATTGCGGATGCATAAGGGACCTTAGTCATACGCTCTCTTTCTTCCGATGTCTTGGGATAGTCATCCAATGAAAGAGTTAGACCGGCAATAGAAGGTTGCGAACCTTTCTTTGCCTCTTGCATTGCATATTTGTCAATTATTTTATCTATGTATGAAGCTTGGGATAACGCTATCATTTTGTTCTTTCGATCTCTGAAGAGACGAATGCCTAGAACATAATTAGCTTCTCCCAAGTCCTTCATGTCAAACTGTTGGTGTAACCAAAGCTTGACCGATGATAAGTTCCCTACATCATTCCCAATGAGTAGTATGTCATCGACATAGAGTATCAGAAAGACCACTTTTCCATCCTTAATATGTTTATAAACACAAGGTTCATCAACGTTCTGCTCAAAACCAAATGTCTTAATCGCTTGATCAAACCTCTGGTTCCATGAGCGGGATGCCTGCTTTAATCCATAAATGGATCTAAGCAACTTGCAGACTTTCCTTTCTTGGCCTTTTGCTATGAACCCTTCGGGCTGTATCATATAGATACACTCTTCAAGATGGCCATTCAAGAATGCCGTCTTGACATCCATTTGCCAGATCTCGTAATCGAGAGCCGCAGCAATGGACAGAAGAATACGGATATACTTTAGCATAGCAACAGGCGAAAAGGTTTCCTCGTAATCGATTCCAGCCTTTTGCGTGTATCCCTTTGCAACCAGTCTAGCTTTGAAAGTTTCCACTCTCCCTTCCGCATCCTTCTTTCTTTTGTAAACCCATTTGCATCCAATGGGTTTTATCCCATCCGGCAAATCTACAAGTTCCCAAACAGAGTTGGATTTCATAGAATCCATCTCATTGTTCATAACCTGTTTCCAAGATTTAGAATCAACATCATTTATAGCTTCATCATAGGTGACCGGATCTTCTCATGCTCATGAGCCTCGGCCTGGTATACCTCAACATCATACATGAAGAAATTAGGTTTCTTACAAACCCTCCCACTACGACGAGGCACCCTAAATTGTTGATCGTCTGCAGGTCTTTCACTGGAACTTGGACTTGCGTCCAAGACCGAAATCTGTGGAGCAGTTCTTTCACCCGATAACTCCTCTAGCACCACTTTGCTTCGAGGCTTAAAGTCATTCATGTGACTTTCCTCCAAGAATGTCGCATGGGTTGAGACAATGGCTTTTTGTTCCTTCAGGTTATAGAACAGACCTCCTTTAGTTCCTTTTGGATACCCTACAAACATGCATAATTCTGATCTTGGTTCCAACTTTTTCGCATCCCCATCCAGTACACGTGCCGGGCAGCCCCATATTCTCATATGTCCAAGGGAGGGCTTCTTGCCACGCCACAATTCATACGGAGTTCTAGGAATTGATTTGCTCGGAACTTGGTTCAGAATATAGCATGCCGTTTGTAAAGCATATCCCCAAAATGATAATGGCAGCGTTGAATAACTCATCATGGACCATACCATATCCAATAAGGTCCTGTTTCACCTTTCGGCTACACCATTCTGTTGTGGAGTACGAGGTGCAGTCAATTGGGATAATATCCTGTTCTCTACAAGATGTCCTAGAAATTTGTCAGAGAGGTATTCGCCACCTCGATCAGATCGAAGTGTCTTTATGGATTTATCCAATTGCTTTTCCACTTCCGCACGATACTCTTTGAACTTGTCAAAGGTTTCGCTCTTGCGGTGCATCAGATACACATATCCATACCTCGAGTAATCATCTATAAAAGAGACATAATACTCGAACCCTCCTCGTGCTGTGACGTTCATGGGACCACACACGTCAGTATGCATAATTTCTAAGAGCTCCTGAACCCTTGTACCCTTAGCTCCAAAAGACCTCTTAGTCATTTTACCCTCTAGACAAGACTCACATTGGGGAAGTCGTACCTCCTCCAGAGATTCCAAAGGACCGTCTTTCACCAATATTTGAATCCTATCCTGATTAATATGACTAAGTCTTAAATGCCAAAGATACGCCTTGTTAGAGTGAGAAACTTTCAACCTTTTAGAGTTATCAATTAATTCAGTGTCAAGCAGTGAGTACATCTTTGGTTTGATCAAATATAGGTTTCCATCCATCCATCCAAAACAGATAAAAGACTTATTTCTACGAATATCAACTCTTTTACTAAAAGAAACTGAATAAGAATCCTTTATTAAACAAGCTACCGATATAAGGTTCCTCCTAAAATTAGGAACATAAAAACAGTCTTTCAGTAAAATAAACCTAAATTGATCAAAATAAAGATAAACATCTCCCACTGCTTCAGCCACCACAAAGCTACCATCTCTGGTCCGCAACGAGAGGCTCCTATCATGTAGACTTCTCGTTTCCACGAACCCCTGCATAGAAGCACAAACATGATTAGTGGCGCCCGAATCAATGACCCAAGTGTCTTTCGATTCTTCCACCAAACACGCTTCCAAGTAATGAAGTTCCTTAACTTCCTTGCCCTTGGCGGCTAGGAATTCCCGGCAAGCCTTCTTGAAGTGACCTACCTTTCCACAATGGAAGCATTTGGACTTTTTAGGGTCCTTTGGCTTCTTGTTCTTCTTCTTCTTCTTCCCGTCCGAGACAGGAGGATTAGAAAAACTAGAAGCCACTTGCTTCTTATTTGGCCTCTTCCTCTTCCGTGAGGGATTGGAAGATTCTGCCAAATTGGCCTCTCCTTTAGGTCGGACCACATCCTCATCCCTGATCATCCGCTCATAAGCCTGTAGTTGCTTCATGAGCTCGGTTAGTCCTAACTCCTTTGTCGCCAGATTGTATGCGGCCTTAAACCCCACAAAATCTTTAGACAGAGTCTTGAACACCATCTCGATCTGGGTGTTGTAGTCTAACTTAGCACCATTCTCGGCAGCCTCAGCGAAGAATCCCATTAGAGTGATCATATGGTCCTTCACCGGAGTACCCGCCTTTTGCTTGGAGTTCATAATGCTGGCGATAGCGGACTGTCGAGCCAATTTTTCTTGGCCTCCGAACATGTCCTCCAGATTGTCCATGATCTCCCCGGCAACTTGTTAAGTCTCATGTTACTTTTGTAAAGCACTCGTCATGCTAGCAAGGATGTAGCATCAAGCTATCTCATTGGATTCTCTCCAACGATTATAGGCAACCGGGACCTCCTTAAGTGGTGTGTCAGGTTTGGGCCCAGGTGGGCATGGTTCGTCTAGCACGAACTTGTGTCTCTCGCAGCTAAGAACTATTAATAGATTTCTTTTCCAATCTTTATAATTGTCGCCATTCAACTTATTTTCAGTAAGTATTGAAATGAGGGGTGTCGGTGACATTTTGAACTGAAATAAAATTATACTAGACATCATTACAAAGCCCAAGCAAATATACAGATAATTTAGCAAATAAAACATACAAGTATGTTCCTACATGAAACTTGAAAAACATGTAGCATGGCAACAGTAATTCCCAGCACCTATTGCCCCAAGCCACCGAGGGGTGGTCATGAGAACAAATAGCCGGAACATGGACCCCGTCCAATTAATATATGTTGCCTTAATTCCTCCCAGGTTAAGACATATATTAATAACCGCTTATTTGGCCACCAGTTTAGTTAACAGAGCTTCTAGGGAAGGTTAATAACTAAACGAGTCTTGAGTGTATAGCCATTGTTTACGTAGCCCGATCCACGTCCTACCAAGCCACCGATGGGTGGTCATGAATAGGATCGTACCCGAACACGTTTTCCATATAGGAGATCCAATCTAGTATACCGGCGGCGGTAAACACCTACCGAGGGGTGTGGTCAGGGTAGAACTGACGCGAGGCGTTACCATGCTTTCACATATGGATCAACAATGGAGGCCGTTGGTTTTGTTTGAAACCCTCTCCCACTCAATATTTTGAAAAACAAGCAAGTTTTGACAAATTATGTATGATCAATATAGTATGAGCGGCACTCACCTATCCTATATGACATGTTATCAAATATGCATACAAAACATCCATCAATACATATTTATACATCCATGACATATCACAGAAAAAATAATTGACAGAACAACCAAGCTATGGTTCCATCCTAGAACAAAGAAAATAAAGATTACAAAATTCCATCCAAAGCATTCTTTGGGTCTTGAATTCTGTTCCATCTTCTTGTATCCATCTTTATGTAGCCTCTCCATTTATTTCTCATCCTAAGAATTATTTAAAATTTAAATATCCAAAAATTTAAATTTCAAATTCAAATTCCAAATTCGAATTTCAAATTTAAATTTCAAATTTAAATTTTAAACAATTTTAAACATCATGTGTAATAATATGTAATTTCAAAAAATTTGAAATTTTTTAATTACATATTTTTAAACATGATTTAAAATTAAATCTCAAATTTAAAAAATCCAAATTTTCTGATTTTTGGACCGTCGGACCGCCATCCCCGTAGGCGGCAGCCGCCGTGGGCAGCCACCAACCCCGGAGGGGCTGGCAGCCCACGGCCGCCCCCATGTGCAGCCCTGCTGGGCTGCAGGCCAAGCCTGCAGCGTCGGGTTGCATGCCCAGGCTGGGCGCAGTAGAGTGGGGGCGCAGCAGAAATAAATTGGTAAAAACTTATCAGAGTGGCGTAGTGGAACAATAAAAATTTTTCAAGATCGTTAAATATCTTATGATGCCATATACAATAAACCAACAACAATTTAAACTCATACCTCAAGGACGCCAATCTGTAAGAGGAGAATGATCGGAGAGCTTCAACCAACTAGCTGTCTCTACTATTCTCCAATTCCCGAATGGCTGAGTATGTGGGCACTCTGAACCTTGATCGGTATGCTAGCACTACTAGTCTTCTTCCGACCACCCAGATCTCTAAAGAACTTATTGTCACGGTGAGTTGTGCAACAATAAGCCTGCTCACCTAAGAGTCTGTGGTCTGAGAGAACTGGAGTGGCAGGACCTCTATTTATAGACTTACATGAGGTGATCCTCTGAATTCGAATTGGATTAGGAGAAGATTTTCTCCCTTATCTGCACACAAAATCCAAATTTTTCCAAGCCAAATCCCAACTAAAATATTCGACCACCTTCAGGATTTTGAATTCAAAATTTAAACAGGATTTTAACTTGAATTTTATCACACCATTATCCAACCAAAAAAATCTGAAAATCTATTAGGATTTTCGACAAATATTTTCGGCCACAAAAGTAGGGAGAGAATCAAAATTCAACTAGGATTTTCAAGCTTGAATTTAATCTCATCCTTATCCAATTAAAACCGAAAATCTCCCTTGAGATTTCCTCAATGTTTCGGCCACTTTTAGGGAGGAGAGAATCCAAATTCAACTGGGATTGAAACTTGAATTTTTCCCTGCATCCTTATCCACAAAAACCAAAAATATCTTGGAGGATTTTCCTCAACAAAATTCGGCTACTCTTGTTAGAGTTAGGATTCAAAATTCAAGTAGGATTCAAACAAGATTTTCCTCTTCATAATCCAACTCAAATTCGAATTCTAGCCTTGTGGAATTATCCACAAAGAATTCAAATTCCACTTGGACTGTGATTCAAAATTTGAATTTCAAAATTCAAAATTCAAAATTCAAAATTCAAATTCGAAATTCAAATTTCAAATTTCAAATTTAAATTTCAAATTCAAATTTCAAATTCAAAATTCAAAATTCAAAATTCAAAATTCAAAATTCAAAATTCAAAATTCACAACCCACAAACAGTTGTATTTCAAATTTTTATTCTCATAGATAATTTTCTACAATTCCAATCCAATCTCAAATAAAATCATGGCAATTTTATTTAGAGTTCGAATAATTGTGTACTCTATTATCCAAAACAAAATTTGAATTCAACCGGAGAGAATCTTGTCCCCATCCTTATCCTATGTCAACACCATCCATTCATAATCAACTAGCCAATAGCATACACAAATCAATTTGCCAATCGTTAAGGAATTATGTGGATCTAGCAGAGGGACCAATTGGACATATATAATCGGGCTCCCATGAATCCATATGATCATCATTCTTTACTGAACAACTCAATCATATGGTCACTAATTTCAGAGTCACACCACTATAAACCTGAAACTGAACTCCCAATTATAAACCGTATTACGTAAGCCTGTGACAAGCTATTGTCCAATGACCTTGTCATATATGCAAAACCCTCATATGATATCCATGATCAGCCTTAGGTCAAAGTCTGTTTAATCCTACTATCAGGCTATCTTAAAGTTCCATTATACTGCCGAATAAGAAAATTATTATTCACCATATGTGAATAAGAATTCATCCGCCCAGCAGACGACCCAAAGCCTTGTCCATTTTCACATCAAGTATAATACCTTTAAGAGGATACCCTTAACTCCTCATTAGAGCTATGATTCTAATATCTGTAAACAAACTCTTCATCGTATACAAGTCATGCACCCAACCAACTGGTCTATAAGCTTACTACCTCTGAGACGCTTTAGCCATTGGAACATCAAAGTACACAAGTCATAAACATGAAATAGTTCATTCATTCAGGATTAAGGTTATTGCATAATGAACGTCAGAAGCAGATTGATCCACTCATAGCGGACTATGTAGATCAATCACGCTTTAGTCCCGGTCTAATATGTCACCACCAAGCAACATATCTATGTCTCTACTTTGGAGTCTATGCTCCAGACAGTTAAGACAAA
The DNA here is from genome assembly GCA_035233585.1 of Antiaris toxicaria. Taxonomy (NCBI): domain Eukaryota; kingdom Viridiplantae; phylum Streptophyta; class Magnoliopsida; order Rosales; family Moraceae; genus Antiaris; species Antiaris toxicaria. Next base: position 59,539,754 of record CP141154.1, on the reverse strand, counting down.
CTGTCCCCACCATGGCTTTAGACAACATAATAGTCTTAACATGAGTTAGATGCTCGGTCTAACCCTATAAACTACAGACCTTAGTTTAGACCGCTTACTTTAGAACATTGTCTTCTTGCATACAAAAAGTCCATTGCATGCAACGTTCTAACAGTTTTAACACAAGCAGTCAGGGAGCCATATTTGCTTACATTTACTTTAATATGTAAATAGAATGAGGACAAACAACAATGTAATGAATAACATCTATATATAATTTTATTATCCAGTTCAAAATAAATACATCAAAATGTCTCTAATGCTTAGGGCATTTCCTAACACGGTCTGGGCCACTCAGACCATGGGATGTCACACATACATACTTATGAAATTGTTTAACTAATTGCTACTCAAAATATAATGTTTGCTTAATACTGTGCGGAAGTCAAAACTTGCGGTGGTATCCACAACCTCACTCTCACATTCACCTCTGCTGCCATTGCTATCCAACATGGTCTAAGCCATAAGTCACTTACCTACAACATGAACACACATTATGAGCTTTACGCCCAGTAAGTACAACATGTCGTCTGTAAAACATGTTTAAATCATAACACATACTTAGAACATATAAGCATGTCATGTACCAACATATGCCACACACTGAAATATCCACATACTAGAGCATCACACATCACTAAATGTAGAACTGAAACATCATATTCTGAGTGTATAACAGAAAACATCATGTAACTGAATGCATATCTACTGTAGCTAGAAGCATGCTGTGACTATAGCTAAGGCATATCGTGAACAATGCATGAATTGATTATGCTCAATTTATGCTTCATTATCCATTATCTTTTCTTATCTAAATCTTTCCTTATCTGAAAGGCCCTAGTGTCGATACCAAACTGCATGCGGATCATCGGGTTCACCCGTGATCATAGTAAGCCTTGCATTCGTGGACCTCATGCCCATTATATGTATAAATACTATGGACCTGTGGGCCTTATGCCTGATACAAACTATGGGCCTTGTGCCCGTTATAATCTATGGGCCTTGTGCCCAATATAAACAATGGCCCTTGTGCCCGTTATACTTGTATACATACTGTGGGCCTTACGCCCGTTACATTTATATACAAAAAGTAGGCCTTGTGCCCGGTAATAGTTGTGGGTCTTGTACCCGATATATATTGTGGGCCTTGCACCCATTATACCGACACCTTAATTTAATTTCCCAATTCTTTATTTGATCAGGCCATTTACACTACTAGTGTGGTGGCCCGCCCTATATTGAGGCTACAATACTAGCATTGTAGAGCTTAAAGTCCGCTATGGTAGACCGTTACCTCAATAAGTCACTAACAACTCACTTATAACTTGTTCTAGTTAAGTTACCATTCGTAGTTCAAAATTTTCTTTTGTTCTGAAAATTGGGAAATTTTTTTTAAAACTATTTGTGGCTATAAACTGTAAAAACATAAACCTCGTAAAACATGAGATAAAGTATTGTTATACTTGTCGTACATAATTTACATCATGATATATTTTCAAAATATAATTCAAAATCTGCTCTCAAAACATCACTCTAAATCTGCTCAGCGGAAAACATCAACAGGATCATTTCCCTCGCCCAGCCCTGGAGAGAGATGCAATCCCGCTCCTCATCCATCCACTGTCTACTGGTGTACAGGCTTCTTGCCTGCAACATGAATAAACTTGTGTGCGACAGGCTTAGTAAGTTCAAACATAAATGCAGGAGCATAAATCATAAAATCACAAAAAAGACTATTCACATAAATAGTAATTTTGACTTTTGATCATGAATAGTAAGGTTGACTTTGATCGATACTATTCATGTCAACTCGGGTCTAAGCTGCTGCACATACAGTTAGTACGTTTTATGCTTAATTATGGCAGTTCTTAAGTCTTAGGTCTTTATCTGTTACTGAATTCTGATATTTGGCCTCTGAATTGGTCGTGTCGTAGTGCACGCATAACTGAGAGAAACTCTGGGGAGTGACCCACTGGCCAATCCTCTACAGTCTAAATGCATCAGACTTCCAAACCCTGGACATACCACCATCGGTTTGGAGTCCTATCATAACTGAATCTGAGAAACCTCCACCAGTGTGGGAGGCCGATACGCCAATACTGATTTAGTTATTGATTTTCTTGTGGTTCCTGACCAGTGGCATTTACACTGCCTCCTGGGTCTGGAACTCTCCATAACTTAATCTGTAGTTTTTTTTCAATATTTTATTTCTTATGTTAGTGTGCATACGGCACCTGACTACTAAATTTTCTGTCATACATATCACATAAACATACTGGGTAAATTCATGCTGCAGACAAATAAATGTCGGAACTTACAGATATTTTGCTAGAGGTTCCTTTCCTGAGTCAACCGGCTTCCTTAAATCGTCTTTCGGTTGATTTCCTATAATCAAAATAGATCACGGTCATTTTTACTATTCATTTCATATCTAAAATACGGTGAAAATATAAAATTTCTGATTTAGGTTCTTAATTATTCGTGTTGGGATTCATATTTTCAATTCTGTGCTTATTATGCTACGTAAAATACTATTACGGGCCTTAATATCACTTTTCTGAATCTTTTGACAAAATGATCGTTTTACCCCTAACTTTTGACAAAATGACCATTTCATCCTTAGCGGGATTTTTCCTCATATTTGTGACTTACCGCTCTATTTTAACTTTTAGAAGTTTAATAAAATCATTCTGAGGCTTTACGGCTTTTTTTCTAGCAATTTAGAAAATTTTGGTCAAAATGACCATTTTGCCCCGGATGAGATTAGAGACTGGGAAATTTCCGTTTTATCTGGATTTTCTGATTCCAAAACTTATAAAATAACTTTTCTAAGGTTTTACCGAGCTTTTATGATATTTTCTACCAAAACGCTAGGATTACTATTCACCCGACCCTCGAGTGGTACTATTCCGACCCTCGGGTGTTAGGAAATGCCCTAAGTATTAGAGACATTTTGATGTATTCATTTTGAACTGGATAATAAAATTATACATAGAGGTTATTCATTACATTGCTATCTGTCCTCGTCCTATTTACATGTTAAAGTAAATGTAAGCAAATATGGCTCACTGACTGCTTGTGTTAAAACTGTTAGAACGTTGCATGCAATGGACTTTTGTATGTGAGAAGACAATGTTCTAAAGTTAGCAGTCTAAACTATGGTCTGTAGTCTATGGGGTTAGACCGAGCATCTAACTCATGTTAAGACTATTATGTTGTCTAAAGCCTTAGAGGGGACGGTTTGTCTTGACTGTCTGGAGCTGGACTCCCAAGTAGAGACATGGATATGTTGCTCGGTGGTGACATATTAGACCGGGACTAAAGCGTGATTGATCTACGTAGTCCGCTATGAGTGGATCAATCTGCTTTTGACGTTCATTGTGCAATAACCTTAATCCTGAGTAAATGAACTACTTCATGTATATGACTTGTGTACTTTGATGTTCCAATGGCTAAAGCGTCTCAGAGGTAGTAAGCTTATAGACCGGTTCGTTGGGTGCATGACTTGTATACGATGAAGGGTTTGTTTGCAGATATCGGAATCATAGCTCTAAGGAGTTAAAGGTATCCTCATAAAGGCATTATACTGAATATGAAAATGGATAAGGCCTTGGGTCGTCTGCTGGGCGGATGACTTCTTATTCACATATGGTGAATAATCATTTTCTTAATTCGGTAGCATAATGGAACTTTAAGATAGCCTGATCAGTAGGATTAAACGGACTTTGACCTAAGGCTGATCATGGATATCATATGAGGGTTCTGCATATATGACAAGGTCATTGGATAGTAGCTCGTCACAGGCTTACGTAATACGGTATATAATTGGGAGTTCAGTTTTAGGTTTATAGTGGTGTGACTCTGAAACTAGTGATCATATGATTGAGTTGTTCAGTAAAGAATGATGATCATATGGAATCACGGGAGCCCGATTATATATGTCCAATTAGTCCCTCTATTAGCTCCACATAATTCCTTAACGTTTGGCAAATTGATTTGTGTATGCTATTGGCTAGTTTATTATGCATGGATAGTGATGACACAGGATTAGGATGGTAGACAAGATTCTCTCCGGTTGGATTCAGATTTTGTTTTGGATAATAGAGTACACAATTATTCGAACTCCAAATAAAGTTGCCATGATTTTATTTGAGATTGGATTGGAGTTGTAGAAAATTATCCATGAGAACAAGAATTTGAAACACAACCGTTTTGTGGAATTTGAAATTTGAATTTTGAAATTTGAAATTTGAATTTTGAAATTTGAAATTTGAATTTTGAATTTGAAATTTGAATTTGAAATTTGAATTTGAAATTTGAAATTTGAAATTTGAAATTTGAAATTTGAAATTTGAAATTTGAATTTGAAATTTGAAATTTGAATTTGAAATTTGAAATTCAAATTTTGAATCACAGTCCAAGTAGGATTCGAATTTGTTGTGGAAAATCCACAGGGTTTGAAATTCGAATTTGAGTTGGATTTGGAGAGGATAATCTTGTTAGAATCCTACTTGAATTTTGAATCTAAATCCCAACAAAAGTAGATGAAATTTTTGAGGATAATCCTCAATGGAATTTCGGTTTTTGTGGATAAGGCTCAAGGGAAAAATTCAAGTTTCAATCCCAGTTGAATTTGGATTCTCTCCTCCTTGAAAAGTGGCCGAAAATTTGGAGAATCTCTCCTAGGAAATTCGGTTATTTTTTGGATAAGGTTGAGATAAGATTCAAGCTTGAAAATCCTAGTGGAATTTTTGATTCTCCCTTATCCATAATGGCCGAAATTTATGAGGAGATTTTCTCCAAGAAAAATTCGGATTTTTTGGTTGAAAAAGGGAGATAAAATTCTAGTTAAAATCTTGTTTAGATTTGGATTGGATTTATCCTAAGAAAACCGAATTTTATTGTTGGATTTATCCATGGAAAAATTCGGATTTTTTGGTTAAGGATAAGGGAAAATATCTTTTCCTAATCCAATTTAAATTCAGAGAATCACCTCATGCAGGTCTATAAATAGAGGTCCTGCCACTCCTGTTCTCTTAGACCACAGACTCTCAGGTGAGCAGGCTTATTGTTGCACAGCTCATCGTGACAATAAAGTTCTTTAGAGATCTGGGTGGTCGGAAGAAGACTAGCAGTGCTAGCATACCGATCGAGGTTCAGAGTGCCCAACACTCAGCCATTCGGGAATTGGAGAATAGTAGAAAAGGCTAGTTGGTTGAAGCCTCCGGTCATTCTCCTCCTGTAAGATTGGCATCCTTGAGGTATGAGTTTTAACTGTTGTTGGTTTATTGTATATGGCATCATGAGATATTTAACGATCTAAAAATTTTTATTGTTCCGCTGCGCCACTCTGATACGTTTTTTACCGATTTATTTTCCTACATCGGGGTCGTTTCTCGTTTTTCTAGCCTTTCGGGACCTCAAATGGCCATTTCACTACTTATGTAATCGTCCGTTATTCTCTTCTGGAGCTTAGGTTCCCAAGGTGGCTTGGGTTTCCGGTTCCTGACCCTATTTTTACCCCTCGTTTACCAAATTACCCTTCGGGCGTCCTGAAAATTTCGGCAGCATTTCCACTGAAATTCTAGGCTCCCGGCATTTAGGATATGCCTCGAAACCATCTATCCTATTCTACCCTGCCAAGTACTATACCACAAACCTAATTTTACGTAAAAGTTACAAACTTTTTACATAAAATTACACAATAAAACTTACTCGTTTCTAATGGGATTTTAACCTGTTCTTTATCAATTTTAGGCTCGATTTCATACACCATTTACACATTCACGTAACTCTATCAAATCTTTCTCATTTTCACTAAACCTATACACGGTTTTCATTGCAAAAACACTTGCCAAATTTAATTTTTTTCCTTCTTCCTCACTTTATGTATCATTTCATTAAACATCAACATACTTTATGAACTAAAACATCATCACAACAAATAAAAATTTTCATTCTCATCCCTTCCTTTAGCCCACGGATTTCTTGAAAAAAATCCAACAAAATTGTGTTTTCTTTTTCATGTTTCTAATACATTACAATGCCACCTTTAAAAAACCAAATTCAACAACACAAAATTCCTATTTTTCCTCTATCTTCCCCACGGATTTCCCCATGCTACACAACACAAATTTTTGTGTTTTTTTTTTTCAATTCCATTTTATCCATTACTTTCATTCCATTCCACATTACTTTCAACATCAAAACCAAGCAAAACAACACCAAAATTTTCACCATTTCAAACCCTAATAACCGACGGTTTTTGGTGAACAAAACACATGTAAAACTTGATTTTTCATGCTCTTTTGTTCTTGCTTAACTTAATCTCACACCATTTTCACACTTTCAAGCAAAAATCCATTAAACAAAAACTGATTTTTTCTCACTTCAAATCACCCCATAACACACGGATTTTCTTCACGAAAAACAGGAATAAATCATGCCAAAATAGAAGGTTACCTTGCTTGCTTGATAACTTGAACTTTGTGATGAATTTTTCACACTTTCTTGCACTAAACTTGAAGAAATTTTTGTGTTTTCAATGGGGAAGGTGCACGGCAGCAATGGAGGTTAAAAACCAGAATTTTTTCTGGTTTCTAATTGTCCAAAACCGTGTATTTAAGCAACCAAAAAGGAGGGACTAATTTGCAATTGATTTAGGGGCATTTTAGCAAGCTTTTTGTGTAATTTTTATACTCTTTAGGGGCTGTTTTGATATTAATCAAAGTTGGGCAGATTTTTTTTTCTGATTTTGGCCCCAAAATCCACCACCTGCAAGCCCTGGAGACCTCTTGAAAATTTGCTTAAGCTTCCTTTGACTTTTCTTGTTGACTTTGAATCCTAGCCATTGAATTTTCTTGACTTTAAACCCTAGCCCTTGGATTGGAATGTATCCTTACATCCTTTCAAAGATTCACACCCAATCCTTGACTCCTCATATATATTTGAAGTCAAACTTTTGGCCAAAAGTCAAACCGAAAATTTTTGCACCGAACTCGTGTAGACAAGTTCCTGAGGCTGTCCGCGCAATCGGTTTTCCTTTTTTCGCTCCGGTTTGCCTAAAATCAATACCGCAAGTATTTTGTCTTTTAGTGATTTATAGTATATTTTCAAAATTTTTGAAACCGAAAAGGCATATTTTGTCCGATTTTGGTTCCGTAAAATTTTTCGTTTCTGATCACACTCTTATCAGCACTGTCTGAACATTTCTTCACATTCTAAATAGTATTAAAACATATGTTTTATAGTTTTACACATAAAAATCATTGAGTACACAAGTTATATAAAATTTCTAGAAACAGTAAAATTTTTTGATTATGACAACTAGGCCATCCCCTAATCTTACGTGATAGGGATGTATGGTATTTAACTCATGCTTTCAATAATCTATGTGATTATGAAACTATATGCTCTTATAACATGCTATGCAAAACTGTGCACAGTTTGCATACTTGACATAGTGTAGAAACAACACTTTAAACTCATTTTTGCTCATGTTGTAGACGGAGTTGTACTTACCTGATCTACAGGTAAAACTTGTACTCTCGTCTTTGTCAAATTACAGGTATCTACCTGTCATCACAACATATTCCATCAATACTCATTGCTGAGTCACTAATATCGTTAGTGACTAAAGCAGCTATTAACGTACGTTATCGATTGTCATCGATACTATCTTGCTCTCTTTTTGGAGAGTTTTGATTCTCTAATCGTGGTTAATTAATTTATTTACCCAATAAATTAATTAATGTTGCTCCTATGTCACTACTACCGTTAGTGACTATAAATTTTATTGCCGTATGGTACTAATACACATCGGTACCCAACTGCTCTACTTTGGGAATTTGGTATCTAATTCTAATCATATTTGATGAATTTGTCTACTTGACAAACCAATCATCGTTCCTCACTATATCGTTCAAACTCAGTCCTTGACTGGTTAACCGACCAGTCAACTGACCGGTTACCTCGTGCATCATTGACTATGTAGCCTACCGGTTACTTTGCTTATTTGGTGTGGTAGCCAACCAGGCTACCTCTACTGTTTTATTATTTTGAAAATTGTTTTAGGAATCTTATAGAATTTTTTGAAAAATTTATGTTCTTTGAAACCGTCCCCATATCACCCCATTGAAAGGTAAGGGCATTTTATCAAAACCATATTTTCATTTTAGAAAGGGAAGAACATATTTTGGTGTTTGTTTTTAAAAGTGGTTTCTTGAACCATTTACCGAAACTATTTTAAAACTTATTTGAAACGATTTAATTTGTAAATTTGGTGAACATAAAACTTTTAGTCCTAAACGAGATGAACAACTCTCATGTTCATCTCGGAGCTCGAATCACACTCTAATGGGTCCTAAACTCATCAAACCTGTGGCTAAGTCAATCCGGATTTTAGAAAAATATTCCAGTTTTATGCTTGTTTAAAAACAACTCTGTTTGGGGCTAGAAATGACCAAATTTTTAAAACCCGCATAGGTAATCTTAAATCTTTCGACAAGATCTAAAACTTTTTGTTGAGTTTGAGATCCGATTGGGACTCTAAGTTGTTCATTTTTATAAAAATCTGAGACTATTCCTGTGGCTCAGGATTTTAGTCCCAGTTTTGAGCTCCGATTAAAAACTACTCGGAAAACCTATCTTAGAGTCATTTTTGGCCAAAAGCTATATTGACGCAAATATGACCATAACAAAATTTTCTTAAAACTTTATATTTCAACAAATCCAAAAATTGGACTACAACATGCTCGGAAATGGCCAAAACTATGGCCTAAATACTGAGGACAGGTTGGTTTCCAACCAGCCCTAAAAACATCCATTCGCACATCCATCCACAAAAATTTAAACCATAATCACACAACCACATAAACTTAAAAATAAAATGGTAAGACTCAAAATAAACTTATTACAATCGATTGCATAAATAAATACACATAAATTTCCTTGATCAAAACTTAAACAAAATTAATCCTCAGATAGGGTTTTGGTTTTTACCTTAAGTGCTATGAACCAAGCACAATCCGAATCAAGGGGTTGTGACCAAAACCATGTGGTCCTTGCTGAACAAAAGAGGTTCGGCCTTGGCTAGAAAAGAACACCAAAATTCCTTCTTATCATCATGCTGAAGAAAGTCAACAAAACCACAAAAACAAGTCCTAGCAACTTACCCCAAAATGACCTTGAAATATCTTGAAGAAGTAGCTCCAACACAAGATAGGTGGTGGTTGATTATTGGTAAGTTTTTGGCTGAGCTTTAGTTGGGTTTCTTGGCTGAGAATGGTTGGTTTTTGGGGCTGGAAGGGGTAGGATTTTCTGAAGCAAAAAGGGAGAGAAAAGGCTTGGTTTTTTGGGGGCAAAAAGAAGAAAGTAAAACCTAATGCCAAGCACCCTTTTTTATAGGCAAAACTAACCTAAATTAATCAACCTTAGCAACCTTGATTAAGCTCACTTAACTAAGCTCAAGGGGGAAAATTTTTTGGCTATTGGTAGCCCTAAAAACTAAGGGTGGCTACTGTAATATGGGGCCAAGAGTTTCATCAATGCATGAGCAAAAAGGTGCATGTGCCTTGGTATACCTTTTGCATTTTTTAATCCAATGTTTCATAAGCCTATATAATATTTTAATGAAACTTTTGGGCTACTTTGCAGCCTTCTTTTCTGAAAATCCAGTTGTTGCATACACAGATTTTAAGGGAAAAATTTATCTGCAAATGCTTCTCTTAGTAGTCTAATTTCCCACAGCGGTATTTGGTTCTTTCTCGACGGTGTTCTAGATTTCGACCGAAATTAGATTTTCTGAATCTGATATTTATACTGATAATTCCTGGTTAGGTTGTAATGCCTATGAGCCCATTCTGTGTCTATTTTACTGTTCATTTCCTGTATTAGGGTTATGTCTACACTATGTTGTCCATGCGCACGCATAACGAGGTGTTTTCTCGTGAAATTTCAAACACGGTCTCTCCCGACTAATTTGAACGAGTTGATTTCAATTTTATCAGTTTTACATCCATCTGAGGTCGTCTGGACCAGTTTTTGGGATCTGGGTGACCCCGCCTCAAAAAAATTTTTTTGTGCTTAATTTACTAATTTAAGCGTTCTGAATCTAAATATATCAGTTTCGGGCTGAGAAAAGGTCGTCTGAACCCTCTTCTCGGTACTACGTATCTATCAAACAAAATTTTACATTTGTGCTCAATTGACTAAATTGAGCCTGCTGACTGTTAATAAATCAGTTTTTGTAGCATGCAGTACCTACCTTAACATTAAACTTAAACTTACTTTTAAACTTGCTCTTCTTAACTTTTCTCTTCTTGACTTAGCATACTTACTTTACTTCTTATATTTTTCTTACCTTCTTTAAACTTTTCACTTAACTTCATCCTTTTAAAGTACTTTAAGAAGTACTTTCTTTAACATACTCATTTCTTATACTATTAAACTTTGCCATTTTATACTTGGCATTTAAACTTACTTGCGCAAGCAGTGTTTGAAAAATTACTACTAAAATTTTTTTTTCTTAAACTTAAATTTAATTTAAACATATGAGTTTTCAAAAAGCATATTGAAATACTTCATAAACTTAACTTACATTAAACCTTGTCTCTTTTCTTTACATTACATATACATTTTCTTTTTATTCTAGCAGAAAATCATAGTGAATCATAATCCATTCCATGACACTCCAGAAATCTGTCTACCAGTTCATTTGTTCCTTTCCTCATAATGTAGGTAGCTTACTCTTGTTACCTACATCACGAACAAACTAGTGAGTTAGAGCTCAGTAAGCACAAACATACATTAAATATAACATACACATAAACTTATATTTCATAACACATCTTATACATAACATAAACCACATCAACTAACATCAAAGGCTAGTCAATTTATGCTGACTTATTTTCGTTCTATGTTCTCATTGTCCTTTCTTTTCTTTCTTATCCTTCTGTACTTTCTTTTCTTTTCTTTCTATTCTTTCTTTTCTTTTCTTTCACTATCTTGTGGGCCCATGGTTGGATGTACCACACACTGGGGTGGCGTCTTTAAGCCATTAACTACCACATCTTGGGGGTAACACCATACAACTGGGGTGGAGGCCATAAATGTTAAATCTCACTCTGGGGAGGTCGGTAGGCCAACCTTTAAATTTTCAATCTTATTATCTTGCTTATCTTTATCTTTCTTTACTTTAGCTTCTCGATCTTTTTTTGACCTTGTGAGCATATTAGATTATCATGTCACAAAGCACAACTTTTATATAAAGCTTAATCAGAAACGTTTTATCAATTATAAACATTTCGTTTAAGAAACATGTTGTAACCTCATTTCACAACAACACATCATAACACAGTCTTATGGCAAGTTAGCTCGTTAGTAGATAATTAAATGTCTGTACTTACATATACTTTTGCTCATATCTTCTTCTTCGTTTTAGGATCCCCAGACGCTCCTTCGTCGCCTTTAGGTCGGATTCCTGTAGCCGAAATAATTACGATTATTTTAAAATATTTACTTTATACATAAAACTTATTAAAACGTAATCATTCTATGTTTACTTTCTTAATCATGAATTTAGGGGTCTAAATCCCATTTCTAGCTTTTCTGTCAACTTTAGGCAAAATTACCATTTCGTCCCTAACTTTTGGCAAAATGACAATTCCATCCTTATCGGACTTTTCTTACTTTTCTCTTTCTTAAATCTTGATTTTGGCCTTAAAAATCTTAATTAAACTCATTTGTCACTTTTCCGCTAACTTTTCAAAAAATGACCATTGTATCCCGAGTTTTTGGCAAAATTACCAGGCCTTTAAAATCCTCATTAGAGTCTTTGAATCATGTTTGAAGCTCTAACGATTCATTTTGACTACTCCCCAAATCTTTGACAAAAATTACCGCTTTTCCCTTAACAGTGTTTTCTTACTTTTCTTCATCTTAAAACTTGACTCTGGCCTTAAGAATTCTATTTAAACTATTTTAAGGCTCTAACGGTCTTTTCCGAGCATTTCAAAAATTTTGATCAAAATGATCATGAATAGTAACTTTGACCGTGAATCTTGCCATTTTAATGCTTAGACTAGGTTTTCTGAGTCCAAAAATCGTAAAACGATGAACTTAAAGGCTTAACGTCCCCTTTTGGATCTGTCACAATCGAGAAATTTTATTGTTCTTATAAATTTTGTATAACATGTGTACCCAATGATTTTTATATGTATAATTGTAAAACATATGATTTAATACTATTTCGAACGCAATGAAATGTTCTAACCATGCCAAAGCGAGTGTGAGTATGAATGGAAAATTTTACTGAACCGAAATCGGACAAATGATGCCTCTTCAGTTTCAAAATTTTTAGAAATATACTATTTGCCACTAGAAGACAAAATACTTACGAGATGGATTTTTAGGCAAACCGGAGTGAAATAATGGTGAATGGAAATTTTTACTTGTTGGGGTAATATTTTGAATTCATAAAGTGTGTTGATGTGTAATGAAATAATATACAAAGTTAGGAACAAGAAAAATTAAATTTTGGCACGTCTTTGGCAACAAAATCTGTGGCTAGGGTTTAGTAGAAAATGAGAAATTTTGTTAGAATTATGTGAATGTGTAAGTTACATATTAAACTGAGCCTAAAAATGAGAAAGAGCGAGTTGAAATCCTGTTAGAAACAGTTAGGTTTTTAATGGAAAATTTTACGTAAAAAGTTTGTAACTTTTACGTAAAATTAGGTTTGTGGTATAGTACGTGGTAGCATAGAATAGGATAGATGATTTTGAGACGTTTCCTAAACACCGAGAACCTAGAAATTCAATGGAAATGCTGCCAAAATTTTCATGATCCTGAAGGGTAATTTGGTAAACGAGGGGTAAAAATAGGGTCGGGAATCGGAAACCTGAGCCCCCTCGGGGACCTGGGCTCGGAAAAGGACAATGGACGATTTTGAAAGTAGTAAAATGTCCATTTGAGACCCCGAATGGTTAGAAAAACGAGAAACGACCCCGAAGGTTGGAATAGTACCACCCAAGGGTCGGGTGAATAGTAACCCGGGCATTTTGGTAGAAAATGTCATAAAAGCTCAGTAAGGTCTAAGAAAAGTCATTATATGATTTTTGAGACTAGAAAACCCAGTTAAAACATTAAAATGGAAATTTTACGGTCTAAGATCCCATCAAGGGTAAAATGGACATTTTGACCAAAATTTTTCAAATTGCTGGAAAAGTGCCATAAAAGTCTCATAATGATTTTCTAAAATTCATAAAGGCTAAAATAGAGCCGTAAGTCAAGAAAAACGGGTGAAAATCCCACTAAGGACGAAATGGTCATTTTGTCAAAAAGTTTAGAAAAGTGATATTAAGGCCCGAAATAGTATCCTAAGCCGTATAATAATAAGAGAAATGAAAATATGAATCCCAAAACAAATAATTAGGGATCCAAATCAGAAATTTTATATTTTTACAATATTTTAGATATAAAATGAATAGTAAAAATAACGGTGATTTATTTCGGCTATAGGGATCCAACAAAAAGGCGATATAAGGAAGCCGGTTGACCCAGGAAAGGAAACGCTGGCTAAATATCTATAAGTTCAAACATTTATTTATCTGCAACATGAATTTACTTAGTATATCTATATGTTATGTATAACATGTAAATTAGTATCAAGGTGCTATATGCACACTAACGTGGGAAATAGAATATCCACAAATAAAGAACATGATATAAAGAGTTCCAGACCTAGGAGGTAGCAATAATGCCACTGGTTAGGAACTATATGAAAGTTGATAACGAAACCAGTATTGGCGTACGACCTCCTACACAGGTGGAGGTTTCTCATGTTCAGATATGATATGGCTTCCAAACCGATGGTGGTACGTTCCGGGTATGGAAGTTGAATATTATGTAGACTGTAGAGGATTGACCAGTGGGTCACTCCCCAGAGTCCCTCTCAGTTGTGTGTGCATATGGTACGCCTAATCCAAGGGCCGAACACCAGAACTTAATGCAAGATAAGACCTAAGACTTAAGATTTTCCATAATCGAGCATAATATGTACTAACTGTATGTGTAGCAGCTTAGGTCAAAGTTATCATGAATAGTATCGATCAAAGTCAACCTTGATATTCATGGTCAAAAGTCAAAGTTACTATTCAATAAATAGTACTTTTTATGCTTTTATGTTTTATGCTCCAGTATTTATGTTTGAACTTACTGAGCCTGTTGCTCATGAGTTTATTCATGTTGTAGGTAAGAAGCCTTTGCACCAGTAGCTAGTGGATGGATGAGGAGCGGGATCTGCATCTACCGTCAAGGCTGGGCGGGGGGAATGATCCTGCTTATGTTTTCCACTAAGCACTTTTGGAAATTATTTTAAATGTTGTAACATGATGTAACTTAAGTATGACAAAGGATGACATGTATTTCAGTATATGTTTTATGATGTTTCACGACTCTACAGTTTCAAGATAATTTAACAAGAACAAGTTAGAAGTAAGTTGTCGGCGACCCATTGAGATGACAGTCTATCATAGTGGACTTCAAAGTTCTAATATGCTAGTACTGTTAGCCTTCGTGAATGGCGGGCTGCCACAATTGGTACCAGAGCAGTTAACCATGTCCCTCAAGGCCGAATGCGCATCCCGTTCGTCAATCCAAGTAAGTTAAGTTTATTTTTATGATTAGTAAAATGTTTATTTACACTATGTGAACCTTATGTAGGAACTAGATGACAAGACCATATAGTAGACAGCATCCATACAGAGCTAGGGGTCCTCCTAAGGTGTGGACTAGACCCATAATTAGGCCATCCCTACCTCGACAACAGATGGTACAGTCTCTGGCACCGCCAAATCCTGCTGATCCTCGAATAGAGGTGCCGATGACTACTAGGTCACCAACCCCTCCACCGGGACTCCATCCACCCCAGTAGTAGTCGATGTCCCAGTAGTTGACGGACGAGACCATATCAGCTCGAGAGTTTTTGCTAGGGCTACCTAGGCTTTTAGGGCCGGTCAGCCCTATATTTGATGGGGGACATCAGTCAGTACCAGTTCAGGGCTGGCTGCACACTTTAGAGTTGATTTGCCGATCATGTGACATAGACCGGGATTACTAGGTCATTCTCGCTGTCAACACATTCCGAGGAGATGCCCGAGTTTATTGGGAGTATTGCGATCAAGATGCATTGTTGAGGCTTAACTGGGCTGATTTCTGTATGACTATGAGACAACAATTTTCTCGAAGGAGCCTAGAGACAACTCCAGTTCCTCTGGTTAATGAGGAAAGTACACCGCCGCCTACATTACCTCTAATAATGGACGTCAAGGATTATCTTCAGAGAGTTGAAAGATTTAGATGATGCTTGGGGATACGGTGCTGACATGTGTAGTATGATTCGATGAGAATGTCGTTAAAAGGTGCCCGCTCCCAAACTTTTTTGATGAAGATTTTCATGAAATGTTCTGGAAAGGACTTACCCCAGAGCTGAAATGAAGGGTGAATCTACTTCATTCCATTCCTAGGCGTGAGTTTGTCGCTAGCGCCATTAGAGCTGAAAGGGCACAGTTAAGGGAATGTGTGGAAAAGCACCAATGGGAACAAGATCACGAGGAAGGGCTGCTGACATGTTTATACGGACCACCACTGAGGGCTAATGACCACAAGGCCGGTCCGTCATGACAAAGGGCAAATGCGACTCATGATCAGGGGATGTTTACGGGCGATGACTCTGAAAAAGATAATGAAGACCTAGAGGAATTTCCCTTAGGTCAAAATGAGTAGGATAGTCGAGCTCGAAAGTTATGTAAATACACCCCATATGTATATATGTATGTATGTAAAGAAGTTAAGACAGATGTAATCTAAATGTTAAAGTATGTATAAATGCTCATGTATGCTATGTATGATGTAAGAAGATGCTATGAAATGACATGGGATGTTTTGAGGTGTTTATGCTTCGCAATAAATGATATGTTTAAAATTTCTGTTACATTTCCAAGATTATTTATGGAAAAATCTAACCCTTGATTATTGTGCAAGGCTAGAAGAAAGAGAACATAATAAGTGCAAGAACAGGACGATGTCCTATACTAGTAGATAGAGTGGAGGAACTACAAGCCCTACTAGAGAACCAAATGAAAGAAAATGCTAAACTATGACAATGGTTATCTGCGATGGAACAACGACAAGTCCAAGAAGAAGGCCATGCCTCGCAGGCGGTAGAAATAGTACCAGTAGTGCCGTCAATTGTTCCGAGTTCCAGCAACCCCGACCTAGGGGGAACCAGGAACCCTTATGTAAACGATTTCCTTGGATGAAGTCGCCAGAGTTCGAGGGTTCGATTGATCCACTTGAGGCAGAGGAGTGGCTTTCTTCTCTGCAAATGATCCTTGACTACATGAGGAGGGAGGTGACCACAATGACTTGGGATGAGTTTCTAGAGGAATTCAACCAGAAATATTATGATCCAGCTACTCTACGTCCTTAATAAAAAGAATTTGTTGAACTGAAATAGGGGAACCAGTCAGTGAGTGAAGTGTGCAGGAGATTTGATTAGCTATCCCAGTTATGTCCTTACATGGTGCCAGTAGAGAGAGAGAAGATTTAGAAGATGATTGTGGGACAGTACTACCAACCTCAGTGGTAGACTGTGTAAGCAGGGCCTTCAGAGCGGAATACCATCTACTCAGGCAAAAAGAGGAAAGAGAAAAAGTTTGGGAAGCGAAGAAAAAGGAAAAGATCCTAGCCAAGTCAGCACAAGCAGGGATGCAGCCTAGACAGGATAGTAGGTCTGGTCAGAACCGACCCAATCAATCTAACACTCAAGGCTCCCAACAACAGTAGGGCAAAAGAAAAGGAAATTTTTCTGGGAATAGAAGTCAAGATAGCTGCAATTAATAGCAGAAGACTAGCCAGGTTACAGGACCAAGTTTTCCTACATGTGTTACATGTGGAATAAGGCATCCAAGCCAGTGCAAGTTTGGCATGAACACATGTTACCAGTGTAGATGAGAAAGGCATTTTGCAAAGAATTGTCCAATGAACCGCTAGAATACCTCAGGGCCGATGCAGCAACGCCAGTAGTATCCTCCATGTCAACAACTACCTCAAGCTCATGCTTTACAGGGGAGGATTGAAGGGCCTTCAATAGTGCCACTAGCATGGTCCGAATGCCTAGAACAGACTCCCAAACCAGATGCCTGTGTTACAGTCTTTACCAAAGAAGATGCTGAAGTGGGGACATCCAACATGGTTATAGGTCAGCTTTCTGTATTCAACCACATGGCATGTGTCCTTTTTGATTCAGGAGCTACACATTCCTTTGTGTCTCATGAATTTGCTGACAAGTTAGGGTATGCTAAGGATTCTATAGGAATGAATTTTAGGACAGCTCTACCTTCAGGGGAAGTGATGCTGTCAAATTACTGGTTATGCCATGTGCCAGTAATTGTGGCAAATAGGGAGTTGTATGTCGATTTGATCGTAATGAAGATCGTCAACTATGATGTGATCCTAGAAATGGATTTCCTAGGAAAATACCAAGCCATAATCGACTGTCAGAAATGAAAAATAGTCTTTCGACTAGATAAGAAAGACAGTTTCGAGTATGTTGACACATCCGGTCAATCAAGGAAAAAGTTGATCAGTTCAATGAAAGTGAAAAAGTTAATAGCTAGTGGGTGTGTGGGATACCTAGCATACGTGACAGACATGACCGAGGAAAAGAAATTACAACCAGAAGATGTTCCAGTTGTCAACGAATTCCTCGATGTATTCCCAGAGGAATTGCTAGGGTTGCCTCCAGAAAGGAAAATTTCATTCAAGATCAAGGGAAATTTCATTCGAGATCAAGATTATGTTAGGGACTGCTCCAATTTCCAAGGCACTATATTGTATGGCCCCAGTAGAACTGAAAGAACTACAGGTGCAGTTAAAAGAGCTTCTTGACATGGGATTTATCCGACCAAGCTACTCCCCATAAGGCGCTCTAGTTTTATTTGTTAAAAAGAAAGATGGAACTCTTTGGATGTGTATCGATTATAGAGAGTTGAATAAGGTAACCATCAAGAAAAGGTATCCATTGTGGCGGCCCGCCCCTTGTGGAGATCATACAATACTATTACAGTTGAGCTTTATCACTAACTGCGATAGATTGTACTCTCATGGGTCGCCGGCTTATCTCTCTACTCTTTTTAAATCATGACGCTTTTGGGAAAAATTTTTTTTTTCTTTAAACATCATATAAAATATTTTTCCACTATTTACTTTGTTGATAAGTACAAAGTAATATAAATAATATAGTGCTTTTGTAAAATATATATAATTACAAAAGAACTGTTTCCCCCTTTTTTTTTTTTCCTTCACTTTAACGCTCAGCGGCAAGACTCTGGCAGTACCATATCTCTCGCCCAATTATCCCATTTGACACGTGCCATCCCGTCCGCATCCAGTCAAATAAGCTACTGAGCTGGTCGCTTACCTGCAACATTAGCAAAAATGGTGAGCTACAGGCTCAGTAAGTTCAAACATGCAAGAAATAAAATTTCTATGAATAGTACTATTCATCGTGAATAGTACCTTTGACCACTATTCATGATGAATAGTAAGTTTGACCACAACACTGTCTCACACTAGTACATCTACCGCGATGTTAGTGCTCTCACTAAACTGTCTTATGCTCAATTATGGCACAGTTTCAGTTTTAGGTCATTATCTTTAATTACGTTCTGGTTTTGAGCTCAAGTTGGCAGTACCATTTAAGTGCGCATGACTGGGAGCGGTACATTAGTGCTGACCTCCACAGCCTTAATCTCATAGCCCCGAAGGCAAAATTTTATATGACTGGGAGCGGTACATCAGTGCTGACCTCCACAGCCTTAGTCTCATAGCCCCGAAGGCAAAAATAGTACCTCCCTGTACGGAGGCTGGTACGCCAGAAAGTGGTTTCATTACCGACTTTTTAACATTCTAACCCGGTGACTTCACATTGTCCCGTGGTTAGGAATGGTTCACATTTTAATTTTAGGTGAGTGAGTTTCATTAACCTCGCTCTAGTGCCCGAAGCACAATTAACCATGTGTCCCATTCTTATAGTACCCGTAGCACATTTTGTCTCTCTTTCTATTCTATCATAGTGCCCGTAGCACATATGTACCTAACTTATAGTTAGTACATTAAAGTTAGCACAATATTGCTATATGTTGCAGACAGGTAAATGTCTGAACTTACCTTATCAGACTGTTCTCTTTCTCTCTCTTGGATCTTGAATCGCCTTCCTTGTAGGCCGATTTTGGGATCCTACAGACAAAACTATGTCTGTTAATTTCTTTCTCATTTATAGCTTTTATTTTTCATTAAAAAGCTTAAATAAAACCTATTTATAACTTTTTAGGTTTTATTTATTATTTTCACCATTTTCCCCCAACTTTTGTAAAATTACGATTTTACCCCTGTATTTTGGCAAAATTACAATTTTGCCCCTGATGGAATTTTATTGATCCAGACTGCATTTTTGGCTCTCAGGAACTTTTCTGACTCTTTTCTAGTCATTACCGGGTTCGTTTCTATTTTATTTCCACTTTTTGCTTTCCCGGCCCTCGGGAAGCACTATTCCGACCCTTACGTCGGTTTAGCGATTTTCTATCGTTTCGGAGTCTCAAATGGACGTTTCACTAGTATTTAAAACGTTCATCTAGACATTCCCAAACTAGGTCTCCGAGGCCCGGGTTTTCCGTTCCCGACTCGGACCTTTATTTCATTTCCAAAAACGCCCCCCCTCGGGGTCGGTTTTTTAATTTCACACGCGTTTTTCATTTTTAAGGGGACGGATTACTATTCATGACCCACCCCTTAAATTTTCCTTATTCAATTTTTCCGTTAGGGACTCGGGTTTCCGTCCCGGCCCTAACTTTTAATTTAAATTCCTATTTTACCCCGAATGCAGTTTTTTGAAATTTCGGCAGCATTTCGGCGTAATTTTAAGGCTTCCGGCGTTAGGTACGCCTCGAACCGTATGTACCTGCCACGTCCTATACCACAAGCCTATTTTATGTAAAAGTTTTCCAAACTTTTACATAAAAGCCCACAAATTTCAAATTTCACATTATCACCCACATTACAAAATTTTTTTCACATTTTTACCCTTAATTTGGTTTCGGTTTTCACAACTAAACCCAACCAAATTTTGTCAAACTTTCACCACATTTTAGGCCATTCAAATGTCACATTTTTAACACATTTTCAAGCCCATTTTCTTTGCATTTTCAACCAATTTCTTAGGGTTTTTTAAACACTTAAAACCCACGGCCATTGAATTGAAAACATGCACACATTTTTGTTTTCATTCTTTCAATTATAAATCCATCATTTACACATTAATTTGCATGATTTCAATCAACCAAATATCACATAAACCAATGAAAATTTTTCTTCCAAACCATTAACAACCCACGGCCACATCATGTATTTCACACAAGAAATTTTTTCCAAGCTTTTCTTAATGAAATACAAGCTTTATTCTTCACAAATTTAAACTTAGAAAGCATGTTAACCATTAACCAAAACTTTTTTCTCATTGGTTACTCAAGGTAACCCACGGATTTACCTTTGAAAAACCAACCAAAATTTGGTTTTTCTTTACACAATTTGCATGGTTTTCTTCCTTAATACATCCTTAACAAAACCCAACATCAAATCCATGAAAAACAACCAAAATTTTTCCATCTTCCAATCACTATTCACCCATGGATTTCTTGAGGAAAAACCATGAAAATTTCAAGTGCAAGGGAAGTTACCTTGGTCTAATGCTTCCTTTGTCTTCTAGGAGTGTTTTGACACACTTTTTGTGAAGAAATGTTGAAGAGAAAACTTGGTTTCCCTTGGGTGGCTCACGTAGACTCCATGGAAGATAACTTAGCAAATTTTCTTTTGGTTTTTGCTTTGAAAAAATGTTTCGGCCCTTTTGTTACAAAGTTGCCGACTTAACCATGCAAGAAAGCCAATTAATTTGGCTCTAAACCAATCAAAATTTGACATCTTTCCATGCCATTTCTTTCCCCATTTTTAAAAAATTAAAAATGGTAATTTTTGGCCAAATCTTGGCCTTTAGATCAAAAGCTAAATGAATCATGGCCTTTCATTTTACCAACCACCATAATTCTTTAATTTATTAATCTAGATTTATGATGTCATAAATGCAAAAGTGAAAGTTGACTTTGACTTTCACTATTCACATTAATTCGACTACTTTTTGACCGATGCCGGTTCGAGCCGAAATTTTCCCGAAATCGTCCCAGCGTGTTCCTGAGGTCTCCTGTGCAGTCGGATCAATTTAATCTGCTTCCGTTTGATCAAAATCAATCCCGGAAGTTTACCGTCTTTTATTGCTCCGGTTAGGGTTTTCAATGCCGATTTTAGCACCGTTTCACCCGTTTCAACTCATTGAATTTTTCCAACACTGAATTCTTACTCGTCAGTATTGTTAGAACATTTTCACATATTCTAATCAATATAAATACATTTATTTCACTCTTTAAATAGTACAAATTGTTATATACATACAATTGTACATTTTTCATCCGAGAACTGCCTGAATTTCCCGGTTGTCACATCCATTACCTAGAATTGATGTCCTGTTCGACCAGTTAAAAGGAACAGCAGTATTCTTAAAGATTGATTTACGCTCGGGATACCATCAACTGAGAATTCGGGAGAGCAACATTCCCAAGATGGTGTTCAGAACCTGATACGGTCACTATGAATTTTTAGTGATGCCGTTCAGATTGACTAATGCTCCAACCGTGTTTATGGATTTAATGAACAGAGTCATTAAAGAATTTCTTGATAAGTTTGTTATCATGTTTATCGATGACATACTTATATACTCAAAGACTTAAAAAGAGCATGAGGAGCATCTAAGAATTGTTCTTCACACTATAAGAAGCCATCAGTTGTATGCGAAATTCTCTAAGTGTGAATTCTGGTTAGATAAAGTACACTTTCTTAGGCACATGATGACAAAGGAAGGAATTGTTGTAGATCCTGTCAAGGTGGAAGCAATTAATGAATGGCCTATTCCTAAGAGTGTGACTGAGATACGAAACTTCTTAGGACTAGCCGGCTACTATAGAAGGTTCATGGAAGGGTTTGCACGACTAGCCACACCCTTCATTGCTCTCACTCGTAAGGAAAAGAAATACGAGTGGCTGCAAGATTGTGAAAGAAGTTTTCAAGAATTGAAGAGGCGACTGACAAGTGCACCTATCCTTAAATTACCTACCGAAGGAGAAAAGTTCACAATTTACAGTGATGCTTCAAGAATAGGCTTGGGAGTTGTATTAATGCAGAACGACAAGGTGATTGCATATGTGTCGCGCTAGTTAAAGGACCACAAGAGGAACTATCCCACGCATGACCTAGAACTTGCTACAGTAGTGTTCACACTCAAAATCCGGTGACACTATTTATATGAAGCTCAGTGCCAAATCTTCACTGATCACCAAAGTTTGAAATTCTTCTTCAAACATGCAGAAAGAGTTAAACATGTGGCAAACAAGATGGTTAGAGTTGGTGAAGGACTATGATTGTGAAATCCTTTACCATTCGAGAAAGGCAAACCGAGTAGCTGATGCCTTAAGCAGAAAGTCAACTACTCCATAGAGACTACCAATAGAGGAGTTACCAAGAGCCTTACAGTAAGAAATTAACTTACTTAGATTGGAGTTAATAGCTGGAAAACTATCAGCACTACGATTAAAGTCCTCTCTGGTTGAAGATATTAAAGAATCCCAGAAGCTGGATCCAAGCGCAATATAACTCCAAGAAGAGGTCTCCGATGGTAGCAAGTCAGATATAAGCATTTCTAGTGATGGGATGCTTTTATATCAGGGGAAAATCTATGTCCCGACCAATGAATGACTTAAAAGATGAATTATGGCAGAAGCTCACGAAACATTGTATTCCATTCATCTTGGAGCCAGCAAAATGTATCAAGATCTCAAGATACAGTTTTGGTGGAAAGGTATGAAGAATGATATTGTGGAATTCGTGAGTGGATGCCTGACTTGTCAAAGAGTCAAAGCCAAGCATAGCTGTCCGGAAGGAAAATTGGAACCTCTAGAAATTCCAAAGTGGAAATGGGAGCATATTACCATGGACTTCGTAGTAGGGCTTCCCAAGACCCGAGAAGGGTATGATGCTATCAGAGTGATTGTGGATAGACTATGATGCTATCAGGGTGATTGTAGATAGACTGACCAAGACAACGCAATTTATAGCCATGAAAATGACCTTCACCTTAGAGAAATTAGCACAATTGTATGTGACTAATATTATTCGACTACATGGAGTCCCAAAGTCTATTGTTTCAGATCGAGATGCACGATTTACTTCAGCATTTTGAAAGTGCATACAAGAAGCTATGGGGATAGAGCTATGCCTCAGTACAGCTTTTCATCCCCAGACAGATGAACAGCCAGAGTGAACCATTTAGACATTGGAAGACATACTCAGAGCCTGCATTATAGATTTCCCTAGAAGTTGGAACAAGAAACTACCGTTGATAGAATTTTCATAAAACAATAGTTACCAAGCTTTCATAGGAATGGCATCATATGAGGCTCTATATAGACGAAAGTGTAGGTCACCTATTCATTGGTACGATCTATGAGAGAAACAGCTACATAAGACTAATTTCATATAGGAAACTTCAGAGGCAGTTGCAAAGATTTAGAGAAAAATGAAGATCACTCAAAGCTGACAGAAAAGTTTTGCAGACAAGCGATGAAGATTCTTGGAGTTTGAAAAGGGGGATTACATATCTCTCAAGGTATCGCCAATGAAAGGCGTAATGCGATTCGGTAAAAAGGGAAAATTGAGTCCAAGATATATTGGGCCATTTGAAATAATCGAATGCATTAGAAAGGTAGCCTATAAGTTGGCATTACCTCCAAATTTGTCAACAGTACACAATGTTTTCCATGTATCAATGATAAGGAAATACGTGCTCGACCCATCACATGTGTTGAAGTATGAACCGATACAGGTCTAAGAAGATTTGACCTACGAAGAACAACTAGTGCAGATTTTGGCACGTGAAGGAAAGGTGTTGAGAAATAAGACGATCCCACTAGTCAAGGTTCTATGGAGAAACCACAGTATTGAAAAGGCTACGTGGCAACGTGAAAATGAAATGAAAGCTTTATACCGCCATTTATTCTAATTTTTTAGGACGAAAATTTTATAAAGAGGGGTGAATGTCACAATCGAGAAATTTTACTATTCTTAGAAATTTTGTATAACATGTGTACCCAATGATTTTTGTACGTATAATTGTAAAATAAATGATTTAACACTATTTAGAATGCAACGAAATGTTCAAACCATGCCAAAGCAAATGTAAGTAAGAATGAAAAATTTTACCGAATCGAAATTGGACAAATGATGCCTGTTCGGTTTCGAAACTTTTAGAAATATACTGGTCGCCACTAGAAGACGAAATACTTACGGGATGGATTTTTAGGCAAACCGGAGTGAAATAAGGAAAACCGATAGTACGGACAGCCTCAGAAACTCGTCTATGCAATTTCGGAGCAACACCGTTTGGTTTGAATTTTGGTCAAAAAGTTTGACCAAAATTAATGAGAGGAGTCAAAGATTGAATATAAAACTTTGAAGGGATGTAAGATTACATCCAAATCTAAGGGTTAGGGTTTAAGGACACTTTGATCTAACGGTTAGGATGCAAAGTCAAAATGAAAAGTCAAATGAAGATTAACCAAAAATTCAAGAGACTTCTAGGGCAATGAAGTGGTGAATTGTTAGAGGTAAATTAGAAAAAAAAATCTGGCCATTTTATAATCCTTGCGAAACAGCCCTTAAAGTTTGTAAAAATTGCACAAAACGTTTGTAAAAATGCCCTTAAAATAATTGCAACTTAGTCCCTCCTTTTTGGCTCCATTTATACACGGTTTTGGCACCCAAAAACCAGAAAAAAAAATTTGGTTTCTTAAGCCCCCATAGCAGTCGTGTGCCTCCCCCATTGAAACCAGAAAAATTTTTCAAAGTTTGCTTCAAGAAAGTGTGTAAAATTCATCTCAAAGTTCAAGGAATCAAGAAAGCAAGGTAAGCCTCCATTTTTGCATGGTTTTCCCTCCTTTTTCATGAAAAATCTGTGTGGGATATGGGCTGATTTTGAAATGAAAATTCAGTTTTTGTATTGATGGATTTTTGCTTGAAAGTGTGTTAATGGTATGAGGTTAGGTTAAGTGAAGAATAAGAGCATGAAAAATCAAGTTTTAGGTGCATTTTGTTCATAAAAACCGTGGGTTATTCATGGTATGGAAGGGTGAATTTTTTATGAAAACTTGTTTGGTTTTTGGTGTTGAAAAGTATGTGGGAATGTGATGAAAGAAAAGGATGAAATGGATTTGGAAAACATTAATTTTTGTGCCTATTTTGCTTAGAAAATCCGTGGGGAAACAATGGGAAAAAAAAAAGAGAGTTTTGTGTTGATGAAATTGTAATGTAAATATGGTGTTGAATTATGTGTTTGAAACAAGACATGGAAATGGAAATGAAAGTAAAATTTTAAGTGGATATTCTAAAAGAAATCCGTGAGTTAGGAAAGTGGGTGAATGGAAATTTTTACTTATTGGGGTAATATTTTGAATTCATAAAGTGTGTTGATGTGTAATGAAAGAATATACAAAGTTAAGATTTGTCATAATCGAGCATAACATGTACTAACTATATGTGTAGCAGTTTAGGTCAAAGTTAGCGTGAATAGTATTGATCAAAGTCAACCTCACTAATCATGGTCAAAAGTCAAAATTACTATTCATATGAGTAGTTTTTTTTTATGATTTTATGTTTTATGCTCCAGTATTTATGTTTGAACTTACTGAGCCTGTCGCTCATGAGTTTATTCATGTTACAGGTAAGAAGCCTATATACCAGTAGCTAGTGGGTGGATGAGGAGTGGGATCTGCATCTACTATCAGGGCTGGGCAGGGGGAATGGTCCTGCTTATGTTTTCCGTTGAGCACTTTTGTAAATTATTTTGAATGTTGTAACACGATGTAACTTAAGTATGACAAAGGATGATATGTATTTCAGTATGTGTTTTATGATGATTCACGACTCTATAGTTTTAAGATAAGTTTAAAAAAAATCCCTAGTTTTCAAAATAAAATTTAAGTTTAAACTACGAATGGTAATTAACAAGAACAAGTTACAAGTAAGTTGTCGGTGACCCATTGAGGTGATAGTCTATCATAGTGGACTTCAAAGTTCTACTAGCTAGTACTGTTAACCTCCGTGAAGGGCGGGCCTGTGACGCCCCCTGATTCCGACCACCCGCAACTGTCATGAATCGACTCTACAGCAGACCAAGACTGCTCGTGTGCCGAATCTGGGTCGTCAGTTTTAAAATCTTTTGCTCACAATTTTTAAATATCAGGGCCTAAAATTTCACCCTTAATAATTTTTTTTTTCTTTCATACATACTTCCTCTTAAGAAAACTAAGTGAGAAAGCCATACCATATACTAACTTTTATATGTCTTAATGAAGTACAATATAATATACAACATATAGTACATATATAAGTATTTTATATTTTGTTTCTAAATTCATTTTCTTCAACTCAAAAGCTCAGCGGCAAACTCATGGCAGCACCAAGTCCACGGTGAGTTCCCTATCCCCTTGACACGCTCGCATTCTGCCGCCATCCAGGAATTTACTGGACAGGTTTCTTACCTGCAACATGAATAAACTGATGAGCTAACAGGCTCAATAAGTTCAAACACACATAGTAAGAATCATATCAATTCAAAAACACTAAAAACTCAATCTCCTATAAATAGTACTATTTATCATAAATAGTATTCACCATGAATAGTAACTTTGACATTTGATTGATGAATAGTAACAGTTACCCTAATTGGTTACTATTCACTTTACTCTAACTGGGTACTATTCACATATCCTAACCAAATTTACATTACTCTAACGTAAACTTTGGTTATGCTCAATTATGATTTTTATCATTTTATTGATTGTTTATTCTTTATTTGATTTCTAGTTTAGAGCTCTGTTTATAATAGTACCGATTATTATTAGCACGCTGACTGGGAGGGTCTAAGGAGCGACCTTAGAACATCGACCTCCACAGCCCTGATAACCCCGTAGGATTTAAACAAACCTCCACCACTATGTTGGAGGGGCGGTATGCCTTAATGGTTTCATTACCATCTTTCAATTTATAGTCTTGACCAAGTAATCTTATATGTCACCTTAAGATGACTATCCTCCATTGCCTGTAGGCCTTACTTATTCTCATTATTTGGGATATGTTATTCTAACTAACCCCTAAATGCTTATAGGATTTTATATCTAGTGTACATTTAATACATAATAGATCAACACAGTATTTCATGTTACAGACATGAAAATGCTTGAACTTACCAATACTGTACTAGTGTCCACTACCGAAACTCCTCCGCAATTCTATCTATATTTTGGGTTCCTACAGACATAATATTGTCTGTTAATACCCTATTTTAATTATTACTTTAAATATACATTTACTTCACTTAATAATTCAATACTTTTAAATTTTGTTTGTGGTACACGGCCTGAAACATGCCCGTGTCCCAGCCCGTTTACTTCTCGGGTTTACTCTACACGGCCATGTTATTTTTTATCTTAACCGTGTAACTGTACACAGCTTGATACATGCCCGTGTTCAAACCCATGTACTTCTCGGGTTGAAAAATTCATTATGTACACGACCGTGTATTTTTTCTACACGCCCGTGTTCTTCGAAATTTTTAGATTTTTAACTCTAAAACCTTCATTTTGAGTCTTAGAATTTTATCTAAGTTATTCTAGGTCTTTTAGGGTCCCTTCCGAGCCTTTTATAAATTTTTGGTCAAAATGACCATTTTGCCCCTAATGGGTCTCGGGATCGTAACTATTCCGTTCTATCATTTTTTTCAAATTTTCTAAGTCTAATTATTTAAAATAATATTCCCTAGGTTTTTGTATCATTTTACAGCTTAAATTGCTGCAAAATCTCAACCTCATTTTTCCCTATCCTCGATTACTATTCATCCATCATCTAGGGTCGTTTTTTCATTTTTCGAGCGTTTCGGAGCCTCAAATAGCCATTTCACTACTCATTAAACGTTATTTATCCCATCCTCGACCCTCGGTCCTCGAGAGGCTCGGGTTTCCTATCCTGACCTACATTTTTCCCTCGTTTCCCAAAATACCCCTAACATGAATTTTTTTCCTGTTATTGGCATTTTAGTCTTTTATGGTCGGTTTACTATTCCTTTTGGGTTGGTTTTCCATTTCTAACCCTAATTCACCGAGGGGTCTCGGTTTCCTTCCCGAGACCAATATTTTTACCCCTCATTTCCCGAAATGCCCTTAAGCCGATTTTAGAAATTTCGACAGCATTTCCGCTTATATTTTAAGGTTTCTCAGTGTTAGGTACGCCTCAGAACCTTTGCACCTACCACGTACTATACCAGAGTCCTATTTCATACAAAATTTCCAAACTTTGTATAAAAATTTTCCACATGATTCAATATTCAGAAACCAACACAAACCATAACATTTTTCTTTCAAAGTAGCCTCGGTTTACTAGTTAATCACATCAAAATAATTTTTCATCGCATCACATCATTCTTAGGTTTTCTAATGTATAAAACAACATCAAAAACCTAACAAAACAAGCATTCTAACCCTAGCATAGCCACGGATTTTTATGCATAAACACATAGAAAATTTCATTTTCTTTCCCAGGGTTTTCATCAACATTCTTCAACATTAAAAATTTTTCATTTCTTAATGTTCATGCCCACGGTTTTAGCAAGAAACTTACACCAAAATTTTCTTGTTTCCTTATTCCAATTCATGCTTAATTCAACACATAATTGAATGATCATAAACACTAAATCAAAACATCAAAACTCATGCATTTTTCACACCATTAAAGCCACGGTTTTTCAAGGGAAACATGCAAAATTATTGCTTGTTTCTAAACCCTAATTCATGCTTCAAATACTACAACATCAAACCAATAATAGAATCAACAAAACAACAATTTTTTTCATTGTTTTTCAACACTCCAAACCCACATATTTTCTATGGAAAATCAAGGAAAAATGCTTCAATTTAGGAGCTCACCTTAACTAATTGTTGGCTTGATGTGAGAAATGCAATGCAAGCTTAATTTGATGTGAATTTTGGAACAAATTTTTTTGGTTTAAGGGAGAAAAGCTCACAATTTTTGGGCTAAAGAAAAGGCAAGAGTTTGGCTGATTTTTTTGTTTGAAATTTTGATGCCTATTTATAGGCAAAAACCAAGGGCTTGTTTGCAATTTTTTCCCAACAATTTCCTAATTGTTCAAGGACCAAAAAGTAAGGATTTTGGGCAAAAATCAAAATTTTTTCTTCTTCCTTTCCAAGTGGCCGAATGGCCTTTTAAAATTTTTATAAAAAATTTTTCAATGGCTTTATGGCATAATCTTGGCCATTGATCATAAAGTAACCTAATCTAAACCATACACCTTTCAAAATTACTTTCCTAATTAAGGAAAATAATTTTTGTTTATGACATAATCATGGTGATGTCATCCTATTATTCATATTAATTCACTAATTAATTCATGATTAATTTTTGACCGAAATCCAATCCGAACGAAACTTTACCGAAATCATGTAGGCGGGTTCTCAGTGTCTCCGGTGCGATCGGTTTGTCTTATTTTACTTCGGTTTGATCATAATTCTCTATCGTAAATTTCTATATTTTAGTACATTTCAATGCACTCTCTAGCGTTTTCGTCTCTGATTTCGATCCGTCTCACCCAATTATGTCCGGTAAGATTTTCCATCCCCGAACTCACACACTTTAACATTGCCAAAACATTTTTACACTATTCACAACAGTATTAAAACATAACCTTTTCATATTTTATTCATTAAAATTATTATATACATACAATTTTAATCAACTCCGAGAATCCAAAATTCCCGATTATCATATTCACCTCTCCTTATCGAATTTTCGTCCCCAAAAATTTAAAACAAGTGGGGGTACAAATTTTTCATTTCGTCCTCACGTTCCCACGTAGCCTCTTCAATGTTGTGATTTCTCCACGGCACTTTGACTAATGGGATTGTTTTATTCCTCAAAACTTTATCCTCGCGTGCCAATATTTGAACAGGTCTCTCCTCGTAGGTTAGGTCTTCCTGAATCTGGATCGGTTCATGTTTTAGCACATAGGATGGATCTGATATGTACTTCCGTAGCATCGATACGTGAAACACATTATGTACTGCTGACATTTCTGGAGGTAATGCCAATCTATAGGTGACTTTACGAATGCATTCGATGATTTCGTATGGCCCAATATATCTTGGACTCAGTTTCCCCTTTTTCTCGAACCGCATTATTCCTTTCATCGGTGAAAGTCTTAGAAATACGAAATCCCCTTCATTGAACTACAGGGATCTTCTTCTCTTGTCCGTGTAGCTCTTCTGTCGGCTCTGGGCTATCTTCACTCGCTACTGTATTTTTGTAACTACATCCACTGTTTCTTGGACGAAATCAGTCTTATGCAGTCGTTTCTCTTGTAGGTCGTACCAGTGAACCGATGATCTACACTTCTTTCCATACAAAGCATCATAAGGTGCCATACCTATTACAGCTTTATAGCTGTTGTTATATGAAAATTCAACCAACGAAAGTTTCTCATTCCAGCTCCCTGGGAAATCTATTGTACATGCACACAGCATGTCTTCTAGAGTCTGAATGGTTTGCTCAGATTGCCCATCTGTCTGTAGATGAAATGCTATGCTCAGTCGTACTTCTGTTCCCATAGCTTCTTGCGCATATGTCCAGAAGTTCGAAGTGAATCGTGGATCACGATCTGACACAATGGATTTAGGAACTCCATGTAGCCTGACTATGTGGTTAACATCCAAGCTTGCTAACCTTTCCAACGAGAAGGTCATCTTTACTGTAATGAACCTTGCCGTCTTTGTCAGCCTATCTACAATAACCTAGATGGCATCATAGCCTTCTCGGGTCTTTGGTAGTCCCATCACAAAGTCCATTGTGATATGCTCCCATTTCCACTCAGGAATCTCTAACGGCTTTAGCTTCCCACCTGGGTGACGATGTTCAGATTTAACTTTTTGGCACGTCATACACCTACTTACAAACTCCGCTATATCCTTCTTCGTCCCTTACCACCAGAATTGCAGCTTCAAATCTTGGTACATCTTGCTGACTCCGGGATGTATTGAGTAAGGCGTTTCATGAGCTTCGGCCATAATTCACCTTCTTAATCCTTCATCATCTGGAACTTAAATTCTTCCCCGATGTAGGATTAATCCATCTTCAGATGCTTCTTCTTGCGAACCTGCTAACTTCAAATCTCGTCTCTGGGCTTCTCTAATATCTTTATATAGTGTCGACTCCAGTTACAGCGCAGCTAGCTTTCCGATTATTAACTCCATCTCCAGCATATTGATTTCTTGTTGTAATGGCTTTGGAAGCTTCCCAATCGATAATTACTGCAGAACGATAGATTTCTTACTTAACGCATCTGCAACTTGATTGGATTTTACTGGGTGATAGAGGATTTCGCAATCATAATCCTTTACCAGCTCTAGCCATTTCCTTTGCTGCATATTTAGCTCTTTCTATGTGAAGAAATATTTTAGACTCTGGTGGTCCATATAAATCTGACACTGAGCTCCATATAAATAGTGTCACCAGATCTTTAACACGAACACTACTGCGGCAAGCTCCAAATCATGCATGGGATAATTCTTCTCATGGTCCTTTAATTGACGCGAGGCATAAGCAATCACCTTATCGCCTTGCATCAGGACAGCTCCTAATCCCATTTTTAAAGCGTCGCTATATATCACGAACATCTCTCCTTCAGTCGGAAGTGTAAGTATTGGCTCTCTTATTAGTCATTTCTTCAGCTCTTGGAAGCTTTTCTCTCACTGTTCAGTCCATTCATACTTCTTTTCCTTGCATGTAAGTGTCGTAATAGGAGTGGCAAGTCACGCAAATCCTTCAACGAATCTTCTATAATAGCTAGCCAGACCTAAGAAACTTCGTATTTCTGTCACGCTCTTAGGTACGGGCCATTCATTGATCACCTCCACTTTCGCAGGGTCCACAGTGATTCCTTCCTTAGAAACCACATGTCCGAGAAAATGTACTCTATTCAGCTAGAATTCACATTTAGAGAACTTGGCATAGAGTTAATGCTCCTTTATCGTTTGCAGGACAATCCTCAAATGCTCCTCATGCTCCTCTCGTGTCTTTGAATATATAAGAATGTCATCGATGAACACAATAACAAACTTATCCAGATATTCCTTAAAGACTCGATTCATTAAGTCAATAAAGGCTACTGGTGCATTTTTTAACCGAAACGGCATTACCAGAAATTCGTAATGACCATAACGGGTCTGAAATGCGGTCTTGTGGATGTCACTCTTCTTGATCTTCAGTTGATGATATCCTAATCACAGATCAATCTTGGAGAATACTGATGCACCTGTGAGTTGATCGAACAGGTCATTAATCCTAGACAGCGGATACATATTCTTGATAGTAACCTTGTTCAGTTTCCAATAATCGATGCACATCCGAAATGGGCCATCTGTCTTCTTAACAAACAACACTAGAGTACCCCATGGGGAATAGCCTGGGCGTATGAATCCTTTGTCAAGCAGTTCCTTCAGCTACTCCTGCAATTCTTTTAACTCTGCCGGTGCTATCCAGTATGGTGCCTTTGAGATTGGTGTAGTTCTTAGTATCAACTCGATCTTGAAGGAAATTTCTCGTTCATGCGGCACTCCTAGTAATTCCTCTAGAAAGACATCAATGAACTCCTTTACAATAGGAACGTCTTCGGGTTGGAGCTTTGGTTCCTTCGTCACGTCCAATATGCATGCTAGGTACCCAGCACAACTGCTAGACATCAGCCTCTTTGCTTCCATTGAGTTGATCATTATCTTTCTTGATCTACATGACGTATCGATATACTCAAATCCTTCTTCTTGGTTAGGTTGAAACCTTATCATCTGCTTCCGGCAATCGATCATAGCTTGATACTTCCCTAGGAAATCCATTCCTAGTATTACATCGTAGTCAGCAAGCTCCATCATGATCAATTCTACAAATAACTCCCTATTTGCCATAATTATTGACACATGTAATAACCAGTAATTGGACATCAGGGCTTCCCTCGAGGGTAATGTAGTTCTAAATGTCATACCTATGTTGTCCTTAGGATATCCTATCCTATTAGCAAATTGGTATGAAATGAAAGAATGTGTAGCTCCAGAGTCAAATAAAACAGATGCCAATTTATTAGCGACAGAAAGCTGACTTGTCACTACATTTGACGTTCCCACTTCGGCCTCTTCTTTTGTGTAGACCATAACTCTTGCATCTGCTCGAGGCAAGTGTTCTTGCCTTTCCTACCTCTCAGAATGGGATCACCCTTCAGCTTTGACTTGTAATGCATGTACCTAGAGACGTTGCTGTAACTGAGATGAACCTTGCACGTTCTGCCTATTTTCTGGATAGTTTTTGGCAAAGTGACCATCCTTCCCACACTGAAAACAGGCATTTGGGGCCAGTCTACATCAGCCTGAATGTCTTTTCCCACAGTTCATGCAGTCTCGAACCATAGGGCTAGCATTACTGTTTGTTATCCTCTGTTGGTTCCTGTTCCTGGCATTGTTTCCTTTTTTCTTCCCTTGGGACTGCTGACCAGAAGTGCTTGGCTGACCAGTCTTGACCATTGAACTCTGCTTGCTGCTTTGTCTAGTTTGAGGTCCAGCTTGTATAGCTTTGGTCAAGATCTTTTCCTTCTTCTTCGCATCCCAGACCTTCTCTCTCTCTTCCTTTTGTCGGATCAGATAATACTCTACCCTTAGCGCACGACTAACATAATCAGATACAGTGTTAGGCGACGTCAACCCACTGTCCACCAACGCTGAGATCTCGGGGTGAAACATCCCTAGCATCTTCTGGATTTTCTCCCTCTCAGTGGTGACAGTGTATGGGCATAGTCTAGATAACTGATCAAACTTGTTGCAGACTTCTATCACTGTCATGTCCCCTTGCTTTACCTCTGCGAACTCTTTTTGTTGTGGCCACAACAGTGCCAGATTATAATACTTTTGATTGAATTCCTCCAGAAAATCCAACCAAGACATGCTGTACATGTTTCTCCTCAACTTAACTAACTCCCACCAGAACCTTGCATCCTTTTTTAGAACAAAGGACGCACACAGAATCCTTTCCTGGTCATTTAACTCTATAAACTCCAATATCGTATGGAGTAAAGACAACCACTCCTCGGCATCTAAAAGGTTTATGGAGCCCTCAAACTCTGGTGGCCTCATATGTCGAAATCTTTCATATAATGGCTAGATATTGGCCCTAGGTTGTGGTTGGGGTTGTACCACTTCTTCTTATACTACTGGCAGCACTTCTGGTTCTGGTGCGGCCATTTGTGGTGCTTGGTCTTCTTCCTATTCCTGTCTTTGCTCCATTTGCTCGAGTCTTTCTCTTAACTCCGCATTTTCTCTCATTTGAGCTTCTATTAAGGCTTCTAGCTCGTCCACTCTTTCTGACAATAGTGGACGTCCTCGCATATTCCGCAGATTCCTTAGATTCACCATCTTATCCTATTTCCTAAAATCGCATAAAAATCGATCATTCGGTTTTCGCAAACATATTTTTACAATATAAGTACAAATAGTTTTGATCATCTCATAATTTCAACATTTCACACATTGAATATGTCAAAATATGGTTGTCATTTCTTTTCATTTCAAAAGTATATTAGTTCGAAGGCTGTCCTCAAAATAGCCTTTCAACACTGTCATATATACACATATACAGTTATATATACATATCTATACACACATGTATTTCTATACTAATCTCCTAGCCGAGGTTGCTCTGGAATCGCCAAAAACTCGATTAGATCCATTTCCTTATTGTCCGTTCTGTTTCCAGCCTCAGACGGTGTTAAGCCTTTAGTTGGATCCACTCCCTCTGGTTGTCTTGACGGACCTACCTCATGATCGTTTGCCATCGGCCCATATCCATATAGGTGGTCTAACATTGCTTCTTGTAGCAACTGTTCACGCCTCTTGCACACCATGCGCTCTATCATCATCTCCTCCTCTACCTTGGCTACATCGATAATAAACTCGCATAAAGTAGCAGGGTATAAAGGGGTTACTCTCTGTCGTAGGTCTAGGGTGAGTCCCTTCCAAAATATATCATAAAAGTTATCATTTGTGATGTAGGTTAGAGGACACGCCCTTACGATGCTATCCTAGAATCTGACCGCATATGAAAATATAGTATCGTTCAACATCATCTGCTACCTCTCTGCCTTCAGAACAAAATCTCTGACATCCGCATAACTGGGCATAGCCAGTGGTGGTGATTCTGTCCTACTCTTAGGAGGGCCTACCACTAGTGCAGCACTCTTCTGTGGAAACTGCTCTAGCATGACTTGGCGAAATTCGACCCAATCCATTACTAGCAGCATCTCCTGATCACAATACTCCCAGTATAACCGTGCATCCTCACGGAAGGTGCCAATGGCCATCAGAACCGAGCAATCCTGATCTATATCGCACTGGCACATGATGACCTCAATGTCATGTAACCAATCTCTCGTAGAGATCCCCTGCTGACCTCCTTCGAATACCGGTGGATGGCTACCTCTAAACGCATGTATAGCTTGTACTGATACTCTGGCTCCTATACGAGCCCAATCTCCCACCACTGGAATGTCTACTGCTACGGGGGGGTTCACTATCGGTCGTGAAGGTGGTGCTTGTACTGGTGTCGGTGCTACTATCCTCGGCGCTAGTGGCTCAGGCATAAGTGGTCACTGCATCGCTCGTCGCATCATGGATGATCTGATCACGGGTCTAGTCCATACCCAGATCGGTCCTCTAGGTCGGTATGGATGAGGTCTCACATACAGTGGTCTAGTCATCTTAAGTCCTACAAAAATATATATAATTTAGAATAAATGTAAAGTTAACTAATCTAAAAAAAAGCTAGCTTACTTAGATTGACGAGCAAATCGCACTTCGTGTCAATAAGGATATTGTCAACCGCTCTGATACTAACCTGTGACGCCCCTTGACTCTGACCATCCACAACCATCATAAATCGACTCTACGACTGACCAAGACCACTTGTGTACCGAATCCAGGTCGTCAGTTTTAAAATCTTTTGCTCACAATTTTTAAATATCAAGGCCTAAAATTTCGCCCATAATAATTTTTTTTTCTTTAATACATACTTCCTCTTAAGAAAACTAAGTGAGAAAGCCATGCCATATACTAACTTTTATATGTCTTAATGAAGTACAACATAATATACAACATATAGTACATATATAAGTATTGTATATTTTGTTTCCAAATTCATTTTCTTCAACTCAAAAGCTCAGCGGAAAACTTATGGCAAGACCAAGTTCACGGTGAGTTCCCTATCCCTTTGACACGCTCGCATCCTGCCGCCATCTAGGAATCTACTGGACAGGTTTCTTACCTGCAACATGAACAAACTGATGAGCTAACAGGCTCAGTAAGTTCAAACATACATAGTAAGAATCATATCGATTCAAAAACACTAAAAACTCAATCTCCTATGAATAGTACTATTCACCATGAATAGTAACATTGACATTTGACCGATCAATAGTAACAGTTACCCTACTGATGCTTATAGGATTTTATATCTAGTGTACATCTAGTACAGAATAGATCAACACTGTATTTTATGTTGCAGACACGAAAATACTTGAACTTACCAGTGTCCACTTTCGAAACTCCTCCGTAGTTCTATATCTATTTTGGGTTCCTATAGACATAATATTGTCTGTTAATACCCTATTTTAATTATCACTTTAAATATACATTTACTTCACTTAATAATTCAATACTTTTAAATTTTGTTTGTGGCACACGGCCTGAAACACGCCCGTGTCCCAGCCCGTGTACTTCTCGGGTTTACTCTACACGACTGTGTTATTTTCTATCTTAACCATGTAACTGTACACGGCTTGATACACGCCCGTGTTCAAGCCCGTGTACCTCTCGGGTTGAAAAATTCTTTACTTACACGACCGTGTATTTTTTCTACTCGCCGTGTTCTTCAAAATTTTTAGATTTTTAACTCTAAAACCTTCATTTTGAGTCTTAGAATTTTATCTAAGTTATTCTAGGTCTTTTAGGATCCCTTCCGAGCCTTTCAGAAATTTTTGGTCGAAATGACCATTTTGCCCTTAACGGGTCTCGGGATCGTAACTATTCCGTTATATCATTTTTTTTCAAATTTTCTAAGTCTAATTATATAAAATAATATTCCCTAGGTTTCTATATCATTTTACAGCTTAAATTGCTGCAAAATCTCAACCTCATTTTTCCCGACCCTCGATTACTATTCGTCCGTCACCTAGGGTCGTTTTTTCATTTTTCAAGCATTTCGGAGCCTCAAATGGCCCTTTCACTACTCATTAAACGTTATTTATCCCGTCCCCGACCCTCGGTCCTCAAGAGACTCAGGTTTCCTATCCTGACTTACATTTTTCCCTCGTTTCCCAAAATACCCCTAACATGAATTTTTTTCCTGTTTTAGGCATTTTAGTCTTTTAGGGTAGGTTTACTATTCCTTTTGGGTTGGTTTTCCATTTCTAATCCTAATTCACCAAGGGGTCTCGGTTTCCTTCCCGAGTCCAATATTTTTACCCCTCGTTTCCTAAAATGCCCTTAAGCCGATTTTAGAAATTTCGGCAGCATTTCCGCTTATATTTTAGGGTTTCCCGGCATTAGGTACGCCTTAGAATCTTTTGTACCTGCCGCATACTATACCAGAGGCCTATTTTATACAAAGTTTCCAAACTTTGTATAAAATTTTTTCACATGATTCAATATTCAGAAACCAACACAAACCACAACATTTTTCTTTCAAACTAGCCTCGGTTTACTAGTTAATCACATCAAAAGAATTTTTCATCGCATCACATCATTCTTAGGTTTTCTAATGTATAAAACAACATCAAAAACTTAACAAAACATGTGTTCTAACCCTAGCATAGCCACGGATTTTTATGCATAAACACGTAGAAAATTTCATTTTCTTTCCCAGGGTTTTCATCAACATTCTTCAACATTAAAAATTTTTCATTTCTTAATGTTCATGCCTATGGTTTTAGCAAGAAAATTACATCAAAATTTTCTTGTTTCCTTATTCCAATTCGTGCTTAATTCAACACATAATTGAATGATCATAAACATTAAATCAAAACATCAAAACTCGTGCATTTTCCACACCATTGAAGCCATGGTTTTTCAAGGGAAACATGCAAAATTTTTGCTTGTTTCTAAACCCTAATTCATGCTTTAAATACTACAACATCAAACCAATCATAGAATCAACCAAACAACAATTTTTTTCATTGTTTTTCAACACTCCAAACCCATGGATTTTCTATGAAAAATCAAGGAAAAATGCTTCAATTTAGGAGCTCACCTTAACTAATTGTTGGCTTGATGTGAAAAATGCAATTCAAGCTTAATTTGATGTGAATTTTGGAACAAATTTTTTTGGTTTAAGGGAGAAAAGCTCACAGTTTTTGGGCAAAAATCAAAATTTTTTCTTCTTCCTTTCCAAGTGGCCGAATGGCCTTTTAAAATTTTTATAAAAATTTTTTCAATGGCTTTATGGCATAATCTTGGCCATTGATCATAAAGTAACCTAATCTAAACCATACACCTTTCAAAATTACTTTCCTAATTAAGGAAAATAATTTTTGTTTATGACATAATCATGGTGATGTCATCCTACTATTCATATTAATTCACTAATTAATTCTGATCAATTTTTGATCGAAATCCGATCCGAACGGAACTTTACCGAAATCACGTAGGCGGGTTCTCAGCGCCTCCGGTGCGATCGGTTTGTCTTATTTTGCTTCCGTTTGATCATAATTCTCTACCGTAAATTTCTATTATTTTAGTACATTTCAATGCAGTTTCCAGGGTTTTCGGCTCTGATTTCAAATCGTCTCACCCAATTATGTCTGGTAAGATTTTCCATCCCCGAACTCATATACTTTAACACTGCCAGAACATTTTTGCACTATTCACAACAGTATTAAAACACAACCTTTTCATATTTTATTCATTAAAATTATTATATACATACAATTTTAACCTACTCCGAGAATCCAAAATTCCTGGTTATCACAGGGCCACCATAGGACCTTTCTAAAATTTTTAGTCAAAATGACTCTTTTGCCCTTGACGGGACTTCAGGCCGTATCAATTTTGTCTTACCATTTTGGCTAAAGTTTCTAAGCCTAAAAATCTTGAATTCATTTTTCTTAGGCCTTAATAAATTTTTATAGCATTAATCACTGTTATTTCGCTATATATTTTTCATCCGACTCTCGAATGGCACTATTCTGACCCCTCAGGTCGTTTCTCATTTTCCTCACATTTTGGGGTCTCAAATGGACGTTTCACTACTCTTGAAAACATCTGTCATCCTTTCCTAG
This sequence comes from Antiaris toxicaria, assembly GCA_035233585.1. NCBI lineage: Eukaryota > Viridiplantae > Streptophyta > Magnoliopsida > Rosales > Moraceae > Antiaris > Antiaris toxicaria. Next base: position 59,500,066 of record CP141154.1, on the reverse strand, counting down.
ACCTTAGTCACCGAAGGGGCTCAGGTTTTCATCCCGATCAAAATTTTACCCTTCGTTTCTGAAAATGTCCCTAAGGTTGTTTTTCTTCCTTTTTTCGTCTTTTAAAAGTTTCGAAGGGACGGTTTGCTAATCCTTAACATGTCCTTCCTTCTTTTGAGCCTAACTCATTGAGAGGTCACAGTTTCCATTTCTAAGTACCTTTTTACCCCTCGTCTCCTGAAATGCCCCTAATGCCGTTCTAAAAATTTCGACAACATTTCGACTTGAATTTTAGGTTTCTGACGTTTAGAAAATACCTCAAAACCATTTATCCTATTCTAATCTGCCACGTACTATACCACAGGCCTAATTTTACGTAAAAATTATAAACTATTTTTTTTTTTACGTAAAATCTTCACATTTCCTTAGGTTTTCTAATGTCATATCAATGTCTTTCTTGTTAAGTCTTACTCTCGGTTCTTTCATACACATTCAAACACAACTTTCTTTCACAAAACTCATTCAATTTCATACACTTAATACACTATTTTTCTCATGAAAAACCTCAACAAACTTTTGTTTCAAAGTTTCCAAATTTACAAACTTGTCTTTTATACAAACTTGATTTATTTTTAATCCAAAACATAACCTTGTTTTTCCCACAAAATTTCATGCCTTTCGCTATGGAAAACCCACAGTTTTCACTCTTGCAACAAGTGCAAAATTTAAGGTTTTCATGCTTCTACTTTTTTCCTTCACTATCTCACATGTCAACTTAACTTTTTAGAGCTCAATCTTAACAAAAATCTTGCTTAAAAATTTTCTACCAAGCCACCATGATAGCCATGGTTTTCTTATCAAAAATACCAAGAAAAAGCTTGAGTTTCAAGACTTACTTCACAACCTAGACCAAGCCTTGCTCGGAAGACCCTTTTGGTGTAAAAACTTGAAGAAAACTAAACTTGGAAGGGGAGGAAGGTCACCGTAGCCATGGGTAGCCTTGGGACCTGATTTTGGCTGGTTTTGCTTCCATTTTTCAGCCTCAAAATGTGCTTAAAACAGTCCACAAGGAAGGGGCTGATTTGCAAGGCTTTGGAGGAAAAACTTTGAAGAAATTGGCTTGTTGGTGGGGGGGACACACGGCTCAAGGGGCCACTTAGAGGACCTGATTTGCTGCAGTTTTTGGAGCTTATTAAACGTGTTTTGAAGTCTAAAAACAGCCCCCCATCCACCAGTTGCTTTAAGCAACAATTCACCCTTTTTTTTTTCTTTTCAAATTTTCACTAAATCCATGCAATTTTGGACCAATCAAATGGCTCCATGGCATGCTTAATTAAGCTCATTTCTACCAACTATCCACCGGATTCCTTTTTGGGAAATTTCCCAATTTTTTCTTAAAATTTTGCTTCAAATTTGGCAAGCTTTTGGCCTTAGGATCAAGACTTCTTTAATTCTCATCCATTGGACCTACCTAACACTTCCACATGTATTTTTTTTCTATCCATGTCCGATTCCAATGGGGAAATAATTCCCAAATTCTCAAATTTTTCAAAAACAAAAATTCTTATCTTTTTGGCAAAATCTTAGCCATAGGATCAAAATCTCTTTAAACCATAACCATTGGATCCAACTACCACATTTACTTAAAAGAAATAATTCAATTATGACATCATCATGCTTACATCATCCATGGCATCATCTAATTAATTCGGTGGTCAAAGTTTGACCAAAAGTCAAACCGAACGGAACTTTCCCAAAATTGCGTAAGAGGGTTTCTGGCACCTGCTGTGCAATTGGTTTGCCTTATTTCACTGCGGTTTGGCTAAAAATCAAAACTGTAATTTTTCATCCTTTAGTGAACTTAGTTTACCTAAGGTAATCTCTTGGGGGTTTTGGCTTCGAAAAGCATCATCATTTTTTCGAAAATGATGAAATTTCTCAAGAAACACATCGGAGGACTTATCTAGCCATCCGTGCAGTCGATTTGATCTAACTCAACCTCGAAACTCTTAAAAATCCTAAAATGCTTTTCTTGCCTTATCTTTGCTTTGACTTGCTATTTCTTATATCTTATCTTTTTCAGATACCGAAACCACTCCATTTTGAGCATTTTGGTCTGAAATCACTTTCTTAGTCATGAATTTTATTCTTCGATTATTTTTGGAATTTTAAATTCTTCAAAACATTTATTTATTACTATTAACATTATCATTTGTCTATTTACAAACATAGTGTTCTCATACATTCTAATTCACGAAAATTCCTATAAAAACCTAGCTTAATCCTAGATAGCACTATTGAGATTTTCTGGTCTATCACAATAATCCCTCCTTAAAAATTTTCGTCCTCGAAAATTAGAACTAATGGGGGTATTTGTCTTTCTTTTCTTCTTCTACTTTCCACGTGGCCTCTTTAACACTAGCGAAAAGCTTTACATGTGATAGAGCATAGCTGTCTGCACTGAGCAATCTTAACGTTCTGATTCCCATTTCCATTAGGCTTTGCTTTCCTTTTGCTTGCATTTAATTGGCCTTAGTTGCTATCCTAACCTAGCTTAGGACCCTGGTTAGGCTTGCTACTCTTTATGCTTGATTGCTCTTCTAATTCTGTTTGGCAAAGTCTCTTTCTCTCTTTCGGTCTTCTCCTGCCTTGATCCATTTTTGCATCGGCCTTGGTTTCTTTATAAGCCTTCTTCAACATGTGTTGTAGAAGTCCATATCAGTTCCTCGTAGCGCACAGTATACGTTAGAACTATGTCATCGGACATCGACTGCAGTCTCTCAGTCTGATGAACAAATTCTCGTATATCTGTAACTCTAGCGAACTTAGGCGGTTTCACTTCCCCGCTTGCCCATGAGGAAGCTGGGGCTGATGCTGGACTCTTCTTGGAGATTTGCTTGATCATGGTATGGCGAAACTTGACCCAGCTAAGAGCTCATCCTGGTCACAAGAATCCCAATACACATGAGAGCATCTTCCTAAGAGATATCAACAACCAATAGGACTCACTTATCCTGATCAATGGCACACGATCAGGGAATCAGTTTGATAGCGTGAAACTAGTCCTGAAATTCTCATGGAGTACAAGAGTACTATTTATCACTTAAAACTTAGTGGACAACTAACCCCGAAGATCGGTACAACTTGGCCAGCAATCCATGTTCCTACTCTGAGCAGTTTTTTTAGCATTGCACTGTCGTGATTTTACATATAGTGATTTCATCATCTCTTCATCTTATCCTCGTTATCATAGATTTCGTCATCTCATTACTATAAAATGTTATCTTTAATAAATAAATATTTACAAACTAAAAATAAAGCTAACTTACTTGGATTATGCAGAAGCAGATACTTGAAATGTTATGGGGGGTCGTTGAAAGAACTCTGCTCTGATACCACCTTGTAGCATGCAGTAGCTACCTTAACTTTAAATTTAAACTTACTTTTAGTCTTGCTCTTCTTAACTTTACTCTTCTTGACTTAGCACACTTACTTTACTTCTTATACTTTTCTTACCTTCTTTAAAATTTTCACTTAACTTCATCCTTTTAAAGTACTTTAAGAAGTACTTTCTTTAACATACTCATTTCTTATACTATTAAACTTCGCCATTGTCATAATCGCAAAATTTTACTGCTTCTAGAAATTTTGCATAACCTGTGTACTCTATGATTTTCATGTGAAAAACTATAAAATATATGTTTTAATATTATTTAGAAGGCGCAGAAATGTTCGGACAGTGCAGACAAGAGAGTGCTCAGAAACGAGAAATTTTACCGAACTGAAATCGGATAAATTATGCCTTTTTGGTTTCAAAAATTTTGATAATATACTATAAACCACTAAAAGATAAAATACTTACGGTATTGATTTTTAGGCAAACTGGAGTGAAATAAGGAAAACCGATCGCGCGAACAGCTTCAGGATCTCGTCTATGCTATTTCGGTGCAAAAATCTTCGGTTTGACTTTTGGTCAAAAGTTTGACTCCAAATATATATAAGAAGTCAAAGATTGAGTGTTTGCCTTTGAATGGATGTAAGGATACATTCCAATCCAAGGGCTAGGGTTTAAAGTCAAGAAAAATCAATGTTAAGATGCAAAGTCAACTAGAAAAAGTCAAAGGAAGCTTAAACAAAATTCTAGAGGATTCTAGGATTGAAAGGTGGCAGATTTTGGGGCCAAAAATAGATAAAAATCTGGCCATTTTTGTTCAATTGTAAAACAGCCCCTAAAGAGTAGAAAAATTGCATAAAAAGTTTGCTAAAATACCCTTAAATTCTTTGCAATTTGGTCCTTCCTTTTTGGCTGTTTATAGACACAGTTTTCAGCCATTAGAAACCAGCAAAATTTCTGGTTTTCAGCCACCATTGAAGCCGTGCATCTCTCTTAGTGAAAACTCAAAAATTTCTTCAAGATTTGGCCAAGAAAGAGTGAAAAATTCATCACAATGTTCAAGTTATCAAGCAAGCAAGGTAATCCTTCATTTTGGCATCATTTCTTCTTGTTTTTCATGAAGAAAAACCGTGTATTATGGGCTGATTTGAAGTGAGAAAAATTAGTTTCTGTTTCATTGATTTATGCTTGAAAGTGTGTAAATGGTGAATGATTAAAACAAGTGTGAAATCATGAGTAAGAAAATCAAGTTATATGTGTGTTTTTCTTTCATCAAAACCGTGGGCTATTAGGGTTTGGAATAATGAAATTTTCATGTTGTTTTATTTGATTTTTGATGTTGAAAATCATGTGGAAATGGAAAGAAAGAAATAGATGAAATGAGATTGAAAAACACTAATTGTTGGTGTTGTTTTTCAATTCAAAACTGTGGGAAAGAAAGGAAGAAAAAAATGAGATTTTGTGTTGATTGTGTATGATAGATGTGATGTTGATTTTGTGTAGAAAACAAGAAAGAAAAAATGGAAACGAAACCAAAATTTTGAGGTTGATTTTCCAAGGAAAATCCGTGGGATAATGTGTAAAGTTTTGAAGAGTTATGTGAGGGTTTTGTGGTGAAAAATGAATGTGTTGATGTGGAAAACAAATAAGGAAAATTTGAGTTATAAAACAAAAATTTTTGTTTAGGGTTTTTGAAGAAAAACCGAATATGAGTTTAGTGGAAAATGAGAAAGTTTTGTTAAGTTATGGTAATGTGTGATTTGAGTATAAAACCGGGCCTAAAAGTGATAAAGAACGGGTTGAAATCCCGTTAAAAATAAGTAAGTTTTGTGATGAAATTTTTCATAAAAAGTTTGTAACTTTTACATAAAATTAGGTTTGTAGTATAGTACTTGGCAGGGTAGAATAGGATAGATAGTTTCAAGGAATTTCCTAAATGCCGGGAACCTAGAATTTCAGCAGAAATATTGCCGAAATTTTCAGAACGCCCAACGGGCAATTTGGTAAACGAGAGGTAAAAAGTAGGGTCAGGAATCGGAAACTTGAGCCCCCTCGAAACCTAAGCTCGAGAAGAGAATAAGGAATGATTGCATAACTTGTAAAATAGTCATTGGAGGTCTTGAAAGGCTAGAAAAGCGAGAAACGACCCCGAGGGTCGAAATAGTACCACCGAGAGTCAGGTAAATAGTAACCCGAGCGTTTTAGCAGAAAATATTGTAAAAGCTTGGGAAAACCTGTGAAATGTTATTTTAGGATTTTTAGGATCAGAAAATCTAGATAAAACGATAAAACAAGAATTTCCCGATTTATAGTCCCATTAGGGGCAAAATGGTCATTTTGACCAAAAAGTTCAAAAAAGTGATATTAAGGCCCAGAATAGTAGTTTATGCAGCAGAATGATTCCAGAATTAAAAACATGAATCTTAAAATGAATAATTAAGAATTTCAATTAGAAATTTTATACTTTCACTATGTTTTAGATATGAATTGAATAGAAAAAATAACCGCAATTTATTTCGGTTATAGGAAAGCAACCAAAAGGTGAATTAAGGAAGCCGGTTGACTCAGGGAAGGAACCGCTAGTAAAATATCGGTAAGTTCAGATATTTATTTGTCTGCAGCATGAATTTACTCAGTATGCTTATGTGATATAGATGATAGAAATTTAGTAGTCAGGTGCGGTAGGCACACTAACATAAGATATAAAATCTGAAGAAAATTACAGAATAAATTACAAAGAGTTCCAGACCCAGGAGACAGCATAATTGCCACCGGTTAGGAACCACCAGAAACTCAGTAATTAAATCAGTATTGGTGTACCGGCCTCTCACACAGGTGGAGGTTTCTCAGATTCCAGTTACAGTTATAATAGGACTCCAAATTGCTGGTGATACATCCCGAGTTTGGATGTCTAATATATTCAGACTGTAGAGGATTGGCTAGTGGGTCGCTCCCACAGTCCCTCTCAGTTACGCAGGCACTACGTTACGACCAATTTAGGGGCCCAACTGTAGAATTCAGTAATAGATAAATACTTAAGAATTCAGAACAGTCATAATTGAGTATAAAACGTACTAACTGTATGTGTAGTAGCTTAAATATCAGTTGACATGAATAGTACCAGTCAAAGTCAAACTTACTATTTATGGTCAAAAGTCAAAGTTACTATTTATGTGAATAGTATTTTTTCATGATTGTGTGATTTATGTTCCTGCATGAATGTTTGAACTTATTGAGCCTGTCACTCACTAGTTTATTCATGTTGCACGTAAGAAACCTGTACACCAGTAGACAGAGGATGGACGAGGGTCGGGGTTGCATCTGCCTCCAAGGCTGGGCGAGGGGAATGGTCCTACTGCTGTTTTCAGCTGAGCAGATTAAAAGTGTTGTTTTGAGAACACATTTTAAGTTGTATTTTGGAAATATGTCATGATGTAAATTATGTACAACCAGTATAACAGTAGTATATCCTATGCTTTATGTTGCTTATATTTTTACAGTTCACAATCACCAACAGTTTAAAAAAAAAAATCCCTTGGTTTTTAGATTAAAAATCATTTTAATTACAAATAGTAATTTAACAAGAACAAGTTACAAGTAAGATGCTGGTGACACATTGAGGTAACGGTCTACCATAGTGGACTTTAGAGTTCCACTATGCTAGTACTGTAGCCTCAATTTAGGGCGGGGCGCCACAGCCATTTTATACTTGGCATTTAAACTTACTTACGAAAGCAGTGTTTAAAAAATTGCTAATAAATTTTTTTTTCTTAAACTTAAATTTGATTTAAACATATGAGTTTTCTAAAAGCATATTGAAATACTTCATAAACTTAACTTGCATTAAAACTTGTCTCTTTTCTTTACATTACATATACATTTTCTTTTTATTGCAGTGGAAAATCATAGTGAAATCATAACCCACTCCATGACACTCCAGAAATTTGTCTGCCAGCCCATCTATTCATTTCCTCATAATGTAGGCAGCTTACTCTTGTTGCCTAAATCACAAACAGACTAGTGAGTCAGAACTCAGTAAGCACAAACATACATTAAATATATCATACGCATAAACTTATATTTCATAACACATCTCATACATAACACTTCATAAACCACATCAACTAACATCAAAGGTTAGTCACTTTATGCTGGCTTATTTTCATTATTTGTTCTCATTGCCCTTTCTTTTCTTTCTTATCCTTCTGTTCTTTCTTTCTTTTCTTTTCTTTTCTTTCTGTTCTTTCTTTTCTTTTCTTTCACTATCTTGTGGGCCCATGATTGGACGTACCACACACTGAACTACCACACACTGGGATGGTGTCTTTAAGCCATTAACTACCGCATCTTGGGGGTAGCACCACATAACTGGGGTGGAAGCCATAAATGTTAAACCTCACTCTGGGAAGGTCGGTACACCAACCTTTAAATTTTCAATCTTATTATCTTACTTATCTTTATCTTTCTTTACTTTTAGCTTCTCAATTTTTTTTGACCTTGTGAACATATTAGATTATCATGTCACAAAGCATAACTTTTATATAAAGCTTAATCAGAAACTTTTTATCACTTATGAACATTTCTTTTAAGAAACATGTTGTAACCTCATTTCCCAACAACATATCACAACACAGTCTTATGGCAAGTCAGTTCGTGAGTAGACAATTAAATGTCTGTACTTATATATACTTTTGCTCATATCTTATTCTTCGTTTTAGGATCCCCAGATGCTCCTTCGTCACCTCTAGGTCGGATTCCTATAACCAAAATAATTATGGTTATTTTAAAATATTTACTTTATACATAAAACTTATTAAAACGTAATTATTCTATGCTTAATTTCTTAATCATGAATTTAGGGATCTAAATCTCATTTCTAGCATTTTCGTCAACTTTAGGCAAAATTACCATTTCGTCCCTAACTTTTGGCAAAATGACAATTCTATCCCTATCGGACTTTTCTTACTTTTCTCCTTCTTAAATCTTGATTTTGGCCTTAAAAATCTTAATTAAACTCATTTGTCACTTTTTCGCTAACTTTTGGAAAAATGACCGTTGTATCCTGAACTTTTGACAAAATTACCATTTTGCCCCTAGCGAGATTTTTCTCACTTAAACTTTACTTTTTGCCTTTAAAATCCTCATTAGAGTCTTTGAATCATGTTTGAAGCTCTAACGGTTCATTTTGACAATTCCCTAAATCTTTGACAAAAATTACTGTTTTGCCCTTAACAGGGTTTTCTTACTTTTTTTCGTTTTAAAACTTGATTATGGCCTTAAGAATTGTGACGTCCCATGCCCTTAGTGGCCCAAACCGTCACTAAAAACTGCTACTTGTACTTTTTTTTTTAGAAGTGATACTTAAACTTTCTTACTTAGATACAATAATTTTAGGGAATTTTTTTTGATTGCGTATGTATATACTATTCATGTACATGTACTTTAGAATATAGACTTTAAGCCATAAGGAGCAATGTAATATATCTATACTTTTAAAATTCTTTAAGTAAATACTATTTAAAATATACTATTCATATATATGCTAATTACTATTCCAAAATATACTTTTACTCAAAACTATGCTGAAGATTAAACTTATGGCGATATCCATAACCTCATCCTCACATCCGCCTCTGCCGCCGTCATCGCCCATTGGTGTTTAAGCCATAAGACACTTACTTATAGTATGAACACACACGATGAGCTTTATGCCCAGTAAGTAATCGTCCGCAAAACATGTTTGAAACATATTACATACTTAAAACCATATAAGCATGTCATATATCAACATATACCATTGAAACATTCACATATCAGAGCATAGCATATCACTGAATGCAAGACATCGCATACTTCATGTATAACAGAATACATTGTGTACTGAATGCATATCTACTGTAACTAGAAGCATGCTAAACTGTAGCTAAGGCATATTGTAATAATGCATGATCTGATTATGCTCATATTATGCTTCATTATTTATTATCTTTTCTTTACTGTGCTGGGGGCCCTTGTGTCAGTACCGTGTGCGTGCAGACCATTGACAACACCCGTGGCCAAAAGCCAAAGAGCCATCAATGAATGCTCAACTTTGCTTGAACTTACTATAACTTGAAAACCTCTTCAACTAAAAAGGTTGGTACGACATGCTTATTAAATTCCGTCTTGTTTATCTGTTCAAGCCATATGCTTCTCCAAGCTGTCCCTAATCCTATGCGGTAGGGATATATGGCATCTAACTTGTTCTTTCATCAATCTAATCAATTGTGAAACTATATACTCTTATGTATGCTGTGCATCATTGTGTGCATGTTAGGCATACTTTACATACTGTAAAATCATCATTTTAAATTCATTTTATTCATGTTGTAGGTGGAGTTATACTTACCTGTCAGTGGATAGTTCATACTTTCACCTTCGTCACAATATAGTACCTCCCTGTAATCATAACGCATTTCGTTAACATTCACTCTCAGGTAACTATGGTCATTAATGACTAATAAAACACTATCGTTAGGTGATACCAATCCTTATTGGTACTAACTGCCCTCTTTTTGAGAGTTTGATTTTCTAATTGTGGTTAATTAATTTATTTGCCCAATAAATTAATTAATGTCGCTCTTAGGTCACTCTATCGTTAGTGACTAATAAATCTATCATTGTGTGGTACCGATGCCTATCGGTACCCAATTGCTCTACTTTGGGAATTTGATATCTAATTTCTAATCGTACTTAATCAATTTGTCTACATGATAAATTAATCACTGTCTCTCACTATCCTGTTCAAACTCAGTCCTTGACTGGTTAACCGACCAGTCAACTGATCGGATACCTCGCATATTGACTGTTTAGCCTATCAGGTTATCTTTACTCATTTAACCATCCCAAATTTTATACTTAGCTCACACCCATCCCTCAGGTGATACTATTCTGACATAGGGGTCATTTTCTTACATTTTGAGATTTCGAATGGGCGGTTTACTAATGCTCAAAATGTCTATCTTTCTTTCCAGACGTAGGTCACTAGGGGGGGGCACGGGTTTCCATCCCGATCATATTTTTACCCTTCGTTTCCTAAAATACCCCTTTGTGCTATTTTAGAAATTTCGATAGCATTTCTACTTAATTTTTGGTTTCCCGGCGTTTAGGAAATACCTCAAAACTATCTAACAAATTCTAACCTACCATATACTAAACCAGAGGCCTAATTTTACGTAAAAACTCAACTTTTTATGTAAAAATATTCACATCGACATTTCACCCCTTTTTCTAACAATTCCTCAAGCCAATAATCTATAATTGACACATAATTATTCCAATAATAAAATGAGGAATAAAGGGATCAAAATTACTACCAAAATGGTTCCCATCAGCGATTAAAAAAGCTGTTCGGTCTCAACCGCTCAATCTTTGAATCATCGTTCTTCACTTTTGAAATTCTAGTTTGCAAATCCGATGCCGCGGATGCATTCGGAATGTCAAAAATAGGCCAGCGGGCCATGTTAGGAAATGCTCTAAGCATTAGAGACACTTTGATGTATTTATTTTGAACTGGATAGTAAAATTATATATAGAGGTTATTCATTATTACTGTTTGTCCTCATTCTATTTACATATTAAAGTAAATGTAAGCAAATATGGCTCACTGGCTCAATGGTAGTGACATATTAGACCGGGACTAAAGCGTGATTGATCTGTGTAGTCCGCTATGAGTGGATCAATCTGCTTTTGATGTTCATTATGCAATAACCTTAATCCTGAGTAAATGAACTACTTCATGTATAGGACTTGTGTGCTTTGATGTTCTAATGGCTAAAGCATCTTAGAGGTAGTAAGCTTATAAACCGATCTGTTGGGTGCATGACTTGTATACAATGAAGGGTTTGTTTACAGATATCGGAATCATAGCTCCGAGGAGTTAAATGTATCCTGTTAAAGGCATTATACTGGATGTGAAAATGAACAAGGCCTTGGGTCGTCTGTTGGGCAGATGACTTGTTATTCACATATGGTGAATAATCATTTTCTTATTCGGTAGTATAATAGAACTTTAAGATAGCTTGATCAGTAGGATTAAATAGACTTTGACCTAAGGCTGATAATGGATATCATATGAGGGTTTTCCATATATGGCAAGGACATTGGATATTAGCTTGTCACAGGCTTTTGTAATATGGTATATAATTAGGAGTTCAATTTCAGGTTTATAGTGGTGTGACTCTGAAATTAGTGATCATATGATTGAGTTGTTCGGTACAGAATGATGATCATATGGATTCACTGTTAGGAAATGCCCTAAGCATTAGAGACATTTTGATGTATTTATTTTGAACTGGATAATAAAATTATATATAGAGGTTATTCATTACATTGTTGTTTGTCCTCATTCTATTTACATGTTAAAGTAAATGTAAGCAAATATGGCTCCTTGACTGCTTATGTTAAAACTGTTAGAACGTTGCATGCAATAGACTTTTTATATGCGAGAAGGCAATGTTCTAAAGTAAGCAGTCTAAACTAAGGTCTGTAGTCTATGAGATTAGACCGAGCATCTAACTCATGTTAAGACTATTATGTTATCTAAAACCATGGTGGGGATGGTTTGTCTTGACTGTTTGGAGCACAGACTCCCAAGTAGAGATATAGATATGTTGTTTGGTGGTGACATATTAGACCGGGACTAAAGCATGATTGATCTACGAAGTCCGCTATGAGTGGATCAATCTGCTTTTGACATTCATTGTGTAGTAACCTTAATCCTGAGTGAATGAACAGCTTTATGTATATGACTTGTGTACTTTAAAGTTCCAATGGCTAAAGCGTCTTAGAGGTAGTAAGCTTATAGACCGATTTATCGGGTGCATGGCTTGTATATGATGAAGGGTTTAATTACAGACATCGGAATCATAGGTCTAATAAGGAGTTAAGGGTATCCTCTTAAAGGCATTATACTGGATGTGAAAATGGACAAGGTCTTGGGTCGTCTACTGGGCGGATGACTTCTTATTCACATATGGTAAATAATCATTTTCTTATTCGGTAGTATAATGGAACTTTAAGATAGCCTGATCAATAGGATTGAATGGACTTTGACCTAAGGCTGATCATGGATATTATATGAGGGTTCTGCATACATGACAAGGTCATTGGACAATAGCTTGTCATAGGCTTACACAATACGGTATATAATTGGGAGTTCAGTTTCAGGTTTATAATGGTGTGACTCTGAAATTAGTGATCATATGATTAAGTTGTTCAGTAAAGAATGATGATCATATGGATTCGTAGGAGCCCGATTGTATATGTCCAATTGATCCCTCTGCTAACTCTTTATAATTCCTCAACGATTGGCAAATTGATTTGAGTATGCTATTGGCTAGTTGATTATGCATGGATGGTGTTGACATAGGATTAGGATGATGGACAAGATTCTCTCCGGTTGAATTCAGATTTTGTTTTAGATAATAGAGTACACAATTATTCAAACTCCAAATAAAGTTGCCATGATTTTATTTGAGATTGAATTGGAGTTGTAGAAAATTAATCATGAGAACAAGAATTTGAAATACAACTGTTTGTGGATTTTGAAATTTGAATTTTGAAATTTGAATTTTGAATTTTGAATTTGAAATTTGAATTTGAAATTCGAATTTGAAATTTGAATTTGAAATTTAAATTTGAAATTTGAAATTTGAAATTTGAATTTTGAAATTCAAATTTTAAATCACAGTCCAAGTGGAATTCGAATTCTTTGTGGATAATTCCACAAGGCTAGAATTCGAATTTGAGTTGGATTATGAAGAGGAAAATCTTGTTTGAATCGTACTTGAATTTTGAATCCTAATTCCATCAAAAGTGGCCAAATTTTTGTTGAGGAAAATCCTTTAGGAGATTTTCGGTTTTTGTGGATAAGGATGCAGGGAAAAATCCAAGTTTCAATCCAGTTGAATTTGGATTCTCTCCTCCCTAAAATGGACAAAATTTGTTGGATAAATCCAAAGGGAATTTTGGATTTTTTAGTGGATAAGGGTGAGATAGAATTCAAGCTAGAACATCCTATTTAGATTTTGATTCTCCTCACTTTTAATGGCCGAATCTAGTCATGATTTTGGCACTAGGAAAATTCGGTTTTATGGATAAATGAAGAGATAAAATCCAAGTTAAGATCTTGTTTAAATTTGGATTGGATAATCTCCAAGATTGGCCGAATTTTTGGTTGGGATTTGCCCCTAGAAAATTTAGATTTTGTGAGTGGATAAGGGAGAAAATCTTCTCCTAATCCAATATGAATTCAGAGGATCACCTCATGCATCACAGAAACATCGTGTACTGAGTGCATCTAGAAGTATGGTGAACTATAACTAATGCATGATTCGGTTATGTTCAATTATGCTTCAAACTTCTCTTTTCTTTTCTTGTCTATTTAGGGCCCATGTGTCAATATCGTGCGTGCACAGACCATCAGTAACGCCCGTGGTAAAATACCGGAGAGCCATCAACGGATGCTCGACTTTCTGTTTTAACTTAAAACCCCTTCATTTGAAAGGGCCGGTACGACATGCTTACTACTTTCCATCTTGTTTGTCTTTTCTAGCCATATGCTTCTCTAAGCTGTCCCAAATCCTACATGGTAAGGATGTATGGCATCTATCTTGCTTTTTCATCAATCTACTTGATTGTGAAACTACATGCTCTTAAACACGAGGCGCAACATCATGTGCATGGCATACATTCTTTAACATACTATAAAATATCATTTAAAAGCATTTTCGTTCATGCCATAGGCGGAGTTGTACTTACCTAATTGCAAGCAACTTGAAATCACGCCTTTATCAATCCACAGGTTACCACCTATCATCAATAACGCTTCTCATCAATACTCTTGTTGAGTCACTATTAACGTTAGTGACTATAACTTGTGCTTCTATGGGGTACAGAGACCCGTCGGTACCCTATTGGCCTATTATGGGGATTTGGTGTCTAACTCGTATTGCGTTCAATCAATCGTCTACTTGACAGATTAATCATCGTTCCTCATTGTGTTGTTCGAAATGCGGCCCCTGACTGGTTTACCGCTCAGTCAACTGACCGGTTAACTTGCATATTGGTAACTAAGTAGTCTATCGAGTTACTATACGTGAACTTAGTGTAGTAACCGACCGGCTTACTTCGCTTGTTGGGGTGTGGTAGCCTACCAGGCTACTAAGGCTTGTTTGGTGTAATGGCCCACCAGGCCACTATGACCTGTTTGGGGTAGTAGCCTACCGGGCTACTAAGGCTTGTTTGGTGTGGTAGCCTACCGGGCTATACACACTATTTTACTTTGAAAAATTGTTTGGGTTGGCTTATAAAAATCTTGGAAAAATTCCTTATTTTGAAACCGTCCCCTTATCATCCCGTTGGAAGGGGGGGGACGTTTTTATGAAAACCTTGTTCATATTTTAAAGTGTTAAAAACACATTTTTATTTTGAAGTGTATAAATTATATTTTTAAAGCTTGCATTTTAAAGTTGGTTTTTGAACTACTTTTGAAAACAATTTTGAAACTTGGTCTAAACGACTTTGTTTGAAATTTTGTCAAACATGGAATTTTCTTCCTCGACAAGATGAACAAATCTCGTGTTCATCTCGGAGCCTAAATCTAACTCTAATAGCTTCTAATTTCATTAAACCCATGGGCTTGGTGCCCAGTTTTTTGTAAAAATCCCAGTTTTACGTCTCTGAAAAAACGGCTCGGTTTGAGGCCCAAAACGGCCAAATTTTTTACTCTCACGAGTTATTTTTAAGGTCTCGACGAGATCTAGAACTTTCGTGTTGAGTCCGAGAACTAGTTCGGAGTCTAAGGGGTCTATTTCTAGCAAAACACGAGACTAAATACTGGGTTTGGATTTTGTTCCCAGTTTTGGACACTGAGTGAAAAACACTCTAAAAACCTATCTTAGGATCGTTTTTGGCCGAGGCCTATTTGATGCAAAATGACCGCATCAAAATTTCCTTAAAATATCGTCTTTTACTAAATCCAAATTCAGAACCTAAGGGGGTTGAAATGGCCAAAATCCATGGCCTTTACCTAAGGATAGATATGTGTCCAACCACCATAATACACATCCATGCATTCACATCCACAAACCATATACAACTTAAAGTAAACACAACCACAACCATAATGACTTTCAAAAATGAAAGCTAAGGGCTCAAATAACTTAATACAACCTTATGCATAAACAAATACATATAAAACCCTTAGATTGAAAACTAAATTTTTCAACCAATCACTATGAGAAGGGTTTCGGTTTTTACCTTTGGTGCTTTGGACTCAAGCACACATTTGGCTAGGCTTGGGGGTTTAAAATGCCTTGGAAACTCAAGGGCTTAAGGTTGGTTTTATGCTAGCCAAGTTACCAAAAAAAATCATTCAAACAACAACTCAAAACCAAGAATCAAAACACAAGGAAAATCGGTTTTGCACTTACCCTTGGTGTACCCGAAAAGCTTGGTTCGGTCTCCCCTTGCTCAAGCTTGGAAGAGGTCAGTTTTTTGTGAGTTTTGGTCAAGGTTTTGGCTCGCAAAATGTTGGCTTTTGGGGCTGAGAAGATTCGGCAGCAAGCAAGGAAAAGAAGAAGAAAAAGACTTGTGGTTTTATGTGTGTGGAAGCAAAAGTTCATGCCTTATGTCAAGGGTGCCTTTTATAGGCAAACCTTAACCAAACTACTTAAGCTTAATCCTACTTAATTGTCTACCAAATTAGCCAAATCTTGGGACAAACATGCTGCCAATTTTTAGATCAAGGGGCCGTGGGCTGCTCATTGGAAGGAGGGAGGAATAAACAATTGTTGTTGACTAACTTTTTAAAACCCTTGAATATTATATTCCATTATGTCATGGCTAGGGAATTATTTTAATGGCCACCTTTTGGGCTATGTGTGCTGCAAATTACAGCTACTTTTGCAACTAAGGGGCATGGAAATTTAAGGCCAATTTTATCTGTGTTGGCTTCTCATCGCAGTCTAATTTTATACTACGGTGTTTAGTCCTTTCTCGGCAGTGTTCCAATTTTCGTCCGAAAATTGGTTTTCTGAATCCGATTTTTGTACTATAAATTCCTGGTTGTTTTCTACTGTCTAAGAGCTCATTATCAATCTAAATTACTGTTTATGTCCTATACAGTGGTTGTGTCTACACTGTGTTGTCCTTTCACACGCAAACCGAGGCGTTTCCAGGTGAAATTTCAGACACTATCTCTCTTGACTAATTTGGACATGTTGATTTCATTTTTATCAGTTTTACGTCCATCGGAGGTCATCTAAACTAGTTTTCGGGATCTGTGTGACCCTACCTCCAAAAACGTGTCATGTGCCCAGTTGACTAATTTGGGCGTTCTGAGCCTAAATATATCAATTTCGGGGTGAGTAAAGGTCATCTTGACCCTCATCCCGATACTGTGTACTTCTAATTATTCATTATCTATCATTTTCTACTTAACTGATTGGTCTGAGTGCTCGCACTCTGATTTTGTCAGTCTCTAGGTGAGAAAAGGTCATCGGGACCATTTTCTCGATGTCGTACCCTTGGTAGGGCTATCTCTTGCTATTGTGCTCAGCTGTTCGGTCCGAGCATTCTGGTGATTTATTTACTAGTCTTGTGTCAAGAAATGGTCGTCCGGACCAGTTTCCCAACACTGCATGTCTCATTCATTTATACACATAATAGGATGGACCGGGTTCCTTGTCGATCACCCCTTTCACTGCATAAACAGTACTTAAACAGTACCATATGTATTTAGTCTATTCAATGGGAAAATATACTCTATTTTCCAACTTAATTACTCATTGCATAGTAATTAGGTTTCATGCAATTTGAGGGTCTATGTAATGGCTTTCTGCTCATTACACTACCTTTAACACGGCCTCTTACATGGGGGTGTATAAGGTAACACGGGCGTATATACTCCGGACACGGGTGTGTACTAGCTGAATTTCTTCAACATGGCCATGTTTCAAAACACGGCCTTTTACAAGTTCATTAAACCGAGGGGTACATGGCCTCTTACACGGCCGTGTTCTTGACCGTGTCTCAGTACACGGCCATATTCAGTTACACGGCTTCTTACATGTTCACAACCTGAGTGCTACACAGCCTCTTACACGGTCGTGTACCTGACCGTGTTCTACTACACGACCATGTACACTTACACGGCTACACACACGTACACAGTCTGAGTGGTACACGGCCACTTACACGGCCGTGTACTTTAAAAATTGCACTAAAATACATCAAATTATTCTTTAATTTCTCATTAAATTGAAAGTTAAAGTACATGATCAGGGCGATCCTGACAATGTACCCCTCTTACAAAAATTTTCGTCCTCGAAAATTAGAATAAATCTAGGAAGTCTCTTTTCATATCCTCTTCCCGTTCCTATGTAGCTTCTTTGAGGTTATGGTTCCGCCATAATACTTTAACAAGCGAAATCACTTTATTCCTAAGAACCTTATTTTCTCTGGCTAAAATCTGCATGGGTCTTTCTTCATAGGTTAGATCTGTATGTACTTCGACTGGCTCTTAGCTTAGTACGTGCCAGGTAGTTCCCACGTACTTCTTCAACATGGAGACATAGAAAACATTGTGTATAGAAGCTAGTTCGGGAGGAAGCGCTAATCGGTAGGCTACATTCCCGACCCTCTTGAGGATCTCGAAAGGTCCTATATATCTAGGAATGAGCTTCCCTTTCTTCCCAAAGCGTATCACCCCTTTCATGGTTGCCACCTTGAGGAAAACTGAGTCTCTTTCTTGAAATTTTAGAGGTCTTCGTCCTCTATCTGCATAACTCTTATGGCGGCTATACACTGTATCCAGTCTCTCTCGTATAAGCTTCACAACTTTTGTTGTATCCTTGACGAAGTCAGTGCTGGTGAGCTGTTTTTCTCCGGTCTCATGCTAGTGAATCAGAGATCGGCATCTTCTTCCATAAAGTACCTCGTACGGAGCCATCCCAATCAAGGAATGATAGCTATTATTGTATGAGAACTCTATCAATGACAGCTTCTGATCCCAATTCCTCTTGAAGTCTAAGACACACACTCTCAACATATCTTCTAATGTCTATATAGTTCTCTCAGACTGATCGTCAGCCTGAGGATGGAAAGCGGTGCTAAACTTCAATTTGGTTCCCATTGCAGCTTAAACGCTCTGCCAAAACCTTGAAGTGAAGTGTCCATCGCGATCTGAGATGATTGATTTGGGTACTCGATGCAGTCTTACTACTTGAGCGACGTACATTTATGCTAACCTCTCTATCGAGTAGCTCAATTTCATGGCTAAGAATCAAGCTGACTTCGTTAGTCAATCCACAATTACCTAGATGGCATCGTTCCCACTTGAGGTCCTAGGCAATCTGACCACGAAATCCATGGCAATTTGCTCTCATTTCCACTCTGGTAGCATGATCTTCTGCAGCTCTCGTCCCGGTCACTGATGTTCTGCAGCTCTCGTCCCGGTCGCTGATGTTTTGCTTTAATTTTCTGGCAGGTAAGGCACCTTGCTACGAACTTGATGATGTCATTCTTCATGTTTGGCCACCAAAAACTTCCCTTCAAGCCCTGGTACATCTTATTTACTCCTGGATGTATTGAGTACTGCCTGTCTTGAGCTTCTGACAAGATCCACTTCTTGAGTTCTTCATCCTTTGGAACATACACTCTATCTCCGAAATAGAGTATGCCATCCTTAGAGATCTGAAATTCTGAATTTTGGTCCTCTATTGCTTCCCTTTTGAGCTTATGCAGGAACAAATCAAGGTCTTGGCCGACCTTGATTTCCTCTATAAGCGTTGACTGGAGGGTCATTTTGGACAACCTTCCTGTTAATATCTCAATCTCCCTGCTCCGTAGCTCTTTTTACAGTGCTTCCGGCATGGCCTGGATGGTCATAAGTGTCGAAGAATGCATTCTGCTCAACGCATCAGCCACCTTATTGGCTTTTCCTGGGTGGTATAGGATTTTACAGTTGTAATTCTTCACCAGTTCCAGCTATGTTAGTTGCCTCATATTAAGCTCCTTTTGCTTGAAAATGTATTTGAGGCTCTGGTGGTCCGTCTAAATCTCGCATTTGATGCCATATAGGTAATGCCTCCATATTTTGAGGGCAAAGGCCACTGCTACAAGCTCCAAGTCATGCGTCGGGTAGTTCCTTTCGTGATTCTTGAGTTGTCGTGAGGCATATGCGACTACCCTACCACCTTGCATTAACATAGCTCCTAGTCCAGTCTTGGACACGTCGCTTTAAATTACAAAATTCTCTTGTTCAGCATTCGGTATGGTCAGGATTGGAGCGCTCGTGAGTTAGCTTTTTAGCTCCTGAAAGCTCCTTTCGCACTTGTCAGACCACTCGTACTTCTTTTCCTTCTTGGTTAGCGTCGTGAGTGGTGCGGCTAGCTTTGAGAATCCTTCCATGCAGCATCGATAGTATCCCGCTAACCTAAGAAGCTACGGATTTTTGTTACGTTCTTCGGAGTCGGCCAATTGCTAACTACTTCTACCTTTACTGGGTCCACGGATATTCCCTCATGGGAGACCACGTGATCGAGAAAATGAACCTTCTCCAACCAAAATTCATACTTAGAGAATTTGGCATACAGTTGAAGCTCCTTAAGCTTGAGTAGGATGACTCTCAAATACTCCGCATGCTCTTCCTTTGTCTTAGAATATACAAGTATGTCCTTGATAAACACAATGAAAAACTTGTCTAGGAATTCCTTGAATACTTGGTTCATCAGATCCATGAAAGCGACAGGTGTGTTTGTCAGCCCGAATGGCATAACGAGGAACTCAAAATGTCTATATCATGTTCGGAATGCCGTCTTTGGTATGTCTGCATCTTGGATCCGCAATTGGTGGTACCCGAAACGTAGGTCGATCTTGGAAAATACGGCAGTGCCTCGTAACTGGCCGAACAAATCGTCGATCCACGACAACGGATACTTGTTCTTGATCGTGATCTTGTTTAGCTCTTAGTAGTCGATGCACATTTACAACGTTCCGTCTTTCTTCTTTACAAATAAGACCGGTGCTCCCCACGGCGAGCAGCTCTATCGAATGAAACCATTGTCCAACAGCTCCTTTAATTGAGTTTGAAGCTCCTTCAATTCTACCAAGGCCATTCTATAGGGGGCCTTAGATATGGGTGCTGATCCTGGTAAAAGATCGATTTCGAACGATATCTCCTACTCTGGCGGAAGTCCTGGAAGATCTTCGAGGAATACTTTTGTGAACTCCTTTACTACTAGTACGTTATTCGGTCTGGTTTCCGCTTCTTGGGTCGTATCCATTATGTGTGCGAGAAAACCAGTGCATCCACTAGATAGTAGCTGGTGAGCCTTCATTATTGATATAATCGTCTTTGGTTGCTTCGACGATAAGCCCTTATCGACAAATTTTTCGTGTCCGCTTGGTGGAAGATCACCTCCCGTCTCTAACAGTTTATGACGGCGTGGTATTTAGGGAGGAAATCCATTCCTATAATCACGTCATAGTCGCACATCTCGATGACGATTAGATCGGCGCTCAGCTCATGGTCGTTGATAACTATTGGTACGTGACGTATCCAATAGCTAGACAACAAAATTTCCCTAGAGGGAAGGATAATTCGAAAAGTCTGGTTCATCTTATCTAAGTTCTTGCCTAACCTCCTAGCAAATTCTGAAGATGCAAAAGAACGCTAACGGCGGAATCAAACAAAACTAGTGCAGTGAAGTTGGCGACAGAAAGGTGACCTTTCACCACGGTTGAGGTTCTGGCCTGTGCATCCTTACGAGTAAAGGCATAAATCCTCCCCTGTGGCTCTGGAGCTTCCAATCTACCTTGGCTAATCGCTAGGCCTTCGATCCTTCCCCGGGCGATGTGCAACTGTCTGCTAGTAGGGTGGGCTTGACCTTGCTGATTTTATGGGTTCGAGCGGCAGTGTTTAGTGAAGTAGCCTTCCTTGCCACATATGTAACAGCCATTGGTGCCTTGGCAGCATTCTCCCGGATGGTTCCTTCCACATTTTGGACAAGGCGGGTGTTGATTTTTGTTTCATCCTCGGTTATTTTTCTTCTGAGGAAAGTTTCTTTGGTGGCCCTGATTGCCTGGATTCCCTTTCCTCTTATTATTATTGTTGGATGGCCGGTTGTGTTGGTTGTTTCCCGTACTCTGCCCTCTGTGACGCCCCGTGCCCTCAGCGGCCTGGACCGTCACTGAAAATTATTACTTGCTTCTTTAACTTTTACTTATACTTCTTCTTTAAAACCGATACTTAAACTTGCTGAATTTAATACCATAAATTTAGAGGGATTTTTTTTTGATTATATACGCGTACGTATACTATTAAAATGCGGAATTTGAAAAACATAAAGATTTCAATTATACATACATACTTATATACTTGTTTATCTGATTACTATTCATCAAATACTATTTAAATATACTATTCATACATATACTGTTTACTATTCCAAAATATCGTTTAACCTTTACTATTCAAAATACTATTTAACTGTCACCGTTCAAAATACTATTTACTCATACTATGCAGAAGAATACTCTGTGACAACCGGGAAATTCAGGCATTCTCAGAAGAAAATGTATAAATGTATGTATATAACAATTTATACTATTTAAAGAGTGAAATAAATGTATTTGTATTGTTTAGAATGCATTAAAATGTTCTAACAATACTGACAAGTAAGAATTCAGTGTTGATAAAATTCGCTGAATTGAAACAGGTGGAACGGTGCCAAAAACGGCATTGAAAACCCTAACCGGTGCATTATGGTGCACTAAAAGATGAAAAACTTCCGGGATTGATTTTGATCAAACGGAAGCAGTATAAATTGATTCGACTGCACAGGAGACCTCAAGAACCTGCTAGGACGGTTTCAGGAAAATTTCGGCTCGAACCGATACCGATCAAAAAGTAGTCGAATTAATGTGAATAGTAAAGTCAAAGTCAACACTTTACTTTGCATTTATGACATCATAAAGCAAATTTATTAAATGTAAAAATTATGGTGGTTGGTGGCATTAATGGCCAAGATTGATTCACTTTTTGATCTAATGGCCAAGATTTGGCCAAAATTCCACCCATTTAATTTTTGAAAAATTTGGAAAGAAATTGGCTTGAAAAGTGTTGCATTCTTATTGGTTGGAAGCCAAATTAATTGGTTTGTTTAGCACTTAAGTCGGCAACATTTGGAACAAAGTGGCCGAAACATTTCAAGCCAAAAACATAAGAGAAAAAAAATTTCTAAGTGTTGTCCATTGTGTACGCATGAGCCACCAAGGAGAACTAAGCAAATATTCCAAGTTTCCTTCATAAAAGTGGTGTCAAACACTTCATTGAAGTCAAAGGAAGCAAGAAAGCAAGGTAACCTTCTTTGGTTTGCATTTTTTCTTGATTTTTCTCCCTAAAATCCGTGGGATGAATAGTGTGAAGATGAGAAAATTTATGGTTTGTTTTGGTTGATTTGGTGCTTGGGTTTTGTTAAGGGTGTGATTAGAAGAAAAACCATGCATTTTGTTTAAAGAAAAACAAAATTTTGGTTAGTTTTCCAAGGGTAAAACTGTGGGTTACCATGCGTAGTTGATGATGAATTGTTGTGGTTTAAGTGTGGAAATGCTTTAAATCATATTTTGGTCAAATGTAATGTTAGGAAATGCCCTAAGTATTAGAGACATTTTGATGTATTCATTTTGAACTGGATAATAAAATTATACATAGAGGTTATTCATTACATTGCTATATGTCCTCGTTTAATTTACATGTTAAAGTAAATGTAAGCAAATATGGCTCACTGACTGCTTGTGTTAAAACTGTTAGAACGTTGCATGCAATGGACTTTTGTATGCGAGAAGACAATGTTCTAAAGTTAGCAGTCTAAACTATGGTCTGTAGTCTATGGGGTTAGACCGAGCATCTAACTCATGTTAAGACTATTATGTTGTCTAAAGCCTTAGAGGGGACGGTTTGTCTTGACTGTCTGGAGCTGGACTCCCAAGTAGAGACATGGATATGTTGCTCGGTGGTGACATATTAGACCGGGACTAAAGCGTGATTGATCTACGTAGTCCGCTATGAGTGGATCAATTTGCTTTTGACGTTCATTGTGCAATAACCTTAATCCTGAGTAAATGAACTACTTCATGTATATGACTTGTGTACTTTGATGTTCCAATGGCTAAAGCGTCTCAGAGGTAGTAAGCTTATAGACCGGTTCGTTGGGTGCATGACTTGTATACGATGAAGGGTTTGTTTGCAGATATCGGAATCATAGCTCTGAGGAGTTAAAGGTATCCTCTTAAAAGCATTATACTGAATGTGAAAATGGACAAGGCCTTGGGTCGTCTACTGGGCGGATGACTTCTTATTCACATATGGTGAATAAACATTTTCTTAATTCGGTAGTATAATGGAACTTTAAGATAGCCTGATCAGTAGGATTAAACGAACTTTGACCTAAGGCCGATCATGGATATCATATGAGGGTTTTGCATATATGACAATGTCATTGGATAGTAGCTCGTCACAGGCTTACGTAATACAGAATATAATTGGGAGTTCAGTTTCAGGTTTATAGTGGTGTGACTCTAAAACTAGTGATCATATGATTGAGTTGTTCGGTAAAGAATGATGATCATATGGAATCACGGGAGCCCGATCATATATGTCCAATCAGTCCCTCTACTAGCTCCACATAATTCCTTAACGTTTGGCAAATTGATTTGTGTATGCTATTGGCTAGTTTATTATGCATGGATGGTGATGACATAGGATTAGGATGGTAGACAAGATTCTCTCCGGTTGGATTCAGATTTTGTTTTGGATAATAGAGTACACAATTATTCGAACTCCAAATAAAGTTTCCATGATTTTATTTGAGATTGGATTGGAGTTGTAGAAAATTTTCCATGAGAACAAGAATATGAAACACAACCGTTTTTGTGGAATTTGAAATTTGAATTTTGAATTTTGAAATTTGAATTTTGAATTTGAAATTTGAATTTGAAATTCGAATTTGAAATTTGAATTTGAAATTTAAATTTGAAATTTGAAATTTGAATTTGAAATTTGAATTTGAAATTTGAAATTCAAATTTTGAATCACAGTCCAAGTAGGATTCGAATTTGTTGTGGAAAATCCACAAGGTTTAAAATTCGAATTTGAGTTGGATTTGGAGAGGATAATCTTGTTAGAATCCTACTTGAATTTTGAATCCAAATCCCAACAAAAGTGGACGAAATTTTTGAGGATAATCCTCAGGGAAATTTCAGATTTTTTGTGGATAAGATTCAAGGGAAAATTCAAATTTCAATCCTAGTTGAATTTGGATTCTCTCCTTCCCTGAAAAGTGGCCGAAATTAATGAGAAAATCTCCTAGGAAATTCGGTTATTTTTGGATAAGGCTGAGATAAGATTCAAGCTTGAAAATCCTAGTGGAATTTTTGATTCTCCCTTATCCATAATGGCCGAAATCTTTAGGAGAGATTCTCCTTGAAATTTTCAGATTTTTTGGGTTGAAAAAGGGAAATAAAATTCTAGTTAAAATCTTGTTTAGATTTGGATTGGATTTATCCTAAGAAAACCGAATTTTATTGTGCAGATTCTCCCTTGGAAAAATTCAGATTTTATAGATATGGATAAGGGAAAATATCTTTTCCTAATCCAATTCAAATACAGAGAATCACCTCATGCAGGTCTATAAATAGAGGTCCTGCCACTCCAGTTCTCTCAGACCACAGACTCTCAGGTGAGCAGGCTTATTGTTGCACAGCTCATCGTGATAATAAAGTTCTTTAGAGATCTGGGTGGTCGGAAGAAGACTAGCAGTGGTAGCATACCGATCGAGATTCAGAGTGCCCACACACTCAGCCATTCAGGAATTGGAGAATAGTAGAGAAGGCTAGTTGGTTGAAGCCTCCGGTCATTCTCCTCCTGCAAGATTGGCATCCTTGAGGTATGAGTTTTAATTGTTGTTGGTTTATTGTATATGGCATCATGAGATATTTAACGATCTAAAAATTTTTATTGTTCCGCTGCGCCACTCTGATACGTTTTTACCGATTTATTTTCCTACAATTGGTATCAGAGCCATCTCATGACTATGCCATGTACATAAATTAGACAATTACTTAGTCTTTTTATTTATGTATGGATTTGATATTTAGAGAGTGGCATTCTAGGGTTCCTTTATGTTGTTATCATGGATTATGTATAAAGTATGTGGTTATTTTAATTTTTTGAATTATTATAAGCATGCTTATTTGTACCGGTTATGGTTCTTTAGAATTTAGAAAAATTGTATCTAGGAATTTTTTATGTAACCATGGGAGCAGTTTATTAACACTGTAATTTTCCCATGGATTTTATTTTTTGTCTCTTAGAATTTTTATGGTTAGAATTTTTTGTACACCGGAAACGGTTTAGGAATTTTTATGTAATTACTCTTGGAGGAGATTGAAGATTGAAGACCGTAATTTATTTTTCCCAAAAGTTAAATTTGATTTAAAGATTGAAATTTTGATTGTGTGGAAAATTTCAATTTAATTGGGATTCAAATTAATTTTTGGAGATCCTAATAGGTAAATTAGAATATGGCACGAAAATCGAGACACGACCCCTCGGGATAGGCGACGGGCCTTGGTGGGGCTGCAGCCCCTGCCCTCGGGCAAGATGGGGCTGTGGCAGCCCCTACGCAGGCCCACACCACCCACGGCCGCAGGCTTGGCCTGCAGCCAGGGGTGGCCGGGGCCTGCCCAAGGCTGGCCGCAGCCTGGGCGTGCAGCCTCTGGCTGCAGGCGCTGCCTGCAGCCTGGCGCTGCAGGCTTGGCCTGCAGCCCAGCAGGGCTGCACATGGGGGCGGTCATGGGCTGCCAGCCCCTCCGGGGCTGGTGGCTGCCCACGGCGGCTGCCGCCTACGGGGGCGGCGGTCCGACGGTCCAAAAATCAGAAAAATTTCGATTTTTAAATTTGAGATTTAATTTTAAATCATGTTTAAAAATATGTAATTAAAAATTTGAAATTTTTGAAATTACATATTATTACACATGATGTTTAAAATTTAAATTTGAAATTTAAATTTGAAATTCGAATTTGGAATTTGAATTTGAAATTTAAATTTTTGGATATTTAAATTTTAAATAATTCTTGGGATGAGAAATAAATGCAGAGGCTACATAAAGATGGATACAAGAAGATGGAACAGAATTCAAGACCCAAAGATTGCTTTGGATGGAATTTTGTAATCTTTATTTTCTTTGTTCTAGGATGGAACCATAGCTTGGTTATCCTGTCAATTATTTTTTCTGTGATATGTCATGGATGTATAAATATGTATTGATGGATGTTTTTTATGCATATTTGATAACATGTCATATAGGATAGGTGAGTGCCGCTCATAATATATTGATCATACATAATTTGTCAAAACTTGCATGTTTTTCAAAATATTGGTGGGAGAGGGTTTCAAACAAAACCCACGGCCTCCATTGTTGATCCATATGTGAAAGCATGGTAACGCCTCGCATCAGTTCTGCCCTGACCACACCCCTCGGTAGGTGTTTACTGCCGCCGGTATACTAGATTGGATCTCCTATGTGGAAAACGTGTTCGGGTACGATCCTATTCATGACCACCCCTCGGTGGCTTGGTAGGACGTGGATCGGGCTACGTAAACAATGGTTATACACTCAAGACTCGTTTAGTTATTAACCTTCCCTAGAAGCTCTGTTAACTAAACTGGTGGCCAAATAAGCGGTTATTAATATATGTCTTAACCTTGGAGGATTTAAGGCAACATATATTAATTGGATGGGGTCCATGTTCCGGCTATTTGTTCTCATGACCACCCCTCGGTGGCTTGGGGCAATAGGTGCTGAGAATTACCGTTGCAATGCTACATGTTTTTCAAGTTTCATGTAGGAACATACTTGTATGTTTTATTTGCTAAATTATCTGTATATTTGCTTGGGCTTTGTAATGATGTCTAGTATAATTTTATTTCAGTTCAAAATGTCACCGACACCCCTCATTTTGATACTTACTGAAAATAAGTTGAATGGCGATAATTATAAAGACTGGAAAAGAAATCTATTAATAGTTCTCAGCTGCGAGAGACACAAGTTCGTACTGGACGAACCATGCCCACCTGGGCCCAAACCTGACACACCACTTGAGGAGGTCCTGGTTGCCTATAATCGTTGGAGAGAATCCAATGAAATAGCTCGATGCTACATCCTTGCTAGCATGACGAGTGCTTTACAAAAGCAGCATGAGACTTATCAAGTTGCTGGGGAGATCATGGAAAATATGGAGGACATGTTCGGAGGCCAAGAAAAATTGGCTCGACAGTCCGCTATCACCAGCATTATGAACTCTAAGCAAAAGGCGGGTACTCCGGTGAAGGACCATATGATTACTCTAATGGGATTCTTCGCTGAGGCTACCGAGAATGGTGCTGAGTTAGACTACAACACCCAGATCGAGATGGTGTTCAAGACTCTGTCTAAAGATTTTGTGGGGTTTAAGGCCGCATACAATCTGGCGACAAAGGAGTTAGGACTAACCGAGCTCATGAAGCAACTACAGGCTTATAAGCGGATGATTAGGGATGAGGATGTGGTCCGACCTAAAGGTGAGGCCAATTTGGCAGAATCTTCCAATCCGTCACAGAAGAAGAAGAGGCCAAATAAGAAGCAAGTGGCTTCTAGTTCTTTTAATCCTCCTGTCTCGGACGGGAAGAAGAAGAACAAGAACAAGAAGCCAAAGGACCCTAAAAAGTCCAAATGCTTCCATTATGGGAAGGTAGGTCACTTCAAGAAGGCTTGCCGGGAATTCCTAGCAGCCAAGGGCAAGGAAGGTAAGGAACATCATTACGTAGAAGCGTGTTTGGTGGAAGAATCGAAAGACACTTGGGTCATTGATTCGGGCGCCACTAATCATGTTTGTGTTTCTATGCAGGGGTTCGTGGAAACGAGAAGTCTACATGATAGGAGCCTCTCGTTGCGGACTGGAGATGGTAGCTTTGTGGTGGCTGAAGTAGTGGGAGATGTTTATCTTTATTTTGATCAATTTAGGTTTATTTTATTGAAAGACTGTTTTTATGTTCCTAATTTTAGGAGGAACCTTATATCGGTAGCTTGTTTAATAAAGGATTCTTATTCAGTTTCTTTTAGTAAAAGAGTTGATGTTCGTAGAAATAAGTCTTTTATCTGTTCTGGATGGATGGATGGAAACCTATATTTGATCAAACCAAAGATGTAGTCACTGCTTGACACTGAATTAATTGATAACTCTAAAAGGTTGAAAGTTTCTCACTCTAACAAGGCGTATCTTTGGCATTTAAGACTTGGTCATATTAATCAGGATAGGATTCAAAGATTGGTGAAAGATGGTCCTCTGGAATCTCTGGAGGAGGTACGACTTCCCCAATGTGAGTCTTGTCTAGAGGGTAAAATGACTAAGAGGTCTTTTGGAGCTAAGGGTACAAGGGCTCAGGAGCTCTTAGAAATTGTGCATACTGACGTATGTGGCCCCATGAACGTCACAGCACGAGGAGGGTTCGAGTATTATGTCTCTTTTATAGATGATTACTCGAGGTATGGATATGTGTATCTGATGCACCGCAAGAGCGAAACCTTTGACAAGTTCAAAGAGTATCGTGCTGAAGTGGAAAAGCAATTGTATAAATCCATAAAGACACTTCGATCTGATCGAGGTGGCGAATACCTCTCTGACGAATTTCTAGGACATCTTGTAGAGAACGGGATATTATCCCAATTGACTGCACCTGGTACTCCATAACAGAATGGTGTGGTCGAAAGGAGAAACAGGACCTTATTGGATATGGTACGGTCCATGATGAGTTATTCAATGCTGCCATTATCATTTTGGGGATATGCTTTACAAACGGCATGCTATATTCTGAACCAAGTTCCGAGCAAATCAATTCCTAGAACTCCATATGAATTGTGGCGTGACAGGAAGCCCTCCCTTGGACATATGAGAATATGGGGCTGCCCGGTACATGTATTGGATGGGGATGCAAAAAAGTTGGAACTAAGATCAGAATTGTGCATGTTTGTAGGGTATCCAAAAGGAACTAAAGGAGGTCTGTTCTATAACCCGAAGGAACAAAGAGTCATTATCTCAACCCATGCGACATTCTTGGAGGAAAGTCACATGAATGACTTTAAGCCTCGAAGCAAAGTGGTGCTAGAGGAGTTATCGGGTGAAAGAACTGCTCCACAGATTTCGGTCTTAGACAAAAGTCCGAGTTCCAGTGAAAGACCTACAGACGATCAACAATTTAGGGTGCCTCGTCGTAGTGGGAGGGTTTTGAAGAAACCTAATTTCTTCATGTATGATGCTGAGGTATACCAGGCTGAGGCTCATGAGCATGAGGAAGATCCGGTCACATATGATGAAGCTATAAAGGATGTTGATTCTAAATCTTGGAAACAGGTTATGAACAATGAGATGGATTCTATGAAATCCAACTCTGTTTGGGAACTTGTAGATTTGCCGGATGGGATAAAACCCATTGGATGCAAATGGGTCTACAAAAGAAAGAAAGATGCAGAAGGGAGAGTGGAAACTTTCAAAGCTAGACTGGTTGCAAAGGGATACACGCAAAAGGCTGGAATCGATTACGAGGAAACCTTTTCGCCTGTTGCTATGCTGAAGTCTATCCGTATTCTTCTGTCCATTGCTGCAGCTCTCGATTACGAGATCTGGCAAATGGATGTCAAGACGGCATTCTTGAATGGCCATCCTGAAGAGTGTATCTATATGATACAGCCCGAAGGGTTCGTAGCGAAAGGCCAAGAAAGGAAAGTCTGCAAGTTGCTTAGATCCATTTATGGATTAAAGCAGGCATCCCGCTCATGGAACCAAATGTTTGATCAAGCGATTAAGACATTTGGTTTTGAGCAGAACGTTGATGAACCTTGTGTTTATAAACGTATTAAGGATGGAAAAGTGGTCTTTCTGATACTCTATCTCGATGATATACTACTCATTGGGAATGATGTAGGGAACTTATCATCGGTCAAGCTTTGGTTACACCAACAGTTTGACATGAAGGACTTGGGAGAAGCTAATTATGTTCTAGGCATTCGTCTCTTCAGAGATCGAAAGAACAAAATGATAGCATTATCCCAAGCTTCATACATAGATAAAATAATTGACAAATATGCAATGCTAGAGGCAAAGAAAGGTTCACAACCTTCTATTGCCGGTCTAACTCTTTCATTGGATGACTGTCCCAAGACATCGGAAGAAAGAGAGCGTATGAGTAAGGTCCCTTATGCATCCGCTGTGGGTAGCCTTATGTACGCTATGCTTTGCACTCGCCCAGACATATGTTTTGCAGTAGGTATGGTGAGTCGATATCAAGCGAATCCTGGAACCAAGCACTAGCAAGCAGTAAAGCATATACTTAAGTATCTTAAGAGAACGAGGGATTATATGCTGGTGTATTCTGGAGGGGACCTAACACCCGTAGGATACACGGACTCAGACTTCCAGACTTGTAAGGATTCGAGGAAATCGACATCTGGATCAGTGTTTTTACTCGGAGGAGGCGCCATTGTGTGGAGGAGCATGAAGCAGGGCTGCACAGCTACTCTACTATGGAGGCTGAGTATGTGGCTGCGGCTGAGGCATCTAAAGACGCGGTTTGCCTCCGCAAGTTCTTTAGAGACCTTGAGGTCATTCCGGGTGTTGACAAACCTATCACACTTTACTGTGATAATACAGGGGCTATTGCCAACACAAGGGAATCTCGGCACCACAAGAGGACCAAGCACATCGATCGGAGATATCATATTATTAGAGGGCATGTGGAGACAGGACAAGTGGATGTATGTAAGATCGCGTCCGAGGACAACATCGCTGATCCCTTTACTAAGACTTTGGTGGCTAGAAGCTTTGAGAGGCATGTAGAGGCGATGGGGATGCGTAACATGGCACATCTGCTGGCTTAGGGCAAGTAAGAGATTGTTAGGAAATGCCCTAAGTATTAGAGACATTTTGATGTATTCATTTTGAACTGGATAATAAAATTATACATAGAGGTTATTCATTACATTGCTATATGTCCTCGTCTAATTTACATGTTAAAGTAAATGTAAGCAAATATGGCTCACTGACTGCTTGTGTTAAAACTGTTAGAACGTTGCATGCAATGGACTTTTGTATGCGAGAAGACAATGTTCTAAAGTTAGCAGTCTAAACTATGGTCTATAGTCTATGGGGTTAGACCGAGCATCTAACTCATGTTAAGACTATTATGTTGTCTAAAGCCTTAGAGGGGACGGTTTGTCTTGACTGTCTGGAGCTGGACTCCCAAGTAGAGACATTGATATGTTGCTCGGTGGTGACATATTAGACCGGGACTAAAGCGTGATTGATCTACGTAGTCCTCTATGAGTGGATCAATTTGCTTTTGACGTTCATTGTGCAATAACCTTAATCCAGAGTAAATGAACTACTTCATGTATATGACTTGTGTACTTTGATGTTCCAATGGCTAAAGCGTCTCAGAGGTAGTAAGCTTATAGACCAGTTCGTTGGGTGCATGACTTGTATACGATGAAGGGTTTGTTTGCAGATATCGGAATCATAACTCTGAGGAGTTAAAGGTATCCTCTTAAAGGCATTATACTGAATGTGAAAATGGACAAGGCCTTGGGTCGTCTGCTGGGCGGATGACTTCTTATTCACATATGGTGAATAATCATTTTCTTAATTCGGTAGTATAATGGAACTTTAAGATAGCCTGATCAATAGGATTAAACGGACTTTGACCTAAGGCTGATCATGGATATCATATGAGGGTTTTGCATGTATGACAAGGTCATTGGATAGTAGCTCGTCACAGGCTTACGTAATACGGTATATAATTGGGAGTTCAGTTTCAGGTTTATAGTGGTGTGACTCTGAAACTAGTGATCATATGATTGAGTTGTTCAGTAAAGAATGATGATCATATGGAATCACGGGAGCCCGATCATATATGTCCAATCAGTCCCTCTACTAGCTCCACATAATTCCTTAACGTTTGGCAAATTGATTTGTGTATGCTATTGGCTAGTTTATTATGCATGGATGGTGATGACATAGGATTAG
Organism: Antiaris toxicaria; assembly: GCA_035233585.1. Classification (NCBI taxonomy): domain Eukaryota; kingdom Viridiplantae; phylum Streptophyta; class Magnoliopsida; order Rosales; family Moraceae; genus Antiaris; species Antiaris toxicaria. Next base: position 59,467,532 of record CP141154.1, on the reverse strand, counting down.
GATGGTAGACAAGATTCTCTCCGGTTGGATTCAGATTTTGTTTTGGATAATAGAGTACACAATTATTCGAACTCCAAATAAAGTTGCCATGATTTTATTTGAGATTGGATTGGAGTTGTAAAAAATTGTCCATGAGAACAAGAATATGAAACACAACCGTTTTTGTGGAATTTGAAATTTGAATTTTGAAATTTGAAATTTGAAATTTGAATTTGAAATTTGAATTTGAAATTTGAATTTGAAATTTGAAATTTGAAATTTGAATTTGAAATTTGAAATTCAAATTTTGAATCACAGTCCAAGTAGGATTCGAATTTGTTGTGGAAAATCCACAAGGTTTGAAATTCGAATTTGAGTTGGATTTGGAGAGGATAATCTTGTTAGAATCCTACTTGAATTTTGAATCCAAATCCCAACAAAAGTGGACGAAATTTTTGAGGCTAATCCTCAAGGAAATTTCAGATTTTTTGTGGATAAGATTCAAGGGAAAATTTAAGTTTCAATCCTAGTTGAATTTGGATTCTCTCCTTCCCTGAAAAGTGGCCGAAATTAGGGAGAAAATCTCCTAGGAAATTCGGTTATTTTTGGATAAGGTTGAGATAAGATTCAAGCTTGAAAATCCTAGTGGAATTTTTGATTCTCCCTTATCCATAATGGTCGAAATCTTTAGGAGAGATTCTCCTTGAAATTTTCAGATTTTTTGGGTTGAAAAAGGGAGATAAAATTCTAGTTAAAATCTTGTTTAGATTTGGATTGGATTTATCCTAAGAAAACCGAATTTTATTGTGGAGATTCTCCCTTGGAAAAATTCAGATTTTATGGATATGGATAAGGGAAAATATCTTTTCCTAATCCAATTCAAATTCAGAGAATCACCTCATGCAGGTCTATAAATAGAGGTCCTGCCACTCCAGTTCTCTCAGACCACAGACTCTCAGGCGAGCAGGCTTATTGTTGCACAGCTCATCGTGACAATAAAGTTCTTTAGAGATCTGGGTGGTCAGAAGAAGACTAGCGGTGGTAGCATACCGATCGAGGTTCAGAGTGCCCACACACTCAGCCATTCAGGAATTGGAGAATAGTAGAGAAGGCTAGTTGGTTGAAGCCTCCGGTCATTCTCCTCCTGCAAGATTAGCGTCCTTGAGGTATGAGTTTTAATTGTTGTTGGTTTATTGTATATGGCATCATGGGATATTTAACGATCTAAAAATTTTTATTGTTTCGCTGCGCCACTCTGATACGTTTTTACCGATTTATTTTCCTACATGTAAAGCAAGATTTGTATGGTTATAAGTTTGAAAAAAATTTGGAATTTAAAAACCCTAAAATGGCCGTGGGTTTTAACTAGGGTGTGGTGAATAATTTTTGCATGATTAACTTGATGTTTGGATAGTTAAATTCATGCATTGAATTATGGAAATGATGGTTATGTGATTGAAAGCATGAAACAAAAATTTGGTGCAAGGTTTTCTTAAATGGCCGTGGGTTATAATGGTGAAAAAAACCCTAGAATTTGTGTTGAAAAATGCATGTAAATTGGCTTGAAAATGTGCTAGGTAATGACATTGGAATAGCCTAAAATTTGGTTGAAAATTTGAGAAGCTTTGGTTAGGTTTTGAGTGTGAAAACCATGGCTAAAACTAAGGGCAAAATTGAAAGAAATTTTATGGAATGTGGTTCAAAATGTGAATTGAAATGTTGTGAGCTTTTATGTAAAAGTTTGGGAAACTTTTACATAAAATAGGCTTGTGGTATAGTATGTGGTAGGTACATATAGTTTGAGGCGCACCTAATGCCGGTAGCCTTAAATTTACGCCGAAATGCTGCCGAAATTTCGAAAATGGCATTTGGGGTAAAAAGGGAATTAAAAATAAAAGTTTAGGGTCGGAACGGGAACCCGAGTCCCTAAAGGGAAATTGAATAAGGAAAACCTAAGGGGTGGTTCATGAATAGTAACCCATCCCCTTAAAAATGTAAAACGTGAGTGAAAACTGAAAAACCAACCCCGAGGGGGGGCGTTTTTGGGAAACGAAATAAAAGTCCGAGTCGGATACGGAAAATCCGAGCCTCGGGGACCTAGATCGGGAACGTTTAGATGAACGTTTTAAATACTAGTAAAACGTCCATTTGAGGCTTCAAAACAATAGAAAATCACTAAACCGACGTAAGGGTCAGAATAGTGCTTCCCGAGGGTCGGGAAAGTGAAAAATGGAAATAAAATAGAAACGAACCCGGTAATGAATAGAAAAGAGTCAGAGAAGTTCCTAAGAGCCAAAAATGCAGTCTAGATCGAGAAAATTCCATCAAGGGCATAATTGTAATTTTGCCAAAATATAGGGGCAAAATTGTAATTTTGTAAAAGTTGAGAAAAATGGGAAAAATGATAAATAAAGCCTAAAAAGTTATAAATAGGTTTTATTTAAGCTTTTTAATGAAAAATAAAAGCTATAAATGGAAATGAAATTAACAGACAAGGTTTTGTCTGTAGGATCCCAAAATTGATTTACAAGGGGAGGGATTAAAGATCCACAAAGGAAAAAGGGGAAGAAACTGATAAGGTAAGTTCAGACATTTACCTGTCTACAACATATAGCATTATTATTGCTAACTTTGATGTACTAACTATAAGTTAGGCACATATGTGCTACGGGCACTATTATAGAGTAGAGAGAGAGACGAAATGTGCTACGGGTACTATTAAGAATAGGACACATAATAAATTGTGCTTCGGGCACTAGAGTGAGGTTAATGAAACTCACTCACCTAAAATTTAAAATGTAAACCATTCCTAACCACGAGGCAATATGAAGTCACCGGGTTAGAACTTTAAAAAGTCGGTAATGAAACCATTTTTGGCGTACCAGCCTTCCGTAAGGGAGGTAAATTTTGCCTTCGGGGCTATGAGATTAAGGTTGTGGAGATCAGCACTAATGTACCGCTCCCAGTCATGTACAATTTTGCTTTTGAGACTATAAGATTAAGGCTGTGAAGGTCAGCACTAATGTACTGCTCCCAGTCATGCGCACTTAAATGGTACTGCCAACCTGAGCTCAAAACCAGAACATAATCAAAGATAATTACCTAAAACTGAAACTATGCCATAATTGAGCATAAGACAGTATCGTGGGAGTACTAACATCTCGATAGATGTACTGTTGACATACTATGTTGTGGTCAAACTTACTATTCATAATGAATAGTAGTCAAAGTTACTATTTATGAGGAATAGTGGTCAATGTTACTATTTATGATGAACAGTACTATTCATAGAAATTTTATTTCTTGCATGTTTGAACTTACTGAGCCTGTAACTCACCATTTGTTCTTATGTTGCAGGTAAGCGACCAGCGCAGTAGCTTTGTATGACTGGATGGCGGACGGGATAGCGTGTGTCAAATGGGATAGGAGGCGAAGGATATGGTTCTGCCAGAGTCTTTCCGCTGAGCGATAACAGAGAAAGGAAAAAAAAAACAGTTCTTTTGTAAATATATATATTTTGCGAAAGTACTGTATTATGTAAATTACTTTGTACTTGTAAACAAAGTGATTAGTGGATAATGTTTTACATGATGTTTTAAAAAAAAAAATTCCCCAAAAACGTCATGTTTTACAAGAGAGATAGATTAGCCGGCGAACCATGAGAGTACAATCTATCGCAGTTAGCGATAAAGCTTGACTGTAATAGTATTGTATGATCTCTACGAAGGGCGGGCCACCACATACTCGTGGTGTATCCATAACCACATCCTCACATCCACCTCCGCCGCCATCATCGCCCCTTGGTGTTTACGCTATAGGAAGCTTACCTATAGCATGAACACACTCCGTGAGCTTTACGCCCAGTAAGTGCAACATGTTAACCGCAAAACATGTTTAAAACATAGCACATACTTAAAATCATAAGCATGACATATATCACTTAATAAATCACATACCATATAAGCATATCACATATTAGCTCACCTATCATGTCATAACACTGAATATAAAACTTCACATACTTTATGCATGACAGAAGCATCGTGTACTGTATGCACTCTACTGAAAAAGAAAGCATAACGAACTGTAATTAATGCATGGTCCGGTTATGTTCATTTATGCTTCAAACTTCTCTTTTCTTTTCTTGTCTATTTAGGGCTCATGTGTCAGTACTGTGTGTGCACAGACCATCGGTAACGCCCATGGTAAATAGCCGGAGAGTCATCAACGGATGCTCAACTTTCTGCTTTAACTTAGAACCTCTTCATTTGAAAAGGCCGATACGACACGCTTACTAATTTCCATCTTGTTTATCTTTTCTAGCCATATACTTCTCTAAGCTGTCCCAAAATCCTCCACGGTAGGGACGTATGGCTTCTATCTTGTTCTTTCATCAATCTACTCGATTGTGAAACTATATGCTCTTATGTATGCTGTGCAGCATCGTGTGCAAGATACATACTTAAAATACTAGAAAACATCATTTTAAATCATTTTATCCATGCTGCAGGCGAAGTTGTACTTACCTGTCAGCAGATAGTTTATACTCTCGCCTTCATCACAATACAGGTACCTCCCTGTAATCATAATGCATTACATTAACATTCACTCTTAGGTCACTGTGGTCATTAGTGACTAATAAAAACTCTATCGTTAGTGATACCGATCCTTATCGGTACTAATTGCCCTCTTCTTAAGAATTTGATTTTCTAATTTCTAATCATGGTTAATAATTTATTTACCCAATAAATTAATTAACATCGCTCTTAGGTCACTCTATCATTGGTGACTAATATACCTATCGTTGTTGACTAATATACCTATCGTTCTGTGGTACCGATGCCTATCGGTACCCAACTGCTCTGCTTTTGGAATTTTGATATCTAATTTCTAATCGGGCTTGATTAATTTGTCAACTTGACAAATTAATCACTGTCTCACACTGTCCCATTTAGGCTCATTCCTTAACTGGTTAACCAACCAGTCAACTGACCGGATACCTCGCGTGTTGACTATTTAGCCTATGGGGTTACCTTTACCGATTAAACCACTCCAAATTTTATACTTAGCTTACACCCGTCCCTCGGCTGGTACTATTCTGACCTAGGGGTCATTTTCTTACATTACGAGATTTCTAATTGGGCGGTTTACTAATCTTCAAAACGTCCGTCCTTCTTTCCCGGACCTAAGTCATTGAGGGAGCTCAGGTTTCCATCCCGATCACATTTTCACCCCTCGTTTCCTAAAATACCCCTTTGTGCCGTTTTTGAAATTTCGACAGTATTTCTGCTTAATTTTTGGGTTCCTGGCGTTTAGGAAACGCCTCAAAACCATCTAACCTATTCTAACCTGCCACGTATTAAACCAGAGGCCTAATTTTTACGTAAAAGCTCAGCTTTTTACGTAAAAATATTCACATTTCCTCGCATTCTCTTTTTCAACATTTCATCCCTTTTTCTTCCAATTCCTCAAGTCAGTAAACCATAATTAATACATAATTATTTTCAATAATAAATTGAGGAATCAAGGGATAGAAACTACTACCAAAATCATTCCCGTCGGCGGTCGAACGAACCGTTCGGTTTCGACCCCACAATCTTTGATTTGGCGTTCTTCACTTTTGAAACTTCGATTTACAAATCCAATGCCGCGAATGTGTCCAGAAGGCCAATGGGCCATTCTTCAATTTTCAGTCTCCGAGTCACCGTTGACCAGCGTTGACCGGTATTGACCGATCGTTGACCGGTGTTGACCATGACGGCGATGGGAGTGGCAACCACCATCTTGAAGAGCTCGACGAGAGGAACCTATTGGTGGTGTCAATTTCACCAATCGAGGCTCCTATCGCCGGAAATCGACCCTCGAAAAGTCGGCGACGGCGGCTGTGTTGGATCTTCATTTTCCGGTGTTGTTGCCCAAAATTGATTTTGGGCTTTTGATCTACGTGTTGTTCTGAGCATTTTGATACTGACCTTGCAACTCAACTCCGTCGGAATTGGTGGATTCCACGACGGCGTCATGGCGGCGACGATGCGAGTTTGGGCAGTGTGATACGGTGGCTGTTGACATGAAACGAAGTCTGGTTTTTGTTCTACTCTTCACCACGAATCCATTGGGACTAGAATCGTGGCATTTGGATGTCGGACGGCGGAGATACGGAGGTTTGAAAAATTCGACCACCAGTGGCTTTGGGCGGCACGTGCGGCGTGCTCCGACGTCGATTCGGTCGACTCGACCCACCGTTGGAATCAGCTCGTCGAGAGCTTTCCAATGGTGCCGGCGGTGTCGAAAATGGAGGTTGGATTCGATCGGGGCTTACTTTTCATCTTCGTGTGGTATTGGGTTGGGGGGGGGGGAGAAAATGAGATTTGGAAAAATTATGGGGGCTATTGTAGAAGGATCCCAAAAATTTCGTCCTTTTATACTAATTTTTTGAAAAATTTTAAGATAGGCTACACTGACTAATTTGGGCGTGCTGAACCCAAATATATCAGTTTTATCTTCATTCGAGGTCATCTCGACCACTTTTCCGATACTGCATGGTTCTCGATCAAAAATTTCTTTTTGTGCTCAAATGATTAATTTAAGCATTCTGAATCCAAATATATCAGTTTTATATCACGAAAAGGTCATCTTGATCAATTTCTTAATACTGTGGTTAAGCCTACATTATGTTGACACTGCGCATGCATAACGAGGTGTTTTCGCGTGAAATTTCAAACACAGTCTCCCTTGACTAATTTGGATGTGCTGATTTCAAATTTATCAGTTTTACGTCCAACTGAGGTCTTCTAGACCAGTTTTCTGGATCTGTATGACCCCATCTCGAAAAATGTGTCGGGTGCCTGATTGTCTAATTTGGGCGTCCTGAGTCTAAATTTATCAGTTTTGGGGCGAGAAAAGGTCATCTTGACCCTCATCCCGATACTGCGTATCTCTTAAATAAAATCTACATTTTATGATCAATTGACCAAATTAAGCCTGCTGACTATTAATATGTCAGTTTTATGCAAGATTAAGGCCGTCTTGGCCACTAACCTGAAACTGCATTTCTCACTATTCGTTAATCACTATTTATTATTCACTATCTGACTGGTTAATCTGAGCGTTTTGACTTTGATTTTGTCAGTCTATGGGCGAGAATAGGTCATCTAGACCACTTTCCTCGATACTGTACATCTATTAGGGCAATTATCGCTGCTGCGCTCAAGTGACCAGTCTAAGCGTACTGATGACTAGCTCATCAGTTCTGTATCATGAAATCGTCATCTTGACCAGTTTCTTGATATTGCGTGTCTCAATGCATGCTCACATAACAGGGTGGACCGATTTCACTTTCGGTTGCCCCTTTCACTACATGAATAGTAATTAAACGTTACTATTCCCATTTAATTCATTCAACTAAAAAGTAAACTGTGTTTATTAACTTAATTACATCATTACATAGTAATTAAGTTTCATAATTCATGAGAGTCATTACAGTGACTCTCGGCTCATTACACAGCCTTCTACACGTACTCTTACACGTGCGTGTGCAATGCAACACGGGCGTGTACTAGTTGAGACTACTTAACACAGCCATGTCTTTGAAATACATTCATCTATCTGAGCGGTACACGGCCTCTTACACGGCTGTGTACTTGACCGTGTTACACTACACGGCCATGTACACTCACACGGCTACTAATAGATACACAGTCTGAATGGCACACGGTCACTCACACAGCCGTGTACCTGACCGTGTTACTTAAATTTGCACTAAAAGACATTAAATTATGTCCATTTTATTCCTTAATGACTTATTACATGGTAAGTAGATGCCATGAAAATGGCGATCATTACAACCTAACCCCTTACAAAATTTTCGTCCTCGAAAATTAGAATAATTCCGGGACGTCTCTTCTCATGTTTTCTTCCCATTCTCATGTGGCTACCTCAACACGATGATTCTGCCACAACACTTTTACTAGCGGTATACTTTATTCCGAAGTACCTTCTCCTCTCTGACTAGGATCCGCACGGGTCTCTCCTCGTACGTCAGATCAGCGTATACTATAACGGATTCTTGGCTAAGAACATGGGAGCTGTCTAGCACGTACTTCTTTAGCATCAAGACGTGAAAGACGTTGTGCACTGTAACTAATTCTAGAGGAAGTGCTAGTCTATAAGCCACCTTCCTGGCTTTCTCTGTTATCTCGAGGGTCTGATGTACCTAGGACTGAGCTTTTTTTTTTCTTTTCAAAGTGCACCACCCCTTTCATGGGTGCCGCCTTGATAAAGACCAAGTCTCTTACTTGAAACTTAAAGGGTCTATAGTGCTTATCGTCAAAATTCTTCTATCGACTGTGCGCTGTATCTAACATTTCTCATATCAACTTTACGTCTGCCATGGTATTCTGGATGATGTCTGAGCTAATTAGTCGTTTCTCTCCGGTCTCATACTAATGAGCCAGAGATCTGCATTTCCTTCCATAAACTGTTGTACGGTGCCATTCCTATCGAGGAGTGGTAGTTGCTATTGTACGAGAACTCGCTCAATGGTAGCTTCTGATCCCAATTTCATTTGAAGTTTAGGACGTAGGTCTCAACATGTCCTCTAACATCTGTATGGTCCTCTCAGACTAACTGTCGGTCTGAGGATGAAATGCTGTGCTGAACTCTCACTTGGACCGTAATACAGCTTGAACACTTCGCCAAAATCTGGAGGTAAAGCGTCCACTACGATCTGAGACGATCGACTCTGGTACTCCGTGCCGTTTCACGAACTGTGTCGCATAGATTTCTACTAGTCGTTCCACCGAGTAACTAACTTTCATTGCTAAAAATCTAGCTGATTTTGTCAGTCTATCTACAATCACCCAGATTGCGTCATTATCGTTTGACGTCTTCTGCAATCTGACTACGAAATTCATCGTAATCTAGTCCCATTTCTAATTGGGTAGCTTAATTTTCTACGATTATCCTGCTGGGTGCTGGTGTTCTGCCTTAACCTTCTGGCATGTAAGGTATCTGGCAATGAACTTGACAATGTCATTCTTCATTCGAAGCCACCAAAATCTTTCCTTCAGGTACTTGTACATCTTATTCGCCACCGGATGTATGGAATATGATGTCTTGTAAGGTTCCAAAAGGATTCACTTCGTGAGTTCTTCATCTTTCATAACACACACTCTATCTCTGTAGTAGAGTATGTCGTCCTTAGGGATATTAAACTCTGAACTTTGATCCTCTGTAGCCTCCTTTTTGAGCTTGTTTAGGGACAATTCGAAGCCTTGACTGATCTTGATCTCTTCTTAGAGCGTCGATTAGAAGGGTCATGTTAGACAACCTCCCTGTCAAAATCTTGATCTTGCTGCTACATAGCTCCCTTGTAGCACTCCTGACAAGGCACTGATAGCCATAAGCGTAGTAAAATACTTTTGACTCTGTGCATCGGCCACCATATTGGCTTTCCCCGAATGGTATAGGATCTCATAGTCATAATCCTTACCAACTCTAGCCATCTACGCTGCCTCATGTTGAGCTCTTTCTGTGTGAAGATGCATTTGAGGCTCTGGTGGTCAGTGTAAATCTCACACTTGACTCTGTACTGGTAGTGCCTCCATGCTTATATCGTAAAAACTATCGCTGCTAGCTCCAGATTACGCGTTGGGTAGCTCTTCTCAGGGTCTTTAAGTTGTTGTGAAGCATACGCGACTACTCTACCACTCTGCATCAACACGGTTTCCAACTTGGTTTTAATGCGTCGCTTTACATCACAAAGCTTCCCTGACCAGCATCTAGAATGGTCAGTATGGGAGAGCTTGTGAGCCTTCATTTCCATTCTTGAAACCTTTCCTCACACTTATCGATTCACTTATACCTCTTTCCCTTTTTAGTGAGCACTGTGAGTAGTGCAGCTAACTTTGAGTAGCCTTCGACTAAGTGTAGGTAACATCCTGTTAGTTTGAAGAAACTGCGAATTCCCATTACGTTCCTCTGAGCTGGCCACGCACTAACTGCATCAATTTTAGTCGGGTCCACAGATACTCCTTCCTTGGGGTCTACTTGACCTAGGAAATGGACCTTCTCCAGTCAAAACTCGTACTTGGAGAACTTGGCGTATAGCTGATGGTCCTGTTACATGCGTAAAATGATCCTTAAGTGCTCTTCCTTCATCTTAGAATGTTTAAGTATGTCATCAATAAACATAATGACAAACTTATCCAAATAGCCTTTGAATATGCGGTTCATTAAGTTCATGAAAGCTGCTGGCACGTTTGTCAATCCGAATGACATGAACAGAAACTCATAATGTCCGTATCGCGTTTGAAAGGCTATTTTGGGTACATCTTTATTCTTGATTCGTAGTTGATGGTACCCTGAATGTAGATCGATCTTCGAGAACACTGCAGCGTCTTGGAGCTGATCAAATAGATCGTCAACCCACGGCAATGGATGCTTGTTCTTAACCGCAATCCTATTCAACTCTGTGTAGTCGATGCACATTCTCAGTGGTTCATCTTTCTTCTTCATGAATGGTATGGGTGCTCCACAGGGTGAACAGTTATGTCGAGTGAATTCCTTGCCTATTTAGTCCTTCAACTAGACTTAGAGCTCCTTTAGCTCTGTAGGGCCCATTCTATATGGGGCCTCAAAGATGGGGGCTGATTCTTGTAGACGTTCAGTCTCGAATGAGATCTCGCGCTCTGGTGAGAATCCTGTAAGATCTTCTGGAAATATTTCCATGAATTCCCTGACTATCAGCACATTCTCGGGTCCTATCTCCATTCCTCGTGTCTTATCTACTGCATATGCTAGGAAGTCTATGCATCCACTGGATAGCATCTTGCGAGCCTTCACTGTTGATATCATCGTCTTTGGTTGTTCTGGCGACAAACCTTTATAGATGAGCTTTTCACATCTGATTAGTTCGAAAATGATTTTCCACCTTCGACAGCCTATGACGACATTATGTTTTGTGAAGAAGTCCACCCTCACAATTACATCATAGCCGTACATGTCGTCAGTTAACGCTCAATTCTCTCCCGTAGATAATTACTGGTACCTGACGTATCCAGTAATTATACAAATAAACTTCCCCTAGAGGAAGTGACATTTTAAAGGTTTATTTCACCCTATCTAATCTCCCACCTATCTTTCTAGCGGAATCTGATGATGCAACGAATGGGTGGCTCCAGAATCAAGTGGAACCAACGCATCAAAGTTGGTGATAGAAAGCTGGTCTGTCACCATTGCAGAAGTTACAGCTTCAACGTCACTCCCCATGTAAGCATAGATTCTCCCTTAGCTGTCTGAAGCTTTCAGTATGCCTTGTGTGATTAAAGGGTCTTCGATCCTGGTCTGGGTGGTGTGAAGTTGATTATTCCCAGTGTGGGGTTGATTCTGTCGATTCTGTGGGTTGGAGTGGCAATTTTTTGGGATAATGGCCTTCCTTGCCACAGATGAAACAACCATTTGCTCTCTGCTTGCATTCTCCTGGGTGCCTCTTTCCGCATTTCGTGCTCGTCGGGTATTGGCTGTCATTTCCTTCTTGGTTATTTCTGTTCTGGGGAAATTCTTCTATGAATCTTGATTGCCCTGATTCCTCTTTTTTCTTTTTGTTGTTGTGGAAATGCCTGCTATTCTGGCCGGTTCCCACATTCTATCCTCCGTGTTATAACTCGAGGTTCTGCTTCCCCTGAGCCTGCTCAGCTTGCATTTTCTCCTCCTTTCGTGTCTTAAAATTCTACACCTTTCGCTCCTTATCCTGAGCCGACCAGTACTCAGCTCAGATAGCCTTGCTGACACATTTTGCTAGTGTCGCTGGTCCGTGGCTTCCGCTAACCTAAACTGTGATTTCTGTTCTGAACATCTTCAGCATTCGTCTTTCTTTCTCCTTTTAGTCGATACCAAATCTGGACAAAGTTGAGCCAACTGCTCAAACTTCTTGACTGCCTTCATAACAGTCATACTACCTTGGTGTAGGTTGTCGAACTCGTCTTACTATGCTACTAGTGCTTCCTTGTTGAAGTACATCTCCTTGAATTCCTTAATAAAATCGCTCCAACTCATCTCTCTAATATTCCTCCTAATGGTTAACATCTTCCACCTCATTGCTCAAGGTGAAGGATGCCACATCACTTTCTCTCTCTATCTGTTAACCTTATAAAATCCAAGATTACTTGGATATCCGTTAGCCTATCATCAGCCTCTATAGGGTTAGTGATTCATAAGAATTCTAATGCTTTCATGCATCGGAATCTCTCATACAAGTCGCCTTCCCTAGGGATTGGCCAAAAAAAAACAATTGCTGCTACGAGAGTAGCCATTACTATGGGTGCTAGTGCCTCCTGGGCTGGAGGAGCTGCTTGCTCCTTCGGAGTTTCTGGGGCTGCTGGAGCCTCCTGTGTTGGCATCTCTACTGACTGTGGTGCCTGGGGTTGCTGGCCCAACTGTTCCCTAAGCTGGTTTGGCTCTGGTTGCTGGTTCTCCATCATCTCTCGCATGGCTGCAATTTGTGCTATCAACTTATCCTCTCGGGATGATGGGTTTAACTAAGCTCTCGTTCTTGCCATGTTTTCCTATGTAACCCTATCGTACAGCAGGAAAGGAAAATATAAGTCTCTTAAATTCTGTACTTGGGACTCATATCACATATCATTTTCTTTCTTACTTAACAATCTTACTTAAACATTATGGATATAAATATACACACTATATCCATCTTTCTTTCTCTCATACTATGATGTTCAATACAATTACCGCATTGTATTGGGACATCGTTTGAGTGTCAGGATTCATCCTGCACTTTCTGTCATATCATACTCACACTGTGGAAAAAAATTATATCTGCTCCCTAGGGCAAAGCTTTACTGCTTATCTCATAATATATTTCACATAATATATATACATATATTCAAGATTCTAGTTTAGCGGGAGTGACACATACTTCCCCTATACGATCCCAACAAGTACATTATGCTACAACTGACGGGGGAGAGCTACTGCTTCCCTCTATATATTTTCATAACTAACATTCCCGTAGAAGGGTTACTACGACTGGAAGGACAATCCTGAATCAGTATCAAGCATCTCCTCATCGTCACTATCGCTGAGTGAGAACTCCTCTGGGTTTTCTTCTTCTCCTCAGTCGAAACTGACCTCGTCATCGCTGGCTATGATGACTTGGGGTTCGTACATCCCCATCTATTCGTCATTACTAAACCGGTCGGGGATCTCCTCTCCCTCATCGTCGGGATGGGCGTCGGAAAGAGTCTCATCATCTTCCTCTTTCATGGGGTGTTCGGGAGGCATACGGGCTGGTTCGGGGTTCTCTATCAGCTCCCTATTGCCCTCGTGTACTTCTGGCTAGTGCTCGGCCATGAACTCTTCATCAGCCAGTTGGGGTGCTGGTTCTACTGGGTCACCCTCCATAATGGCGACTGCTATAATGCCTTGGGCTTGTGCAGGGTTCCCGAGGTTGAGCACTTTTCTCTCGGCGTTCACTATCTCCTTGATAAGGCTTGCTAGTCCTGCTTGATCGCTCTTCTAATTCTATTTGGTAAGGTCTCTTTCTCTCTTTAGGTCTTCTCCTGTCTTGATCCACTTTTGTCTCGGCATGTATTATACAAGTCCATATTGGTTCCTTGTAGCGAATATCATACGTTAGAACTGTATCACCGAACATCAGCTGCAGTCTTTCAGTCCGATGAACAAATTCTCGTATATCCATAACTCTAGAGAACTTAGGCGGTTTCACTCCCCGCTTACCCATAGTAAAAAACTGGGGCTGATGCTGGACTGCTCTCAGAGATTGGCTCGATCGTGGTATGGCGAAACTCGACATAGTTAAAAACTCATCCTGGTCATAAGGATCCCGATACACACGAGAGTATCTTCCTGAGAGATATCAACAGCCAATAGGACTCAGTTATCCTGATCAATGGCGTACAATCGGGGAATCACTTTGATAACGTGAAACCAGTCTTGACATTCTCATGGAGTGCAGGAGTACTGTTTGCCACTCGAAACTTAGTGGACAACTAGCCCTGAAGATCGGTACAACTCGGGCAGTAATCCATGTTCCTTCTCTAAGCAGCTCTCTAGCACTGCACGGTCGTGATTTTTCGTATAATGATCTTAGCATCTTTTCATCTTATCCTCGCCATCATAGATTTCATCGTTTCATTACTATAAAATGTTATCTTCAATAGATAAACATTTACCGACTAAAAATAAAACTAACTTACTTGGACAGATGAGGCAGGCATGTGACGATGTGAGGTAGGATGGCAGGAAACCGCTCTGATACCAACTGTGACGCCCCGTGCCCTCAGCGGCCCGAACTGTCACTGAAAACTATTACTTGCTTCTTTAACTTTTACTTGTACTTCTTCTTTAAAACCGATACTTAAACTTGCTGAATTTAATACCATAAATTTAGAGGGATTTTTTTTATTATATACTCGTACGTATTTACTATTCATGTACGTATACTATTAAAATGCAGAATTTGAAAAACATAAAGATTTCAATTATACATACACACTTATATACTTGTTTATCTGATTAGTATTCATCAAATACTATTTAAATATACTATTCATACATATACTGTTTACTGTTCCAAAATATCGTTTAACCTTTACTATTCAAAATACAATTTAACTGTCACCGTTTAAAATACTATTTACTTATACTATGTGAAAGAATACTCACATGTATCCATAACCTCACCCTCACATCCACCTCCGCCGCCATCATCGCCCTTTGGTGTTTACACTATAAGAAGCTTACCTACAGCATGAACACACTCCGTGAGCTTTACGCCCAATAAGTACAACAAGTTAACCACAAAACATGTTTAAAACATAGCACATACTTAAAATCATAAGCATGACATATATCACTTAATAAATCACATACCATATAAGCATATCACATATCAGCTCACATATCATGTCATAACACTGAATATAAAACTTCACATACTTTATGCATGACAGAAGCATCGTGTACTGTATGCACTCTACTAAAAAAGAAAGCATAACGAACTATAACTAATGCATGGTCTGGTTATGTTCATTTATGCTTCAAACTTCTCTTTTCTCTTCTTGTCTATTTAGGGCCCATGTGTCAGTACCGTGCGTGCACAGTCCATTAGTAACGCCCGTGGTAAATAGCCGGAGAGCCATCAACGAATGCTCAACTTTCTACTTTAACTTAGAACCTCTTTATTTGAAAAGGCCGGTACAACATGCTTACTAATTTCCGTCTTGTTCATCTTTTCCAGCCATATGCTTCTCTAAGCTGTCCCAAAATCCTACACGGTAGGGACGTATGGCTTCTATCTTATTCTTTCGTCAATCTACTCGATTGTGAAACTATATGCTCTTATATATGTTGTGCAACATCGTGTGCAAGATACTGTGACAACTAGGAAATTCTGGCATTCTCGGAAGAAAATGTACAAATGTATGTATATAACAATTTATACTATTTAAAGAGTGAAATAAATAAATTTATATTGTTCAGAATGTATTAAAATGTTCTAACAATACTAACGAGTAAGAATTCAGTGTTGATAAAGTTCACTGAATTGAAACGGGTGGAACGGTGCAAAAAATGGCATTGAAAACCCTAACCGGTGCATTATAGTACACTAAAAGATGAAAAAACTTCCGGGATTGATTTTGATCAAACAGAAGCAGTATAAATTGATTCGACTGCACAAGAAACTTCAGGAATCCGCTGGGACGATTTCAGGAAAATTTCAGCTCGAACCGACATCGGTAAAAAAGTAGTCGAATTAATATGAATAGTAAAGTTAAAGTCAAAGTTTTACTTTGCATTCATGACATCATAAAGTCATTTATTAAATGTGAAAAATTTTGGTGGTTGGTGGCATTAATGGCCAAGATTAAAGATGCTTTTGATATAAAGGCTTAGATTTGGCCAAAATTAGCCAAATTAATATTGTGAAAAATATGGAAAGAAATGGCATGAAAGGTGTTGAAATCTCATTGGTTGGAAGCTAAATTAATTGGTTTCTTTGTTACATAAGTTGGCAAAACTTAGAACAAAAGGACTGAAGCCTTTCAAAGCCAAAACAAAGAGAAAAATATTTCTAAGTGATTCAAGAGCAAGCCGCCATCTTTGGTTTGAAAATTTTCTTGCTTTTTCATTAAAAAATCCGTGGGTTTGATGGCTTGAAGAATGAGAAAATTTGTGATTCATTTGGTTGATTTGGTGCTTGGGTTTTGTTAATGGTTTGATTAGAAGAAAAGCCATGCATTTTGTTTAAAGAAAAAACAAAGTTTTGGTTGGTTTTTCAATGGTAAAACCGTGGGTTACCTTTTGTGTTTGATGATGGATTGTTGTTGGTTAAGTGTTGTAATGTTTTAAATCATGTTTTGGTTAAATGGAAAGCATGATTTGCATGGTTATAAAGCTTGGAAAAATTTTGGTATCAAACTTCCCTAATATGGCTGTGGGGTGTAATTAGGGTTTGGTGAACATTTTTACATGATTAACTTGATGTTTGGATAGTTTAAATCATGCATTTGATTATGAAAATGATGGTTATGTGGTTGAAAGCATGATACAAAAAATTTTTACCTAAAATGGTCGTGGGTTATGTGTGTTGAAAAACCCTGAGAATTGTGTTGTAAAATGCATGGAAATTGGCTTGAAAATGTGCTAGGTAATAGCATTTGAATAGCCTAAAATTTGGTTGAAAGATTGAAAATTTTTGGCTAGGTTTTGGATAGGAAAACTGTGGCTAAAACCTAAGGGTAAAATTAAAAGAATTTTTGTGGAATGTGGTTCAAAATGTGAATTGTTAAATGTGTTAGCTTTTATGTAAAAGTTTGGGAAACTTTTACATAAAATAGGGCTTTGGTATAGTATGTGGCAGGTACATATGGTTCGACGCGTACCTAACGCCGGTAGCCTTAAATTTATGCCGAAACGCTGCCGAAATTTTGAAAACGGCATTTGGGATAAAAAAGGAATCGAGAGTAAAAGTTTAGGGTCGGGTCGGAAACCCGAGTCCCTAAAGGAAAATTGAATAAGGGAAACCTAAGGGGCGGTTTGTGAATAGTAACCCATCCCCTTAAAAATGTAAAACGCGAGTGAAACTGAAAAACCGACCCCGACAGGGGGCGTTTTTGGGAAACGAAGTAATTATCCGAGTCAGGTATGGAAAGTCCGAGCCTTGGAGACCTAGATCGGGAAAGTCTAGATGAACATTTTAAATACTAGTAAAACGTCCATTTGAGACTCCGAAACGATAGAAAATCACTAAACCGACGTAAGGGTTAGAATAGTACTTCCTGAGGGTCGGGAAGGTGAAAAATAGAAATAAAATAGAAACAAACTCGGTAATGAATAGAAAAGAGTCAGAAAAGTTCCTGAGAGCTAAAAGTGCGGTCTGGATCGAGAAAATTTCGTCAGGGGCATAATTGTAATTTTACCAAAATATAGGGGTAAAATCGTAATTTTGCAAAAGTTGAGAAAAATGGGAAAAATGATAAATAAAGCCTAAAAAGTTATAAATAGTTTTATTTAAGCTTTTTAATAAAAAATAAAATCTATAAATTAAAATGAAATTAACAGACAAGGTTTTATCTATAGGATCCCAAAATCGACCCACAAGGTTAGCGATTAAAGGTCCAGAAAGGAAAGGAGATGAGACGGATAAGGTAAGTTCAGACATTTACCTGTCTACAACATGTAGCATTATTATTGCTAACTTTGATGTACTAACTATAAGTTAGGTACATATGTGCTACGGGCACTATTGTAGAATAGAGAGAGAGACGAAATGTACTACGGGCACTATTGAAATGGGATACATAATAAATTGTGCTTCAGGCACTAGAGTGAGGTTAATGAAACTCACTCACGTGAAATTAAAATGTGAACCATTCCTAACCACGGGGCAATATGAAGTCACCGGGTTAGAACTTTAAAAAGTCGGTAATGAAACCACTTTTGGCGTACCAGCCTTCCGTACAGGGAGGTAAACTTTGCCTTCAGGGCTATGATGATGAGATTAAGGCTGTGGAGGTCAGCACTAATGTATCGCTCCCAGTCATGTACAACTTTGCCTTCGGGGCTATGACGATGAGATTAAGGCCGTAGAGGTCAGCACTAATGTATCGCTCCCAGTCATGTACAACTTCGCCTTCGGGGCTATAATGATGAGATTAAGACTGTGGTGGTTAGCACTAATGTACCGCTCCCAGTCATGCGCACTAAAATGGTATTGCCAACCTGAGCTCAAAACTAGAACATAATTAAAGATAATTACCTAAAACTGAAACTATGCCATAATTGAGCATAAGATAGTTCGTGAGGGTACTAACATCGTGGTTGATGTACTGTTGATATACTGCGTTGTAGTCAAAGTTACTATTCATGATAAATAGTGATCAATATTACTATTCATGATGAATAATACTATTCATAGAAATTCTATTTATTGCATGTTTGAACTTACTGAGCCTGTAGCTAACCATTTTTGCTTATGTTGCAGGTAAGCAACCAGCGCACTAGCTTTGTATGGCTGGATGACGGATGGGATAGCGAGTGTCAAATTGGATAGGAGGCCAAGGGATATGGTCCTGCCAGAGTCTTTCCACTGAACGATAACAGAGAAAGGGAAAAAGAAACAGTTCTTTTGTAAATATATATATTTTGTGAAAGTACTGTATTATATAAATTACTTTGTACTTGCAAACAAAGTAAATAGTGGATGATGTTTTACATGATGTTTTAAAAAAAAATCCCCCAAAAAATGTCATGTTTTAAAGAGAGATAGATTAACCGGCGACCCATGAGAGTGCAATCTATTGCAGTTAGCTATGAAGCTTAATAGTAATAGTATTGTATGATCTCTACGAAGGGCGGGCCACCACAGTTGGTATCAGAGAGGATTGACGATTGGTCTAGTTTAAATTACCGACTATCGTCACAGTTGGTATATCAGAGCAGTGTTGACCATATGCTGATTTGACACTTCACGCATCCTGCACCGCAATCCACGTAAGTAGTTTATTTAAGTTTAGTTAATTATTTTCTTATATGAAAATAAATTATCTTATAGGTAGCAGGATGACTAGACCTCCTTATGCGAGACCGCCACTACCACGACCGAGAGGGGTGTTACGGGTATAGACGAGACCTATTGTGAGGCCATTTATTTCCCAACGTCTGGTACTTAGACCCACGGTACTAGAGAGACCTACAGCACCAGCACCAGCTCTTGTAGATGTAGTACAGCCTTGACCGGTACTTCATCCACCTGTAGTAGTAGACATTCCAGTTGTTGGTGGATGCCAACATATTAGAGTGAGAGTTTCAGCTCGAGCAGTACAGGCATTTAGAGCCAGCAGTCCCCCCATGTTTGATGATGGACAACAGTCAATGGAGACAAAGAATTGGCTCCATGCCATAGAGAGGATTATGGTGACGTGTGATATTGATCAAGAGATGTGGATCCAGTTGGCAATAAGTATATTTCAGGGAGATGCTCGAGTATTTCGGGATTATTGTGATCAGGAGATTCTGTTGGGATTTAGTTGGGTTGAGTTCTGTCAGCAATTGACTGATCAGTTTCTGCCTAAGGATTCGACACCTGCTCCAGCGCCTCCAGAGAGACGAGAGGTAGTTACACCCATGTATCCTGGATTTGATGAGGTTAGGGACTATATTCTCTAGACAGAGAGGATGGTCATGTTGTCTGGTGAGACAGTTATGTCTTACGCCGCACGATTTGAGGAGACTATTAGGAGGAGATGTCCGTTGCCCAACCTCACTGAAGCGAACTGTTGTGAGCTTTTCTGGAGAAGTTTACCCATAGAGTTGAGACAGAGGATGATTAAGCTATATCCTCCTATGCTTCAAGAGTTTGTAGTGACGATCAGGATGATCGAGAGGGAGGTTTTGATTGAGCATTTGTCGCAGAGTCGACGAGAGACACTGGGTCAAGATGAGATGATGGCGCGTATCTTTGGGCCAAGAAGGATGATGAATGATCATAAGGCTGGACCGTTTAGACCATGAGGAGGTGATGACTCAGGACAGGGGGTATTGCCTAGGGGTGGTGATGACTTAGATGATCCAGATGACGATGAGGATCCAGAAGAATATCCTCTAGTCCCAGACACAGTGGATGTGTGACCAGTAGATGTATTCATGTACATAAGTAGCTTATAGAGAAACAGCTCTTTTATATAGACTTGTAGCCAAGCTGTATATGATGGCTGATGTATATATGACTGGTGATAGTTATGTATGACATATAAATGTTTTGCTATGAATGAAATATCAAAATGATTATATGTTGTATGAAGATGTGTTACGATGATGTGGTTTTACATTGCCCTGAATTTCATAAATTTATATGATTTTACAAATGTGGTCATGGAAAAGCTAACGGTAAATTGTTGTGCCATAATAGGATAATAGGCAAGATGGTGGATTTGTGAAATCGACCAGAGAGACAAGAACGACATCCTAATGTCATGGAAAGAATAGAGCAGATACAAGCTTTACTAGAAGCTCAGATGCAAGAAAATGCTAATTTGAGACAACGAGTAGAGGAGTTAGAACAGAGACAAGGTTCTAAAGGTACCCAAGTAGAACAAGAAGCTGAGGTAGATCCGATTATTCCTCCAACTACTGTACATGAGAGAGTTCCTGAACCGCCACCAGAAGTAAATCTGGAACCCCTATATGAAAGATTCAGGCGTATGAGGCTGCCAGAATTTGAAGGTTCTACAAATCCTCTAGAGGCTGAAGACTGGTTGTCATCTTTGCAAGTGATCCTGGAATTCATGAATTTAACTGACCAGGAGAAGGTCACATGTGTGTCTTTTGTGTTGAGGAATGAAGCTCGTTTTTGGTGGGACACTGTGCAAATGAGAAGAAATGTGTCTACCATGAGTTGGGCAGAATTTCTGGAAGAATTTAACCAGAAATACTATAATCCTGCATCTCTGAGACTACAACAGAAAGAGTTCTTAGAATTAAAGTAAGGAAATATATCGGTGAGTGAAGTTTGCCAAAAGTTCGATCAATTATCCCGCTTATGTCCTTATGTAGTCCCTACTGAGAGGGAGAAAATATAGAAAATGATCGGGATGTTCAGGCCAAAAATTATGGCATTGGTAGATACTGGACTGATACTGCCTACTTCTATAGCAGACTGTGTTAGTCGTGCCATGAGAGTTGAGTTTCATGTAACTCGACAGAAAGAGGAAAGAGAGAAGAACTGGGAGGCCAAGAAGAAGGAGAGGGCTTTGGCTAAGTCTACACAAGCTGGTCAATCTAGCAAGCCTAATCAGAATGCTAAACCAGGCCAGGGCAATAATCAAGGATCCCAGCAAAATAAGAGGAAAGGCAATTTTGCTGGAAATTGCCAGGCCAATAATCGAAACCAGCAGCGAAGAACAACTGGTAATGTGGAATCTAATGTACCAAATTGTCCTACATGCGGGAAGAGACATTATGGGCAATGCAAATTTGGGCCACTTGTTTGTTATGAATGTGGAAAGGAAGGTCATTATACCAGGAATTGTCTAAGCAATAGGCAGGGTGTACAAGGCACTTCCCAACCGCACCAGACATGCCCACAAGCTCATTCCCTTCAGGCCAGGGTTGAAGAGTCTCTAGTAAGGCTGCAACGTTAGGAGCGTGTGCCACGTGCTGATGCTCATGTGATGGCCTACACCAAAGAGGATGCAGAGGCAGGAACATCGAATGTGGTGACAGGTCAGCTTCCTGTCGCTAGTCATGTAGCCTCTGTACTATTTGATTTCGGTGGTACGCATTCTTTTGTTTCCTATGAATTTACTGATAAGATAGGACATCCTAAGGACTATATGGGAAAAATATTAAAGACAGCTTTACCCTCTACGGAAGTATTATTGTCCAATTACTGGTTACCTCATGTACCAGTATATGTGGCAATTAGGGAGCTATATGCTGAGTTGATCGTAATGAAGATCGTGGATTACGATGTGATTCTAGGCATAGATTTCCTAAGGAAATATCTGTTAGGAAATGCCCTAAGCATTAGAGACATTTTGATGTATTTATTTTGAACTGGATAATAAAATTAAATATAGAGGTTATCCATTACATTGCTATCTGTCCTCGTCTTATTTACATGTTAAAGTAAATGTAAGCAAATATGGCTCCCTGACTGCTTGTGTTAAACTGTTAGAACGTTGCATGCAATGGACTTTTGCATGCGAGAAGACAATGTTCTAAAGTTAGCGGTCTAAACTATGGTCTGTACTCTATGGGGTTAGACCGAGCATCTAACTCATGTTAAGACTATTATGTTGTCTAAAGCCTTAGAGGGGACGGTTTGTCTTGACTGTCTGGAGCTGGACTCCTAAGTAGAGACAT
Organism: Antiaris toxicaria; assembly: GCA_035233585.1. NCBI lineage: Eukaryota > Viridiplantae > Streptophyta > Magnoliopsida > Rosales > Moraceae > Antiaris > Antiaris toxicaria. The sequence goes on along the minus strand of CP141154.1, from coordinate 59,445,152 downwards.
AGATATGTTGCTTGGTGGTGACATATTAGACTGGGACTAAAGCGTGATTGATCTACGAAGTCCGCTTTGAGTGGATCGATCTGCTTTTGACGTTCATTATGCAGTAACCTTAATCCTGAGTAAAAGGACAGCTTCATGTATATGACTTTGTACTTTGATGTTCCAATGGCTAAAGCGTCTCAGAGGTAGTAAGCTTATAGACCGGTTCGTTGGGTGCATGACTTGTATACGATGAAGGGTTCGTTTACAGATATCAGAATCATAGCTCTAATGAGGAGTTAAGGGTATCCGCTTAAAGGCATTATACTGAATGTGAAAATGGACAAGGCCTTGGGTCATCAGCTGGACGGATGACTTCTTATTCACATATGGTGAATAATCATTTTCTTTATTCGGTAGTACAATGGAACTTTAAGATAGCCTGATCAGTAGGATTAAACGGACTTTGGCCTAAGGCTGATCATGGATATCATATGAGGGTTCTGCATACATGACAAGGTCATTGGACGATAGCTTGTCACAGGCTTACGTAATACGGTATACAATTGGGAGTTCAGTTCAGGTTTATAGTGGTGTGACTCTGAAATTAGTGATCATATGATTGAGTTGTTTGGTAAAAGAATGATGATCATATGGATTTGCGGGAGCCCGATTATATATGTCCAATCAATCCCTCTACTAGCTCCACATAATTCCTTAACGTTTGGTAAATTGATTTGTGTATGCTATTGGCTGGTTTATTATGCATGGATGGTGATGACATAGGATTAGGATGGTAGACAAGATCCTCTCCGGTTGGATTCAGATTTTGTTTCGGATAATAGAGTACGCAATTATTCGAACTCCAAATAAAGTTGCCATGATTTTATTTGAGATTGGATTGGAGTTGTAGAAAATTATCCATGAGAACAAGAATTTGAAACACAACTGTTTTGTGGATTTTGAAATTTGAATTTTGAAATTCGAATTTTGAATTTTGAAATTTGAAATTTGAAATTTGAATTTGAAATTTGAATTTGAAATTCGAATTTGAAATTTGAAATTTGAATTTGAAATTGGAATTTGAAATTCGAATTTGAAATTTGAAATTCAAATTTTGAATCACAGTCCAAGTGGGATTCGAATTTATTGTGGAAAATCCACAAGGTTTGAAATTCGAATTTGAGTTGGATTTGGAGAGGATAATCTTGTTAGAATCCTACGTGAATTTTGAATCCAAATCCTAACTAATAGGGGATGAAATTTTAAGGAATATCCTCAATGGAATTTCGGTTTTTGTGGATAAGGTTCAAGGGAAAAATTCAAGGTTTTTGAAGAGATTTTCTCCTAGGAAATTTTGGATTTTTTGGTTGAAAAAGGGAGATAAAATTCTAGTTAAAATCTTGTTTAGATTTGGATTGGATTTATCCTAAATGGCCGAATTTTATTGTTGGGATTTTCCCTTGGAAAATTTAGATTTTATGGTTATGGATAAGGGAGAATATCTTTTCCTAATCCAATTCGAATTCAGAGAATCACCTCATACAGGTCTATAAATAGAGGTCCTACCACTCCAGTTCTCTCAGACCACAGACTCTCAAGTGAGCAGGCTTATTGTTGCACAGCTCATCGTGACAATAAGTTCTTTAGAGGTCTGGGTAGTCGGAAGAAGACTAACAGTGCTAGCATACCGATCGAGGTTCAGAGTGCCCACACACTCAGCCATTCGGAAATTGGAGAATAGTAGAGAAGGCTAGTTGGTTGAAGCCTCCGGTCATTCTCCTCCTCCAGATTGGCGTCCTTGAGGTGTGAGTTTTAATTGTTGATGGTTTATTGTATATGGCATCATGAGATATTTAACGATCTAAAAATTTTTTATTGTTCCGCTGCGCCACTCTGATACGTTTTTACCGATTTATTTTCCTACAATTGGTATCAGAGCCATCTCATGACTATGCCATGTACATAAATTAGACAATTACTTAGTTTTTTTATTTATGTATGGATTTGATATTTAGGGAGTGGCATTCTAGGGTTCCTTTATGTTGTTATCATGGATTATGTATAAAGTATGTGGTTATTTTAATTTTCTGAATTATTATAAGCATGCTTGTTTATGCCGGTTATGGTTCCTTAGAATTTAGAAAAATTGTATTTAGGAATTTTTATGTAACCATGGGAGCAGTTTATTAACACTGTAATTTTCTCATGGATTTTAATTTTTGTCTCTTAGAATTTTTATGATTAGAATTTTGTACACTGGAAATGGTTTAGGAAGTTTTATGTAATTATTCTTGGAGGAGATTGAAGATTGAAGACCGTGATTTATTTTTCCCAGGAGTTAAATTTGATTTAAATATTGAAATTTTTATTGTATGTAAAATTTCAATTTAACTGGGATTCAAATTAATTTTTGGAGATCCTAACAGGTAAATTGGAATATGGCACAAAAATCAAGACACGACCCCTCGGGATAAGCCGATGGGCCTTGGTGGGGCTGCAGCCCCTGCCCCGGGCAGGATTGGGCGCGGCAGCCCCTGTGCAGGGCATAACCACCCACGGCTGCAGGCTTGGCCTGCAGCCGAGGGTGGCCGTGGCCTACCCAAGACTGGCTGCAGCTTGGGTGTGCAGCCTGTTGGCAACTGCGCCCAGCCTGGGCGTGCAGCCTGGCACTGCAGGCTTGGCCTGCAGCCCAGCAAGGCTGCACATGGGGGCGGCCGTGGGTTGCCAGCCCCTTCGGAGCTGGTGGCTGCCCACGGCGGGTGCCGCCTACGGGGGCGGTGGTGGGACGGTTCAAAAATCAAAAAATTTTGATTTTTAAATTTGAGATTTAATTTTAAATCATGTTTAAAAATATGTAATCGAAAAATTGATATTTTTGAAATTACATATTATTACACATGATGTTTAAAATTGTTTAAAATTTGAATTTGAAATTTAAATTTGAAATTCAAATTTGGAATTTGAATTTGAAATTTAAATTTTTGAAGATTTAAATTTTAAATGATTCTTGGGATGAGAAATAAACGGAGAGGCTACATAAAGATGGATACAAAAAGACGGAACAAAATTCAAGACCTAAAGAATGCTTTGGATGAATTTTTGTAATCTTTATTTTCTTTGTTCTAGGATGGAACCATGGCTTAGTTTTTCTGTCAATTATTTTTTCTATGATATGTTATGGATGTATAAATATGTACTGATGGATGTTTTATATGCATATTTGATAACATGTCATATAGGACAGGTGAGTGCCGCTCATACTATATTGATCATACATAATTTATCAAAACTTGCATGTTTTTCAAAATATTGAGTGGGAGAGGGTTTCAAACAAAACCCACGGCCTCCATTGTTGATCCATATGTGAAAGCATGGTAACGCCTCGCGTCAGTTCTGCCCTGACCATACCCCTCGGTAGGTGTTTACCGCCGTCAGTATACTAGATTGGATCTCCTATATGGAAAACGTGTTCGGGTACGATCCTATTCATGACCACCCCTCGGTGGCTTGGTAGGACGTGGATCGGGCTACGTAAACAATGGTTATACACTCAAGACTCGTTTAGTTATTAACCTTCCCTAGAAGCTCTGTTAACTAAACTGGTGGCCAAATAAGCGGTTATTAATATATATCTTAACCTTGGAGGATTTAAGGCAACATATATTAATTGGACGGGGTCCATGTTCTGGCTATTTGTTTTCACGACCACCCCTCGGTGGCTTGGGGCAATAGGTGCTGAGAATTACCGTTGCAATGCTACATGTTTTTCAAGTTTCATGTAGGAACATACTTGTATGTTTTATTTGCTAAATTATCTGTATATTTGCTTAGGTTTTGTAATGATGTCTAGTATAATTTTATTTCAGTTCAAAATGTCACCGACACCCCTCATTTCAATACTCACTGAGAATAAACTGAATGGCGATAATTATAAAGATTGGAAAAGAAATCTGTTGGTAGTTCTCAGCTGCGAGAGACACAAGTTCATACTGGACGAACCATGCCCACCAGGGCCAAAACCTGACACACCGTTTGAGGAGGTACCAGTTGCCTATACTCGTTAGAGAGAATCCAATGATATAGCTCGATGCTACATACTTGCTAGCATGACGAGTGTTTTACAAAATCAGCATGAGACTTATCAGGTTGCTAGGGAGATCATGGATAATCTGGAAGACATGTTCGTAGGCCAAGAAAAGTTGGCTCGACAGTCTGCTATAACCAGCATTATGAACTCTAAGCAAAAAGCGGGTACTCCGGTGAAGGACCATATGATCACTCTAATGGGATTCTTTCCTGAGGCCACTGAAAACGGTGCTGAGTTGGACTACAATATCTAGATCGAGATGGTGTTCAAAATTCTGTCTAAAGATTTTATGGGGTTTAAGGCCGCATGCAATCTGGCGACAAGGGAGTTAGGACTAACTGAGCTCATGAAGCAACTCCAGGCTTATGAGCGGATGATCAAGGATGGGGATGTTGTCCAGCCCAAAGGTGAGGCCAATTTGGCAGAATCTTCCAAACCCTCACGGAAGAGGAAGAGGCCAAACCAAAAGCAAGCGGCTTCCAGTTCTTCTAATCCTCCTGTCTCGGATGGGAAGAAGAAGAAGAAGAACAAGAAGCCTAGGGACCCTAAAAAGTCCAAATGCTTTCATTGTGGGAAGGTAGGTCACTTTAAGAAGGCTTGCCAGGAATTCCTAGCCACCAAGGACAAGGAAGGTAAGGAACTTCATTACTTGGAAGCATGTTTGGTGGAAGAATCGAAAGACACTTGGGTCATTGATTCGGGCACCACTAATCATGTTTGTGTTTCTATGAAGGGTTTCGTGGAAACAAGAAGTCTACATGATAGGAGCCTCTCGTTGCGAACTAGAGACGGTAGCTTGGTAGTGGCTGAGGCAGTGGGAGATATTTATCTTTATTTTGATCAATTTAGGTTTATTTTATTGAAAGACTGTTTTTATGTTCCTAATTTTAGGAGGAACCTTATATCGGTAGCTTGTTTGATAAAGGATTCTTATTCAGTTTGTTTTAGCAAAAGAGTTGATATTCATAGAAATAAGTCTTTTATCTGTTTTGGATGGATGGATGGAAACCTATATTTGATCAAATCAAAGATGTACTTACTGCTTGACTCTGAATTAATAGATAACTCTAAAAGGTTGAAAGTTTCCCACTCTAACAAGGCGTATCTTTGGCATTTAAGACTTGGTCATATTAATCAGGATAGGATTCAAAGATTGGTGAAAGACGGTCCTCTGGAATCTCTAGAGGAGGTACGACTTCCCCAATGTGAGTCTTGTCTGGAGGGTAAGATCACCAAGAGGTCTTTTGGAGCTAAGGGTACAAGGGCTCAGGAGCTCTTAGAAATTGTGCACACAAACGTATGTGGCCCCATGAACGTCATAGCACGAGGAGGGTTCGAGTATTATGTCTCTTTTATAGATGATTACTCGAGGTATGGATATGTGTATCTGATACACCTTAAGAGCGAAACCTTTGACAAGTTCAAAGAGTATCGTGCGGAAGTGGAAAAGCAATTGGATAAATCCATAAAGACACTTCGATCTGATCGAGGTGGCGAATACCTCTCGAATGAATTTCTAGGACATCTTGTAGAGAACGGGATATTATCCCAATTGACTGCACCTGGTACTCCACAGCAGAATGGTGTAGCTGAAAGGAGAAACAGGACCTTATTGGATATGGTACGGTCCATGAAGAGATATTCAACGCTGCCATTATTATTTTAGGGATATGCTTTACAAACGGCGTGCAATATTCTAAACCAGGTTCCAAGCAAATCAATTCCCAGAACTCCGTATGGATTGTGGTGGGGTAGGAAGCCCTCCCTTGGACATATGAGAATATGGGGCTACCCGGCGCATGTACTGGATGGGGATGCAAAAAAGTTGGAACCAAGATCAGAATTGTGTATGTTTGTAGGGTATCCAAAATGAACTAAAGGAGGTCTGTTCTATAACCCAAAGGAACAACAGGTCATTATCTCAACCCATGTGACATTCTTGGAGGAAAGTCACATGAATGACTTTAAGCCTCGAAGCAAAGTGGTGCTAGAGGAATTATCGGGTGAAAGAACTGCAGCACAGATTTTGGTCTTGGACGCAAGTCCGAGTTCTGGTGAAAAATCTGCAGACGATCAACAATTTAGGGTGCCTCGTCGTAGTGGGAGGGTTTCGAAGAAACCTAATTTCTTCATGTATGATGCTGAGGTATACCAGGCCGAAGCTCATGAGCATGAGGATGATCTGGTCACCTACGATGAAGCTATAAATGATGTTGATTTTAAATCTTGGAAACAAGCTATGAACAATGAGATGGATTCTATGAAATCCAACTCTATTTGGGAACTTGTAGATTTGCCGAATGGGATAAAATCCATTGGATGCAAATGGATCTACGAAAGAAAGAAGGATGCAGAAGGGAGAGTGGAAACTTTCAAAGCTAGACTGGTTGCAAAGGGATACACGCAAAAGGCTGGAATCGATTACGATGAAACCTTTTCACCTGTTGCTATGCTGAAGTCTATCCGTATTCTTCTGTCCATTGCTGCAGCTCTCGATTACGAGATCTGGCAAATGGATGTCAAGACGGCATTCTTAAATGGCCATCTTGAATAGTGTATCTATATGATACAGCCCGAAGGGTTCGTAGCGAAAGGCCAAGAAAGGAAAGTCTGCAAGTTGCTTAGATCCATTTATGGATTAAAGCAAGCATCCCGCTCATGGAACCAGAGGTTTGATCAAGCGATTAAGACATTTGGTTTTGAGCAGAACTTTGATGAACCTTGTGTTTATAAACGTATTAAGGATGGAAAAGTGGTCTTTCTGATACTCTATGTCGATGATATACTACTCATTGGGAATGATGTAGGGAACTTATCATCGGTCAAGCTTTGGTTACACCAATAGTTTGACATGAAGGACTTGGGAGAAGCTAATTATGTTCTAGGCATTCGTCTCTTCACAGATCGAAAGAACAAAATGATAGCGTTATCCCTAGCTTCATACATAGATAAAATAATTGACAAATATGCAATGCAAGAGGCAAAGAAAGGTACACAACCTTCTATTGCCAGTCTGACTCTTTCATTGGATGACTGTCCCAAGACATCGAAAGAAAGAAAGCGTATGAGTAAGGTCCCTTATGCATCCGCTGTGGGTAGCCTTATGCACGCTATGCTTTGCACTCGCCCAGATATATGTTTTGCAGTAGGTATGGTGAGTCGATATCAAGCAAATCCTGGAACCAAGTACTGGCAAGCAGTCAAGCATATACTCAAGTATCTTAAGAGAACGAGGGATTATATGCTAGTGTATTTTGGAGGGGACCTAACATCCGTAGGATACACGGGCTCAGACTTCCAGACTTGTAAGGATTCGAGGAAATCGACATCTGCATCAGTGTTTTTACTCGGAGGAGGAGCAGGGCTGCACAGCTGACTCTACTATGGAGGCTGAGTATGTGGCTGTGGCTGAGGCATCTAAAGAAGCGGTTTGATTTCGCAAGTTCTTTAGAGACCTTGAGGTCATTCCGGGTGTTGACAAGCCTATCACACTTTACTATGATAACACTGGGGCTATTGCCAACACAAGGAAATCTCGGCACCATAAGAGGACCAAGCACATAGATCGGAGATATCATATTATTAGAGGGCACGTGGAGACAGGGCAAGTGGATGTATGTAAGATCGTGTCCGAGGACAACATCGCCAATCCCTTTACTAAGACTTTGATGACTAGAAGCTTTGAGAGGCACGTAGAGGCGATGGGGATGCGTAACATGGCACATCTGCTGGCTTAGGGCAAGTGGGAGATTGTTAGGAAATGCCCTAAGTATTAGAGACATTTCGATGTATTTATTTTGAACTGGATAATAAAATTATATATAGAGGTTATTCATTACATTGTTATCTGTCCTCGTCTTATTTACATGTTAAAATAAATGTAAGCATATGCGAGAAGACAATGTTCTAAAGTTAGCGGTCTAAACTATGGTCTGTAGTCTATAGGGTTAGACCGAGCATCTAACTCATGTTAAGACTATTATGTTGTCTAAAGCCTTGGAGGGGACGGTTTATCTTGACTGTCTGGAGCTGGACTCCCAAGTAGAGACATAGATATGTTGCTTGGTGGTGACATATTAGACCGGGACTAAAGCGTGATTGATCTACGAAGTCCGCTTTGAGTGGATCGATCTGCTTTTGACGTTCATTATGCAGTAACCTTAATCCTGAGTAAAAGGACAACTTCATGTATATGACTTGTGTACTTTGATGTTTCAATGGCTAAAGCGTCTCAGAGGTAGTAAGCTTATAGACCGGTTCGTTGGGTGCATGACTTGTATACGATGAAGGGTTCGTTTACAGATATCGGAATCATAGCTCTAATGAGGAGTTAAGGGTATCCTCTTAAAGGCATTATACTGAATATGATAATGGACAAGTCCTTGGGTCGTCTGCTGGGCGGATGACTTCTTATTCACATATGGTGAATAATCATTTTCTTTATTTGGTAGTATAATGGAACTTTAAGATAGCCTGATTAGTAGGATTAAATGGACTTTGGCCTAAGGCTAATTATGGATATCATATGAGGGTTCTGCATACATGACAAGGTCATTGAACGATAGCTTGTCACAGGCTTACGTAATACGGTATATAATTGGGAGTTCAGTTTCAGGTTTATAGTGGTGTGACTCTAAAATTAGTGATCATATGATTAAGTTGTTCGGTAAAAGAATGATGATCATATGGATTTGCGGGAGCCCGATTATATATGTCCAATCAGTCCCTCTACTAGCTCCACATAATTCCTTAACATTTGGCAAATTGATTTGTGTATGCTATTGGCTGGTTTATTATGTGTGGATGGTGATGACATAGGATTAGGATGGCATACAAGATTCTCTCCAGTTGGATTTAGATTTTGTTTTGGATAATAGAGTACACAATTATTCGAACTTCAAATAAAGTTGGCATGATTTTATTTGAGATTGGATTGGAGTTGTAGAAAATTATCAATGAGAACAAGAATTTGAAACACAACTGTTTTGTGGATTTTGAAATTTGAAATTTGAAATTTGAATTTTGAAATTTGAAATTTGAATTTGAAATTTGAAATTTGAATTTGAAATTTAAATTTGAAATTTGAAATTCAAATTTTGAATCACAGTGCAAGTTGGATTCGAATTTGTTGTGGAAAATCCACATGGTTTGAAATTCGAATTTGAGTTGGATTTGGAGATGATAATCTTGTTAGAATCCTACTTGAATTTTGAATCCAAATCCTAACAAATAGTGGACGAAATTTTGAGGATTATCCTCAATGGAATTTTGGTTTTTTGTGGATAAGGTTCAAGGGAAAAATTCAAGTTTCAATCATAGTTGAATTTGGATTCTCTCCTCCCAGAAAAGTGGCTGAAATTTGGAGCATATCTCTTAGGGAAAATTCAGCTATTTTGGATAAGGATGAGATAAGATTCAAGCTTGAAAATCCTAGTGGAATTTTGATTCTCCCTTATCCTAGAAGTGGCTGAATTTTTTAGGAGATTTTCTCCTTGGAATTTTTGGATTTTTTGGTTGAAAATGGGAGATAAAATTCTAGTTAAAATCTTGTTTAGATTTGGATTAGATTTATCCTAAATGGCCGAATTTTATTGTTGGGATTTTCCCTTGAAAAATTCAGATTTTATGGTTATGGATAAGGGAGAATATCTTTTCCTAATCCAATTTGAATTCAGAGAATCACCTCATGCAGGTCTATAAATAGAGGTCCTGCCACTCCAGTTCTCTCAGACCACAGACTCTCAGGTGAGCAGGCTTATTGTTGCACAGCTCATCGTGACAATAAGTTCTTTAGAGATCTGGGTGGTCAGAAGAAGACTAATAGTGCTAGCATACCGATCGAGGTTCAGAGTGCCCACACACTCAGCCATTTGGGAATTGGAGAATAGTAGAGAAGGCTAGTTAGTTGAAACCTCCGGTCATTCTCCTCCTACAGCTTGAGGTATGAGTTTTAATTGTTGATGGTTTATTGTATATGGCATCATGAGATATTTAACGATCTACAAATTTTTTATTGTTCTGCTGCGCCACTCTGATACGTTTTTATCGATTTATTTTCCTACAATATCAAGGTACGATTAACTGTCAAAATCGAAAAATAGTATTCCAACCCGAGGAAGAAGAGAGTTTCGAATACATCGATACTTCTCGAAAACCTGGAAGATGATGATCAGTGCGCTGAAACCAAGTAAGATGACGGCCAATGGTTGTATGGGATATCTGGCATATGTGATGGATACTACAGAGGAACAGAAACTTCAAGCTGAAGATGTTCCTATTGTTAAAGAATTTCTTGACGTATTTCCGGAAGAGTTACCAGGGATACCTCCAAAGAGAGAAATCTCATTCGAAATTGAGTTGATGCCTGGAACGGCACCTATTTCCAAAGCACCATACCGCATAGCTCCAGTAGAGTTAAAGGAGTTGTAGGAATAATTAAAGGAGCTTTTGGACAAGGGATTTAATCAGACCGAGTTATTCTCCATGGGGTGCACCTATGTTGTTCGTCAAGAAAAAGGATGGAACGTTCTGTTTGTGCATTGATTACCGGGAGTTGAATAAGGTTACGATCAAAAATAGGTATCTGTTACCTAGAATTAATGACTTATTTGACCAGTTAAAAGGTGCAGCGATATTTTATTGACTTATGATCAGGATATCACCAGCTGAGAATTAAAGAAAGTGATATTCCTAAGACGGCATTTAGGACTCATTATGGTCATTATGAGTTCCTTGTAATGCCATTCGGATTAACAAATGCGACAGCAGCGTTCATGGACTTGATGAACAGAATCTTTAAAGAGTATTTGGATAAGTTTGTCATTGTATTCATTGATGACATTCTTATATACTCAAAGACTTATGAGGAGTACAAGGAGCATCTGAGGATCATGTTACATACGATAAGAAAGCATCAACTGTATGTCAAATTCTCAAAATGCAAGTTTTGGCTGGACAAAGTACATTTCCTTGGAGATGTTGTATCCCAGGAAGGTATTGCTGTAGATCCGATAAAGGTAGATGCAATTAACCAATGGCCTGCACCCAAGAGTGTGACGGAAATACGCAGTTTCTTAGGGTTAGCTGGTTATTATTGGAGGTTTGTAGATGGATTCACATGTTTAGCTGCACCTCTTACTACTCTTACATGCAAGGAAAGAAAGTATGAGTGGACTATGGAATTCAAGAGAAGCTTCCAAGAGTTCAAGAGACGGCTGACAAGTGCACCAATCCCTACGCTTCCCACTGAAGGGGAGAAGTTTGTGATCTACAGTGATGCATCTAAAATAGGATTAGCAACAGTCCTGATGCAAGGCGGCAAGGTGATTGCCTACGCTTCGCGTCAATTAAAGGATCATGAAAGGAGTTACCCTACACATGACCTTGAACTTGTTGCAGTAGTGTTTGTACTTAAAATTTGGCGACACTATCTCTATGGAGCTCAGTGTCAGATTTTTATTGATCATCGAAGCCTGAAGTACTTCTTCACGTAAAAGGAGCTTAATATGCGACAAAGAAGATGGTTGGAATTGGTAAAGAATTACGATTGTGAAATCCTATATCATCCAGGGAAGGCCAACTGTGTAGCAGATGCTTTAAGTAGAAAGTCTACCATATCGCACCAGCTACCGACAAAAAGGCTTCCGAAACCATTGCAGTAAGAGATAAATTCTTTGAACTTGGAGCTGATATCCAGAAGATTGGCTGCTCTCCAAGTGGAATCATCGTTGTTTGAGGATATCAAGGAAGCTCAAAGACGAGATCCAAGAATGACAAGTTCTTAAGAAGGAATTTCCAAGGATGGAATGATCCTTTATCAAGGAAGAATTAATGGAAGACGGATCAAGTCAAAAGCCCATGAGACACCATATTCAGTTCATCCTAGAGCTAGTAAGATGTACCAGGACTTGAAGTTACAGTTCTGATGGAAAGGGATAAAGAATGATATAGCGAAATTCGTGAGCAGATGCATGACCTGTCAGAGAATCAAAGCGGAACATAAACATCCAGCAGGAAGATTGGAACGTTTGGAGATTCCTGAATGGAAATGGGAACACATTACGATGGATTTTGTAATGGGACTACCAAAAACCCGAGAAGGTTATGATGTCATCTGGGTTATTGTGGACAGACTGACCAAGACGGCACGGTTTATAGCTGTCAAGATGACTTTTTTGTTGGAAAAGTTTGCTCAGTTATACATAGCTCATGTCGTTAGATTACATGGAGTAACAAAATCCATTGTATCAGATCGAGATGCACGATTCACTTCGAATTTCTGGAAGTGTGTGCAAGAAGCCATGGGTACTGAATTAAGACTCAGTACGGCATTTTATCCGCAAACAAACGGACAGTCAGAGCGGACCATTCAGACATTAGAGGCCATACTTCGAGCTTGTGTAATGGATTTTGCGGGAAATTGGAAAGAGAAGTTACCATTAATTGAATTCTCGTACAATAATAGTTATCAAGCTTCCATAGGCATGGCACCTTATGAGGCTCTTTATGGACAGAAATGCAGATCACCGATGCACTTGTATGACCTACGAGAGAAATAACTGCATAAGACAGATTTTATACGAGAAACTTTCGATGCCGTTGTAAGAATTCAACGTCAAATGAAAATTGCACAAAGTCGACAAAAGAGTTATGCGGATAGGAGGCGAAGATCCTTGGAGTTTAATGAAGGAGACTTCGTGTTTCTTAAGGTATCACCTATGAAGGGGATTATGCGTTTCGGTAAGAAGGGGAAACTGAGTCCAAGATATATCAGACCTTATGAAATTATCGAAAGCATTGGAAGGGTCGCTTACAGATTAGCGTTACCTCCTAAATTGTCGGCAGTGCATAATGTATTTCATGTGTCGATGCTGAGAAAGTATGTATCAGATCCGTCCCATGTGTTGAAGCATGAACTGTTCAGATCCACGAGGATTTGACATATGAAGAACAACCTATTCGAGTACTGGCTCGTGAAGAGAAAGTATTGAGGAATAAGACAATCCCACTAGTGAAGATTTTGTGGGAAAATCATAGCATTGAAGAAGCTACGTGGGAACGAGAAGATGAGATGAGGAGTTTATACCCCCACTTGTTCTAATTTTCGAGGACGAAAATTTTATAAGGAGGGGTGAATGTGACAACCGGGAAATTCTGGCATTCTCGGAAGAAAATGTACAAATGTATGTATATAACAATTTATACTATTTAAAGAGTGAAATAAATAAATTTATACAGAATGTATTAAAATGTTCTAACAATACTGACGAGTAAGAATTCAGTGTTGATAAAGTTCACTGAATTGAAACGGGTGGAACAATGCCAAAAACGGCATTGAAAACCCTAACAGGCGCATTATGGTGCACTAAAAGATGAAAAAACTTCCGGGATTGATTTTGATCAAACGGAAGCAGAATAAATTGATCCGACTGCATAGGAGACCTCAGGAACCCGCCGGGACGATTTCAGGAAAATTTCGGCTCAAACCGACATCGATCAAAAAGCAGTCGAATTAATGTGAATAGTAAAGTCAAAGTCAAAGTTTTACTTTGCATTTACGACATCATAAAGCCATTTATTAAATGTGAAAAAATTTGGTGGTTGGTAGCATTAATTGACAAGATTAAAGATGCTTTTGATCTAAAGGCTTAGATTTGGCCAAAATTAGCCAAATTAATGTTGTGAAAAAAATGGAAAGAAATGGCATGAAAGGTGTTTAAATCTCATTGGTTGGAAGCTAAATTAATTGATTTCTTTATTACATAAGTCGGCAAAACTTGGAACAAAAGGACCGAAGCCTTTCAAAGCCAAAATAAAGAGAAAACAAATTTCTAAGTGATTCCAAGAGCAAGCCATGAGCAACCAAGGAGGACCAAGCTAATCTTTCAAGTTTTCTTCACAAAAGTGGTAGCAAACACTTCATTTAAGTCAAAGGAAGCAAGAAATCAAGGTAGCCATCTTTGGTTTGAAAATTTTCTTGCTTTTTCATTAAAAAATCCATGGGTTTGATGGCTTGAAGAATGAGAAAATTTGTGATTCATTTGGTTGATTTGGTGCTCGGGTTTTGTTAATGGTTTGATTAGAAGAAAAACCATGCATTTTGTTTAAAGAAAAAACAAAGTTTTGGTTGGTTTTTCAATGGTAAAACCGTGGGTTACCTTGTGTGTTTGATGATGGATTGTTGTTGGTTAAGTGTTGTAATGCGTTAAATCATGATTTGGTTAAATGGAAAGCATGATTTGCATGGTTATAAAGCTTGAAAAAATTTTGGCATCAAACTTCCCTAATATGGCCGTGGGGTGTAATTAGGGTTTGGTGAACATTTTTGCATGATTAACTTGATGTTTAGATAGTTTAAATCATGCATTTAATTATGAAAATGATGGTTATGTGATTGAAAGCATGAAACAAAAATTTGGTGCACGTTTTACCTAAAATGGCCGTGGGTTATGTGTGTTGAAAAACCCTAAGAATTGTGTTGTAAAATGCATGGAAATTGGCTTGACAATGTGCTACGTAATAGCATTTGAATACCCTAAAATTTGGTTGAAAGATTGAAAATTTTTGGCTAGGTTTTGGATAGGAAGACCGTGGCTAAAACCTAAGGGTAAAATTGAAAGAATTTTTGTGGAATGCGGTTCAAAATGTGAATTGTTAAATGTGTGAGCTTTTATGTAAAAGTTTGGGAACTTTTACATAAAATAGGACTTTGTATAGTACGTGGCAGGTACATATGGTTCGACGCGTACCTAACGCGGTAGCCTTAAATTTACGCCGAAATGCTACCGAAATTTCAAAAACGGCATTTGGGATAAAAAGGGAATCGAGAGTAAAAGTTTAGGGTCGGGTCGAAAACCCGAGTCCCTAAAGGTAAATTGAATAAGGGAAACCTAAGGGGTGGTTTATGAATAGTAATCCGTCCCCTTAAAAATGTAAAATGCGAGTGAAACTGAAAAACCGACCTCGAGGGGGGGCATTTTTGGGAAACGAAGTAAAGGTCCCAGTCGGATACAGAAAATCTGAGCCTCGGAGATCTAGATCGGAAAAGTGTAGATGAACATTTTAAATACTAGTAAAACGTCCATTTGAGGCTCCGAAATGATAGAAAATCACTAAACCAACGTAAGGGTCGGAATAGTACTTCCCAAGGGTCGGGAAGGTGAAAAATGGAAATAAAATAGAAATGAACCCGGTAATGAATAGAAAAGAGTCAGAAAAGTTCTTGAGAGCCAAAAGTACAGTCTGGATCGAGAAAATTCCGTCAGGGGCATAATTGTAATTTTACCAAAATATAAGGGTAAAATCGTAATTTTGTAAAAGTTGAGAAAAATGGGGAAAATGATAAATGAAGCCTAAAAAGTCATAAATAGGTTTTATTTAGGCTTTTTAATAAAAAATAAAAGCTATAAATAGAAATGAAATTAACAGACAAGGTTTTGTCTGTAGGATCCCAAAATTGACCTGCAAGGAGAGCGATTAAAGATCTAGAAAGGAAAGGAGAAGTGACGGATAAGGTAAGTTCAGACATTTATCTGTCTGTAACGTGCAGTATTATTATTGCTAACTTTGATGTACTAACTATAAGTTAGGTACATATGTGCTACGGGCACTATTATAGAATAGAGAGAGAGACAAAACGTGCTATGGGCACTATTGAAATGGGACACATAATAAATTGTGCTTCAGGCACTAGAGCGAGGTTAATGAAACTCACTCACGTGAAATTAGAATGTGAACCCGGGGCAATATGAAGTCACTGGGTTAGAACTTTAAAAAGTCGGTAATGAAACCACTTTTGACGTACCAGCCTTCCGTACAGGGAAGTAAACTTTGCCTTCGGGGCTATGATGATAAGATTAAGGCTGTGGAGGTCGGCACTAATGTATCACTCCCAGTCTTGTACAACTTTGCCTTCGAGGCTATGATGATGAGATTAAGGCTGTGGAGGTCAGCATTAATGTACCGCTCCCAAATGGTACTGCCAACCTGAGCTCAAAACCAGAACATAATTAAAGATAATTACCTAAAACTGAGACTATGCCATAATTGAGCATAAGACAGTTCGTGAGGGTATTAACACCGTGGTTGATGTATTGTTGATATACTGTGTTGTAGTCAAAGTTACTATTCATGATGAATAGTGGTCAATGTTACTATTTATGATGAATAATACTATTCATAGAAATTTTATTTCTTGCATGTTTGAACTTACTGAGTCTGTGGCTCACCATTTTTGCTTATGTTGTAGGTAAGTAACCAGCTCACTAGCTTTATATGGCTGGATGGCGGACGGGATAGTGAGTGTCAAATTGGATAGGAAGCCAAAGGATATGGTCCTGCCAGAGTCTTTCCGCTGAGCGATAACAGAGAAAGGGAAAAAGAAACAGTTCTTTTGTAAATATATATATTTTGTGAAAGTACTGTATTATGTAAATTACTTTGTACCTGCAAACAAAGTAAATAGTGGATGATGTTTAAATAAAAATCCCCCAAAAAACGTCATGTTTTAAAGAGAGATAGATTAGCCGGTGACCTATGAGAGTACAATCTATCGCAGTTAGCTATGAAGCTTAACGGTAATAGTAATGTACGATCTCTACGAAGGGCGGGCCGCCATAGATACATACTTAAAATACTGGAATAGCATCATTTTAAATCATTTTATCCATGCTGCAGGCGGAGTTGTACTTACCTGTCAGCGGATAGTTTATACTCTCGCTTTCATCACAATACAGGTACCTCCCTGTAATCATAATGCATTACATTAGCATTCACTCTTAGGTCACTATGGTCATTAGTGACTAATAAAAACTCTATCGTTAGTGATA
Organism: Antiaris toxicaria; assembly: GCA_035233585.1. Classification (NCBI taxonomy): domain Eukaryota; kingdom Viridiplantae; phylum Streptophyta; class Magnoliopsida; order Rosales; family Moraceae; genus Antiaris; species Antiaris toxicaria. Next base: position 59,428,256 of record CP141154.1, on the reverse strand, counting down.
CCGATCCTTATCGGTACTAATTGCCCTCTTCTTAAGAATTTGATTTTCTAATTTCTAATCACGGTTAATTAATTTATTTATCCAATAAATTAATTAACATCGCTCTTAGGTCACTCTATCGTTGGCGACTAATATACCTATCGTTGTTGACTAATATACCTATCATTGTGTGGTACCGATGCCTATCGGTACCCAAGTACTCTGCTTTGGGAATTTTGATATCTAATTTCTAATCGGGCTTGATTAATTTGTCTACTTGACGAATTAATCACTGTCTCACACTGTCCCGTTCAGACTCGGTCCTTGACTGGTTAACCAACCAGTCAACTTACCGGATACCTCGCGTATTGACCATTTAGCCTATGGGGTTACCTTTACCGATTAAACCGCTCCAAATTTTATACTTAGCTCCCACTCGTCCCTCGGGTCGTACTATTCTGACCCAGGGGTCGTTTTCTTACATTACGAGATTTCTAATTAGGCGATTTACTAATCTTCAAAATGTTCTGTGACAACCGGGAAATTCTAGCATTCTCGGAAGAAAATGTACAAATGTATGTATATAACAATTTATACTATTTAAAGAGTGAAATAAATGTATTTATATTGTTTAGAATGTATTAAAATGTTCTAACAATACTGACGAGTAAGAATTCAGTGTTGGAAAAATTCACTGAGTTGAAACGGGTGGAACGATGTCGAAAACGGCATTGAAAACCCTAACCAGTGCACTAAAAGATGAAAAACTTCCGGGATTGATTTTGATCAAACGGAATCAGTATAAATTGATCCGACTGCACAGTAGACCTCAAGAACCCACCGCGACAATTTCAGGAAAATTTCGGCTTGAACCGACATCGGTCAAAAAGTAGTCGAATTAATATGACTAGTAAAGTCAAAGTCAACATATTACTTTGCATTTATGACACTATAAAGCTAAATATTAAATGGGAAAATTATGGTGGTTGGTGGCATTAATGGCCAAGATTGGTTTGCTTTTTGATCTAAAGGCCAAGATTTGGCCAAAATTCCATCTTTTGATTTTTTGAAAAATTTGGAAAGAAATGGCTTGATAAGTGTTGATTTCTCATCGGTTGGAAGCCAAATTAATTGGTTTCCTTTGCTAGTTAAGTCAGCAACATTTGGAACAAAATGGCCGAGACAATTTCCAGGCCAAAACAAAGAACAAAAAATTTCTAAGTGTTGTCTATGGTGAGTACGTGAGCAACCAAAGAGAAACCAAGCAAATATCCCAAGTTTCCTTCACAAAAGTGGTGTCAAACCCTTCATTGAAGTCCAAGGAAGCAAGAAAGCAAGGTAACTTTCTTTACTTTGAAAATTTTGGCTTGTTTTCTCCCTAAAATCCGTGGAATGAATAGTGTAAAGGATGAAAAATTTTTGGTTTGTTTTGGTTGATTTAGTGCTTGGGTTTTGTTAAGGGTATGATTAGAAGAAAAACCATGCATTTTGTTTAAAGAAAAACAAAATTTTGGTTGGTTTTCCAAGGGTAAAACCGTGGGTTACCAAGTGTAGTCAATGATGAATTATTATGGTTTAAGTGTTAAAATGCTTTAAATCATGTTTTGATTAAATGTAAAGCATGATTTGTACGGTTGAAAGCTTGGAAAAAATTTTGGTGTCAAATAACCCTAATATGGCTGTGGATTTAATTAGGGGTTGGGGAAAAATTTTTGCATGATTCACTTGAGGTTTAGATGATTTAAATCATGCATTGAATTATGGAAATGATGGTTATGTGATTGAAAGTATAAAACGAAATGTTGTGCATGTTTTTCTCTTAAATGGCCGTGGGTTGTAAGGATGAAAAACCCTAGAAATTGTGTTGAAAAATGCATGTAAATTGGATTGAAAATGTGCTAGACAATGACATTGGAATAGCCTAAAATTTGGTTGAAAAATTGAAAAGTTTTGGTTAGGTTTTGAGTGTGAAAACCGTGGCCAAAACCAAGGGTAAAAATTTAAAGAAATTTTGTGTAATGTGGTTCAAAATATGAATTGAAATGTTGTGAACTTTTATGTAAAAGTTTGGGAAACATTTACATAAAATAGGTTTGTGGTATAGTACGTGGCAGGTACATATGGTTCGAGGCGTACCTAACACCGGTAGCCTTAAATTTACGCCGAAATGCTGTTGAAATTTTGAAAACAGCATTTGGGGTAAAAAGGAATTAAAAATAAAAGTTTAGGGTCGGATCGGTAACCCGAGTCCCTAACGGAAAATTGAATAAGGAAAACCTAAGGGGTGGTTTGTGAATAGTAACCCGTCCCGTTAAAAATGTAAAACGTGAGTGAAACTGAGAAACGGACCCCGAGGGGTGGGCGTTTTTGGAAAACGAAGTAAAGGTCCGAGATCAAGAACGTTTAGATGAACGTCTTAAATACTAGTAAAATGTCCATTTGATGCTTCGAAACGATAGAAAATCACTGAGCCGACGTAAGGGTCGGAATAGTGCTTCTCGAGGGTTGGGAAAGTGAAAAATGGAAATAAAATAGAAACGAACCCGGTAATGATTAGAAAAGAGTCAGAAAAGTTCCTGAGAGCCAAAAACGCAGTCTGGATCAGGAGAATTCCGTCAGGGGCATAATTGTAATTTTGCCAAAATATAGGGGCAAAATCGTAATTTTACAAAAGTTGAGAAAAATGGGGAAAATGATAAATAAAGCCTAAAAAGTTATAAATAGGTTTTATTTAAGCTTTTTAATGAAAAATAAAAGCTATAAATGGAAATAAAATTAACAGACAAGGTTTTATCTGTAGCATCCCAAAATCGACCTACAAGGAGAGCGATCAAAGATCCAAGAAAGAAAAGGGGAAGAAACTGATAAGGTAAGTTCAGACATTTACCTGTCTGCAACATATAGCATTATTGTTGCTAACTTTGATGTAATAACTATAAGTTAGGTACATATGTGCTACGGGCACTATTATAGAGTAGAGAGAGAGACGAAATGTGCTACGGGCACTATTAAGAATGGGACACATAATAAGTTGTGCTTCCAGCACTAGAGCGAGGTTAATGAAACTCACTCACCTAAAATTAAAATGTGAACATTCCTAACCACGGGGTAATATGAAGTAACCGGGTTAGAATTTTAAAAAGTCAGTAATTAAACCACTTTTGGCGTACCAGCCTTCCGTACAGGGAGGTAAATTTTGCCTTCGGGGCTATGAGATTAAGGCTGTGGAGGTCAGCACTGATGTACCGCTCCCAGTCATGTACAATTTTACCTTCGGGGCTATGAGATCAAGGCTGTGGAGGTCAGCACTAATGTACCGCTCCTAGTCATGCGCACTTAAATGGTACTGTCAACCTGAGCTCAAAACCAGAACATAATCAACGATAATTACCTAAAACTGAAACTATGTCATAATTGAGCATAAGACAGTTTCGTGAGGGTACTAACATCGCGGTAGACGTACTATTGATATACTGTGTCGTGATCAAACTTACTATTCATAATGAATAATGGTCAAATTTACTATTTACATGTGAATAGTGGTCAACATTACAATTCACGATGAATAGTCTATTCATAGAAAATTTATTTCTTGCATATTTGAACTTACTGAGCCTGTAGCTCACCATTTTTGCTTATGTTGCAGGTAAGCGACCAGCTCAGTAGCTTTGTTTGACTGGATGGCATATGGGATGGTGCGTGTCAAATGGGATAGGAGGCGAGTGATATGGTCCTGCCAGAGTCTTCCCGCTGAGCGATAAAAGAGAAGGGAAAAAGAAACAGTCTTTTGTAATAATATATATTTTACGAAAGTACTATATTATAGGAAAATAAATCGGTAAAAACGTATCAGAGTGGCGCAGCGGAACAATAAAAATTTTAGATCGTTAAATATCTGATGATGCCATAGACAATAAACCATCAACAATTAAAACTCATACCTCAAGGACGCCAATCTGTAGGAGGAGAATGACCAAAGGCTTCAACCAACTAGCTTTCTTTACTATTCTCCAATTCCCGAATGGCTGAGTGTGTGGGCACTTTGACCCTCGATCGGTATGCTAGCACTGCTAGTCTTCTTCCGACCACCCAGATCTCTAAAGAACTTATTGTCACGATGAGCTATGCAACAATAAGCCTGCTCACCTGAGAGTCTACGGTCTGAGAGAACTAGAGTGGCAGGACCTCTATTTATAGACCTGCATGAGGTGATTCTCTGAATTTGAATTGGATTAGGAAAAGATATTCTCCCTTACCCATAACCATAAAATCTGAATTTTCTATAGGAGAATCTCAACAATAAAATTCAGCCATTATAGATAAATCCAATCCAAATCTAAACAAGATTTTAACTAGAATTTTATCTCCCCTTTTTCAACCAAAAAATCCGAAATTCCTAGGAGAAAATCTCCTCCACAAATTCAGCCACTTTTAGGATAAGGGAGAATCAAAATTCCACTAGGATTTTCAAGCATGAATCTTATCTCATCCTTATCTAAAATAACCGAATTTTCCTAGGAGAAAAACTCCAAAATTTTGGCCACTTTTCAGGGAGGAAAGAATCCAAATTCAACTAGGATTGAAACATGAATTTTTCCCTTGAACCTTATCCACAAAAAATGAAATTCTATTGAGGATTATCCTCAAAATTTCATCCACCTTTTGTTAGGATTTAGATTCAAAATTCAAGTAGGATTCTAACAAGATTATCCTCTCCAAATCCAACTGAAATTCAAATTTCAAACCTTGTGGATTTCGTGTGTAGGGTAGTTTCATTCGTGTTGTTTCAGCTGTCGTGAGGCGTAAGCGACAACTCGGTTCTGTTGCATCAAGACTGCTCTAAGACCTTGATGAGAAGCATCGGTGTAGACATCATATACTTGATCCTGCTCCGGAATGATAAGGATAGGTGCAGACGTCAAACGACTCTTTAACTCTTGGAAGACTGACTCACAGCTGTTGTCCCAAATGAAAGGTACATCTTTCTTTTTCAGATTGGTGAGGGGAGCGGCGAGCTTGCTGAAGTCCTGTACAAAACATCGATAATATCCCGCAAAGCCCAAGAAGCTTCGGATCTCTAGAACATTCTTCAGTCGTTCCCACTTAAGAATCGCTTCAACCTTGGATGGATCAACTGATATACCATCTCCTGAGATGATATGTCCGAGAAACTTAACCTCTGTCATCCAAAACTCACATTTTTCTTTCTTGGCGTACAACTGATGTTCACGAAGAGTCTGTAAAACTATACTGAGATGCCGTGCATGATCTTCACGAGTTCGGGAGTAGATGAGGATGTCGTCGATGAATACGATGACAAACTTATCAAGAAAAGGTCGGAAGACTCTATTCATCATATCCATGAAGGCTGCTGGCACATTTGTCAAACCGAAAGGCATTACTAAGAACTCGTAACTGCCATACCTCATTCGGAACGCCGTCTTCGGGATATCCTCCTCTCTAACCCGAAGCTGATGATAACCGGATCTCAAATCAATCTTGGAGAAGAAACAAGCTCCACCCAACTGGTCGAACAAGTCATCTATACGTGGTAACGGATACTTATTTTTGATGGTCACACTGTTGAGCTTTCTGTAGTCCACACAGAGACGTAGCGAACCGTCGGCTTTCTTCACAAAAAGGACTGATGAACCCCAAGGTGAGTTGCTGTCTCAGATAAAGCCTAGCGATTTCAACTCATCCAGCTGCTTGCGTAACTCTTTCATCTCTAGAGGTGCCATACGATACGGAGCAGAAGCAAAAGGAGCTGTTCCAGGAACTAAGTCGATACGAAATTCTATTTCTCGATGAGGTGGTAAACCTGGAAGAGCTTTTGGAAAAACATCTGGAAAACTATCGACAACAGGTATAGGTTGGGTACTCTTTTCAGAACTGGATCCTTCCATCGCACACAAGGATAAGAAACAAAGAATACCCTGTCTACTCTTCGACACTAACCTCAGAGCAGATCTATCAACATCTGAAACTAAGCTTAACTGATAGGACACTACATGTCCGAAATCAGTTGTAAAGATAACGCGACGATTACGACAATCAAGCATAATCCCATATCGGGAAAGCCAGTCATATCCCAGAATAACATCATAAGCAAACATAGGCATAACTACAAGTGATGCCTCCAAACAAACATCCCCAATATAAACATAGGCTTGACACCCATCACTAACGGTAGTCGTGCCCAACGGGGATTTCACACATAAGGGAGAGTCAAGATTTTGCAGTTTCAAACCAAGTGAACGAGTATAATGTTGGGCTATAAAAGAGTGTGTAGCTCCGGTGTCAAACAAAACATATGCATATGTACCAAAGATAGGAATTATACCATCTAATGTAGTCGGTGCATGATCTATCTCCATGCTGTCAGCTCCAAGAGCATGTACCTATGGTGCCTTACCACGATTTTGAGCTGTATTCCCTCGCTGATAACCCGTACTCTGACCCTGTGGTGGCAGTCTCTGATAACTCGGCACTGGGAACTGCTGTAGCGGTGTAGCATGTGGAGCATATGGCGCAGTGTACTGGCTCGTGCGCTGAGGCTTATAGGGAACCGGAAGCTGAGGGCGCTGTGACTGCGAAGACTGGGAAGTAAACTGTTGTCTCTGTGAAAAACCATTCTGATTCCGCTGATGATGATGTCTATGAGCATTGTCTCTCGACTGTCTCTTCGGGCAGACATTTCTTTTATGACCTTCATCACCACACTCAAAGCAGGTAATCATATTTACCCGACCCTGTCGCTGTCCAGAAGACTGATGAGAACCTGACCCCTGAGATTGCTGGTTCTTCTGGTAAGGAGTCTGCGGCTTGTGTTGAGGCTTGTTGCGGATTGGTCCAGACTTGTTTTTGTTACGAGCTTCAAGGAACTCCTTGTCGCCCTCTTCCACTGTCAACGCCTTAGCAACTATCTGCTGGTAGCTATCCCTGATCTGGAACGGTTGTACACCCCTCTTCACATAGAGGCTAAGCCCTTCCTCAAAGCGGAGACACTTAGTAGCTTCATCTAACACCTGATTCTTCGCATACCGGGCTAACTCAGTGAACTTGGCTTCATATTCCCGCACTGACATAGACCCTTGCTTCAAACGGACGAACTCCCTAGCTTTTCTGTCGCGGAACTGAGTTAAAAAGAAACGCTCGAGAAAACGCTCCTCGAAAACTGTCCAAGAAGACCTCTACTCCTCTGTCAAACCATCCTCAATACTAGCCTACCAGGTAGAGGCTAGACCCACCAGCTTGTTGGAAGCAAACTCAACCCAGAACTCTGCGAGTGTGGCGGTCAACTTTAGTTGCTTGCAAATGGTATCAAACCAGTAGTCGGCATCCATCTCTGTGCCCGTGCCATCGAAAGTGGGTACGTGAGGCTTAAAGAAAAGAGTTAGGGCTGCCTGTTTAGGATGTATCATAGGCTGGGTAGGTACTACTCCAGAGGTAGGGTTTTCGGTGGTAGGCGTTTGCTGAGGAGTCTGAGAAGAACTCCTCGCTCTCTGGGTCTCATTAGGAACAACATTGGCTACAGGAGCTGGGTTAGGTGTTCCAAAAGGTAAGACGGTGAGGAGAGCCTGTATCGCTACCGTGAGATTCTGCATCGCCGTTAGCTGATCGTTCGGTGTAGGGACCGCTGTATTCTGACTCCCTTGAGGCTGCGTGTTCCCGGGGTTCTCTTCGTCGTTGCCTCTCTGCTGCCTCTGACTTCGCGTGCCGGGACGAGCCATTTTGCTGAATAAGATTGAAGGAAGAGGAAATCCTATAAGCTTCTAAGAGTAAGGAAAACTATGCTTGGGTATTTTGAAAACGTTTTGATGAACACCCTTTTGAAAACGTTTTGATGAAAAACCCTTTTGAAAACGTTTTGATGGAAAACCCTTTTGAAAACCTGGGCTCTGATACCATTATTTGTCACGGCCCAAAATTTAGACACGTGACACGGCAGCCAAATCATAATATCAACCCGAGATTTAAGGAAAACATTTATTAAAAAAAAACAACGGGTCAACATTATAATTTAGCTAAGCCTAATTATAAAGTAGCATCATAACCACAAAATATAATAAAGGAAAAAAATAAATGCTTTTCAATGCGGAAGTCAAACACAAAATCGGTTTTCAAAAGAAATTACCAACCATAAAATATTCCCAAGCATAAAATTTAAATAACGTGAAATAAGGTATAAACTTAATGTCTCATTACATCAGAACGAGAAACATAAAGAAGAAGATGGAGAAAACGGATAGCATCATCTTCGGTAGTAACGGATATCTCAATGATTTTCGGAACTGCTACCTCCCGCACCTGGAAGTAGTCATTTCGAAATCACAAAGAAAAAGGGACGTGAGCGCTGGCTCAGTAGGACAGAAACAAAGGTGGGTTAACAGATAACATTTAAAAGTATGGCATAATATTCGTTTCCAAAAATAATCAACAATTAAAAAAAAAATTTTAATACAAGTTTTATTCTGCTGAGGACTTAGCGTAGCTGCAATATACGTGCCCCAATATTAAAATAATAAATCATTAAAACAAACTATCATATTATGAGTGAGGACTTGTCGTAGCTATGATATACGTGCCTCGAATTTGAATTATCCTAGATCATCTCGTTACGGTCTAAATAGGCCGAACGGCCCTGCGCAGGTTTAGGGACCTTCCCCCATGGCGTCAACTTCGGGACGCACGCATCATTTATAATGATCGTGAACTAGAGCTCAATTATGTTCCCCGGATTATTCAAGAGATGGTATTTACCAAGTTATATTATGCCATTAATCAAAACACTCTTTAAAATACACATTTATTACAAAATACGTTGCATGCGTTTATTTCATTAAAAATAGTATAATAATTTCATAAATCGAAAACAGCATGCCATCAATAAAATAGGGGAATTTAAAACACTTGACTACTCTCAGAAAAGGCTAGAACGTCCTACCTCGATTATCGCACAAGCGTTACGATAACGTGATCCACAAATCCAGCAAGAACGTCAAATAAGTCCTATAATCACAACATATGATTAGTCTAGGTCTAGACATAATCATCCAATCATTTTAGTGTACCACAAAAGGATTTTAAAACGTTTAATAAACATTTGGGATTTAAAATTTGTGAAAAACTCTAAGTTAGGATATTTCTGGGCATGGGCAGACTGACCTAGGCTGAATGTAAAATCCATATTAATTTATTTTTCATCCCGAAAATTCTAAATTTTTAATATGTTAAACTAGACATCCGTAGCTTTAATTCCATATAATTTTTATAATTTTTGGACATCATTTGGTCATTCAACTAGGCCAAAAACCGAGGGTTGTTTTCAGGCGTAAAAATCTGGGTTTCAGTTTCGGTTCAAAACCTGGCAGTTCTGTCTGCCTATTTTAGAAAAATATTTTGACTGGGAAAATGGAGGATTTTGGTTCTGAAATTTTGCAGGAATTTAGGGGACATCTTGAATTTAATTTTAGGCTCAAGAATCACTCAAAAATCGTTTTTAAAACTCAAGTTATGGCTGACACAAATTTACTGTTCATATGGTAATTTTCCAGATTTCCGTTTTTCTGTGTCCGAATTTCGATTAGCCTCAAACCAATTCAATTTTCATCCAATGATCACGAAATTTTGTGGAAAACCTTATTTATATGTCATTAACACAACCCAAGAATCAAATTGATAAAATCATAAAATCTTACAAATATGATAATAGGGTTTTTGAAAAGGGGATCAATGAGGCAAAATTTTAGGGTTTGAGAGAAAAATCACACCTTGTTTGTGCTGCCCTATTTTTGATGCTTAGTCTCCCTTTTGGCTGAATTTGTGTGAGTATTGGAGTCTTCAAAACAGTATGGAAATAGTGGAGAAAACCATATAAATTTCGGATTTAAAATCAAAAGGAGAAGGAAGGAAAAAGTTTGATTTCTCACCTTGTTTTTGTCTCAAAAGTTGTTGAATCTTTGAGCTGCCTTTTGGTAGGTTTTGTTTGCTGTTTTGAGTGTGTTTTGGGAGAGAAAATTCAGAGAGGGGAGAGGGGAAAGCTGGCCGAAATTTTGAGGGGGAAAGGAGGGGTGAATGAGAGTTAAAAGGGGGTTTTTATACTAGGTTTTTCTTTCCCTTTCTCTTCCTTGTTTGGCTGAAAATTTTAAGGGGCAAAAGGGAAAGTTTTTCTGCTGTTTTGAGGCTAGGGTTTTCTCTCTTATTTCCCCTTAAGTGGCCGAAAATTATCCCTTAGTTTTTAAGGAAAAATAATTTGAATTTTAATTGAGTTTTAACCTAGCTTTTAATTCAAATAAAATCTCCTTTATTTCCTACACTTTATGGCCGAATTTCTTCTTTATATCTAAGGAATGAAATTTGAATTTGAATCCTCCTTGGATTTGTGGAATTTTAATTTTAATTTAAAATCCCAAGTGATGGCCGAATGTTTTAGGGTTTCTTTTTGAAGTTCAAATTGTTGACTTTTTGAGCGAAATTTGACTAGGAAACCAACCTAGGGTTTCCAAAAGATTTTTAAATTAATTTTTGGCACACTAATTTTATTTAAATTATATATTGACCCTTAAATAAAATTTAAGGCGTCACAGGTCTGAGAGAACTAGAGTGGCAGGACCTCTATTTATAGACCTGCATGAGGTGATTCTCTGAATTTGAATTGGATTAGGAAAAGATATTCTCCCTTACCCATAACCATAAAATCCAAATTTTCTATAGGAGAATCTCAACAATAAAATTCAGCCATTATGGATAAATCCAATCCAAATCTAAACAAGATTTTAACTAGAATTTTATCTCCCCTTTTTCAACCAAAAAATCCGAAATTCCTAGGAGAAAATCTCCTCCACAAATTCGGCCACTTTTAGGATAAGGGAGAATCAAAATTCCACTAGGATTTTCAAGCATGAATCTCATCTCATCCTTATCTAAAATAACCGAATTTTCCTAGGAGAAAAACTCCAAAATTTTGGCCACTTTTCAGGGAGGAGAGAATCCAAATTCAACTGGGATTGAAACTTGAATTTTTCCCTTGAACCTTATCCACAAAAACCGAAATTCTATTGAGGATTATCCTCAAAATTTCATCCACCTTTTGTTAGGATTTAGATTCAAAATTCAAGTAGGATTCTAACAAGATTATCCTCTCCAAATCCAACTGAAATTCAAATTTCAAACCTTGTGGATTTTCCACAACAAATTTGAATCCCACTTGGACTGTGATTCAAAATTTGAATTTCAAATTTCAAATTCGAATTTCAAATTCGAATTTCAAATTTCAAACTTCAAATTTCAAAATCCACAAAACAGTTGTGTTTCAAATTCTTGTTCTCATGGATAATTTTCTACAACTCCAATCCAATCTCAAATAAAATCATGGCAACTTTATTTAGAGTTCAAATAATTGTGTACTCTATTATCCAAAACAAAATTACTTATCCATTTTCACATTCAGTATAATGTCTTTAAGAGGATACCCTTAACTCCTCATTAGAGCAATGATTCTGATATCTGTAAACGAACCCTTCATCGTATACAAGTCATGCACCCAATGAACCGGTCTATAAGCTTACTACCTCTGAGACGCTTTAGCCGTTGAAACATCAAAGTACACAAGTCATATACATAAAGCTGTCCTTTTACTCAGGATTAAGGTTACTGCATAATGAACGTCAAAAGCAGATCGATCCACTCAAAGCGGACTTCGTAGATCAATCACGTTTTAGTCCCAGTCTAATATGTCACCACCAAGCAACATATATATGTCTCTACTTGGGAGTTTAGCTCCAGACAGTCAAGACAAACCGTCCCCTCCAAGGCTTTAGACAACATAATAGTCTTAACATGAGTTAGATGCTCGGTCTAACCCCATAGACTACAGACCATAGTTTAGATCGCTAACTTTAGAACATTGTCTTCTCGCATAGAAAAGTCCATTGGATGCAACGTTCTAACAGTTTAACACAAGCAGTCAGGGAGTCATATTTGCTTACATTTACTTGAATATATAAATAAGATGAGGACAGATAGAAATGTAATTAATAACCTCTATATATATAGTTTTATTATCCAGTTCAAAATAAATACATCAAAATGTCTCTAATGCTTAGGGCATTTCCTAACAATCTCCCACTTGCCCTAAGCCAGTAAATGTGCCATGTTACGCATCCCCATCGCCTCTACGTGCCTCTTAAAGCTTTTAGCCACCAAAGTCTTAGTAAAGGGATCGGCGATGTTGTCCTCGGACGCGATCTTACATACATCCACTTGTCCTGTCTCCACGTGCCCTCTAATAATATGATATCTCCGATCGATGTGCTTGGTCCTCTTGTGGTGCCGAGATTCCCTTGTGTTGGCAATAGCCCCTGTATTATCACAGTAAAGTATGATAGGCTTGTCAACACCCGGAATGACCTCAAGGTCTCAAAAGAACTTGCGGAGCCAAACCGCTTCTTTAGATGCCTCAGTCGCAGCCACATATTCAGCCTCCATATTAGAGTCAGCTGTGCAGGCCTGCTTCATGCTCCTCCACACAATGGCGCCTCCTCCGAGTAAAAACATTAATCCAGATGTCGATTTCCTCGAATCCTTACAACTCTGGAAGTCTGAGTCCGTGTATCCGACGGGTGTTAGGTCCCCTCCAGAATACACCAGCATATAATCCCTCGTTCTCTTAAGATACTTGAGTATATGCTTTACAGCGTGCCAGTGCTTGGTTCCAGGATTTGCTTGATATCGACTCACCATACCTACTGCAAAACATATATCCGGGCGAGTACAAAGCATAGCGTACATAAGGCTACCCACAGCGGATGCATAAGGGACCTTACTCATACACTCTCTTTCTTCCGATGTCTTGGGACAGTCATCTAATGAAAGAGTTAGACCGGCAATAGAAGGTTGTGAGCCTTTCTTTGCCTCTTGCATTGCATATTTGTCAATTATTTTATCTACGTATGAAGCTTGGGATAACGCTATCATTTTATTCTTTCGATCTTTAAAGAGACGAATGCCTAGAACATAATTAGCTTCTCCCAAGTCCTTCATGTCAAACTGTTGGTGTAACCAAAGCTTGACCGATGATAAGTTCCCTACATCATTCCCAATGAGTAGTATATCATCGACATAGAGTATCAGAAAGACCACTTTTCCATCCTTAATATGTTTATAAACACAAGGTTCATCAACGTTCTGCTCAAAACCAAATGTCTTAATCGCTTGATCAAACCTTTGGTTCCATGAGCGAGATGCTTGCTTTAGTCCATAAATAGATCTAAGCAACTTGCAGACTTTCCTTTCTTGGCCTTTTGCTTCTGTGGGCGACCCCTCTAGCTTAGGTCGTCCACCTTATCTTGCTTGCTTTCTTTATTCTTTGCTTAGTCTTACTTAGCTTGCTTGTTTCTATAGCTTTCTTCTCCTTGGGGTTTAAAAGATTTGTTCTTGAAAAACTAGGAATATTTTTTTTTTCTTTCTTTTTGAACTGGACTGGATGAAACTACTGATTCTTGAAAATTGTGTATACATAAATATATACGTACTACTTAATACTTTTTGTTTTTCCAAAATATATTTTGGAGTCTTGTTACTTTAAAGTACGTAAAAATAGAAACATACTTTTAAGCTTGTTTCACTACTTTACATACTACACTCTTGTCTTGTCTTTATACATATATCTCACTATTACACTTTCTTTCTTTTACACCTTGAGTACAGCGGAATTCTGCGAAACGGAACCATAACCCGTCCATGACATCGTTGGGATCTGCCTGCCAGTCCGCTACTCTTGCTTCATACTGCTGGTTGTTTTCCTTTATTACCTACAGCACGAATAGACTAATGAGCTAAAGCTCAGTAAGTACAAACATACATATAAGTAAATAAGCTGAATACACCACTCTAGGGTTAGTCAACTTAGGACCAATTATTTTCTTTAGTCCTATACTACTTGTTCTTTCTATTCTATTTCTTTCTTTTCTTTGCTTTACTTCATCTGCTTAATCTTTCACTTGTGGGCCCGTGGTTGGACGTACCTAGTGCGCGCAGACCAATAGAGGATCAGGGGAGCGACCCACCGATCAACCCTAAGGTCATCTCTGGACTACTGACCTTATAGGTAGTAAGTCATGCCATAAACTACCTCATTATTAACGAGGCAGCGCCACACTTCTGGGGTGGAGGCAGGAAATTAAGCCATAAACTACCTCATTATTAACGAGGCAGCGCCACACTTCTAGGGTGGAGGCTATCTGGGAACCTCACAACTTGGGAGGTCGGTACGCCAACCTTAACTTTTAAGTCTTATTAATTGACTTAACTTATTTCTCTTTTCTTTTTCTAATCTTGCTTACTATTCTCGTGAACATGTTAGTATCATGTCACAACTGAATAGCTTAAATGTGTATATATATATAACACAACTTTATGGTAAGTCCATTCGTGAATAGACAATTAAATGTCTGTACTTACCTTATCAATCTCTTCTCTTCTTCTCTCTAGGATCTTCGATCGCCCTCCTTGTAGGTCGATTTTTGGATCCTACAGACAAACTTTGTCTGTTAATTTCATTTCCATTTATAGCTTTTATTTTTCATTAAAAAGCTTAAATAGAACCTATTTACAACTTTTTGGGCTTTATTTATCATTTCCCCAATTTTTCCCAACTTTTGCAAAATTACGATTTTGCCCCTATATTTTGGCAAAATTACAGTTTTGCCCCTGACGGAATTTTATTGATCCAGACTGCATTTTTGGCCATCAGGAACTTTTCTGATTCTTTTCTAATCATTACCGGGTTCGTTTCTATTATATTTCCACTTTTCACTTTCCCGACCCTCGGGAAGCACTATTCCGACCCTTACGTCGGTTTAGTGATTTTCTATCGTTTCGGAGCCTCAAATGGACGTTTTACTAGTATTTAAAACGTTCATCTAGACTTTCCCGACCTAGGTCTCCGAGACTCGGATTTTCCGTACCCGACTCGGACCTTTATTTCATTTCCAAAAACGCCCCCCCTCGGGGTCGGTTTTTTCCGTTTCACTCTCATTTTACATTTTTAGGGGACGATCTACTATTCACGAACCACCCCTTAGGTTTTCCTTATTCAATTCTCCGTTAGGGACTTGGGTTTCCGACCCGACCCTAAACTTTTATTTTTAATTTCTATTTTACCCCGAAAGCCGTTTTCGAAATTTCGGCAGCATTTCGGCGTAATTTTAAGGCTTCCGGCGTTAGGTACGCCTCGAACCATATGTACCTGCCACGTACTATACCACAAGCCTATTTTATGTAAAAGTTTTCCAAACTTTTACATAAAAGCTCACAAATTCCAATTTCACATTTTTAACCACATTACAAAATTTTTTCACAATTTTGCCCTTAGTTTTGGTTTCGGTTTTCACCACCAAACCGAACCAAAGTTTCTCAAACTTTTCAACCACTTGTTAGGCTATTAAATGCCATTTTTCTAACACTTTTTCAAGCCCATTTCCTTGTACTTTTCAACTAAATTCTTAGGGTTTTTAAACACTTAAACCCACGGCCTCATTAGTGAAAAACATGCCATCATTTTTGTTTCATGCTTTCAATCAAAAATTTCATTATTCACATCATAAAATGCATGATTTCAATTAACCAAACATTATATGAAACATGCAAAATTTTCACCAAAACCTTAAGTAAACCCACGGCCACTTTGAGTAAATGAACACCAAAATTTTTCCAAGCTTTTCTATAGTGAAATTCATGCTTTATTCTTAACAAAACATAAGTTAAAAGCATGTTAACACATAAATCACACAAATTTCTCATTGCTTACCAATGGTAACCCACGGGTTTTCCTTTGGAAAACCAACCAAAAATTGGTTTTTCTTTAAACCAATTGCATGGTTTTCTTCCTCATTACACCCATAACAAAACCCATCATCAACTTAATGAAAAACAACCAAAACTTTTCCATCTTAATTCACTATTCACCCCACGGTTTTCATGAAGAAAAACCAAGAAAAATTTCAATCCAAGGGAAGTTACCTTATTCACTTTCTTCCTTTGTCTTCAAGTGATGTTTTGCCACACTTTTTGTAAAGAAAACTTGAAGGAATTACTTGGTTTTCCTTTGGTCACCCACGGCTCCCATGGAAGAAAAAACTTAGCAAATTTTTCTCTTAGTTTTTGCTTGAAATTTGGTCTCGGCCTTTTGATACAAAAGTGGCCGACTTATGCATGGAAGAAAGCCAATTAATTTGGCTCTAAACCAATCAAATTTCAACACCTTTCACCCTAATACTTTCCCACCTTTTTCAAAAATTAAAATTGGTTAATTTTGGCCAAATCTTGGCCTTTATATCAAAAGCAAATTAAATCATGGCCATTCGTCCTACCTAACACCATATTTCTTTCCATTTGGTAAATGGATTTATGATGTCATAATTACTAAAGTGAAAGTTGACTTTGACTTTCACTATTCACATTAATTCGACTACTTTTTGACCGATGTCGGTTCGAGCCGAAATTTTCCTGAAATCTTCCCGACGTGTTCTTGAGGTCTCCTGTGCAGTCGGATCAATTTAAATTGCTTCCGTTTGATCAAAATAAATCCCGGAAGTTTACCGTCTTTTTGAGCTCCGGTTAGGGTTTCAATGCCGGTTTTGGCACCGTTTCACCCGTTTCAACTCAGTGAATTTTTTCCAACACTGAATTCTTACTCGTCAGTATTGTTAGAACATTTTAATATATTCTAAACAATACAAATACATCTATTTCACTCTTTAAATAGTATAAATTATTATATACATATATTTGTACTTTTCTTACTGTGCTCTTACTTTGACTTGCCATATTCTTATCTTTATACTGTTCAGATACCGAAACTACTCCTTTTTGAGCGTTTTGGGCCTGAATTCACTTTCTTACTCATATACTTTATTCTCTACTTATTTTTGGAGATTTTAATTTCCTCCAAAACATTTATTTATTTCTATCAACACTATAATTTGTCTAATTACAACCATAGTGTTTCTTTACATTCTTACTTACAGAACTCATAGAAAACCCTAGATTAAACTAGGTCACACCACTAAAATTCTCTGGTCGTCACAGCTTCGAACCCTTCGGGCTGTATCATATAGATACACTCTTCAAGATGGCCATTCAAGAATGTCGTCTTGACATCTATTTGCCAGATCTCGTAATCGAGAGCCGCAGCAATGGACAGAAGAATACGGATAGACTTCAGCATAGCAACAGGCGAAAAGGTTTCATCGTAATCGATTCCAGCCTTTTGCGTGTATCCCTTTGTAACTAGTCTAGTTTGAAAGTTTCCACTTTCCCTTCCACATCCTTCTTTCTTTTGTAGACCCATTTGCATCCAATGGGTTTTATCCCATCTGGCAAATCTACAAGTTCCCAAACAGAGTTGGATTTCATAGAATCCATCTCATTGTTCATAGTCTGTTTCCAAGATTTAGAATCAACATCATTTACAGCTTCATCATAAGTGATCGGATCATCCTCATGCTCATGTGCCTCGGCCTGGTATACCTCAGCATCATACATGAAGAAATTAGGTTTCTTAGAAACCCTCCCACTACGACGAGGCGCCCTAAATTGTTGATCGTCTGCAAGTCTTTCACCGGAACTCAGACTTGCATCCAAGACCGAAATCTGTGGAGCAGTTCTTTCACTCGATAACTCCTCTAGCACCACTTTGCTTCGAGGCTTAAAGTCATTCATGTGACTTTCCTCCAAGAATGTCGCATGGGTTGAGACAATGACTTTTTGTTCCTTCGGGTTATAGAATAGACCTCCTTTAGTTCCTTTTGGATACCCTATAAACATGAACAATTCTGATCTTGGTTCCAACTTTTTCGCATCCCCATCCAGTATATGCGCCGGGCAGCCCCATATTCTCATATGTCCAAGGGAGGGCTTCCTGCCACGCCACAATTCGTATGGAGTTCTGAGAATCGATTTGCTTGGAACCTGGTTCAAAATATAGCATGCCTTTGTAAAGCATATCCCCAAAATGATAATGGCAGTGTTGAATAACTCATCATGGACCGTACCATATCCAATAAGGTCCTGTTTCTCCTTTTGGCTACACCATTCTGTTGTGGAGTACCAGGTGCAGTCAATTGGGATAAAATCCCATTCTCTACAAGATATCCTAGAAATTCGTCGGAGAGATATTCACCACCTCGATCAGATGGAAGTGTCTTTATAGATTTATCCAATTGCTTTTCAAATTCCACACGATACTCTTTGAACTTGTCAAAGGTTTCGCTCTTGCGGTGCATCAGATACACATATCCATACCTCGAGTAATCATCTATAAAAGAGACATAATACTCGAACCCTCCTCATGCTGTGACATTCATGGGGCCACATACGTCAGTATGCACAATTTCCAAGAGCTCCTGAGCCCTTTTACCCTTAGCTCCAAAAGACCTCTTGGTCATTTTACCCTCTAGACAAGACTCACATTGGGGAAGTCGTACCTCCTCCAGAGATTCCAGAAGACCGTCTTTCACCAATCTTTGAATCCTATCCTGATTAATATGACCAAGTCTTAAATGCCAAAGATACGCCTTGTTAGAGTGAGAAACTTTCAACCTTTTAGAGTTATCAATTAATTTAGTGTCAAGCAGTGAGTACATCTTTGGTTTGATCAAATATAGGTTTCCATCTATCCATCCAGAACAGATAAAAGACTTATTTCTACGAATATCAACTCTTTTACTAATTGTCGCCATTCAGTTTATTCTCAGTAAGTATTGAAATGAGGGGTGTCGGTGACATTTTGAACTGAAACAAAATTATACTAGACATCATTACAAAGCCCAAGCAAATATACAGATAATTTAGCAAATAAAATATACAAGCATGTTCCTACATGAAACTTGAAAAAACATGTAGCATTGCAACAGTAATTCTCAGCACCTATTGCCCCAAGCCATCGAGGGGTGGTCATGGAAACAAATAGCCAGAACATGGACCCCGTCCAATTAATATATGTTGCCTTAAATCCTCCAAGGTTAAGACATATATTAATAACCGCTTATTTGGCCACCAGTTTAGTTAACAGAGCTTCTAGGGAAGGTTAATAACTAAACGAGTCTTGAGTATATAACCATTGTTTACGTAGCCCGATCCACGTCCTACCAAGCCACCGAGGGGTGGTCATGAATAGGATCATACCCGAACACGTTTTCCACATAGGAGATCCAATCTAGTATACCGATAGCGGTAAACACCTACCGAGGGGTGTGGTCAGGGCAGAACTGACGCGAGGCGTTACCATGCTTTCACATATGGATCAACAATGAAGGCCGTGGGTTTTGTTTGAAACCCTTTCCCACTCAAAATTTTGAAAAACATTCAAGTTTTGACAAATTATGTATGATCAATATAGTATGAGCGGCACTTAGCTATCCTATATGACATGTTATCAAATATGCATATAAAACATCCATCAATACATGTTTATACATCCATGACATATCACAGAAAAAATAATTGACAGAAAAACCAAGCCATGGTTCCATCCTAGAACAAAGAAAATAAAGATTACAAAATTCCATCCAAAGCATTCTTTGGGTCTTGAATTTTGTTCGGTCTTCTTGTAGCCTCTCCATTTATTTCTCATCCTAAGAATTATTTAAAATTTAAATCTCCAAAAATTTAAATTTCAAATTCAAATTCCAAATTCCAAATTCGAATTTCAAATTTAAATTTCCAATTCAAATTTTAAATAATTTTAAACATCATGTGTAATAATATGTAATTTCAAATTTTCAATTACATATTTTTAAACATGATTTAAAATTAAATCTCTAATTTAAAAATCAAAATTTTTCGATTTTTAGACCGTTGCACCTCCGCCCCCGAAGGCGGCAGCCGCCGTGGGCAGCCACTAGCCCCAAAGGGGCTGGCAGCCCACGGCTGCCCCCTATGTGCAGCCTTGCTGGGCTGCAGGCCAAGCCTGCAGTGATAGGCTACACGCCCAGGCTGGGCACAGCAGCCGGCAGGCTGCACGCCCAGGCTGCGACCAGCCTTGGGCAGGCCACGGCCACCCTCGGCTGCAGGCCAAGCCTGCGGCCGTGGGTGGTGTTGGTCTACACAGGGGCTGCCGCAGCCCCATCCTGCCCAAGGGCAGGGGCTGCAGCCCCACCAAGGCCCGTCGGCCTATTCCGAGGGGTCGTGTCTTGATTTTCATGTCATATTCCAATTTACCTATTAGGATCTCCAAAAATTAATTTGAATCCCAATTAAATTGAGATTTTCCACACAATCAAAATTTCAACCTTTAAATCAAATTTAACTTTTGGGAAAAAAATAAATTACGGTCTTCAATCTTCAATCTCCTCCAAGAATAATTACATAAAATTTCCTAAACCGTTTCCAGTGTACAAAAATTCTAACTATAAAAATTCTACAAGACAAAAATTAAAATCTATGGGAAAATTACAGTGTTAATAAACTGCTCCCATGGTTACATAAAAATTCCTAGATACAATTTTTCTAAATTCTAAGGAACCATAACCGATATAAACAAGCATGCTTATAATAATTCAGAAAAATTAAAATAATCACATACTTTATACATAATCCATGATAACAACATAAAGGAACCCTAGAATGCCACTCTCTAAATATCAAATCCATACATAAATAAAAAGACTAAGTAATTGTCTAATTTTTGTACATGCCATAGTCATGAGATGGCTCTGATACCAATTGTAGGAAAATAAATCTGCAAAAACATATCAGAGTGGCACCGCGGAACAATAAAAATTTTAGATCGTTAAATATCTCATGATGCCATATACAATAAACCATCAACAATTAAAACTCATACCTCAAGGACGCCAATCTGTAGTAGGAGAGTGACTGGAGGCTTCAACCAACTAGCCTTCTCTACTATACTCCAATTCCTGAATGGCTGAGTGTGTGGGCACTCTGAACCTCAATCGGTATGCTAGCACTACTAGTCTTCTTCCGACCACCCAGATCTCTAAAGAACTAATTGTCATGATGAGCTGTGCAACAATAAGCCTGCTCACCTGAGAGTCTGTGGTCTAAGAGAACTGGAGTGGCAGGACCTCTATTTATAGACCTGCATGAGGTGATTCTTTGAATTTGAATTGGATTAGGAAAAGATATTCTCCCTTACCCATAACCATAAAATCCAAATTTTCTATAGGAGAATCTCAACAATAAAATTCGGCCATTATGGATAAATCCAATCCAAATCTAAACAAGATTTTAACTAGAATTTTATCACCCCTTTTTCAACCAAAAAATCCGAAATTCCTAGGAGAAAATCTCCTCCACAAATTCGGCCACTTTTAGGATAAGGGAGAATCAAAATTCCACTAGGATTTTCAAGCTTGAATCTTATCTCATCCTTATCCAAAATAACCGAATTTTCGTAGGAGAAAAACTCCAAAATTTCGGCCACTTTTCAGGAAGGAGAGAAACCAAATTCAACTGGGATTGAAACTTGAATTTTTCCCTTGAACCTTATCCACAAAAACCGAAATTCTATTGAGGATTATCCTCAAAATTTCGTCCACCTTTTGTTAGGATTTAGATTCAAAATTCAAGTAGGATTCTAACAAGATTATCCTCTCCAAATCCAACTCAAATTCGAATTTCAAACCTTGTGGATTTTCCACAACAAATTCGAATCCCACTTGGACTGTGATTCAAAATTTGAATTTCAAATTTCAAATTCGAATTTCAAATTTCAAATTTCAAATTTCAAAATCCACAAAACAGTTGTGTTTCAAATTCTTGTTCTCATGGATAATTTTCTACAACTCCAATCCAATCTCAAATAAAATCATGGCAACTTTATTTGGAGTTCGAATAATTGTGTACTCTATTATCCAAAACAAAATCTGAATCCAACCGGAGAGAATCTTGTCTACCATCCTAATCCTGTGTCATCACCATCCACGCATAATAAACCAGCCAATAGCATACACAAATCAATTTGCCAAACATTAAGGAATTATGTGGAGCTAGTAGAGGGACTGATTGGACATATATAATCAGGCTCCCGCAAATCCATATGATCATCATTCTTTTACTGAACAACTCAATCATATGATCACTAGTTTCAGAGTCACACCACTATAAACCTAAAATTGAACTCCCAATTATATACCATATTACGTAAGCCTGTGACAAGCTATCATCCAATGACCTTGTCATGTATGCAGAACCCTCATATGATATCCATGATCAGCCTTAGGCCAAAGTCCGTTTAATTCTACTGATCAGGCTATCTTAAAGTTCCATTATACTACTGAATAAAGAAAATGATTATTCACCATATGTGAATAAGAAGTCATCCGCCCAGCAGACGACCCAAGGCCTTGTCCATTTTCACATTCAGTATAATGCCTTTAAGAGGATACCCTTAACTCCTCATTAGAGCTATGATTCCGATAACTGTAAACGAACCCTTCATCGTATACAAGTCATGCACCCAACGAACCGGTCTACAAGCTTACTACCTCTAAGATGCATTAGCCATTGGAACATCAAAGTACACAAGTCATATACATGAAGCTGTCCTTTTACTCAGGATTAAGGTTACTGCATAATGAACGTCAAAAGCAGATCGATCCACTCAAAGCGGACTTTGTAGATCAATCACGCTTTAGTCCCAGTCTACTATGTCACCACCAAGCAACATATCTATGTCTCTACTTGGGAGTCCAGCTCCAGACAGTCAAGACAAACCGTCCCTTCCAAGGCTTTAGACAGCATAATAGTCTTAACATGAGTTAGATGTGTGACAACCGGGAAATTCAGGCAATTCTCGGATGAAAATGTACAATTGTATGTATATAACAATTTGTACTATTTAAAGAGTGAAATAAATGTATTTATATTGTATAGAATATATGAAAATGTTCTAACAATACTGACGAGTAAGAATTCAGTGTTGGAAAAATTCACTGAGTTGAAACGGGTGAAACGGTGCAAAACCGGCATTGAAAACCCTAACCGAGGCAATAAAAGACGGAAAACTTCCAGGATTAATTTTGATCAAACGGAAGTAGTATAAATTGATCCGACTGCACAAGAGACCTCAGGAACACGCCGGGACGATTTCAGGAAAATTTCGGCTCGAACCGGTATCGGTCAAAAAGTAGTCGAATTAATGTGAATAGTAAAAGTCAAAGTCAACTTTTGCTTTAGCAATTATGACATCATTAATCCATTTATTAAATGGAAAGAAAATAGTGGTTGGTAGCATTAATGGCCATGATTCATTTGCTTTTTGATCTAAAGGCCAAGATTTGGCCAAAATTCACCATTTTTAATTTTTGAAAAAGGTGGAAAGAAATGGCTTTGAAATGTGTTGGAATTTGATTGGTTAAAGGCCAAATTAATTGGCTTTCTTTCATGCATAAGTTGGCAAAACTTGGGAATGAAATGGCCGAAACATTTGAAAGACAAAAACCAAACAAAAAAAATCTAAGGCATTTCTTCCATGGTGTACGTGAGCAACCCAAAGAGAAACCAAGATATCTCTTCAAATTTTCTTCACCAAATTTGTGCCAAAGCATTCCTTGAAGCCAAAGGAAGCAATTGACTAAGGTAACTCCCTTTGCACTTAACTTTTTCATGGTTTTTCTTCAAGAAAACCGTGGGTGAATAGTGGGAAAAGATGGAAAATTTTTGGTTGTTTTTCCATGGTTTGATGCTTGGGTTTTGTTAAGGGTGTAATAAGGAAGAAAACCATGCAATTGGTTTAAAGAAAAACCGAAATTTTGTTGGTTTTTCAAGGGTAAATCCGTGGGTTACCTTAAGTAAACAATGAGAAAATTTTGTGGTTTAATTGTTAACTTGCTTCCAAGTTAAATTTTGTGAAGAATAAAGCTTAAATTTCATTGTGGAAAGCTTGGAAAAAAAAATTTTGGTGAAACTAACCTAATGTGGCCGTGGCGTTAACAAGGTTTGGAAGGAAACTTTTGCATGATTTTATGTGATGTTTGGTTAATTTAAATCATGCATTTTAATATGTAAATGATGGAAATGTGATTGAAAGAATGCAACAAAAATATTTGGCATGTTTTTCATTCATTGGCCGTGGGTTATATATGGTAAAAACCCTAGGAAATTTGGTTGAAAATACATTGAAAATGGGCTTGAAAATGTGTTTAAAAAATGGCATTGAATAGCCTAAAAAGTGGTTGAAAAGTTTGACAAATTTTGGTTCGGTTTGGTTGTGAAAAAAAACCGAAACCAAACTATGGATAAAATTGTGGTAAAAAATTTTGTAATGTGGTTGAAAATGTGAAATTAGAATCTTGTGCGCTTTTATGTAAAAGTTTGGAAAACTTTTACATAAAATAGGCTTGTGGTATAGTACGTGGCAGGTACATATGGTTCGAGGCGTACCTAACGCCGGAAGCCTTAAATTTATGCCGAAATGCTGCCGAAATTTCGAAAACGGCATTCGGGGCAAAATGGGAAATAAAAATAAAAAAAAAGTTTAGGGTCGGGTCGGAAACCCGAGTCCCTAACAAAAAATTGAATAAGGAAAACCTAAGGGGTGGTTCGGGAATAGTAACCCGTCCCCTTAAAAATTTAAAACGCGAGTGAAATTGAAAACCGACCCCGAGGGGGGGGTTTTTGGAAACGAAATAAAGGCCCGAGTCGGGAACGGAAAATCCGAACCTCGGAGACCTAGGTCGGGAATGTCTAGGTGAACGTTTTAAATACTAGTAAAACGTCCATTTGAGGCTCCGAAACTATAGAAAATCACTAAACTGACGTAAGGCTCGGAATAGTGTTTTCCGAGGGTCGGGAAAGTGAAAAGTGGAAATAAAATAGAAATGAACCCGGTAATGATTAGAAAAGAGTCAGAAAAGTTCCTGAGAGCCAAAAATGCAGTCTGGATCGGTAAAATTTCCGTCAGGGGCAAAATTGTAATTTTGTCAAAATATAGGGGCAAAATCGTAATTTTGCCAAAATACAGGGGTAAAATCGTAATTTTACAAAAGTTGAGAAAAAATAGGGAAAATGATAAATAAAGCCTAAAAAGTTATAAATAGGTTTTATTTAAGCTTTTTAATGAAAAATAAAAGCTATAAATGGGAATGAAATTAACAGACAAGGTTTTGTCTGTAGGATCCAAAGAATCGACCTACAAGGAAGGCGATCTGAGATCCAAGAGAGAAAGAAAGGAAAGAGACTGATAAGGCAAGTTCAGACATTTACCCGTTTGCAACATATAGCATTATTGTTGCTAACTTTAATGTACTAACTATAAGTTAGGTATATATGTGCTACGGGCACTATTATAGAGTAGAGAGAGAGACGTAATGTGCTACGGGCACTATTGAGAATGGACACATTGTTAATTGTGCTTCGGGCACTAGAGCGAGGTTAATGAAACTCACTCCTCTAAAATTAAAATGTGAACCATTCCTAACCACGGGACAATGTGAAGTCACCGGGTTAGAATTTTAAAAAGTCGGTAATGAAATCACTTTCTGGCGTACCAGCCTTCCGTACAGGGAGGTATTTTTGCCTTCGGGGCTATGAGAATAAGGCTGTGGAGGTCAGCACTGATGTACGCTCCCAGTCATATAAAATTTTGCCTTCGGGGCTATGAGATTAAGGCTGTGGAGGTCAGCACTAATGTACCGCTCCCAGTCATGCGCACTTAAATGGTACTGCCAACCTGAGTTCAAAACTAGAACATAAGCAAGATAATTACCTAAAACTGAAACTATACCATAATTGAGCATAAGACAGTTTAGTGAGAGTACTAACATCGCGGTAGATGTACTGTTGTGACATGGTGTTGTGGTCAAACTTACTATTCTTGTATGAATAGTGGTCAAAGTTACTATTCACGTATGAATAGTGGGCAAGGTACTATTCACGATGAATAGTATTATTCATAGAAATTTTATTTCTTGCATGTTTGAACTTACTGAGCCTGTAGCTCACCATTTTTGCTAATGTTGCAGGTAAGCGACCAGCTCAGTAGCTTGTTTGACTGGATGCGGACGGGATGGCGCGTGTCAAATCGGATAACTGGGCGAGGGATATGGTCCTGCCAGAGTCTTTCCGCTGAGCGATAAAAAGGGAAGAAAAAAAAAAAGAAACAGTCTTTTGTAATATTATATATTTTACGAAAGTACTGTAATATGTAAATTACTTTGTACTTGCCAACGTCATGATTTGAAAAGAGAGAGAGATAAGCCGGCGACCCATGAGAGTACAATCTATCGCAGTTAGCGATAAAGCTCAACTGTAATAGTATTGTATGATCTCTACGAGGGGCTGGCCGCCACAGTTGGTATCAGAGCAAGGTTTGCGACTGGTTTAGCTTAGAATACCAACTGTCGTCACAGTTGGTATAAGAGCGGGTTTACGGTTGGTGAGTCTAGAATACATACTGCCGTCATAGTTGGTATATCAGAGCAGTGTGACCATATCCTGATTTGACACTTCGCGCATCCTGCACCGCTATCCAAGTAAGTAGTTTACTTAAGTTTAGTTAATTATTTTCTTATATGAAAATAATTATGTTATAGGTAGCAAGATGACCAGACCTCCTTATGTGAGACCACCGCTACCTCGACTGAGAGGAGTATTACGGGTATGGACGAGACCTATTGTGAGGCCGTCTATGTCCCAACGACCGGCAATTAGACCCCCGGTGCCCGAGAGACCTCCGGTACCAGTATCAGCACCAGCACCAGTGCCAGTAGATATTGTACAGCCACGACCGATAGTTCATCCACCAGTGGTAGTGGACATTCAAGTAGTTGGTGGACGCCAACATATTGGAGTGAGAGTTTCGGCTCGGGCAGTACAGGCATTTCGAGCTAGCAGTCCTCCTATGTTTGATGGTGGACGATAATCGATGGAGACGAAGGACTGGCTCCATGCCATCGAGAGGATTATGGCGATATGCGACATCGATCGAGATATATGGATCCAGCTGGCCGTCAGTATGTTTCAGGGAGATGCTCGAGTGTTCTGGCAGTATTGCGACCAGGAGATTTTATTAGGATTCAGTTGGGCTGAGTTCTATCAGCGATTGGCTTATCAGTTTCCACCTAGGGATCCGGCACCTGCTCCAGCACCTCCAGAGAGACGAGAGGCTGATACACCTGCGTACCCTGGATTCGATGAGGTCGGGGATTACATTCTCCAGACTGAGAGAATGGTCATGTTGTCTGGTGAGACAGTGATGTCTTACGCAGCACGATTTGAGGAGATCATTAGGAGAAGATGTCCGTTGCCCAACCTCACGGAAGCAAACTGCTGTGAGCTGTTTTGGAGAGGTTTACCCTTGGAGTTGAGACAAAGGGTAATCAAGCTATTTCCTCCGACGCTCCAAGAGTTTGTGGTGACGATCAGGACGATCGAGAGGGATATTCTAATTGAGCATCTAACGCAGAGTCGACGAGAGACACTAGGTCAAGATGAGATGTTTGCACGCATCTTCGGACCGAGAAGAATGATGAATGATCATGAAGCTGGACCGTCCAGACCACGAAGAGGTGATGACTCAGGACAGGGAGCATTACCTAGGGGCGGTGACGATTCAGATGATACCGGTGATGATGAGGATCCAGAAGAATATCCTCTAGTCCCAGACACAGGGGATGCGTGATCAGTAGATGCATACATGTGCATAAGTAGCTTAGAGAAAAGCTCTTTTGTATAGACTTGTGACCAAAATGTATAAAATGGCCGATGTATATATATGACTGGTGGTGGTTATGTATGACATATAAATGTTTTGCTATAAATGAAATATCAAAATGATTATATGTTATACGATGATGTGTTATAATGATGTGGCTTTACAGTACCCTAAATTTCGTGAATTGATATGATTTTACGAATGTGGTTATGGAAAAGCTAACGGTGAATTATTGTGCCATAATAGGACAATAGGCAAGATGGTGGATTTGCGTAATCGACCAGAGGGACGAGAGCGACGTCCTAATGTTATGGAGAGACTGGATCAGATACAAGCCCTATTAGAAGCTCATATGCAAGAAAATGCTAATCTGAGACGACGGGTAGAGGAGCTAGAACAGAGACAAGGCTCTGAGGGAACCCAAGTAGAACAGGAAGCTGAGGTAGATCCGGTTATCCCTCCAGCTGCGGTACATGAGAGAGCTCTTGAACCACAGCCAGTATTAAACCTGGAACCCCTCTATGAAAGATTCAGGCGTATGAGACCGCCAGAATTTGAAGGGTCTACAAATCCACTAGAGGCTGAAGACTGGTTGTCATCCTTACAAGTGATTATGGAATTCATGAACCTAACCGACAGGGAGAAGGTTGCATGTGCGTCTTTTGTGCTGAGAAAAGATGCTCGTTTTTGGTGGGACACTGTACGAATGAGGAAAGATGTGTCTACCATGAGTTGGGCGGAATTTCTGGAAGAATTTAACCAGAAATATTATGACCCTGCATCTCTGAGACAACAACAGAAAGAGTTCTCAGAATTGACTCAAGGAAACATGTCGGTAAGCGAACTCTGCCGAAAGTTTGACCAGTTATCCCGTCTATGTCCCTATGTAGTCCCTACTGAGAGGGAGAAAATACAGAAAATGATCGGGATGTTCAGGCCGGAGATTGCTGCATTGGTAGATACTGGTCAGGTACCGCCTACTTCTGTAGCAGACTGTGTGAGTCGGGCCATCAGAGCTGAGTTTCACGTAGCCCGACAGAAAGAGGAAAGAGAAAAACACTGGGAGGCCAAGAAGAAGGAGAGGGCTTTGGCGAAGTCTACACAAGCTGGTCAATCGAGCAAGCCAAGTCAGAATGCTAAACCAAGCCAAGGCAATAATCAAGGATCCCAGCAAAATAAGAGAAAAGGCAATTTTTCTGGGAATCGCCAGGACAATAATCGAAACCAGCAGCGGAGAACAGCTGGTAATGCGGAATCCAACATGCAAAATTGTCCTACATGCGGGAAAAGACATTCTGGGCAATGCAGATTTGGGCCACTTGTTTGCTATGAATGTGGAAAGGAAGGCCATTATGCCAGGAACTGTCCAAATAGGCAGGGTGGACAAGGCACTTCCCAACAACACCAGACACGCCCACAAGCTCATTCCCTTCAGGCCAGAGTTGAAGAGTCACCAATAAGGCCGCAACGCCAGGAGCGTGTACCACGTGCCGATGCTCATGTGATGGCCTACAGTAAGGAGGATGCAGAGGCAGGAACATCGAACGTAGTGACAGGTCAGCTCACTGTCGCTAGTCATGTAGCCTCTGTACTATTCGATTCCGGTACTACGCATTCTTTTGTTTCCTATGCATTTGCTGACAAGATAGGACTTCCTAAGGACAATATGGGAAGGGTATTTAAGACAGCTTTACCCTCTGGGGAAGTATTGTTGTCCAAATACTGGCTACCTCATGTGCCAGTATATGTGGCAAATAGGGAACTATATGCGGAGTTGATCGTAATGAAAATCACGGATTATGATGTGATTCTAGGCATGGATTTCCTAGGGAAATACCAAGCTACGATCGACTGCCGAAATCAAAAGATAGTATTCCAACCCGAGGAAGAAGAAAGTTTCGAATACGTCGACACTTCTCGAAGACCCGGGAAGATGATGATCAGTTCGCTGAGAGCAAGCAAGCTGATAGCCAGTGGTTGCATGGGATATCTGGCATATGTGGTGGATACTACAGAGGAACAGAAGCTTCAAGCTGAAGATGTTCCTGTTGTTAATGAGTTTCTTGACGTATTTCCAGAAGAGTTACCAAGGATATCGCCAGAGAGAGAAATCTCGTTTGAAATTGAGTTGATGCCTGGAACAGCACCTATTTCCAAAGCACCATACCGCATGGCTCCAGTGGAGTTAAAGGAGCTGCAGGTACAATTAAAGGAGCTTTTGGATAAAGGATTCATCAGGCCAAGTTTTTCTCCATGGGGTGCACCTGTGCTATTCGTCAAGAAAAAGGATGGAACATTCCGTTTGTGCATTGATTATCGGGAGTTGAACAAGGTTTCGATCAAAAATAGGTATCTGTTACCTAGAATTGATGACCTATTCGACTAGTTAAAAGGCGCAACGGTATTTTCCAAGATCGATTTACGATCAGGATATCACCAGCTGAGAATTAAGGAAAGTGATATTCCTAAGACGGCGTTTAGGACTCGTTATGGTCACTACGAGTTTCTTGTGATGCCATTCGGATTAGCAAATGCACCGGCAGCGTTCATGGATTTAATGAACAGAATCTTTAAAGAGTATTTGGATAAGTTTGTCATTGTATTTATTGATGACATTCTTATATACTCGAAGAGTCATGAGGAGCACAAGGAGCATCTGAGGATTATGCTAAATACGATAAGGAAGCATCAACTGTATGCCAAATTCTCAAAATGTGAGTTTTGGCTGGACAGAGTACATTTCCTCGGACATGTTGTATCCCAGGAAGGTATTGCTGTAGATCCGACAAAGGTAGATGCAATTAACCAGTGGCCTGCACCCAAGAGTGTGACGGAAATACGCAGTTTCTTGGGGTTAGCTGGTTATTATCGGCGATTTGTAGAGGGATTTGCACGTTTAGCCACACCTCTTACTACTCTTACACGTAAGGAAAGGAAGTACAAGTGGACTATGGAATGCGAAAGAAGCTTCCAGGAGTTAAAGAGGCGACTGACAAGCGCACCAATCCTTACGCTTCCCACTGAAGGGGAGAAGTTTGTGATCTACAGTGATGCATCTAAAATAGGATTGGGAGCAGTCTTGATGCAAGACGGCAAGGTGATTGCCTATGCTTCCCGTCAATTAAAGGAGCATGAAAGGAATTATCCTACGCATGACCTTGAACTTGTTGCAGTAGTGTTCGCACTTAAAATTTGGTGACACTATCTTTATGGAGCGCAATGTCAGATTTTCACTGATCACCAAAGCCTGAAGTATTTCTTCACGCAAAAAGAGCTCAATATGCGGCAAAGACGATGGTTGGAACTGGTGAAGGATTATGATTGTGAAATCCTATACCATCCAGGGAAAGCCAATCGTGTAGCGGATGCTCTAAGTAGAAAGTCTACCATATCGCACCAGCTACCGATAAACAGGCTTCCGAAGCCATTGCAGCAAGAGATAAATTCTTTGAACTTGGAGCTGATATCTGGAAGACTAGCTGCACTCCAAGTGGAATCATCGCTATTTGAGGATATAAAGGAAGCTCAGAGGCGAGATCCAACAATGACAAGTTCTCAAGAAGGAATTTCCAAGGATGGAATGATCCTTTATCAAGGAAGGATAAATGTTCCAGCTGATGAGGAACTTAGAAGACGGATCATGTCAGAAGCCCATGAGACACCCTATTCGGTTCATCCCGGAGCTAGTAAGATGTATCAGGACTTGAAGTTACAGTTCTGGTGGAAAGGGATGAAGAACGATATAGCGAAATTCGTGAGCAGATGCATGACCTGTCAGAGAATCAAAGCAGAACATAAACATCCAGCGGGAAGATTGGAACCGTTGGAGATTCCTGAATGGAAATGGGAACACATTACGATGGATTTTGTAGTGGGACTCCCAAAAACCCGAGAAGGTTATGATGCCATCTGGGTTATTGTGGATAGACTGACCAAGACGGCACGGTTTATAGCTGTCAAGATGACTTTTTCGTTGGAAAAGTTTGCTCAGTTATACGTAACTCATGTCGTCAGATTACATGGAGTACCAAAATCCATTGTATCCGATCGAGATGCACGGTTCACTTCGAATTTCTGGAAGTGTGTGCAAGAGGCCATGGGTACTGAATTGAGACTCAGTATGGCTTTTCATCCGAAAACAGACGGACAGTCGGAGCGGACAATTCAGACGTTAGAGGACATGCTTCGAGCTTGTGTTATGGATTTTGAGGGAAATTGGAACGAGAAGTTACCATTAATTGAATTCTCGTACAATAATAGTTACCAAGCTTCTATAGGCATGGCACCTTACGAGGCTTTGTATGGACGGAAGTACAGATCACCATTACACTGGTATGATTTGCGGGAGAAGCAGTTGCATAAGACGGATTTCATAAAAGAGACTTCCAATGCAGTTGCTAGAATTCAGCGTCAAATGAAAATTGCGCAAAGTCGACAAAAGAGTTACGCGAACAAGAGGCGGAGATCCTTAGAGTTTGATAAAGGAGACTTCGTATTCCTCAAAGTATCGCCCATGAAGGGGATTATGCGTTTCGGTGGGAAACTGAGTCCAAGATATATTGGACCTTATGAAATTATCAAACGCATTGGAAAGGTCGCTTACAGATTAGCGCTACCTCCAGAATTGTTGGCAGTGCATAATGTGTTTCATGTGTCGATGCTGAGAAAATATATACCAGATCCGTCCCATGTGCTGAAGCATGAGCCTATTCAAATCCACGAGGATTTAACATATGAGGAACAGCCTATTCGAGTACTAGCTCGTGAAGAGAAAGTACTGAGGAATAAGGTAATCCCACTAGTGAAGATTTTGTGGAAAAATCACAACATTAAAGAAGCTACGTGGGAACGAGAAGACGAGATGAGGAGTTTATACCCCCATTTGTTCTAATTTTTGAGGACGAAAATTTTATAAGGAGGGGTGAATGTGACAACTGGGAAATTCAGGCAATTCTCGGATGAAAATGTACAATTATATGTATATAACAATTTGTACTATTTAAAGAGTGAAATAAATGTATTTATATTATATAGAATATATGAAAATGTTCTAACAATACTGACGAGTAAGAATTCAGTGTTGGAAAAATTCACTGAGTTGAAACGGGTGAAACGGTGCAAAACCGGCATTGAAAACCCTAACCGAGGCAATAAAAGACGAAAAACTTCCGGGATTAATTTTGATCAAACGGAAGCAGTATAAATTGATCCGACTGCACAGGAGACCTCAGGAACACGCCGGGACGATTTCAGGAAAATTTCGGCTCGAACCGGTATCGGTCAAAAAGTAGTCGAATTAATGTGAATAGTAAAAGTCAAAGTCAACTTTTACTTTAGCAATTATGACATCATTAATCCATTTATTAAATGGAAAGAAAATGGTGGTTGGTAGCATTAATGGCCATGATTCATTTGCTTTTTGATCTAAAGGCCAAGATTTGGCCAAAATTCACCATTTTAAATTTTTGAAAAAGGTGGAAAGAAATGGCTTTGAAATGTGTTGGAATTTGATTGGTTAAAGGCCAAATTAATTGGCTTTCTTTCATGCATAAGTCGGCAA
Source organism: Antiaris toxicaria (assembly GCA_035233585.1). NCBI lineage: Eukaryota > Viridiplantae > Streptophyta > Magnoliopsida > Rosales > Moraceae > Antiaris > Antiaris toxicaria. The sequence continues at coordinate 59,395,035 of CP141154.1, read as the reverse complement.
AACTTGGGAATGAAATGGCCGAAACATTTGAAAGACAAAAACCAAACAAAAAAAATCTAAGGCATTTCTTCCATGGTGTACGTGAGCAACCCAAAGAGAAACCAAGATATCTCTTCAAATTTTCTTCACCAAATTTGTGCCAAAGCATTCCTTGAAGGCAAAGGAAGCAATTGACTAAGGTAACTCCCTTTGCACTTAACTTTTTCATGGTTTTTCTTCAAGAAAACTGTGGGTGAATAGTGGGAAAAGATGGAAAATTTTTGGTTGTTTATCCATGGTTTGATGCTTGGGTTTTGTTAAGGGTGTAATAAGGAAGAAAACCATGCAATTGGTTTAAAGAAAAACCGAAATTTTGTTGGTTTTTCAAGGGTAAATCCGTGGGTTACCTTAAGTAAACAATGAGAAAATTTTGTGGTTTAATTGTTAACTTGCTTCCAAGTTAAATTTTGTGAAGAATAAAGCTTAAATTTCATTGTGGAAAGCTTGGAAAAAAAAAATTTTGGTGAACCTAACCTAATGTGGCCGTGGGGTTAACAAGGTTTGGAAGGAAACTTTTGCATGATTTTATGTGATTTTTGGTTAATTTAAATCATGCATTTTAATATGTAAATGATGGAAATGTGATTGAAAGAATGCAACAAAAATATTTGGCATGTTTTTCATTCATTGGCCGTGGGTTATATATGGTAAAAACCCTAGGAAATTTGGTTGAAAATGCATTGAAAATGGGCTTGAAAATGTGTTATAAAAATGGCATTGAATAGCCTAAAAAGTGGTTGAAAAATTTGACAAATTTTGGTTCGGTTTGGTTGTGAAAAAAAACCGAAACCAAACTATGGACAAAATTGTGGTAAAAAATTTTGTAATGTGGTTGAAAATGTGAAATTGGAATCTTGTGCGCTTTTATGTAAAAGTTTAGAAAACTTTTACATAAAATAGGCTTGTGGTATAGTACGTGGCAGGTACATATGGTTCGAGGCGTACCTAACGCCGGAAGCCTTAAATTTATGCCGAAATGCTGTCGAAATTTCGAAAACGGCATTCGGGGTAAAATGGGAAATAAAAATAAAAAAAAAGTTTAGGGTCGGGTCGGAAACCCGAGTCCCTAACGAAAAATTGAACAAGGAAAACCTAAGGGGTGGTTCGAGAATAGTAAACCGTCCCCTTAAAAATTTAAAACGTGAGTGAAATTGAAAACCGACCCCGAGGGGGGTCGTTTTTGGAAACGAAATAAAGGTCCGAGTCGGGAACGGAAAATCTAAACCTCGGAGTCCTAGGTCGGGAATGTTTAGTTGAACGTTTTAAATACTAGTAAAACGTCCATTTGAGGCTCCGAAACGATAGAAAATCACTAAACTGACGTAAGGGTCGGAATAGTATTTCCCGGGGGTCGGGAAAGTGAAAAGTGGAAATAAAATAGAAATGAACCTTGTAATGATTAGAAAAGAGTCAGAAAAGTTCCTGAGAGCCAAAAATGCAGTCTGGATCGGGAAAATTTCCGTCAGGGGCAAAATTGTAATTTTGCCAAAATATAGGGGCAAAATCGTAATTTTGCCAAAATATAGGGGCAAAATCGTAATTTTGTCAAAATACCGGGCAAAATTGTAATTTTGTAAAAGTTGACAAAAAAATAGGGAAAATGATAAATAAAGCCTAAAAAGTTATAAATCGGTTTTATTTAAGTTTTTGAATGAAAAATAAAAGCTATAAATGGGAATGAAAGTAACAGACAAGGTTTTGTCTGTAGGATCCAAAGAATCGACCTACAAGGAAGGCGATCTGAGATCCAAGAGAGAGAGAAAGGAAAGAGACTGATAAGTTAAGTTCAGATATTTACCTGTCTGCAACATATAGCATTATTGTTGTTAACTTTAATGTACTAACTATAAGTTAGGTATATATGTGCTACGGGCACTATTATAGAGTAGAGAGAGAGACGTAATGTGCTACGGGCACTATTGAGAATGGACACATTGTTAATTGTGCTTCGGGCACTAGAGCGAGGTTAATGAAACTCACTCCCCTAAAATTAAAATGTGAACCATTCCTAACCATGGGACAATGTGAAGTCACCGGGTTAGAATTTTAAAAAGTCGGTAATGAAACCACTTTCTGGCGTACCAGCCTTCCGTACAGGGTGGTATTTTTGCCTTCGGGGCTGTGAGATTAAGGCTGTGGAGGTCAGCACTAATGTACCGCTCCCAGTCATGCGCACTTAAATGGTACTGCCAACCTGAGCTCAAAACCAGAACATAAGCAAGATAATTACCTAAAACTGAAACTATGCCATAATTGAGCATAAGACAGTTTAGTGAGAGTACTAACTTCGCGGTAGATGTACTGTTGTGACATGGTGTTGTGGTCAAACTTACTATTCATATATGAATAGTGGTCAAAGTTACTATTTACGTATGAATAGTGGGCAAAGGTACTATTCACGATGAATAGTACTATTCATAGAAATTTTATTTCTTGCATGTTTGAACTTACTGAGCCTGTAGCTCACCATTTTTGCTAATGTTGCAGGTAAGCGACCAGCTCAGTAGCTTGTTTGACTGGATGCGGACGGGATGGCGCGTGTCAAATCGGATAACTGGGCGAGGGATATGGTCCTGCCAGTGTCTTTCCGCTGAGCGATAAAAAGGGAAGAAAAAAAAAAAGAAACAGTCTTTTGTAATATTATATATTTTGCGAAAGTACTGTAATATGTAAATTACTTTGTACTTGCCAACAAAGTAAATAGTGAGAAATGGTTACATGAAGTTTAAAGAAAAAAAAAATTTTTCCCTAAAAACGTCATGATTTAAAAAGAGAGAGAGATAAGCCGGCGACCCATGAGAGTACAATCTATCGCAGTTAGCGATAAAGCTCAACTGTAATAGTATTGTATGATCTCTACGAGGGGCGGGCCGCCACAAGATGCTCAGTCTAACCCCACAGACTACAGACCATAGTTTAGATTGCTAACTTTAGAACATTGTCTTCTTGCATACAAAAGTCCATTGCATGCAACGTTCTAACAGTTTAACACAAGCAGTCAGGGAGCCATATTTGCTTACATTTACTTTAACATGTAAATAAGAAGAGGACAGATAGCAATGTAATGAATAACCTCTATACATATAATTTTATTATCCAGTTCAAAATAAATACATCAAAATATCTCTAATGCTTAGGGCATTTCCTAACATGTATTATGTAAATTACTTTGTACTTGCAAACAAAGTAAATAGTGGATAATGTTTTACATGATGTTTAAAAAAAATTTCCCCAAAAACGTCATGTTTTAAAAAGAGATAGATTAGCTGGTGACTCATGAGAGTACAATCTATCGCAGTTAACGATAAAGTTTAACTGCAATAGTATTGTATGATCTCTACGAAGGGTGGGCCACCACATGTTCGTCCTTCTTTCCTGAACCTAAGTCATCAAGGGGGCTCAGGTTTCCATCCCGGTCACATTTTCACCCCTCGTTTCCTAAAATACTCCTTTGTGCCGTTTTATAAATTTCGGCAGCATTTCCGTTTAATTTTTGGGTTCCCAGCGTTTAGGAAATGCCTCAAAACCATCTAACCTATTCTAACTTGCCATGTACTAAACCAGAGGCCTAATTTTTATGTAAAAGCTCAGCTTTTTACGTAAAAATATTCACATTTCCTCACATTCTCTTTTTTGACATTTCATCCCTTTTTCTTATAATTCCTCAAGTCAGTAAAACCATAATTAATACATAATTATTTCCAATAATAAATTGAGGAATCAAGGGATAGAAACTAATACCAAAATCATTCCCGTCGGTGGTTGAACGAATCGTTCGGTCCCGACCGCACAATCTTTGAATCGGCGTTCTTCACTTTTGAAACTTTGATTTGCAAATCCGATGCCGCAGATGTGTCCAGAACATCAAAAATTGGCCAACGGGCCATTCTTCAATTTTCGGTCTCCGAGTCGCCGTTGACCGATGTTAACCAGCGTTGACCACGGCGGCAATGGGAGTGGCAACCATCATCTTGAAGAGCTCGACGAGAGGAACCCATTGGTGGTGTCAATTTCACCAATCGAGGCTCCTATCGCCGGAAATCGACCCTCGAAAAGTCGACGATGGCGACAGTGTTGGATCTTCATTTTCCAGCGTTGTTGGCCAAAATTGATTTAGGGCTTTTGATCTACGTGTTGTTCTGAGCATTTTGATACTGACCTTACAACTCAACTCCACCGGAATCGGTGGATTCCATGACGGTGTTACGGTGGTGACAACGCGAGTTTGGGCGGCGTGATCCGGTGGCTATTGACGTGAAATGAAGTCTGGATTTTGTTCTACTCTTCACCGCGAATCCATTGGGACTAGAATCATGGCATTAGGACGTCGGACGGCGGAGATACGGCAGTTTGGAAAATTCGACCACCAGCGGCTTTGGACTGCGCGTGCGGCGTGCTCCGTCGTCGGTTCGGTCGACTCGGCCCACCGTTGGAATCAGCTCGTCGAGAGCTTTCCAATGGTGCCCACGGTGTCGAAAACGGAGGTCGGATTCGATCAGGGCTTACTGTTCATCTTTGTGTGGTGTAGGGGGGAGAAAATGAGATTTGGAAAAATTATGGGGGCTATTGTAGAAGGATCCCAAAAATTTCATCCTTTTATACTAATTTTTTGAAAAATTGTAAGATAGGCTACACTAACTAATTTGGGCGTGTTGAACCCAAATATATCAGTTTTATCTTCATCCAAGGTCATCTCGACCACTTTTCCGATACTGCATGGTTCTCGATCAAAAATTTCTTTTTGTGCTCAAATGACTAATTGGAGCATTCTGAATCCAAATATATCAGTTTTATATCACGAAAAGGTCATCTTGACCAATTTCCTAATACTGTGGTTAGGCCTACACTGTGTTGACACTGCGCACGCATAACGAGGCATTTTCGCGTGAAATTTCAAACACAGTCTCCCTTGACTAATTTGGACGTGCTGATTTCAAATTTACCAGTTTTACGTGCATTTGAGGTCTTCTAGACCAGTTTTCGAGATCTGTATGACCACGTCTTGAAAAACGTGTTAGGTGTCCGATTGACTAATTTGGGTGTCCTGAGTCTAAATATATCAGTTTTGGGGCGAGAAAAGGTCGTCTTGACCCTCATCTCGATAATGCGTATCTCTTAAACAAAATCTACATTTTATGCTCAATTGACCAGATTAAGCCTGCTGACTATTAATATGTCAGTTTTATGCTAGATTAAGGCCGTCTTGGCTACTAACCTGACACTGCATTTCTCACTATTCATTAATCGCTATTCACTATTTACTATCTAACTGACTAATCTGAGCGTTCTGACTTTGATTTTGTCAGTCTATGGGTGAGAATAGGTAATCTAGACCACTTTCCTCGATACTGTACATCTATTAGGGCAATTATCGCTGCTGCGCTTAGGTGACCAGTCTAAGCATACTGATGACTAGCTCATCAGTTCTGTATCATGAAATCGTCGTCTTGACCGGTTTCTTGATATTGCGTATCTCAACGCATACTCACATAATAGGGTGGACCCATTTCACTATCGGTTGCCCCTTTCACTACATGAATAGTAATTAAACGTTACTATTCCTATTTAATTCATTCAACTGAAAAGCACACTGTGTTTATTAACTTAATTATATCATTACATAGTAATTAAGTTTCATAATTCATGAGAGTCATTACAGTGACTCTCGGCTCATTACACAGCCTTCTACACGGACTCTTACACGCGCGTGTGTAATGCAACACGGGCGTGTACTAGTTGAGACTACTCAACACGGCCATGTCTTTGAAATACATTCATCTATCTGAGTAGTACACGGCCTCTTACACGGCCGTGTTCTTGACCATGTTACACTACATGACCATGTACACCCACACGGTTACTAATAGATACACAGTCCGAATGGCACACGGTCACTCACACGGCCATGTACCTGACCGTGTTACTTAAATTTGCACTAAAAGACATTAAATTATGTCCATTTTATTCCTTAATGACTTATTACATGGTAAGTAGGTGCCATGAAAATGGCGGTCATTACACCCTCTGCGCTGAAATTCAGAGTGCTATCTGCCCTTGGTCGGCTTTAGTTGATTCTTCTCTTCTCTCCTTGCCTTGAAGATCTGCGCCCTCCTTTCTTTATCTTGGGCTAGCCAATACTCAGCCCAGATGGCTCTACTGACACGTTCGGTCATGGTTGTTGGCCCATGGCTGCCGCTACAGACTCGGATGGCTATATCCATCCAAGACATTTTCAGCATCCTCTTGACCTTTTCCTTCTCACAGACACTAGGCCGGGGCAAAGTCGGGCTAACTGTTCGAATTTTCTTACGGCCTCCATGACCGTTATGCCTCCTTGGTGCAAATTGTTAAATTCATCCTGCTGGACTGCTAAGGCTTCGTTGTTGAAGTACATTTCTTTGAACTCAGCAATGAAGTCTACCCAGTTCATTTCATTAATATTCCTTCTAATAGTCACGGTCTTCCACCACTGACAGGCTCCTTTCCATAAGGCTAGGGATATGCATATAACTTTTTCTCCTTCGGTCAGTCCCACGAGGTCTAAAATGACTTGAACATCAGTCAGCCAATCGTCGGCTTCAATAGGGTTCATAGTTCCTTCAAATTCAGGCACTTTCATGCGCCTAAACCGCTCGTATAAGTCACCCTCCCTATTGGCTGCTATAGGAGCAGCCACAGCCAGTGGTGCTGGTATCGCTTGGGCTAGTGGGGCCACTTACTCTCTAGGAGCATCGGGGGTAGCTGGTGTAGCTTGGACTGGTACCTCCGCGGGTCGTGGTGCTTGTTGTTGTCGGTTCATTTGTTCTCTGAGTTGGTTAAGCTCCTGTTGTTGATTTACCATTATCTCCTGCATCGTTGTAAGACGTGCCAGTAGCTCGTCGTCTCGCGTAGCTTGGTTTGTTAGGGCTCTTGTTCTTGCCATTGTCACCTATGTAACCCTATCACACCACGAAAAAAGAGAACATAAGCTTCTCACATTTTGTACTTGGGATTCGTATTTACATAACATTTTCCTTCTTACTAAACAACTTTATTTTAAGCATCATAGATATATACATGTTATATCTTTCCTTCCTTCTCTTACTCTTATGATGTTCAATACAACCATCGCGTTGTATTGGAACATTGTCTGAGTGCCAGGAACCGTCCTGTACTCTTTACCATACTTGATCATACTCATAGAAAGATCATATTTAGGCCCTCAGGCAAAATGATACTACTTTTCATAAAACATATATATATTTTAAATTTGGTGGGAGTGACACACACTTCCCAAAATACAGTCTCATTAAGTACATTAAGTTGAGTTAGACGGGGAAAACTACTGTTTCCCTCTACATAAATACATAACAAAGACTTCCGTGAAAAGGGTTACTACTACTCCAAGTACAATCCTGACTCTGCGTCGAACATATCCTCATTCTCACTCTCACTCAGGGGAAACTCATCAGGGTCTTCATCCTCGTCTCCCCAAGCAAAATCAACTTTATCATCACTGGCGATGATGACTTGGGGCTCATACATTTCTACCCCCTCATCGTCATTGATGTGATCGGGGATCTCCTCCTCCTCATCGTTAGGTTGGGCATCGTGGACAGCCTCGTCACCGTCTTCATCCATATGGTGTCCGGGAGATAGAGGGGCTGGTTCAGGGTTAAGTGCTACCCTCTCGGCGTCCACTATGTCTCGGATCAGGCGCCTCAAGTCTTCATGTGGCGGAGGGCGAGGTTCCTCACATACCCTGGTACTTCTCCCCATAGCAATTCGGCTATATCTGAAAAGTGTCTTTCCTGAGAGATCTGAGGTAACATGGCATCTAGAAATCTCTGACAATAATGTGCCATGGTCTCTCCCTTGTAGAGATCCCAAGTGTCAGAGAGGATCTGGTATCGTCACTGTGCATATCCGCCCAGATATCGGCCTCCTTAGCTGGACCATCGGAGTTGCGAAGGTCTTGGCAGAACTCATCCCACTGCATCGCTGGACCCCTGGTCCTGTTGTTAGGAAATGCCCTAAGTATTAGAGACATTTTGATGTATTCATTTTGAACTGGATAATAAAATTATACATAGAGGTTATTCATTATATTGCTATCTGTCCTCATCTTATTTACATGTTAAAGTAAATGTAAGCAAATATGGCTCACTGACTGCTTGTGTTAAAACTGTTAGAACGTTGCATGCAATGGACTTTTGTATGCGAGAAGACAATGTTCTAAAGTTAGCAGTCTAAATTATGGTCTGTAGTCTATGGGGTTAGACCGAGCATCTAACTCATGTTAAGACTATTATGTTGTCTAAAGCCTTAGAGGGGACGGTCTGTCTTGACTGTCTGGAGCTGGACTCCCAAGTAGAGACATGGATATGTTGCTCGGTGGTGACATATTAGACCGGGACTAAAGCGTGATTGATCTACGTAGTCCGCTATGAGTGGATCAATCTGCTTTTGACGTTCATTGTGCAATAACCTTAATCCTGAGTAAATGAACTACTTCATGTATATGACTTGTGTACTTTGATGTTCCAATGGCTAAAGCGTCTCAGAGGTAGTAAGCTTATAGACCGGTTCGTTGGGTGCATGACTTGTATACGATGAAGGGTTTGTTTGCAGATATCGGAATCATAGCTCTGAGGAGTTAAAGGTATCCTCTTAAAGGCATTATACTGAATATGAAAATGGACAAGGCCTTGGGTCGTCTGCTGGGCGGATGACTTCTTATTCACATATGGTGAATAATCATTTTCTTGATTCGGTAGTATAATGGAACTTTAAGATAGCCTGATCAGTAGGATTAAACGGACTTTGACCTAAGGCTGATCATGGATATCATATGAGGGTTTTGCATATATGACAAGGTCATTGGATGGTAGCTCGTCACAGGCTTACGTAATACGGTATATAATTGGGAGTTCAGTTTCAGGTTTATAGTGGTGTGACTCTGAAATTAGTGATCATATGATTGAGTTGTTCGGTACAGAATGGTGATCATATGGAATCACGGGAGCCCGATTATATATGTCCAATCAGTCCCTCTACTAGCTCCACATAATTCCTTAACGTTTGGCAAATTGATTTGTGTATGCTATTGGCTAGTTTATTATGCATGGATGGTGATGACACAGGATTAGGATGGTAGACAAGATTCTCTTCGGTTGGATTCAGATTTTGTTTTGGATAATAGAGTACACAATTATTCGAACTCCAAATAAAGTTGCCATGATTTTATTTGAGATTGGATTGGAGTTGTAGAAAATTATCCATGAGAACAAGAATATGAAACACAACCGTTTTGTGGAATTTGAAATTTGAATTTTGAAATTTGAATTTTGAATTTTGAAATTTGAAATTTGAATTTTGAATTCGAAATTTGAATTTGAAATTTGAATTTGAAATTCGAATTTGAAATTTGAATTTGAAATTTAAATTTGAAATTTGAAATTTGAAATTTGAAATTTGAATTTGAAATTTGAATTTGAAATTTGAAATTCAAATTTTGAATCACAGTCCAAGTAGGATTCGAATTTTTGTGGAAAATCCACAAGGTTTGAAATTCGAATTTGAGTTGGATTTGGAGAGGATAATCTTGTTAGAATCCTACTTGAATTTTGAATCCAAATCCCAACAAAAGTGGGCGAATTTTTTGAGGATAATCCTCAATGGAAAATTCGGTTTTTTGTGGATAAGATTCAAGGGAAAATTCAAGTTTCAATCCTAGTTGAATTTGGATTCTCTCCTTCCCTAAAAGTGGCCGAAATTTTGGAGCCTTAATCCTAGGAAATTCGGTTATTTTTGGATAAGGTTGAGATGAGATTTAGCTTGAAAAATCCTAGTGGAATTTTGATTCTTCCTTATCCTAAAAGTGGCCGAAAATTTGGAGAAGATTTCCTCCTAAAGATTTCGGATTTTTTGGTTGAAAAAGGGAGATAAAATTCTAGTTAAAATCTTGTTTAGATTTGGATTGGATTTGTCCTAGGAAAACCGAATTTAATTGTGGAGATTCTCCCTTCGAAAATTCAGATTTTTTGGTTTGGATAAGGGAGAAAATCTTTTCCTAGTCCAATTCGAATTCAGAGAATCACCTCATGCAGGTCTATAAATAGAGGTCCTGCCACTCCAGTTCTCTCAGACCACAGACTCTCAGGTGAGCAGGCTTATTGTTGCACAGCTCATCGTGACAATAAAGTTCTTTAGAGATCTGGGTGGTCGGAAGAAGACTAGCAGTGCTAGCATACCGATCGAGGTTCAGAGTGCCCACACACTCAGCCATTCGGGAATTGGAGAATAGTAGAGAAGGCTAGTTGGTTGAAGCCTCCGGTCATTCTCCTCCTGCAGATTGGCGTCCTTGAGGTATGAGTTTTAATTGTTGTTGATTTATTGTATATGGCATCATGAGATATTTAACGATCTAAAAATTTTTTTTGTTCCGCTGCGCCACTCTGATACGTTTTTACCGGTTTATTTTCCTACAATTGGTATCAGAGCCATCTCATGACTATGCCATGTACGTAAATTAGACAATTACTTAGTCTTTTTATTTATGTATGGATTTGATATTTAGAGAGTGGCATTCTAGGGTTCCTTTATGTTGTTATCATGTATTATGTATAAAGTATGTGGTTATTTTAATTTTTTGAATTATTATAAGCATGCTTGTTTATACCAGTTATGGTTCCTTAGAATTTAGAAAAATTGTATCTAGGAATTTTTATGTAACTATGGGAGCAGTTAATTAACACTGTAATTTTCCCATGGATATTAATTCTTGTCTCTTAGAATTTTTATGGTTAGATTTTTTGAACACCGGAAACGGTTTAGGAATTTTTTATGTAATTATTCTTGGAGGAGATTGAAGATTGAAGACCGTAATTTATTTTTCCCAAAAGTTAAATTTAATTTAAAGATTGAAATTTTGATTGTGTGGAAAATTTTAATTAATTGGGATTCAAATTAATTTTTGGAGATCCTAATAGGTAAATTGGAATATGGCACGAAAATCGAGACACGACCCCTCGGGATAGGCCGACAAACCTTGATGGGGCTGCAGCCCCTGCCCTCGGGCAGGATGGGGCTGCGGCAGCCCCAGGGGTGGCCGTGGCCTGCCCAAGGCTGGCCGCAGCCTGGGCGTGCAGCCTCTGGCTGCAGGCGCTGCCTGCAGCCTGCCGGCTGCTGCGCCCAGTCTGGGCGTGCAGCCTGGCGCTGCAGGCTTGGCCTGCAACCCGGCAGGGCTGCACAAGGGGCAGCCGTGGGCTGCCAGCCCCTCCGGGGTTGGTGGGTGCCCACGGCGGCTGCCGCCTACGGGGGCGGCGGTCCGACGGTCCAAAAATCAGAAAATTTTGATTTTTAAATTTGAGATTTAATTTTAAATCATGTTTAAAAATATGTAATTAAAAATTTGAAATTTTTGAAATTACATATTATTACACATGATGTTTTAAAATTGTTTAAAAATTCAAATTTGAAATTTAAATTTGAAATTCGAATTTGGAATTTGAATTTGAAATTTAAATTTTTGGGAGATTTAAATTTTAAATAATTCTTGGGATGAGAAATAAATGGAGAGGCTACATAAAGAAGGATACAAGAAGACGGAACAGAATTCAAGACCCAAAGAATGCTTTGGATGGAATTTTGTAATCTTTATTTTCTTTGTTCTAGGATGGAACCATAGCTTGGTTATTCTGTCAATTATTTTTTCTATGATATGTCATGGATGTATAAATATGTATTGATGGATGTTTTGTATGCATATTTGATAACATGTCATATAGGATAGGTGAGTGCCGCTCATACTATATTGATCATACATAATTTGTCAAAACTTGCATGTTTTTCAAAATATTGAGTGGGAGAGGGTTTCAAACAAAACCCACGGCCTCCATTGTTGATCCATATGTGAAAGCATGGTAACGCCTCGCGTCAGTTCCGACCTGACCACACCCCTCGGTAGGTGTTTACCGCCGCCGGTATACTAGATTAGATCTCCTATGTGGAAAACGTGTTCGGGTGCGATCCTATTCATGACCACCCCTTGGTGGCTTGGTAGGACGTGGATCGGGCTACGTAAACAATGGTTATACACTCAAGACTCGTTTAGTTATTAACCTTCCCTAGAAGCTCTGTTAACTAAACTGGTGGCCAAATAAGCGGTTATTAATATATGTCTTAACCTTGGAGGATTTAAGGTAACATATATTAATTGGACGGGGTCCATGTTCCGGCTATTTGTTCTCATGAACACCCCTCGGTGGCTTGGGGCAATAGGTGCTGAGTATTACCATTGCAATGCTACATGTTTTTTCAAGTTTCATGTAGGAACATACTTGTATGTTTTTATTTGCTAAATTATCTGTATATTTGCTTGGGCTTTGTAATGATGTCTAGTATAATTTTATTTCAGTTCAAAATGTCACCGACACCCCTCATTTCGATACTTACTGAAAATAAGTTAAATGGCGACAATTATAAAGATTGGAAAAGAAATCTATTAATAGTTCTTAGCTGCGAGAGACACAAGTTCGTACTGGACGAACCATGCCCACCTGGGCCCAAACCTGACACACCACTTGAGGAGGTCCCGGTTGCCTATAATCGTTGGAGAGAATCCAATGAAATAGCTCGATGCTACATCCTTGCTAGCATGACGAGTGCTTTACAAAAGCAGCATGAGACTTATCAAGTTGCTGGGGAGATCATGGAAAATCTGGAGGACATGTTTGAAGGCCAAGAAAAATTGGCTCGACAGTCCGCTATCACCAGCATTATGAACTCTAAGCAAAAGGCGGGTGCTCCGGTGAAGGACCATATGATCACTCTAATGGGATTCTTCGCTGAGGCTGCCGAGAATGGTGCTGAGTTGGACTATAACACCCAGATCGAGATGGTGTTCAAGACTCTGTCTAAAGATTTTGTGGGGTTTAAGGCCGCATACAATCTGGCGACAAAGGAGTTAGGACTAACCGAGCTCATGAAGCAACTACAGGCTTATGAGCGGATGATCAGGGATGAGGATGTGGTCCGACCTAAAGGAGAGGCCAATTTGGCGGAATCTTCCAATCCCTCACGGAAGAGGAAGAGGCCAAATAAGAAGCAAGTGGCTTTCAATTCTTCTAATCCTCCTGTCTCGGACGGGAAGAAGAAGAAGAAGAACAAGAAGCCAAAGGACCCTAAAAAGTCCAAATGCTTCCACTGTGGGAAGGTAGGTCACTTCAAGAAGGCTTGCCGGGAATTCCTAGCCTCCAAGGGCAAGGAAGGTAACGAACTTCATTACTTAGAAGCGTGTTTGGTGGAAGAATCGAAAGACACATGGGTCATTGATTCGGGCGCCACTAATCATGTTTGTGTTTCTATGCAGGGGTTCGTGGAAACGAGAAGTCTACATGATAGGAGCCTCTCGTTGCGGACTGGAGATGGTAGCTTTGTGGTGGCTGAGGCAGTGGGAGACGTTCATCTTTATTTTGATCAATTTAGGTTTATTTTATTAAAAGACTGTTTTTATGTTCCTAATTTTAGGAGGAACCTTATATCGGTAGCTTGTTTAATAAAGGATTCTTATTCAGTTTCTTTTAGTAAAAGAGTTGATATTCGTAGAAATAAGTCTTTTATCTGTTCTGGATGGATGGATGGAAACCTATATTTGATCAGACCAAAGATGTACTCACTGCTTGACACTGAATTAATTGATAACTCTAAAAGGTTGAAAGTTTCTCACTCTAACAAGGCGTATCTTTGGCATTTAAGACTTGGTCATATTAATCAGGATAGGATTCAAAGATTGGTGAAAGACGGTCCTCTGGAATCTCTGGAGGAGGTACGACTTCCTCATTGTGAGTCTTGTCTAGAGGGTAAGATGACTAAGAGGTCTTTTGGAGCTAAGGGTACAAGGGCACAGGAGCTCTTAGAAATTGTGCACACTGACGTATGTGGCCCCATGAACGTCACAGCACGAGGAGGGTTCGAGTACTATGTCTCTTTCATAGATGATTACTCGAGGTATGGATATGTGTATCTGATGCACCGCAAGAGTGAAACCTTTGATAAATTCAAAGAGTATCGTGCGGAAGTGGAAAAGCAATTAGATAAATCCATAAAGACACTTCGATCTGATCGAGGTGGCGAATACCTCTCCGATGAATTTCTAGGACATCTTGTAGAGAACGGGATTTTATCCCAATTGACTGCACCTGGTACTCCACAACAGAATGGTGTAGCTGAAAGGAGAAACAGGACCTTATTGGATATGGTACGGTCCATGATGAGTTACTCAACGCTGCCATTATCATTTTGGGGACATGCTTTACAAACGGCGTGCTATATTCTGAACCAGGTTCCGAGCAAATCAATTCCTAGAACTCCGTATGAATTGTGGCGTGGCAGGAAGCCCTCCCTTAGACATATGAGAATATGGGGCTACCCGGCACATGTACTGGATGGGGATGCGAAGAAGTTGGAACCAAGGTCAGAATTGTGCATGTTTGTAGGGTATCCAAAGGGAACTAAAGGAGGTCTGTTCTATAACCCGAAGGAACAAAAGGTCATTGTCTCAACCCATGCAACATTCTTGGAGGAAAGTCACATGAATGACTTTAAGCCTCGAAGCAAAGTGGTGCTAGAGGAGTTATCGGGTGAAAGAACTGCTCCACAGATTTCGGTCTTGGACGCAAGTCCAAGTTCCAGTGAAAGACCTGCAGACGATCAACAATTTAGGGTGCCTCGTCGTAGTGGGAGGGTTTCTAAGAAACCTAATTTCTTTATGTATGATGCTGAGGTATACCAGGCCGAGGCTCATGAGCATGAGGAAGATCCGGTCACATATGATGAAGCTATAAAGGATGTTGATTCTAGAGCTTGGAAACAGGCTATGAACAATGAGATGGATTCTATGAAATCCAACTCTGTTTGGGAACTTGTAGATTTGCCGGATGGGATAAAACCCATTGGATGCAAATGGGTCTACAAAAGAAAGAAGGATGCGGAAGGGAGAGTGGAAACTTTCAAAGCTAGACTGGTTGCAAAGGGATACACGCAAAAGGCTGGAATCGATTACTAGGAAACCTTTTCGCCTGTTGCTATGCTGAAGTCTATCCGTATTCTTCTGTCCATTGCTGCGGCTCTCGATTACGAGATCTGGCAAATGGATGTCAAGACGGCATTCTTGAATGGCCATCTTGAAGAGTGTATCTATATGATACAGCCCGAAGGGTTCGTAGCAAAAGGCCAAGATAGGAAAGTCTGCAAGTTGCTTAGATCCATTTATGGATTAAAGCAGGCATCCCGCTCATGGAACCAGAGGTTTGATCAAGCGATTAAGACATTTGGTTTTGAGCAGAACGTTGATGAACCTTGTGTTTATAAATGTATTAAGGATGGAAAAGTGGTCTTTCTGATACTCTATGTCGATGATATACTACTCATTAGGAATGATGTAGGGAATTTATCATCGGTCAAGCTTTGGTTACACCAACAGTTTGACATGAAGGACTTGGGAGAAGCTAATTATGTTCTAGGCATTCGTCTCTTCAGAGATCGAAAGAACAAAATGATAGCGTTATCCCAAGCTTCATACATAGATAAAATAATTGACAAATATGCAATGCTAGAGGCAAAGAAAGGCTCACAACCTTCTATTACCGGTTTAACTCTTTCATTGGATGACTGTCCCAAGACATCGAAAGAAAGAGAGCGTATGAGTAAGGTCCCTTATGCATCCGCTGTGGGTAGCCTTATGTACGCTATGCTTTGCACTCGCCCGGACATATGTTTTGCAGTAGGTATGGTGAGTCGATATCAAGCGAATCCTGGAACCAAGCACTGGCAAGCAGTAAAGCATATACTTAAGTATCTTAAGAGAACGAGGGATTATATGCTAGTGTATTCTGGAGGGGACCTAACACCCGTAGGATACACGGACTCAGACTTCCAGACTTGTAAGGATTCGAGGAAATAGACATCTGGATCAGTGTTTTTACTCGGAGGAGGCGCCATTGTGTGGAGGAGCGTGAAGCAGGGCTGCATAGCTGACTCTACTATGGAGGCTGAGTATGTGGCTGCGGCTGAGGCATCTAAAGAAGCGGTTTGGCTCCGCAAGTTCTTTAGAGACCTTGAGTTCATTCCGGGTGTTGACAAGCCTATCACACTTTACTGTGATAATACAGGGGCTATTGCCAACACAAGGGAATCTCGGCACCACAAGAGGACCAAGCACATAGATCGGAGGTATCAAATTATTAGAGGGCACGTGGAGACAGGACAAGTGGATGTATGTAAGATCGCGTCCGAGGACAACATCGCTGATCCCTTTACTAAGACTTTGGTAGCTAGAAGCTTTGAGAGGCATGTAGAGGTGATGGGGATGCGTAACATGGCACATCTGCTGGCTTAGGGCAAGTGGGAGATTGTTAGGAAATGCCCTAAGTATTAGAGACATTTTGATGTATTCATTTTGAACTGGATAATAAAATTATACATAGAGGTTATTCATTACATTGCTATCTGTCCTCATCTTATTTACATGTTAAAGTAAATGTAAGCAAATATGGCTCACTGACTGCTTGTGTTAAAACTGTTAGAACGTTGCATGCAATGGACTTTTGTATGCGAGAAGACAATGTTCTAAAGTTAGCAGTCTAAATTATGGTCTGTAGTCTATGGGGTTAGACCGAGCATCTAACTCATGTTAAGACTATTATGTTGTCTAAAGCCTTAGAGGGGACGGTCTGTCTTGACTGTCTGGAGCTGGACTCCCAAGTAGAGACATGGATATGTTGCTCGGTGGTGACATATTAGACCGGGACTAAAGCGTGGTTGATCTACGTAGTCCGCTATGAGTGGATCAATCTGCTTTTGACGTTCATTGTGCAATAACCTTAATCCTGAGTAAATGAACTACTTCATGTATATGACTTGTGTACTTTGATGTTCCAATGGCTAAAGCATCTCAGAGGTAGTAAGCTTATAGACCGGTTCGTTGGGTGCATGACTTGTATACGATGAAGGGTTTGTTTACAGATATCGGAATCATAGCTCTGAGGAGTTAAAGGTATCCTCTTAAAGGCATTATACTGAATGTGAAAATGGACAAGGCCTTGGGTCGTCTGCTGGGCGGATGACTTCTTATTCACATATGGTGAATAATCATTTTCTTGATTCGGTAGTATAATGGAACTTTAAGATAGCCTGATCAGTAGGATTAAACGGACTTTGACCTAAGGCTGATCATGGATATCATATGAGGGTTTTGCATATATGACAAGGTCATTGGATGGTAGCTCGTCACAGGCTTACGTAATACGGTATATAATTGGGAGTTCAGTTTCAGGTTTATAGTGGTGTGACTCTGAAATTAGTGATCATATGATTGAGTTGTTCGGTACAGAATGGTGATCATATGGAATCACGGGAGCCCGATTATATATGTCCAATCAGTCCCTCTACTAGCTCCACATAATTCCTTAACGTTTGGCAAATTGATTTGTGTATGTTATTGGCTAGTTTATTATGCATGGATGGTGATGACACAGGATTAGGATGGTAGACAAGATTCTCTTCGGTTGGATTCAGATTTTGTTTTGGATAATAGAGTACACAATTATTCGAACTCCAAATAAAGTTGCCATGATTTTATTTGAGATTGGATTGGAGTTGTAGAAAATTATCCATGAGAACAAGAATATGAAACACAACCGTTTTGTGGAATTTGAAATTTGAATTTTGAAATTTGAATTTTGAATTTTGAAATTTGAAATTTGAATTTTGAATTTGAAATTTGAATTTGAAATTTGAATTTGAAATTCGAATTTGAAATTTGAATTTGAAATTTAAATTTGAAATTTGAAATTTGAAATTTGAAATTTGAATTTGAAATTTGAATTTGAAATTTGAAATTCAAATTTTGAATCACAGTCCAAGTAGGATTCGAATTTGAGTTGGATTTGGAGAGGATAATCTTGTTAGAATCCTACTTGAATTTTGAATCCAAATCCCAACAAAAGTGGGCGAATTTTTTGAGGATAATCCTCAATGGAAAATTCGGTTTTTTGTGGATAAGATTCAAGGGAAAATTCAAGTTTCAATCCTAGTTGAATTTGGATTCTCTCCTTCCCTAAAAGTGGCCGAAATTTTGGAGCCTTAATCCTAGGAAATTCGGTTATTTTTGGATAAGGTTGAGATGAGATTTAGCTTGAAAAATCCTAGTGGAATTTTGATTCTTCCTTATCCTAAAAGTGGCCGAAAATTTGGAGAAGATTTTCTCCTAAAGATTTCGGATTTTTTGGTTGAAAAAGGGAGATAAAATTCTAGTTAAAATCTTGTTTAGATTTGGATTGGATTTGTCCTAGGAAAACCGAATTTAATTGTGGAGATTCTCCCTTGGAAAATTCGGATTTTTTGGTTTGGATAAGGTAGAAAATCTTTTCCTAGTCCAATTCGAATTCAGAGAATCACCTCATGCAGGTCTATAAATAGAGGTCCTGCCACTCCAGTTCTCTCAGACCACAGACTCTTAGGTGAGCAGGCTTATTGTTGCACAGCTCATCGTGACAATAAAGTTCTTTAGAGATCTGGGTGGTCGGAAGAAGACTAGCAGTGCTAGCATACCGATCGAGGTTCAGAGTGCCCACACACTCAGCCATTCGGGAATTGGAGAATAGTAGAGAAGGCTAGTTGGTTGAAGCCTCCGGTCATTCTCCTCCTGCAAGATTGGCGTCCTTGAGGTATGAGTTTTAATTGTTGTTGATTTATTGTATATGGCATCATGAGATATTTAACGATCTAAAAATTTTTTTTGTTCCGCTGCGCCACTCTGATACGTTTTTACCGGTTTATTTTCCTACACCTGTATCGATCATTCCACCATGTCATTATTGGTCCTCGTAATCAGCTACTGGCCATTACCACCTGTAGACGGGGTGGAATATGGCACCCTTCGAAGATTGTCTCCATATGATGAATCCAATATGGGAGTTCGTATGGGTTGCTACCGTCGTATGTGTATGGTCGCATGGCGACGAAAGCTACACTTGCTTCTTGGTCCTCTCGCACTTGCTGAGGGTCAACCGATGCAGCCATTCTCCTATTGTAAATTAATCGTCAACTTATATACTTAATTTTTGAAAAACAAAGCTAACCTACTTGGACAGATGAGGCAGGCGTACGGCAATGTGAGGTAGGGTGACAGGAAACTGCTCTGATACCAACTGTGACGCCCCGTGCCCTCAGTGGCCCAGACCGTCACTTAAAAATTGACTTGCATGCTTTTCTTATACTTTCTAGCAATTTATACTTAACTAGATATCATAAAATTGGGATTTTTTGTCATGTATGTATTTACTGTATACGTACGTATACCGATTACTATTCAAAAATACTATTTAACGGTTACTATTTAAAAATACTATTTAGCGATTACTATTCAAAAAATACTATTTAGCGATTACTATTCAAAAATACGGTTTACGGTTACTATTCAAACATACTATTTAACGATTACTATTTAAAAATACTGTCTGACAATTACTATTCAAAGTATTATTTAACCATTACTATTCAAAATACTGATACTCAAATTTGCAGAAGAAAAATTCGCAGTGTTTCCATAACCTTGGCCTCACATCCGCCTCCGCCGCTACCATCACCCATTGGGATTTAAGCCGTAGGACGCTTACCTATAGCATGAATACACTACGTGAGCTTTATGCCCAGTAAGTACAACATGTTTACCGCAAAACATGTTAAAATATAGTACATACTTAAAAACATATAAGCAATCATATATCACATGTACTACTTTAACATATCACATATTACATATCATATATCACATATCATAACAACGACTATAAAACTTCACATAACATGTGCATCACAGAAGCATCGTATACTGAGTGCATCTAGAAGCATGGTGAACTATAACTAATGCATGATCCAGTTATGTTCATTTATGCTTCAAACTTCTCTTTTCTTTTCTTTTCTTTTTAGGGCCCATGTGTCAGTACCATGCATGCACAGACCATTGGTAACACCCGTGGTAAAATAGCCGGAGAACCATCAACGGATGCTCAACTTTCTGCTTTAACTTAAAACCCCTTCATTTGAAAGGGCCGGTACGACACGCTTACTACTTTCAGTCTTGTTTATCTTTTCTGGCCATATGCTTCTCTAAGCTGTCCCAAATCCTACATGGTAGGAACGTATGGCATCTATCTTGCTTTTTCGTCAATCTACTTGATTGTGAAACTACATGCTCTTAAACATGAGGTGCAACATCATGTGCATGGCATACATATTTTAACATACTGTAAAATATCATTTAAAAGCATTTTCGTTCATGCCATAGGTGTAACCACCTGTCATCAATAACGCTTCTCATCAATACTCTCGTTGAGTCACTATTAACGTTAGTGACTATAACTTGTGTTTCTATGGGGTACCGAGACCCGTCGGTACCCTATTGGCCTATTATGGGGATTTGGTGTCTAACTCGTATCGCGTTCGATCAATCGTCTACTTGACAGATTAATCATCGTTCCTCACTATGTTGTTCCAAACGCGGCCCTTGACTGGTTTACCGCTCAGTCAACTGACCGGTTAACTTGTGTGTTGGTAACTAAGTAGTTTATCGAGTTACTATACGTAAACTTAGTGTAGTAACCGACCGGGTTACTTTGCTTGTTGGGGTGTGGTAGCCTACCGGACTACTAAGGCTTGTTTGGTGTAATGGCCCACCAGGCCACTATGGCTTTTTTGGGGTAGTAGCCTACCGGGCTACTATGGCTTGTTTTGTGTGGTAGCCTACCGAGCTACACACACTATTTTACTTTGAAAAATTGTTTGGGTTGGCTCGTAAAAATCTTGGAAAAATTCCTTATTTTGAAACCGTCCCCTTATCACCCCATTGGAAGGTGGGGGACGCTTTGATGAAAACCTTGTTCATATTGTAAAGTGTTAAAGACACATTTTAATTTTGAAGTGTATAAATTATATTTTTAAAGCTTGCATTTTAAAGGCGGTTTTTGAACCACTTTTGAAAACAATTTTGAAACTTAGTCTAAACGACTTTGTTTGAAATTTTATCGAACATGAAAGTTTTCTTACTCAACAAGATGAAAAAATCTCATGTTCATCTCGGAGCCTGAATCTAACTCTAACGGCTCCTAATTTCATTAAACCCATGGGCTTGGTGCCCAGTTTTTTGTAAAAATCCCAGTTTTACATCTCTGTAAAAACGGCTCAGTTTGAGGCCCGAAACGATCAAATTGTTTACTCACGCGAGTTATTTTCAAGGTCTTGACGAGATCTACAACTTTCGTGTTGAGTCTGAGAACTAGTTCGGACTCTAAGGGGTCCATTTCTAGCAAAAGCCGAGACTAAATACTGGGTTCAGGTTTTGTTCCTAGTTTTGGACACTGAGTGAAAAACACTCTAAAAACCTATTTTAGGCTCGTTTTTGGCCGAGGCCTATTTGATGCAAAAACAACCGTATCAAAATTTCTTTAAAACATTATGTTTTACCAAATCCCAAATTCGGAACCTAGGCCTCTCCCTAAGGACAGATATGTGTCGAGCCACCATAATACACATCCATGCATTCACATCCACAAACCATATGCAACTTAAAGTAAACACAACCACAACCATAATGACTTTAAGAAATGAAAGCTAAGGGCTCAAGTAACTTAATACAACCTTGTGCATAAACAAATACACATAAAACCCTTAGATTGAAAACTAAATTTTTCAACTAATCACCATGAGAAGGGTTTCGGTTTTTACCTTTGCTGCTTTGGACTCAAGCACACTTTTGGCTAGGCTTGCAGGTTCAAAATGCCATGGAAACTCAAGGGCTTGAGGTTGGTTTTATGCTAGCCAAGTTACCAAAAAAAATCATTCAAACAACAACTCAAAACCAAAAATCAAAACACAAGGAAAATCGATTTTGCACTTACCCTTAGTGCACCTGAAAAGCTTGGTTCGGTCTCCCCTTGCTCAAGCTTGGAAGAGGTCGGTTTTTTTGTGAGTTTTGGTCAAGGTTTTGGCTTGCAAAATGTTGGCTTTTAGGGCTGAGAAGATTTGGCAACAAGCAAGGAAAAGAAGAAGAAAAATACTTGTGGTTTTAGGTGTGTGGAAGTAAAAGTCCATGCCTTATGTCAAGGGTGCCTTTTATAGGCAAACCTTATCCAAACTATGTAGGCTTAGTCCTACTTAATTATCTAGCAAATTAGCCAAATCTTGGGACAAATATGCTGCCAATTTTCAGACCAAGGTGGCGTGGGCTGCTCATTGGAAGGAGGGAGGAATAAACAATTATTGCTGACTAACTTTTTAAAACCCTTGAATATTATATTCCAGTGTGTCATGGCTAGGGCATTATTTTAATGGCCACCTTTTGGGCTATGTGTGCTGCAGATTACAGCTGCTTTTACAGCTAAGGGGCATGGAAATTTAAGGCCAATTTTATCTGTGTTGGCTTCTCATCGTAGTCTAATTTTATACTGCAGTGTTCGGTCTTTTCTCGGCAGTGTTCCAATTTTCATCCGAAAATTGGTTTTCTGAATCCGATTTTTATCCTATAAATTCCTGGTTATTTTCTACTATCTAAGAGCCCATTATCAATCTAAATTACTGTTTATGTCCTATACTGTGGTTGTGTCTACACTGTGTTGTCCTTTCATACGCAAACCGAGGCGTTCTCAGGTGAAATTTCAGACACAGTCTCTCTTGACTAATTTGGACGTGCTGATTTCATTTTTATCAGTTTTACATCCATCGGAGGTCATCTAGACTAGTTTTCAGGATCTGTGTAACCCCACCTCAAAAAACGTGTCAGGTGCCCGATTGACTAATTTGGGCGTTCTGAGCCCAAATATATCAGTTTCGGGGTGAGTAAAGGTCGTCTTGACCCTCATCCTGATACTGTATACTTCTCACTATTCATTATCCATCATTTTCTACTTAGCTGACTGGTCTGAGTGTTTCGACTCTGATTTTGTCAGTCTTTAGGTGAGAAGAGGTCATCCGAGCCATTTTCTTGATGTTGTACCCTTGCTAGGACTATCTCTTGCTATTGTGCTCAGATGTTCGATCGGAGCGTTCTGGTGATCTATTTATCAGTCTTGTGTCAAGAAATGATCGTCCGGACCAGTTTCCCGACACCGTATGTCTCATTCATTTATACACATAATAGGGTCGACCGGGTTCGCTGTCGGTCGCCCCTTTCACTACATAAATAGTACTTAAACAGTACCATATCTGTTTAGCCTATTCAATGGGAAAATATACTATATTTGCCAACTTAATTACTCATTGCATAGTAATTAGGTTTCATGCAATTTGAGGGTCTGTGTAATGGCTTTCTGCTCATTACATGGCCTTCAATACGGCCTCTAACATGGGCGTGTATAAGGTAACACGGGCATGTATACTCCAGACACGAGTATGTACTAGCTGAATTTCTTCAACACGGCCATGTTTCAAAACGTGGCCTTTTACACGTTCATTAACCCGAGGGATACACGGCCTCTTACACGGCCGTGTTCTTGACCGTGTCTCAGTACACGGCCATGTTCAGTTACATGGCTTCTCACATGTTCACAACCCGAGTGGTACACGGCCTCTTACACAGCCGTGTACCTGACCGTGTTCTGCTACACGGCCATGTACACTTACATGGCTACACACACGTACACAGTCTGAGTGGTACATGGCCACTTACACGACCGTGTACCTGATCGTGTACTTTAAAAATTACACTAAAATGCATCAAATTATTCTTTAATTTCTCATTAAATTGAAAGTTAAAGTACATGATTGGGGCGGTCCTTATAGGTAACACTGTTGAGATTCTTTAGATCGTCACAATCACCCTTTCTTAAAAATTTTCATCCCCAAAAATTAGAATAAGTGGGGATACTTTGATCTCATTTCTTCTTCTCTTTCCCACATGGCCTCTTCTACACTATGATTTCTCCATAGGACTTTGACCAATGGAATGCTTCTGTTTCTTAATATTTTCTCTTCTCGAGCAAGTATTTGCACCAGTTGCTCCTCATAGGATAAGTCTTCTTGAACTTGAATCAGCTCATAGTCCAAAACATGTGAAGGGTCTGATATGTACTTCCTCAACATTGATACATAAAAGACATTATGTACTGAGGATAATTCTGGTGGTAGTGTTATTTTATAGGCTACCTTTCCAACATGGCTAATAATTGGAAAAGGCCCTATATATCTTGGACTTAGCTTCCCTTTCTTTCCAAATCGCATGACACCCTTCATTGGTGCTATCTTTAAAAATATGAAGTCCCCTTCATTGAATTCCAGGAATTTTCGTCTTTTGTCTATATAACTTTTCTGACGACTTAGCGTAATTTTCATCCTCTGTTGGATCTTCTTGACTGTATCAATCGTCTCCTAAATGAACTCGGTCTTATGTAGTTCTTTCTCTCTCATATCGTACCAATGGATAGGAGATCTGCATTTCCTACCATACAACACTTCATAAGGAGCCATTCTGATGGAGGCTTGGTAAATATTGTTGTAGGAGAATTCAATCAATAGTAGTTTCTTGTTCCATGCTCCTTTAAAATCTAGTACACATGCTCGAAGCATATCTTCTAGCATTTGGATTGTGCGCTCAAACTGTCCATCAGTCTGGGGGTGAAATGCAGTGCTAAATCATAATTCTGAGCCCATCGCTTCTTGTACACTTTTCCAGAAATTAGATGTGAATCGACTATCACAATCTGACACTATTGTTGTCGATATTCCATGTAATCTCATAATGTTAGTAATGTACAATTCTGCCAATTTCTCCAACGTGTATGTCATCTTTACGGGTATAAAGTGGGCAAACTTGGTCAATCGATCCACACTACCCATATCATGTCAAATCCTCCACTTGTCTTAGGCAATCCTACCACGAAATCTATAGTCACGTGCTCCCATTTCCATTCTGGGATCTCCAACGGCTGTAACTCGCCTGCCAGCCATTGGAGCTCAGCTTTGATTCTCTGACATGTTAAACAACTACTAACATGTTTAACAATGTCATTCTTCATCTTTCTCCACCAAAAGTGCTGCTTCAGGTCTTGGTACATTTTCGTACTATCCAGATGTACTGAATAAGGAGTATCATGAGTTTCTGTTAAAATTCTTTTCCTTAAATCCTCCTTGTTTGGCACGCAAATTCATCCTTGAAAGAGTAGTATTCCATCATCAGAGAGATGGAATTCTGACTTTTCCTTCTTGGAAGCTTCCTCTCTAAGTCTTCTAAGAACATCATCCAGCTCTTGGGCTTCTTTAATTTCTTTTAGGATTGTTGGCTTTAATTGCATTATCGCCAACTTTCCTGAAATTAGCTCCACTTCGAGTGAGGAAATTTTGCATTGCAGTGGCTTAAGTAACTTGTCGATGGCTACTCATTCCGGTATTATTGACTTACGACTCAATGCGTCTGCTACTCTATTCGCTTTGTTGGGGTGATACAAAATTTCACATTCGTAGTCTTTTACCAATTCTAGCCATCTCTTTTGTCTCATATTGAGCTCCTTCTGGGTGAAGAAATACTTTAAGCTCTGATGGTCCATGAAGATCCTGCATCGAGCTCCATATAAATAATACCGCCATATCTTGAGCGCAAACACAATGGCTGCTAACTCTAGATCATGAGTTGGATAATTCTTCTCATGCTCTTTGAGTTAGCGAGATGCATAAGCTATCACCTTTCCTTCTTGCATCAAGACAACTTCTAGTCCCGTCCTAGATGCATCACTGTAAATGTCGAACTCTCCCTCATCTTTTGGGATCGTAAGAATTGGAGCACTGGTCAACCGATTCTTTAGTTCTTGGAAACTTTCTTCACACTTCTTTATCCATTCAAATTTCTTCTCCTTTCAAGAGAGGGCCATGAGAGGGGTAGCTAATCTTGTAAATCCCTCTACAAACCTTCGGTAGTATCCTGCCAATGCTAGGAAACTCCGGATCCCAATCACATTTTTCAGAGGAGGCCATTTACTGATTGCTTCTATCTTCGATGGGTCAACTGAAATTCCATCTTTGGATACGACATGTCCCAAGAAATGGACTTTATCTAGCCAGAACTCGCACTTCGAAAACTTGGCATACAATTGGTGCTCCTTCAAAATGCGTAGTGCATTCCGAATATGCTCTTCATGTTCCTTTTGATTCTTCGAGTAAATAAGGATGTCATCGATAAATATAATGCCAAACTTGTCCAAATACTCCTTAAATACTCGATTCATCAGGTCCATAAAAGTGGCTGGGGCATTCGTTAATCCAAAAGGCATAACGAGGAATTCGTAGTGCCCCTACCGTGTTTGAAACGCGGTCTTTAGTATATCCTCTTCCTTGATCTTTAATTGGTGATAACCAGATCGAAGGTCAATCTTTGAGAAGATTGCGACTCCCTTAAGCTGATCGAATAAATCGTCGATCCTTGGTAGTGGATACTTGTTCTTAATTGTAACTTTATTAAGCTTGCGGTAATATATGCACATCCTTAAAGTGCTATCCTTTTTCTTCGCAAAGAGGACTAGAGCTCCCCATGGCAAAAAACTAGGTCGTATGAAACCCTTCTCTAGCAATTCCTTCAGCTGCGCTTGTAGTTCTTTAAGCTCTACTGGAGCCATTCTATACGGGGACTTGGAAATTGGAGACGTTCCAGGCAACAAATCAATCTCAAAGGTGATTTCTCTATCCAGGGGAAGCCCTGGCAATTCTTCTAGAAACACTTTTACAAATTCGTTGATCACAGGCACATCCTTAGGTTGAAGCTTCATCTCCTTGGTTGTGCCCATGACATAAGCTAAATATCCAGTACAACCACTAGATATTAGCTTTCTTGCCCTCATAGAACTGATCAACACTCTCGACAATTTCTGAGAATGTCCTTTATACTTGAATTGATCTTCTCCTCCAGTTTGGAACACCGCCTTTATAGGATAATAAAATGGTAAAAACGTATCAGAGTGGCGCAGCAGAACAATAAAAATTTTTAGATCATTAAATATCTCATGATGCTATATACAATAAACCAACAACAATTAAAACTCATACCTCAAGGATGCCAATCTGCAGGAGGAGAATGACTGGAGGGCTTCGACCAACTAGCCTTCTCTACTATTCTTTAATTCCTGAATGGTTAAGTGTGTAGGCACTCTGAACCTCGATTGGTATGCTAGCACTGCTAGTCTTCTTCTGACCACCCAGATCTTTAAAGAACTTATTGTCACGGTAAGTTGTGCAATAATAAGCCTGCTCACCTGAGAGTCTATGGTCTTAGAGAACTGGAGTGGCAGGACCTCTATTTATAGACCTGCATGAGGTGATTCTCTGAATTCAAATTGGATTAGGAGAAGATATTCTCCCTTATCCACAAGCACAAAATCTGAATTTACCAAGGGGAAAATCCCAACAATAAATTCGGCCACTTTAGGATAATTCCAATCCAAATCTAAACAAGATTTTAACTAGAATTTTATCTCCCTTTTTTAACCAAAAAATCCGAAAATCCAAGGGAAAATCCCCGCCAAAATTTTGGCCACTTTTGGATAAGGGAGAATCAAAATTCCACTAGGTTTTTCAAGCTTGAATCTTATCTCATCCTTATCCAAAATAATCGAAAATCTCCTAGGAGATTTACTACAAAAATTTGACCATTATCAGGGAGGAGAGAATCCAAATTCAACTGGGATTGAAACTTGAATTTTTCCTGGAACCTTATCCACAAAAATCTAAAAATTCATTGAGGATAATCCTCAAAATTTTCATCCATATTTGGTTAGGATTTGGATTCAAAATTCAAGTAGGATTCCAACAAGATTTTCCTCTACATATCCAACTCAAATTCGAATTTCATTCCTCGTGGATTTACCACAATAAATTCGAATCCCACTTGGACTGTGATTCAAAATTTGAATTTCAAATTTCAAATTTCAAATTTCAAATTTCAAATTTCAAATTTCAAATTTCAAATTCAAATTTCAAATTCAAATTTCAAATTCAAATTTCAAATTTCAAATTTCAAATTTCAAATTTCAAAATCCACAAAACAGTTATATTTCTAATTCTTGTTCTCATGGATAATTTTCTACAACTCCAATCCAATCTCAAATAAAATTATAGCAACTTTATTTGGAGTTTGAATAATTGTGTACTCTATTATCCAAAACAAAATCAGAATTCAACCGGAGAGAATCTTGTCGACCATCCTAATCCTATGTCAACACCATCGATGCATAATAAACTAGCCAATAGCATACACAAATCAATTTACCAAATGTTAAGGAATTATGTGGAGCTAGTAGAGGGACTAATTGGACATATATAATTGGGCTCCTACAAATCCATATGATCATCATTCTTTACTGAACAACTCAATCATATGATCACTAATTTCAGAGTCACACCACTATAAACCTGAAACTGAACTCCCAATTATATACCGTATTACGTAAGCCTGTGACAAGCTATCGTCTAATGACCTTGTCATGTATGCAGAGCCCTCATATGATATCCATGATCAGCCTTAGGCCAAAGTCCGTTTAATCCTACTGATCAGGCTATCTTAAAGTTCCATTATACTACTGAATAAAGAAAATGATTATTCACCATATGTGAATAAGAAGTCATCCGCCCAGCAGACGACCCAAGGCCTTGTCCATTTTCACATTCAGCATAACGACTTTAAGCGGATACCCTTAACTCCTCATTAGAGCTATGATTCCGATATCTGTAGACGAACCCTTCATTGTATACAAGTCATGCACCCAACGAACCGGTCATAAGCTTACTACCTCTGAGACGCTTTAGCCATTAGAACATCAAAGTACACAAGTCATATACATGACGCTGTCCATCTACTCAGGATTAAGGTTACTGTACAATGAATGTCAAAAGCAGATCGATCCACTCAAAGCGGACTTCATAGATCAATCACGCTTTAGTCCTGGTCTAATATGTCACCACCAAGCAACATATCTATGTCTCTACTTGGGAGTCTATGCTCCAGACAGTCAAGACAAACCGTCCCTTCCAAGGCTTTAGACAACATAATAGTCTTAACATGAGTTAGATGTTCAGTCTAACCCCATAGACTACAGGCCATAGTTTAGATCGCTAACTTTAGAACATTGTCTTCTCGCATACAAAAGTCCATTGCATGCAGCGTTCTAATAGTTTAACACAAGCAGTCAGGGAGCCATATTTGCTTACATTTACTTTAATATGTAAATAAAATGAAGACAGATAGCAATGTAATGAATAACCTCTATATATATAATTTTGTTATCCAGTTCAAAATAAATACATCAAAATGTCTCTAATGTTTAGGGCATTTCCTAACAACCTTTCACCGTTGATAGTCAATGGTTGCACCATACTTTCCGAGGAAATCCATTCCAAGGATGACATCGTAGTCAACTAATTCTAGTATGACTAGATCGATGTATAATTCTGTATTAGCAACAATTACTGGCACATGACATAACCAGTAATCGGACAGTAATACCTCACCAGATGGCAAGGTTATCTTAAATACTTGCTTAATTTTATCCTTAGCATGATTAATTCTTTCTACAAATGTATGTGAGGCAAATGCATGTGATGCTCTCGAGTCAAATAAAACATGTGGAGGGCTTTGAGCGACAAGAAGCTGACCTGTCACCACGTTTGAAGTGCCTGCTTCTGCATCTTCTTTGGTGTAGGCTACGAGGTATGCCTCTGTCTTTGGCATAATTTCTTGACGTCCTGTCTAAGTGGAAGATCCCTATACTGCATGGACTTGACCGGTCCATCGAGGCTAAAAAGTTCCTGATTGATTCTGTCGGTTGGACGTGCAGAACCTAGCAAAATGGCCTTCCTTGCCACATATGTAGCATGTAATAGTCCCAAATTTACACTCGCCCCTATGCATCCTCTCGCACTTAGGCATGCTTGTCGGTTTTGCACCATTTCAGGCCCTTGTCTTGATTAGATGTTTCGAGCATTTTGATTCCAGTTTTCATTTGGGTTGGCCTTTCGCTTGTTGGGGTTCATATGATTTTGATTATTCTTCTGACCAGGTTTCATCCCTTGGTTAGGCCTGCTACTCTGGTGTGCTTAGTTGTTCTTCTGAGTCTGCTTCACAAGATCTCTTTCCTTCTTTTTCTCCTCCCATGCTTTTGT
Organism: Antiaris toxicaria; assembly: GCA_035233585.1. Classification (NCBI taxonomy): domain Eukaryota; kingdom Viridiplantae; phylum Streptophyta; class Magnoliopsida; order Rosales; family Moraceae; genus Antiaris; species Antiaris toxicaria. Next base: position 59,364,822 of record CP141154.1, on the reverse strand, counting down.
TCTTTCTTCTTTTGCCTGACCCAGACGATGTTCTGCCCTCATGGCTCTGCTCACACAGTCTGCTACTGCGTTGGGCAGGGTCTCACCACTTTCTACAAATGTGGCTATGTCTGGTCGAAACATGTTAATTATCCTCCGTACCCATTCTCCCTTTGTGGGTACCAGGTGTGGACATAATTGGGCCAGTCTGTCAAATTTATGGTAGGCCTCGGTCACTGTCATATCTCCCTGCCTTAGATCGTCAAACTCTCTCTGCTGAGCTCTAAGAGTATCCAGGTTGAAAAATTTTATGTTAAACTCCTCTAGGAAGTCATTCCATGTCATTCTCCTGGTATCTCTCCGCATTCTGACTGTCTCCCACCAGTATCATGCATCCCTCTTTAACATGGAGGAAGCACATAAGACTTTTTCTTGGTCTGTAGGGTCCATGAATTTGAAAATGGTCTGCAATGAAGCTAACATTCTTCTGCCTCTAATGGATCTGTAGACCCCTCAAACTCTAGTGGTTTCATTTTCCTGAACCTTTCATACAAAGGTCCCTGATTATTCACTAGTTGGAGACCCTCAGCTATTCCTGGTGCAGCTGGTACCGGGGGTACAACCGGCTCTACGACTGGCTATGGTTCTGGTATTGGTCCTTGAGGTAGAGGGGGATTCAGTTGTTCTACATTTCTTCGTTCAAGCAATTCTTGTAATCTCTGATTTTGTCTCTCTTACGTATCTATCCAAGCTTGTATATTGGCTAGTATTGCGGTGAAATCGGCTTCTTGAGTTTGCCTAGCTCGTGTACGAACCATGTTGCTGTGTAACCTATTACAAACAATAGCGACATGGTTTAGTGCTCATAACAACGTAATAATTATCTAAGACTAACTTACTTGGACTGAGATGATGCAGATACAGGAATGTCAAGGAAGGTCGGTGGAAGATCCACTTGCTTTGATACCAACTCTTGTGGGCCACCCGACTAGCTCGAGTCGTCCACTCTCCTTCTTTCTTTCTTTCTTTGCTCTTTATTTTCTTTGACTTAACTTGCTTTTCTTTAAAAGATTGGTATTAGAAAAATCATGAATTTTTTTTTATTATATATATACTTGCTATCTTGTTTACTTGAAAATACTTAATAATATTTAAAATACTTAGTAATATAAATACACGTCATTACATAAGTATATCTTTAAACTTACTTTACTTTATACATAACACACTTGTCTTGTCTTTACACATTTATACATACATTCTTGCACTACACTCTTTTTATAGCAGATAGTTTGTGTAGCGGATCCACAACCCGTCCATGACACTGTGGGAATCTGCCTACCAGTCCCTTTTTCTCTTTCTCTTTATAATGTAGGTTGTTTACCTTTGTTACCTACATCACGGATAGACTAGTGAGCTAGAGTTCAGTAAGTACAAACATACAGATAAAACATGAATTATGCCTAACACTTAAGGTTAGTCTACTAGGTATGTCTATTTTCTATTCTTATAGTTTCTTCGTTCTTTCTATTCTATCTTTTTCTTTTCTTTTCTTTTCTTTTCTTTTCTTTTTCTTTTCTTTTTCTTTTCCTTTCTTTCTTATCATTTTTTATCTTTCTTTATCTTCCACTTATGGGCCCGTGGTTAGACATACCTAATATGCGCAGACCAATGGAGGAAAGGGGGAGCGACCCACCAATCAGCCCTAAGGTCGATCTCGCACTACAAAACTTGGAGTAGTGCGTTAGCCATGAACTACCTTAAGCTTACGGTAGCACCACACATCTGGGGTGGAGGCTATTCTTAACTCTTAAACCTCACAACTGGGGAGGTCAGTATGCCAACCTTACATCTTCAGTCTTATTATCTTGCTCATATTTATCTTTTTATTCTTTGGTTTGCTTATGCTTTTCTAACCTCGTGAACATATTAGAATATCATGCCATAACATATGTAACTTATACATATAAACATAATTCTAGGGTAAGTCAGTTCGTGCATAGATATTTAAATGTCTGTACTTATAGTGTTTGTGCTAACGTATGCTTTCTCGAATCCTTTGAAATCCCGTGCCCGTCTCTAATCGGGTTTCCTATAGACAATAATATTGTTGGTTAAATACAGTTTTATGATATTGCTTCTGTTTTACTAAAATATAAACTTTAGCTTTTAACATAGTAATTAAAGCTTAAGGACAATATTTAAAGCCTGAACAATCCTATTTAGACCTTTTTGGAACCTCTTTGCATAATTACTATCTTACCCCAAACTTTTTACAAAATTACCGTTTTACCCCTAATAGGGTTTTTCTCTGTTTGTTACGCTTAAATTTTGATTTTGATCTTTAAAATCTTGTTTAGACTCTGCCGGGGCTTTAACGATCTTTTCCGAGTAGTTCAGAAATTTTGGTCAAAAGGAAAATAGTAACTTTGACCACGTTTAGTACTATTTATCATGAATAGTAACTTTGACCTAGACTATAAACATTTTATTTTACTGCTTAAACTGACTTTTCAATCCCAAAAGTCATAAAATAACCTTCTAGGAGGTTCAACGTTCCTCTTTTGACCTTTCTAAAATTTTAGGTCGAAATGACCATTTTACCCCTGATGGGACCTTAGACCGTAGAATTCACATTTTAACATTTTAACTGGGTTTTCTAATCTCAAAAATCATAAAATAATATTTTTTAGGTCTTACAGAGCTTTTACGGCATTTCTTACTAAAATGCTCAGGTTACTATTCACCCAACCATCGGGTGGTACTATTCCGACTCTCGGGGTCGTGTCTCGTTTTTCTAATCTTTCGGGACCTCAAATGACTATTTCACTAGTTATGTAATCGTTCTTTATTTTCTTCTCGAGCTTAGGTCTCTGAAGGGCTCGGGTTTTCAATTTCCGATCCTAACTTTACCCCTCATTTCCTAAAATGCCCTTCGTGCCGTTATAAAAATTTCGGCAGCATTTCCGCTAAAATTCTAGGTTCTCGACGTTTAGATAACACCTCAAAACTGTCTATCCTATTCTAACCTGCCACGTACTATACCACAAACCTAATTTTATGCAAAAGTTACAAACTGTTTACATAAAATTTTCCATCAAAACAAAATCATTTCTAACAGGATTTTAACCCATTCTTTTTCATTTTTAATCTCAGTTTATCTCACAACTTACATGTTGTTTCGTTCCATAACATATCACACAATTACAAACTTTTTACTCCCTAACCTATACACGGCTTTCTTAAGAAAACATAAACAAAAGTTTTGCTTCAAAACTTCATTTGTTATCATTCAATTTTCCACATCAATACATATTTATCACAATACAAAAACTAACCTAATCCCTTAAAACTTCATGCTTTTTCTTCTTGTAATGCCACGGTTTTCACTTAGGAAATCAAGCATAAATTTTTGTTTTCATGCTTTCTTCCTTTCCTCATCCATTTCACACCTTAAACTTCATTGTCAAACCATTAAAAATCCAAAATTTAACATAAAAGTTTCATTCACCAACACACATACATACACACAGATTTCACCTAACCACCATGAGCAAACTTTTTGTTCTTGTTTCCAAAATTAACCAAACTTCATTTCCATGCTTTTCTTTATCTCAAAAACATATTAACATGCAAACACAACAAATTTGATGCAATAATTTTTCATTTTCTACACATGGTAACCCACGGATTTTAGTTGAAAAACAAGCACCAAAGTTGGTGTTTTTCAACTCTATTTCATCACTTTCCTTTATCTCTTTTTTTTCACATGATTTACAACACCAAAACCATCAAATAAAATCTGAAATTCTAACTTCAAATCAGCCCATATCCCACACAGTTTTGCTTGGAAAAAGAAGAAGAAATCATGCAAAAATGAAAGCTTACCTTGCTTTCTTGATTTCTTGATGCTAGGGAGGGATTTTCCACACTTTTCTTGAAGAAAACTTGAAGAAAATTTCTTGCTCTATGGGGAAATGATACACGGCTGTGTAGGAAAATAAATCGGCAAAAACGTATCAGAGTGGCGCAGCGGAACAATAAAAAAATTTTAGATCGTTAAATATCTCATGATGCCATATACAATAAATTAACAACAATTAAAACTCATACCTCAAGGACGCCAATCTTGCAGGAGGAGAATGACCGGAGGCTTCAACCAACTAGCCTTCTCTACTATTCTCCAATTCCGAATGGCTGAGTATGTGGGCACTCTGAACCTCGATCGGTATGCTAGCACTGCTAGTCTTCTTCCGACCACCCAGATCTCTAAAGAACTTTATTGTCACGATGAGCTGTGCAACAATAAGCCTGCTCACCTGAAAGTCTGTGGTCTGAGAGAACTGGAGTGGCAGGACCTCTATTTATAGACCTGCATGAGGTGATTCTTTGAATTCGAATTGGACTAGGAAAAGATTTTCTCCCTTATCCATAACCAAAAAATCCGAATTTTCCAAGGGAGAATCTCCACAATAAAATTCAGTTTTCTTATGATAAATCCAATCCAAATCTAAACAAGATTTTAACTAGAATTTTATCTCCCTTTTTCAACCAAAAAATCCGAAATTTCTAGGAGAAAATCTTCTCCAAATTTTCGGCCACTTTTAGGATAAGGAAGAATCAAAATTCTACTAGGATTTTCAAGCTTGAATCTTATCTCAACCTTATCCAAAAATAACCGAATTTCCTAGGAGAGATTCTCCAAATTTTCTGCCACTTTTCAGGGAAGGAGAGAATCCAAATTCAACTAGGATTGAAGCTTGAATTTTCCCTTGAATCTTATCCACAAAATCCGAATTTTTCATTAAGGATTATCCTCAAAATTTTCGTCCACTTTTGTTGGGATTTAGATTCAAAATTCAAGTAGGATTCTAACAAGATTATCCTCTCCAAATCCAACTCAAATTCGAATTTCAAACCTTGTGAATTTTCCACAATAAATTCGAATCCTACTTGGACTGTGATTCAAAATTTGAATTTCAAATTTCAAATTCAAATTTCAAATTCAAATTTCAAATTTCAAATTTCAAATTTAAATTTCAAATTCAAATTTCAAATTCGAATTTCAAATTCAAATTTCAAATTCAAATTTCAAATTTCAAATTTCAAAATTCAAATTTCAAATTTCAAAATTCAAATTTCAAATTCCACAAAACGGTTGTGTTTCATATTCTTGTTCTCATGGATAATTTTCTACAACTCCAATCCAATCTCAAATAAAATCATGGCAACTTTATTTGGAGTTCGAATAATTGTGTACTCTATTATCCAAAACAAAATCTGAATCGAACCGGAGAGAATCTTGTCTACCATCCTAATCCTGTGTCATCACCATCCATGCATAATAAACTAGCCAATAGCATACACAAATCAATTTGCCAAACGTTAAGGAATTATGTGGAGCTAGTAGAGGGACTTATTGGACATATATAATCGGGCTCTCGTGATTCCATATGATCATCATTCTGTACCGAACAACTCAATCATATGATCACTAGTTTCAGAGTCACACCACTATAAACCTGAAACTGAACTCCCAATTATATACCGTATTACGTAAGCCTGTGACGAGCTACTATCCAATGACCTTGTCATATATGCAAAACCCTCATATGATATCCATGATCAGCCTTAGGTCAAAGTCCGTTTAATCCTACTGATCAGGCTATCTTAAAGTTCCATTATACTACCGAATTAAGAAAATGATTATTCACCATATGTGAATAAGAAGTCATCCGCCCAGCAGACGACCCAAGGCCTTGTCCATTTTCACATTCAGTATAATGCCTTTAAGAGGATGCCTTTAACTCCTCAGAGCTATGATTCCGATATCTGCAAACAAACCCTTCATCGTATACAAGTTATGCAACCAACGAACCGCTCTATAAGCTTACTACCTCTGAGACGCTTTAGCCATTGGAACATCAAAGTACACAAGTCATATACAAGAAATAGTTCATTTACTCAGGATTAAGGTTATCGCACAATGAACGTCAAAAGCAGATTGATCCACTCATAGCGGACTACGTAGATCAATCACGCTTTAGTCCCGGTCTAATATGTCACCACCGAGCAACATATCCATGTCTCTACTTGGGAGTCCAGCTCCAGACAGTCAAGACAAACCGTCCCCTCTAAGGCTTTAGACAACATAATAGTCTTAACATGAGTTAGATGCTCGGTCTAACCCCATAGACTACAGACCATAGTTTAGACTGCTAACTTTAGAACATTGTCTTCTCGCATACAAAAGTCCATTGCATGCAACGTTCTAACAGTTTTAACACAAGCAGTCAGTGAGCCATATTTGCTTACATTTACTTTAACATGTAAATAGGACTAGGACAGATAGCAATGTAATGAATAACCTCTATGTATAATTTTATTATCCAGTTCAAAATGAATACATCAAAATGTCTCTAATACTTAGGGCATTTCCTAACAATCTCCCACTTGCCCTAAGCCAGCAGATGTGCCATGTTACGCATCCCCATCGCCTCTACATGCCTCTCAAAGCTTCTAGCCACCAAAGTCTTAGTAAAGGGATCAGCGATGTTGTCCTCTCCACTTGTCCTATCTCCACATGCCCTCTAATAATATGATATCTCCGATCGATGTGCTTGGTCCTCTTGTGGTGCCGAGATTCCCTTGTGTTGGCAATAGCCCTGTGTTATCACAGTAAAGTGTGATAGGCTTGTCAACACCCGGAATGACCTCAAGGTCTCTAAAGAACTTGCGGAGCCAAACCGCTTCTTTAGATGCCTCAGCCGCAGCCACATACTCAGCCTCCATAGTAGAGTCAGCTGTGTAGGTCTGCTTCACGCTCTTCCACACAATGGCGCCTCCTCCGAGTAAAAACACTGATCTAGATGTCGATTTCCTCGAATCTTTACAAGTCTGGAAGTCTGAGTCCGTGTATCCTACGGCTATTAGGTCCCCTCCAGAATACACCAGCATATAATCCCTCGTTCTCTTAAGATACTTGAGTATATGCTTTACTGCTTGCCAGTGCTTGGTTCCAGGATTCGCTTGATATCGACTCACCATACCTACTACAAAACATATGTCTGGGCGAGTGCAAAGCATAGCGTACATAAGGCTACCCACAGCGGATGCATAAGGGACCTTACTCATACACTCTCTTTCTTCCGATGTCTTGGGACAGTCATCCAATGAAAGAGTTAGACCAGCAATAGAAGGTTGTGAGCCTTTCTTTGCCTCTAGCATTACATATTTGTCAATTATTTTATCTATGTATGAAGCTTGGGATAACGCTATCATTTTGTTCTTTCGATCTCTGAAAAGACGAATGCCTAGAACATAATTAGCTTCTCCCAAGTCCTTCATGTCAAACTGTTGGTGTAACCAAAGCTTGACTGATGATAAGTTCCCTACATCATTCCCAATGAGTAGTATATCATCGACATAGAGTATCAGAAAGATCACTTTTCCATCCTTAATACGTTTATAAAGACAGGGTTCATCAACGTTCTGCTCAAAACCAAATGTCTTAATCGCTTGATCAAACCTCTGGTTCCATGAGCGGGATGCCTGCTTTAATCCATAAATGGATCTAAGCAACTTGCAGACTTTCCTTTCTTGGCCTTTCGCTACGAACCCTTCGGGCTGTATCATATAGATACACTCTTCAAGATGGCCATTCAAGAATGCCGTCTTGACATCCATTTGCCAGATCTCATAATCGAGAGCCGCAGCAATGGACAGAAGAATACGGATAGACTTCAGCATAGCAACAGACGAAAAGGTTTCATCGTAATCGATTCCAGCCTTTTGCGTGTATCCCTTTTCAACCAGTCTAGCTTTGAAAGTTTCCACTCTCCCTTCTGCATCCTTCTTTCTTTTGTAGACCCATTTGCATCCAATGGGTTTTATCCCATCCGGCAAATCTACAAGTTCCCAAACAGAGTTAGATTTCATAGAATCCATCTCATTGTTCATAGCCTGTTTCCAAGATTTAGAATCAACATCATTTATACCTTCATAATATGTGACCGGATCTTCCTCATGCTCATGAGCCTAGGCCTGGTATACCTCAGCATCATACATGAAGAAATTAGGTTTCTTAGAAACCCTCCCACTACGACGAGGCACCCTAAATTGTTGATCGTCTGCAGGTCTTTCACTGGAACTCGGACTTGCGTCCAAGACCGAAATCTGTGGAGCAGTTCTTTCACCCGATAACTCCTCTAGCACCACTTTGCTTCGAGACTTAAAATCATTCATGTGACTTTCCTCCAAGAATGTCGTATGGGTTGAGACAATGACTTTTTGTTCCTTCGGGTTATAGAACAGACCTCCTTTAGTTCCTTTTGGATACCCTACAAACATGCATAATTCTGATCTTGGTTCCAACTTTTTCGCATCCCCATCCAGTACATGTGCCGGGCAGCCCCATATTCTCATATGTCCAAGGGAGGGCTTCCGGCCACGCCACAATTCATACGGAGTTCTAGGAATTGATTTGCTCGGAACTTGGTTCAGAATATAGCATGTCGTTTGTAAAGCATATCCCCAAAATGATAATGGCAGCGTTGAATAACTCATCATGGACCGTACCATATCCAATAAGGTCCTGTTTCTCCTTTCGGCTACACCATTCTGTTGTGGAGTACCAGGTGCAGTCAATTGGGATAAAATCCCGTTCTCTACAAGATGTCCTAGAAATTCATCGGAGATATATTCGCCACCTCAATCAAATCGAAGTGTCTTTATGGATTTATCCAATTGCTTTTCCACTTCCGCACGATACTCTTTGAACTTGTCAAAGGTTTCGCTCTTGTGGTGCATCAGATATACATATCCATACCTCGAGTAATCATCTATAAAAGAGACATAATACTCGAACCCTCCTCGTGCTGTGACGTTCATGGGGCCACATACGTCAGTGTGCACAATTTCTAAGAGCTCCTAAGCCCTTGTACCCTTAGCTCCAAAAGACCTCTTAGTCATTTTACCCTCTAGACAAGACTCACATTGGGGAAGTCGTACCTCCTCCAGAGATTCCAGAGGACCGTCTTTCACCAATCTTTGAATTCTATCCTGATTAATATGACCAAGTCTTAAATGCCAAAGATACGCCTTATTAGAGTGAGAAACTTTCAACCTTTTAGAGTTATTAATTAATTTCAGTGTCAAGCAGTGAGTACATTTTTGGTTTGATCAAATATAGGTTTCTATCCATCCATCCAGAATAGATAAAAGACTTATTTCTACGAATATCAACTCTTTTACTAAAAGAAACTGAATAAGAATCCTTTATTAACCAAGCTACCGATATAGGGTTCCTCCTAAAATTAGGAACATAAAAACAGTCTTTCAATAAAATAAACCTAAATTGATCAAAATAAAGATAAACATCTCCCACTGCTTCAGCCACCACAAAGCTACCATCTCCAGTCCGCAACGAGAGGCTCCTATCATGTAGACTTCTCGTTTCCACGAACCCCTGCATAGAAACACAAACATGATTAGTGGCGCCCGAATCAATGACCCAAGTGTCTTTCGATTCTTCCACCAAACACGCTTCTAAGTAATGAAGTTCCTTACCTTCCTTGCCCTTGGCGGCTAGGAATTCCCGGCAAGCCTTCTTAAAGTGACCTACCTTCCCACAATGGAAGCATTTGGACTTTTTAGGGTCCTTTGGCTTCTTGTTCTTCTTCTTCTTCTTCCCGTTCGAGACAGGAGGATTAGAAGAACTAGAAGCCACTTGCTTCTTATTTGGCCTCTTCCTTTTCCGTGAGGGATTGGAAGATTCTGCCAAATTGGCCTCTCCTTTAGGTCGGACCACATCCTCATCCCTGATCATCCGCTCATAAGCCTGTAGTTGCTTCATAAGCTCGGTTAGTCCTAACTCCTTTGTCGCCAGATTGTATGCGGCCTTAAACCCCACAAAATCTTTAGACAGAGTTTTGAACACCATCTCGATCTGGGTGTTGTAGTCCAACTCAGCACCATTCTCGGCAGCCTCAGCGAAGAATCGCATTAGAGTGATCATATGGTCCTTCACCGGAGTACCCACCTTTTGCTTGGAGTTCATAATGTTGGTGATAGCGGATTATCGAGCCAATTTTTCTTGGCCTCCGAACATGTCCTCCAGATTCTCCATGATCTCCCCAGTAACTTGATAAGTCTCATGCTGCTTTTGTAAAGCACTCGTCATGCTAGCAAGGATGTAGCATCGAGCTATCTCATTGGATTCTCTCCAACGATTATAGGCAACCGGGACCTCCTCAAGTGGTGTGTTAGGTTTGGCCCAGGTGGGCATGGTTCGTCCAGCACGAACTTGTGTCTCTCGCAGCTGAGAACTATTAATAGATTTCTTTTCCAATCTTTATAATTGTCGCCATTCAACTTATTTTCAGTAAGTATCGAAATGAGGGGTGTCGGTGACATTTTGAACTGAAATAAAATTATACTAGACATCATTACAAAGCCCAAGCAAATATACAGATAATTTAGCAAATAAAACATACAAGTATGTTCCTACATGAAACTTGAAAAAACATGTAGCATTGCAACGGTAATTCTCAGCACCTATTGCCCCAAGCCACCGAGGGGTGGTCATGAGAACAAATAGCCGGAACATGGACCCCGTCCAATTAATATATGTTGCCTTAAATCCTCCAAGGTTAAGACATATATTAATAACCGCTTATTTGGCCACCAGTTTAGTTAATAGAGCTTCTACGGAAGGTCAATAACTAAACGAGTCTTGAGTGTATAACCATTGTTTACGTGGCCCGATCCACGTCCTACCAAGCCACCGAGGTGTGGTCATGAATAGGATCGTACCCGAACACGTTTTCCACATAGGAGATCCAATCTAGTATACCGGCGGCGGTAAACACCTACCGAGGGGTGTGGTCAAGGCAGAACTGACGCGAGGCATTACCATGCTTTCACATATGGATCAACAATGGAGGCCATGGGTTTTGTTTGAAACCCTCTCCCACTCAATATTTTGAAAAACATGCAAGTTTTAGCAAATTATGTATGATCAATATAGTATGAGCGGCACTCACCTATTGTGACGCCCCGTGCCCTCAGCGGCCCGGACCGTCACTAAAAACTCTATTACTTGCTTCTTTAACTTTTACTTATATTTCTTCTTTAAAACCGATACTTAAACTTGCTGAATTTAATACCATAAATTTAGAGGGAAATTTTTTTTTATACGCGTACGTATTTACTATTCATGTACGCATACTTATTAAAATGCGGAATTTGAAAAACATAAGGATTTAAATTATACATACACAATTATATACTTGTTTATCTGATTACTATTCACCAGATACTATTTAAATATACTACTCATACATATACTGTTTACTGTTCTAAAATACCAATTAATCTTTACTATTCAAAGTACTATTTAACTGTCACCGTTCAAAATACTATTTACTTATACTGTGCGGAAGAATACTCGCGGTGCATCCATAACCTCATCCTCACATCCACCTCCGCCGCCATCATCACCCCTTGGTGTTTGCGCTATAGGAAGCTTACCTACAGCATGAACACATTCCGTGAGCTTTATGCCCAGTAAGTATAACATGTTAACCACAAAACATGTTTAAAACATAGCACATACGTAAAATCATAGGCATGACATATATCACTTAATAAATCACATACCATATAAGCATATCACATATCAGCTCACATATCATGTCATCACATAACATGTCATAACAGTGAATATAAAACTTCACATACTTTATGCATGATAGAAGCATCGTGTACTGTATGCACTCTACTGAAAAAGAAAGCATAGCGAACTATAACTAATGCATGATCCGGTTATGTTCATTTATGCTTCAAACTTTTCTTTTTTCTCTTCTTGTCTATTTAGGGCCCATGTGTCAGTACCGTGTGGGCGCAGACCAACGGTAACGCCCGAGGTCAACTAATGCCGATGAGCCATCAACTGATGCTCAACTTTTGGCCTTAACTTTCTTTAACTGGAAACCCCTTCGACTGAAGGAGCCGGTACGACACACCTATTTATTTCCATCTTGTTTAACTGTTCTAGCCATACGCTTCTCTAAGCTGTCCCCAATCCTACGCGGTAGGGATCTATGGCTTCTAACTTGTTCTTTCATCAATCTACTCGATTGTGAAACTATATGCTCTTATGTATGCTGTGCAGCATCATGTGCAAGATGCATACTTAAAATACTGGAAAAGCATCATTTTAAATTCATTTTATCCATGCTGTAGGCGGAGTTGTACTTACCTGTCTGCAGACAGTTTATACTCTCGCCTTCGTCACAATACAGGTACCTCCCTGTAATCATAATGCATTACATTAACATTCACTCTTAGGTCACTGTGGTCATTAGTGACTAATAAGAATTCTCATTATGTGGCACCGATCCTTATCGGTACTAATTGCCCTCTTCTTAAGAATTTTATTTTCTAATCATTGTTAATTAATTTATTTACCCAATAAATTAATTAACATCACTCTTAGGTCACTCTATCATTAGGAACGAATAAACTTATCGTTGTGTGGTACCGATGCCTATCGGTACCCAACTGCTCTACTTTGGGAAATTTGATATCTAATTTTTAATCGTGCTTGATTAATTTGTCTACTTGACAAATTAATCACTGTCTCTCACTATCCCATTCCGACTTGGTCCTTGACTGGCTAACCGACCAGTCAACTGACTAAATACCTCTCGTATGACCATTTAGCCTGTCGGATTACCGTTACCGATGTAATCGCCTCAAATTTTATACTTAGATTGCACCCGTCCCTCGAGTGGTACTATTCTGACATAGGGGTCGTTTTCTTACATTACGAAATTTCTAATTGGGCGGTTCACTAATCCCGTAAACGTCCGTCCTTCTTTCCTGGACCTAGGTCATCGAGGGGGCTCGGGTTTCCATCCCGATCACATTTTCAGCCCTCGTTTCCTAAAATACCCCTTTGTGCCATTTTAGAAATTTCGGCAGCATTTCCGCTTAATTTTTGGGTTTCCGGCGTTTAGGAAACGCCTCAAAACCATCTAACCTATTCTAACCTGCCACTTACTAAACCAGAGGCCTAATTTTTACGTAAAAGCTCCGCTTTTTACGTTAAAATATTCACATTTCTTCACATTCTCTTTTTCGACATTTCATCCACTTTTGTTACAATTCCTCAAGTCAGTAAACCATAATTCATACATAATTATTTCCAATAATAAATTGAGGAATCAATGGATCAAAAACCACTACCAAAATCATTCCCGTCGGCGGTCGGACGAACCGTTCGGTCTCGACTGCACAATCTTTGAATCGTCGTTCTTCACTTTTGAAACTCCGGTTTGCAAATCCGATGCCGCGGATGTGTCCGGAATGTCGAAAATAGGCCAACGGGCCATTCTTCAATTTTCGGTCTCCGGGTCGCCGTTGACCGGCGTTGATCGGTGTTGACCGGTGTTGACCGCCGTTGACCGGCATTGACCACGGCGGCGATGGGAGTGGCGACCACCATCTTGAAGAGCTCGATGAGAGGAACCCATTGGTGGTGTCAATTTCACCAATCGAGGCTCCTATCACCGGAAATCGGCCCTCGAAAAGTCGGCGACGGCGGCGGTGTTGGATCTTCATTTTCCGGCGTTGTTGCCCAAAATTGATTTGGGGCTTTTGATCTACGTGTTGTTCTGAGCATTTTGATACCGACCTTGCAACTCAACTCCGCCGGAATAGTGAGATTCGACGGCGGCGATGGCGACGGCGACAGCGAACCTTGGGCGGCGCGATCCGGCGGCTGTTGACGTGAAATGAAGCCTGGGTTTTATTCTACTCTTCACCACGAATCCATTGGGACCAGAATCGTGGCATTTGACGTCGGACGGCGGAGATACGGCGGTTTGAAAAATTCGGCCACCGGCGGCTTTAGGCGGCGCGTGCGGCGTTTTCCGGCGTCGGTTCCGTCGACTCGGCACACCGTTGGAATCAGCTCGTCGAGAGCTTTCCAATGGTGCCGGCGGTGTCGAAAACGGAGGTCAGATTCGATGGTCGGTCACTGTTCATCCTCGGTGGTGTTGGGGGAGGAAATGGGATTTGGAAAATTTATGGCGGCTATTTTTCAATAGTCCCAAAAATTTTGTCCTTTTATACTAATTTTTTTGAAAAATTTTAAGATAGGCTATACTGACTAATTTGGGCGTGCTGAACCCAAATATATCAGTTTTATCTTCATCCGAGGTCGTCTCGACCAGTTTCCCGATACTGCATGGTTCCCGGTCAAAAATTACTTTTTGTGCTCAAATGGCTAATTTGAGCATTCTCATTCCAAATATATCAGTTTTATATCAAGAAAAGGTCATCTTGACCAATTTCTTGATACTGTGGTTAGGCTTACACTGTGTTGACACAGTGCACGCATAACGAGGCGTTTTCGCACAAAATTTCAAACACAGTCTCTCTTGACTAATTTGGACGTGCTGATTTCAAATTTATCAGTTTTACGTCCATCTGCGGTCTTCTAGACCAGTTTTCGAGATCTGTATGACCCCGTCTCGAAAAACGTGTCAGGTGCCCGATTGACTAATTTAGGCGTCCTGAGTCTAAATATATCAGTTTCGGGGTGAGAAAAGGTCGTCTTGACCCTCATCCCGATACTGCGTATCTTTTAAACAAAATCTACATTCAATTGACCAGATTGAGCCTGCTGACTATTAATATATCAGTTTTATGTCAGATTAAGGCCATCTTGGCCACTAACCTGACACTGCGTATCACACTGTTCACTAATCACTATTCACTATCTGACTGACTAATCCGAGCGTTCTGACTCCGATTTTGTCAGTTTCTGGGCGAGAGAGGTCATCTAGACCACTTTTCTCCATACTGTACATCTATTAGGGCAATTATCACTGCTGCGCTCAGATGACCAGTCTGAGCGTACTGATGACTAGCTCATCAGTTCTGTATCATGAAATGGTTGTCTAGACCGGTTTCTTGATATTGCGTGTCTCAACGCATACTCACATAATAGGGTGGACCGATTTCACTGTCGATTACCCCTTTCACTGCATGAATAGTAATTAAACGTTACTATTCTTGTTTAATTCATTTAACTGAAAAGCACACTATGCTTATTAACTTAATTACATCATTACATAGTAATTAAGTTTCATAATTCATGAGAGTCATTACAGTGGCTCTCGGCTCATTACACAGCCTTCTACACGGACTCTTACACGTGCGTGTGCAATGCAACACGGGCGTGTACATTTCGAACACGGGCGTGTACTAGTTGAGACTACTCAACACGGCCATGTCTTTGAAATACATTCATCTATCTGAGCGGTACACAGCCTCTTACACGGTCGTGTACTTGACCATGTTTCTTAAATTTGCTAAAAGACATTAAATTATGTCCATTTTATTCCTTAATTACTTATTACATGGTAAGTAGGTGCCATGAAAATGACGGTCATTACAACCTACCCCCCTTACAAAATTTTCGTCCTCGAAAATTAGAATAATTCCGGGATGTCTCTTCTCATGTCTTCTTCCCATTCTCATGTGGCTTCCTCAACACTATGATTCTGTCACAACACTTTTACTAGCGGTATACTTCATTCCTAAGTACTTTCTCCTTTCTAACTAAGATCCGCACGAGTCTCTCCTTGTACGTCGGATCAGCATATACTACAATGGATTCTTGGCTAAGAACATGGGAGCTGTCTGGCACGTACTTCTTCAGCATCAAGACGTGAAAGACGTTGTGCACTGTAACTAACTCGGGAGGAACTGCTAGTCTACAAGCCACCTTCCCGACTTTCTCTATTATCTCAAGGGTCCTATGTACCTAGGACTGAGCTTTCCTTTCTTTTCAATGCGCATCATCCTTTTCATGGGTGTCGCTACTTGAAACTCGAGGGTTCTATGGCGCTTATCGTCAAAATTCTTCTGTCGACTGTGCACTGTATCTTACGTTTTTCGTATCAGCTTCACGTCTGCCATGGTATTCTTGATGATGTCTAAGCTAACTAGCCGTTTCTCTCCGGTTTCGTACTAATGAGCCAGGGATCTACATTCCCTTCCACAGAGTGTCTCGTACGGTGCCATTCCTATTGAGGAATGATAGTTACTGTTGTACGAGAACTCGCTCAATGGTATCTTCTGATTCCAATTTCCTTTATGATCCTCTCAGACTAACTGTCGGTCTGAGGATGAAATGCTATGCTGAACTCTCACTTGGACCGTAATGCGGCTTGAACACTTCGCCAAAATCTGGAGGTAAAGCGTCCACTATGATCTGAGACGATCGACTCTGGTATTCCGTGCCGTTTCACGAACTGTGCCGCATGGATTCTGCTAATCATTCCACCAAGTAGCTAACTTTCATTGCTAAAAATCTAACTGATTTCATCAGTCTTTCTACAATCACCCAGATTGTGTCACTATCGTTTGACGTCTTCGGCAATCCGACTACGAAATTCATCGTAATCTGGTCCTATTTCCATTCGGGTAGCTTAATTTTCTACGATTATCCTGCTGGGCGTTGGTGTTCTGCCTTAACCTTCTGACACGTAAGGTATCTGGTGACGAACTCGAGAATGTCATTCTTCATTCTAAGCCACCAAAAGCTTTCTTTCAGGTACTTGTACATCTTATTCGCCACCGGATGCACGGAATATGACGTCTTGTAAGGTTCCAAAAGGATTCACTTCTTGAGTTCTTCATCTTTCAGAACACACACTCTATCTCTGTAGTAGAGTACGTCGTCCTTAAGGATCTTAAACTCTGAACCCTTGTCCTCTATAGCTTCCTTTCTGGACTTGAGCAGGGACAAATCGAAAACTTGACCGATCTTGATCTCTTCTTGGAGCGTCGATTGGAGGGTCATGTCAGACAATCTCCCTATCAAAATCTTGATCTCGCTGTCGCATAGCTCCTTTGTAGCGCTCCTGACAAGGCACTAATATTCATAGGCATAGTAATATGCTTCTGACTCTATGCATTGACCACTTTATTGGCTTTCCCCGGATGGTATAGGATCTCACGGTCGTAATCCTTACCAACTCTAGCCATCTACGCTGCCTCATGTTGAGCTCTTTCTGCGTGAAGACACATTTGAGGCTCTAGTGGTCAATGTAAATCTCGCACGTGACTCCGTACAGGTAGTGCCTCCATGCTTTTATCGTAAAAACTATCGCTACTAGCTCTAGATCACGCGTTGGGTAGCTCTTCTCAAGGTTTTTGAGTTGTCATGAAGCATACGCAACTACTCTACCACTCTGCATCAACATAGTTTCCAACTTGGTTTTAGATGCGGCGCTTAAATCACAAAGCTTCCCTGACCAACATTTGAAATGGTCAGCATTGGAGTGCTTATGAGTCTTCATTTCAACTCTTGAAAGTTTTTCTCACACTTGTCGGTCCACTCATACCTCTTTCCCTTCTTGGTGAGCACTGTGAATGGTACGGCTAGCCTTAAAAAACCCTCGACAAAATGTCGGTAGTATCCTACTAAGCCTAGGAAGCTGTGGGTCTCCATCACGTTTCTCGGAGCTAGTCACGCGCTAACTGCATCAATTTTCATCGGGTCCACAAATACTCCTTCCTTAGGAACTACGTGGCCTAGGAAATGGACCTTCTCTAGCCAAAACTCATACTTGGAGAAGTTGGCGTATAACTGATGCTCCTGTTGCATGCGCAAAATGATCCTTAAGTGCTCTTCGTGCTCTTCCTTCGTCTTAGAGTGTATAAGTATGTCATCGATGAACACAATGACAACTTATCCAAATAGCCCTTGAACATGCGCTTCATCTGATTCTTGAAAGCTACTGGCACGTCTGTCAATCTGAACGACATGAACAGAAACTCATAATGTCTGTACCGCATTTGAAAAGCTGTTTTGGGTACATCTTCATTCCTGATTCGTAGTTGATGGTACATGGGATGTAGATCGATCTTCGAGAACACTGCAGCGTCTTAGAGCTGATCAAATAGATCGTCAACCCGTGGCAATGGATGCTTGTTCTTAATCGTAATCCTATTAAACTCTCTATAGTCGATGCACATTCTCAGTGGTCTATCTTTCTTCTTCACGAATGGTATGGGTGCTCCCCAGGGTGAACAATTTTGTCGAGTGAATCCCTTACCTATTTAGTCCTTCAACTGAGCTTGGAGCTCTTTTAGCTCTATAGGGCCTATTCCGTAGGGGGCCTCAAAGATGGGGCTGATTCTAGTAGACGTTCAGTCTCGAACGAGATCCCGCTCTGGTTGGAGTCCTGCAAGATCTTCTAGAAATATCTCCATGAATTCCCTGACTATCGGTATGTTGTCGGGTCCTATCTCTATTCCTTGAGTCTTATCTGCTACGTATACTAGGAAGTCCGTGCATCCACTGGATAGCATCTCGCGAGCCTTCATTGCTGATATCATCATCTTTGGTTGCTCTGGCGACAAACCCTTGTAGATGAACTTTTCACATCCGATTGGTTCGAAAACGATTTTTCGCCTTCAACAGTTTATGACAACGTTGTGTCCTAAGCTCTTTTTTTTTTTTTTTGGCAGAATCTGATGATGCAACGAATGGTTGGCTCCAGAATCAAGTAGAACTAACGCATCAAAGTTGGCGATAGAAAGCTGGCCTGTCACCATTGCAGAAGTTACAGCTTCAACGTCACTCCCCGTGTAAGCATAGATTCTCCCTTAGCTGTCTGAAGCTTTCAGTATACCTTGTGTGATTGAAGGGTCTTCGATCCTGGTCTGGGTGGTGTGAAGTTGATTATTCTCAATGCGGGGTTGATTCTGTCGATTCTGTAGGTTGGAGTGGCAATTTTTTTTTTTGGCATAGTGGCCTTCCTTACCACAGATGAAACAACCACTTACTCTCTGCTTGCATTCTCCTGGGTGCCTCTTTCCACATCTCGTGCACGTTGGGTATTGGCTGTCATTCCTTCCTGATCGTCTCTCTTCTGGGGAAATTCTTCTGTGAATCTTGATTGCCTTAATTCCCCTTTTCTCTTGTTGTTGTTATGGGAATGCCTACTATTCTAGTCGGTTCCCATGTTCTGCCCTCTGTATTGTGACTCGGGGTTCTGCTTCTCCTGAGCCTGCTCGGCTTGCATTTTCTCCTCCTTTCATGCCTTAAAATTCTACGCCTTTTGCTCCTTATCATGAACCGATCAGTACTCGGCTCAGATAGCCTTGCTGACACATTCTACTAGTGTCGCTGGTTCGTGGCTTCAGCTACAGACCTAAACTGTGATTTCCATTCTGAACATCTTCAGCATTCGTCTGACTCTCTCCTTTTGGTCGGTACCAAATCTGGATAAAGTTGAGCCAACTACTCAAACTTCTTGACTGCCTCCATAACAGTCATACTACCTTGGTGCAGGTTGTCGAACTCGTCTTACTGCGCTACTAGTACTTCCTCGTTGAAGTACATCTCCTTAAATTCCTCAATGAAATCGCTCCAGCTCATCTCTCTAATGTTCCTCCTAATGGTTACCATCTTCCACCACTGACGCGCCTCATTGCACAGGGTGAAGGGTACGTACATCACTTTCTCCCTCTATCTATTAACCCTATAAAATCCAAGATTACTTGGATATCCGTTAGCCAATCATCGGCCTCTATAGGGTTGGTGATTCCTAAGAATTCTAACGCTTTCATGCGTCGGAATCTCTCATACAAGTCGCCTTCCCTGAGGATTGGCAAAAAAAACAATTGATGCTATGAGAGTAGCCATTACTATAGGTGCTAGTGCTTTCTGAGCTGGAGGAGCTGCTTGCTCCCTCAGAGTTTTTGGGGTTACTAGAGCCTCCTGTGCTGGCATCTCTACTGACTGTGGTGCCTGGGGTTGCTGGTCCAGCTGTTTCCTAAGCTAGTTTAGCTCCCGTTGCTGGTTCTCTATCATCTCTCGCATGGCTACGATCTGTGCTATCAACTCATCCTCTCGGGATGCTGGATTTAACTAAGCTCTCGTTCTTGCCATGTTTTCCTATGTAACCCTATCATACAGCGGGAAAGGAAAATATAAGTCTCTTAAATTCTGTACTTGGGACTCGTATCACATATCATTTTCTTTCCTACTTAACAATCTTACTTAAACATTATGGATATAAATATACACACTATATCCATCTTTCTTTCTCTCATACTGTGATGTTC
This sequence comes from Antiaris toxicaria, assembly GCA_035233585.1. Classification (NCBI taxonomy): domain Eukaryota; kingdom Viridiplantae; phylum Streptophyta; class Magnoliopsida; order Rosales; family Moraceae; genus Antiaris; species Antiaris toxicaria. The sequence continues at coordinate 59,344,692 of CP141154.1, read as the reverse complement.
AATACAATTGCCGCATTGTATTGGGACATCGTCTGAATGCTAGGATTCGTCCTGCACTTCCTGTCATATCATACTCACACTGTGGAAAAATTTCATATCTGGCCCCTAGGGCAAAGTTTGACTACTTATCTCATAATATATTTCACATAATATATGTACATATATTCAAGATTCTAGTTCAGCGGGAGTGACACACACTTCCCTTATACGATCCCAACAAGTACATTCTGCTACAACTGACGGGGGAGAGCTACTGCTTCTCTCTATATTTTTTCATAACTAACATTCCTGCAGAAGGGTTACTACTATTGGAAGGACGATCCTGATTCAGTATCAGGCATCTCCTCATCATCACTATCGCTGAGTGGGAATTCCTCTGGGTTCTCCTCTTCTTCTCAACTGAAACGGACCTCGTCATCACTGGCTATGATGACTTGGGGTTCGTACATCCCCATCTATTTGTCATTACTAAAGCGGTCGGGGATCTCCTCTCCCTCATCGTTGGGATGGGCATCGGAAAGAGTCTTGTCATCTTCCTCTTCCATGGGGTGTTCGGGAGACATACGGGCTGGTTCGGGGTTTTCCATTGGCTCCCTATTGCCCTCGTGTACTTCTGGCTGGTGCTCGGCCATGAACTCTTCATCGGCCAGTTGGGGTGCTGGTTCTACCGGGTCACCCTTCATAATGGCGGTTGATATAATGCCTTGGGCTTGTGCAAGGTTCCCGGGGTTGAGCACTTTTCTCTCAGCGTTCACTATCTCCTTGATAAGGCTTGCTAGTCCTGCTTGATCGCTCTTCTAATTCTGTTTGGCAAGGTCTCTTTCTCTCTTTAGGTCTTCTCCTGTCTTGATCCACTTTTGTCTTGGCATGTATTGTAGAAGGCCATTTCGGTTCCTTGTAGCGAACAGCATACGTTAGTGCTGTATCACCGAACATCAGCTGCAGTCTTTCAGTCCGATGAACAAATTCTTGTATATCCATAACTCTAGGGAACTTAGGCGGTTTCACTCCCCGCTTGCCCATAAAGAAAAACTGAGGCTGATGCTGGACTCCTCCCAGAGATTGGCTCGATCGTGGTATGGCGAAACTCGACGCAGTTAAGAGCTCATCCTGGTCATAAGGATCCCAATACACACGAGAGTATCTTCCTGAGAGATATCAACAGCTAACAGGACTCAGTTATCCTGATCAATGGCGTACAATCAGGGAATCAGTTTGATAACATGAAACCAGTCCTGACATTCTCATGGAGTGCAGGAGTACTGTTTGCCACTCGAAACTTAGTGGACAATTAACCCTGAAGATCGGTACAACTCAGGCAGCAATCCATGTTCTTTCTCTGAGCAGTTCTCTAGCACTGCACGGTCGTGATTTTTCGTATAATGATCTCAGCATCTTTTCATCTTATCCTCGCCATCATAGATTTCGTCGTTTCATTACTATAAAATGTTATCTTCAATAGATAAACATTTACCGACTAAAAATAAAACTAACTTACTTGGACAGATGAGGCAGGCATGCAGCAATGTGAGGTAGGATGGCAGGAAACCGCTCTGATACCAACTGTGACGCCCCGTGCCCTCAGCGGCCCGGACCGTCACTGTAAACTATATTACTTAACTTTCTTCTTTAACTTTTACTTATACTTCTTCTTTAAAACCAATACTTAAACTTGCTGAATTTAATACCATAAATTTAGAGGGAAATTTTTTTTTTTTATATATACGCGTACGTATTTACTATTCATGTACGCATACTTATTAAAATGCGGAATTTGAAAAACATAAGGATTTAAATTATACATACACAATTATATACTTGTTTATCTGATTACTATTCACCAGATACTATTTAAATATACTACTCATACATATACTGTTTACTGTTCCAAAATACCAATTAATCTTTACTATTCAAAGTACTATTTAACTGTCACCGTTCAAAATACTATTTACTTATACTGTGCGGAAGAATACTCGCGGTGCATCCATAACCTCATCCTCACATCCACCTCCGCCGCCATCATCACCCCTTGGTGTTTGCGCTATAGGAAGCTTACCTACAGCATGAACACATTCCGTGAGCTTTACGCCCAGTAAGTACAACATGTTAACCACAAAACATGTTTAAAACATAGCACATACGTAAAATCATAGGCATGACATATATCACTTAATAAATCACATACCATATAAGCATATCACATATCAGCTCACATATCATGTCATCACATAACATGTCATAACAGTGAATATAAAACTTCACATACTTTATGCATGACAGAAGCATCGTGTACTGTATGCACTCTACTGAAAAAGAAAGCATAGCGAACTATAACTAATGCATGATCCGGTTATGTTCATTTATGCTTCAAACTTTTCTTTTTTCTCTTCTTGTCTATTTAGGGCCCATGTGTCAGTACCGTGTGCGCGCAGACCAATGGTAACGCCCGAGGTCAACTAATGCCGATGAGCCATCAACTGATGCTCAACTTTTGGCCTTAACTTTCTTTAACTGGAAACCCCTTCGACTGAAGGAGCCGGTACGACACACCTATTTATTTCCATCTTGTTTAACTGTTCTAGCCATACGCTTCTCTAAGCTGTCCCCAATCCTACGCGGTAGGGATCTATGGCTTCTAACTTGTTCTTTCATCAATCTACTCGATTGTGAAACTATATGCTCTTATGTATGCCGTGCAGCATCATGAAGAGTTCGACGAGAGGAACCCATTGGTGGTGTCAATTTCACCAATCGGGGATCCTATCACCGGAAATCGGCCCTCGAAAAGTCGGCGACGGTGGCGGTGTTGGATCTTCATTTTCCGGCGTTGTTGCCCAAAATTGATTTGGGGCTCTTGATCTACGTGTTGTTCTGAGCATTTTGATACCGACCTTGCAACTCAACTCCGCCGGAATAGCGAGATTCGACGGCAGCGATGGTGACGGCGACGGCGAACCTTGGGCGGCGTGATCCAGCGGCTGTTGACGTGAAATGAAGCCTGGGTTTTGTTCTACTCTTCACCACGAATCCATTGGGACCGGAATCGTGGCATTTGGACGTCGGACGGCGGAGATACGGCGGTTTGAAAAATTCAGCCACCGGCGGCTTTAGGCGGCACTTGCGGCGTTTTCCGGCGTCGGTTCCGTCGACTCGGCACACCGTTGGAATCAGCTCGTCGAGAGCTTTCCAATGGTGCCGGCGGTGTCGAAAACGGAGGTCGGATTCGATGGTCGGTCACTGTTCATCCTCGGTGGTGTTGGGGGAGGAAATGGGATTTGGAAAATTTATGGGGGCTATTTTTCAATAGTCCTAAAAATTTCGTCCTTTTATACTAATTTTTTTGAAAAATTTTAAGCTAGGCTATACTGACTAATTTGGGCGTGCTGAACCCAAATATATCAGTTTTATCTTCATCCGAGGTCGTCTCGACCAGTTTCCCGATTGATTTGGGGCTTTTGATCTACGTGTTGTTCTGAGCATTTTGATACCGACCTTGCAACTCAACTCCGCCGGAATAGCGAGATTCGACGGAGGTGATGGCGACGGCGACGGCGAACCTTGCGTGGCGTGATCCGGCGGCTGTTGACATGAAATGAAGCCTGGGTTTTGTTCTACTCTTCACCACGAATCCATTGGGACCGGAATCGTGGCATTTGGACGTCGGACGGCGGAGATACGGCGGTTTGAAAAATTCCGCCACCGGCGGCTTTAGGCGGCGCGTGCGGCGTTTTCCGGCGTCGGTTCCGTCGACTCGGCACACCGTTGGAATCAGCTCGTCGAGAGCTTTCCAATGGTGCCGGCGGTGTCGAAAACGGAGGTCGGATTCGATGGTCGGTCACTGTTCATCCTCGGTGGTGTTGGGGGAGGAAATGGGATTTGGAAAATTTATTGGGGCTATTTTTTAGTAGTCCCAAAAATTTCGTCCTTTTATACTAATTTTTTTGAAAAATTTTAAGATAGGCTATACTAACTAATTTGGGCGTGCTGAACCCAAATATATCAGTTTTATCTTCATCCGAGGCCGTTTCGACCAGTTTCCCGATACTGCATGGTTCCTGGTCAAAAATTACTTTTTGTGCTCAAATGGCTAATTTGAGCATTCTGATTCCAAATATATCAGTTTTATATTAAGAAAAGGTCATCTTGACCAATTTCTTAATGCTGTGATTAGGCCTACACTTTGTTGACACTGTGCATGCATAACGAGGCGTTTTCTCGTGAAATTTCAAACACAGTCTCTCTTGACTAATTTGGACGTGCTGATTTCAAATTTATCAGTTTTACGTCCATCTGCGGTCTTCTAGACCAGTTTTCGAGATCTGCATGACCCCGTCTCGAAAAACATGTCAGGTGCCCGATTGACTAATTTAAGCGTCCTAAGTCTAAATATATCAGTTTCGGGGTGAGAAAAGGTCGTCTTGACCCTCATCCCGATACTGCGTATCTTTTAAACAAAATCTACATTCAATTGACCAGATTGAGCCTGTTGACTATTAATATATCAGTTTTATGTCAGATTAAGGCCGTCTTGGCCACTAACCTGACACTGCGTATCACACTGTTCACTAATCACTAATCACTATCTAACTGACTAATCCGAGCGTTCTGACTCCGATTTTGTCAGTCTCTGGGCGAGAAGAGGTCATCTAGACCACTTTTCTCCATACTGTACATCTATTAGGGCAATTATCACTGCTGCGCTCAGATGACCAGTCTGAGCGTACTGATGACTAGCTCATCAGTTCTGTATCATGAAATGGTCGTCTAGACCGGTTTCTTGATATTGCGTGTCTCAACGCATACTCACATAATAGGGTGGACCGATTTCACTGTCGATTACCCCTTTCACTGCATGAATAGTAATTAAACGTTACTATTCCTGTTTAATTCATTTAACTGAAAAGCACACTGTGCTTATTAACTTAATTACATCATTACATAGTAATTAAGTTTCATAATTCATGAGAGTCATTACAGTGGCTCTCGGCTCATTACACAGCCTTCTACACGGACTCTTACACGTGCGTGTGCAATGCAACACGGGCGTGTACATTTCGAACACGGGCGTGTACTAGTTGAGACTACTCAACACGGCCATGTCTTTGAAACACATTCATCTATCTGAGCGGTACACAGCCTCTTACACGGTTGTGTACTTGACCATGTTTCTTAAATTTGCTAAAAGACATTAAATTATGTCCATTTTATTCCTTAATGACTTATTACATGGTAAGTAGGTGCCATGAAAATGGCGGTTAAATTTCAAATTTCAAATTTCAAATTTAAATTTCAAATTCAAATTTCAAATTCGAATTTCAAATTCAAATTTCAAATTCAAATTTCAAATTCAAAATTCAAATTTCAAATTTCAAATTCAAATTTCAAATTCAAATTTCAAATTCAAATTTCAAATTTCAAAATTCAAATTTCAAATTCCACAAAACGGTTGTGTTTCATATTCTTGTTCTCATGGATAATTTTTTACAACTCCAATCCAATCTCAAATAAAATCATGGCAACTTTATTTGGAGTTCGAATAATTGTGTACTCTATTATCCAAAACAAAATCTGAATCCAACCGAGAGAATCTTGTCTATCATCCTAATCCTGTGTCATCACCATCCATGCATAATAAACTAGCCAATAGCATACACAAATCAATTTGCCAAACGTTAAGGAATTATGTGGAGCTAGTAGAGGGACTTATTGGACATATATAATCGGGCTCTCGTGATTCCATATGATCATCATTCTGTACCGAACAACTCAATCATATGATCACTAGTTTCAGAGTCACACCACTATAAACCTGAAACTGAACTCCCAATTATATACTGTATTACGTAAGCCTATGACGAGCTACTATCCAATGACCTTGTCATATATGCAAAACCCTCATATGATATCCATGATCAACCTTAGGTCAAAGTCCGTTTAATCCTACTGATCAGGCTATCTTAAAGTTCCATTATACTACCGAATTAAGAAAATGATTATTCACCATATGTGAATAAGAAGTCATCCGCCCAGCAGACGACCCAAGGCCTTGTCCATTTTCACATTCAGTATAATGCCTTTAAGAGGATACCTTTAACTCCTCAGAGCTATGATTCCGATATCTGCAAACAAACCCTTCATCGTATACAAGTCATGCACCCAACAAACCGGTCTATAAGCTTACTACCTCTGAGACGCTTTAGCCATTGGAACATCAAAGTACACAAGTCATATACAAGAAGTAGTTCATTTACTCAGGATTAAGGTTATTGCACAATGAACGTCAAAAGCAGATTGATCCACTCATAGCGGACTACGTAGATCAATCACGCTTTAGTCCCGGTCTAATATGTCACCACCGACCAACATATCCATGTCTCTACTTGGGAGTCCAGCTCCAGACAGTCAAGACAAACCGTCCCCTCTAAGGCTTTAGACAACATAATAGTCTTAACATGAGTTAGATGCTCGGTCTAACCCCATAGACTACAGACCATAGTTTAGACTGCTAACTTTAGAACATTGTCTTCTCGCATACAAAAGTCCATTGCATGCAGCGTTCTAACAGTTTTAACACAAGCAGTCAGTGAGCCATATTTGCTTACATTTACTTTAACATGTAAATAGGACGAGGACAGATAGCAATATAATGAATAACCTCTATGTATAATTTTATTATCCAGTTCAAAATGAATACATCAAAATGTCTCTAATACTTAGGGCATTTCCTAACAGGCTGCTATGGGGGCTGAAGAACACAATTTTTCTGGTTTTGTTTCATGCCAAAACCATGCACTTTTGAAGCCAAAAAGAAGGGACCAAGTTGCAATATTTTTAGGGACCTTTTTGCAAGATTTTTGTGTAATTTTCCAAACCTTTAGGGGTTGATTTGTAATTAAACGAAATTAGGTAGATTTTTTTTTCTGATTTCCCCATAAAAAACCGCCACCATTCATGCCCTAAAAGTATCTTGAAAATTTACTAAACTTTCTTTGACTTTTTGTGTTGACTTTGAATCCTAATCATTCGATCAAAGTGGCCTTTAACCCTAGGCCTTGGATCTCGATGTATCCATACATCCATTCAAAGTTTCACATTCAATCTTTGACTCCACATAATTATCTTGGTCAAACTTTTTGACCAAAAGTCAAACCAAATGGTTTTGCATCAAAATCACATAGACGAGTTTCTGAGGCTGTCCGTGTGATCGGTTTGCCTTATTTCATTGTGGTTTGTCTTAAAATCAAAACCATAATTTTTCATCTTTTAGTGAGCTTAGTTTACTTAAGGTAATCTATTGGGGTTTTAGATTTCTAAATGACATCTTCATTTTGCCAAAAATGCCGAAATTTCGGGGAAAGTGCACCGGAGGACTTTTCTACCCTTTCGTGCTATCAGTTTCATCTAACTCAATCTATAAACTCTTAAAAACCCTAAATCACTTATACTATCTTACTTTTTCTTTAACTAGCCTTTTCTTTTTATCTATGCCTTTCAAATACTGAAACCACTCCATTTTGAGCGTTTAGGTCCGAAATTACTTTCTCAATCATAAACTGTATTCTTTCATCATTTTTTGGAGATTTTAAATCCTCCAAAACATTTATTGATTTCTATTAATACTATTATTTGTTTATTTACAAATACAGTGTTCTCATACATTTTTATTCATAAAAATCTTAGAAAAACCCTAATTTAACATAGGTAACACTGTTGAGATTCTTTGGATCGTCACAATTTTAGACATTAAGGGTCGGTTTACTATTCCTTTTGGGTTGGTTTTCCATTTTCAATCCTAATCCACCAAGGGGTCCCGATTTCCTTTGTGAGTCCAATATTTTTACCCCTCGTTCCCCAAAATGCCTTTATGCCGTTTTAAAAATTTCAGCAGCATTTCCACTTATATTTTAAGGTTTCCCCGGCGTTAGGTACACCTCAAAACCTTTGAACCGGCCATGTACTATACCAGAGGCCTATTTTATACAAAGTTTCCAAACTTTGTATAAAAATTTTCCACATAAATCAATATTCAAAAATCCATACACAACAACCAAAATTTTCCAAACTAGCCTTGGTTTATCATGTTAATCATCACCAAAGTTTTTCATCACAACATTTCAAATATCACATATCACTCTTAGGTTTTCTAATGTGCAAAACAGCACTCAAAACCTAAAAAAATTTTCATTCCAACCCTAGCATTAGCCACGGATTTTTCATGCAAATCACATAGAAAATTTTACTTTCTTTCCTAGGATTTTTATCAACATTCCATATTCTCATTCAACATTAAAAATTTCCCATTTTCTAGTGTTCATAACCCATGGATTTTAGCATGAAAATTCATCAAAATTTTCTTATTTCTTGATTCTAATTCATGCTTGATTCAACATATAATTAAATGAACATAAACACTAATCCAAATCATCAATTCCTAATCATTTTTCACACCACTAATGCCACGGATTTCTTATGGAAACATGCAAAATTTTTGCTTGTTTCTAAACCCTAAATCATGCTTTAAATTCTACAACATCAAGCAAATCATATCATTAACAAAACAACAATTTTTCATTGTTTTTCCATTCTAAAAACCCACGGATTTTTACTAAGAAAATCAAAGAAAAATGATTCAATTTCGAAGCTTACCTTAACTAGTTGATGACTTGATGCTAGAAATGCAATGAAAGCTAAGTTTGGTGTTAAATTTAAAATAAAATTTTGGCTTAATGGGGGGTGGGAAGCCACAGATTTTTGGCTGAAAAAAAAAAAAGCAAGAGTTTGGCTTACTTTTTCTATTTTTTTGAATGATTTTGGATGCCTATTTATAGGCAAAAGTCAAGGGTTTTTTAGCAAAATTTTCCAACAATTTGCTAATTGTTCAAGGATCAAAATGCAAATATTTTGGGCCAAAAACCTAATTTTTTTCTTTCTCCCTTGCCACATGGCCGAATGGCCTTTTAGATAATTCTAATAAATTTTTTTTTTATCATTTTGGCAAGATCTTAGCCATTAATCAAAAAGTGATCAAATCCTAACTATACACCCTTTATCTTACTTTCCAAAACAGAGAAATAAAAATGGATTTATGACATCAACATGATGATGTCATCCTACTATTTATATTAATTCACTAATTAATTCATGGTCAAATTTTGACCGAAAACCGAACCGAACGGAACTTTACTGAAATCGTATAGGCGGGTTCCAGGCGCCTCCATTGCGATCAGTTTGTTTTATTTTGCTTCTGTTTGGTCAGAGTTCTCTACAGTAAATTTCTATCATTTTAGTGCATTTCGATGCATTCTCTAGGGTTTTTGGCTCTGATTTCGAACCGTCTCACCCAATTATGTCATGTAAAATTTTTCATCCCCGAACTCACTCACTTTAACACTGCCAAAACATTTTTACAGTATTCTCAACAGTATTAAAACGTAACTTTTACATATTTTATTCATTAAAATTAATACATACGTATAATTTTAATCTACTCTGAGATCTGAAATTCCCAGTTATCACATTCACCCCTCCTCATAGAATTTTCATCCTTGAAAATTTAAAATAAATGGGGGTACAAAATTCTAATTTCGTCTTCGCGTTCCCATGTAGCCTTTTCAATGTTGTGATTTTTCCACAGCGCTTTGACTAATGGGATTGTTTTATTCCTCAAAACTTTATCTTTACGTGCCAGAATTTGAACAGGTCTTTCTTCATAGGTCAGGTCTTCCTGAATCTGGATCGGTTCATGTTTCAGTACCTGGGACAGATCCGATATGTACTTTCTTAACATCGACATGTGAAACACATTATGTACTGCCGACATTTCTGGAGGTAACGCCAATCTATAGGCAACTTTACCAATGCTTTCGATGATCTCGTATGGCCCAATATATCTTGAACTTAATTTCCTCTTCTTCCAGAGTTGTATTATTCCTTTCATCGGTGAAACTCTTAGGAATACGAAATCCCCTTCATTGAACTCCAGGGATCTTCGTCTTTTGTTCGCATAGCTCTTCTGTCAGCTCTGGGCTATCTTTATCCGCTGTTATATTTTTGTAACGGCATCCACTGTCTCTTGTACAAAATCTATCTTATGTAGTCGTTTATCTTGTAGGTCGTACCAATGAACCGATGATCTACACTTCCTTCTATACAAAGCTTCATAGGGTGCCATACCTATCGAAGCTTGGTAGCTATTGTTATATGAAAACTCTACCAATGGAAGTTTCTCATTCCAGCTCCCTAGGAAATCTATCAGCATGTCTTCTAGCGTTTGGATGGTTTACTCAGATTGCCCGCATGGCTATAGAAGAAATGCTGTGCTTAGACGCACTTCTGTTCTCATAGCTTCTTGTACACATGTCCAGAAGTTCGAAGTAAATCGTGGGTCGCGATCTGACATAATAGATTTAGGAACTCCATGTAGCCTGACTATGTGGTTAACATATAAGCTTGCTAACTTTTCCAATGAGAAGGTCATTTTTGCTGCAATGAACCTTGCCGTCTTTGTCAGTCTATCTATAATAAGCCAAATGGCATCATAGCCTTCTCGAGTCTTTGGTAATCCTACGACAAAGTCTATTGTGATATGTTCCTATTTCCACTCAGGAATCTCTAACGGCTCTAGCTTTCCGCCTAGATGAAGGTGTTCAGCCTTAACTTTTTGCCACGTCATACATCTTTTTACAAACTCAGCTATATCCTTCTTCATCCCTTTCCACCATAATTGTAGCTTCAAGTCCTGGTACATCTTACTGGCTTTAGGATGTATTGAATAGGGTGTTTCATGGGCTTCTGCTATAATTTGTCTTCTTAATCCTTCATCATCTGGAACTTGAATTCTCCCCTGATGTAGGATTAGTCCATCTTTAGACGCTTCCTCCTGTGACTTGCTAGCTTCGGATCACGTTTTTAAGCTTCTCTGATATCTTCATACAATGTTGACTCCAGTTGTAATGCAGCTAGCTTTCTGGCTATTAGCTCCATCTCCAGCATGTTGATTTCTTGTTATAATGGCTTTGAAAATTTTCCAATTAGCAGTTGCTACGGAGCAGTAGATTTCCTACTTAATGCATCTGCAACGCGATTGCCTTTTCCCTGATGATAGAGGATTTCATAATCATAATCCTTTACCAACTCCGGTCATCTCCTTTGTCGCATATTTAGCTCCCTCTGTGTGAAGAAATATTTTAGACTCTAGTGGTCAGTATAAATCTGACACTGAGCTCCATATAGATAGTGTCGCCAGATCTTTAACGTGAACACTACTCTGACAAGCTCCAAATCATGCGTGGTATAATTTTTCTCATGGTCCTTTAATTGACGCGAGGCATAGGCAATTACCTTGTCACCTTGCATCAGGACGGCTCCTAATCCCATCTTTGAGGCATTACTGTATATCACGAACATCTCCCCTTCAGTCGGAAGTGTAAGTATTGGCGTGCTTGTTAATCATTTCTTTAGCTCTTGGAAGCTTTTCTTGCACTGTTCAGTCCATTCATACTTATTTTCCTTGCGTGTAAGCGCCGTGATAGGAGCAGCGAGTTGCACGAATCTTTCAACAAGTCTTTTATAATAGCCGGCTAGACCTAAGAAACTCCGTACTTTTGTCACGCTCTTAGGTGCGGGCCATTCGTTGATTGTCTCCACTTTTGTAGGATCCACAGCGATTCCTTCCTAAGAAGCCACATGTCCGAGAAAATATACTCTATCTAGCCAAAATTCACATTTGGAGAATTTGGCATAGAGTTGATGCTCCCTTATCGTCTGCAAGACAGTCTTCAAATACTCATCATGCTCCTCACGAGTCTTTGAATATACGAGTATGTCATCGATAAACATAATGACAAACTTATCTAAATATTCCTTAAAGACTTGATTCATCAAGTCCATAAAAGCTACTGGCACATTTGTTAACCCAAACGGCATCACAAGAAATTCGTAATGATCGTAACGGGTCCTAAATGCGGTCTTGTGGATGTCGCTCTCCTTGATCTTCAGTTGATGATATCTTGATTGCAGATCAATCTTCGAGAATACTACTGCGCCTGTTAGTTGATCAAACAGGTCGTTAATTCTAGGTAATGGATACCTATTCTTGACAGTAACCTTGTTCAATTCTTAATAGTCGATGCACATTCGAAATTATCCATCTTTCTTCTAAACAAACAATACTAGAGCACCCATGGGGAATAGCTCAGGCATATAAATCCTTTGTCAAGAAGCTCCTTCAGCTGCTCTTCTAACTCTTTTAACTCTGTCGATGGCATCCGTTATGGTGCCTTTAAGATAGGTACAGTTCCTGGCATCAGCTCAATCTCAAAGGAAATTTCTTGTTCAAGCGGCAATCCTAGTATTTCCTCTGGAAAGACATCATTGAATTCCTTCACAATATGAACGTCTTTGCGTTGGAGCTTTCGTTCCGTCGTCACGTCCAATATACATGCTAGGTATCCAGCATAATCGCTAGACATTAGCCTCCTTGCTTCCATTGAGTTGATCATTATCTTCTTTGATCTGCGTGACGCATCGACGTACTCAAATCCCTCTTCTTGGTCGGGTTGAAATCTTATCTTCCACTTTCAGCAATCGATCGTGGCTTGATACTTTCCTAGGAAATCCATTCCTAGTATTACATCGTAGTCGGCAAGCTCCATCATGATCAATTCTGCAAACAATTCCCTATTTGCCACAATTATTGGCACATGTGGTAACTAATAATTGGACAGCAGGACTTCCCCCAAGTGTAATACAGTTCTAAATGTCATACCCATATTGTCTTTAGGATATCCTATCTTATTCACAAACTAGTATGAAATGAAAGAATGCATAGCTCCAGAATCAAATAAAACAGACGCCAAATTATTAGCGACAGAAAGCTGACTTGTTACTACATTTGATGTTCCAGCTTCCTCCTCTTCCTTTGTGTATACCATGACTTTCGTGTCTGCTCGGGGCAAGCATTCTTGTCTTTCCTGCCTCTCAGAATGGGATGAACCTTCAGCTTTAGCCTATAGTGAATGTGCCTGGGAACGTTGCTATTATGGCTAAGACAAACCTTGCACATTTTGTCTATTTTCTTGATAATTTCTGGCAAAATGACCGTCCTTCCCACATTGGAAATAGGCATTTGGGGCAAATCTACATCTGCTTGCATGTTTTTTCCCGCAGCTTAAACAGTCTCGAATAATAGGACCAGCATTATTGTTTGTTCTCCTTTGCTGGTTCCTATTTCCTTAATTATTCCCCTTTCTCTTCCCCTGAGACTATTGACTGGAAGTACTTGGCTGCCCAGCCTTAGTATTCTAATTCGGTTTGCTATTTTGTCTGGCCTGGGATCCAACTTGTACAGCTTTGGCTAACACCTTCACCTTCTTCTTAGCGTCCCAAATCTTTTCTCTCTCTTCCTTCTGTCGGGCCAGATAATATTCTGCCCTCAGCGCATGACTAACACAATCAAATACAGTGTCAGGTGGTGTCAACCCACTGTCCACCAATGCTGAGATTTCAGGATGGAACATTCCCAACATCTCTTGGATTTTCTCCCTCTCAGTGGTGACAATGTATGGGCACAATCTGGACAACTGATCAAACTTGCTGCAAACATTAATTACTGTTATATCCCCCTGCTTTAAATCTGCAAACTCTCATTGTTGTGGTCGCAACAGTGCAGGATTATAATATTTCTAGTTAAACTCCTCCAAAAGAAAGTCCAACCAAGACATCGTATATATATTTCTCCTTAACTTGACAGATTCCCACCAAAACCTTGCATCCTATTTCAGAACGAAGGATGCACACATATTCTTCTCCTGATCATTCAGCTCTATATATCCTAATATCATGTGGAGTGAAGACAACCACTCCTCTGCTTCTAGAGGGTTTGTGGAGCCCTCGAACTCTGACAGCCTCATTCGTTGAAATCTTTCATATAGTGGCTCAGGATTGGCTCTGGTTGTAGTTGGGGTTCTACTACTTCTTTTGGTACCACTGGCGGCACTTCTGGTTCTGGTGCAGCCATTTGTGGATCTTGGCCCTCACCTTGTTCTTGTCTCTGTTCCATTTGCTCGAGTCTTTGTCTTAACTTAGCATTTTCTCTCATTTGGGCTTCTATTAGAGCTTCCAATTTGTCCACTCTCTCTGATAGGACTGGACGCCCTCTCATGTTCCTCAAGTTTCGCAGATCCACCATCTTTCCTATTTAATATAATCGCATGAGAGTCGATCGTTAGATTTTCACAAACACATTTTTACAATATAAAAAAATAATATAGTCCTTATCATCACGTAATTTCAACATTTCATCCGTTGAACATGTCAAAATATGATTATCATTTCTTTTCATTTCAAAAGTACATCAGTTTGAAGGCTTTTCTCAAAATAGCCTTTTGAGATAGTTATATATACACATATACAAACATATATACATTAGTACAACCCATATATTTCTACACCTGATCTCCTAGCTGAGGTTGTTCCGAGATCGTCAAAAACTCAATTGGATCCATTTCTTCCTCATCCATTCCGTTTTCGGCCTCAGATGGCATTGATCCTTTAACTAGACCCATACCCTCTGATTGTCTCGACGGACTAGCCTTATGGCCGTTTGCCATCAGTTCAGATCCATACAGGCGATCTAACATTGCTTCTTGTAGCAACTGTTCACGCCTCTTGTGCACCATGTGCTCCACCATCATTTCTTCCTCTACTTTCACTACCATAACTATAAACTCACGCAAAGTAGTAGGGTATAAAGGGGTTATCCTCTGTTGTAGGTCAATGGTAGGTCCCTTCCAAAATATGTCACAAAAGTCATCATTTGTGATGTTAGATAGAGGACATGTCCTTACGGCGCTATCTTGAAATCTGACTGCATACGAGAATATAGTATCGCTCAGCATCATTTGTTATCTCTCTGCCTTCAAGACAAAGTCTTTGACATCCGCATACTTGGGCATAGTCGGTGGTGGCGATACTGTCCTGCTCTCAGGAGGGTCTAAGAGTGGCACTGAACTCTTCTATGGAAACTGCTCCAGCATGACTTGGTGAAATTCAGCCCAATCCAGTGTTAATAGCATCTCCTGATCACAATACTCCCAATATAGCCGTGCGTCCTCACGGAATGTGCCAATGGCCATCAAAACCCAGCAATCCTCATTTATATCACACTGGCGCATGATAACCTCAACGTCATGTAGCCAGTCTCGCGTGGAGATCCCCTGCTCACCTCCCTCGAACGTAGATGGATGACTACCTCTAAAAGCATGTATGGCTCGCACTGATACTCTAGCTCCTATGCGAGCTCGATCTCCCACCACTGGAATGTCTACTGCTACTGGTGGGTTTATGATCAGTCGCGGAGGTGGTGCTTGTACCGATGCCGGTGCTACAATCCTCGGCGCTAATGGCTTATGTACTGGTGGTCGTTGTACTACTTGCCGCATCATGGATGGTCTGATCACGAGCCTAGTCCACACCCGGATCGGTCCTCTCGGTCGGTATGGGTGAGGTCTCGTGTATGGTGGTCTAGTCATCTTATATCCTACAAAATATATATAATCTCAAATAAATGTAAGGTTAACTAACTTAAAGAAAGCTAACTTACTTGGATTGATGAGCACATCGTACTTCGTGCCAATAGGGATATTATCAACCACTCTGATACCAACCTGTGATGCCCCCAATTCTGATTACCCACAACCGTCATGAACCGACTCTATTGCCAAACAAGACAGCTCGTGTGCTGAATCTACGTTGTCAATTTAAAACTCTTTTTCTAATACTTTCATTTCTCAGGGCCCAAAAATTTTTGCCCATAAAATTTTTTTCTTTTTAATACATACTTTCTCCAAAAGAAAGCTAGATATAAAAACCAGGTAAAATACAACACTAATTTCTAGTTGTCCTTTTTGAGTACAACATAATGTATAATATACAAAATATTTATACTGCATATTTTTTTTTTCACAATCTCTTCAATTCACTAACTTTAAAAGCTCAGCGGAAAACTTATGGCAGGACCAAGTCCACTATGAATTCCCTATCCCTTGGCACATGCACATCCTGCTACCATCCATATATCTGCTGGACAGGTTTCTTACTTGCAACATAAACAAACTGGTGAACTAATAGGCTCAGTAAGTTCAAACATACTTAGTAAGAATCATACAGATTCAAAAACATTAAAAACTCAATCTCCTATAAATAGTATTACTCATCACCCTGAATAGTGACTTTGACCTTTGACTGATGAATAGTAACTGTTACCATAATTGGTTACTATGTAGGAAAATAAACCGGAAAAAACGTATCAGAGTGGCGCAGCGGAACAATAAAAAAATTTAGATCGTTAAATATCTCATGATGCCATATACAATAAATCAACAACAATTAAAACTCATACCTCAAGGACGCCAATATGCAGGAGGAGAATGACTGGAGGCTTCAACCAACTAGCCTTCTCTACTATTCTCCAATTCCCGAATGGCTGAGTGTGTGGGCACTCTGAACCTCGATCGGTATGCTAGCACTGCTAGTCTTCTTCCGACCACCCAGATCTCTAAAGAACTTTATTGTCACGATGAGCTGTGCAACAATAAGCCTGCTCACCTGAGAGTCTGTGGTCTGAGAGAACTGGAGTGGCAGGACCTCTATTTATAGACCTGCATGAGGTGAATCTCTGAATTTGAATTGGACTAGGAAAAGATATTTTCCCTTATCCAAACCCAAAAAATCCGAATTTTCCAAGGGAGAATCTCCACAATTAAATTCGGTTTTTCTAGATAAATCCAATCCAAATCTTAACAAGATTTTAGCTAGAATTTTATCTCCCTTTTCCAACCAAAAAATCCGAAATTCACAAGGAGAAAATCCTCCAAATTTTCGGCCACTTTTAGGATAAGGGAGAATCAAAATTCCACTAGGATTTCTCAAGCAAAATCTCATCTTAACCTTATCCAAAAATAACCGAATTTCCTAGGATTAGGGATCCAAAATTTCGGCCACTTTTGGGAGGAGAGAGAAACCAAATTCAACTAGGATTGAAGCTTGAATATTCCCTTGAATCTTATCCACAAAATCCGAAATCTTTCATGAGGATTATCCTCAAAATTTCGTCCCTTATTTGTTGGGATTTGGATTCAAAATTCAAGTAGGATTCTAACAAGATTATCCTCTCCAAATCCAACTCAAATTCGAATTTCAAACCTTGTGGATTTTCCACAACAAATTCGAATCCTACTTGGACTGTGATTCAAAATTTGAATTTCAAATTTCAAATTCAAATTTCAAATTCAAATTTCAAATTTCAAATTTCAAATTTCAAATTTAAATTTCAAATTCAAATTTCAAATTCGAATTTCAAATTCAAATTTCAAATTCAAATTTCAAATTCAAAATTCAAATTTCAAATTTCAAAATTCAAATTTCAAATTTCAAAATTCAAATTTCAAATTCCACAAAACGGTTGTGTTTCATATTCTTGTTCTCATGGATAATTTTCTACAACTCCAATCCAATCTCAAATAAAATCATGGCAACTTTATTTGGAGTTCGAATAATTGTGTACTCTATTATCCAAAACAAAATCTGAATCCAACCGGAGAGAATCTTGTCTACCATCCTAATCCTGTGTCATCACCATCCATGCATAATAAACTAGCTAATAGCATACACAAATCAATTTGCCAAACGTTAAGGAATTATGTGGAGCTAGTAGAGGGACTGATTGGACATATATAATCGGGCTCCCGTGATTCCATATGATCATCATTCTGTACCGAACAACTCAATCATATGATCACTAATTTCAGAGTCACACCACTATAAACCTGAAACTGAACTCCCAATTATATACCGTATTACGTAAGCCTGTGACGAGCTACCATCCAATGACCTTGTCATATATGCAAAACCCTCATATGATATCCATGATCAGCCTTAGGTCAAAGTCCGTTTAATCCTACTGATCAGGCTATCTTAAAGTTCCATTATACTACCGAATCTAGAAAATGATTATTCACCATATGTGAATAAGAAGTCATCCGCCCAGCAGACGACCCAAGGCCTTGTCCATCTTCACATTCAGTATAATGCCTTTAAGAGGATACCTTTAACTCCTCAGAGCTATGATTCCGATATCTGCAAACAAACCCTTCATCGTATACAAGTCATGCACCCAACGAACCGGTCTATAAGCTTACTACCCTCTGAGACGCTTTAGCCATTGGAACATCAAAGTACACAAGTCATATACATGAAGAAGTTCATTTACTCAGGATTAAGGTTATTGCATAATGAACGTCAAAAGCAGATTGATCCACTCATAGCGGACTACGTAGATCAATCACGCTTTAGTCCCGGTCTAATATGTCACCACCAAGCAACATATCCATGTCTCTACTTGGGAGTCCAGCTCCAGACAGTCAAGACAGACCGTCCCTTCTAAGGCTTTAGACAACATAATAGTCTTAACATGAGTTAGATGCTCGGTCTAACCCCATAGACTACAGACCATAGTTTAGACTGCTAACTTTAGAACATTGTCTTCTTGCATACAAAAATCCATTGCATGCAACGTTCTAACAGTTTTAACACAAGCAGTCAGTGAGCCATATTTGCTTACATTTACTTTAACATGTAAATAAGACGAGGACAGATAGCAATGTAATGAATAACCTCTAAGTATAATTTTATTATCCAGTTCAAAATGAATACATCAAAATGTCTCTAATACTTAGGGCATTTCCTAACAATCTCCCACTTGCCCTAAGCCAGTAGATGTGCCATGTTACGCATCCCCATCGCCTCTACATGCCTCTCAAAGCTTCTAGCTACCAAAGTCTTAGTAAAGGGATCAGCGATGTTGTCCTCGGACGCGATCTTACATACATCCACTTGTCCTGTCTCCACATGCCCTCTAATAATGTGATACCTCCGATCGATGTGCTTGGTCCTCTTGTGGTGCCGAGATTCCCTTGTGTTGGCAATAGCCCCTGTATTATCACAGTAAAGTGTGATAGGCTTGTCAACACCCAGAATGACCTCAAGGTCTCTAAAGAACTTGCGGAGCCAAACCGCTTCTTTAGATGCCTCAGCCGCAGCCACATACTCAGCCTCCATAGTAGAGTCAGCTGTGCAGCCCTGCTTCACGCTCCTCCACACAATGGTGCCTCCTCCGAGTAAAAACACTGATCCAGATGTCGATTTCCTCGAATCCTTACAAGTCTGGAAGTCTGAGTCCGTGTATCCTACGGGTGTTAGGTCCCCTCCAGAATACACTAGCATATAATCCCTCGTTCTGTTAAGATACTTAAGTATATGCTTTACTGCTTGCCAGTGCTTGGTTCCAGGATTCGCTTGATATCGACTCACCATACCTACTGCAAAACATATGTCCGGGCGAGTGCAAAGCATAGCATACATAAGGCTACCCACAGCGGATGCATAAGGGACCTTACTCATACGCTCTCTTTCTTCCGATGTCTTGGGACAGTCATCCAATGAAAGAGTTAAACCGGCAATAGAAGGTTGTGAGCCTTTCTTTGCCTCTAGCATTGCATATTTGTCAATTATTTTATCTATGTATGAAGCTTGGGATAACGCTATCATTTTGTTCTTTCGATCTCTGAAGAGACGAATGCCTAGAACATAATTAGCTTCTCCCAAGTCCTTCATGTCAAACTGTTGGTGTAACCAAAGCTTGACCGATGATAAGTTCCCTACATCATTCCCAATGAGTAGTAGATCATCGACATAGAGTATCAGAAAGACCACTTTTCCATCCTTAATACGTTTATAAACACAAGGTTCATCAACGTTCTGCTCAAAACCAAATGTCTTAATCGCTTGATCAAACCTCTGGTTCCATGAGCGGGATGCCTGCTTTAATCCATAAATGGATCTAAGCAACTTGCAGACTTTCCTATCCTGGCCTTTTGCTACGAACCCTTCGGGCTGTATCATATAGATACACTCTTCAAGATGGCCATTCAAGAATGCCGTCTTGACATCCATTTGCCAGATCTCGTAATCGAGAGCCGCAGCAATGGACAGAAGAATACGGATAGACTTCAGCATAGCAACAGGCGAAAAGGTTTCCTCGTAATCGATTCCAGCCTTTTGCATGTATCCCTTTGCAACCAGTCTAGCTTTGAAAGTTTCCACTCTCCCTTCCGCATCCTTCTTTCTTTTGTAGACCCATTTGCATCCAATGGGTTTTATCCCATCCGGCAAATCTACAAGTTCCCAAATAGAGTTGGATTTCATAGAATCCATCTCATTGTTCATAGCCTGTTTCCAAGATCTAGAATCAACATCCTTTATAGCTTCATCATATGTGACCGGATCTTCCTCATGCTCATGAGCCTCGGCCTGGTATACCTCAGCATCATACATAAAGAAATTAGGTTTCTTAGAAACCCTCCCACTACGACGAGGCACCCTAAATTGTTGATCGTCTGCAGGTCTTTCACTGGAACTCGGACTTGCGTCCAAGACCGAAATCTGTGGAGCAGTTCTTTCACCCGATAATTCCTCTAGCACCACTTTGCTTCGAGGCTTAAAGTCATTCATGTGACTTTCCTCCAAGAATGTCGCATGGGTTGAGACAATGACCTTTTGTTCCTTCGGGTTATAGAACAGACCTCCTTTAGTTCCCTTTGGATACCCTACAAACATGCATAATTCTGATCTTGGTTCCAACTTCTTTGCATCCCCATCCAGTACATGTGCCGGGCAGCCCCATATTCTCATATGTCCAAGGGAGGGCTTCCTGCCACGCCACAATTCATACGGAGTTCTAGGAATTGATTTGCTCGGAACCTGGTTCAGAATATAGCACGCCGTTTGTAAAGCATGTCCCCAAAATGATAATGGCAGCGTTGAGTAACTCATCATGGACCGTACCATATCCAATAAGGTCCTGTTTCTCCTTTCGGCTACACCATTCTGTTGTGGAGTACCAGGTGCAGTCAATTGGGATAATATCCCATTCTCTACAAGATGTCCTAGAAATTCATCAGAGAGGTATTCGCCACCTCGATCAGATCGAAGTGTCTTTATGGATTTATCCAATTGCTTTTCCACTTCCGCACGATACTCTTTGAACTTGTCAAAGGTTTCGCTCTTGCGGTGCATCGGATACACATATCCATACCTCGAGTAATCATCTATGAAAGAGACATAGTACTCGAACCCTCCTCGTGCTGTGACGTTCATGGGGCCACATACGTCAGTGTGCACAATTTCTAAGAGCTCCTGTGCCCTTGTACCCTTAGCTCCAAAAGACCTCTTAGTCATCTTACCCTCTAGACAAGACTCACATTGGGGAAGTCGTACCTCCTCCAGAGATTCCAGAGGACCGTCTTTCACCAATCTTTGAATCCTATCCTGATTAATATGACCAAGTCTTAAGTGCCAAAGATACGCCTTGTTAGAGTGAGAAACTTTCAACCTTTTAGAGTTATCAATTAATTCAGTGTCAAGCAGTGAGTACATCTTTGGTCTGATCAAATATAGGTTTCCATCCATCCATCCAGAACAGATAAAAGACTTATTTCTACGAATATCAACTCTTTTACTAAAAGAAACTGAATAAGAATCCTTTATTAAACAAGCTACCGATATAAGGTTCCTCCTAAAATTAGGAACATAAAAACAGTCTTTCAATAAAATAAACCTAAATTGATCAAAATAAAGATGAACGTCTCCCACTGCCTCAGCCACCACAAAGCTACCATCTCCAGTCCGCAACGAGAGGCTCCTATCATGTAGACTTCTCGTTTCCACGAACCCCTGCATAGAAACACAAACATGATTAGTGGCGCCCGAATCAATGACCCATGTGTCTTTCGATTCTTCCACCAAACACGCTTCTAAGTAATGAAGTTCCTTACCTTCCTTGCCCTTGGAGGCTAGGAATTCCCGGCAAGCCTTCTTGAAGTGACCTACCTTCCCACAGTGGAAGCATTTGGACTTTTTAGGGTCCTTTGGCTTCTTGTTCTTCTTCTTCTTCTTCCCGTCCGAGACAGGAGGATTAGAAGAACTGGAAGCCACTTGCTTCTTATTTGGCTTCTTCCTCTTCCGTGAGGGATTGGAAGATTCCGCCAAATTGGCCTCTCCTTTAGGTCGGACCACATCTTCATCCCTGATCATCCGCTCATAAGCCTGTAGTTGCTTCATGAGCTCGGTAAGTCCTAACTCCTTTGTCGCCAGATTGTATGCGGCCTTAAACCCCACAAAATCTTTAGACAGAGTCTTGAACACCATCTCGATCTGGGTGTTGTAGTCTAACTCAGCACCATTCTCGGCAGCTTCAGCGAAGAATCCCATTAGAGTAATCATATGGTCCTTCACCGGAGCACCAGCCTTTTGCTTGGAGTTCATAATGCTGGTGATAGCGGACTGTCGAGCCAATTTTTCTTGGCCTCCGAACATGTCTTCCAGATTATCCATGATCTCCCCAGCAACTTGATAAGTCTCATGCTGCTTTTGTAAAGCACTCGTCATGCTAGCAAGGATGTAGCATCGAGCTATTTCATTGGATTCTCTCCAACGATTATAGGCAACCGGGACCTCCTCAAGTGGTGTGTCAGGTTTGGGCCCAGGTGGGCATGGTTCGTCCAGTACTAACTTGTGTCTCTCGCAGCTAAGAACTATTAATAGATTTCTTTTCCAATCTTTATAATTGTCGCCATTCAACTTATTTTCAGTAAGTATCGAAATGAGGGGTGTCGGTGACATTTTGAACTGAAATAAAATTATACTAGACATCATTACAAAGCCCAAGCAAATATGCAGATAATTTAGCAAATAAAACATACAAGTATGTTCCTACATGAAACTTGAAAAAAACATGTAGCATTGCAACGGTAATTCTCAGCACCTATTGCCCCAAGCCACCGAGGGGTGGTCATGAGAACAAATAGCCGGAACATGGACCCCGTCCAATTAATATATGTTACCTTAAATCCTCCAAGGTTAAGACATATATTAATAACCGCTTGTTTGGCCACCAGTTTAGTTAACAGAGCTTCTAGGGAAGGTTAATAACTAAACGAGTCTTGAGTGTATAACCATTGTTTACGTAGCCCGATCCACGTCCTACCAAGCCACCGAGGGGTGGTCATGAATAGGATCGCACCCGAACACGTTTTCCACATAGAAGATCCAATCTAGTATACCGGCGGCGGTAAACACCTACCGAGGGGTGTGGTCAGGTCGGAACTGACGCGAGGCGTTACCATGCTTTCACATATGGATCAACAATGGAGGCCGTGGGTTTTGTTTGAAACCCTCTCCCACTCAATATTTTGAAAAACATGCAAGTTTTGACAAATTATGTATGATCAATATAGTATGAGCGGCACTCACCTATCCTATATGACATGTTATCAAATATGCATACAAAACATCCATCAATACATATTTATACATCCATGACATATCACAGAAAAAATAATTGACAGAATAACCAAGCCATGGTTCCATCCTAGAACAAAGAAAATAAAGATTACAAAATTCCATCCAAAGCATTCTTTGGGTCTTGAATTTTGTTCCGTCTTCTTGTATCCATCTTTATGTAGCCTCTCCATTTATTTCTCATCCCAAGAATTATTTAAAATTTAAATCTCCAAAAATTTAAATTTCAAATTCAAATACCAAATTCGAATTTCAAATTTAAATTTCTAATTCAAATTTTAAACAATTTTAATCATCATGTGTAATAATATGTAATTTCAAAAATTTCAAATTTTCAATTACATATTTTTAAACATGATTTAAAATTAAATCTCAAATTTAAAAATCAAAATTTTCTGATTTTTGGACCGTCGGACCGCCACTCCCGTAGGCGGCAGCCGCCGTGGGCAGCCACCAACCCCGGTGTGACGCCCCGTGCCCTCAGCGGCCCGGACCGTCACTGAAAACTCTTATTACTTGCTTCTTTAACTTTTACTTATACTTCTTCTTTAAAACCGATACTTAAACTTGCTGAATTTAATACCATAAATTTAGAGGGAATTTTTTTTTTTTTTATATACACGTACGTATTTACTATTCACGTATGCATACTATTAAAATGCGGAATTTGAAAAACATAAGGATTTCAATTATACATACATAATTATATACTTGTTTATCTGATTACTATTCACCAGATACTATTTAAATATACTACTCGTACATATACTGTTTAACATTTACTATTCAAAATACTATTTAACTGTCACCATTCAAAATATTATTTACTCATACTGTGCGGAAGAATACTCGCGGTGTATCCATAACCTCATCCTCACATCCACCTCCGCCACCATCATCGTCCCTTGATGTTTACGCTATAGGATGCTTACCTACAGCATGAACACACTCCGTGAGCTTTACGCCCAGTAAGTACAACATGTTAACCGCAAAACATGTTTAAAACATAGCACATACGTAAAATCATAGGCATGACATATATCACTTAATAAATCACATACCATATAAGCATATTACATATCAGCTCACATATCATGTCATCACATAACATGTCATAACACTGAATATAAAACTTCACATACTTTATGCATGACAGGAGCATCGTGTACTGTATGAACTCTACTGAAAAAGAAAGCATAGCGAACTATAACTAATGCATGATCCGGTTATGTTCATTTATGCTTCAAACTTTTCTTTTCTTTTCTTGTCTATTTAGGGCCCATGTGTCAGTACCGTGTGCGCGCAGACCAACGGTAACGCCCGAGGTCAACTAATGCCGAAGAGCCATCAACTGATGCTCAACTTGTGGCCTGAACTTTCTTTAACTGGAAACCCCTTCGACTGAAGGAGCCGGTACGACACACCTATTTATTTCCATCTTGTTTAACTGTTCTAGCCATACGCTTCTCTAAGCTGTCCCCAATCCTACGCGGTAGGGATCTATGGCTTCTATCTTGTTCTTTCATCAATCTACTCGATTGTGAAGCTATATGCTCTTATGTATGCTGTGCAGCATCGTGTGCAAGATACATACTTAAAATACTGGAAAAGCATCATTTTAAATTCATTTTATCCATGCTGTAGGCGGAGTTGTACTTACCTGTCATCAGACAGTTTATACTCTCGCCTTCGTCACAATACAGGTACCTCCCTGTAATCATAATACATTTCGTTAACATTTACTCTTAGGTCACTGTGGTCATTAGTGACTAATAAAAACTCTATCGTTAGTGATACCGATCCTTGTCGGTACTAATTGCCCACTTCTTAAGAATTTAATTTTCTAATCATTGTTAATTAATTTATTTACCCAATAAATTAATTAACATCGCTCTTAGGTCACTCTATCGTTAGGAACTAATAAACTTATCGTTGTGTGGTACTGATGCCTATCGGTACCCGACTGCTCTACTTTGGGAAATTTGATATCTAATTTTTTTAATCGTGCTTGATTAATTTGTCTACTTGACAAATTAATCACTGTCTCTCACTATCCCATTCCGACTTGGTCCTTGACTGGCTAACCAACCAGTCAACTGACTGAATACCTCTCGTATGACTATTTAGCCTATCGGGTTACCGTTACCGATGTAATCGCCCCAAATTTTATACTTCGATCGCACCTGTCCCTCGGGTGGTACTATTCTGACATAGGGGTCGTTTTCTTACATTACGAAATTTCTAATGGGGCGGTTCACTAATCCTCATAGTGTCCGTCCTTCTTTCCCGGACTTAGGTCATCGAGGGAGCTCGGGTTTCCATCCCGATCACATTTTCAGCCCTCGTTTCCTAAAATACCCCTTTGTGCCGTTTTAGAACTTTCGGCAGCATTTCCGCTTAATTTTTAGGTTTCCGGCGTTTAGGAAACGCCTCAAAACCATCTAACCTATTCTAACCTGCCACGTACTAAACCAGAGGCCTAATTTTTACGTAAAAGCTCCGCTTTTTACGTAAAAATATTCACATTTTCTTTTTCGATATTTCACCCTTTTTTCTTACAATTCCTCAAGTCATTAAACCATAATTAATACATAATTATTTCCAATATTAAATTGAGGAATAAATAGATCAACACTACTACCAAAATCGTTCCCGTCGGCGGTCGGACGAACCGTTCGGTCTCGACCGTGCAATCTTTGAATCGTCGTTCTTCACTTTTGAAACTCCAGTTTGCAAATCCGATGCCGCGGATGTGTCCGGAACGTCGAAAATAGGCCAACGGGCCATTCTTCAATTTTCGGTCTCCGGGTCGCCGTTGACCGGCGTTGACCGCCGTTGACCGGCGTTGACCGGCGTTGACCACGGCGGCGATGGAAGTGGCGACCACCATCTTGAAGAGCTCGACGAGAGGAACCCATTGGTGGTGTCAATTTCACGAATCGAGGCTCCTATCACCGGAAATCGGCTCTCGAAAAGTCGGCGACGGCGGCGGCGTTGGATCTTCATTTTTCCGGCGTTGTTGCCCAAAATTGATTTGGGGCTTTTGATCTACGTGTTGTTCTGAGCATTTTGACACCGACCTTGCAACTCAACTCCGCCGGAATAGCGAGATCCGACGGCGGCGATGGCGACGGCGACGGCGAACCTGGGGCGGCGCGATTCGGCGGCTGTTGATGTGAAATGAAGCCTGGGTTTTGTTCTACTCTTCACCACGAATCCATTGGGATCGGAATCGTGGCATTTGGACGTCGGACGGCGGAGATACGGCGGTTTGAAAAATTCGGCCACCGGCGGCTTTGGGCGGCGCGTGCGGCGTGCTCCGGCATCGGTTCGGTCGACTCGGCCCACCGTTGGAATCAGCTCGTCGAGAGCTTTCCAATGGTGCCGGCGGTGTCAAAAACGGAGGCCGGATTCGATAGTTGGTCACTGTTCATCTTCGTGTGGTATGGGAGGGAGAAAATGTGATTTGGAAAAATATGGGGGCTATTTTTCTATAATCCCCAAAATTTCCTCCTTTATACTAATTTTTTGAAAAATTTTAAGATAGGCTATACTGACTAATTTGGGCGTGCTGAACCCAAATATATCAGTTTTATCTTCATCCGAGGTCGTCTCGACCAGTTTCCCGATACTGTATGGTTCCCGGTCAAAAATTACTTTTTGTGTTCAAATGACTAATTTGAGCATTCTGATTCCAAATATATCAGTTTTATATCAAGAAAAGGTCATCTTGACCAATTTCTTGATACTGTGGTTAGGCCTACACTGTGTTGACACTGTGCACGCATAACGAGGCGTTTTCGCGTGAAATTTCAAACACAGTCTCTCTTGACTAATTTGGACGTGCTGATTTCAAATTTATCAGTTTTACGTCCATCTGAGGTCTTCTGGACCAGTTTTCCGGATCTGCATGACCCCGTCTCGAAAAAACGTGTCAGGTGCCCGATTGACTAATTTGGGCGTCCTGAGTCTAAATATATCAGTTTCGGGACGAGAAAAGGTCGTCTTGACCCTCATCCCGATACTACGTATCCCTTAAACAAAATCTACATTTTATGCTCAATTGACCAGATTGAGCCTGCTGACTATTAATATATCAGTTTTATGCCAGATTAAGGCCGTCTTGGCCACTAACCTGACACTGCGTTTCTCACTACTCACTATTCACTATTCACTAATCACTATTCACTATCTGACTGACTAATCTGAGCGTTCTGACTTTGATTTTGTCAGTCTATGGGCGAGAAGTGGTCATCTAGACCACTTTTCTCGATACTGTACATCTATTAGGGCAATTATCACTGCTGCGCTCAGATGACCAGTCTGAGCGTACTGATGACTAGCTCATCAATTCTGTATCATGAAATGGTCGTCTAGACCGGTTTCTTGATATTGCGTGTCTCAACGCATACTCACATAATAGGGTGGACCGATTTCACTGTCGATTACCCCTTTCATTGCATGAATAGTAATTAAACGTTACTATTCCTGTTTAATTCATTCAACTGAAAAGCACACTGTGCTTATTAACTTAATTACATCATTACATAGTAATTAAGTTTCATAATTCATGAGAGTCATTACAGTGGCTCTCGGCTCATTACACAGCCTTCTACACAGACTCTTACACGTGCGTGTGCAACGCAACACGGGCGTGTACATTTCAGACACGAGCATGTACTAGTTGAGACTACTCAACACGGCCATGTCTTTGAAACACATTCATCTATCTGAGCGGTACACAGCCTCTTACACGGTCGTGTACTTGACCATGTTTCTTAAATTTGCTAAAGGACATTAAATTATGTCCATTTTATTCCTTAATGACTTATTACATGGTAAGTAGGTGCCATGAAAATGGCGGTCATTACAACCTACCCCCCTTACAAAATTTTCGTCCTCGAAAATTAGAATAATTCCGGGAAGTCTCTTCTCATGTCTTATTCCCATTCTCATGTGGCTTCCTCAACACTATGATTCTGCCACAACACTTTTACTAGCGGTATACTTCATTCCTAAGTACTTTCTCCTTTCTAACTAAGATCTGCACGAGTCTCTCCTCGTACGTCGGATCAGCGTATACTACAACGGATTCTTGGCTAAGAACATGGGAGCTGTTTGGCACGTACTTCTTTAACATCAAAACGTGAAAGACATTGTGCACTGTAACTAACTCGGGAGGAAGTGCTAGTCTATAAGCCACCTTCCCGACTTTCTCTATTATCTCAAGGGTCCTATGTACTTAGGACTGAGCTTTCTTTTCTTTTCGAAATGCACCACCCCTTTCATGGGTGCCGCCTTGATAAAGACCAAGTCTCTTACTTGAAACTCAAGGGGTCTATAGCGCTTATCGTCAAAATTCTTCTGTCGACTGTGCGCTGTATCTAACGTTTCTCGTATCAGCTTCACGTCTGACATGGTATTCTTGATGATGTCCGAGCTAACTACTCGTTTCTCTCCAAACTCGTACTAATGAGCCAGAGATCTGCATTTCTTTCCACAGAGTGTCTCGTACGGTGCCATTCCTATCGAGGAATGATAGTTGCTGTTGTACGAGAACTCGCTCAATGGTAGCTTCTGATATCAATTTCCTTTGAAGTCTAGGACGCAGGTCTCAACATGTCCTCTAACATCTGTATGGTCCTCTCAGACTAATTGTCGGTCTGAGGATGAAATGCTGTGCTGAACTCTCACTTGGACCGTAATGCGGCTTGAACACCTCGCCAAAATCTGGAGGTAAAGCGTCCACTACGATCTGAGACGATCGACTCTGGTATTCCGTGCCATTTCACGAACTGTGCCGCATAGATTTCTACTGGTCGTTCCACCGAGTAGCTAACTTTCATTGCTAAAAATCTAACTGATTTCATCAGTTTTTCTACAATCACCCAGATTGCATCATTATCGTTTGACGTCTTCGGCAATCCGATTACGAAATTCATCGTAATCTGGTCCCATTTCTACTCGGGTAACTTAATTTCCTACGATTATCCTGCTGAGCGCTGGTGATCTACCTTAACCTTCTGGCACGTAAGGCAGCTGGCGACGAACTCGACAATGTCATTCTTCATTCCAAGGCACCAAAAACTTTCCTTTAGGTACTTGTACATCTTATTCGCTACCGGATGTACGGAATATGACGTCTCGTAAGGTTCCAAAAGGATTCGCTTCTTGAGTTCTTCATCTTTTAGAACACATACTCTATCTCTGTAGTAGAGTATGTCGTCCTTAAGGATCTTAAACTCTGAACCCTTGTCCTCTATAGCTTCCTTTTTGGACTTGAGCAGGGACAAATCAAAATCTTGACCGATCTTGATCTCTTCTTGGAGCGTCGATTGGAGGGTGATGTTAGACAATCCCCCTATCAAAATCTTGATCTTGCTGTCGCATAACTCCTTTGTAGCGCTCTTGACAAGGCACTAATAGCCATAGGCATAGTAATATGCTTCTGACTCTACGCATTGACCACTTTATTGGCTTTCCCTGGATGGTATAGGATCTCACGGTCGTAATCCTTACCAACTCTAGCCATCTACGCTACCTCATGTTGAGCTCTTTCTGCGTGAAGATACATTTGAGACTCTAGTGGTCGATGTAAATCTCGCACGTGACTCCGTACAGGTAGTGCCTCCATGTTTTTATCGTAAAAACTATCGCTACTAGCTCCAGATCACGCGTTGGGTAGCTCTTCTCAAGGTTTTTTTTTTGAGTTGTCGTGAAGCATACGCGACTACTCTACCACTCTACATCAACACAGTTTCCAACTTGGTTTTAGATGTGGCGCTTAAATCACAAAGCTTCCCTGACCAACATTTGAAATGGTCAGCATTGGAGCGCTTATGAGTCTTCATCTTAGCTCTTGGAAGCTTTCCTCACACTTATCGATTCACTTATACCTCTTTCCCTTCTTGGTGAGCGCTGTGAGCGGAGCAGCTAACTTTGAGTAGCCTTCGACTAAGTGTAGGTAACATCCTGTTAGTTTAAAGAAACTGTGAATTCCCGTTTCGTTCCTCTGAGCTGGCCACGTGCTAACTGCATCAATTTTCGCCAGGTCCACAGATACTCCTTCCTTGGGGTCTACGTGGTCTAGAAAATGGACCTTCTCCAGCCAAAACTCGTACTTGGAGAACTTGGTGTATAACTGATGGTCCTGTTGCATGCGCAAAATGATAATTAAGTGCTCTTCGTGCTCTTCCTTCGTCTTAGAGTGTATAAGTATGTCATCGATGAACCCAATGACAAACTTATCCAAATAGTCCTTGAACATGCGGTTCATCCAGTTCATGAAAGTTGCTGGTGCGTCCGTTAATCTGAGTGACATGAACAGAAACTCGTAATGTCCGTACCACGTTTGAAATGCTGTTTTGGGTACATCTTCATTCCTGATTTGTAGTTGATGGTACTCGGGATGTAGATCGATCTTCGAGAACACTACAGCGTCTTGGAGCTGATCAAATAGATCGTTAACTCGCGGCAACAGATGCTTATTCTTAATCGTAATCCTGTTCAACTCTCTGTAGTCGATGCACATTCTCAGTGGTCCATCTTTCTTCTTCACGAATGGTATGGGTGCTCTCCAGGGTGAATAGCTCTATCGCATGAATCCCTTATCTATTTAGTACTTTAGCTGGGCTTGGAGCTCCTTTAGCTCTATAGGGCCTATTCTGTAGGGGGCCTCAAAGATGGGGCTGATTCTAGTAGACGTTCAGTCTCGAACGAGATCCTGCGCTCTGGTTGGAGTCCTGCAAGATCTTCTAGAAATATCTCCATGAATTCCCTGACTATCGGTACGTTGTCGGGTCCTATCTCTATTCCTTGAGTCTTATCTGCTACGTATACTAGGAAGTCCGTGCATCCACTGGATTGTATCTCGCGAGCCTTCACTGCTGATATCATCGTCTTTGGTTGCTCTGGCGACAAACCCTTGTAGATGAACTTTTCACATCCGATTGGTTCGAAAACGATTTTCCGCCTTCAACAGTTTGTGACAACGTTGTGTCCTAAGCTTTTTAGTAGAATCTGATGATGCAACGAATGGGTAGCTCCAGAATCAAGTAGAACAAACGCATCAAAGTTGGCGATAGAAAATTGGCCTATCACCATTGCAGAAGTTACAGCTTCAACGTCACTCCCCATGTAAGCATAGATTCTCCCTTAGCTATCTGAAGCTTTCAGTATACCTTGTGTGATTGAAGGGTCTTCGATCCTGGTCTAGTTGGTGTGAAGTTGATTATTCCTAATGCGGGGTTGGTTCAGTCGATTCTGCAGGTTGGAGTGGCAATTTTTTTTGGCATAGTTTCTTGCCATAGATGAAACAACCACTTACTCCTTGCTTACATTCTCCTGAGTGCCTCTTTCCGCATTTCGTGCACGTCGGGTGTTGGCTGTCATTCCTTCCTGGTCGTCTCTCTTCTGGGGAAATTCTCCTGTGAATCTTGATTGCCTTAATTCCCCTTTTCTCTTGTTGTTATTATGGGAATGCCTACTATTCTGGCCGGTTCCCACATTCTGTCCTCTGTGTTGTAACTCGGGGTTTTACTTCCCCTGAGCCTGCTCAGCTTGCGTTTTCTCCTCCTTTCGTGCCTTAAAATTCTGCGCCTTTCGCTCCTTATCCTGAGCCGACTAGTACTCAGCTCAGATAGTCTTGCTGACACATTCTGCTAGTGTCGCTGGTCCGTGGCTTCCGCTACAGACCTAAACTGTGATTTCCGTTCTGAACATCTTCAGCATTCGTCTGACTCTCTCCTTTTGGTCGGTACCAAATCTGGACAAAGTTGAGCCAACTGCTCAAACTTCTTGACTGCCTCCATAACAGTTATACTACCTTGGTGCAGGTTGTCGAACTCGTCCTACTGCGCTACTAGTGCTTCCTCGTTGAAGTACATCTCCTTGAATTCCTCAATGAAATCGCTCCAGCTCATCTCTCTGATGTTCCTCTTAATGGTTACCATCTTCCACCACTAACGCGCCTCATTGCGCAGGGTGAAGGGTGCGTACATCACTTTCTCTCTCTCTATCTATTAACCCTATAAAATCCAAGATTACTTGGATATTCGTTAGCCAATCATCGACCTCTATAGGGTTGGTGATTCCTACGAATTCTAACGCTTTCATGCGTCGGAATCTCTCATACAAGTCACCTTCCCTAGGGATTGGCAGAAAATAATTGCTGCTACGAAAGCAGCCATTACTATGGGTGCTAGTGCTTCCTGAGCTGAAGGAGCTGCTTGCTCCCTCAGAGTTTCTGGGCTGCTAGAGTCTCCTGTGCTGGCATCTCTACTGACTGTGGTGCCTAGGGTTGCTGGCCCAGCTGTTCTCTAAGCTGGTTTAGCTCCCGCTGCTGGTTCTCCATCATCTCTCGCATGGCTGCAATCTGTGCTATCAACTCATCCTCTCGGGATGCTGGGTTTAACTAAGCTCTCGTTCTTGCCATGTTTTCCTATGTAACCCTATCGTACAGCGAAAAAGGAAAATATAAGTCTCTTAAATTCTATACTTGGGACTCGTATCACATATCATTTTCTTTCTTACTTAACAATCTTACTTAAACCATTATGGATATAAATATACACACTATATCCATCTTTCTTTCTCTCATACTGTGATGTTCAATACAATTACCGCATTGTATTGGGACATCGTCTGAGTGCTAGGATTCGTCCTGCACTTTCTGTCATATCATACTCACACTGTGGAAAAATATTATATCTGGCCCCTAGGGCAAAACTTTACTACTTATCTCATAATATATTTCACATAATATATATACATATATTCAAGATTCTAGTTCAGTGGGAGTGACACACACTTCCCCTATACGATCCCAACAAGTAAATTATGCTATAACTGACGGGGGAGAGCTACTGCTTCCCTCTATATATTTTCATAACTAACATTCCCGCAGAAGGGTTACTACTATTGGAAGGATAATCATGATTCAGTATCAGGCATCTCCTCATCGTCACTATCACTGAGTGAGTACTCCTCTGGGTTCTCTTCTTCTTCTCAGTCGAAACTGATCTCGTCATCGCTGGCTATGATGACTTGGGGTTCGTACATCCCCATCTATTCGTCATTACTAAAGCAGTTGGGGATCTCCTCTCCCTCATCGTCGGGATGGGCATCGGAAAGAGTCTTGTCATCTTCCTCTTCCATGGGATGTTCGGGAGACATACGGGCTGGTTCGGGGTTCTCCATTGGCTCCCTATTGCCCTCGTGTACTTCTGGCTGGTGCTCGGCCATGAACTCTTCATCGGCCAGTTGGGGTGCTGGTCCTACCGGGTCACCCTCCATAATGGCGGCTGCTATAATGCCTTGGGCTTGTGCAGGGTTCCCGGGGTTGAGCACTTTTCTCTCAGCATTCACTATCTCCTTGATAAGGCTTGCTAGTCCTGCTTGATCGCTCTTCTAATTTTGTTTGGCAAGGTCTCATTCTCTCTTTAGGTCTTCTCCTGTTTTGATCCACTTTTGTCTCGGCATGTATTGTAGAAGTCCATTTCGGTTCCTTGTAGCGAACAGCATACGTTAGAACTATATCGCCGGACATCAGCTGCAGTCTTTCAGTCCGATGAACAAATTCTCGTATATCCATAACTCTAGAGAACTTAGGCGGTTTCACTCCCTGCTTGCCCATAGAGAAAAACTGGGGCTGATGCTGGACTGCTCTCAGAGATTGGCTCGATCGTGGTATGGCGAAACTCGACACAGTTAAGAGCTCATCCTGGTCATAAGGATCCCGATACACACGAGAGTATCTTCCTGAGAGATATCAACAGCCAACAGGACTCAGTTATCCTGGTCAATGGTGTACAATCAGGGAATCACTTTGATAACATGAAACTAGTCCTGACATTCTCATAGAGTGCAGGAGTACTGTTTGCCACTCGAAACTTGGTGGACGACTAGCCCTGAAGATCAGTACAACTCGAGCAGCAATCCATGTTCTTTCTCTGAGCAGTTCTCTAGCACTGCACGGTCGTGATTTTTCGTATAATGATCTCAGCATCTTTTCATCTTGTCCTCGCCATCATAGATTTCGTCGTTTCATTACTATAAAATGTTATCTTCAATAGATAAACATTTACCGACTAAAAAATAAAACTAACTTACTTGGACAGATGAGGTAGGCATGCGGTGATGTGAAGTAGGATGGCAGGAAACCGCTGTGATACCAACTGTGACGCCCCGTGCCCTCAGCGGCCCGGACCGTCACTGAAAACTCTTATTACTTGCTTCTTTAACTTTTACTTATACTTCTTCTTTAAAACCGATACTTAAACTTGCTGAATTTAATACCATAAATTTAGAGGGAATTTTTTTTTTTTTTATATACACGTACGTATTTACTATTCACGTATGCATACTATTAAAATGCGGAATTTGAAAAACATAAGGATTTCAATTATACATACATAATTATATACTTGTTTATCTGATTACTATTCACCAGATACTATTTAAATATACTACTCGTACATATACTGTTTAACATTTACTATTCAAAATACTATTTAACTGTCACCATTCAAAATATTATTTACTCATACTGTGCGGAAGAATACTCGCGGTGTATCCATAACCTCATCCTCACATCCACCTCCGCCACCATCATCGTCCCTTGATGTTTACGCTATAGGATGCTTACCTACAGCATGAACACACTCCGTGAGCTTTACGCCCAGTAAGTACAACATGTTAACCGCAAAACATGTTTAAAACATAGCACATACGTAAAATCATAGGCATGACATATATCACTTAATAAATCACATACCATATAAGCATATTACATATCAGCTCACATATCATGTCATCACATAACATGTCATAACACTGAATATAAAACTTCACATACTTTATGCATGACAGGAGCATCGTGTACTGTATGAACTCTACTGAAAAAGAAAGCATAGCGAACTATAACTAATGCATGATCCGGTTATGTTCATTTATGCTTCAAACTTTTCTTTTCTTTTCTTGTCTATTTAGGGCCCATGTGTCAGTACCGTGTGCGCGCAGACCAACGGTAACGCCCGAGGTCAACTAATGCCGAAGAGCCATCAACTGATGCTCAACTTGTGGCCTGAACTTTCTTTAACTGGAAACCCCTTCGACTGAAGGAGCCGGTACGACACACCTATTTATTTCCATCTTGTTTAACTGTTCTAGCCATACGCTTCTCTAAGCTGTCCCCAATCCTACGCGGTAGGGATCTATGGCTTCTATCTTGTTCTTTCATCAATCTACTCGATTGTGAAGCTATATGCTCTTATGTATGCTGTGCAGCATCGTGTGCAAGATACATACTTAAAATACTGGAAAAGCATCATTTTAAATTCATTTTATCCATGCTGTAGGCGGAGTTGTACTTACCTGTCATCAGACAGTTTATACTCTCGCCTTCGTCACAATACAGGTACCTCCCTGTAATCATAATACATTTCGTTAACATTTACTCTTAGGTCACTGTGGTCATTAGTGACTAATAAAAACTCTATCGTTAGTGATACCGATCCTTGTCGGTACTAATTGCCCACTTCTTAAGAATTTAATTTTCTAATCATTGTTAATTAATTTATTTACCCAATAAATTAATTAACATCGCTCTTAGGTCACTCTATCGTTAGGAACTAATAAACTTATCGTTGTGTGGTACTGATGCCTATCGGTACCCGACTGCTCTACTTTGGGAAATTTGATATCTAATTTTTTTAATCGTGCTTGATTAATTTGTCTACTTGACAAATTAATCACTGTCTCTCACTATCCCATTCCGACTTGGTCCTTGACTGGCTAACCAACCAGTCAACTGACTGAATACCTCTCGTATGACTATTTAGCCTATCGGGTTACCGTTACCGATGTAATCGCCCCAAATTTTATACTTCGATCGCACCTGTCCCTCGGGTGGTACTATTCTGACATAGGGGTCGTTTTCTTACATTACGAAATTTCTAATGGGGCGGTTCACTAATCCTCATAGTGTCCGTCCTTCTTTCCCGGACTTAGGTCATCGAGGGAGCTCGGGTTTCCATCCCGATCACATTTTCAGCCCTCGTTTCCTAAAATACCCCTTTGTGCCGTTTTAGAACTTTCGGCAGCATTTCCGCTTAATTTTTAGGTTTCCGGCGTTTAGGAAACGCCTCAAAACCATCTAACCTATTCTAACCTGCCACGTACTAAACCAGAGGCCTAATTTTTACGTAAAAGCTCCGCTTTTTACGTAAAAATATTCACATTTTCTTTTTCGATATTTCACCCTTTTTTCTTACAATTCCTCAAGTCATTAAACCATAATTAATACATAATTATTTCCAATATTAAATTGAGGAATAAATAGATCAACACTACTACCAAAATCGTTCCCGTCGGCGGTCGGACGAACCGTTCGGTCTCGACCGTGCAATCTTTGAATCGTCGTTCTTCACTTTTGAAACTCCAGTTTGCAAATCCGATGCCGCGGATGTGTCCGGAACGTCGAAAATAGGCCAACGGGCCATTCTTCAATTTTCGGTCTCCGGGTCGCCGTTGACCGGCGTTGACCGCCGTTGACCGGCGTTGACCGGCGTTGACCACGGCGGCGATGGAAGTGGCGACCACCATCTTGAAGAGCTCGACGAGAGGAACCCATTGGTGGTGTCAATTTCACGAATCGAGGCTCCTATCACCGGAAATCGGCTCTCGAAAAGTCGGCGACGGCGGCGGCGTTGGATCTTCATTTTTCCGGCGTTGTTGCCCAAAATTGATTTGGGGCTTTTGATCTACGTGTTGTTCTGAGCATTTTGACACCGACCTTGCAACTCAACTCCGCCGGAATAGCGAGATCCGACGGCGGCGATGGCGACGGCGACGGCGAACCTGGGGCGGCGCGATTCGGCGGCTGTTGATGTGAAATGAAGCCTGGGTTTTGTTCTACTCTTCACCACGAATCCATTGGGATCGGAATCGTGGCATTTGGACGTCGGACGGCGGAGATACGGCGGTTTGAAAAATTCGGCCACCGGCGGCTTTGGGCGGCGCGTGCGGCGTGCTCCGGCATCGGTTCGGTCGACTCGGCCCACCGTTGGAATCAGCTCGTCGAGAGCTTTCCAATGGTGCCGGCGGTGTCAAAAACGGAGGCCGGATTCGATAGTTGGTCACTGTTCATCTTCGTGTGGTATGGGAGGGAGAAAATGTGATTTGGAAAAATATGGGGGCTATTTTTCTATAATCCCCAAAATTTCCTCCTTTATACTAATTTTTTGAAAAATTTTAAGATAGGCTATACTGACTAATTTGGGCGTGCTGAACCCAAATATATCAGTTTTATCTTCATCCGAGGTCGTCTCGACCAGTTTCCCGATACTGTATGGTTCCCGGTCAAAAATTACTTTTTGTGTTCAAATGACTAATTTGAGCATTCTGATTCCAAATATATCAGTTTTATATCAAGAAAAGGTCATCTTGACCAATTTCTTGATACTGTGGTTAGGCCTACACTGTGTTGACACTGTGCACGCATAACGAGGCGTTTTCGCGTGAAATTTCAAACACAGTCTCTCTTGACTAATTTGGACGTGCTGATTTCAAATTTATCAGTTTTACGTCCATCTGAGGTCTTCTGGACCAGTTTTCCGGATCTGCATGACCCCGTCTCGAAAAAACGTGTCAGGTGCCCGATTGACTAATTTGGGCGTCCTGAGTCTAAATATATCAGTTTCGGGACGAGAAAAGGTCGTCTTGACCCTCATCCCGATACTACGTATCCCTTAAACAAAATCTACATTTTATGCTCAATTGACCAGATTGAGCCTGCTGACTATTAATATATCAGTTTTATGCCAGATTAAGGCCGTCTTGGCCACTAACCTGACACTGCGTTTCTCACTACTCACTATTCACTATTCACTAATCACTATTCACTATCTGACTGACTAATCT
This sequence comes from Antiaris toxicaria, assembly GCA_035233585.1. Classification (NCBI taxonomy): domain Eukaryota; kingdom Viridiplantae; phylum Streptophyta; class Magnoliopsida; order Rosales; family Moraceae; genus Antiaris; species Antiaris toxicaria. The sequence continues at coordinate 59,306,355 of CP141154.1, read as the reverse complement.
GAGCGTTCTGACTTTGATTTTGTCAGTCTATGGGCGAGAAGTGGTCATCTAGACCACTTTTCTCGATACTGTACATCTATTAGGGCAATTATCACTGCTGCGCTCAGATGACCAGTCTGAGCGTACTGATGACTAGCTCATCAATTCTGTATCATGAAATGGTCGTCTAGACCGGTTTCTTGATATTGCGTGTCTCAACGCATACTCACATAATAGGGTGGACCGATTTCACTGTCGATTACCCCTTTCATTGCATGAATAGTAATTAAACGTTACTATTCCTGTTTAATTCATTCAACTGAAAAGCACACTGTGCTTATTAACTTAATTACATCATTACATAGTAATTAAGTTTCATAATTCATGAGAGTCATTACAGTGGCTCTCGGCTCATTACACAGCCTTCTACACAGACTCTTACACGTGCGTGTGCAACGCAACACGGGCGTGTACATTTCAGACACGAGCATGTACTAGTTGAGACTACTCAACACGGCCATGTCTTTGAAACACATTCATCTATCTGAGCGGTACACAGCCTCTTACACGGTCGTGTACTTGACCATGTTTCTTAAATTTGCTAAAGGACATTAAATTATGTCCATTTTATTCCTTAATGACTTATTACATGGTAAGTAGGTGCCATGAAAATGGCGGTCATTACACCCGGAGGGGCTGGCAGCCCACGGCCGCCCCTTGTGCAGGCTGCCGGGCTGCAGGCCAAGCCTGCAGCACCAGGCTGCACGCCCAGGCTGGGTGCAGCAGCCGGCAGGCTGCAGGCAGCGCCTGCAGCCAGTGGCTGCACGCCCAGGCTGCGGCCAGCCTTGGGCAGGCTGCGCCACCCTCGGCTGCAGGCCAAGCCTGCGGCCGTGGGTGATGCTTGCCTGCATAGGGGCTGCCGCAGCCCCATCCTGCCCGAGGGCAGGGGCTGCAGCCCCACTAAGGCCCGTCGGCCTATCCTGAGGGGTCGTGTCTCGATTTTCGTGCCATATTCCAATTTATCTTTTAGGATCTCCAAAAATTAATTTGAATCCCAATTAAATTGAAATTTTCCACACAATCAAAATTTCAACCTTTAAATTAAATTTAACTTTTGGGAAAAATAAATTACGGTCTTCAATCTTCAATCTCCTCCAAGAATAATTACATAAAAAATTCCTATACCGTTTCCGGTGTACAAAATTCTATCCATAAAAATTCTAAGAGACAAAAATTAATATCCATGGGAAAATTACAGTGTTAATAAACTGCTCCCATGGTTACATAAAAAATTCCTAGATACAATTTTTCTAATTTCTAAGGAACCATAACCGGTATAAACAAGCATGCTTATAATAATTCAAAAAATTAAAATAACCACATACTTTATACATAATACATGATAACAACATAAAGGAACCCTAGAATGCCACTCTCTAAATATCAACTCCATACATAAATAAAAAGACTAAGTAATTGTCTAATTTATATACATGGCATAGTCATGAGATGGCTCTGATACCAATTGTAGGAAAATAAACCGGAAAAAACGTATCAGAGTGGCGCAGAGGAACAATAAAAAATTTTAGATCGTTAAATATCTCATGATGCCATATACAATAAATCAACAACAATTAAAACTCATACCTCAAGGACGCCAATACGCAGGAGGAGAATGACTGGAGGCTTCAACCAACTAGCCTTCTCTACTATTCTCCAATTCCCGAATGGCTGAGTGTGTGGGCACTCTGAACCTCGATCGGTATGCTAGCACTGCTAGTCTTCTTCCGACCACCCAGATCTCTAAAGAACTTTATTGTCACGATGAGCTGTGCAACAATAAGCCTGCTCACCTGAGAGTCTGTGGTCTGAGAGAACTGGAGTGGCAGGACCTCTATTTATAGACCTGCATGAGGTGAATCTCTGAATTTGAATTGGACTAGGAAAAGATATTTTCCCTTATCCAAACCCAAAAAATCCGAATTTTCCAAGGGAGAATCTCTACAATTAAATTCGGTTTTTCTAGATAAATCCAATCCAAATCTTAACAAGATTTTAGCTAGAATTTTATCTCCCTTTTCCAACCAAAAAATCCGAAATTCACAAGGAGAAAATCCTCCAAATTTTCGGCCACTTTTAGGATAAGGGAGAATCAAAATTCCACTAGGATTTCTCAAGCAAAATCTCATCTTAACCTTATCCAAAAATAACCGAATTTCCTAGGATTAGGGATCCAAAATTTCGGCCACTTTTGGGAGGAGAGAGAAACCAAATTCAACTAGGATTGAAGCTTGAATATTCCCTTGAATCTTATCCACAAAATCCGAAATCTTTCATGAGGATTATCCTCAAAATTTCGTCCCTTATTTGTTGGGATTTGGATTCAAAATTCAAGTAGGATTCTAACAAGATTATCCTCTCCAAATCCAACTCAAATTCGAATTTCAAACCTTGTGGATTTTCCACAACAAATTCGAATCCTACTTGGACTGTGATTCAAAATTTGAATTTCAAATTTCAAATTCAAATTTCAAATTCAAATTTCAAATTTCAAATTTCAAATTTCAAATTTAAATTTCAAATTCAAATTTCAAATTCGAATTTCAAATTCAAATTTCAAATTCAAATTTCAAATTCAAAATTCAAATTTCAAATTTCAAAATTCAAATTTCAAATTTCAAAATTCAAATTTCAAATTCCACAAAACGGTTGTGTTTCATATTCTTGTTCTCATGGATAATTTTCTACAACTCCAATCCAATCTCAAATAAAATCATGGCAACTTTATTTGGAGTTCGAATAATTGTGTACTCTATTATCCAAAACAAAATCTGAATCCAACCGGAGAGAATCTTGTCTACCATCCTAATCCTGTGTCATCACCATCCATGCATAATAAACTAGCTAATAGCATACACAAATCAATTTGCCAAACGTTAAGGAATTATGTGGAGCTAGTAGAGGGACTGATTGGACATATATAATCGGGCTCCCGTGATTCCATATGATCATCATTCTGTACCGAACAACTCAATCATATGATCACTAATTTCAGAGTCACACCACTATAAACCTGAAACTGAACTCCCAATTATATACCGTATTACGTAAGCCTGTGACGAGCTACCATCCAATGACCTTGTCATATATGCAAAACCCTCATATGATATCCATGATCAGCCTTAGGTCAAAGTCCGTTTAATCCTACTGATCAGGCTATCTTAAAGTTCCATTATACTACCGAATCTAGAAAATGATTATTCACCATATGTGAATAAGAAGTCATCCGCCCAGCAGACGACCCAAGGCCTTGTCCATCTTCACATTCAGTATAATGCCTTTAAGAGGATACCTTTAACTCCTCAGAGCTATGATTCCGATATCTGCAAACAAACCCTTCATCGTATACAAGTCATGCACCCAACGAACCGGTCTATAAGCTTACTACCCTCTGAGACACTTTAGCCATTGGAACATCAAAGTACACAAGTCATATACATGAAGAAGTTCATTTACTCAGGATTAAGGTTATTGCATAATGAACGTCAAAAGCAGATTGATCCACTCATAGCAGACTACGTAGATCAATCACGCTTTAGTCCCGGTCTAATATGTCACCACCAAGCAACATATCCATGTCTCTACTTGGGAGTCCAGCTCCAGACAGTCAAGACAGACCGTCCCCTCTAAGGCTTTAGACAACATAATAGTCTTAACATGAGTTAGATGCTCGGTCTAACCCCATAGACTACAGACCATAGTTTAGACTGCTAACTTTAGAACATTGTCTTCTTGCATACAAAAATCCATTGCATGCAACGTTCTAACAGTTTTAACACAAGCAGTCAGTGAGCCATATTTGCTTACATTTACTTTAACATGTAAATAAGACGAGGACAGATAGCAATGTAATGAATAACCTCTAAGTATAATTTTATTATCCAGTTCAAAATGAATACATCAAAATGTCTCTAATACTTAGGGCATTTCCTAACATACTATTCACATTACTTCAACCGGATACTATTCACACATCCTAACCGAAATCACTATACTTAGTATACTCTTCGGTTATGCTCAATCATGGTTTTCATCATATTATTGATGGTTCATTCTCTATTTACTTTCTAGTTTATAGCTCTTTTTATGACAATACCGTTATTAATCTTGCACGCTAACTGGAAGGGCCTAAGGAGCGACCGTAGAGCTTCGGCCTCCATAGCCCTTATATCCCCGTAGGACCTGAGAGATCTCCTCCATAGTTCCATCTCTGATTTGACTTCCTACAAGCATAACATTGTCTGTCAATATTCTCTATTAATTATCACTTTAAATATATTTACTTTGTGATAAATTTTTACAAAGCATTTCAATTCATTATGTGGTACACGGTTTGCAACACACCCATGTCCCTAACCATATACCTCTCGGTTTTATTTTACACTACCGTGATTCACTGTACACGCTCGTGTACTATTTAAACTCTAGATTTTTAACCTTAAAATCTCCATTTTGAATTTTAGAATTTTATTTAAGTTATTCTAGATCCTTTACGATCCTTTCTGAGCCTTTTGGAAATTTTTGGTCAAAATGATCATTTTGCACCTATCAAGTCTCGGGACCATAACTTCTCTGTTCTATCGTTTTCTCAATCGTTCTAAGCCCAATTATCTTAAAATAACATTTCCTAGGCTTCAGTATCATTTTACAGCTTTTTAGTGCTAAAAACCCTAATTATTCATTTTTCGACTCTCGATTACTATTTTTTATCACCTAAGGTCGTTTCTCGTTTTTCGAGTGTTTCAGAGCCTCAAATGGCCATTTCACTACTCTTGAAACACTTTTTATCCCGTCCCTGACCCTCGGTCCTCGAGAGGCTTAGGTTTCCTATCCTGATCTAATATTTTTCCTCGTTTCCCAAAATACCCCTACAATGAAATTTTTTTCCTGTTTTAGGCATTTTAGACATTAAGGGTCGGTTTACTATTCCATTTGAGTTCGTTTTCCATTTTCAATCCTAATCCATCGAGGGGTCCCGGTTTCCTTCCCGAGTCCAATATTTTTACCCCTCGTTCCCCGAAATGCCCTTATGCTGTTTCAAAAATTTCGACAGCATTTCCGATTATATTTTAAGGTTTCCTTGGCGTTAGGTATGCCTCAAAACCTTTGTACCTGCCGCATACTATACCAGAGGCCTATTTTATACAAAGTTTTCAAACTTTGTATAAAATTTTTTCACATAAATCAATATTCAAAAATCCATACACAACAACCAAAATTTTCCAAACTAGCCTTGGTTTATCATGTTAATCATCACAACATTTCAAATATCACATATTATCTTTAGGTTTTCTAGTGTGTAAAACAACACTCAAAACCTAAAAAAAATTTCATTCCAACCTTAGCATTAGCCACGGATTTTTCATGCAAATCACATAGAAAGTTTTGCTTTCTTTCCTAGGGCTTTTATCAACATTCCATATTCTCATTCAACACTAAAAATTTCCCATTTTCTAGCGTTCATAACCCATGGATTTTAGCATGAAAATTCATCAAAATTTTCTTATTTCTTGATTCTAATTCATGCTTGATTCAACATATAATTAAATGAACATAAACACTAAACCAAATCATCAATTCCCAATCATTTTTCACATCACTAATGCCACGGGTTTCCTATGGAAACATACAAATTTTTTGCTTGTTTTTAAACCCTAAATCATGCTTTAAATTCTACAACATCAAACAAATCATATCATCAACAAAACAACAATTTTTCATTGTTTTTCCATTCTAAAAACCCACGGATTTTTACTAAGAAAATCGAAGAGAAATGCTTCAATTTCGAAGCTTACCTTAACAAGTTGATGGCTTGATGCTAGAAATGCAATGAAAGCTAAGTTTGGTGTGAAATTTAAAACAAAATTTTGGCTTAATGGGAGGGGAAGGCCACGGATTTTTGGCAAAAAAAAAAAGCAAGAGTTTGGCTTAGTTTTTCTATTCTTTTGAATGATTTTGGATGCCTATTTATAGGCAAAAGTCAACAGTTTTTTAGCAAAATTTTCCAACAGTTTGCTAATTGTTCAAGGATCAAAATGCAAATATTTTGGGCCAAAAACCTAATTTTTTTCTTTCTCCCTTTCCACATGGCCAAATGGCCTTTTAGATAATTCTAATAAATGTTTTTTTATCATTTTGGCAAGATCTTAGCCATTGATCAAAAAGTGATCAAATCCTAACCATACACCTTTTATCTTACTTTCCAAAACAAAGAAATAAAAATGGATTTATGACATCAACATGATGATGTCATCCTACTATTTATATTAATTCACTAATTAATTCATGGTCAAATTTTGACCGAAAACCAAACCGAACGGAACTTTACTGAAATCGCGTAGGCGAGTTCCCGGCGCCTCCGGTGCGATCGATTTATTTTATTTTGCTTTCGTTTGGTTAGAATTCTCTACCGTAAATTTCTATCGTTTTAGTGCATTTCGATGCATTCTCTAGGGTTTTTGACTCTGATTTCGAATCGTCTCACCCAATTATGTCATGTATAATTTTTCATCACCGAACTTACTCACTTTAACACTGCCAAAACATTTTTATAGTATTCTCAACAGTATTAAAACACAACTTTTACATATTTTGTTCATTTAAATTAATACATACATACAATTTTAATCTAATCCAAGAGTCTGAAATTCCCGGTTATCACATTATGACTACAATGTGATCTTGGGAATAGACTTTCTCCTGAAATACAATGCCATCATTGACTGCAGGAGGCGGAAAGTTTCCTTTGAACTCGTGGGATGCGAGAAGTTCACTTATACAGGTCTATCACTGAAGCAACCACAAACGATGATCTCAGCGATGAAGGCACACAAGTTGATATCCAGTGGATGCATGGCATACCTAGCGTACATGGTAGACAATACCCAAGATCAGAGATAGGGCCCGAGAATGTACCGGTAGTCAGAGAATTCGTGGAGGTATTTCCCGAGGGTCTTCCAGGACTTCCACCAGAGCGTGAGATTTCGTTCAAAATCGAACTATTACCAGGATCTGCTCTTGTATCCAAGGCTCCGTATAGAATGGCCCCAGTAGAGCTTCAGGAACTCCCGACCTAGCTAAAAAACCTGATGGATTTATTCGCCAAATTTTTTCACCCTGGGGAGCACCTGTGCTGTTCGTGAAGAAGAAAGATGGAACTCTAAGGATGTGCATAGACTATCGGGAGCTAAATAAGATCACGATCAAGAATAAGTACCTGTTGGCATGTATTGATGACTTATTTGATCAACTCTGAGATGCAGCAGTATTCTCTAAGATCGACCTACACTTAGGGTACCACCAGCTGCGAATTAGGGATGAGGATATACCTAAAACAGCCATCTGGACACGATACGGACATTACGAGTTTCTTGTTATTTCATTTGGACTTACTAACGCGCTAGCAGCCTTCATTGACTTGATGAACAGAGTATTCAAGGAGTATTTGGATAAGTTTGTCATTATATTTATCGATGACATACTGATATACTCCAAGACTCAGGAGGAGCATACAGAGCATTTGAGGACAGTGTTGTGTGTGTTAAAAGAGCATCAACTGTATGCCAAGTTCTCCAAGTGCGAGTTTTGGTTGGAAAAGGTATATTTTCTAGGACGTGTAGTCTCCAAGGAAGGAGTATCCATGGACCTAGCAAAGATTGAGGCGGTAAGCGCATGGTTAGCTCCGAAGAACGTAACTAAGATACGCAGCTTCTTGGGATTAGCAGGGTATTACCGGCGCTTTGTTGAAGGCTTTTCAAAGTTAGCCGCCCCTCTCACAGCGCTTACCAAGAAAGAAAATAAGTTTGAGTGGACTGACAAATGTAAGTAGAGCTTTCAAGAGCTGAAACGTAAGCTCACGAGTACCCTAATACTAACCATTCCAGATGTTAGTCAGGGAAATTTTGTGATCTTCAGTGATGCATCCAAGACTGGATTAGGAGCTGTGTTGATGCAGAGCAGCAAGGTAGTTGCGTATACCTCGTGATAGCTAAATGAGCATGAAAAGAACTACCCTACGCACGATTTAGAGCTAGCCGCAGTAGTTTTTGCACTGAAGATGTGGAGGTGGTACTTCTACAAAGTCAAATGCAAAATCTACATGGACCACAAGAGCATCAAGTACATCTTCACGCAGAAGGAGCTTAACATGAGGCAACATAGATGGCTTAAGCTGGTGAAAGAATATGACTGTGAGATCCTATATCACCAGAGAAATGATAATAAAGTGGCCGATGTGCTGAGTCGGAGGCACTCCATGTCACTTATGGCCATCAGCGCCTTGCTGAGAGCTTTATAGAAGGATCTGTGCAGTAGTGAGATTGAGATTCTGTCAGGGAAATTATCTGAAATGACTCCCCAATCGACACTCCTAGACGAGATCAAGGCTAGCCAAGAGCTCGATTTGTCCCTAACCAAGACAAGGAATGAGGCTAAGGAGGTAAAAACTTAGATTTTAAAGTCTCAGAGGATAGCATACTTTATTACAAGGGTAGAGTGTGTGCGCCGAAGGAGGAAGAGTTCGGAAAGCGAATCCTTTCAGAGGCTCATAAGACGCTGTATTCCTTACATCTAGGAGCCAATAAGTTGTATAAGGACCTGAAGGGAAGTTTTTGGTGGCCTAGAATGAAGAATGATGTAGCAAAATTCGTCGCCAAATGCCTTATGTGTCAGAAAGTTAAGGCCAAACATCAGCGTTCGATAGGAGAATTACAGAAAATCGAGCTACCCGAGTGGAAATGGGATTAGATTACGATGGATCTCGTTGTCGGACTACCAGGGACATCCAGTGGAAATGACACAATCTGGGTGATTATAGACCGATTGACGAAATCAGCCAGATTCCTAGCCATAAAGATCAGTTACTCAATGGAACGACTAGTAGAAATTTACGTGGCTTAGATTGTAAGGCTGCATGGATTGTCAAAATCGATTATCTTAGATTGTGACGGACGCTTTACCTCCAGATTTTGGCAGAGCGTACAGGCCGTGTTAGGATCCAAGTTGAAGTTTAGCACGGCCTTCCACCCTCAGACCAACGGTCAATCTGAGAGGACCATATAGACACTGGAGGACATGCTAAGAGCATGTGTCTTAGACTTCAAGGGAAAATGGGATCAGAAACTACCATCGATTGAGTTCTCGTATAATAATAGCTACCATTCCTCGATAGGGATGGCACTGTACGAGGCACTCTACAGGAGAAAATGTAGATCTCCAGTCCACTGGCATAAGACCAGAGAGAAAATGTAACTAGCACGGACTTCGTCAGGGATATGATAGTAGCTGTGAAGCTGATACAAGAAAGGCTAGAAACAGTACACAGCCGGTAGAAGAGCTACATAGACAAGCGCCGCAAACCTCTTAAGTTTCAAGTGGGAGACTCAGTCTTTCTCAAGGTGGCACCCATAAAGGGAGTGATGCACTTTGGAAAAAAGGGGAAACTCAGTCCTAGATACATAGGACCATTTGAGATTATCGAGCGAATTGGGAATGTAACCTACAGATTAGCGCTTCTTCCCGAGTTAACTTCAGTGCATAATGTCTTTCATGTCTTAATGTTAAAGAAGTACGTGCCAGACAGTTCACGCGTCCTAAGCCAAGAACCGGTTGAGGTGCATGCTGATCTAACTTATGAGGAGAAACCTGTGGAGATTCTAGCCAGAGAGGAGAAAGTACTTAGAAATAAAGTTATACCGCTCGTAAAGGTGTTGTGGCAGAATCATAATATAGAAGAAGCCACTTGGGAACGGGAAGAAGACTTGAGGAGAGACTTCCCGGACTTGTTCTAATTTTCGAGGCTGAAAATTTTGTAAAGGGGGTAAGTTGTAAGGACCGGCCTATTCTTGTAACTTAGAATTTCAATTACTGAGAAATTGAAGAAAAATTGATGCATTTTAGTGTAAAAATTGAAGAACATGGGCATGTACACAACCGTGTAAGTAGCCATGTACTGCCCAGACTGTGCACGTGCGTGAGGCTATGTGAGTAAACATAGCCGTGTAAGTGAACATGGTCAAGTACACGGCCGTATAAGTGACTGTGTACTAATCGGGTTGTTAGAATGTCAAAAACTGTGTAACTATACATGGCCGTGTAAGCAAAACATGGTCAGGTACACGGCCATGTAAGTGGCCGTGTACCGATGGTGCTGTACACGTGCATGAAGTCGTGTAATTGAACATGACCGTGTAAGTGAAACACGATTAGGTACACGCTCGTGTAGGAGGCCGTGTTCCGTTCGGGAAAATAAAATTTCCCCAAGAGAGCATGCTCAATGGATACACGCCCGTGTAGGGGGCCGTGTATGGGAAAGAAAGCCATTAAATTGACTTTTGTGAATTATGAAACTGAATTACGATATAATTAAGCAATTTAGTCAAAAAATATAGTACAATTTCCAGTTGAATAGACTAAATAGATATAGTATTGTTTAAGTACTATGCATGTAATGAATAGGGTAACCGATAGTGAACCTGGTCTACCCTATTACGTTTATGTATGCATAAAGACACGCACTATCATAAGACTAGTGAACAGATCACCAAAACGCTCAGACTGATCATCTGAGCACAACAACGATGAGAAAAAGGGTACAGTACTGAGAACATGGTCCAGATGACCTCCTCTCATATAGAAACTGACAAAAATCAGCGTCAGAACACACAGACTAGTCAGTTAGAACAGAAAGTAATGAATAGTAAATAGTGATCGAGCGGGCTTATAGGCATTATAACCTAATCAAAAATATCTAGAAATAACTAGAATGAAAATCGGAAGCCATAGGTGCAATTTCGGGTGAAAATTAAAACACTGCTGAGAAAGGATAAAAAATCGCAATAGAAAGCTAGATTACGAAGAAACCGACCCAGTTAAATTGTAACCACTTCAAAACTATGTCCCATTGAATGGAAACTAGCTAGTTTGATTAGTTAGAAAACCCCATAAAGTGAGAATAAAAAATGGAAAAATGGTACACCAAAAACCCTATAAATAATAATTTATTTTCATCACCATACATCACCATTTCACATCAAATTTGATAAAAAATGGCCTTGTTCTTCCCAAGGTGTGCGACAATAATCGGGGGGCTGCACACATAAAATTTGTCTCTTGGTTTGGACAAAATTTTGGGTTAATTTGGCTTGATTTGATGAAGCTAATTATGCTTAGGTTTGCCTATAAATAGGTGTCACCACCCTTGCCGTTCATTTCCTTTCTTTTAGCTCCCAAAAGCCAAGTATTCTCCCTTTTCCTTACAGCCTAAATCTGCCCCCTTTCCCCTTAGCCAAACACCAAAATTTTCACACAAAACTCTTACACAAGGCTTGCTTACAAGGGTGCTTAGGAGTACACATCTTGAAGCTCATTTCGGTAAGGTCCTAGAACCAAGTTTTATTTATGGTTTAGTGTTATGTTTGGTTCGATATTAAAAGCAAAATTTTTGTATCCTCTCTTAGCTCACATAGACCTGTCAATCCTTAGATCCCACGGCCTTTTAGTCATTCAAGCCAAGCTCAGATTTGTGCTTGAACCGAAGCACACAAGGTATAAACCGAAAACCATACCTCTTTGTGGTTAGTTGTTTCTAAGTTTTCGATCAAGAAGTTTATGTGTATTTGTTTATGCAAATGGGTTGTAATAAGTTTATTTTGAGCCCTTAACCTTCCATTTTCAAGTTTGTTATTGTGTGGTTATGTTTACTTGTTTTTATGAATGGTTTGTGGATAAATGATGCATGGACGTGTTAGGGAAAAATTGGAAACAAATCTATCCAGTTTTAGGGCCACGGATTTGGCTACTTTAGGACACATCATGATCTGTTTTTGAAAAAACATAAAACACAAAACTTTAAGAAAATTTCATTATGAGCATTTTTGCATCAAAAAGAGCTCGGCAAAAATGGCTCTAAAATAGGGTTTTAAACTGTTTTTCAATCGGAGGTCAAAACTGGGGCCAAAATCCTAATTTCAGGAACAGCCTCAGATTTTCAATAAAACAACCCATTTAGAATCTGAACCAGACTTCAGTCAAAATATGAAAGTTTTAGATCTCTAAGAAACTTAAAACTGACTCATGTGGGTTTCAAAAATTCGATCGTTTCGGGCCCTAAACAGACCTATTTTAAAAGTACGCAAAAACTGGGGATTTTCATAAAACATTGGCCATAGGATTTTATGATTTCAGACCCCTTAGAGGGAAAACCAAGCTCTGAGATGTTCACGGAAGTTGTTCATCTCATCGAGGACAAAAATTTTCAATTTCACAAATAAAATCGTTTCGGATAAGTTTTATATAGTTTTCCAAAAAAGGGTTCAAAAACTCCCTTAACAAATGAACACCAAAATATGTTCTCCATTTTAAAAATGAAAAAAAATTTTTGTAAAAAACACCCCCACCATCCAATGGGGTGCTCAGGAGTTGATTTTAAAGAATTATGTTGCTCCAAAACTTTACAAAATATTTAGAACGTTTTCTATAAAACTGGTGAAGTAGCCCGGTTGGCTACCAAGCAAAACTGTAAAGTAATCGGATAGATGACTAGCCCAACTAGTTAATAGGCCCAACGTAAGGAAACTGGTTAGTGGACTAACCGGTTAAATAGTCCAAATGCTAGGTAACCTGATAGGTTACACGGTCCATGTACTAGGTAACCCAATGGGTTACACAGTCCAATACGCAAAGAAGCCCGGTGGGCTACACCGTTGGCAAAACACTAGGTTACCGGTCAGTAGACTGGTCGGTCAACTAGTGAAAGACTGAGTTTGAATGTGAAGGTGAGATATGTCGATTAACTTGTCAAGTAGATGAATTAATCAGTCTCGTTAGATACCAGTACTGTCAAAGTAGAACAGCTAGGTACCGAGGGGCATCGGTAACCTATAATAGCAAGAAGTTATAGTCACTAACGATCGAAGTGACTTAAAAACGAATATTAATGACAATGCGTTATGATTACAGGACATTACCCATAAGTGCATCAAGACGAAGTACAAACTATTGGCTAACAAGTAAGTACAACTCCACCTACAGTACGAACAAAAATGAGTTTAAATGGTTGTTTAACCTATGTTAAAGTATGCAGCATCTTATATTGGTTGCATGACATATAGGGGTTCATAATCACATAGATTAATGAACTTTATGAGGTGCGATACATGCCCATCAGGGCACGATGGTGGATAAGCCCATTGAGCATAGGGCACGTGGTTATTAGTACTCATAATCCATAATTGGGTAATCAGATTAAGGGTGTCAGTCTAACGGGCCTCGTTGGGTCCGTAAGAAAGACAAGTATAAAAGATAACGGGCCAAGCTGAGCCCATGATCATGGTGAATATAATGATCTGTGCATAATAGTACTGACATCAGGGCCCTTTAGATAAGACAAGATTAAGAATAAATGAAGCATAATTTGAGCATAATCGGTTCATGCATTGATCATGTTTTGCCTTAATCTCAGTATTGTATGTTCTTAGTTGCATGGTATGATACATGATGTGATTAAATGGGATGCTTTTTATTATATGCTATATAATAAGTTTCCCCATGATGTTGTGATATTACTGTTAGTTTAATTACGCCCTGTGTATGGCATGTATGTTTAAAGCATGTTTTGCAGACGAATATGTTGCACTGGCTGAGCGTAAAGCTCACCGTGTGTGTTCATGCTGTAGGTAAGAGACCTGCAAGCTAAACACTACTGGATGATGATGGTGGCAGGGCAGATGTGAGGGTGAGGTTGTGGATACCACTGCCAGAGTATGCTTTCGTAAATTATTTTGAGAGTCTATTTTATGGAGAGTAATTTAACAGTTTGGCATTTTGTGTATGTGTATGTTAACTCAAATTGTACTAAGATCTTTGTATGGTTTTAAGTATAAGTATGTAGTACGTAATTTGGTAAACACACTATTCAAAAAAAATCCCTAAATTTTGGGCAATTTACAAGTAATAGTTTTCAAACAAGATAAGTTAAGATAAGTAGTGTTTTCATGATGGTTTGTGCCACTAGGGCATGAGTCGTCATAGTTCTGGGCTGCTAAGGCTTGTTTGATGTGGTAGCCTACCGGGTTACTCACACTGCTAAGGCTGTTTTACTTTGAAACCGGCCCCTTATCACCCCATTGGAAGGTGGGGGATGTTTTTATGAAAGCCATGTTCATATTTTAAAGTCTTAAAAAGACATTTTTTTTATATTTTAAAGTGTACAAATCACATTTTTGAGGTTGCATTTTAAAGGTGGTTATTGAACCATTTTTGAAAACTATTTTGAAAGTTGGTTGAAACAACTTTGTTTGTGATTTTGGTGAACATGAAAGTTTTCTCCTCGATGAGATGAACAAATCTCGTGTTCACCTCGGAGCTTAAATCTAACTCTAACAGCTCTTAATTTCATTAAACCCATGGGCTAAGTGCCGAGTTTTTTGTAAAAGTCCCAGTTTTACATTACTTTGAAAACGACTCTGTTTGAGGCCCGAAATGGCCAAATTTTTAAAATACGCATCCGTTGTTTTCAATATCTCAACGAGATCTACAACTTTCATGTTGAGCTCGAAGTCCAGTTCGGACTCTAAGTGGTCTATTTTTGGCAAAACCCGAGACCAATCTCTAGGTGTGGATTTTTGGTCTTAGTTTTGGGTACCGAGTGAAAAACACTCTAAAAACCTATATATGTGTCATTTTTGACCGAGGGCTATTTGATGCAAAAACGACCATATCAAAATTTTCTTAAAACACTGTGTTTTACCAAATCCCAAATCTGGAACTTAATTGGGTCAAAATGGCCAAAATACGTGGCCTTTCCTAGGGACAGATTTATGTCTAGCCACATTCCTAATCGTTCATAACATCACACATATAATAGCCATTTGCAAAAATTATATACATAACCACAATCACATAGACTTAAAAATGGAAATTTAAGGGCTCAAAATAAATTATTAGAAATCATGTGCATAAACAAATACACATAAATAACTTTGATCAAAAACTTAAAATCACTAAATCACCAAAAGGGAAGGCTTTGGTTTTTACCTTTGTGCTTTCAACCAAGCAAGTTTTTGAACCAAGGCTTGATAAACCAAAGTGGCTGTGGGAAACCAAGGGAAATGAAGTCAGTTTTTGCTAGACATAATACCAAAAATTTTCTATCAAAAATCAAACCAAAACAAAACCTAAAAGCTATAAAGATTGGATTTTGAAAACTTACCCTTAGTGCCTTGGAACGACTTGGATTTAAATCCTCCTAACACAACCTTGTGAGGTTTGATTTTTGGTACGTTTTTGGTACGATTTAAGGCTTGAAAATGTGAGGGTTTGGGGTTTAGAGAGGTTCGGTTGCTGCTAGAAGAAAGGAAGAAATGAGAGTGGTGTTTTGGAAGCCAAAAGAAAGAAATGAACTCTTGTTGTCATGTATGCCTTCTATAGGCAAAATTAATCAAGCTTGCTTAGACTTAATCCTAATTAATTATCCACCATTTTAGCTTAATCATGGGAAAAATTGCTACCCATTTTCAGACCACAATGGGCGTGGGCTGCTACCATAAATAGGAGAAGAAATAAAAAAAAATTTGTTGACCAAGCTATTGAAATCCCTTGAATTTTTTTATTCAAGTATGTCATAGCTAGGGCAATTTTTTAATGGTCACCTTTTGGGCTATGTGTAGCCACTTTTAGCTCCCTTTTGCAGCTAGGGGCATGGTTTCTAAGGGTTAAATTTTATCAACATTTGCTTCTCAATGCAGTATAATTTTATATTTCAATGTTCGGTACTTTCTCGACGGTGTTCTAATTTTCACCCAAAAATTAGATTTCTAAATCCGATTTTTGTACTATAAATTCTTGGTTGTTTTATTGTGACAACCGGGAAATTGAGGCAGTTCTCGGATGAAAAATGTACAATTGTATGTATATAACAATTTGTACCATTTAAAGAGTGAAATAAATGTATGTATATTGTTTAAAATATGTGAAAATGTTCTAACAATACTGACGAGTAAGAATTCAGTGTTGGACAAATTCACTGAGTTAAAACAGGTAAAACGGTGCAAAACCGGCATTGAAAACCCTAACCAGAGCAATAAAAGACGGTAAACTTCCGGGATTGATTTTGATCAAACGGAAGCAGTTTAAATTGATCCGACTGCACAGGAGACCTCAGGAACACGCCGGGACGATTTCAAGAAATTTTTGGCTCGAACCGGTATCGGTCAAAAAGTAGTCGAATTAATGTGAATAGTGAAAGTCAAAGTCAACTTTCACTTTTGCATTTATGACATCATAAATCAAGATTAATAAATGAAATAAATAAGGTGGTTGGTGGCATTAATGGCTAGGATTTAATCACCTTTTGATATAAAGGCCAAGATTTGGCCAAAAATTACCATTTTTAATTTTTGAAAAATGGGGAAAGAATTAGGTTGAAAGATGTCTAATTCTCATTGGTGGAAGGCTAAATTAATTGGCCTTTGGTTTCATTAAGTCGGCAAAAAATTTTACAAAGTGGCCGAGACCCATTTTTCAAGCCAAACCAAAAGAAAAAAAATTTTCTAAGTTTCTTCCATGGAGTCTACGTGAACCACCCAAGGGAAACCAAGATTTTCTTCAACTTTTCTTCACAAAAAAGAGTGTCAAAGTGTTCCTTGAAGACAAAGGAAGCATTAGACCAAGGTAACTCCCTTTTTCACTAAATTTTTTCATGGTTTTTCTTCATGAAATCCGTGGGTGAATAGTGAGAAAAAGATGGAAAATTTTTGGTTGTTTTTCATGGATTTGATGTTGGGTTATGTTAAGGATGTAATAAGGAAGAAAACCATGCAAATTGTGTAAAGAAAAACCGAAATTTTGTTGGTTTTTCAAGGGAAAATCCGTGGGTTACCTTAGGTAACCAATGAGAAAAAGTTGTGGTTAATTGCTAACATGCTTTCAAAGTTGAAATTGGTGAAGAATAAAGCATGAATTTATTGTGAAAAGCTTGAAAAAAATTCTTGGTATGCATTTCATAAAATGGCCGTGGGGTTTAATAATGGTTTGGAAGAAAATTTCTGCTTGATTTATGTGGTATTTGGTTGATTGGAATTATGCATTTCAATATGCAAATGATGAATTTATAATGGAAAGAATGAAACAAAATTTTTTGGCATGTTTTCATTCTTTGGCCGTGGGTTATACAAGGGTAAAAAGCCTAGGAAATTTGGTTGAAAATGCAAAGTTAATGGGCTTGAAAATGTGTTAAAAATGTGACATTTGAATGGCCTAAGGTGTGGTGAAAGTTTGACAAAATTTGGTTTGGTTTGGTTGTGAAAACCGAAACCAAATTAAGGGTAAAATTGTGAAAAAATTTTGTTATGTGGGTGATAATGTGGAATTGGAATTTTGTGGGTTTTTATGTAAAAGTTTGGAAAACTTTTACATAAAATAGGCTTGTGGTATAGTACGTGGCAGGTACATACGGTTCGAGGCGTACCTAACACCGGAAGCCTTAAAATTACGCCGAAATGCTGCTGAAATTTCAAAAACGGCATTCGGGGTAAAATAGGAATTTAAAATAAAAGTTAGGGCCGGAACGGAAACCCGAGTCCCTAACGGAAAAATTGAATAAGGAAAAGAATTTAAGGGGTGGGTTATGAATAGTAACCCGTCCCCTTGAAAATGAAAAACGTGAGTGAAATTGAAAAACCGACCCCGAGGGGGGGGCGTATTTGGAAATAAAATAAAGGTCCGAGTCGGGAACGGAAAACCCGAGCCTCGGAGACCTAGATCGGGAAAGTCTAGATGAACGTTTTAAATACTAGTGAAACGTCCATTTGAGGCTCCGAAACGAAAGAAAATCGCTAAACCGACGTAAGGGTCGGAATAGTGCTTCCCGAGGGCCGGGAAAGCAAAGAGTAGAAATAAAGTAAAAACGAACCCGGTAATGATTAGAAAAGAGTCAGAAAAGTTCCTGAGAGCCAAAAATGCAGTCTGGATCAATAAAATTCCGTCAGGGGCAAAACTGTAATTTTGCCAAAATATTGGGGCAAAATCGTAATTTTGCAAAAGTTAGGGGAAAATGGTGAAAATAATAAATAAAGCCTAAAAAGTTATAAATAGGTTTTATTTAAGCTTTTAAATGAAAAATAAAAGCTATAAATGGAAATGAAATTAACAGACAAGGTTTTGTCTGTAGGATCCCAAAATCGGCCTACAAGGAAGGCGATTCAAGATCCAAGAGAGAGAAAGGGAATAGTCTGACAAGGTAAGTTCAGACATTTACCTGTCTGCAACATATAGCAATATTATGCTAACTTTAATGTACTAACTATAAGTTAGGTACATATGTGCTACGGGCACTATGATAGAATAGAGAGAGAGAGGAAATGTGCTACGGGCAATATAAGAATGGGACACATGGTTAATTGTGCTTCGGGCACTAGAGCGAGGTTAATGAAACTCACTCACCTAAAAATTAAAATGTGAACCATTCCTAACCACGGGACAATGTGAAGTCACCGGGTTAGAATGTTAAAAAGTCGGTAATGAAACCACTTTCTGGCGTACCAGCCTTTCGTACAGGGAGGTACTATTTTTGCCTTCGGGGCTATGAGACTAAGGCTGTGGAGGTCAGCACTGATGTACCGCTCCCAATCATATAAAATTTTGCCTTCGAGGCTATGAGATTAAGGCTGTGGAGGTTAGAACTAATGTACCGCTCCCAGTCATGCGCACTTAAATGGTACTGCCAACCTGAGCTCAAAACCAGAACGTAAGCAAAGATAATGACCTAAAACTGAAACTATGCCATAATTGAGCATAAGACAGTTTAGTGAGAGTACTAACATCGCGGTAGATGTACTGTTATGACACAGTGTTGTGGTCAAAGTTACTATTCATGTATGAATAGTGGTCAACGGTACTATTCATGATGAATAGTCTATTTATAGAAATTTTATTTCTTGCATGTTTGAACTTACTGAGCCTGTAGCTCACCATTTTTGCTAATGTTGCAGGTAAGCGACCAGCTCAGTAGCTTGTTTGACTGGATGCGGATGGGATGGCGCGTGTCAAATGGGATAACTGGGCGAGGGATATGGTACTGCCAGAGTCTTCCCGCTGAGCGTTAAAGTGAAGGAAAAAAAAAAAGGGAAACAGTTCTTTTGTAATTATATATATATTTTACAAAAGTACTGTATTATTTATATTACTTTGTACTTATCAACAAAGTAAATAGTGGAAGAAGATTTTACATGATGTTTAAAAAAAAAAAAATAATTTTTCCCCAAAAACGACATGATTTAAAAAGAGAGTGAGATAAGCCGGCGACCCATGAGAGTACAATCTATCGTAGTTAACGATAAGCTCAACTGTAATAGTATTGTATGATCTCTACGAGGGGCGGGCCACCACATTTATACTGTCTAAGAGCCCATTATCAATCTAATTTACTATTTACATCCTATACTATGGTTGTGTTTACACTATGTTGTCCTTTCGCATACAAACCGAGGCGACCAATTTTCAGGATCTGTGTGACCCCACCTCGCAAAATCTGTCAGGTGCCCGATTGACTAATTTGGACGTTCTGAGTCCAAGTATATCAGTTTCAGAGTGAGTAAAGGTCATCTTGACCCTCATCCTAATACTGTGTATCTCTCAAAATAAAATTCCTGTTTTATGCTCAATCAACCAGATTGAGCCTACTGACTATTAATATATCAGTTTTAAGTCAAATTAAGGCCGTCTTGGCCAGTAACTTGAGATTGCATTTTTTACTATTCATTATTCACTGCTTTCAACTTAATTGACTAGTCTAAGTGCTCTGACTCTGATTTTGTCAGTCTCTAGATGAGAAGAGGTCATCCAGACCATTTTCTCGATGTCGTATCCTTACTACAGTTTATCTCTCGCTATCATGCTTAGATGTTCGGTCCGAGCATTCTGGTGATTTGTTCACTAGTCTTGTGTCAGGAAATGGTCATCTGGACCACTTTCATGACACTGCATGTCTCATACATTCATACACATAATAGGGTAGACTAGGTTCACTGTCAGTCACCCTTTTCAGTACATGAATAGTACTAAATAGTACTGTACCTGTTTAAGCTATTCAACTAGAAATTATACTGTATTTTCAAACTTAATTACTCTCCACATAGTAATTAGGTTTCACATATTATGAGAGTCTTAAAAAAAATAGCTCTCGGTTCCATACACGGCCTTTTACACGGGTCCTTACATCGGCGTGTACCAGGCAACACGGGCGTGTACTAGTTGAGGTTACTCAACACGGCCATGTCCTGGAAACAGGTTCCTCTACCTGAGTAGTACACGATCGTGTACTTGACTGTGTCACATTACACGGCCATATACACTTACATGGCCTCTAACATTTCAACAACTCGATCAATACACGGTCACTTACACAGCCGTGTACCTGACCGTGTTCTTCAGATTTGCATTAAAAAGCATCAAATTAACTCAATTTTTGTTTCTCGATTTATTATTATATAGAACTTAAGTTACAAGAATGGGCCGGCCCTTATAACCTACCCCCCTTACAAAATTTTCATCCTTAAAAATTAGAATAAATCTGGGAAGTCTCTCCTCATATTCTCTTTTCGTTCCCATGTAGCTTCTTTAAGGTTATGATTTCGCCATAATACTTTTACAAACAGAGTCACTTTATTCCTAAGAACTTTGTTTTCCCTAGCTAAAATCTACACAGGTTTTTCTTCATAGGTCAGATTGGCATGTACTCCAATCGACTCTTGGCCTATGATGTGGGAACTATTTGGCACGTACTTCTTCAACATCGAGACATGGAAGACATTATGTACGGAAGCCAATTCGGGAGGAAGTGCTGATCAGTAGGCTACCTTCCTAGCTCTCGAGGATCTAGAAGGGTCCTAAATATCTAGGACTGAGTTTCCCCTTTTTCCCAAAGCGCATCACCCCTTCCATGGGTGCCACCTTAAGAAAAACTGAATCTCCTTCTTGAAATTCAAGATGTCTTCATCGTTTATCTGCGTAACTCTTCTGGCGCCTATAAGCTGTCTTCAGCCTTTCTCTTATAAGCTTCACATCTGTCGTGGTATCCTTGACGAAGTCGGTGCTAGTAAGCTGTTTTTCTCCAGTTTCGTGCCAGTGAACCGAAGATCGGCATCTTCTTCTGTAGAGTGCCTCGTACGGAGCCATCCGATTGAGGAATGATAGCTATTATTGTACGAGAGCTCTATAAAAGGTAGCTTTTGATCCTAATTCCCCTTGAAGTCTAAGACAAACACTCTCAACATATCTTCTAAAGTCTGAATAGTTCTCTCGGATTGGCCATCAGTCTGAGGATGGAAAGATGTGCTGAACTTCAATTTAGTTCCTATTGTAGCTTGAGCGCTCTGCCAAAACCTTGAAGTAAAGCGTCCATCGCGATCTGAGATGATCGATTTAGGTACATCGTGTAGTCTTACTATTTGAGCAATGTACATTTCTACTAACCTCTCTACCAAGTAGCTCAACTTCATGGCTAAAAATCAAGCTGATTTCATTAGTCGGTCTACAATTACCCAGATGGCACCATTTTCGCTTGATGTTCTGGGCAATCCGACCACGAAATCCATGGTAATTTGCTCCCATTTCCTCTCAGGTAGCTCAATTTTCTGTAGTTCTCCTCTAGGTTATTGATGTTTTGCTTAATTTTCTGGTAGGTGAGGCACTTTGCTACAAACTCGGCGATGACATTCTTCATGTTTGGCCACCGAAAACTTCCTTTTAAGTCCTGCTACATCTTATTTGCTCCTGGATGCATCGAGTATGGTGTGTCATGAGCCTCTGATAGGATTCTTTTCTTGAGTTCCTCATCCTTTGGAACACATACTCTATCTCCAATGTAGAGTATGTCATCCTTAGAGACTTGAAACTCTGAACTCTGGTCCTCCATTGGCTCCTTTTTGAGCTTATCCAGGGATGAGTCAAGGCTTTGACTAGCTTTAATCTCCTCTAGGAGTGTTGACTGGAGGGTCATTTCGGACAACCTCACCGTTAGAATCTTGCTTTCACTGCTCCATAACTCATATTGTAGTGCTTTTGGCAAGGCACGGATGGCCATAAACGATGAGGTATGCTTTCTACTCAGCGCATCGGCCACCTTATTGGCTTTCCCTGGATGGTAAAAAATTTCATAGTCATAATCCTTAACTAGTTCCAGCCATCTTCATTGCCTCATATTAAGCTCCTTCTACATGAAAATGTATTTGAGGCTCTGTTAGTCTGTGTAGATCTCGCACTTGACTCTATAAAGTTAATGGCTCTATATTTTGAGCACAAAGAAGACTGCTGTAAGCTCCAAGTCATGTGTTGGGTAGTTAATTTCGTGGTTCTTGAGTTACCGCGAAGCATACATGACTACTCTACCACCTTGCATTAATACAGCTCCTAATCCAGTCCTGGACACGTCGCTGTAAATTGTAAAATCTCCCTATTCAACATCTGGTATGGTCAAGATCGGAGCGCTTGTGAGTCGGCCTTTTAGCTCTTGAAAGCTCTTCTCGTACTTGTCAGTCCACTCATACTTCTTCTCTTTCTTTATGAGTATTGTGAGTGGTACAGCTAGCTTTGAGAA
This sequence comes from Antiaris toxicaria, assembly GCA_035233585.1. Taxonomy (NCBI): domain Eukaryota; kingdom Viridiplantae; phylum Streptophyta; class Magnoliopsida; order Rosales; family Moraceae; genus Antiaris; species Antiaris toxicaria. Next base: position 59,283,725 of record CP141154.1, on the reverse strand, counting down.
TCCTTCCACAAATCATCGGTAGTATCCCTCTAAACCTAAGAAGTTACGGATTTCCATTACATTCTTCAGAGTTGGCCATTCACTAACTGCCTCTACTTTCACTGGATCCACGGACACTCCATCCTGGGAGACCACGTGACCAAGGAAGTGGACCTTCTCCAACCAAATTTCACATTTGGAGAATTTGGCGTATAGCTGATGCTCCTTAAGCTTGCATAGGATGGCTCTTAGATGCTCCTCATGCTCCTCTTTTGTCTTAGAATATACAAGTATGTCATCGATAAACAAAATGACAAACTTGTCTAGGAACTCCTTGAATACTCAGTTAATCAGATCCATGAAAGCTGCAAGTGCATTTGTCAGCCCGAATGACATAATGAGGAACTCGTAATGTCCGTGGCATGTTCAGAATGCTATCTTGGGTATGTCTGCATCCCTGATCTGCAATTGGTGGTACCTGGAACATAGAATGATTTTTGAGAATACTGCGGCACCTCGAAGCTGGTCGAACAAATCGTCAATCCATGGCAACGAATACTTGTTCTTGACCGTGATCTTGTTCAGCTCCCTGTAGTTGATACACATCCTTAACGTCCTGTCCTTTTTCTTCACGAATGATATAGGTGCTCCCCATGGTAAGTAGCTCCGTCGGATGAAGCTTTTGTCCATCAGATCCTTCAACTAAGCTTGAAGCTCTTTTAGTTCTCCTGGGGCCATTCTGTAGGGGGCCTTGGATACGGGTGCCGATCCTAGTAACAGTTTAATTTCGAATGATATCTCCTGCTCTGGCAGAAGTCCAAGAAGATCCTCCAGGAATACCTCCACAAACTCTCAAACTACTGCAACGCTGTCAGGTCTTGTCTTTGCTTCCTTGGTTGTGTCCACTATATGTGCAAGGAAAGTAATGCATTCACTAGATAGTAGCTGGGGAGCCTTCATTGCCGATATCATCGTCTTTGGCTGCTTCAATGATGAGCCCTTGTAGATAAATCTTTCGTTTCTGCTCGGGTTGAAGAACACCTCTCGTCTCCGACAGTCTATGACAGTGTGGTATTATGACAACCGAGAAATTCAGGCATTCTCAGAAGAAAATGTACAAATGTATGTATATAACAATTTGAACTATTTAAAGAGCAAAATAAATGTATTTGTATTGTTCAAAATGCATTGAAATATTCTAACAATACTGACGAGTAAGAATTCAGTGTTGATAAAATACACTAAATTGAAACGGGTGGAACGGTGCCAAAAACGGCATTGAAAACCCTAACCGGTGCACAAAAAAATGAAAAACTTCCTGGATTGATTTTGATCAAACAGAAGTAGTATAAATTGATCTGACTACACAGGAGATCTCAGGAACCCGCCAGGACGATTTTAGGAAAATTTCAGCTCGAACCAATACCGATCAAAAAGTAGTCGAATTAATGTGAATAATAAAGTCAAAGTCAACATATTACTTTATATTTATGACATCATAAAGCCAAATTTAATAAATGTGAATATATGGTGGTTGGTGGCATTAATGGCCAAGATTAAGTTACTTTTTGATCTAAAGGCCAAGATTTGGCCAAAATAAGCCAAATTTAATTTTTGAAAAATTTGGAAAGAAAAGGCTTGAAAAGTGTTGCATTTTGATTGGTGGAAAGCCAAATTAATTGGTTTCCTTTGTGTTTAAGTCGGCAAAACATGGAATAAAGTGGCCGAAACATTTTCAAAGCCAAAAACATATGAAAAAAAATTTTCCAAGTGTTCTCCCTAGAGGAACCGTGAGCCACCAAGGAAAACCAAGCCAAATACTCAAGTTTTCTTCACAAAAGTGGTGTCAAACACTTCATTGAAGTCCAAGGAAGCAAGAAAGCAAGGTAACCTTCTTTGGTTTGTAATTTTTGGCTTGTTTTCTCCGTAAAATCTGTGGGATGAATAGTGTGAAAATGAGAAAATTTTTGACTTGTTTTGGTTGATTTGGTGCTTGGGTTTTGTTAAGGGTGTGATTAGAAGAAAAACCATGCATTTTGTTTAAAGAAAAACAAAATTTTGGTTAGTTTTCCGAGGGTAAAACCATGGGTTACCATGTGTAATTGATGAGGAATTGTTCTTGTTTAAGTGTTAAAATGCTTTAAAATTATGTTTTGGTCAAATGTAAAGCATGATTTGTATGGTTATAAGCTTGGAAAATTTTTGGAAATTAAAACCCTAAAATGGCCGTGGGTTTTACTTTGGGTTTGGTAAATAATTTTTGCATGATTCACTTGATATTTGGATAGTTTAAATCATGCATTTAATTAAGAAAATGAGGGTTATGTGATTGAAAGCATGAAACAAAAATTTAGTAAATGTTTCTCTTAAATGGCCGTGGGTTATAATGGTGGAAAAACCCTAGAATTTGTGTTGAAAAATGCATGTAAATTGGCTTGAAAATGTGCTAGATAATGACATTGGAATAGCCTAAAATTTGGTTGAAAAATTGAGAAGTTTTGGTTAGGTTTTGAGTGTGAAAACCATTGCCAAAACCAAGGGTAAAAATTGAAAGAAATTTTGTGTAATGTGGTTCAAAATGTGACTTGAAATTTTGTGAGCTTTTATGTAAAAGTTTGGAAAACTTTTACATAAAATAGGTTTTTGGTATAGTACGTGGTAGGTACATATGGTTTGAGGCGTACCTAACGCCGGTAGCCTTAAATTTATGCCGAAATGCTGCCGAAATTTCGAAAACAGCATTTGGGGTAAAAAGGGAATTAAGAATAAGAGTCTAGGGTCAGGTCGGAAACCCGAGTCCTTAAAAGAAAATTGAATAAGGAAAACCTAAGGGGTGGTTCATGAATAGTAACCCATCTACTAAAAATGTAAAACGTAAGTGAAACTGAAAAACCGACCCCGAGGGGGGGCCGTTTTTAGGAAACGAAATAAAGGTCCGAGTAGGGTACGAAAAATCCGAGCCTCAAAGTCCTAGATCGGAAATGTCTAGATGAACGTTTTAATACTAGAAAAACGTCCATTTGTGGCTTTGAAACGATAGAAAATCACTAAACCGACGTAAGGGTCGGAATAGTGCTTCCCGAGGGTTGGGAAAGTGAAAAATGGAAATAAAATAGAAATGAACCCGGTAATGAATAGAAAAGAGTCAGAAAAGTTTCTGAGAGCCAAAAATACAGTTTGGATCAAGAAAATTCTATCAGGGGCATAATTGTAATTTTACCAAAATATAGAGGTAAATTCGTAATTTTGTAAAAGTTGAGAAAAATGGGGAAAATGATAAATAAAGCCTAAAAAGTTATAAATAGGTCTTATTTAAGCTTTTTAATGAAAAATAAAAGCTATAAATGGAAATAAAATTAACAGACAAAGTTTTGTTTGTAGGATCCCAAAATCGACCTACAAGGAGGGTGATCAAAGATCCAAGAGAGAAAAAGGGGAAGAAACTGATAAGGTAAGTTCAGACATTTACTTGTCTACAACATATAGCATTATTATTGCTAACTTTGATGTACTAACTATAAGTTAGATACATATGTGCTACGGGCACTATTATAGAGTAGAGAGAGAGACGAAATGTGCTACGGGCACTATTGAGAATGGGACACATAATAAATCGTGCTTCGGGCATTAGAGCGAGGTTAATGAAACTCACTCACCTAAAATTAAAATGTGAACCATTCCTAACCACAGGACAATATGAAGTCACCGGGTTAGAATTTTAAAAAGTCGGTAATGAAACCACTTTTTGGCATACCAGCCTTCCGTACAGGGAGGTAATTTTGCCTTCGGAGCTATGATGATGAGATTAAGGCTGTGGAGGTCAGCACTGATGTACCGCTCCCAGTCATGTACAATTTTACCTTCGGGGGTATGAGATTAAGGCTGTGGAGGTCAGCACAATGTACCGTTCCCAGTCATGCGCACTTAAATGGTACTGCCAACCTGACCTCAAAACTAGAACATAATTAAAAATAATTACCTAAAACTGAAACTATGCCATAATTGAGCATAAGACAGTTTCGTGAGGGTACTAACATCGCGGCAGATGTACTGTTGATATACTGTGTTGTGGTCAAACTTACTATTCATAATGAATAGTTGTCAAAGTTACTATTCACATATGAATACTAATCAATGTTACTATTTATGATGAATAGTACTATTCATAGAAATTTTATTTCTTACATGTTTGAACTTATTGAGCCTGTAGCTCACCATTTTTGCTTATGTTACAGGTAAGCGACCAACTCAGTAGCTTTTTATGACTGGATGGCGGATGGGATGGCGCGCGTCAAATGGGATAGGAGACGAGGGATATGGTCCTGCCAGAGTCTTTCCGCTGAGCGATAACAAAGATAAGGGAAAAAGAAACAGTCTTTTGTAATAATATATATTTTACGAAAGTATTGTATTATGTAAATTACTTTGTACTTGTAAACAAACTAAATAGTGGATAAAATGTTTCCATGATGTTTTAAAAAAAAAATTTCCCCCAAAAACATCATGATTTAAAGAGAGATAGATTAGCAGGCGACCCATGAGAGTATAATCTATCGCAGTTAGTGATAAAGCTCAACTGTAATAGTATTGTATGATCTCTACGAAGGGCGGGCCACCACAGTTGGTATCAGAGCGGGTTTACGGTTAGTTTAGTTTTGATTACCAACTGCTGCCACAGTTGGTATATCAAAGCAGTGTTGACCATATCTTGACTTGACACTTCGCACATCCTGCACTGCTATCCAAGTAAGTAGTTTACTTAAGTTTAGTTAATTATTTTCTTATATGAAAATAATTATCTTATCGGTAGTAAGATGACCAGACCTCCTTATGTGAGACCGCTGCTACCACGACCGAGAGGGGTGTTATGGGTATGGACAAGACCTATAGTGAGGTCGTCTATTTCCCAACGACCAGTAGTTAGACCCCCGGTGCCCGAGAGACCTCCAGCACCAGTACCAGCGCCAGTAGATGTAGTACAGCCTCGACCGGTACTTCATCCACCTATAGTAGTGGACATTCTAGTTGTTGGTGGATGCCAACATATTGGGGTGAGAGTTTCAGCTGGGGCAGTATAGGCATTCAGAGCTAGTAGTCCCCCTATGTTTGATGGTGGACGACAGTCGATGGAGACGAAGAACCAGCTCCATGCCATAGAGAGGATTATGGTGATGTGTGATATCGATTGAGAGATGTGGATCCAGTTGGCCATCAGTATGTTTCAGCGAGATGCTCGAGTATTCTGGGATTGCGACCAAGAGATTCTGTTGGGATTCAGTTGGGCTGAGTTCTGTCAGCCATTGGCTGATCAGTTTCTACCTAGGGATCTGGCACCTGCTCCAGCACCTCCAGAGAGACGAGAGGCAGATACACCCGCGTATCCTAGATTGGATGAAGTTAGGGACTATGTTCTCCAGACTGAGAGGATGGTCATGTTGTCTGGTGAGACAGTTATGTCTTACGCAGCACAATTTGAGGAGACCATTAGGAGGAGATGTTCGTTGCCCAACCTCACTGAAGCAAACTATTGTGAGCTGTTCTGAAGAGGTTTACCCATGGAGTTGAGATAGAGGGTGATTAAGCTATATCCTCCTACGCTCCAAGAGTTTGTAGTGACGATCAGGACGATCGAGAGGGAGATTTTGATTGAGCATCTGATGCAGAGTCAACGAGAGGCATTGGGTCAAGATGACATGATGGCACGCATCTTTGGGCTGAGAAGAATGATGAACGATCATGAGGCTGGACCGTCTAGACCACGAGGAGGTGATGACTCAGGACCGGGAGCATTGCCTAGGGGTGGTGACGACTCAGATGATCCAGATGATGATGAGGATCCAGAAGAATATCCTCCAGTCCCAGACACAGGGGATGTGTGACCAGTAGATGTATTCATGTACATAAGTAGCTTATAGAGAAAAGCTCTTTTGTATAGACTTGTGGCCAAGATGTATATGATGACCGATGTATATATGACTGGTGATGATTATGTATGATATATAAACGTTTTGCTATGAATGAAATATCAAAATGATTATATGTTATACGATGATGTGTGACGATGATATGGCTTTACATTACCCTGAATTTCGTAAATTTATATCATTTTACGAATGTGGTCATGGAAAAGCTAACGGTGAATTGTTGTGCCATAATAGGATAATAGGCAAGATGGTGGATTTGCGAAATCGACCAAAGGGATGAGAACGACGTCCTAATATCATGGAGAGATTAGATCAGATACAAGCCTTACTAGAAGCTCAGATGCAGGAAAATGCTGATTTGAGACAACGGGTAGAGGAGTTAGAACAGAGACAAGGTTCTGAAGGTACCTAAGTAGAACAGGAAGCTGAGGTAGATCCGGTTATCCCTCCAGCTACTGTACATGAGAGAGTTCCTGAACCGCAATCGGTATTAAATCTGGAAGCCCTCTATGAAAGATTCAGGCGTATGAGGCCGCCAGAATTTGAAGGTTCTACAAATCCTCTAGAGGCTGAAGACTGGTTGTCATCCTTGCAAGTGATCATGGAATTCATGAACCTAACTGACCGGGAGAAGGTTGAATGTGCGTCTTTTGTGTTGAGAAAAGATGCTCGTTTTTGGTGGGACACTATGTGAATGAGAAGAAATGTGTCTACCATGAGTTGGGTAGAATTTCTGGAAGAATTTAACCAGAAATATTATTACCCTGCATCTCTGAGACAACAGCAGAAAGAGTTCTCAGAATTGACGCAAGGAAATATGTCGGTGAGTGAAGTTTGCCGAAAGTTCAACCAGTTATCCCGCTTATGTCCCTATGTAGTCCCTACTGAGAGGGAGAAAATACAGAAAATGATCGGGATGTTCAGGCTAGAAATTGCTGCATTAGTAGATACGGGATAGGTACCGCCTACTTCTATAGCAGATTGTGTTAGTCGGGCCATCAGAGCTGAGTTTCACGTAGCCTGACAGAAAGAGGAAAGAGAAAAGCACTGGGAGGCTAAGAAGAAGGAGAAGGCTTTGGCTAAGTCTACACAAGCCGGTCAATCGGGCAAGCCTAATCAGAATGCTAAACCAAGCCAGGGCAATAATCAAGGATCCCAGCAAAACAAGAGGAAAGGCAATTTTACTGGGAATTGCCAGGGAAATAATCGAAACCAGCAGCAAAGAACAGCTGGTAATGCAGAATACAATGTGTAAAATTGTCCTACATGCGGGAAGAGACATTCTGGGCAATGCAGATATAGGCCACTTGTTTACTATGAATGTGGAAAGGAAGGTCATTATACCAGGAACTGTCTAAGCAATAGGTAGGGTGTACAAGGCACTTCCCAACTGCACCAGGCACGCCCACAAGCTCATTCCCTTCAGGCCAGAGTTGAAGAATCTCCAGTAAGGCCGCAATGCCAGGAGCGTGTGCCACGTGCTGATGCTCGTGTGATGGCCTACAGCAAAGAGGATGCAGAGGTAGGAACATCAAATGTGGTGACAGGTCAGCTTCCTGTCGCTAGTCATGTAGCCTCTGTACTATTCGATTTCGGTACTGCGCATTCTTTTGTTTCCTCTGGGGAAGTACTGTTGTCCAATTACTGGCTACCTCATGTACCAGTATATGTGGCAAATAGGGACCTTTATGCGGAGTTAATCGTAATAAAGATCATGGATTACGATGTGATTCTAGACATGGATTTCCTAGGGAAATATTAAGCTATGATCGACTGTCGAAATCAGAAAATAGTATTCCAACCTGAGGAAGAAGAGAGTTTCGAATATGTCGATGCTTCTCGAAAACCCGGGAAGATGATGATCAGTTCGCTGAAAGCAAGCAAGCTGATAGCCAGTGGTTGCATGGGATATCTGGCATATGTGATGGACACTACAGAAGAACAAAAGCTTCTACTTGAAGATGTTCCTATTGTTAAGGAATTTCTTGACATATTTCCAGAAGAGTTATCAGGGATACCTCCAAAGAGAGAAATCTCGTTTGAAATGGAGTTGATGTCTGGAACAGCACCTATTTCCAAAGCACCATACCGCATGGCTCCAATGGAGTTAAAGGAGCTGCAGGAACAATTAAAGGAGCTTTTGGATAAGGAATTCATCAGACCGAGTTATTCTCCATGGGGTGCACCTGTGTTGTTCATCAAGAAAAAGGATGGAACGTTCCGTTTGTGCATTGATTACCAGGAGTTAAATAATGTTACGATCAAGAATAGGTATCCGTTACCTAGAATCGATGACCTATTCGACCAGTTAAAAGGCGCAACGTATTTTCCAAGATCGACGTACGATCAGGATATCACCAGCTGAGAATTAAAGAAAGTGATATTCCTAAGACGGCATTTAGGACTCGTTATGGTCATTATGAGTTCCTTGTGATGCCATTTGGATTAACAAATGCACCGGTAGCATTCATGGATTTAATGAACAGAATCTTTAAAGAGTATTTGGATAAGTTTGTCATTGTATTCATTAATGACATTCTTATATACTCAAAGACTCATGAGGAGCACAAGGAGCATCTGAGGATCGTATTGCATACGATAAGGAAGCATCAATTGTATGCCAAATTCTCAAAATGCGAGTTTTGGCTTGACAGAGTACATTTCCTCAGACATGTTGTATCCCAGGAAGGTATTGCTGTATATCCGATGAAGGTAGATGCAATTAACCAGTGGCCTACACCCAAGAGTGTAACGGAAATACGCAGTTTCTTGGGACTAGCTGGTTATTATCGACAATTTGTAGAGGGATTTGCGTGATTAGCTGCACCTCTTACTGCTCTTACATGTAAGGAAAGGAAGTATGAGTGGACTATGGAATGCGAAAGAAGCTTCCAGGAGTTAAAGAGACGGCTGACAAGTGCACAAATCCTTATGCTTCCCACTAAAGGGGAGAAGTTTGTGATCACAGTGATGCATTTAAAATAGGATTGGGAGCAGTCCTGATGCAAGGCGACAAGGTGATTGCCTACGCTTCCCGTCAATTAAAAGAGCAATGAAAAGAATTACCCTACGCATGACCTTGAACTTGGTGCAGTAGTGTTCGCACTTAAAATTTGGCGACACTATCTCTATGGTGCAGTAGTGTCAGATTTTTACAGATCACCAAAGCCTGAAGTATTTCTTCACGCAAAAGGAGCTCAATATACGACAAAGATGATGGTTGGAACTGGTAAAGAACTATGATTGTGAAATCCTATATCATCCAGGAAAGGCCAACCGTGTAGCGGATGCTTTAAGCAGAAAGTCTACCATATCGCACCAGCTACCAATAAAAAGGCTTCCGAAGCCATTGCAGCAAGAGATAAATTCCTTGAACTTAGAGCTGATATCTGGAAGACTAGCTGCACTCCAAGGGGAATCATCACTGTTTGAGGATATAAAGGAAGCTCAAAGATGAGATTCAAGAATGACAAGTTCTCAAGAAAGAATTTCCAAGGATGGAATGATCCTTTATCAAGGAAGGATAAATGTTCCAGCTGATAAGGAACTTAGAAGACGGATCATGTCAAAAGCCCATGGGACACCATATTCGATTCATCCTGGAGCTAGCAAGATGTATCAGGACTTGAAGTTACAATTCTGGTGGAAAGGGATGAAGAATGATATAGTGAAATTCGTGAGCAGATGCATGACCTGTCAAAGAATCAAAGCGGAACATAAACATCCAGCAGGAAGATTGGAACCTTTGGAGATTCCTGAATGGAAATGGGAACACATTACGATGGATTTTGTAGTGGGACTCCCAAAAACCCGAGAAGGTTATGATGCCATTTGGGTTATTGTGGATAGACTGACCAGGACGGCACGGTTTATAGCTGTCAAGATGACTTTTTCATTGGCAAAGTTTGCTCAGTTATACGTAGCTCATGTTGTCAGATTACATGGAGTACCAAAATCCATTGTATCAGATCGAGATGCACGATTCACTTCAAATTTCTGGAAGTGTGTGCAAGAGGCCATGGGTACTAAATTGAAACTCAGTACCGCATTTCATTCGTAAACAGACGGATTGTCGGAGCGGACAATTCAGACCTTAGAGGACATGCTTCGAGCTTATGTAATGGATTTTACAGGAAATTGGAACGAGAAGTTACCATTAATTGAATTCTCATACAATAATAGTTATCAAGCTTCCACAGGTATGGCACCTTATGAGGCTTTGTATGGACGGAAGTGCAGATCGCCACTACACTAGTATGATTTGCGAGAGAAGCAGTTGCATAAGATGGATTTCATACAAGAGACTTCCGATGTAGTTGCTAGAATTCAGCGTCAAATGAAAATTGCGCAAAGCCGACAAAAGAGTTATACGGACAAGAGGAGAAGATCCTTGGAGTTTGATGAAGGAGACTTCGTGTTTCTTAAGGTATCACCCATGAAGGGGATTATGCGTTTCGGTAAGAAGGGGAAACTGAGTCCAAGATATATTGGACCTTATGAAATTATCGAACGCATTGGAAGGGTCGCTTACAGATTAGTGTTACCTCCTGAATTATCGGCAATGCATAATGTATTTCATGTGTCGATGCTGAGAAAGTATATACCAGATCCGTCCCATATATTAAAGCATGAACCTATTCAGATCCATAAGGATTTGACATACGAAGAACAACCTATTCGAATACTGGCTCGTGAAGAGAAAGTACTGAGGAATAAGACAATCCCACTAGTGAAGATTTTGTGGAAAAATCACAACATTGAAGAAGCTACGTGGGAACGAGAAGAAGAGATGAGGAGTTTATACCCCCACTTATTCTAATTTTTGAGGACGAAAATTTTATAAGGAGGGGTGAATGTGACAACCGGGAAATTCAGACATTCTTAGAAGAAAATGTACAAATGTATGTATATAACAATTTGAACTATTTAAAGAGCGAAATAAATGTATTTATATTGTTTCATAATACATTGAAATGTTCTAACAATACTGACGAGTAAGAATTCAGTGTTGATAAAATTCACTGAATTGAAACGTTTGGAACGGTGCCAAAAACGGCATTGAAAACCCTAACCGATGCACAAAAAAATGAAAAACTTTCGGGATTGATTTTGGTCAAACAGAAGCAGTATAAATTGATCCGACTACACAGGAGATCTCAGGAACCCGCCGGGACGATTTCGGGAAAATTTCGGCTCGAACCGATACCGGTCAAAAAGTAGTCGAATTAATATGAATAGTAAAGTCAAAGTCAACATATTACTTTATATTTATGACATCATAAAGCCAAATTTAATAAATGTGAATATATGGTGGTTGGTGGCATTAATGGCCAAGATTAAGTTACTTTTTGATCTAGAGGCCAGGATTTGGCCAAAATAAGCCAAATTTAATTTTTGAATAATTTGGAAAGAAAAGTCTTGAAAAGTGTTGCATTTTGATTGGTGGAAAACCAAATTAATTGGCTTTCTTTGTGTTTAAGTCGGCAAAATATGGAATAAAGTGGCCGAAACATTTTCAAAGCCAAAATCATATGAAAAAAAATTTTCTAAGTGTTCTCCCTAGAGGAACCGTGAGCCACCAAGGAAAACCAAGCCAAATACCCAAGTTTTCTTCACAAAAGTGGTGTCAAACACTTGATTGAAGTCTAAGGAAGCAAGAAAGCAAGCTAACCTTCTTTGGTTTGTAATTTTTGGCTTGTTTTCTCCCTAAAATTCGTGGGATGAATAGTGTGAAAATGAGAAAATTTTTGACTTGTTTTGGTGGATTTGGTGCTTGGGTTTTGTTAAGGGTGTGATTAGAAGAAAACCCATGCATTTTGCTTGAAGAAAAAAAAAATTTTGGTTGGTTTTCCAAGGGTAAAAACCATGGGTTACTATGTGTAATTGATGAAGAATTGTTCTTGTTTAAGTGTTAAAATGCTTTAAATCATGTTTTGGTCAAATGTAAAGCATGATTTGTATGGTTATAAGCTTGGAAAAATTTTGGAAATTAAAACCCTAAAATGGCTGTGGGTTTTACTTTGGGTTTGGTGAATAATTTTTGCATGATTCACTTGATATTTAGATAGTTTAAGTCATGCATTTAATTAAGAAAATGAAGGTTATGTGATTGAAAGCATGAAACAAAAATTTGGTGCATGTTTCTCTTAAATGGCCGTGGGTTATAATGGTGGAAAAACCCTAGAATTTGTGTTGAAAAATGCATGTAAATTGGCTTGAAAATGTGCTGGATAATGACATTGGAATAGCCTAAAATTTGGTTGAAAACTTGCGAAGTTTTGGTTAGGTTTTGAGTGTGAAAACCGTGGCCAAAACCAAGGGTAAAAATTGAAAGAAATTTTGTGTAATGTGGTTAAAAATATGAATTGAAATTTTGTGAGCTTTTATGTAAAAGTTTGGAAAACTTTTACATAAAATAAGTTTGTGGTGTAGTACGTGGCAGGTACATATGGTTCGAGGCGTACCTAACGCCGGTAGCCTTAAATTTACGTCGAAATGCTGCCGAAATTTCGAAAACGGCATTTGGGGTAAAAAGGGAATTAAAAATAAGAGTTTAGAGTCGGGTTGGAAACCCGGGTCCCTAAAAGAAAATTGAATAAGGAAAACCTAAGGGGTGGTTCATGAATAGTAACCCGTCCCCTAAAAATGTAAAACGTAAGTGAAACTGAAAAACCGACCACTAGGGGGGTGTTTTTGGGAAACGAAATAAAGGTCCGAGTCGGGTACGGAAAATCCGAGCCTCATAGACCTAGATCGGGAAGGTCTAGATGAACGTTTTAAATACTAGTAAAACGTCCATTTGAGGCTCCAAAACGATAAAAAATCACTAAACCGATGTAAAGGTCGGAATAGTGCTTCACGAGGGTCGGGAAAGTGAAAAATGGAAATAAAATAGAAACGAACTCGGTAATGAATAGAAAAGAGTCAGAAAAGTTCCTGAGAGCCAAAAATGCAGTCTGGATCAAGAAAATTCCGTCAGGGGCATAATTGTAATTTTGCCAAAAATAAGGGCAAAATCATAATTTTGCAAAAGTTGAGAAAAATGGGGAAAATGATAAATAAAGCCTAAAAAGTTATAAGTAGGTCTCATTTAAGCTTTTTAATGAAAAATAAAAGTTATAAATGGAAATGAAATTAACAGACAAAGATTTATCTGCAGGATCCCAAAATCGACCTACAAGGAGGGTGATCAAAGATCCAAGAGAGAAAAGGGGAATAAACTGATAAGGTAAGTTCAGACATTTACCTATCTACAACAAATAGCATTATTATTGCTAACTTTGATGTACTAACTATAAGTTAGATACATATGTGCTACGGACACTATTATAGAGTAGAGAGAGAGACGAAATGTGCTACCGGCACTATTGAGAATGGGACACATAATAAATCGTGCTTCGGGCACTAGAGCGAGGTTAATGAAACTCACTCACCTAAAATTAAAATGTAAACCATTCCTAACCACGGGACAATATGAAGTCACCGGGTTAGAATTTTAAAAAGTCGATAATGAAACCACTTTTTGCCTTCCGTACAGGGAGGTAATTTTGCCTTCGGGGCTATGATGATAAGATTAAGGCTGTGGAGGTCAGCACTGATGTACCACTCCCAGTCATGTATAATTTTGCCTTCGGGGCTATGAGATTAAGGCTGTGGAGATCAGCACAATGTACCGCTCCCAGTCATGCGCACTTAAATGGTACTGCCAACCTGAGTTCAAAACCAGAACATAATTAAAGATAATTACCTGAAACTGAAACTATGTCATAATTGAGCATAAGATAGTTTCGTGAGGATACTAACATTGCGGTAGATGTACTATTGATATACTGTGTTATGGTCAAACTTACTATTCATAATGAATAGTAGTCAAGTTACTATTCACGTATGAATAGTAGTCAACATTACTATTTATGATGAATAGTACTATTCATAGAAATTTTATTTCTTGCATGTTTGAACTTACTGAGCCTATAGCTCGCCATTTTTGCTTATGTTGCAGGTAAGCAACTAGCTCAGTAGCTTTGTATGACTAGATGGCGGACGGGATGACGCGTGTCAAATGGGATAGGAGACGAGGGATATGGTCCTGCTAGAGTCTTTCCGCTGAGCGATAACAAAGAGAAGGGAAAAAGAAACAGTCTTTTATAATAATATATATTTTACGAAAGTACTGTATTATGTAAATTACTTTGTACTTGTAAACAAAGTAAATAGTGGATAAAATGTTTCCATGATATTTAAAAAAAAAAAATTTTTCCCAAAAACATCATGATTTAAAGAGAGATAGATTAGCCGGCGACCTATGAGAGTACAATCTATCATAGTTAGCGATAAAGCTCAATCGTAATAGTATTATATGATGTCTACGAAGGGCGGGCCACCACAGGTATTTGGTGAGGAAATCCATTCCAATAATCACGTCATAATTGCACATCTCGATAATGATTAGATCAATGCTTAGCTCATGCCCACCAATAACTACTGGTACATGACGTACCCAATAGCTAGACAACAAAACTTCCCTTGAGAGAAGGGCAGTTTGAAAGGTTAAGTTCATCTTATCTAGGTTCTGGCCTATCTCCCTAATAAACTTTGATGATGCAAAAAAGTGTGTAGCTATCGAATCAAATAAAACCATTGTAGTGGAGTTGGCGACAAAAAGCTGACCTATCACCACAGCTGAGGTTCCAGCCTCTTCATCCTCATGAGTGAAGGCGTAAATCTTCCCCTATGACTCTAGAGCTTCCAATCTGCCTTGGTTGATTGACGGGTCTTTAATTCTTCCTTAGAAGACATGCAACTATGTGACACCTTAAATTTTATTTAAGGGTCAATATACAATTTAAATAAAATTAGTGTGCCAAAAATTAATTAAAAATCCTTTTGGAAACCCTAGGTTGGTTTCCTAGTCAAATTCCGCTCAAAAAGTCAACAATTTGAACTTCAAAAAGAAACCCTAAAATATTCGGCCATTACTTGGGATTTTAATTAAAATTTAAATTCCACAAATCCAAGGAGGATTCAAATTCAAATTTCATTCCTTAGATATAAAGAAGAAATTTGGCCATAAAGTGTAGAAAATAAAGGAGATTTTATTGAATTAAAAGCTAAGTCAAAACTCAATCAAAATTCAAATTATTTTTCCTTAAAAACTAAGGGATAATTTTGGCCACTTAAGGGGAAATAAGAGAGAAAACCTTAGCCTCAAAAGAGCACAAAAACTTTCCCTTTTGCCCCTTACAATTTTCGGCCAAACAAGGAAGAGAAAGGGAAAGAAAAACCTAGTATAAAAACCCCCTTTTAACTCTCATTCACCCTTCCTTTCACCCTCAAAAATTTGGCCAGCTTTCCCCTCTCTCCTCTCTGAATTTTCTCTCCCAAAACACACCCAAAACAGCAAACAAAACTTACCAAAAGGAAGCTCAAAAATTCAACAATCTTTGAGACAAAAACAAGGTGAGAAATCAATTTTTTTTTTTCCTTCCTTTCCCTTTTGATTTCAAATCTGAAATTTTATATGGTTTTCTCCACTGTTTCCCTACTATTTTGAAGACTCCAACACTCACACAAATTCAGTCGAAAGGGAGACCAAACATCAAAAATAGTGCAGCCAAACAAGGTGTGATTTCTCTCTCAAACCCTAAAATTTTGCCTCATTGATCCCCTTTTCAAAAACCCTATTATCATATGTGTAAGATTTTATGATTTTGTCAATTTGATTCCTGGGTTGTGAATACGGTTTTCCATAAAATTTCGTGATCATTGGATGAAAATTGAATTGGTTTGAGGCTAATCGAAATTCGGACACAGAAAAACGGAAATCCGGAAAATTACCATATGAACAGTAAATTTGTGTCGGCCATAACTTGAGTTTTAAAAATGATTTTTGAGCGATTCTTGAGCCTAAAATTAAATTCATGATGTCCCCTAAATGTCTACAAAATTTCAGAACCAAAATAATCCGTTTACCTACTCAAAATATTTTTCTAAGATAGGTGGACAGAACTGCCAGGTTTTGAACCGAAACTGAAACCCAGATTTTTATGCCTGAAAACAACCCTCGGTTTTTGGCCTAGTTGAATGACCAAATGATGTCCAAAAATTATAAAAATTATATGGAATTAAAGCTACGGATGTCTAGTTTAACATATTAAAAATTTAGAATTTTTTGGATGAAAAATAAATTAATATGGATTTTATATTTAGCCTAGGTCAGTCTGCCCATGCCCAGTAATATCTTAACTTAGAGTTTTTCACAAATATTAAATCCCAAATGTTTATTAAACGTTTTAAAATCTTTTGTGGCACACTAAAATGATTGGATGATTATGTCTAGACCTAGACTAATCATATGTTGTGATTATAGGACTTATTCGACGTTCTTGCTGGATTTGTGGATCACGTTATCGTAACGCTTGTGCGATAATCGAGGTAGGACGTTCTAGCCTTTTTTGGGAGTAGTCAAGTGTTTTAAATTTCCCTGTTTTATCGATGGCATGCTGTTTTCAGTTTATGAAATTATTATATTGTTTTTGATGAAATAAACGCATGCAACGTATTAGGTAATTAAATGTGTATTTTAAAACGTGTTTTGATTTATGGCATAATATAACTTGGTAAATACCATCTTTTGAATAATCTGGTGAACATAATGAGCTCTAGTTCACGATCATTGTAAATGATGCGTGCGTCCCAGAGTTGACGCCATGGGGGAAGGCCCCTAAACCTGCGCAGGGCCGTTCGGCCTATTTAGACCGTAACGAGATGATCTAGTATAATTCAAATTCGAGACACGTATATTATAGCTACGACAAGTCCTCACTCATAATATGATGGTTGTTTTAATGATTTATTATTTTCATATTGGGGCACGTATATTGCAGCTACGCTAAGTCCTCAGCAGAATAAAACTTGTTTTAAAAATGTTTTTCACGAAATTGTTGATTATTTTTTTATGATTATTATGTCATGTATTTTTTTTAAATTGTTGATTATTTTTGGAAACGAATATTATGCCATATTTTTAAATGTTATCTATTAACCCACTTTTGTTTCTGTCCTACTGAGCTAGCGCTCACATCCCTTTTTCTTTGTGATTTCGAAATGACTACTTCCAGGTGCGGGAGGTAGCAGTTCCGAAAATCGTTGAGCTATCCGTTTCTACAGAGGATGATGCTATCCGTTTTCTCCATCTTCTTCTTTCTGTTTCTCGTTCTGATGTAATGAGACATTAAGTTTGGACTTTATTTCACGTTATTTAAATTCTATGCTTGGGAATATTTATTGTTGGTAATTTCTTTTGAAAACCGATTTTGTGCTTGATTTCCGCATTAAAAGGTATTTACTTTCTACTTTATTTTGTTTTGTGGTTATGATGCTACTTTATAATTAGGCTTAGCTAAATTATAATGTTGACCCGTTGTTTTTGTAATAAATGTTTTCCTTAAATCTCGGGTTGATATTATGATTTGACTGCCGTGTCACGTGTCTAAATTTTGGGCCGTGACAAATAATGGCATCAGAGCCTAGGTTTTCAAAAGGGTTTTTCATCAAAACGTTTTCAAAAGGGTTTTTATCAAAACGTTTTCAAAATACCCAAGCATAGTTTTCTTTACTCTTAGAAGGTTATAGGATTTCCTCTTCCTTCAACCGTATATAGCAAAATGACTCGTCCCGGCATGCATAGTCAGAGGCAGCAGAGAGGCAACGACGAAGAGAACCCCGGGAACACGTAGCCTCAAGGGAGTCAGAATACAGCGGTCTCTACACTGAGCTATCAACTAACGGCGATGTAGAATCTCACGGCAGCGATATAGGCTCTCCTCACCGTCTTACCTTTTGGAACACCTAACCCAGCTCCTGTAGCCAATGTTGTTCCTAATGAGACCCAGAGAGCGGGGAGTTCTTCTCAGACTCCTCAGCAAACGCCTACCACTGAAAACCCTACCTCTAGAGCAGTACCTACCCAGCCTATGATACATCCTAAACAAGCAGCCCTAACTCTTTTCTTTAAGCCTCATGTACCCACTTTCGACGGCACGGGCATAGAAATGGATGCCAACTACTGGTTTGATGCCATTCGTAAGCAGCTAAAGTTGACCGCCACACCCGCAGAGTTTTGGGTTGAGTTTGCTTCCAACAAGCTGGTGGGTCTAGCCTCTACCTGGTGGGCTAGTATCGAGGATGGTTTGACAGAGGAGCAGAGGTCTTCTTGGACAGTTTTCGAGGAGCGTTTTCACGAGTGTTTCTTTTTAGCTCAGTTCCACGACAGAAAAGCTAGGGAGTTCGTCCGTTTGAAGCAAGGGTCTATGTCAGTGCGGGAATATGAAGCCAAGTACACTGAGTTGGCCCGGTATGCGAAGAATCAGGTTTTGGATGAAGCTACTAAGCGTCTCTGCTTTGAGGAAGGGCTTAGCCTCTATGTGAAGAGGGGTGTACAATCATTCCAGATCAGGGATAGCTACCAGCAGATAGTTGCTAAGGCGTTGACAGTGGAAGAGGGCGACAAGGAGTTCCTTGAAACTCATAACAAAAACAAGTCTGGACCAATCTGCAACAAGCCTCAACACAAGCCACAGACTCCTTACCAGAAGAACCAGCAGTCTTAGGGGTCAGGTTCTCATCAGTCTTCTGGACAGCGACAGGGTCGGGTGAATGTGATTACCTGCTTCGAGTGTGGTGATGAAGGCCCCAAAAGAAATGTCTACCCGAAGAGACAGTTGAGAGATAATGCTCATAGACATCATCATCAGCGGAATCAGAATGGTTTTCCACAAAGACAACAGTTTACTTCCCAGTCTTCGCAGTCACAGCGCCCTCAGCTTCCGGTTCCCTATCAGCCTCAGTGCATGAGCCAGTACACTGCGCCTTATGCTCCACATGCTACACCGCTACAGCAGTTTCCAGTGTCGAGTTATCAGAGACCGCCATCACAGGGACAGAGTACGGGCTATCAGCGAGGGAATACAGCTCAAACTCTTGGTAAGGCACCACAGGTACACGCTCTTGGAGCTGACAGCATGGAGATAGATCATGCACCGACTGCATTAGATGGTATAATTCCTATCTTTGGTACATATGCATATGTTTTGTTTGACACCGGGGCTACACACTCTTTTATAGCCCAACATTATGCTCGTTCACTTGGTTTAAAACTGTAAAATCTTGACTCTCCCTTATGTGTGAAATCCCTGTTGGGCACGACTACCGTTAGTGATGGGTGTCAAGCCTATGTTTATGTTGGGGATGTTTGTTTGGAGGCATCACTTGTAGTAATGCCTATGTTTGCTTATGATGTTATTCTGGGATATGACTGGCTTTCCCGATATGGGATTATGCTTGATTGTCGTAATCGTCACGTTATCTTTACAACTGATTTCGGACATGTAGTGTCCTATCAGTTAAGCTTAGTTTCAGATGTTGATAGATCTGCTCTGAGGTTAGTGTCGAAGAGTAGACAGGGTATTCTTTGTTTCTTATCCTTGTGTGTGGTAGAAGGATCCAGTTCTGAAAAGAGTACCCAACCTATACCTGTTGTCGATAGTTTTCCAGATGTTTTTCCAAAAGCTCTTCCAGGTTTACCACCTCATCGAGAAATAGAGTTTCGTATCGACTTAGTTCCCGGAACAGCTCCTTTTGCTTCTACTCCATATCGTATGGCACTTCTAAAGATGAAAGAGTTGCGCAAGCAGCTGAATGAGTTGAAATCACTGGGCTTTATCCGAGACAGCAACTCACCTTGGGGTTCATCAGTCCTTTTTGTGAAGAAAGCCGATGGTTCGCTTCATCTCTGTGTAGACTACAGAAAGCTCAACAGTGTGACCATCAAAAATAAGTATCCGTTACCACGTATAGATGACTTGTTTGACCAGTTGGGTGGAGCTTGTTTCTTCTCCAAGATTGATTTGAGATCCGGTTATCATCAGCTTCGGGTTAGAGAGGAGGATATCTCGAAGATGGCATTCCGAACAAGGTATGGCAGTTACGAGTTCTTAGTAATGCCTTTCGGTTTGACAAACGCGCCAGCAGCCTTCATGGATATGATGAATAGAGTCTTCCGACCTTTTCTTGATAAGTTCGTCATCGTATTCATCGATGACATCCTCATCTATTCACGAACTCGTGAAGATCATGCACAGCATCTCAGTATAGTTTTACAGACTCTTCGTGAACATCAGTTGTACGCCAAGAAAGAAAAATGTGAGTTTTGGATTGTAGAGGTTAAGTTTCTCGGACAATTCATCTCAGGAGATGGTATATCAGTTGATCCATCCAAGGTTGAAGCGATTCTTAAGTGGGAACGACCGAAGAATGTCCCAGAGATCCGAAGCTTCTTGGGCTTGGCGGGATATTATCGACGTTTTGTACAGGACTTTAGCAAGCTCGCCGCTCCCCTCACCAATCTGACAAAGAAGGATGTACCTTTCGTTTGGGACAACAGCTGTGAGTCAATCTTCCAAGAGTTAAAGAGTCGTTTGACGTCTGCACCTATCCTTATCATTCCGGATCAGGATCAAGTATATGATGTCTACACCGATGCTTCTCATCAAGGTCTTGGAGCAGTCTTGATGCAACAGAACTGAGTTGTCACTTATGCCTCACGACAGCTGAAACAACACGAACGAAACTACCCTACACACGATCTAGAGTTAGCTGCAGTAGTGTTTGCGCTTAAGATTTGGCGTTGTTATCTGTACAGTGCCAGTTTTAGACTGTTTTCAGATCACAAGAGTTTGAAATACCTAGCTACACAGAAAGATCTCAACTTGCGTCAGAGAAGGTGGATAGAATACATGCAAGACTACGACTTCCAAGTCGAGTACCATCCGGGTAAAGCAAACGTGGTTGCAGATGCACTAAGCAGGAAAAGAGAGGTAGTTCCCAATCTTGATCATGACGCTTCTATAATGGCGATGCAGATAGATGAGTGGGAAAAGGACAGAGTTCTCACAGCTTATCAAGTTCGTTTTGGCGAAGTTCAGGGTCACCCAGTGTTATACAATTTAGTGATGGAACCAGACTACGTGCAGAGGATCAAGGAGAATCAGTTGGCAGATACACATTTCGTTGACATCCGAGATAGATTATTAAAGGGCAAGCGTGTTGCAGAGTGGTCGATGGATGCCAGTGGAATTCTTTACAACGAAGGTCGCTTAGCAGTGCCACACATCCCAGAGCTTATACAGGAGATCTTGTCAGAGTTTCATCAGTCGAGGTTCGCCATGCACCCAGGTGGGAACAAGATGTATCAAAACTTAAGACGGCAGCTTTGGTGGAGAGGTATGAAGTTAGATGTGAAGAACTTCATGGCCAACTGTTTGACATGTCAGAAAGTAAAGGCAGTACGGGAGAGACCCGCAGGTCTACTCCAACTACTTCCAATACCTCGGTGGAAGTGGGATAGTATAGGAATGGACTTCTTAACCGGCTTATCGAGAGCACAGGATGGATCTGATGGAGTTTGGGTAGTTGTAGATCATCTCACGAAGACTGCGCACTTCATCCCGTTCAAGATGCCTTGCACCAGGAACCAGCTAGCCGAGCTTTACATGAGGAACGTAGTCAGATTGCATAGAGTCCCTTCGGTGATCATTTCTGATCGTGATACGCGCTTCAACGCTCGCTTTTGGCAAAGTCTACAGGAAGCTCTAGGCACAAAACTGAACTTCAGCACCGCTTTTCATCCGCAGACAGATTGTCAGTCGGACCGTCTTATACAGATCCTCGAGGATATGCTACGTGCCTGCGTTCTTGATCTTAGAGATGGATGGAGCAAACACCTCTACATGGCAGAGTTCGCATACAATAACAGTTATCAAGCGAGTATCGGAATGGCACCCTTTGAAGCGTTGTACGGAAAGCCTTATCGATCACCTATCTATTGGGTTGACAACCAGGAAGCACCAGTGGGTGGACCCGAGATGATCCTAGACCAGTACGAGAAGATTGCCCTCATCAAACAACGACGTCTAACAGCACAGAGTCGACAGAAGAGCTATGCAGATCGACGCAGAAAGCCGTTAGAGTTCGAGGTCGGAGAGTTTATGTTGCTAAAGGTTTCACCGAAGAAAAGTACCTCTCGTTTCGGAGTTAAAGGAAAGCTAGCACCGCGTTACATTAGACCTTTCGAGATCGTACGTAGAGTTGGTAAGGTCGCATATGAGCTGAAGTTACCCGACACCTTGGGAGTGCACAACGTTTTCCATGTATCGATGCTGAGGAAGAGTGCACGAGTAGAGTCAGAAGTCATTTCAACAGATGATGTAGAAATCCAACCAGATGTCTCTTACGTCGAGGTTCCAGTGAAGATTTTGGATCGTAAGGTCAAGCAGCTGAGAACGAAAGCAATACCCATGGTAAAGGTTCTTTGGAGTAACCATGGTAAAGAGGAAGTCACATGGGAAACCGAGAAAGATATGCGTGAGAACCATGCTGAATGGTTCGCTAAGCAGTAGAGTACATGTAATGTAGTCGACCTAAGTTTGTTTTGTAACCCTACTCTGTTCATAGTGGTAGATATACCACTATATGTTTTGAAAGGTGCATTTAGACTGCTTAATGAAATGAGAAGTTATTCATATTCTTATTCTCTTCTTTAGTGTGGAGTAATTCTTAAAGTTTCGAGGATGAAACTATTTTTAGTGGTAGATATTTGTGACGCCTTAAATTTTATTTAAGGGTCAATATACAATTTAAATAAAATTAGTGTGCCAAAAATTAATTAAAAATCCTTTTGGAAACCCTAGGTTGGTTTCCTAGTCAAATTCCGCTCAAAAAGTCAACAATTTGAACTTCAAAAAGAAACCCTAAAATATTCGGCCATCACTTGGGATTTTAATTAAAATTTAAATTCCACAAATCCAAGGAGGATTCAAATTCAAATTTCATTCCTTAGATATAAAGAAGAAATTTGACCATAAAGTGTCGGAAATAAAGGAGATTTTATTGAATTAAAAGCTAAGTCAAAACTCAATCAAAATTCAAATTATTTTTCCTTAAAAACTAAGGGATAATTTTGGCCACTTAAGGGGAAATAAGAGAGAAAACCCTAGCCTTAAAACAGCACAAAAACTTTCCCTTTTGCCCCTTACAATTTTCGGCCAAACAAGGAAGAGAAAGGGAAAGAAAAACCTAGTATAAAAACTCCCTTTTAACTCTCATTCACCCTTCCTTTCACCCTCAAAAATTCGCCAGCTTTCCCCTCTCTCCTCTCTGAATTTTCTCTCCCAAAACACACCCAAAACAGCAACAAAACTTACCAAAAGGCAGCTCAAAAATTCAACAATCTTTGAGACAAAAACAAGGTAAGAAATCAAATTTTTTTTTTCCTTCCTTTTCCTTTTGATTTCAAATCTGAAATTTTATATGGTTTTCTCCACTGTTTCCCTACTGTTTTGAAGACTCCAACACTCACACAAATTCAGCCAAAAGGGAGACCAAACATCAAAAATAGTGCAGCACAAACAAGGTGTGATTTCTCTCTCAAACCCTAAAATTTTGCCTCATTGATCCCCTTTTCAAAAACCCTATTATCATATGTGTAAGATTTTATGATTTTGTCAATTTGATTCCTGGGTTGTGTTAATGACATATAAATATGGTTTTCCACAAAATTTCGTGATCATTGGATGAAAATTGAATTGGTTTGAGGCTAATCGAAATTCGGACACAGAAAAACGGAAATCCAAAAAATTACCATATAAATAGCAAATTTGTGTCAGCCATAACTTGAGTTTTAAAAACGATTTTTGAGTGATTCTTGAGCCTAAAATTAAATTCATGATGTCCCCTAAATGCCAAAATTTCAGAACCAAAAGAATCAGTTTGCCTAATCAAAATATTTTTCTAAGATAGGCGGACAGAACTGCCAGGTTTTGAACCGAAACTGAAACCCAGATTTTTATGCCTAAAAGCAACCCTCGGTTTTTGGCCTAGTTGAATGACCAAATGATGTCCAAAAATTATAAAAATTATATGGAATTAAAACTACGGATGTCTAGTTTAACATATTAAAAATTTAGAATTTTTGGGACAAAAAATAAATTAATATGGATTTTACATTCAGCCTAGGTCAGTCTGCCCATGCCCAGTAATAACTTAACTTAGAGTTTTTCACAAATTTTAAATCCCAAATGTTTATTAAACGTTTTAAAATATTTTGTGGCACACTGAAATGATTGGATGATTATGTCTAGACCTAGACTAATCATATGTTGTGATTATAGGACTTATTCGACGTTCTTGCTGGATTTGTGGATCACGTTATCGTAACGCTTATGCGATAATCGAGGTAGGACGTTCTAGCCTTTTCTGGGAGTAGTCAAGTGTTTTAAATTTCCCTGTTTTATCGATGGCATGCTGTTTTCAGTTTATGAAATTATTATATTGTTTTTGATGAAATAAACGCATGCAACGTATTTGGTAATTAAATGTGTATTTTAAAACGTGTTTTGATTTATGGCATATATAACTTGGTAAATACCATCTTTTGAATAATCTGGTGAACATAATTGAGCTCTAGTTCACGATCATTGTAAATGATGCGTGCGTCCCAGAGTTAACGCCATGGGGGAAGGTCCCTAAACCTGCGCAGGGCCGTTCGGCCTATTTAGATCGTAACGAGATGATCTAGGATAATTCAAATTCGAGACACGTATATTATAGCTATGACAAGTCCTCACTCATAATATGATGGTTGTTTTAATGATTTATTATTTTCATATTGGGGCACGTATATTGCAGCTACGCTAAGTCCTCAGCAGAATAAAACTTATTTTAAAAATGTTTTTCACGAAATTGTTGATTATTTTTTTATGATTATTATGTCATGTATTTTTTTTAAATTGTTGATTATTTTTGGAAACAAATATTATGCCATACTTTTAAATGTAATATGTTAACCCACTTTTGTTTCTATCCTACTGAGCCAGCGCTCACGTCCCTTTTTTTTTGTGATTTCGAAATGACTACTTCCAGGTGCGGGAGGTAGCAGTTTCGAAAATCGTTGAGCTATCCGTTTCTACCGAGGATGATGCTATCCATTTTCTCTATCTTCTTCTTTCTGTTTCTCGTTCTGATGTAATGAGACATTAAGTTTGGACTTTATTTCACGTTATTTAAATTCTATGCTTGGGAATATTTATTGTTGGTAATTTCTTTTGAAAACCGATTTTGTGCTTGATTTCCGCATTAAAAGGTATTTACTTTCTACTTTATTTTGTTTTGTGGTTATGATGCTACTTTATAATTAGGCTTAGCTAAATTATAATGTTGACCCGTTGTTTTTGTAATAAATGTTTTCCTTAAATCTCGGGTTGATATTATGATTTGGCTGCCGTGTCACGTGTCTAAATTTTGGGCCGTGACAAACTATCTGCTAGTGGGGCGGGCTTGGCCCTGTTGATTTTGTGGGTTGGAGTGGTAGTGCTTGGCAAAGTGGCCTTCCTTGCCACATATGTAATAGCCGTTGGTGCCCAGGCGGCATTCTCCTAGATGGTTCCTTCCACATTTTGGATAAGGTGGTTATTGATTTCTGTTTCCCCTTTGGTTGTACTTCTTTTAGGGGAAATTCCTTTGCTGGCCTTGATTGCCTGGATTCCCTTTCCTCTTATTGTTGTTGTTGTTATCGTTGGACTGTCTGTGGTGTTGGCTAGCCCCTGTGTTCTGTCCCTTATGCAATAAATCGTGGTTCGGCCTTCCCTTGATCTACTTCATGTTAGGAAATGCCCTAAGCATTAGAGACATTTTGATGTATTTATTTTGAACTAGATAATAAACTTATATATAGAGGTTATTCATTACATTGCTGTTTGTCCTCATTCTATTTACATGTTAAAGTAAATCTAAGCAAATATGGCTCCCTGACTGCTTGCGTTATAACTGTTAGAACGTTGCATGCAATGGACTTTTGTATGCGAGAAGACAGTGTTCTAAAGTAAGTGGTCTAAACTAAGGTCTGTAGTCTTTAGGGTTAGATCGAGCATCTAACTCATGTTAAGACTATTATGTTGTCTAAAGCCATGGTGGGGACGGTTTGTCTTGACTGTTTGGAGCATAGACTCCCAAGTAGAGACATAGATATGTTGCTTGGTGGTGACATATTAGACCGGGACTAAAGCGTGATTGATCTACGTAGTCCGTTATGAGTGGATCAATCTGCTTTTGACATTCATTGTGCAGTAACCTTAATCCTAAGTGAATGAAGTACTTCATGTGTGGCGGACCGCCCCTCATAGAGATCATACAATACTATTACAGTTGAGCTTTATCGCTAACTGCGATAGATTGTACTCTCATGGGTCGCCGGCTTATCTCTCTTTCTTTTTAAATCATGACGTTTTTGGGATCGAGCATCTAACTCATGTTAAGACTATTATGTTGTCTAAAGCCATGGTGGGGACAGTTTGTCTTGACTGTTTGGAGCATAGACTCCCAAGTAGAGACATAGATATGTTGCTTGGTGGTGACATATTAGACCGGGACTAAAGCGTGATTGATCTACGTAGTCCGTTATGAGTGGATCAATCTGCTTTTGACATTCATTGTGCAGTAACCTTAATCCTAAGTGAATGAAGTACTTCATGTGTGGCGGACCGCCCCTCATAGAGATCATACAATACTATTACAGTTGAGCTTTATCGCTAACTGCGATAGATTGTACTCTCATGGGTCGCCGGCTTATCTCTCTTTCTTTTTAAATCATGACGTTTTTGGGAAATTTTTTTTTCTTTAAACATCATGTAAAACAATTCCCACTATTTACTTTGTTGGCAAGTACAAAGCAATTTACATATTACAGTACTTTCGTAAATATATAATATTACAAAAGACTGTTTCTTTTTTTTTTTCCTTCCCCTTTTATCGCTCAGCAGAAAGACTCTGGCAGGACCATATCCCTCGCCCAGTTATCCGATTTGACACGTGCTATCCCGTCCGCATCCAGTCAAACAAGCTATTGAGCTGGTCGCTTACCTGCAACATTAGCAAAAATGGTGAGCTACAGGCTCAGTAAGTTCAAACATGCAAGAAATAAAATTTCTATGAATAGTACTATTCATCGTGAATAGTACCGTTGACTACTATTCATATATGAATAGTAACATTGACCATAATTCATATATGAATAGTAACTTTGACCACAACACAGTGTCACAACAGTACATTTACCGCGATGTTAGTACTCTCACTAAACTGTCTTATGCTCAATTATGGCATAGTTTCAATTTTAGGTAATTGTCTTTGCTTATGTTCTGGTTTTGAGCTCAGGTTGGCAGTACCATTTAAGTGCGCATGACTGGGAGCGGTACATTAGTGCTGACCTCTACAGCCTTAATCTCATAGCCTCGAAGGCAAAATAGTACATGACTGGGAGCGGTACATCAGTGCTGACCTCCACAGCCTTAATCTCATAGCCCCGAAGGCAAAAGTACCTCCCTTTACGGAAGGCTGGTACGCCAGAAAGTGGTTTCATTACCGACTTTTTTTTTTAAATTCTAACCCGGTGACTTCACATTGTCCCGTGGTTAGGAATGGTTCACATTTTAATTTTAGGTGAGTGAGTTTCATTAACCTCGCTCTAGTGCCCGAAGCACAATTAACAATGTGTCTATTCTCAATAGTGCCCGTAGCACATTACGTCTCTCTCTCTATTCTATAATAGTGCCCGTAGCACATATGTACCTAACTTATAGTTAGTACATCAAAGTTAGCAACAATAATGCTATATGTTGTAGACAGGTAAATGTCTGAACTTACCTTATCAGTCTCTTCTCTTTTCCTCTTGTGGATCTTTGATCGCCCTCCTTGTAGGTCGATTTTTTGATCCTACAGACAAAACCTTGTCTGTTAATTTTTATTTCCATTTATAGCTTTTATTTTTCATTTAAAAGCTTAAATTAAACCTATTTATAACTTTTTAGGCTTTATTTATCATTTTCCCCATTTTTCTCAACTTTTGTAAAATTACGATTTTACCCTTGTATTTTGGTAAAATTACGATTTTACCCCTATATTTTGGTAAAATTACAATTTTACCCCTGACGGATATTTTCCCGATCCAGACTGCATTTTTGGCTCTCAGGAACTTTTCTGACTCTTTTCTAATCGTTACCGGGTTCATTTCTATTTTATTTTCATTTTTCACCTTCCCGACCCTCGAGAAGCACTATTCCGACCCTTACGTCGGTTTAGCGATTTTCTATCGTTTCGGAGCCTCAAATGGACGTTTCACTAGTATTTAAAACGTTCATCTAGACATTCCCGATCTAGGTCTCCGAGGCTCGGGTTTTCCGTTCCCGATTCGGACCTTTATTTCATTTCCAAAAAAGCCCCCCCTCGGGGTCAGTTTTTCAATTTCACTCGCGTTTTACATTTTTAAGGGGATGGGTTACTATTCATGAACCACCCCTTAGGTTTTCCTTATTCAATTTTCCGTTAGGGACTCGGGTTTCCGACCCGACCCTAAACTTTTTATTTTTATTTCCATTTTACCCTAAATGCTGTTTTCGAAATTTCGGCAGCATTTCGGCGTAATTTTAAGGCTTCCTGCGTTAGGTACGCCTCGAACCATATGTACCTGCCACATACTATACCACAAGCCTATTTTAAACTTTTACATAAAAGCTCACAAAATTCCAATTTGCATTTTTACCCACATTACACCAAAAACTTTTCATTTTTACCCTTAGTTTTGGTCTCGGTTTTCACAATCAAACCGAACCAAACTTCTCAAATTTTCCACCACATTTTAGGCTATTAAAATGTCATTTTTTTAACACATTTTCAAGCCCATTTTCATTGCATTTTTCAACCAAATTCTTAGGGTTTTTAATCACTTATAACCCACGGCCACTTAATGAAAAACATGCACAACATTTTTGTTTCATGCCTTCAATCATAATTCCATCATTTACATTATAAAATGCATGATTTAAATCATCCAAATATCACATAAACCATGCAAAATTTTTCTTCCAAACCCTAAGTAATCCCATGGCCACATTAGGGAATTCACACCAAAATTTTTTTTCAAGCTTTCCATAATGTAAATCATGCTTTATTTTTAACAAAATTTAACTCGAAAGCATGTTAATACATAAACACAACAATTTCTTCATTGATTACTCAAGGTAACCCAAGGTTTTACCCTTGGAAAACCAACAAAATTTTGGTTTTTCTTTAAACCAATTGCATGGTTTTCTTCCTAATTACACCCTTAACAAAACCCAAGCATCAAATCATTGAAAATAACCAAAAAAATTTCCATCTTTTTCCACTATTCATCCCACGGTTTTATTGAAAAAAAACCAAGAAAAAGTTTAATCCAAGGGGAATTACCTTGTTCCCTTGCTTCCTTTGTCTTCAAGGAATGCTTTGACACAATTTTTGTGAAAGAAAATTGAAGGAATAGCTTGGTTCCTCTTGGTGGCTCACGTACTTTCCATGAAAATGACTTAGAAAATTTTTGTCTTTGGTTTTGGCTTAAAATTTTGTTTCGGCCACTTTTGCCAAGTTTTGCCGACTTATGCATGAAATAAGCCAATTAATTTGGCCTTTAACCAATGAGAACTAAACACCTTTCAAGCCTAATTCTTTCCATCATTTTCAAAAAATCAAAATGGTGAATTTTTGGCCAAATCTTGGCCTTTAGATCAAAAAGCAAATGAATCATGGCCATTAATGCTACCAACCACCATTTTAATCCCATTTATTAAAGGGATTTATGATGTCATAAATGCTAAAGCAAAGTTGACTTTGACTTTTACTATTCACATTAATTCGACTACTTTTTGACCGATACCGGTTCGAGCCGAAATTTTCCTGAAATCGTCCCGGCGTGTTCCTGAGGTCTCCTGTGCAGTCGGATCCATTTAAATTGCTTCCGTTTGATCAAAATTAATCCCGGAAGTTTTCCCTCTTTTATTGTCCCGGTTAGGGTTTTCAATGTCGGTTTTGGCACCGTTTCACCCGTTTCAACTCAGTGAATTTTTCCAACACTGAATTCTTACTCGTCAGTATTGTTAGAACATTTTCATATATTCTAAACAATATAAATACATTTACTTCACTCTTTAAATAGTACAAATTGTTATATACATACATTTGTACATTTTCATCCGAGAATGGCCTGAATTTCCCGGTTGTCACATCATGTATACGACTTATGTACTTTGATGTTCTAATGGCTAAAGCGTCTCAGAGGTAGTAAGCTTATAGACCGGTTCGTTGGGTGCATGACTTGTATACGATGAAGGGTTTGTTTACAGATATCGGAATCATAGTTCTAATAAGGAGTTAAGGGTATCCTCTTATATTGGATATGAAAATGGATAAGGCCTTGGGTCGTTTGCTGGGTGGATGACTTCTTATTCACATATGGTGAATAACAATTTTCTTATTCGGTAGTATAATGGAACTTTAAGATAGCCTGATCAGTAGGATTGACCAGACTTTGAATTCAGGCTGATCATGGATATCATATAAGGGTTCTGCATATATGACAAGATCATTGGATAGTAGCTCGTCATAGGCTTACGTAATATGGTATATAATTGGGAGTTCAGTTTCAGGTTTATAGTGGTGTGACTCTGAAATTAGTGATCATATGATTGAGTTGTTTGGTACAGAACGATGATCATATGGAATCACGGGAGCCCGATTATATATGTCCAATTGGTCCCTCTACTAGCTCCACATAATTCCTTAACGTTTGGCAAATTGATTTGTGTATGCTATTGGCTAGTTGATTATGCATAGATGGTGTTGACATAGGATTAGGATGGTGGACAAGATTCTCTCTGGTTGAATTCAGATTTTGTTTTGGATAATAGAGTACACAATTATTCGAACTCCAAATAAAGTTGTCGTGATTTTATTTGAGATTGGATTGGAGTTGTACAAAATTATCCATGAGAACAAGAATTTGAAATACAACTATTTGTGGATTTTGAATTTTGAATTTTGAATTTTGAATTTTGAAATTCGAATTTAAAATTTAAATTTGAAATTTAAATTTGAAATTCGAATTTGAAATTTAAATTTGAAATTCGAATTTGAAATTTGAATTTGAAATTCGAATTTGAAATTTGAATTTGAAATTCGAATTTGAAATTTGAAATTTGAAATTCAAATTTTGAATCACAGTCTAAGTAGGATTCAAAATTTTTGTGGTAAATCCACAGGGATGAAATTCGAATTTGAGTTGGATATGGAGAGGAAAATTTTGTTTGAATCCTACTTGAATTTTGAATCACAATCCTAACAAATTTTGATAAAAAATTTTGAGGATTATCCTCATGGAATTTTTGAAAATTTTGTGGATAAGATTCCGGGAAAAATTCAAGTTTCAATATCAGTTGAATTTGGATTCTCTCCTCCCTAATTATGGCTGAAATTTTTGAAGGAATATCCTAGGAGATTTTCGGTTTCAATTGGATAAGGATGAGATAAAATTCAACCTAGAAAATCCTATTTGGATTTTGATTCTCCTCATACTTTAATGATCGAATATATTCATGTTTTCGGCACAAAGTAGAATCGGTTTTTAAGAGGGAATGAGGAGATAAAATTCTAGTTAAAATCCTGTTTGAATTTTGAATGAAAAATCCCAAAAAGTGGCCGATTCTTTTAGTGGATAAAGGCTTGAAAATTTCAGATTTTTTGGTTGGGGATAAGGGAGAAAATCTTCTCCTAATCTAATTCGAATTCAGAGGATCACCTCATGCAAGTCTATAAATAGAGGTCCTGCCACTCCAGTTCTCTCAGACCACATGCTCTCAAGTAAGCAGGCTTATTATTGCACAACTCACCATGACAATAAGTTCTTTAGAGGTCTGGGTGGTCGGAAGAAGACTAGTAGTGCTAGCATACCGATTAAGGTTCAGAATGCCCACACACTCAGCCATCCGGGAATTGGAGAATAGTAGAGAAGGCTAGTTGGTTGAAGCCCTCCGATCATTCTCCTCCTGCAGATTGGCATCCTTAAGGTATGAGTTTAAATTGTTGTTGGTTTATTGTAAATGGCATCATGAGATATTTAACGATCTTGAAAAATTTTTATTGTTCTGCTGTGCCACTCTGATACGTTTTTACTGATTTATTTCCTACACTTCAGCTATGTCTTCTTTTCCCTTTTTGCCTTAAAGATTTGCACCCTTCTTTCTTTGTCTGGGCTAGTCAATACTTGGCTCGAATGGCCCTACTAACACACTCAGCCACGGTTGTAGTCCTATGGCTACCACTACATACCTGGATAGCAATATCCATCCAGAACATTTTTAGCATTCTCCTGACCCTTTCCTTCTCTGTTGGAGCTAAGTCGGGGCCAAGTCATGCTAGTGGTTCAAACTTTCTTAAGGCCTTCATGACTGTCATGCTGCCCTGGCGCAGATTGTTGAATTCGTCTTGCTAGACTGCTAGGGCTTCATTGTTGAAATACATCTCCCTGTACTCAACAATAAAGTCTGTCTAGTTCATTATGTTAACCTCCTTCCTGATAGCCACGGTCTTCTACCACTAGCATGCTCCTTTACGTAGGGCGAGGGATGCACATAGTACTTTCTCTCTTTTAGTTAATCTCATAAGGTCTAGGATGACCTAGATGTCGATCAACTAATCATTTGCTTCAATGGAGTTTGTAGTCCCCTCGAATTCAGGTACCTTTATGTGCCTAAATCGCTTGTACAGGTCGCCTTCTCTATGGGCTGGCACAAGGATATTAGTCGCTGTGGAAGCAGCCACAGCTGATGGTGCTGGCATTGCTTGGACTGGTGGGGCTGCTTATCCCCTAGGGCTGTCAGGGGCTACTGGAGCTGCTTGAGCTGGCACCTCCACTAGTTGTGGTGCTTGAGGTTGTCGGCTCAGTTGCTCCCAGAGTTGGTTAAGCTCTTGCTGTTGGTTTAACATCATTTCCTGCATGGCTGTGAGCCATGCCATTAGTTCATCATCTCGGGTGGCTTGAGTGGACTCTGATCTCATTCTTGCCATGGTTTCCTATGTAACCCTATCACACAACATAAAAGTATTCATGAATTTCTCAAATTCTGTACTTGGGGCTCGTAGCACATATCATTTTCCTTCTTACTAAACAATCATAGATAAAACTATATATACTCATTTTATATTTTTCTTTCTTCTGTTATGATGTTTATTACAATTGCCGCATTGAATTGAAACATCATATGGGTGCCAAGAACCGTCTTGTACTCCATATTATACTTCAATCATACTTGTGGAAAAATCATATTTAGGCCTTCAGGGAAAAATGATACTGCTTTTCATATTAGATACGACAAAAATGTATGTTTAAATATATCCAAAATTCTAGTTCGGTGGGAGTGATGCACACTTCCCAATATACAAACCCAACAAGTACATTTGGATAAGTCTGTCAGGGGAAAGCTACTGCTTCCCTCTAAATATATTTGCATGATAAGAATTCCCATGGAAAGGGTTACTACTGCTCGAAGGATAATCCTGACTCTACGTCGGACATTTCCTCATCCTCACTGTCACTCAGGGGGTACTTCTTAGGATCTTCATCTTCATCTCCCCAGATAATACTGCCTTCATTGTCACTGGCAATGATAACCTGGGGCTCATACATTTCTACCCCTCATCGTCACTGATGTGATCGGGGATCTCCTCCTCCTCATCGTTAGGTTGGGCATTGGGAAGAGTACATCATCATCTTCCTCATGGTGCTCGAGAGACTAGGGGACTGGCTCAGGATCCTCCATCAGGTCCCTATTGTCTTTGAGTATTGCTAACTATGGTTTGGTCACAAACTCCTCGTCGGTTGGCTAGGGTATTATGTCTGCCGGGCTGGGGTTGAGGGCTACTCGCTTGGAGTCCACTATGTCTTGGATAAGGCATCTTAAGTCTTCATGCGGTGGAGGGTAGGGAATGAGGTTCCTCACATACCCTGGTATCTCTCCCCATAGCAGGTCAGCTATCTCTGAAAAAGGTCTGTCCTGAGGGATATGAGATAAAATGGCATCCAGAAATCTCTGGCAATAGTGCGCCATGGTCTCTCCTTCATAGAGATCCCAAGTGTCAGAGAGGATCTAGTATCTTCGCTCATGCATATCCTTCCATATGTGTATGTCTCAAGCTGGTGGAGTACTATCGCGAAGGTCACGGTAGAATTCAACCCATTGCATCGGATGCCCGATCCTGCACCGTCTGTTCCACTAGGTCAACACTGGTTCTTCCAGTCTACTACTGGCCAGAATCACCTGTAGGTGCGGTGGAATATGGGATGCCTCGAAGATAACCTCCATATGATGGATCCAGTATGGGAGTTCATGTGGGTGGTTGCCGTCATAGATGTCCGGTCGCATAGTAGCGAAAGCTAGACTCACCTGCTGGTCCTCTTGCACTTGCTGAGGGTTTCGTGGTGCTGCCATAATCTCCTATTGTAAATTAATCGTCAACTTATATACTAAATTTTGAAAAACAAAAGCTAACTTACTTGGACAAATGAGGTAGACATACAGTAATGTGAGGTAGGGTAGCAGGAAACTACTCTGATACCAACTATGACGCCTCGAGCCCTCAGTGGTCTGGACTGTCACTAAAAACTTACTTACTTTAAATTATACTTATACTTTCTTGCAATTGATACTTAAAGTTACTTAACTAATTATCACAAATTTAGGGATTTTTTTTGATCGTGTGCATATTTACTATGCACGTACGTACACCGATTACTATTCAAAAATACTATTTAATGGTTACTATTCCAAAATGCTATTCAACGGTTACTATTTAAAAATAATGTTTACGCTTACTATCAAAAATACTGTTTACGATTACTATTCAAAAGTACTGTTTACGGTTACTATTTAAAATACTGTATACCGATCAAATACTATTTACTATTGCTATTCAAAATACTAAAACTGTGCGGAAGATTTACTTGCGGTGCATTCCATAGCCTCGCCTCACATCCACCTCCGCTGCCACCATCGCCCATAGATGCTTAAGCCATAGGACGTTTACCTACAGCATGAACACACTCCACGAGATTTACGCCCAGTAAGTACAACATGTTATCCACAAAACATGATTAAAAATAGTACATATTTAAAATCATATAAGTATGCCAGATACATATACCACTTCAACATATCACATATCCAGTCATCACATAACATATCAATGAATATAAAACTTTACATACTTTATGCAAAATACTGTATACCGATCAAATACCATTTACTATTGCTATTCAAAATACTAAAACTGTGCGGAAGATTTACTTGCGGTGTATTCCATAGCCTCGCCTCACATCCACCTCCGCTGCCACCATCACCCATAGATGCTTAAGCCATAGGACGCTTACCTAC
The DNA here is from genome assembly GCA_035233585.1 of Antiaris toxicaria. NCBI lineage: Eukaryota > Viridiplantae > Streptophyta > Magnoliopsida > Rosales > Moraceae > Antiaris > Antiaris toxicaria. The sequence goes on along the minus strand of CP141154.1, from coordinate 59,248,474 downwards.
AGCATGAACACACTCCACGAGATTTACACCCAGTAAGTACAACATGTTATCCGCAAAACATGATTAAAAATAGTACATACTTAAAATCATATAAGCATGCCAGATACATATACCACTTCAACATATCACATATCCAGTCATCACATAACATATCAATGAATATAAAACTTGACATACTTTATGCAAAACAGAAACATCGTGATCTGAATGCATCTGGAAGCAGGTGAACTAATGTGTACCGTGAACCAAGCATGATCCAATTATGTTCATTTATGCTTCGTTATTCTCTTTTCTTTCTCTTGTTTACTTAGGGACCGTGTGTCAGTACCGTATGTGCACAGACCATCGGTAACGCCCATGGTTAAAAAGCCAAAGAGCCATCAACGGATACTCAACTTTTTACTTTAACTTACTTTAAAAAACCTTTCAACTAAAAGAGCTAGTATGACATGCCTGTAATTTCCATCTTGTTTATCTTTTCTAGCGACATGCTTCTCTATGCTGTCCCTTATCCTACGCGGTAGGGACATATGACATCTATCTTGTTCTTTCATCAATCTACTTGATTGTGAAACTATATGCTCTTAATTATGTGGTGCAACATGGTCTGCATGGCTTACATATTTTAACGTACTAAAATGCATCATTTTAACATCATTATATTCATGCCATAGACAGAGTTGTACTTACCTAAATTACAAGCAAAATGCATACTCGCACCTTTACCAATTTATAGGTAACCACCTGTCATCAATAACGCATCTTATTAATACTCTCATTGAGTCACTCTTAACGTCAGAGACTATAACTTGCATTTCTATGGGGTACCGAGGTCCATTGGTACCCTATTGGCCTACTATGAGGATTTGGCATCTAACTTGATCGTGTTTGATTAATGGTCTATCTAACCGATTTAATCATCATTTCTTACCATGTTGTTCAAAACACGGTCCTTGACTGGGTGCCGGCCAGTCAACTGACTGGTTACCTCGCACGTTGGTAACTAAATAGCCTACCGGGTTACTACGCGTAAACTTAGTGTAGCAACCGACCAAGTTACTTTACTTGTTGGGGTGTGGTAGCCTACCAGGCTACTATTCCTTGTTTGGTGTAATAGCCCACCGAGCCACTATGGCTTGTTTGGGGTAGTAGCCTTCTGAGCTGCTAAAGCTTGTTTGGTATGGTAGCCTACCAGGCTACTCACACTATTTTACTTTGAAAAATTGTATGGTTTGGCTTGTAAAATTCTTGGGAAAATTTCTTTATTTTGAAACCATTCCCTTATCACCTCGTTGGAAGGTGGGGGACGTTTTTATGAAAACCATGTTCATATTTTAATGTCTTAAAGACACATTTTTTTTATTTTGAAGTGTACAAATCACATTTTTGAGGTTGCATTTTAAAGGTGGTTTTTGAACCATTTTTGAAAACTAGGTTGACATGACTTTATTTGCGATTTGGGCAAACATGAAAGTTTTCCATCCTCGATGAGATGACCAAATCTTATGTTCACCTCGGAGCTTAAATCTAACTCAAATGGCTCCTAATTTCATTAAACACGTGGGCAAGTGCCCAGTTTTTTATAAAAGTCCTAGTTTTACATTACTTTGAAAATGGCTCTATTTGAGGCCCGAAACGGCCAAATTTTTAAAATACGCATCAGTTGTTTTCAAGGTCTCAATGAGATCTACAACTTTTGTATTGAGCCTGAAGTCTGGTTCGGACTCTAAGTGGTCCATTTTGGGCAAAACTTGAGACCAATCTCTAGATTCGGATTTTTGGTCCCAATTTTGGGCACCGAGTGAAAAACACTCTAAAAACCTATTTTAATGTCATTTTTGGCCGATGGCTATTAGATGGAAAAGCAACTGTATCACAATTTTAAAATACCATGTTTTACTAAATCCTAAATTTGGACCCTAAGTGGGTCAAAATGGCCAAAATCCATATCCTTTCATAGGGACAGATTTATGTCCAGCCACGTTCCTAATCATTCGTAGCATCACACATACAATAGCCATTCATAAAAATTGTAAACACAACCACAATCACATAGACTTCAAAATGGAAATTTAAGGACTCAAAATAAATTATTGCAAACCATGTGCATAAACAAATACACATAAATGGCTTTGATCAAAAACTTAAAATCACTAAATCACCAAAAGGGAAGGTTTCGGTTTTTACCTTTGTGCTTTGAACTAAGTATATTTTTGAACCAAGGCTTGATGAACCAAAGTGGCCATGGAAAACCAAGGGAAATGAGGTCAATTTTTGCTAGACACAATACCAAAAATTTTCTCTCAAAAATCAAACCAAAACAAAAACTAAAAACTACAAAGATTGGATTTGGAAAACTTACCCTTAGTGCCTTAGAATGACTTGGATTTGAATCCTCCTAACACAAGTTTGTGAGGTTTGATTTTTGGTACATTTTTGGTATGATTTAAGGCTTGAAAATGTGAGGGTTTGGCACTTAGAGAGGTTCACCTGCAGCCAGAAGAAAGGAAGAAATGAGAGTGGTGTTTTTGAAGCCAAATGAAAGAAATGAACTCTTGTTGTCATGTGTGCCTTTTATAGGTAAAATTAATCAAGCTTGCTGACTTAATCCTAATTACTTGTCCACCATTTTAGGTTAATCGTGGGACAAATTTCTGCCCATTTTCAAACCACAATGGGCATGGGCTGCTACCATAAATGGGAGAAGAAATTAAAAAAAAATTTGTTAACCAAGCTTTTGAAATCCCTTGAATTTTTTTATTCAAGCGTGTCATAGCTAGGGCAATTTTTTAATAGTCACCTTTTGAACTATGTGCAGCCATTTTTAGCTGCCTTTTCCAGCTAGGGGCATGGTTTCTAAGGGCCAAATTTTATCTGCATTTGCTTCTCAATGCAGTTTAATTTTATACTGCGGTGTTCGGTCCTTTCTCAGCAGTGTTCCAATTTTCAACCGAAAATTGGATTTCTAAATCTGATTTTTGTACTGTAAATTCTTGGTTGTTTTATACTATCTAAGAGTCCATTATTAGTCTAATTTATTGTTCATTTCCTATACTGTGGTTGTGTTTACACTGTGTTGTCCTTTTGCACATAAACCGAGGCATTCCCAGGCAAAATTTCAGACACAATCTCTCTTGACTAATTTGGACGTGGTAATTTTATTTTTATCAGTTTTACATCCATTGGAGGTCATCTAAACAATTTTCAGGATCTGTGTGACCCTGCCTTGAAAAACATGTCAGGTGCCCGATTGACTAATTTGGACATTCTGAGTCCAAATATATCAATTTTGGAGTGAGTAAAGGTCGTCTTGACCCTAATCCTGATACTGCGTATCTCTCAAATTAAAATTCTCGTTTTATGCTCAATCGACCAGATTGAGCCAACTGACCATTAATATATCAGTTTTAAGTCAAATTAAGGTCGTCTTGGCCAGTAACTTGACACTACATTTTTCACTATTTACTATTCATTGCTTTCAACTTAACTGACTAGTCCGAGTACTCTGACTTCGATTCTGTCAGTCTCTAGATAAGAAGAGGTCATCCAGACCATTTTCTCGATGTCGTATCCTTACTAGGGTTTATCTTTCACTATCATGCTCAGATGTTCGGTCTGAGCATTCTGATGGTCTGTTCACCAGTCTTGTGTCAGGAAATGGTCGTCCTGACCAGTTTCATGACACTGCATGTCTTATACATTCATATATATAATAGGGTAGACCGGGTTTACTGTCGATCAGCCATTTCACTGCATGAATAGTATTTAAACAGTACCGTACCTATTTAAGCTATTCAATTAGAAATTATACTGTATTTTTGAACTTAATTACTCTCCACATAGTAATTAGGTTTCACGTATTGCAAGATTCTTAAAAAAATGGCTCTTAGTTCCATACACGGCCTTCTACATAGGTCCTTACACGGGCGTGTACCAGGCAACACAGGCGTGTACTGGTTAAGGCTACTCAGCACAACCGTGTCCTGGAAACAAGTTCCCTTACCTAAGCGGTACACGGCCTCTTACACGGTTGTGTACTTGATCGTGTCACATTACATGGCCATGTACACTTACGCGGCCTCTAACATTTCAATAACCTGATCAGTACATGGTCATTTACACGGCTATGTACCTGACCATGTTCTTCAAATTTGCATTAAAAAGCATCAAATTAACCCAATTTTCATTTCTCGATTTATCATTATATAGAACTTAAGTTACAAGAATGGGTCGGTCCTTACAGTTTGTTCATGTTGTATGTGAGAAACCTATCCAATAGACTACCTAGATGGCAGCAGGATACGTGTGTGTCGATGGGATAGGGAATCCACTGTGGATTTGGTTATGCCACAAGTTTTTCGCTGAGCATCGAGAGAAAGTGAATTGAAAAGAACGTATTTTTGAAAAACAAAGTACATATATTGTAATTATGTAAAGTATGTTTTATCTCAAAAACACAACTAAAAGTTAGTATTATATTTTATATGGCTTTCATACTTGGCTTTCGTGAAAGGAAAGTATTTTGAAAAGAAAAAAAAATAAGGGTTAAAATTTTAGGCCCTGAAACGTGAGAGTGGTACGAAAAAGAGTTTTAAATGGCGACCTAGATTCGGTGCATGGGCTGTCTCAATCGACTACAGAGTCGGATCTCGGCAGTTGTGTATGGTTGGATTCGGGGGCACCACAGGTTGGTATCCGAGCAGTTGACCATATCCCTATTGGCATGTAACGTGATCTGCTCGTCAATCCAAGTAAGTTAGCTTTCTTTATGTTTGTTAACCTTTCATTTATTCAAGGTTATATATATTTTTGTAGGACATACGATGACTAGACCACACTATATGAGACCTCACCCATATAGACCGAGAGGATCGATCCGAGTATGGACTAAGTGTGTGGTCAGGCCATCTATGATTCAGCGAGCAGTGTCTCGACCTGTACAGACCACCCACACCTGAGCTGCCAGTGCCACAGATTAGAGCGCCGACACCGACACTAGCACCACCTCCTCGACCGATTGCTCATCCACCAGTTGCCATAGATATTCTAATGGTGGGAAGACAGGTTTATATAAGAGATAGGGTATCAGTATGAGCAGTACACACTTTCTGAGGTAGTCATCCACCTACATTCGAGGGAGGTCAACAGGGGATCTCTACTCGAGATTGGCTACATGACATAGAGACAATCATGCATCAATCTGATATAGATGAGGATTGTTGGGTGTTAATGGCAATTGGCACATTCTATGAGGATGCATGGATGTACTGGGAATACTGTGATTAGGAGATGCTATTAGGACTTGATTGGGCTGAGTTTCGATAGATCATGATACAGCAGTTCCCTCAGAAGAGTTCAGTACCAGTACCAGACCCTCCGGAGAGCAGGGTAGTGACACCGCCACCAGCGATGCCTAGATATACTGATGTGAGGGAGTTTGTTTTTCAAGCTGAGAGACTTTAGATGCTGCTGAGTGATACGATTTTCACTTATGTAGTACGGTTTGAGGAGAATGTCATGAGGAGATGTCCCATGTCTAACCTCACTGAGGAGGATTTTTGTGACATTTTCTGGAAGGAGCTCACTATAGATCTACAACAGAAGGTAACCCCTTTATATCCTACTACTTTACGCGAGTTTATAGTTACTATAGCCAAGGTAGAGGAAGAATTGATGATGGAGCACATGGTACGCAAGAAACATGAGCAGTTATTGTAGGATGCAATGCTGGAACGTCTATATGGGGCACGACCTATGGCGAATGATCATGAAGCCGGCACATCAAGGCGACGAGAGGGTTCAAGTCCCACTAGAAGATCAACACCATCCGAGGCCAGAAATGGTACAGATGAGGATGAAGAAGATCCAGAGGATGTTTTGCTTGTTTCGGATCTACCTCAAATAGGGGATTAGATATAGACCATATAAGATGTATAAATGTATATATATTTGTACATATGTATATATGACTATATCGAAAGGCCATTTTGAAAAAGGAGCCTTCGAGTTGATGTGTATATGAAAATTTTGAAATGAAATGAAATGACATTTTGACATGTTCAAATGATGAAATGTTGAAATTATATGATGATTAAAACTATTTTTACCTATATTGTAAAAATATGTTTATGGAAAATCTAACGAATGATTTTCATGCAATTATAGGAAGTAGGAAAAGATGCTGAATCCGCATAAGCTACGAAACATGAGAGGGCATCTAGTCCTTTCTAAAAGAGTAGATGAACTGCAAGCCATGTTAGAGACTCAGATGAAAGCAAATGCTGAGTTAAGACAAAAAATAGAAAAGATGGAGCAGAGGCAAGGCCAAGCAGGAGGCCAAACCTCACAAATGGCCACACCTGAACAGGAAGTATCGCCAGTTGTACTAGAAGAAGTAGTAGAACCCCAACCGCAACCTTGAGTCAACCAGGAACCACTATATGAACGACTCTGACAAATGAAGCTGCCAGAGTTCGAGGGTTCCACCAACCCATTAGAAGCAGAAGAATGGTTATCTTCACTCCATATGATACTGGAATTTATGGAGTTGAACGATTAAGAAAGGATTATGTGTGTGTCCTTTGTTCTGAAGAAGGATGCAAGATTTTGGTGAGACACAGTCAAGTTGAGAAGGAACGTGGCTACAATGTCATGGATAGACTTCTTAGAAGAATTTAATCAGAAGTACTACAATCCCACACTGTTGTGACCCCAACAAAGAGAGTTTGCAGAGTTGAAGCAGGGGGACATGACAATGATAGAAGTCTATAGCAAGTTCGACCAATTACCCCAGTTGTGTCCATACATTGTCTCCACTGAGAGGGAGAAAATCCAAAAGATGCTAGGAATGTTCTATCCTGAAATCTCAGCATTGGTGGACAGTAGGTTGACACCACCCACTACTATGTCTGATTGTGTGAGTAGAGCTTTGAGGGCAGAGTATTACTTGGTTAGACAAAAGGAAGAGAAGGAAAAGGTTTTGGCAAAAGCTGTACAAGTTAGATCCTAGGTCAGACAAAGCAGCAAGCTGAGTTCGGATGCTAAGGCCGGGCAATCAAGTACTTTTGGCTAGCAGTCACAAGGTAAGAGAAAAGGGAATAATTCTGGAAATAGGAACCAACAGCGGAGGTTGAATAATAATGCTAGACTTATTGTTCGTGATTGGATTGTCTATGGAAAAAGACATTCAGGCAGATGCAGACTTGCCCCAAACACCTGTTTCCAATGTGGAAAGGATGGCCATTTTGCCAGGAACTATCCTGAAAATAGGCAAAATATGCAGGGTTCATTCCAAACACAGCAGCAACGTCCCCAATGCTTACCTCGTGTGGATGCTAGAGTTATGGTCTATACCAAGGAAGATGCAGAAGACGGGACGTCTAATGTAGTGACAGGTCAGTTTTCTATCGCTAATCATTTGGCACCTGTTTTATTTGATTCTGGTGCTACGCATTCGTTTATTTCCTACCAATTTGCAAACAAGATAAGATATCCTAAGGATAATATGGGTATGATGTTTAGAATGGCTCTACCCTCGAGAGAAGTATTAATGTCCAATTATTGGTTTCCTCATGTATCAATAATTGTGGCAAATAGGGAGCTATATACAGAATTGATCGTGATGGAGCTTGCTGATTACAATATTATACTAGGAATGGATTTCCTAGGGAAGTATCAAGCCACGATCGATTGCCAGATGTAGAAGATAATGTTCCAACCCGATGGAGAAGACTGCTTTGAATATGTCGGTTTGTCATGCAAACTGACGAAGATAATGATCAACTCGATGAAAGCAAGAAGGCTAACGTCCAGTGGCTGTGGTGGATACTTAACATATATCATGGATGTGACGGAAGAACGGAAGCTTTAACCTGAAAATGTTCCTACAGTAAACGAATTTATTGATGTCTTCCTAGAAGAATTACCCGGATTGCCACCAGAACGAGAAATTTCCTTTGAAATCGAACTGATGGCAGGAACTGCACCTATCTCAAAGGTGCCGTACCGGATGGCACTGGCAGAGCTGAAAGAGTTACAAGAGCAGTTGAAAGAGCTTCTTGACAAGGGATTCATACGTCCGAGCTATTCTCCATGGGGTGCTCTGGTGTCATTTGTCAAGAAGAAAGACGGATCATTTCGCATGTGTATTGACTATTAGGAGTTGAACAAGGTCACTGTCAAGAATAGGTATCCGTTGTTAGGAAATGCCCTAAGCATGAGAGACATTTTGATGTATTTATTTTGAACTAGATAATAAAATTATAATATAGAGGTTATTCATTACATTGTTATTTGTCCTCATTCTATTTACATGTTAAAGTAAATATAAGCAAATATGGCTCACTGACTGCTTGTGTTAAAACTGTTAGAACGTTGCATGCAATGGACTTTTGTATGCAAGAAGACAATGTTTTAAAGTAAACAGTCTAAACTAAGGTCCGTGGTCTATGGGGTCAGACCGAGCGTCTAACTCATGTTAAGACTATTATGTTGTCTAAAGCCATGGTGGGGAGAGTTTGTCTTGACTGTCCAGAGCATAGACTCCCAAGTAGAGATATAGATATGTTGCTTGGTGGTGACGTATTAGACCGGGACTAAAGCATGATTGATCTACGTAGTCTACTATGAGTGGATCAATCTGCTTTTGATGTTCATTATGCCATAACCTTAATCCTAAGTAAATGAACTACTTCATGTATATGACTTGTGTATTTTGATGATCCAATGGCGAAAGCATCTCAGGGGTAGTAAGCTTATAGACCGGTTCGTTGGGTGTATGACTTGTATACGATGAAGGGTTTGTTTGTAGATATCAGAATCATAGCTCTAAAGAGTTAAAGGTATCCTCTTAAAGGCATTATATTGGATATGAAAATAGACAAGGCCTTGGGTCGTTTGCTAGGTGGATGACTTCTTATTCATATATGGTGAATAATCATTTTCTTATTTGGTAGTATAATGAAACGTTAATATAGCCTGATCAGTAGGATTAAATGGACTTTGACCTAAGGCTGATCATGGATATCATATGAGGGTTTTGCATACATGACAAGCTCATTAGACATTAGCTTTTCATAGGCTTTCGTAATACGGTATATAATTAGGAGTTTAGTTTCAGGTTTATAGTGGTGTGACCCTGAAATTAGTGATCATATGATTGAGTTATTTGGTATAGAATGATGATCATATGGATTCACAGGAGCTAGATTATATATGTCCAATTGGTCCCTCTACTAACTCCACATAATTCCTTAATGGTTGGCAAATTGATCAGTGTATGCTTATTCGGTAGTTGACTATGTATGGATGGTGTTGACATAGGATTAGGATAGTGGACAAGATTCTCTCCAGTTAAATTCGGATTTTGTTTTGGATAATAGAGTACACAATTATTTGAACTTTAAATAAAATTGCCATGATTTTATTTGAGATTGGATTGGAGTTGTAGAAAATTATCCATGAGAATAAAATTTGAAATACAACTTTTTGTGGAGTTTGAAATTTGAATTTTGAAATTTGAAATTTGAAATTTGAAATTTAAATTATGAATTTGAAATTTCAATTTGAAATTCGAATTTGAAATTTGAATTTGAAATTTAAATTTGAAATTTGAATTTGAAGTTTGAATTTTGAAATTTAAAATTTGAAATTTGAATTCAAATTTTGAATCACAATCCATGTAGGATTCGAATTTTTTGTGGTTTATCCACAAGAGAAAATTCGGTTTTGATATGGATAAAGGAAGGAAAATCTTATTTGAATCCTACTTAAATTTTGAACCTCAAACCTAACCTAAAGTGGCCAAAATTTGTTGAGGAAAATCCTCCAAGATATTTTCGATTTTTGTGGATAAGGTTCAAGGGAAATTCAAGTAAGAAAATCCTAGTTGAATTTTGATTCTCCCCCTCCCTAAAGTGGACGAAAGTTTATGGATAAATCCTAGGAGAATTTTCGGTTTTTAATGGATAAGAGTGAGATTAAATTCAAGTTAGACAATCCTATTTGGATTTTAAATCTCCTCACTTTTAATGGTCGAATCTAGTCACGTTTTTGGCACTAGGGAAATTCGGTTATTATGGATAATTGAGGAGATAAAATTCAAGTTAAAATCCTGTTTGAATTTAGACTGCAAGATCCCTAGGTTGGCCAAATCTTCCCATGATTGTTGCCTATGGGATTTTTGGATTTTATTAGTGGACAAGGGAGAAAATCTTCTCCTAATCCAATTCGACTTTAAAGGATCACCTCATGTAAGTCTATAAATAGAGGTCCTACCACTCCAGTTCTCTCAGACCACAGACTCTCGGGTAAGTAGGCTTATTATTGCATAACTCACCGTGACAATAAGTTCTTTAGAGATCTAGGTGGTCAGTAGGAGACTAGTAGTGCTAGCATACCAGTCGAGGAACCGAGTGCCCACATACTCTGCCATCCAGAAATTGGAGAATAGTTGAGAAGGCTAGTTGGTTGAAGCCCTCTGGTCATTCTCTTCCTGCAATATTGGCCTCCTCTTGAGGTATGAGTTTTATGATTGTTAGTTTACTGTATATGGCATCACGAGATATTTAACGATCTTGAAAAATTTTTGTTGTTCTACTGCGCCACTCTGATGCATTTTCACCGATTTTATCCTACAATTGATATCAGAGCCATCTCATGACTATGCCATGTACATAAATTAGACAATTAGTTAGTCTTTTTATTTATGTGTGGATTTGATATTTAGAGAGTGGCATTCTAGGTTTCATTTATGTTGTTATCATGTATTATGTATGTAGTATGTGGTTATTTTAATTTTTTGAATTATTATAAGCATGCTTGTTTTATGTCAGTTATGGTTCCTTAGAATTTAACAAATTGTATCTAGGAATTTTTATGTAACCACGAGAGCAGTTTATAATGACCATAATTTTCCAATGGATTTTAATTTTTTACCACGTAGAATTATTATGATTAGAATTTTTGTACACCAGAAACGGTCTAGGAAATTTTATATAATTATTCTTGGAGGAGATTGAAGTTTGAAGACCATAATTTATTTTTCACAAAAGTTAAAATTAATTTAAAGATTGAAATTTTGTTTGTGTGGAAATTCCAATTTAATTAGGATTCAAGTTAATTTTTGGAGATCGTAATAGGTAAATTAGAATATGACATGAAAATCTAGGACCAACTCCTTGGGATAGGCCACCAGCCTTGGTGGGGCTGCAACCCCTACCCTCGGGCAGGATGGGGCTGCGGCAGCCTTGTCCAGGCATGGACCACCCACAGCTATAGGCTTTGCTTGCAGCCAGGGGTGGCCATGGCCCCCCTAAGGGTTGCCTAAGGCCGAGGTGTGCAGCCCATGGCTGCAACCTGCAACCTGCAGCCTGGCGGTTGCAGTGCTCCCCAGGCTTTGCCTATAGCCTAGGGCTATAGGGTTTGCCTGCAGCCTGGCATGGCTGTGCTTGGCCTGTGGTCGTGGACTGCCAGCCCCCCTGGGGGCTAGGGGTTGCCCACGATGGCTGCGGGCCTCTAGGACCCGTGGATCAACGGGCCGAAAAAAATCAAAAAATTTTGATTTTTAAATTTGAGATTTAATTTTAAATCATGTTTAAAAATATGCAATTGAAAATTTTAAATTTTTGAAACTACATATTATTACACATGAAATTTAAATTGTTTAAAATTTGAATTTGAAATTTAAATTTGAAATTTGAATTTGAAATTTGAATTTGAAATTTAAATTTTTGGAATTTAAATTTTAAGTGATTCTTAGGATGAGAAATAAATGGAGAGGCTACATGAAGATGGATACAAGAAGACGGAATAAAATTCAAGACCCAAAGAATGTTTTTGATGGAATTTTACAATCTTTATTTTCTTTGCTCTAGGATGTAACCATCGCTTGGTTATTTTTCTATCAATTATTTTTCCTATTATATGTCATGGATGGATGAATATGTATTGATGGATGAATTAAATACATATTTGATAACATGTCATATAGGATAGGTGAATGCCACTCAAACTATATTGATCATACATATTTGTCAAAACTTGCATGTTTTTCAAAATATTGAGTGGGAGAGGGTTTCAAACAAAACCCATGGCCTCCGTTGTTGATCCATATGTGAAAGCATGGTAACGTCTCGCATCAGTTCGACCCTGACCACACCCATCGATAGGTGTTTACCACCGCCAGTATACTAGGTTGGATCTCCTATGTGGAAAACGTGTTCGGGCACGATTCTATTCATGATCACCCCTCGGTGGCTTGGTAGGACATGGATCGGGCTACGTAAACAATGATTATACACTCAAGAGTTGTTTAGTTGTTAACCTTCCCCAGAAGCTCTGTTAACTAAACTGGTAGCCAAAATAAGCAATTATTAATATATGTCTTAACCTTAAAGGATTTAAGGCAACATATAATAATTGGACGGGGTCCATGTTTTGACTATTGTCTCATGACCATCCCTCGGTGGCTTGGCCAATAGGTGCTGAGAATTACCGTTGTAATGCTACATGTTTTTTTTCAAGTTTCATGTAGGAACATACTTGTATGTTTTATTTGCTAAATTATCTCTATATTTGCTTAGGCTTTGTAATGATGTCTAGTATAATTTTATTTCAATTCAAAATGTCACCGACACCCCTCATTTCAATACTTACTGAAAATAAGCTGAATGGCGATAATTATGAAGAGTGGAAAAGAAATCTACTGATAGTTCTCAGTTGCAAGAGGCACAAGTTCGTGCTGGACGAACCATGCCCACCCGGGCCCAAACTTGACACACCGGTTAAGGAGGTCCCAGTTGCCTATGCTCGTTGGAGAGAATCCAATGAGATAACTCGATGCTACATTCTTACTAGCATGACGAGTGCTTTACAAAAGCAATATGAGGCTTATCAAGTTGCTAAGGAGATCATGGAAAATCTGGGGGACATTTCAGAGGCCCAGAAAAATTGGCTTGACAGTCTGCTATTACCAGCATTATGAACTCTAAGCAAAAGGCAATACTCCGGTGAAGGACCATATGATCACTCTAATGGGATTCTTTACTGAGGCTATTGAAAACAGTGCTAAGTTGGACTACAACACCTAGATCGAGATGGTGTTTAAAACTCTATCAAAAGATTTTGTGGGGTTTAAGGCCACATAAAATCTGGCAACAAGGGAGTTAGGACTCACCGAGCTCATGAAGCAACTCCAAGCTTATGAGCAGATGATTAAGGACAGGGATGCGGTCCAACCCAAAGGAGAGGCCAATTTGGCAGAATCTTCCAAACCCTCATAGAAGAGGAAGAGGCCAAGTAAGAAGCAAGAGGCTTTTAGTTCTTCTAATCCTCTTGCCTCAGATGGGAAGAAGAAGAAGAAGAACAAGAAGCCCAAGGACCCTAAAAAGTCCAAGTGCTTCCACTGTGTGAAGGTAGGTTACTTCAAGAAGGCTTGCTGGGAATTCCTAGTCACCAAAGGCAAGGAAGGTAGGGAATTTCATTATTTAGAAGCGTGTTTGGTGGAAGAATCGAAAGACACTTGGGTCATTGATTCAGGAGCCACTAACCATGTTTATGTTTCAATGTAGGGGTTCATGAAAATGAGAAGTCTACATGATAAGAGCCTCTCGTTGCGGACCAGAGACGGTAGCTTGGTTGTGGCTGAGGTAGTGGGAGACATCTATCTTTATTTTGATGAATTTAGGTTTATATTATTGAAAGACTATTTTTATGTTCCTAATTTAAGGAGGAACCTTATATCGATAGCTTGTTTAATAAAAGATTCTTATTCAGTTTCTTTTAGTAAAAGAGTTGATATTCGTAAAAATTAGCCACTTATTTGTTCTGGATGGATGGATGGATGGATGGAAAACTATATTTAATCAAACCAAAGATGTAATCACTGCTTCACATCGAATTAACTGATAACTCTAAAAGGTTAAAAGTTTCTCACTCTAACAAGGCGTTTCTTTGGCATTTAAGACTTGGTCATATTAATCAGGATAGGATTCAAAGATTGGTGAAAGATGTTCCTTTAGAATCTTTGTAGGAGGTACGTCTTCCTCAATGTAAGTCTTGTCTTGAGGGTAAGATGACTAAGAGGTCTTTTGGAGCTAAGGGTACTAGGGCTCAGGAACTCTTAGAAATTGTGTACACTGACATATATGATCCTATGAACGTCACAATACAAGGAGAGTTTGAGTATTATGTCTCATTTATAGATGATTACTCGAGGTATGAATATGTGTACCTGATGCACTGCAAAAGTGAAACCTTTGATAAGTTCAAAGAGTATCGTGCAGAAGTGGAAAAGCAATTGGGTAAATCCATAAAGACACTTCGATCTGATTGAGGTGGCGAATATATCTCCGATGAATTTCTAGGACATCTTGTAGAGAATGGGATATTATCTCAATTGATTACACCTGGTACTCCACAACAGAATGGTGTAGCCGAAAGGAGAAACAGGACCTTATTGGATATGGTACGGTCCATGATGAGTTATTCAACGTTGCCATTATCATTTTGGGGATATGCATTACAAATGGTGTGCTATACTCTGAACCAGGTTCCAAGCAAGTTAATTCCTAGCACTCTGTATGAATTGTGGCATGGCAAGAAGCCCTCCCTTGGACATATGAGAATATGGGGCTACCCAGTATATGTACTAGATAAGGATGCAAAAAAGTTGGAATCAAGATCAGAATTGTACTTGTTTGTAGGGTATCCTAAAGGAAATAAGGGAGGTCTATTCTATAACCTGAAGGAACAAAAGGTCATTGTTTCAACCTATACGACATTCTTGGAGGAAAGTTACATGAATGACTTTAAGCCTTGAAGCAAAGTAGTCCTAGAGGAGTTATTGGGTGAAAGAACTACTCCACAGGTTTTGGTCTTGGACATAAGTTCGAGTTCCAGTGAAAGACCTGCAGATGATCAATAATTTAGGGTGTCTTGTCATAGTGGGAGGGTTTCAAGGAAGCCTAATTTCTTCATGTATGATGCTGGGGTATATTAGGCCAAGGCTCATGAGCTTGAGGATATACGGTCACTTATGATGAAGCTACAAAGGATGTTGATTCTAAATCTTGGAAACATGCCATGAACAATGATATGGATTCTATGAAATCCAACTTTGTTTGGGAACATGTAGATCTACCAAATGGGATAAAACCCATTGGATGTAAGTGGGTCTACAAAAGAAAGAAGGATGCGGAAGGGAGAGTGGAAACTTTCAAAACTAGACTGGTTACAAAGGGGTACACGCAAAAGGCTGGAATCGATTATGATAAAACCTTTTCACCTGTAGTTATGCTGAAGTCTATCCGTATTCTTCTGTCTGTTGCTGCGGCTCTCGATTACGGGATCTAGCAAATGGACATAAAGACGGCATTCTTGAATGGCCATCTTGAGAAATGTATCTACATGATACAACCCGAGGGGTTCGTGGCAAAAGGCCAAGAAAGAAAAGTCTACAAGTTGCTTAGATCCATTTATGGATTAAAGCAAGTATCCTGGTCATGGAACCAAAGGTTTGATCAAGCGATCAAAACATTCGATTTTGAGCAGAACATTAATGAACCCTGCATTTATAAATGTATCAAGGATGGAAAAGTGGTCTTTATGGTACTCTATGTCAATGATATACTACTCATTGGAAATGATGTAGGGAACTTATCATCGGTTAAGTTTTGGTTACACCAACAGTTTGACATGAAGGACTTAGGAAAAGCTAATTACGTTCTAGGCATTCGTCTCTTTAGAGATCGAAAGAACAAAATGATAGCATTATCCTAGGCTTCTGTGACGCCTTAAATTTTATTTAAGGGTCAATATATAATTTAAATAAAATTAGTGTGTCAAAAATTAATTAAAAATCCTTTTGGAAACCCTAGGTTGGTTTCCTAGACAAATTCCGCTCAAAAAGTCAACAATTTGAACTTCAAAAAGAAACCCTAAAATATTCGGCCATCACTTGGGATTTTAATTAAAATTTAAATTCCACAAATCCAAGGAGGATTCAAATTCAAATTTTATTCCTTAGATATAAAGAAGAAATTTGGCCATAAAGTGTAGGAAATAAAGGAGATTTTATTGAATTAAAAGCTAAGTCAAAACTCAATCAAAATTCAAATTATTTTTCCTTAAAAACTAAGGGATAATTTTGGCCACTTAAGAGGAAATAAGAGAGAAAACCCTAGCCTCAAAACAGCACAAAAACTTTCCCTTTTGCCCCTTACAATTTTCGGCCAAACAAGGAAGAGAAAGGGAAAGAAAAACCTAGTATAAAAACTCCCTTTTAACTCTCATTCACCCTTCCTTTCACCCTCAAAAATTCGGCCAGCTTTCCCCTCTCTCCTCTCTGAATTTTCTCTCCCAAAACACACCCAAAACAGCAAACAAAACTTACCAAAAGGCAGCTCAAAAATTCAACAATCTTTGAGACAAAAACAAGGTGAGAAATCAAAATTTTTTTTTTCCTTCCTTTTCCTTTTGATTTCAAATCTGAAATTTTATATGGTTTTCTCCACTGTTTCCCTAATGTTTTGAAGACTCCAACACTCACACAAATTCAGCCAAAAGGGAGACCAAACATCAAAAATAGTGCAGCACAAACAAGGTGTGATTTCTCTCTCAAACCCTAAAATTTTGCCTCATTGATCCCCTTTTCAAAAACCCTATTATCATATGTGTAAGATTTTATGATTTTGTCAATTTGATTCTTGGGTTGTGTTAATGACATATAAATACGGTTTTCCACAAAATTTCGTGATCATTGGATGAAAATTGGATTGGTTTGAGGCTAATCGAAATTCGGACACAGAAAAACGGAAATCTGGAAAATTACCATATGAACAGTAAATTTGTGTCAGCCATAACTTGAGCTTTGAAAACGATTTTTGAGTGATTCTTGAGCCTAAAATTAAATTCAAGATGTCCCCTAAATCCCTACAAAATTTCAGAATCAAAATCATCCGTTTGCCTAGTCAAAATATTTTTCTAAGATAGGTGGACAGAACTGCCAGGTTTTGAACCGAAACTGAAACCCAGATTTTTATGCCTGAAAACAACCCTCGGTTTTTGGCCTAGTTGAATGAACAAATGATGTCTAAAAATTATAAAAATTATATGGAATTAAAGCTACGGATGTCTAGTTTAACATATTAAAAATTTAGAATTTTTGGGATAAAAATGAATTAATATTGATTTTACAATCAGCCTAGGTCAGTCTGTCCATGTCCAGAAATATCCTAACTTAGAGTTTTTCACAAATTTTAAATCCCAAATGTTTATTAAACATTTTAAAATCTTTTGTGGCACACTAAAATGATTGGATGATTATGTCTAGACCTAGACTGATCATATGTGGTGATTATAGGATTTATTTGACGTTCTTGCTGGATTTGTGGATCACGTTATCGTAACGCATGTGCGATAAACGAGGTAGGACGTTCTAGCCTTTTCTGGGAGTAGTCAAGTGTTTTAAATTCCCTTGTTTTATCGATGGCATGCTGTTTTCAGTTTATGAAATTTTTATACTGTTTTTGGATGAAATAAATGCATGCAAAGTGTTTTGTATTAAATGTGTATTTTAAAGCGTGTTTTGATTAATGGCATAATATAACTTGGTAAATACCATCTTTTGAATAATCCGGTGAACATAATTGAGCTCTAGTTCACGATCATTGTAAATGATGCATGCGTCCCAAAGTTGACGCCATGGGGAAAGTCCCTAAACCTGCGCAGGGCCGTTCGGCCTATTTAGACTGTAACGAGATGATCTAGGATAATTCAATTCGGGGCACGTATATTATAGCTACGACAAGTCCTCACTCATAATATGATGGTTGTTTTAATGATTTATTATTTTAATATTGGGGCACGTATATTGTAGCTACGCTAAGTCCTCAGCAGAATAAAACTTGCATTAAAAATGTTTTTTTTCACGAAATTGTTGATTATTTTTTTGTTATGATTATTATGTCATGTATTTTTTTTAAATTGTTGATTCTTTTTGGAAACGAATATTATGCCATACTTTTAAATGTTATCTGTTAACCCACCTTTGTTTCTGTCCTACTGAGGCAGCGCTCACGTCCCTTTTTCTTTGTGATTTCGAAATGACTACTTCTAGGTGCGGGAGGTAGCAGTTCCGAAAATCGCTGAGCTATCCGTTTCTACCGAGGATGATGCTATCCGTTTTCTCCATCTTCTTCTTTCTATTTCTCGTTCTGATGTAATGAGACATTAAGTTTGGACTTTATTTCACGTTATTTAAATCCTATGCTTGGGAATATTTATTATTGGTAATTTCTTTTGAAAACCGATTTTGTGTTTGATTTCCGCTTTAAAAGGTATTTACTTTCTACTTTATTTTGTTTTGTGGTTATGATGCTACTTTATAATTAGGCTTAGCTAACTTATAATGTTGACCCGTTGTTTTTGTAATAAATGTTTTCCTTAAATCTCGGGTTGATATTATGATTTGGCTGCCGTGTCACGTGTCTAAATTTTGGGCCGTGACAGCTTCATATATAGATAAAATAATTGACAAATATGCAATGCAAGAGGCAAAGAAAGGCTCACAACCTTCCATTGCCGGTCTAACTCTTTCATCAGATGACTGTCCCAAGACATCGGAAGAAAGAGAGCGTATGAGTAAGGTCCCTTATGCATCTAATGTGGGTAGCCTTACGTACGCTATGCTTTGCACTCGTCCGGATATATGTTTTGCAGTAGGTATGGTTAGTCAATATCAAGCAAATCCTGGAACCTAGCATTGGCAAACAGCAAAGCATATACTCAAGTATCTTAAGAGAATGAGGGATTATATGCTATTGTATTCTAGAGGGGACCTAACACCCATAGGATACATGAACTCAAACTTCCAAACTTGCACGGATTCGAGGAAATTGACATCAGGATCAGTGTTCTTGCTCGGAAGAGGCGCCATTGTGTGGAGGAGCATGAAGCAGGGTTGCATGGCTGACTCTATGATGGAGGCTGAGTATGTGGCTGTGGCTGCGGCTGAGGCATCTAAAGAAGCGGTTTGGCTCCACAAGTTCTTTAGAGACCTTGAGGTCATTTTGGGTGCTGACAAGCCTATCACACTATACTGTGATAACACTGGAGCTATTGCCAACACAAGGGAATCTCGGCACCATAAGAGGACCAAGCACATAGATTAGAGGTACCACATTATAAGAGGGCACGTGGAGTTAGGACAAGTGGATGTATGTAAGATCACATCCGAGGACAACATTGTCAATCCCTTTACTAAGACTTTGGTGGCTGGAAGCTTTGAAAGGCATGTAGAGGTGATAGGGATGCGTAACATGGCATATCTATTGGCTTAGGACAAGTGGGAGATTGTTAGGAAATGCCCTAAGCATGAAAGACATTTTGATGTATTTATTTTGAACTAAATAATAAAATTATAATATAGAGTTTATTCATTACATTTCTATTTGTCCTTATTCTATTTACATATTAAAGTAAATGTAAGCAAATATGGCTCATTGACTGCTTGTGTTAAAACTGTTAGAACGTTGCATGCAATGGACTTTTGTATGCGAGAAGACAATGTTCTAAAGTAAGCAGTCTAAACTAAGGTCTGTAGTCTATGGTGTTAGACCGAGTATCTAACTCATGTTAAGACTATTATGTTGTCTAAAGCCATGGTGGAGATGGTTTGTCTTAACTGTCAAGAGCATAGACTCCCAAGTAGAGACATAGATATGTTGCTTGGTGGTGACATATTAGACCGGGACTAAGGCATGAGTGATCTACATAGTCCGCTATGTGTGGATCAATCTGCTTTTGATGTTCATTATGCAATAACCTTAATCCTGAGTAAATGAACTACTTCATGTATATGACTTGTGTAATTTTGTCACAATCGAGAAATTTTGCTGTTCTTAGAAATTTTGTATAATATGTGTATACAAGGATTTTTATATGTATAATTGCAAAACATATGTTTTAATAATATTTAGAACGTGATGAAATGTTCAGACGATGCCGATAAGAGTGTGTTCAGGAATGGAAAATTTTACCGAACGAACTCGGACAAAATATGGCTTTTTGGTTTCGAAGATTCTAGAAATATACTGTATGGCACTAAAAGATCAAATACTTATGGGATTAATTTTTAGGCAAACCGGAGTAAAATAAAGAAAACCGATCGAACGGACAGCCTTAGAAACTCGCCTACGCGATTTCGGTGCTAAACCGTTCGGTTTGACTTTTGGTCAAAAAGTTTGACCTAAATTAATGAGGGAAATCATAGATTGAATATGAGGATTTGAAAGGATGTAAGGATACATCCAAATCCAAGGGCTAGGGTTTAAAGTCAAATTAATTTAATGGCTAAGATGCAAAGTCAACATGAAAAGTCAAAGAAAGTTTATCAAAAAATTCAAGATAGTGCTAGGGCACTAGGTGGCACAATTTTAGGGGCAAAAATAGAAAAAAAAAATCTGCCCTAATTTGTTTAATTACGAAACAGCCCCTAAAGTGTTCAAAAATTGCATAAAAAGCTTACGAAAATGCCCTTAAACCAATTGCAAATTAATCCCTCCTTTCTGGCTGCATATATACATGTTTTTTTGCCTCTAAAAACTAGAAAAAAAAAAAATTTGGTTTTCAACCTCCATAGCAGCCGTGCACCTCCCCCATTGAAACCAGAAAATTTTCTTCAAAATTTCTTCAAGAAAGTATGAGAAATTAGTCTCCAAGTTCAAGGAATCAAGGAAGCAAGGTAAACTTTCATTTTTGCATGGTTTCTTCTTGTTTTACATGGAAAAATCTGTGTGTGAATGGGCTGTTTTGAAGTGAGAAAATTCAGTTTTTATTTGGTAGATTCATGCTTGAAAGTGTGTTAACGGTATGTGGTTAAAATGAGTATGGAATTAAGAGCATGAAAAGTTAAGTTTAGAGCATTTTCACTCACAAAATCCGTGCACTATGCATGGTGTAGGAAGATGAAATTTTAATGTTGTTTTGTTGGTTTTTGGTGTTGAAAATCATGCGGAAATGAAATGAATAAAAAGAATGGAATGAATTTGAAAAACACAAATTTTTGTGTTTCATTTTTTTTACCAAAAACCATGTGAAACCCTAATGTGCAATGTGAAACCTTGTGTTGATGAAAGAGTATAAGGAATACGGTTTTAATTATGGGAAGAAAACAAGAGAAAGACATGGAAATGAAAACAAAATTTTGGGTTTGATTTTCCAACGAAAATCCATGAGACAAGTAAGGGATTGAATGAAACATTTTACTTGTTAGGGTAATATTTAGGATTCATCAAATATGTTTGCGTGTGATGAAATTTTTGATAAAGTTAGGGACAAGAAACAAATTGAAACTTTGGTGCTTGTTGATAACCAAATCCGTGGCTAGGTTTAGTGGAAATAAGGAGTTTACTTAAGGATATATGAATGTGCAAATTGGGTATAAAACTAGGCCTAAAAATGTGAAAGAACGGGTTGAAATCCTGTTAGAAATGATGAGATGTTAATGGAAAATTTTACATAAAAAGTTTGTAACTTTTATGTAAAATTAGGTTTGTAATATAGTACATAACAGGGTAAAATAGTATAGATGGTTTCGAGGCGTTTCCTAAATACCAGGAACCTAGAATTTCAACAGAAATGTTACCGAAATTTTCAGGATGCCCGAAGGGCAATTTGATAAACATGGGGTAAAAATAGAGTTGGGAACCTAGGCTCGAGAAAAGGATGACGGATGATTTCATAAGTAGTGAAATGTCCATTTGAGGTCCCGAACGGTTAGAAAAATGAGAAACGACCCTAAGGGTCGGAATAGTACCACCCGAGGGTTGGGTGAATAGTAATCCGAGCATTTCTGCGAGAAACATTGTGAAAGCTCGATGAGACCTAAGAAAGATTATTTTATGATTTTTGGGACTAGAAAACTCAGTTAAAAAGTTAAAACGAAAATTTTACAATCTAAGGTCCCGTCAGAGGCAAAATGGTCATTTTGAGCAAGAGGTTTCCAAATTGCTATCGTAAAAGTCTCAGAATGATTTTATTAAATTTCTAAAGGCTAAAATAAGGCTGTAAGTCAGAAAGACGGGGGAAAATTCCGCTAATGCCGAAATGGTCATCTTGTCAAAATTTAGGGGCAAAATGGTCATTTTGCCAAAAAGTTTAGAAAAGTGATGTTAAGGCCTGGAGTAGTATCCTCAGCTGTATAATAAATACAAAAATGAAAATATGAATCCCAAATGAATAATTTAGGATCCAAACCAGAAATTTTATATTTTTATAATATTTTAGATATGAAATGAATAGTAAAAATAACCATGATTTATTTCAATTATAAGAAATCAACAAATAGGCAATATAAGGATGCCAATTGACCCAGGAAAGGAACCGCTAGCAAAATATCTATAAGCTTAGACATTTACTTGTCTGCAGCATGAATTTACTTGATATGTCCATATGCTATGTATGATATGTAAATAAGTATTAAGGTGCTATATGCACACTAATGTGGAAGAATAAATAACCACAAACAGAGAACAGTATGATAATGCCAGACCCAGGAGGCAATGATAATGCCACCGGTCAGGAACCACAAGAAAGTCGGTAATGAAACCAGTATTGGCATACCGGCCTCCCACATAGGTGAAGGTTCTTCATGTTCAGATATGATATGGCTTCCAAACCGATGGTGGTACGTCCCGGGTATGGAAGTCTAATATTATGTAGACTATAGAGGATTGGCTAGTGGGTCGCTCCCCCGAGTCCCTCTCAGTCAGGCGCACACTACGATACGACTAATCTAGGGGGCTTAACACCAGAACTTAATGCAAGATAAAGACCTAAGACTTAAGATTTGCCATAATTGAGCATAATATGTACTAATTGTATGTATAGCAGCTTAGATCAAAGTCAGCATCAAAGTCAACCTTACTATTTATGATCAAAAGTCAAAGTTACTATTCATATGATTAGTACTTTTTATGATTTTATGTTTTATGTTCCAATTTGTATGTCTTAACTTACTGAGCTTGTCGCTCACAAGTTTATTCATGTTGTAGGTAAGAAGCATGTACACCAGTAGCTAGTGAAAGGACGAGAGGCGGGATCTGCCTCTGTCACCAGGGCTGGGCGAGGGGAATGATCCTGCTGATGTTTTTCGCTGAGCACTTTTGAAAGTTATTTTGGATGTTTGTAACATGATGTAAATTAAGTATGATAGAATAGGAAATGTATTACAGTATATATTTTATGAGGTTTTACTACTTTACAATTTAAAGTTCAGTTTAAAAAAAATATATTCCAGTTTTTCGTGATAACTTTAAGTTTAAAATTACGATCAGCAAACAACAAAGAAAAGTTATAAATAAGTTGCCGGTGACCCATTGAGATGATAGTCTATCATAGTGGACTTCAAAGCTCTACTATGGTAGTACTATTAGCCTCCATGAAGGGCGGGCCACCACAGTTGGTATAAGAGCAATTGACCATGTCCCTCAGGGCCTGATGCACATCCCGTTCGTCGATCCAAGTAAGTTAAGTTTATTTTCATAATTAGTAACATGTTTATTTACATTAAGTGAACCTTATGTAGGAGTTAGATGACGAGACCACCCTACTTCCGACCACATCCATATCGAGCTAGGAGTCCTTCCAGGGTGTGGACCAGACCCATAATTAGGTCATCCCCATCCCAACAATCGATGATACATTCTC
The DNA here is from genome assembly GCA_035233585.1 of Antiaris toxicaria. NCBI lineage: Eukaryota > Viridiplantae > Streptophyta > Magnoliopsida > Rosales > Moraceae > Antiaris > Antiaris toxicaria. The sequence continues at coordinate 59,224,768 of CP141154.1, read as the reverse complement.
TGGCACCGGCCAACCTGACCACTCTATGAGTAGAGGCACCGGTGACTACCAGGGCACCAACCCCTCTGCCAGTATTCAATCCACCACTAGTAGTAGTTGATATCCCAGTAGTTGATGGATGAGATCACATTGGCTCGAGAGTTTTTGCTAGGGCTACCCAGGCTTTTAGAGCCTGTTAGCCACCTATATTTGATGGAGGACGTCAGTCAATAGCAGTACAGGACTGGCTGCACACTGTAGAGATCATATGCTGATCTTGTGACATAGACCGAGATTATTAGGTCATTCTAGCAATGAGCACTTTTCAAGGAGATGCCAGAATATATTGGGAGTTCTGTGATCAAGAGGCATTGTTGAGGCTTAACTGGGCCAACTTCTACTTGGTCACGAGACAGTAATTTTCTTAAAGGAGCCCAGAGACGTCTCCAGTTCCCCCAGTTAGAGAGGAAAGTACGCCGTCACCAACATTACCCCAAATAACGGACATTAGGGATTATCTTCAGATAGTGGAGAGATTTCAGATGACGCCTGGGGATACGATGCTGACATATGCGGTGCGATTCGATGAGAATGTTGTAAAAAGGTGCCCACTCCCAAACTTTTCGGATGAAGATTTTCGTGAAATGTTCTGGAGAGGACTTACCTCTAAACTAAAATGAAGAGTGAGTTTACTTCATTCCATTCCTAGGCATGAATTTATCACCAACGCCATTCGAGTTGAAAAGGCACAGTTAACAGAAAGTATGGAAAGGTATCAATGGGAAAAAGATCACGAGGATGGAGTGTTGACATGTTTATATGGACCACCACTGAGGGCTAATGACCACGAGGCCGGTCCATCGAAATAGAGGAAAAATGTGACCCGTGATCAAGGGACGTCTACGGGTGATGACTTCGATGAAGATAATGAAGACCCAGAGGAATTTCTGTCGGGTGAAAATGAATAGGATAGTGAATCTTGAAAAGTGTGTAAATACATCCCATGTGTAAATATGTATATATGTATGTATGTAAAGAAGCTAAGACAGATGCAGTTAGATGGTACGGTATATGTAAACGTTTGTGTATGCTATGTATGATGTAAGAAAATGCTATGAAATGATATGAGATGTTTTGAGGTGTTTATGCTTCTCAATAAATGATATGTTAAAAAAACAATTTCAGCTAAATTCCCAAGATTATTTATGGAAAATCTAACTCTTGGTTATTGTGCAAGGCTAGAAGAGAAAGAACATAATGAGTGCCAGATGAGGACGACACCCTATAATAGCTGATAGATTAGAGGAAGTACAAGCCCTCCTAGAGAATCAGATGAAAGAGAATGCGGAATACGACAACGATTGTCTACTATGGAACAAAGACACCATGCTTCTCAGACGGTGGAAACAGGTCCAACAGTGCCACCGGTTGTTCCAGAGGTCCAGCAACCTCAACCCTGGGTGAACCAGGAACCTTTATATGAATGATTCCGTCGGATGAAGCCGTCGAAGTTTGAGGGTTTGATTGATCCACTTGAGGCAGAAGAGTGGCTTTCTTCTCTGCAAATGATCCTTGACTTTATGAATTTAACAGATCAAGAGAAGATTTTGTATGCGTCTTTCGTGTTGAGGAAGGTTGCCCATTTCTAGTGGGACATGGTCCGTATGAGAAGAGACGTGACCATAATGACCTGGGATGAGTTTTAAGAGGAATTCAATCAGAAATACTATGATCCAGCTACCTACGGCCCCAACAAAAAGAATTTACTGAACTAAAACAAGGGAATCGGTCAGTAAGTGAAGTGTGCAAGAGATTTGATCAATTATCCCGGTTATGTCCTTATGTAGTGCCAACTGAAAGAGAAAAGATTCAGAAGATGATTAGCATGTTCAGGCCAGAAATAACAGCTTTAGTTGATAGTGGATCGATACCACCTACTTCAATGGCAGATTGTGTAAGTAGGGCACTCAGAGCTGAATATCACTTGCTCAGACAAAAGGAAGAAAAAAATAAAGTCTGGGAAACAAGGAAAAAGAAGAAGATCCTTGCCAAATCAGCACAAGCAAGGATGCAGACTGGACAAGGTAGTAAGTCTAGCCAGAATAGACCAAATCAATCCAACACTCAAGGCTCCCAACAACAGCATGGTAAAAGAAAAGGAAAATTTTCTGGGAACAGAAGCCAAGATAGCCGCAATCAACAGCGAAAGACTAGTCAAGGCTCAGGACTGAGATTTCCTACGTGTGCTACGTGTGGAAGGAGGCATCCAAGCCAATGCAAATTTGGCACAAATACATGTTATCAGTGCGGACGAGAAGGGAATTTTGCAAAGAATTGTCCAATGAATCGCCAAAATACTTCAGGGTCGACGTAGCAGCATCAGCAATATCCTCCACTTCAACAACCACCTCAAGCTCATGCTTTACAAGGGAAGACTGAAGGACCTTCAGGAGTACCACCAGCATGGTCTGAGCGCCCAAAACAGACTCCACGACCAGATGCTCACATCATAGTCTTTACCAAGGAAGATGCTAAAGCGGGAATATCTAATGTGGTTATAGGTCAGATTTCTGTACGTAACCACATGGCATGTGTCCTTTTTGATTCTGGAGCCACACATTCTTTTGTGCCTTGTGAATTCGCTGACAAGTTAGGGTATGCTAAAGACCCTATAGGAATGACTTTTAGAACGGCTCTACCTTTAGGGGAAGTGACGTTGTTAAATTTCTGGTTACGCCATGTGCCAATAATTATGGCAAATAAGGAGTTGCATGTCAATTTGATGATAATGAAGATCGTCGACTATGATGTGATTCTAGGAATGGATTTCCTAGGAAAATATCAGGCTACAATCTATTGTCAGAAGTGAAAATAGTCTTTTGACCGGATGAGCAAGAAAGTTTTGAGTATGTAGACACATCTCACCAACCGAAGAAGATGTTGGTTAGTGCAATGAAAGTGAAGAAACTAATAGTTAATGGTTGTATGGGATACCTCGCATATGTGACAGATGTGGCTAAGGAAAAGAAATTGCAACCAGAAGATGTTCCAATTGTCAATCAATTCCTTGATGTATTTCTACAGGAATTACCAGGATTATCTCCAGATAGGGAAATTTCGTTCGAGATCGAGATTATGCCAGGGACTGCTCTAATTTCTAAGGCACCATATTGCATGGCCCTAACAGAATTAAAAGAACTACAGGTGCAATTAAAAGAACTACTCGACAAGGGATTTATCCGACCAAGCTATTCCTCATAGGGCGCTCCAGTTTTATTTGTTAAAAAGAAGAATGGAACTCTCTGGATGTGTATAGATTACAGAGAGTTGAACAAGATTACCATCAAAAATAGGTATCCACTACCTAGAATTGATGACCTGTTTGACCAGTTAAAAGGAGCAGCGGTATTCTCGAAGATTGACTTATGTTCAGGATACCATCAATTAAGGATCTGGGAGAGTGACATTCCCAAGATGGCATTCAAAACCTGATACAGTCACTATGAATTTTTAATGATGCTATTCGGATTGACCAATGCTCCAGCCGCATTCATAGATCTAATGAACAGAGTCTTTAAAGAATTTCTTGATAAGTTTGTTATCATATTTATCGATGACATAATTATATATTTAAAGACTCATTAGGAGCATGAAGAGCATTTAAGAATTGTTCTTCACACTGTGAGAAGCCATCAGTTATATGCGAAATTCTTTAAGTGCGAATTCTAATTGGATAAAGTGCATTTTCTTAGGCACGTGGTGACTAAAGAAGGAATTGCTGTAGATCTAGTCAAGGTGGAAGCAATTAATGAGTGGCCTACTCCTAAGAGGGTGACGAAAATACGCAGCTTCTTAGGTCTAGCCGGCTACTATAGGAGGTTTGTAGAAGGGTTCACACGGTTAGTCGCACCCCTCACTGCTTTCACTCGTAAGGGAAAGAAATACGAGTGGATGTAAGAGTGTGAAAGAAGTTTTCAAGAATCAAAGAGGCGATTGACAAGTGCACCTATCCTTACATTACCAACCAAAGGAGAAAAATTTACCATTTATAGTGATGCTTCAAGGATTGGCTTGGGAGTTGTACTCATGCAAAATGACAAGGTGATAGTTTATGCTTCGCGCCAGTTAAAGGAACTATCCTATACATGACCTGGAACTTGCTGCTGTAGTGTTCGCTCTCAAAATCTAACGACACTATTTATATGGAGCTCAGTGTCAAATCTTCACTGATCTCCAGAGTCTGAAATACTTCTTCATGCAGAAGAAGTTAAACATGTGACAAAGAAGATGTTTAGAATTGGTAAAAGACTATGATTGTGAAATCCTTTACCATCTGGGAAAGGCAAACCGAGTAGCGGATGCATTAAGTAGAAAGTCAACTACTCCGCAGAAGCTGCCTATAGAAGAGCTACCAAGAGCCTTGTAGTAAGAAATTAACTCCCTTAGATTGGAGTTAATAACTAGAAGGTTATAGGCCTTACGACTAGAATCCTCTCCGGTTAAAGATGTTAAAGAAGCCCAGAAGCTGGATCCAAGTGCAATAAAACTCCGAGAAGAGGCTTCTGAAGACAAAGGATCAGATTTAAGCATCTCCAATGATGGAATGCTTTTGTATCGAGGGAGAATCTATGTTCCAGCTAATTAAGGACTGAGAAGACGAACCATGGTAGAAGCTCATGAAACACCGTATTCCATTCATCCTGGAGCTAGCAAAATGTATCAAGATCTCAAACTACAATTTTGGTGGAAAGGGATGAAGAAGGATATTGCAAAATTCGTGAGTAAATGCCTGACATGTCAAAGAGTGAAGGCCAAACATAGACATCCAGGAGGAAAATTGGAACCTCTAGAAATTCCAGAGTGGAAATGGGAACATATTACCATGGACTTTGTGGTAGGGCTTCCCAAGACTCGAGAAGGGTATGATGCTATCTCGGTAATCATTGATAGGCTGACCAAGATGGCACAATTCATAGCCATGAAGACGACTTTCACATTGGAGAAATTGACACAATTGTATGTGACCAATATTATTCAGCTACATGGAGTCCCGAAGTCTATTGTATCAGATCGAGATGCACGGTTTACTTCAGCATTTTGGGAGTGCATACAAAAAGCTATGGGGACAGAATTATGTTTTAGTACAGCTTTTCATCCTCAGACAGATGGATAATCAAAGCGAACTATCCAGACACTGAAGACATGCTTAGAGCCTGTGTTATAGATTTTCCTGAAAGTTGGAATGAGAAACTATCGTTGATAGAATTTTCACACAATAATAGTTATCAAGCTTCTAAAGGAATGGCACCGTATGAGGCTCTATATGGACAAAAGTGTAGGTCACCTATTAATTGGTATGATCTACGCGAAAAGCAGCTGCATAAGACTGATTTTATACAGGAAACTTTAAGGGCAGTTGCAAAAATTCAAAGAAGAATGAAAATCACGCAAAGCCGACAGAAAAGTTATGCAAACAAACGACAAAGATTTTTAAAGTTCAAAAAAGGGGATTACGTATTCCCCAAGGTATCGTCAATGAAAGGCATAATGCGATTCGGTAAAAAGGGAAAATTAAGTCCAAGATATATTGGGCCATTTGAAATAATCGAACGCATTGGGAAAGTAGCCTGCAAGTTAGCATTACCCCCAGATTTGTCAGTAGTACACAATGTCTTTCATGTGTCAATGTTGAGAAAGTATATACTTGATCCATCGCATGTGCTGAAGTATGAACCGACACAAGTTCAAGAAGATCTGACCTACCAAGAACAACCAGTACAGATTTTGGCGCATGAAGAAAAGGTATTAAGAAATAAGATGATCCCACTAGTCAAGGTTCTATGGAGAAACCACAGTGTTGAAGAGGCTATGTGGGAATGTGAAGATGAGATGAAAACTTTATACCCCAACTTATTCTAATTTTTGAGGACGAAAATTTTATAAGGAGGGGTGAATGTCACAATCGAGAAATTTTACTGTTCTTAGAAATTTTGTATAACATATGTATACAAGGATTTTTATATGTATCATTGTAAAACATATGTTTTAATACAATTTAGAAAATGATGAAATGTTCTGACGGTGCCGATAAGAGTATGTTCAGGAACGAAAAATTTTATCGAACCGAAATCGAACAAAATATGCCTTTTTGATTTCGAAGATTCTAGAAATATACTGTATGGTACTAAAAGATGAAATACTTACGGGATTAAATTTTAGGCAAACCGGAGTGAAATAAAAAAAACCGATCGCACGGACAGCCTCAGAAACTCGTCTACGCGATTTCGGTGCAAAACCATTTGGTTTGACTTTTGGTCAAAAAGTTTGACCTAAATTAATGAGGGAAGTTAAAGATTGAATATGGGACATTGAAAGGATCTAAGGATACAACCAAATCCAAGGGCTAGGGTTTAAAATCAAATTAATTCAATGGCTAAGATACAAAGTCAACATGAAAAGTCAAAGAAAGTTTATCAAAAAATTCAAGATGGTTCTAGTGCACTAGGTGGTGCAATTTTAGGGGCAAAAACAGAAAAAAAAATCTGTCCTAATTTGTTTAATTATGAAGTAGCCCATAAGGAGTTCAAAAATTGCATAAAAACTTTACAAAAATGCCCTGAAACCAATTGTAACTTAGTCCCTCCTTTTTGGCTGCATATATACATGGATTTGGCCTCTAAAAACTAGAAAAAAAAAATTTTGGTTTTCGGCCTCCATAGTAGCAATGCACCTCCCCCATTGAAACCAGAAAATTTTCTTCAAAATTTCTTCAAGAACTATGAGAAATTAGTCTCCAAGTTCAAGGAATCAAGGAAGCAAGGTTAACTTCCATTTTTGCATGGTTTCTTCTTGTTTTTCATGAAAAATCCATGTGTGAATGGGCTGTTTTCAAGTGAGAAAATTCAGTTTTTATTTGGTAGATTCATGCTTGAAAGCGTGTTAATGGTATGTGGTTAAAACAAGTATGGAATTAAGAGCATGAAAAGTTAAGTTTAGAGCATTTTCACTCACAAAATCCGTGGGCTATGCATGGTGTAGGAAGATCAAAATTTTAATGTTGTTTTGTCGGCTTTTGGTGTTGAAAATCATGTGGAAATGAAATGAATAAAAAGAATGGAATGAATTTGGAAAAAGACACAAATTTTTGTGTTTCATTTTTTTACCAAAAACCGTGTGAAACCCTAATGTGCAATGTGAAACCTTGTGTTGATGAAAGAGTATAAGGAATATGGTTTTAATTATGTGAAGAAAACAAGAGAAAGACATGGTAATGAAAACAAAATTTTTGGTTTGATTTTCCAACGAAATCCGTGAGACAAGTAAGGGATTGAATGAAACTTTTTACTTGTTAAGGTAATATTTGGGATTCATCAAATATGTTTGTGTGTGACGAAATTTTTGATAAAGTTAGGTACAAGAAAAAAATTGAAATTTTGGTGCTTGTTGATAACCAAATCCATGGCTAGGCTTAGTGGAAATGAGGAGTTTAGTTAAGGATATATGAATGTGCAAATTGGGTATAAAACTGGGCCTAAAAATATGAAACAACAGGTTGAAATCCCGTTAGAAACGATGAGATGTTAATGGAAAATTTTACGTAAAAATTTGTAACTTTTATGTGAAATTAGGTTTGTGGTATAGTACATGGCAGGGTAGAATTTGATGGTTTAGAGGTGTTTCCTAAACGCCGGGAACCTAGAATTTCAGCGGAAATGCTGTCGAAATTTTCAGGACACCCGAAGGGCAATTTGGTAAACGACGGGTAAAAATAGGTTTGGGAACCGGAAACCTGAGGCCCCTTGGGAACCTAGGCTCGAGAAAAGGATGACGGACGATTTCATAAGTAGTGAAATGTCCATTTGAGATCCCGAACGATTAGAAAAATGAGAAACGACCCCGAGGGTCAGAATAGTACCACCTGAGGATTGGATGAATAGTAACCCAAGGATTTTAGCGAGAAACGTCATAAAAGCTCGATGAGACATGAGAAAGATTATTTTATGATTTTTGGGACTAGAAAACTCCGTTAAAAAGTTAAAATGAAAATTTTGCAATCTAACATCCCGTCAAGGGCAAAATGGTCATTTTGACCAAAAGGTTTCCAAATTGTTAGAAAAAGACTGTAAAAGTCTCAGAATGATTTTATTAAATTTCTAAAGGCTAAAATAAGGTTGTAAGTTAGAAAAACGGGAAAAAATTCCGCTAATGATGAAATGGTCATTTTGTCAAAAGTTAGGGGCAAAATGGTCATTTTGTAAAAAAGTTTAGAAAAGTGATGTTAATACCCAGAATAGTATCCTCGTTATATAATAAATACAGAAATGAAAATATGAATCCTAAATGAATAATTAAGGATCCAAACCAGAAATTTTATATTTTTATAATATTTTAGATATGAAATAAATAGTAAAAATAATCGTGATTTATTTCGATTATAAGAAATCAACAAAGAGGCGATATAAGGACACCGGTTGACCCAGGAATGGAATCGCTAGCAAAATATCTGTAATTTTAAACATTTACTTGTCTACAGCATGAATTTACTTGATATGTCTATATGATATGTATGATATGTAAATAAGTATTAAGATGCTATATGCACACTAACGTGGAAGAATAAATAAACACAAACAAAGAACATGATGTAAAGAGTTCCAAACCCAGGAGGCAATCATAATGCCACCGGTCAGGAACCATAAGAAAGTCGGTAATGAAACCAGTATTGGCGTACCGGCCTCCCACACAAGTAGAGGTTCTTCATGTTCAGATATGATATGGCTTACAAACCGATGGTGGTACATCCCGAGTATGGAAGTCTAATATTATGTAGACTGTAGAGGATTGGCCAGTGGGTCGCTCCCTCGAGTCTCTCTCAGTCATGCGCACACTACGGTATAACCAATCCAGGGGCCCAACACCAGAACTTAATGCAAGATAAAGACCTAAGACTTAAGATTTGCCATAATTGAGCGTAATATGTACCAACTATATGTGTAGCAGCTTAGATCAAAGTCGACATAAATAGTACCAGTCAAAGTCAACCTTACTATTTATAATCAAAAGTCAAAGTTACTATTCATATGATTCATACTTTTTATGATTTTATGTTTTATGTTCCGGTTTGTATGTTTGAACTTACTGGGCTTGTCGCTCACAAGTTTATTCATGTTACAGGTAAGAAGCCTGTACACCAGTAGCTAGTGGATGGATGAGGGGCGGGATCTGCATCTGCCACCTGGGCTGGGCAAGGGGAATGGTCCTGCTGATGTTTTCTGTTGAGCACTTTTGAAAGTTATTTTGGATGTTTGTAACACGATGTAAATTAAGTATGACAGAATATGATATGTATTACATTATGTATTTTATGAGGTTTTACGACTTTACAGTTTAAAGCTCAGTTTAAAAAATATATATTCCAGTTTTTCATGATAAATTTATGTTTAAAATTACAATCAGTAAACAACAAAGAAAAGTTATAAGTAAGTTGCCGGCGACCCATTAAGGTGACAGTCTATCATAGTGGACTTCAAAACTCTACTATATTAGTACTGTTAGCCTCCATAAAGGGTAGGCCGCCACAACTTTGATGATCCAATGGCTAAAGCGTCTCAGATGTAGTAAGCTTATAGACCAGTTTGTTAGGTTCACGACTTATGTACGATGAAGGGTTTGTTTACAAATATCAAAATCATAGCTCTAAGGAGTTAAAGGTATCTTCTTAAAGGCATTATACTGGATGTGAAAATGGGTAAGGCCTTGGGTCGTCTGCTGGGTGGATGGCTTCTTATTCACATATGGTGAATAATCATTTTCTTATTTGGTAGTATAATGGAACTTTAAGATAGCCTAATTAATAGGATTGAACGGACTTTAACCTAAGGCTGATCATGGATATCATATGAGGGTTTTGCATACATGACAAGGTCATTAGACATTAGCTTGTCACAGGCTTTCGTAATACGGTATATAATTGAGAGTTCAGTTTTAGGTTTATAATGGTGTGACTCTGAAATTAGTCATCATATGATTGAGTTGTTTAGTACAGAATGATGATCATATGGATTCACGGGAGCTCGATTATATATGTCCAGTTGATCCCTCTACTAGCTCCACATAATTCCTTAATGGTTGGCAAATTGATTAGTGTATGCTTATTGGCTAGTTGACTATGTATGGATGGTGTTGACATAGGATTAGGATGGTGGACAAGATTCTCTCCGGTTGAATTCAGATTTTGTTTTGGATAATAGAGTACACAATTATTCGAACTCCAAATAAAGTTGCCATGATTTTCTTTGAGATTGGATTGGAGTTGTAGAAAATTATCCATGAGAACAAAATTTGAAATACAACTTTTTGTGGAGTTTGAAATTTGAAATTTAAATTTTGTATTTGAAATTTAAATTTGAAATTCGAATTTGAAATTTAATTTTGAAATTTGAAATTTGAAATTTGAATTTGAAGTTTGAATTTTGAAATTTGAATTCAAATTTTGAATCACAATTCATGTAGGATTCAAATTTTTTATGGATTATCCACAAGGGAAAATTCCGTTTTGATTTGGATAAAGGACAGGAAAATCTTATTTGAATCCTACTTGAATTTTGAATCTCAATCCTAACCTAAAGTGGCCGAAATTTATTGAGGAAAATCCCCCAAGATATTTTCTGTTTTTGTGGATAAAGTTCAGGGGAAATTCAAGCAAGAAAATCCTAGTTGAATTTTGATTCTCTCCCTCCCTAAAGTGGATGAAAATTTACAGATAAATCCTAGGAGAATTTTCAGTTTTTAATGGATAAGGGTGAGATTAAATTCAAGTTAGAAAATCCTATTTGGATTTTGATTCTCCTCACTTTTAATGGCCGAATCTAGTCATGTTTTTGGCACTAGGGAAATTCAGTTATTATGTATAATTGAGGAGATAAAATTCAAGTTAAAATCCTGTTTGAATTTAGATTGCAAGATCCCTAGGTTGGCCGAATCTTCCCATGATTGTGGCCTATGGGATTTTCGGATTTTATTAGTGGATAAAGGAGAAAATCTTCTCCTAATCCAATTCGAATTCAAAGGATCACCTCATGCAAGTCTATGAATAGAGGTCCTACCACTCCAATTCTCTCATACCATAGACTCTCAGGTAAGCAAGCTTATTATTGCATAACTCACCGTAACAATAAGTTCTTTAGAGATCTAGGTGGTCGGAAGGAGACTAGCAGTGCTAGCATACCAGTCGAGGAACCGAGTGCCCACACACTCTGCCATTCGGGAATTGGAGAATAGCAGAGAAGGCTAGTTGGTTGAAGCCCTCCTGTCATTCTCCTCCTGCAGTATTGGCGTCCTCTTGAGGTATGAGTTTTATTGTTGTTAGTTTATTGTATATGACATCACGAGATATTTAACGATCTTGAAAAATTTTTGTTGTTCCCTCTGATGCATTTTTACAGATTTTATCCTACATCTATTACCTAGAATGGATGACTTGTTCGATCAACTCAAAGGCGCTGCAGTATTCTCCAAGATTGATATGAGATCGAGATATCATCAGCTGTAGATCAAGGAGAGCGATATTCTGAAAGTCGCATTTCAGACCCGTTACGGTCATTACGAATTCCTTATGATGCCGTTTGGGTTAACAAATGCGCCAACCGCATTTATGGACTTGATGAATCGAGTCTTCAAAGAATATCTAGATAAGTTTGTCATTGTGTTTATTGATGACATACTTATATATTCAAAGACTCAAGAGGAGCATGAGGAACACCTGCGAATCATTTTGCAGATGATAAGGAAGCATTAACTCTATGCCAAATTTTCTAAATGTGAATTTTGGCTAGATAGAGTGCATTTCCTTGGACATGTGATTTCCAAGGAAGGAATCACTGTGGACTCAGCAAAAGTAGAGGTGATCAATAAGTGGCCTGCACCTACGAATGTGACTGAAATATGGAGTTTCTTCAGTTTAGCCGGCTATTATAGAAGATTTGTAGTGGGATTCGCACGACTCGCTGCACCTCTCACAACTTTGACATGCAAAGAGAGGAAGTATGAGTGGACTGAGGTGTGCGAAAGTAGCTTCCAAGAGTTGAAATGGTGATTAACAAGTGCACCAATTCTTACACTTCCTACTGAATGGGAGATGTTGGTGATTTACAGTGATGCGTCAAAGATGGGATTAGGAGCTGTCCTGATGCAAGGCGATAAGGTAATTGCCTATGTCTTGCATCAACTAAAGGACCATGAGAGAAATTATCCCACGCATGATCTGGAACTTATGGCAGTAGTGTTCGCATTGAAGATCTCGCAACACTATCTGTATGGAGCTCAGTGTCAGATTTATACTGACCATCAGAGTTTAAAGTATTTCTTCACATAGAAGGCACTAAATATGCGGCAAAAGAGATGGTTGGAGCTGATAAAGGATTATGATTGTGAAATCCTCTACCATCCCGGTAAAGCCAATTGTGATGCTGATGCGTTAAGTAGGAAATCTACTATTCCGCAGTAACTGCCTATTGAAAAATTACCAAAACCATTGCAGTAAGAAATTAACGCGTTGAAGATGGAGCTAATAGCAAGAAGATTGGCTACTCTATAATTGGAATCATCGTTGTATGAGGACATTAGAGAGGCTCAGAAATGAGACCCGAATCTAGCAAGTCCTCAGGAAGGAGTTTCTAAAGATGGGTTAATCCTATATCAGGGAAGAATTTATATTCCTTATGACGAAGGATTAAGAAGATGAATTATGGCAAAAGCTCATGAAATGCCATTTTAGTACATCTCAGAGCTAGTAAGATGTACTAGGATTTGAAACTGCAATTCTGGTGGAAAGGGATGAAGAAGGACATTGCCAAATTTGTGAGTAAATGCATGACGTGTCAAAAAGTTAAGGCTGAATACTGACATCCAGGCAAAAAGCTAGAGCCATTGGAGATTCCTGAATAGAAGTAGGAACATATTACAATGGATTTTGTGGTAGGATTGCTGAAAACCCGAGAAGGCTACGATGCTATCTAGGTTATTGTTGACAGATTGACAAAGACGGCAAGGTATATAGCAGTGAAAATGACTTTTTTGCTGGAAAAACTAGCAAACTTATATGTTAAACACATCGTCAGTTTACATGGAGTTCCCAAGTCCATTGTATCGAATCGTGATGCACGATTCACTTCAAATTTCTAGAAGTGCGTGTAAGAAGCCATGGGAACGGAAGTGCGCTTGAGTATAGCATTTCATCCGCATACGGACGGGCAATCTGAGCGAATAATTCAAACACTGGAAGACATGCTTCGTGCGTGTACAATAGATTTTTTGGGAAGTTGGAATGAGAAACTTCAATTGGTAGAATTTTTGTACAACAACAGCTACCAAGCTTTATAGGAATGGCACCCTATAAAGCTTTATATGGAAGGAAGTGTCGATCACCTGTTCACTAGTCTGATTTACAAGAAAAATGACTGCATAAGATAGATTTTCTGCAAGAAACAGTGGATGCAGTTGCAAAAATATATCAACGGATGAAAATTACGCAAAGCCAACAGAAGAGCTATGTAGATAAAAGACGAAGATCCCTAGAGTTCAACGAAGGGGATTTCATATTCTTAAGAGTCTCGCCTACGAAAGGAATAATGCGTTTCGGTAAGAAAGGAGAATTAAGTCCAAGGAATACTGGGCTATATGAGATCATCGAACGTATAAGAAAGGTTGCCTATAGAATGGCATTACCCCCAGAATTGTCAGCAGTATATAATGTGTTCCATGTGTCTATGTTATGGAAGTACATATCGGATCCGTCCCATATATTGAAACATGAACCGTTCCAAATTCAGGAAGATCTGACATATGAAGAGAAGCCTATACAAATATTGGCATGAGAAGACAAAGTGTTGAGGAACAAAACGATCCCATTAGTCAAAGTGCTGTGGAAAAATCACAACTTCGAAGAGGCTACATGGGAACGAGAAGATGAAATTAGAAATTTGTACCCCCACTTGTTCTAAATTTTTGAGGACGAAAATTTTATAAGGAGAGCTGAATGTGATAAACAGGAATTTTTAGAATCTCAGAGTAAATTAAAATTGTATGTATGTATCAATTTTAATAAATAAGATGTGAAAAGGTTATGTTTTAATACTATTGAGAATACTGTAAAAATGTTTCGACAGTGTTAAAGTGAGTGAGTTCAGAGATAAAAAATCTTACCGAACAGAAACAGGTGAGACGGCTCCAAAATAAAGCCAAAAACCCTGAAGAGTGCACCGAAGTGTACTAAAAGACAAAAATTTATGGTAGTAAATTCTGGCCAAACAGAAGCAAAATAAAACAGACTGATCACACCGGAGGCGCCCAAAACCCACCTACGCAATTTCGGTAAAGTTCCGTTCAGTTTGACTGTCGGTCAAAATTTGATCATAAATTAATTCATATATTAATTGGATGATGTCAAGATGACATCATAAATACAACTTAGTTAACTAGCTTATTAAGGTTAATTTAATATCTGCTAATGTATTGGAGTTTTTTCCTTCAAAGCCCGGCCTTCGAATTGATGACCAACCTGCTTCCTTACCTTTCGTAACCTAGCATTCATGATTCACCGAACATGTAAACCTCACCGATTAGTATAGATGGTTTAGTTGGTCAACCATAGAGATGGAGCCCGGCCACATCCTTTGAAATGTAATGCTTGTTTGGAACAGCCAGATATTGGGATGGGAGACGTGCCAAGAACAGGCATATAGTGTGGATGGCTCTAAGCTTAAGACTCCGCACTTAGTTCGAGGTGTACATGTCTGAAAAGAGAAAAACTATGCCTTTTACGACTTCGTCCTAACTTAGTTAATTAGCTTATTAAGGTTAATTTAATGTGGTAGGTAGCATTAAAGGCCAAGAATAAATGCTTTTAGGATCAATGGCCATGATCAAGCCAAAATGGCTTTCAAAAAATTTGGAAAAAATGGAAAAATGGGGATCAACCACATGGAAAGAAGGCAGCCCAAAAATTTTAATTTTGACCCCCAAAAAGTTTGTATTTAAGCCCTTAGATAATTATTAATTGTTGGAAAAAATTGCTAAAAGGTCCCCATCCATTTACCTAGAAATAGGCATCAAAAATTCATTTGGAAAAATGAGAAAACCAAGCCAAACTCTTGCCATTTTTCTGCCCATAAATCCATGCACTCCTAGTCCATTCCAAGCCAAAATTTGTCAAGATTTTACACCAAAATTAACTTCCAATTGAAGCCTAAGTATCAAGAGATCAAATTAAGAAGGTAAGCCACCATTTTGAAGATTTTTCCTTGGTTTTTCTTGCAAAATCTGTGGCTTATAAGGGCTAGAAAATATTGAAAAAATTTGATGTTTTTTTTGGTGTTATGATTGGTTTGATATTAGGATGAATGAAGCATGATTTAGAACTAGGAAACAAGCAAAAATTTTGCATGCTTTCCTATGAAAACCGTGGCTTGGCAAGGGGAAAATGTTGAGAAATTTTGGTGATTTGTTTTAAGGATTATGTTGGGTTGATGCTATGTTTATTAAAGCATGAATTGGAATAAAGAAAACAAGCAAAATGGTACTTGATTTCTTGTAAAAACCATGGCATATGTGTGGTGAAAGTGGGAAAGTTTTGTGTTGAAAAATGATGAGAAATGTTGATAAAAAAACCCTAGGATTGAGAACAAAATTTTCTATGTTGGTTTAACATGAAAATCCGTGGCTTAATACTAGGGTTAGAATGAAAATTTTCTTTGGATTTTAATGTTAAAATGTATATTCGAAAACCTAAGAGTGATATGTGATATTTGTTTATGGTGATGAAAATTTCTTGGTGTTGTTTACCATGAGAAACCGAGGCTATAATTGGAAAATTTTGATGAATTTTATGTTATGTTTGAATGATGATAATGTGGAAAATTTTTATACAATGTTTGGGAACTTTGTATAAAATAGGTCTCTGTATAGTACGTGGTAGGTACAAAGGTTTTGAGGCATACCTAACACCGGGGAAACCTATTAATACAAGCGAAAATGCTGCCGAAATTTCTAAAACAGCATAAGGGCATTTCAAGAAATGAGGGGTAAAAATATTAGGCTTGGAAAAGGAAACCGAGACCCCTCTGTGGGTTAGGGTTAATAATGAAAAACTAAACCCAAAAGGAATAGTAAACCGACCCTTTAGTGACTAAAATGCCTAAAACGGAAAAAATTCACGTTAGGGGTATTTTAGAAAATGAGGGGGAAAAATTAGATCGGGATATGAAACCCGAGCCCCTCGGGAACCGAGGCTCAGGGATAGGATGAAAAACATTTCAAGAGTAGTGAATACCCATTTGAGACTCCAAAACGCTAGAAAAATGAGAAACGACCCTAGGTGTCGAATAAATAGTAACCAAGGGTCCGAAAATGAATAATTGTGATTTTATAGCAAATGAAGCTGTAAAATGATACAAAAGCCTAGGGAATATTATTTTATGATATTTGGGCTTAGAAAATTTGAGAAAAATGATAGAATAGAATAGTTACGGTCCCGAGACCCGTCAAGGGCAAAAAAGTCATTTTGATCAAAAATTTCTGAAAGGCTGGGAAAGGACCGTAAAGGATCTATAATGTCTTAAATAAAATTCTACAACCCAAAATAAAGATTTTAGAGTCAAAAGTCTAGAGTTTAAATAGTACACGGGTGTGTACCTTGAAACACGGTCGTGTAAAGTGAACCCGAGAGGTAGACAGGCAAGGACATGGGCATGTTGTAGACTGTGCACCACCTACAAGGTTGAAATGTGTTGTAAAATTTATCACAAAATGAATATATTTAAAGTGATAATTAATGATGGGTATTAACAGATAATACTATGTCTGTAGGGACCCAAACTAGAGATAAAACTGCGGAGGAGTTTCGGAAGTGGATGTTATTACAGTGGTGGTAAGTTCAAGCATTTTCATGTCTGCAACATGAAATACTGTATTATTTCATTATGTACTAGTTGTACATTAGATGTTAAGTCCTATGGGCACTGGGGGATTAATTAGTATAACACATCCTACATAATGAGAAAAAGAGAATATGTAAGACCTACGGGCAATAGAGGTTGTTGACCTTGAGGTGGCTATTAGGGTCACTTGGTCAGGACTATAATTGAAAGATGATAATAAAATCATTTAAGGCATACCGCCCCTTTAATATTATGGTGGAGGTTTTATAGGTCCTTCGGGGATATAATAATCACTACGGGCGATAAAGGACTAGAGAGGAAGAAGCTTTAGTGTCATAATCGCAAAATTTTACTGTTTCTAGAAATTTAATATACTTGTGTACTCTATGATTTTCACGTGAAAAACTGTAAAATATATATTTTAATATTATTTAGATTGCACAGAAATGTTCGGACAGTGCAGATAAGAGTGTGCTTAGAAATAGGAAATTTTACCGAAACAGAATCGGACGAATTATGCCTTTTTGGTTTCGAAAATTTTGAAAATATACTGTAAACCACTAAAAGAGAAATACTTACGGTATTGATTTTCAGGCAAACCGAAGTGAAATAAGAAAAACTGATCGTGCGGATAGCCTCAAGAACTCGTCTACGTGATTTTAGTGCAAAAACCTTCGGTTTGACTTTTGGTCAAAATTTTGACTCCAAATATATATAAGGAGTCAAAGATTGAGTGTTTGCCTTTGAAAAGATGTAAGGATACATTCCAATCCAAGGGCTAGGGTTTAAAGTCAAGAAAAATCAATGGTTAAGATGCAAAGTCAACTAGAAAAAGTCAAAGGAAACTTAAGCAAAATTCTAGAGGATTCTAGAGTTGAAAGATGGTGGATTTTGGGGCCAAAATCAGATAAAGATCTGGTCATTTTTGTTCAATTACAAAACAGTCCCTAAAGAGTAGAAAAATTGCATAAAAAGTTTGCTAAAATACCCTTAAATCCTTTACAATTTGATCCCTCCTTTTTGGCTGTTTTTATGCACAGTTTTAGGCCATTAGAAACCAGAAAAATTTCTGGTTTTCAACCCCCATTGAAGCCGTGCATCCCTCTTAGTGAAAGTTCAAAAATTTCTTCAAGATTTGGCCAAGAAAGAGTGAAAAATTCATCACAAGGTTCAAGTTATCAAGCAAGCAAGGTAATCCTTCATTTTGGCATCATTTCTTCTTGTTTTTCATGAAGAAAAACCGTGTATTATGGACTGATTTGAAGTGAGAAAAATCAGTTTTTGTTTCACTGATTTATGCTTGAAAGTGTGTAAATGGTGAATGATTAAAACAAGTGTGAAATCATGAGTAAGAAAATCAAGTTATATGTGTGTTTTTCCTTCACCAAACCGTGGGTTATTAGGGTTTGGAATGGTGAAATTTTCATGTTGTTTTGGTTGATTTTGATGTTGAAAATCATGTGGAAATGGAAAGAAAGAAATAGATGAAATGAGATTGAAAACACTAAATGTTGGTGTTGTTTTTCAATTCAAAACCGTGGGAAAGAAAGGAAGAAAAAAATGAGATTTTGTGTTGATTGTGTATGATAGATATGATGTTAATTTTGGGATGAAATTTTACGTAAAAAGTTTGTAACTTTTACATAAAATTTGGTTTGTGGTATAGTACTTGGCAAGGTAGAATAGGATAGATGGTTTCGAGGTGTTTCCTAAATGCCAGGAACCTAAAATTTCAGTGGAAATGCTGCCGAAATTTTCAGGACGCCCGAAGGGCAATTTGGTAAACGAAAGGTAAAAGTAGGGTTTGGAACCGGAAACCTGAGCCCCCTCGGAAACCTAAGCTAGAGAAGAGAATATGGGACGATTATATAACTTGTAAAATAGCCATTTGAGGTCCCGAAAGACTAGAAAAACGAGAAACAACCCCAAGGATCGGAATAGTACCACCCGAGGGTCGGGTGAATAGTAACATGAGCGTTTTGACAGAAAATATTGTAAAAGCTTGGGAAAACCTGTGAAACGTTATTTTAGGATTTTTGGGATTAGAAAATTCAGATAAAACGATAAAACGAGGATTTCTCGATCTATAGTCCCGTCAGGGGAAAAATAGTCATTTTGACCAAAAAGTTCAGAAAAGTGATATTAAGGCCCGTAATAGTTTTTCATGCAGCAGAATGATTCCAGAATTAAAAATATGAATCCTAAAATGAATAATTAAGAATTTCAATTAGAAATTTTATACTTTCACTATATTTTATATATGAAGTGAATAGTAAAAATAACCGCAATTTATTTCGGTTATAGGAAAGCAACCAAAAGGTGAATTAAAGAAGCCGGTTGACTAGGGAAGGAACCGCTAGTAAAATATCGGTAAGTTCAGACATTTATTTGTCTGCAGCATGAATTTACTCAGTATGCTTATGTGATATGGATGACAGAAATTTAGTAGTCAGGTGCGGTAGGCACACTAACATAAGACGTAAAATCTTAAGAAAACTACAGAATAAATTACATAATAAATTACAGAGAGTTCCAGACCCAGGAGGCAGCATAATTGCCACCAATCAGGAATCACCAGAAACTTAGTAATTAAATTAGTATTGGCGTACCGGCCTCCCACACAGGTGGAGGTTTCTCAGATTTTAGTTACGGTTATAATAGGACTCCAAACTGCTGGTGATACATCCCAAGTTTGGATTCTGATATATTCAGACTGTAGAAGATTGGCCAGTGGGTCGCTCCCTAGCTCTCAGTTATGCGCATACTACGGTACGACCAATTTAGGGCCCAACAGTAGAATTCAGTAACGGATAAATACTTAAGATTTCAGAACAGTCATAATTGAGCATAAAACGTACTAACTGTACGTGTAGCAGCTTAGATACCAGTTGACATGAATAGTATCGATCAAAGTCAACCTTACTATTTATGATCAAAAGTCAAAATTACTATTCATATGAATAATACTTTTCATGATTGTGTGATTTATGTTCTTGCATGTATGTTTGAACTTACTGAGCCTGTCGCTCGCTAGTTTATTCATGTTGTAGGTAAGAAACCTATACACCAGTAGACAGAGGATGGACGAGGGGCGGGGTGGCATCTGCCTTCAGGGCTAGGAGAGGGGAATGGTCCTGCTACTGTTTTCCACTGAGCAGATTAAAAGTGTTGTTTTGAGAGTAGATTTGAAGTTGTATTTTGAAAATACATCATGATGTAAATTATGTACAACCAATATGATAATAGTAGTATATCCTATGTTTTATGTTGCTTATATTTTTACAGTTTACAATCACCAACAGTTTTTAAAAAAAAAATCCCTTGGTTTTCAGATTAAAAATCATGTTAATTACAAATAGTAATTTAACAATAACAAGTTACAAGTAAAATGTCGGCGACCCATTGAGGTAACGGTCTACCATAGTGGACTTTAGAGCTCTACTATGCTAGTACTATAGCCTCAATTCAGGGCGGGCGCCACATTTAGAGCCGCTCCCTAGGCCTCCTAGTCAGCACGCAATAAACTATCGGTACTACCACAATGAGCTCAAAACCAAAATACAAATAGAGATAATAGTCAGTAATGTGATGAAAGCCATAATAGAGCATAATTGAGCATAACCGACACTAATACTAAGTGTAGTGGACTCGGTTAGGGTAATATGAATAGTAATCGGTTAGGGTAACAGTTATTATTCATCGATCAAATGTCAAAGTTACTATTTATGATGAATAGTATTATTCATGAATAAATAGTACTATTCATAGAAAATTGTATTTTTGATGTTTTTGAATCTATATGATTCTTGTTAAGTATGTTTGAATTTATTGAGCCTGTTAGCTGTAATGACCGCCTTTTTCATGGTACCTACTTACCACGTAATAAGTCATTAAGGAATAAAATGAACATAGTTTAATGCCTTTTAGTGCAAATTTAAGTAACACGGCTAGGTACACGACCGTGTGAGTGTCGTGTGCCATTCGGACTGTGTATCTGTTAGTAGCTGTGTGAGTGTACATGGCCGTGTAGTGTAACACGGTCAAGTACACGGCCGTGCAAGAGGCCGTGCATTACTCGGATAAATGAATATGTTTCAAAGACATGGCCGTGTTGAGCAGTCTCAACTAGTACACGCCCGTGTCTGAAATGTACACACCCGTATTGCCTTGCACACACCCATGTAAGAGTCTATGTAGAAGACTGTGTAATGAGCCGAGAGCTGCTGTAATGACTCTTATGAATTATAAAACTTAATTACTATGTAACGATGTACTTAAGTTAATAAACACAGTGTGCTTTTCAGTTGAATGAATTAAACGGGTATAGTAACGTTTAATTACTATTCATGCAGTGAAAGGCGTAATCGACAGTGAAATCGGTCCACACTATTATATGAGTATGCGTTGAGACACGCAATATCAAGAAACCGATCCAGACGACCATTTCATGATACAGAACTGATGAGCTAGTCACCAGTACGCTCAGACTGGTCATCTGAGTACAGCAGCGATAATTACCCTAATAGATGTACAGTATCAAGAAAAATGGTTTAGATGACCTCTTCTCGCCCAGAGACTGACAAAATCGGAGTCAGAATGCTTAGACTAGTCAGTCAGATAAAAAATAATAAATAGTAAATAGTGAATCGTAGAAAACGCAATGTCAGGCTAGTGGCCAAGATGGCCTTAATCTGGCCTAAAACTGATATATTAATAGTCAGCAGGCTCAATCTGGTCAATTGAGCACAAAATGTAGATTTTGTTTGAGATATATGCAGTATCGGGATGAAGGTCAAGACGACCTTTTCTTGCTCCGAAACTGATATATTTAGACTCAAGACGCCCAAATTAGTCAATCGGGCACTTGACACGTTTTTCGAGATGGGGTCATACATATCCTGAAAACTGGTCCAGAAAACCTCAGATGGACGTAAAACTGATAAATTTGAAATTAGCTCATCCAAATTAGTCAAGGGAGACTGTGTTTGAAATTTCACGCGAAAACGCCTCGTTATGCGTGCGCAATGTCAACACAATGTAGGCCTAACCACAGTATCAAGAAATTGGCCAAGATGACCTTTTCCTGATATAAAACTGATATATTTGGAATCAGAATGCTCAAATTAGTCATTTGAGCACAAAAGGTAATTTTTGATCGAGAACCATGCAGTATTAGAAAACTGGTCGAGACAACCTCGGATAAAGATAAAACTGATATATTTGGGTTAAGCACGCCCAAATTAGTTAGTATAGCCTATCTTAAAATTTTTCAAAAAATTAGTATAAAAAGGAGCGAAATTCTGGATTATTGTGAAAATGGCCCCATAATTTTTCTTATCTTCTTTTTCTGCCCCATAACATTCGTAGATGAACAGTAACCACCGATCGAATCCGACCTCTGTTTTTGACACCACCGGTACCATTGGAAAGCTCTCAACGAGCAGATTCTAATGGTGTGCCGAGTCGACGGAACCGACGCTAGAGGAAAGCGCACGCGCCACTCGAAGACCGTCGGTGGCGGAATTTTCAAACCGTCATATATCCGCCGTCTGACGTCCAAATGCCACGATTCTGGTCCCAATGGATTCGTAGTGAAGAGTAGAACAAAACCCAGGCTTCATTTCATGTCAACAACCACCGAATCGCACCGCCCAAACTCACTCGTTTCCGTCGCCATGGAATCTGACTATTCCGGTAGAGTTGAGTTGCAAGGTGGGTACCAAAATGCTCAGAACAACATGTAGATCAAAAGCCCCAAATCAATTTTGGGCAACAACGTCGAAAAACGGAGATGCAACCACCGCCACTGTCACCGATCTTTGAAGCCCGATTTCTGGTGATAGAAGCCTCGATTGGTAAAATTGACACCACTAATGGGTTCCTCTCGTTGAGCTCTTCAAGATTGTGGTCGTCACTTCCATTGCCACTGTGACAGACTGGAAAATTCCTACAGTATTACCTAAGATTAAGCTAGGTTTTTCTAAGAATTTTTATGAATAGAATGAAAGAACACTATGCTTATAAATAAAAAGATAAAAGTATTAATGAAAATAAATAAATGTTTTGGAGGAATTGAAATCTCCAAAAATAGTTAAAGAATATAGTTCATGATTGAGAAAGTGATTTCGGATCAAAACGCTCAGAATAGAGTGGTTTTGGTATCCAAAAAAGATAGATATAAGAAATGACAAGTCAAAGCAAAGATAAGGCAAGATAAGTATTTTAGGGTTTTAGGAGTTTCGAGATTTAATTAGATCGAACTGATCGCATAGGAGGCATCAGAAACTTGTCTACGCGATTTCGGTGAAAGTTCCGATCAGTTTGACTTTTGGTCAAACTTTGACTTTGGATTAATATAATGAGGACAAAGTAGATGATGTCACAATTGATTTATTTCTTTTAAAGAAATGTGGTAGTTGGATTCAATGATTATGGTTTAAAGTAATTTTTATCAGGAAATATGCAGTATCAAGAAATTAGTCAAGATGACCTTTTCTTGATATAAAACTGATATATTTGGAATCAGCATGTTCAAATTAGTTAATGGGGCACAAAAAGTAAATTTTTGATCAAGAGACATGTAGTATCGAGAAATTGGTCAAGATGACCTTTTCTTGATATAAAACTGATATATTTGGATTCAAAATGCTCAAATTAGCCATTTGAGCACAAAAAGTAAATTTTGGCGGGGAAATATACAGTATCGGAAAACTGGTCGAGATGACCTCGGATGAAAATAAAACTGATAAATTTGGGTTCAGCACGCCCAAATTAGTCAGTATAGCTTATCTGCATGCTCAAATTAGGTAATTGAGCACAAAGGTAATTTTTGACCGGAAATTCACAGTACCGGAAACTGATCAAGATGATCTCAGATGGAAATAAAACTGATATATTTGGGTTCAGCATGCCCAAATTAGTCAGGATAGCGTATGTTGAAATTTTGGACAAAAAAAGTATAAATAAAGGCGAAAAATCGGAAATTTCAAAAAGAGGCCCATAATTTTCTGTCATTTTGTCTTTCCTTCTCCTACAAGAAAATGAACAGTAACCAACTATCGAAAACGGTGTCTGTTTTTTACACCGCCGATCTCATTGGAAAGCTTTCGCCGAGCTGAGTCCAACGGTGTACTGACGTGACGGAGCAGACACCGGAGGAAGCCGCACGCGCCACCTGAAGGTCACGGTGGTCGGAAATTTCGATCGCCCGTATCTCCGTCGTCCAACGTCCGATTGACACGATTTTGGTCCCAATGGATTCGTGGAGAAGAGGAGAACAAAACCCATAGCTCATTTCACCTCAACAGCCACCGGATTGTGCCGCCCGAAGCTTCACCATCGCCACCGTGTCGTCGCCATGAAAGTCGTCAATTTCGGTGGAGTTAAGTGATGTGGTGGGTACCAAAATGCTCAGAATTTCATGGGGAACAAAAGCCCCAAACTAATTTCAAGAAAAAAAGTCGGGAAAACGGTGATTCAAGCACGCCGCCGCCATCGCACTTTCGGGGGTTAATTTCAGATAATAAGAGCTTCAATTGGTGAAATTGACACCACCAATGAGTTCTCACATCGAGATTTGTGAGATGGTGGTCATCTTTCTCCACACTGCCACTGGTCAATGCCGGTCAATGACGAGTCAATGCCGGTCAACGGCGGTCAATGGCGACTGGTGACCAAAAATTGAAGAATGGCTCGTTGGCCTATTTTCAATGTTCTGGACACGTTCGTGAAAAATGTAAAGATTTTTACATAAAAGTTGAATTTTACGTAAAAATATAGGCCTTTGATATAGTACGTGGTAGAATAGAAATAGGTTAGATGGTTTCGAGGCGTTTCCTAAATGTCGAGAACCCAAAAATTAAGCGGAAATGCTGCCAAAATTTCAGAAACAGCACAAAGGGATATTTTAGAAACCGAAGGGTAAAAATATGATCGGGATGGAAACCCGAGTCCCCTTGGTGATTTAGGCCCGAAAAAGAGGATTAACGACCTAGGGTCAGAATAGTGCCGCTCAAGGGTCGGTGAATAGTAACACGAGCATTTCGGCAATTAATGTTGAAAAATCTCAAAAAGGCTTAAGAAAAATGATTTCATGATTTTTGGGTTTAGAAAATCCAGTTTAAGCATAAAAAAATGAAAATGATACGGCTTAAAGACCTGTTAGGGGCAAAAGGATTATTTTGACAGAAAATTTCAGGAATGATAGAAAAGGGCCCTAATAGAACTGACTTAATTGTCTACTCATGAACTGACTTGCCATAGGATTATATGATGATGTGACATTATGAATAGCGTGTTAGTAAAAGAAATGTTTTATAAAACGATAAGAAAAGTTTTTGGACCATGCAAATATTAAGAAACATGCATGGTGACATGAAAATCTAACATGTCCACAAAGTCAAAAAGAACAAAAAGTTAAAGAAAAGAAAGAAAAGAAAGATAAAAATAAGCAAGATAAAAAGACTGAAAATTTAAGGTTGACATATCGGCCTCTCCAGCTGTGAGGTTTAAGATTTAAGAATAGCCTCCACCCCATATGTGTGGTGCTACCGCAAGCTTAAGGTAGTTAATGGCTATGCGAGATCGACCTTGGGGTTGATTGGTGGGTTGTTCCCCCGTTCTCCCATTAGTCCGTGCGCATTAGGTATGTTCAACCACGGGCCCACAAGTGAAAGATAAAGAAAGATTAATGGTACGGTCAATCTTCTACCCTATAGACCTTCTAGGCAAGTGCACCTATCGGTTTCTATAGTATAGTGGATAACAATATCGAGTGTCGATCCCACAGGGACTAACGAGTACTAGTACTTACTCTTTTCTTATTATCTATCCTATAAACAATCAATTTATGCTTAAATAATTAAATAAGAATTATATTAAATCAATCCAACACAAAATTAACTCCAAACAGCAGAAGATTAAGATGAAATCAATCCCAACCAACAATACCTAGATAATGAATCCCCCTAAAACGTATATTACATCCAATCCTTAATATATCAAACTATCTACTAATCATTGGACCGTGGAAATTCCTTAATTATGTCAATATCTTTCTCAAACGTATTAACAACTAACCCTAGGTTGATTAATTGGAATCTCTTCCTAATTAAAACCCCCAGAATTGCATTCAACAATCAATGAATCTCTCTATTAGGTTTGACCCTAATCCGGAAGATTTACGTTGTCCTATCTCTAGAATCACGTGCAACTCCTTTCAATTATGCAAGATCAAATCAAACATAGGATTTCTCAATCGCAATTGTATGATATCAAACATGAATTAATACACCGGTAAATATCAATTCAATGATAATAAAGAACACATAATTGAATCTCAATGAACTTGAAGAATAAATTAAATTAATTAAGGATCAAATAACAATATTCGTTCTAGGGTTCCTCCTATCTAGGTATCAAAGAAATTAGTTCATGATCAATGGAATAACCGCACTACAATTCAATGAACTACAAAAAATAATTGAATTCATGACAAATCCTCTTGATTGTAATGCAATCCAACTTGAATTGATCGATGGTTGCTTGTTGGAGTATTTCTCTCTCTATTCTACCTCCTCTCTGCTGCTCTAGGGTTTATTTTTGCAGATTGACGGCTCCCCCCTTGAATTGACAGGTCTTGCCCCTTTTATAGAGCAAAATTCGACTTTCTGGATGGAACACGGTCTTCGACACGGTCTCAGGCAGATTTTACACGGGCGTGTACTAACCAACATGGGCGTGTATTCAAGGTCGACACGGGCATGTACCTGTTAAATCGCTGAACACGCCCGTTTCTATTATGCATGGCCGCTTACATGGTTTACGGTCACTCCTATACACGGCCACCCACATGGCCGTGTACCAGACCGTGTATTATGTCTAATATCGCTGAACACGTCCGTTTTCCCAAAACACGGCTTTACGTACGTTGGTGAATCCGAAAGGTATACGGCCATGTACGCAGCTGTGTACCAAACCATGTTCTGCTCAACTTTGGTCAAAAAGCTTCAAATTGCTCCAAATCTCCTCCTTATGCTCACATTGCTTTAACTAGGACCTGAAAACAACATATAAACCGATCAAGTGCAAGAATTCCATGAAATTATCCTTAAACTAAACAATAATGGCCTAAATATGGACTAAAAATATGTACAGTTTAGCACTTATCAAATCTCCCCACACTTAAGCATTTGCTTGTCCTCAAGCAAATAATAGTTCCAAATCATAAAACCTTCTAAATATCCCTCTCTCTCTTATCTCAATGCATCTCTCCATACTCCTTCCTACTATGACTTCTGAACCAAATTAAAATACAAGTAAAATCCAACAATCCTAGGCTAAACTTCTATAAACAATCATCCATAAGCAATCATGTTGACAGTCTTTCCGGAATCAAAAACATAAGACTCATACCCTCACATAGGATTTACTCATAAAACGCTCAAAGTGTTTAGGGTAGAGAAGATATCATAGCACTCAAATCAATGCATAGCAGGAATCTTAACCATAAGCTTGCTAATATATCACATCACTATAATTAGATGCATGAATTAAAGGATCCTTGTCATGGCTGCGATAAGGTTTGGGTGGCGGTATATGGAAATAATGGAGTGAATAGATCCCAGGTTAACCAAGAATAAAAGATAAAGGACCCGTCTATACCAAATCACACAAGAACCTGACTCTCTTGTATATAGAACCTTCAATTAAAGCTCAAGTAAGGTGCATAAAACATTATTAACCACAATCATCTGCTGTTCTTACTTATTTATTTCTCTTTTTTTTTCTTTTTTTTTTCGTTTTTTTTTTAACTTAATGATGCTCGCTTTACAAAATGTTGCACTTGAAAAATATTCGAGCATCCAAGTGGAATTGATCACAACAGAAGATGAAGTTTAAACATATACCATGCACCTTTAGTCAGACAAGCCCTTGGTTCTGTACTCCTTTTGATCAGATTTTCATGCGATTCAATTGACTAAGCCCTTCGGTGTAAAACAATGGTTATGGTGTTGGCCAAGAAAAAATAATTGGGGTATTTGGCTTAAAGTTCGGTCAACAAGAAAGGCTAAGACAAAACCCTTCTTTCCAATGCATCTAAAACAGTAACGTGCATAACAAAGCAAGTTCTAGAATCTTCCCACTATGCATGATAATCACACCAAAAAGAAAATAAGTGGAGCATATAATGATGAATGCTCATAGGCTCAAATACTCACAAATTTTAGGCTCATGTGTGTGAATCCCATGCAATTTTCATCCAGATTAACTGTCTCAACAATTGCCTATAACGAAGCTCATAAAAATCTAGCTATTCGTGTCGTTTTCTGCTTGTATCTTAATCCAATTCGAGGAACCACAGTCATTGAGAGCATGTTGAAACACATTTTAACAAGATTAAGATTTCCAAACAGAAGAATCAATGAAAAGGGACTACTTTATGCAAGAAGACTACAAAATGCTTAATTCCCAACAAATAAATTCCACTAAAACCAAAATCCCTTCCCCACACTTAGAGATGTACATTGTCCTCAATGGACACAATTAAAACAGTGATGAATAAACAGGTAAAATGGAATCAAAATGGTATAAGAACAAGTCAATGTGTACTTCCCTGAATATATGTATGTAATGAAGAGGTTGGTATAGTCAACATCAACGCAGTGGGGATCAATAGACCTGGTTCTCCCGGCCAAACGAAAAATTAAATTTGAGGCCGACTCCATAAACTACTCATCGGCTACTGGAGGCTCGGGATCCACAGGTGGGGTAGACTGGGGCTCTGTACTCGGTTCTTCGGGGATCAGTCCAGATCTCGATGGCTCCTTAGGGCCGCTAGTGGTGGGATCAACTGCCCGAACGTTGGGTAAAGTCGAGATCCCGAGGTGAGCACACAGGCGAGTCAACGTATCTTCAATCCAGGCCGACTGTCGCTCTAGTCGTATCAGTCGAGATGAATGGGCTTGCTGCAAAGCCACTGTCCTTCTTAGCATTGGCAGCACTTGACTGCTCAATCTTCCGACGTTTGAGTGGGAAGGGGTGGCCAGGTGTTGGTCTTGCCGTGGTGGTGCAGGGGAGTGATCCCTTTCAGATTCGACCTCGGTTGCAGGTGGTGGGGTACCTGTCAAAACATAGGTTGGACCACCTGGCCCCTGTCGTCTCTCAACCATCCCCATGGATCTTAAAGTATCCATGTCAATTGGTATCATCTGAGATGCAATGGTCAAGGGAGGTAGACGACTAAACAGCCCTAGGTTGCGAGCCAATCGCGTGATGTACGGCCCGCAACACACTGTGCCTACTTGTGGCCTGCTTGCCTGGCTATCCAAGTACCATGCCCAGGCATGTCCCAAATGAATGGCCACCTTCTCCCTCATACTGTAGATGTAGAAAAGGTCACGTCGAGAGACTACACTAGTGCTTTCTCTCCGTCCACTAATGGTGTGCACTAATAACTTGTGCACATATCGAAGTTTTGGGTGACAAAGACGGGAGGCTTTGGATCTCGTTGGTGCGTACTCCTTCTCTCTACTAATGGACCTCCAATATTGCTGGTCATTAAAGTTGGAGGGCCAGTCCACCTGCAGTTCTCGATAGGCGTCGGTTTGGGTAAACTCCTCGGTATAGAAACCACAGTCTATTGAGAACTGCGTATAGCTTCTATGAAATCTTTCCTCGCCGATCTGAAACTCCATGTTGGGCAGGGACCAGCTCAGTGATCTCTTGTTGAGGGAGAATGTGGTGAGGAATTCCAAAGTTAGCTCTTGATAAGCTGGTTCCTCAATATCGAAGAATCGGTCCCAACTCCCAAAAGTGACCAATTCCCTCACTTGTTGATCCAAGCCAATCTGCTGTAACACAGGCCAATCTATAAACCGGCTATTCTCAAAAGGTTTTTCCAATAGCCTCTCAAGTCTCGTAAGGAATGCTGGAGCCTGAAATTGCAGCAGTGGGTGCAGTCCAGGTTGTTGTGGTGGTTGTTACTGCGCATGAGAGGAGGCCTCTCCCCTCTGCCTTTTCCGTGGAACTTCCTTTTGTCGCCGTTGGATTTCTTCAGTACGTCTTGTCATGGTGGCACTTGGGGTCCTGCAAAAGAAATTCATAGTGAATAACAGAGATAAACAGAAAGTATGCACAATTCAAGCCTTATTCTGAAATTCACATTTCAATATTCAACCGCAGACAAGATTGAATCACATTCCAGGCATGCAAAAGGGTTAAGAAAATTTAGCACACTAGTGAGAACGTCCGAGCACCACATTGGACGGAAAGAAAAATGTGCACTCCGTTCACAATGTCCGCACGAAATTAATCAAGCAACACAGAGCACTTCTATCAAATCATGCTATTAATCCATCAAATAACCCATAAATCACGAAAGCAAACGAAAAAGAAGAAGGAAGGAATACATACCGTCGTTTCCGTGAGTCGAAGAAGAAGGAAGAAAAAATTTCGCCCGAAATACCCAACTATTCTTCGAAAAAAAATCTAATTCCTAAAGGGTGTTTATCAAATAATCCGTTAGAATTAGGCTTACCCGGCTTTTCGTGCATAGATCGACGCGATTTCTTGGTGGAACTTCGGATTTCAGAGAAAGGGGGCGTGTGTGAATGAAACGGTCGTGTTTCCTGCAACCGTTCGTATAAATAATGCCTTGACACGCCCAGATACACGGCCGTGTATCGGGCCGTGTCGAGAAAAATAAATGAATACGGGCGGTTACACGGCCGAGACACGGGCATGTTACTTACCTGGGGATGAACACGGCCCATAACACGGGTGTGTTTAAGGCCGTGTACTCCTCTGTACAGAATTGTTCAATCTCCTTCTCCCGGACACGGGTGTTAACCCGGCAAAGACACGGGCGTGTCTAATTTGAATTTACACGGCCATAAACACGGCCGTGTCTATTCCCGTGTATGTCTCGGTACGTTGACTCCTATTTTTTCCCTCGTAAACATGCCCATGTACTTGACAAGCAAAACTTCACACGGCCCCAGACACGCCCATTAACACGGGCGTGTTCAAGGGCGTGTTTTATGGATTTTTTTTTTTTCAAAAGAATAAAAATAGAAAGTAACAAGAAACTAAAGCCTAATGAAAATTAAAACCTAAGGGCAATCAAAACCTAACGAAAATTAAATTAAGAGTAAAGAAAACATGAAATAAGGGAAACGAGAAAGAAAACCCTTGGGTTGCCTCCCAAGAAGCGCTTGTTTAATGTCTTTAGCTTGATGCATTCACCTTCATCCACTAGTCGATGTGAAGGTTGAACTCCTCCCTTTGAGAGTTATCCAACTCTCCCCCTAGGAACAACTTGAGGCGATGTCCATTCACCTTGAACATGCCTTTTTCTGGATGCGTTACTTCAACGGTACCGTACGGGAAAACTTGCTTGACCATAAAGGGACCTGACCATCTGGATTTGAGCTTTCCTGGGAATAATTTCAGCCTAGAATTATGCAATAACACTTGATCTCCTTTGCTGAATTCTTTCCCTTGTTTGATCCTCCTGTCGTGATATAGCTTGCTTCGCTCCTTGTATATCCTCGCGTTCTCATAGGCCATCAAGCGCCATTCCTCTAACTCGTTCATCTGGATTTTCCTCTTTTCTCCTGCAACATCCAAGTTAAAGTTAAGGAACTTAATTGCCCAATACGCTTGGTGCTCAAATTCCACTGGTAGGTGACATGCTTTTCCATAAACTAGCCTATATGGTGTAGTCCCTATCGGTGTCTTATATGCCGTCCTATAGGCCCATAGAGCATCATCTAATTTGATGGACCAATCTCTCCTATGATGCTCTACAGTTCTTTCTAGGATTCTTTTCAAGTCCCTATTGGTCACCTCAACTTGGCCACTAGTCTGTGGATGGTAAGGGGTTGCAACTCTATGCGTAACACCATATTTTTTTAGTGCATTGATGAACTGTGCATTACGAAAGTGTGTGCCCCTGTCACTAATGATTGCTCTAGGTGTGCCAAATCGAGAGAATAACTTTTTTAGGAACTTAACTACTACCCTAGCATCATTTGTTGGTAAAGCTTGGGCTTTAACCCACTTAGATACATAATCCACTGCAACTAGGATGTACTTGTTCCCAAAAGAGACTGGAAAAGGACCCATAAAGTCAATGCCCCAAACATCGAAAACCTCACAAACAAGAATGAAATTTTGGGGCATTTCATCCCGGCGGGAGATGTTACCTGATCGCTGACAGTTACCACACAACGCTACGTACCTTTGGGCATCTTTGAACAAAGTAGGCCAATAAAAACCTGACTCGAGTACCTTCTGCGCTGTCCTATTAGCATGGTAATGTCCTCCTGCCGGGCCGACATGACAGTGTTGCAAAATCTTCCATCCTTCCAATTGCGAAACACATCGTCTAATGATTTGGTCTGCACAGATCTTAAACAAGTAGGGGTCCTCCCAAAAGTAATTCTTCAAATCAGAAAAGAATTTCTTCTTTTGCTGATGAGAAAGCCCTTTAGGAAGGATGTCAGCAGCCAAATAATTAGCAAAATCGGCAAACCAAGGGACTTCACCTGCACTTACCTCTGTCAGATGGTATAAACGTTCTTCAGGGAATGCATCATCGATGTCCTCTTCTGCCAGCTTTTCTAGATTCGGGTTCTCTAACCGCGAAAGATGGTCTGCTACTAGGTTTTCAGCCCCCTTCTTATCTTTAATTTCCAAGTCAAATTCCTGTAACAACAAAATCCACCTGATCAATCTGGGCTTGGCATCTGCCTTATTTAACAAGTAACGCAATGCAGAATGATCAGTATAAACAATGACTTTGGATAAAATTAAATAAGATCTGAATTTATCAAATGCAAAAATGACAGCTAGCAATTCTTTTTCGGTGGTTGTATAATTCTCTTGAGCGTCCGTCAAAGTCTTGCTAGCATAGTAGATGGGCTGAAAGTGCTTGTCCCTCCGCTGTCCCAGTACTGCACCTACTGCGAAGTCACTGGCATCACACATCAATTCAAACGGAAGGTTCCAATCTGGTGCGACCATAATCGGGGCATTAGTTAATTTCTCCTTAAGAGTGTTAAATGCTTCCAAACACTCTTGAGTAAAGACGAATGGTGCATCTTTCTCAAGTAACTGAGTTAAGGGTCTGGCAATCTTAGAGAAGTCCTTGATGAATCTCCTGTAAAAACCTACATGTCCCAGAAAACTCCTCACAGCCTTAACTACAGTTGGGGGTGGTAGCTTTTCAATTATCTCAATCTTAGCTCTATCCACCTCTATTCCCCTGCTCGAGATTTTATGGCCCAAAACTATGCCTTCTTGTACCATAAAATGGCACTTTTCCCAGTTCAAAACCAGATTAGTTTCTTCACACCTTTTCAGCACTCGTTCAAGGTTATGGAGGCATGCATTGAAGGAATCGCCAAACACAGAGAAGTCATCCATAAACACCTCCATGATGTCTTATATTAAATCATCAAAAATTGCCATCATGCACCTTTGAAAGGTGGCAGGTGCATTGCACAGCCCAAAAGGCATCATCCTGTATGCAAATGTGCCATAGGGGCATGTGAAAGTTGTCTTCTCTTGGTTGTCTGGTGCTATAGGAATCTGGAAATAGCCGGATAGACCATCCAAGAAGCAATAATACATGTGACCCGCTAATCTCTCTAGCATTTGGTCCACAAAGGGCAGTGGAAAGTGGTCTTTTCGAGTGGCATCATTAAGCTTTCTGTAGTCAATGCACACTCTCCACCCAGTGACGGTTCTCATGGGAATCAGCTCGTTCTTCTCATTAGGTACCACCGTCATTCCCCCCTTCTTTGGAACTACCTGCACAGGACTTACCCAAGCGCTGTCAGAGATCGGATAGATCATACCTGCGTCGAGGAGCTTAATCACCTCTGCTTTGACTACTTCCTTCATCTTGGGATTGAGTCGCCGCTGGGGTTACACCGATGACTTGAATTCATCCTCCATTAGGATTTTGTGGGTGCAAAATGAAGGGCTAATTCCCCTAATGTCCGAAATCTTCCAAGCGATAGCCCTTTTATGCTTCTTAAGTGCTACCAGCAACTTTTCTTTCTGATCTGTCCTCAATCCGGAGGCGATAATGACTGGTAGCTTTGAATCCTTCTCCAAAAAGGCATACTCGAGATGGGCTGGTAACGCTTTTAGTTCCAGAACTGGTGGGTCCTCGATAGAGGGTTTTAACCTCTTCTCTCCACTTTGTTCAATCTTTTCAAATTCTTTCTTTCTCACCATGAGCTCGCTAGCTTCCAAATGTGCTACTTGTTCCTTAATGCACGAATCATCGTCGTTTTCCTCCCTTCCTTGTACAAGGCATAGCTCCAAAGGGTCATTATGGACCAATTCCTGTAAACGATCAGAAATGGCAATATCAGTAGAGTCAAGATAGTAACACGTATCATCCTCTTCAAGAGAATGTCTCATGGCATTATGTATTTTAAAAGTTACCTCCTCATCCCCAACCCTAAGGACTAGCTTACCATCACTCACATATATAATGGCTCTAGCAGTAGCTAAAAAGGGTCGACCTAGAATAAGGGGTACCTCAATGTCCTCATCCATTTCAAGAATGACAAAATCCACAGGGAATATAAACTTATCTACCTTAACCAACACATCCTCAATGATGCCTTTAGGGTATTTAACTGACCTATCGACTAACTGTATGCTCATCCTAGTTGGTTTAGGCTCTCCCAACCCCAGTTTCTTAAACATCTTGTAAGGCATCAAATTAATGCTAGCTCCCAAATCTGCTAATGCCTTATCAACCGATAAACTACTAATGAGACACGGAATAGTAAAACTCCCTGGATCTTTTAATTTCTTGGGCAGCTTGTTTTGCATAATGGCTGAGCATTCCTCACTTAATGTTACTGTTGACAGCTCCTCCAACTTCCTCTTATTTGAAAGCAAATCCTTCAAGAATTTTGCATACTTTGGCATCTGCGAAAGAGCTTCAACAAAAGGCAAGTTAATGTGAAGTTGCTTAAACAGTTCAAGAAACTTACCAAATTGCTCATCCATCTTATCCTTCTTTAGCTTAGCTGGGTATGGGATAGTGGGTTGGAAACCCTACACAGGTTTAGGACTTCCATCCCCCTTCTCTTTATCCTCAAATTGCTTACCATTCTCTTCCTTACCATGCGGCTCCTTCTCAACTCATAGTTCTTTACCGCTCCTCAAGGTAACTGCCTTGACCTGCTCTTTTGGATTCTTCTCGGTATTACTAGGCAGGCTCCCTTGTTGTCTCTCTGACACAAGCTTTGCCAGCTGACCAATTTGGTTCTCAAGGTTATGGATAGAAGCCTCTTGGTTCCTCAGTGATGTTTCAGTGGCTTGGAATCGGCTTTCAGATGTTTGAATAAATTTAGCCATTAATTCCTCCATGCTAGGCTTCTTCTCTTCTGGTAGGTGTTGTTGCTGAAAACCCGGAGGAGGATTATTTCTTTGTTGTCCTTGATTTCCCCAAGAGAAATTGGGGTGGTTCCTCCAGCCTGGGTTATATGTGTTGCTATAGGGATTGTTTTGGGGTCGTGGTGCATTACCCATATAGTCAACATGCTCTGGTGTCTGTCTAGCCATAGCTGATAAACCTTGACACTCCTCAGTCACATGTCCTCCCCCACACATGTCACAATGCAAGACTTGAACTGGTTGATGGCTTATAGATAATCCATCAATCTTCGTACTTAATGCTTCAACTTGCCTAGCCAAGGCTGTGACTGCATCAACTTCATAGATTCCAGCGGATTTGCTAGGCTTCGCTCAGTTAGAGTGCCATTGGTAATTGTTCATGGCCATGTCTTCTATCAATTCTTGGGCTGCCTCTGGTGTTTTGTTATTCAATGTTCCTCCAGCCGCTGCATCTATCATCTGCCTGGTTGCCGGATTCAACCCATTGTAAAAGGTTTGCACTTGCAACCATGTTGGCAATCCGTGATGTGGACACTTCCTTAGAAGATCTTTAAACCTCTCCCATGTCTCATAAAGTGTCTCAGAATCAATCTGGGCATAGGAAGAGATATCATTCCTTAGTTTGGCAGTCTTCGCAGGTGGAAAGTATTTCAACAGAAACTTCTCTGTCATTTGGTCCCATGTAGTAATAGAACCTCTCGGCAGAGAATTCAGCCACTGCTTAGCCCTGTTCCTTAAAGAAAAAGGAAACAGCCTCAGCCTTATTGCATCATCAGTGGCGCCATTGATCTTGAAAGTATCGCAGATCTCCAGGAAATTTGCTATGTGTGCATTAGGATCCTCATCCTGGAGCCCATCAAATTGTACATATTGCTGCACCATTTGAATAATATTGGGCTTGATCTCAAAATTATTGGCCGCCACAGCTGGTCTAACAATGCTGGATTCTGTCCCCATTAAGGATGGTCTTGCATAGTCAGACATAGTCCTTTGTTGCTCTGGTTCAGCCATGACTGGTTCCTGTACTAACTCTTCTTGTCTCTATGAACGCCTGGTTCTAAGAGCTCGAAGAGTTGTTCTTTCAATCTCAGGATCTTCTTCAAAGAACTCAGATGGACTGTTGCAGGTCATAAACTGATCCAAGTACCTGAAATAGCAACACAAAAGAAGAAGAAAAAATATATATTAAATATAAGAATATAGAAAATAATAATAAAAAAATAAAATAAAATAAAATAAAATACAATTAAATAAAATAAAATAAAATAAAATAAAATAAAAGATATATATAAGAATGAAATAAGAGATAAAATAGAACAAAATAAATTAAAACAAAAGAATGGATAGATTAATAGGAATTAAGTGTTCCTAATATCCTAGTCCCCGGCAACAACGCCAAAAACTTGGTACGGTCAATCTTCTACCCTATAGACCTTCTAGGCAAGTGCACCTATCAGTTTCTATAGTATAGTGGATAACAATATCGAGTGTCGATCCCACAGGGACTAACGAGTACTAGTACTTACTCTTTTCTTATTATCTATCCTATAAACAATCAATTTATGCTTAAATAATTAAATAAGAATTATATTAAATCAATCCAACACAAAATTAACTCCAAACAACAGAAGATTAAGATGAAATCAATCCCAACCAACAATACCTAGATAATGAATCCCCCTAAAACGTATATTGCATCCAATCCTTAATATATCAAATTATCTACTAATCATTGGACCATGGAAACTCCTTAATTATGTCAATATCTTTCTCAAACGTATTAACAACTAACCCCAGGTTGATTAATTGAAATCTCTTCCTAATTAAAACCCCCAGAATTGCATTCAACAATCAATGAATCTCTCTATTAGGTTTGACCCTAATCCGGAAGATTTACGTTGTCCTATCTCTAGAATCACGTGCAACTCCTTTCAATTATGCAAGATCAAATCAAACATAGGATTTCTCAATCGCAATTGTATGATATCAAACATGAATTAATACACCGGTAAATATCAATTCAATGATAATAAAGAACACATAATTGAATCTCAATGAACTTGAAGAATAAATTAAATTAATTAAGGATCAAATAACAATATTCGTTCTAGGGTTCCTCCTATCTAGGTATCAAAGAAATTAGTTCATGATCAATGGAATAACCGCACTACAATTCAATGAACTACAAAGAATAATTGAATTCATGACAAATCCTCTTGATTCTAATGCAATCCAACTTGAATTGATCGATGGTTGCTTGTTGGAGTGTTTCTCTCTCTATTCTACCTCCTTTCTGCTGCTCTAGGGATTATTTTTGCAGATTGACGGCTCTCCCCTTGAATTGACAGGTCCTGCCCCTTTTATAGAGCAAAATTCGACTTTCTGGATGGAACACGGTCTCAGGCAGATTTTACACGGGCGTGTACTAACCAACACGGGCGTGTATTCAAGGTCGACACGGGCGTGTACCTGTTAAATCGTTGAACACGCCCGTTTTTATTGTGCACGGCCGCTTACACGGTTCACGATCACTCTGTACACGGCCACCTACACGGCCGTGTACCAGACCGTGTATTATGTCTAACGCCAAACACGCCCGTTTTCCCAAAACACGGCTTTACGTACGTTGGTGAATCCGAAAGGTACACGGCCACATACACGGCCGTGTACCAAACCGTGTTCTGCTCAACTTTGGTCAAAAAGCTTCAAACTGCTCCGAATCTCCTCCTTATGCTCACATTGCTTTAACTAGGACCTGAAAACAACATATAAACTGATCGAGTGCAAGAATTCCATGAAATTATCCTTAAACTAAACAATAATGGCCTAAATATGGACTAAAAATATGTACAGTTTAGCACTTATCAATTAAGAAAAGAAAAGAAAGTAAAGTAAAGAAAAGTTAAGAAAAGCTAAGAAAAGAAAAGAAAAGAAAGTAAAGTAAAGAAAAGTTAAGAAAAGCTAAGAAGAATAAAAAAGAAATAAAGTAAAGAAAAGTTAAGAAAAGCAAAGAAAAGAACAGAAGAATAAAGTAAGAACAATGAGAAGTAGGAAGAAAAATTAAGTAAGCATAATCTGACTAACCTTTGTTGTTAGTTGATGTGATTTATGAAATGTTATGTTTGAGATGTGTTATGAAATATAAGTTTATGTGTATGATATGTTTATGTGTATGTTTGTACTTACTGAGCTCTAGCTCACTAGTCTGTTCGTGATGTAGGTAACAACAGTAAACTGCCTACGTTATGAAAGAAGAAACAGATTCCCAGAGTGTTATGGGGTGGGTTATGGTTTTCACTATGATTTCCACTGTAATTTAAAGAAAAGGTATTTGTAATGTAATGAAAAAGAGACAAGGTTTAATGTAAGTTAAGTTTATGAAGTATTTCAATATGCTTTTTGAAAACTCATATGTTTAAATTAAGTTTAAGTTTTCAAAGAAGAAAAAAAAAATTATCAGTAATTTTTCAAACACCGCTTCTACAAGTAAGTTAACATGACAGATTAAAGCTAGTAAGTTTAAGGATATAAGAAATAAGTAAGTTAAAGTAAGTTTTTCCTAAAGTAAGATAAAGAAGATCAAAGTTGAGAAGAGTTAAAGTTTTAAGTGGACAGCTCAAGTGAGTCGGGTTGCCCACAAGATGTGGCATTAGAGCCCAAGTTAAGGTACCTACATTGGTACCAGAGCAAGTTTAAAAGTAAACTAAGAAAAGCAAGTTTAAGAAGAGTAAAGTTCAGAGAAGTATAATCAAATACGTTTAAAGTTTACAAGTAAGTTTAAAGTTAAGAGTTAGTTAAAAGTTTAAGTTTTAAGTCAAGGTGGTAGGGACTCGCTCTCTACAGCCACCATGGTCAACGCCGGTCAACGGCAACCGGAGACCAAAAATTGAAGAATGGCCCGTTGGCCTATTTTCGACATTCCAGACACATCCGCGACATCGGATTTGCAAACTGGAGTTTCAAAAGTGAAGAACGCCGATTCAAAGATTGTGCAGTCGAGACCGAATAGTTCATTCGACCGCCAACGGGAACGATTTTGATAGTAGTTTTGATCCCTTGATTCTTCATTTTATTATTGGAATAATTATGTATTAATTATGGTTTACTGACTTGAGGAATTGTAAGAAAAAGGGACGAAATGTCGAAAAAGAGAATGTGAGGAAATGTGAATATTTTTACGTAAAAAGCTGACCTTTTACGTAAAAATTAGGCCTCTGGTTTAGTACGTGATAGGTTAGAATAGGTTAGATGGTTATGAGGCGCTTCCTAAATGCTAGAAACCCAAAAGTTAATCTGAAATGCTGTCGAAATTTCTAAAACGGCATAAAGAGGTATTAATGTGATTGGGATGGAAACCCGAGGCCCTTTCGATGACCTAGGTTCGGGAAAGAAGGACGGACATTTTGAGGATTAGTGAACCACCCAATTAGAAATCTCGAAATGTAAGAAAGCGACCCCTATGTCAGAATAGTACCACCCAAGGGATGGGTGTGAGCTAAGCATAAAATTTGGAGCAGTTAAATTGGTAAAGGTAACCCTATAGGCTAAATTGTGGTGCCCTGCCCTGAATTGAGGCTACAATACTAGCATAGTAGAGTCCGAAAGTCCACTATGGTAGATCGTTACCTCAATGGGTCACCGACATCTATTTGTAACTTATTCTTGTTAAATTACTATTTGTAATTAAAATGATTTTTAATCTGAAAACCAAGGGATTTTTTTTTTTAACTATTGGTGATTGTAAACTGTAAAAAATATAAGCAACATAAAACATAGGATATACTACTGTTATACTGGTTGTACATAATTTGCGTCGTGATGTATTTTCAAAATATCATCCCAAAATCTGCTCTCAAAACAACTCTCAAAATCTGCTCAGCGGATAACAGTAGTAGGACCATTCCCCTCGCCCAGCCTTGGAGGCAGATGTAATCCCGCCCATTGTCCATCCTCTGTCTACTGTGTACATGTTTCTTATCTGCAACATGAATAAACTAGTGAGCGACAGGTTCAGTAAGTTCAAACATACATGTAGGAACATAAATCACACAATCATGAAAAGTACTATTTACATAAATAGTAACTTTGACTTTTGACCATAAATAGTAAGGTTGACTTTGATCGATACTATTCATGTCAACGGGTATCTAAGCTACTACACATACAGTTAGTGCGTTTTATGCTCAGTTATGATAGTTCTGAAGTCTTAAGTCTTTATCTGATACTGAATTCTGCTATTAGGTCCCTGAATTGGTCATACCGCAGTACGTGCATAACTGAGAGGGACTCTGGGGAGCGACCCACTGGCCAATCGTCTATAGTCTGAAAATATCAGACTTCCAAACCCGAGATATATCACCAACAGTTTGGAGTCCTATTATAACTATAACTGAAATCTGAGAAACCTTCACCTGTGTGGGAGGCCGATACGCCAATACTGATTTAATTACTGAATTTCTGGTGGTTCCTCACCGGTGACAATTATGCTGCCTCTTGGGTCTGGAACTCTCTGTAATTTATTCTGTAATTTATTCTATAGTTTTCTTAAGATTTTATATCTTATGTTAGTGTGCCTGCCGTACCTGACTACTAAATTTCTGTCATCTATGACACATAACCGTACTGAGTAAATTCATGCTGCAGATAAATAAATGTCTGAACTTATCGATATTTTACTAGCGGTTCCTTCCCTGAGTCAACCGGCTTCCTTAATTCACCTTTTGGTTGCTTTTCGTATAACCGAAATAAATTGCGGTTATTTTTACTATTCACTTCACATCTAAAATATAGTGAAAGTATAAAATTTCTGATTGAAATTTTTAATTATTCATTTTAGG
Organism: Antiaris toxicaria; assembly: GCA_035233585.1. Taxonomy (NCBI): domain Eukaryota; kingdom Viridiplantae; phylum Streptophyta; class Magnoliopsida; order Rosales; family Moraceae; genus Antiaris; species Antiaris toxicaria. Next base: position 59,183,592 of record CP141154.1, on the reverse strand, counting down.
ATTCATATTTTAATTCTGGAATCATTCTGCTGCGTAAACTATTATTCCGGGCCTTAATATCACTTTTTTGAACTTTTTGATCAAAATAACAATTTTGCCCCTGACGGGACTAAAGACCGGCAAATCCTCGTTTTATTGTTTTGTCTGAATTTTCTGTTCCCAAAAATCCTAAAATAACGTTTCATAGGTCTTTCCGAGCTTTTACAATATTTTCTGTCAAAACGCTTGGGTTACTATTCACCCAAATCTCGGGTGGTACTATTCTGACCCTCGGGGTCGTTTCTCGTTTTTCTAGCCTTTTGTGACCTCAAATGACTGTTTTACAAGTTATGTAATTGTCCCTTATTCTTTTATCGAGCTTAGGTTTCTGAGGGGGCTCGGGTTTCCGGTTCTCGACCCTACTTTTACCTCTCGTTTACCAAATTGCCAGTCAGGCGTTCTGAAAATTTCGGCAGCATTTCCGCTGAAATTCTAGGTTTTCGGCATTTAGGAAACGCCTCGAAACTATCTATCCTATTCTACCCTGCCAAGTACTATACCACAAACCTAATTTTATGTAAAAGTTAACTTGCGTATTTTTAACGGGATTTCAACTCGTTCTTTATCATTTTTAGGCCCGGTTTTATACTTTATTCACACATTTCCATATCTTAACAAAATTTTTCTCATTTTCCACTAAATTTATACACGGTTTTTCCTCAAAAACCCTAAACAAAAATTTTTATTTTATAACTCAAATTTTCCTTATTTGTTTTCCACATCAAAACATTTATTTTTCATTACAAAACCCTAACATAATTCTTCAAAATTTCATACATTATCCCACGGATTTTCCTTGGAAAATCAACCTCAAAATTTTGGTTTCATTTCCATTTTTCTTTCGTGTTTTCTACACAAAATCAACATCACATCTATCATACACAATCAACACAAAATCTCATTTTTTTCTTCCTTTCTTTCCCATGGTTTTCAATTGAAAAACAACATCAACATTTAGTGTTTTTCAATCTCATTTCATCTATTTCTTTCTTTCCATTTCCAAATGATTTTCAACATCAAAAATCAAACAAAACAACGTGAAAATTTTATCTTTCCAAACCCTAATAACCCCACAGTTTTGGTGAAGAAAAGCACCCACAAACTTGCTTTTCATACTCATGATTTCACACTTGTTTTAATCATTCACCATTTACACACTTTCAAGCATAAATCAATGAAACAAAAACTGATTTTTTTCTCACTTCCAATCAGCCCATAATACATGGTTTTTCTTCATGAAAACAAGAAGAAATGATGCCAAATTATAGGATTACCTTGCTTGCTTGCTAACTTGCATTTTGAGATGAATTCTATAATCTTTCTTGAAACAAACTTGAAGAATTGTTTTCTGTTTTGGGGGGAGGGGGGGGGGGGGGGGGGACTCACGGCTATTTGGGCAGAAAAGAAGCAAAGTTTGGCTGAAAGTTTTCTGTTTTTTCATGGCCAAACCGTGGGCTTTTATGGCTGTAAATTTGAGGGACTTCCTTGTAATGTTTTTAGGGCATTTTTGCAAGCTTTTTGTGTAATTTTTGAAACCTTTAAGGGCTACCTTATAATTAAACAAAATTGGGCAAATTTTTTTTTCTGTTTTTCTAGCCAAAATCCACCACCTATAACCCTATAAGCTTCTTGAAAATTTTGCTAACTTTCTTTGACTTTTTCTAGTTGACTTTGCTTCTTAGCCATTGATTTTTCTTGACTTTAAACCCTAGCCCTTGGATTGGAATGTATCCTTACATCCTTTCAAAAGTAAACACTCAATCTTTGACTCTTTATATATATGGAGTCAAACTTTTGACCAAAAGTCAAACCGAAAATTTTTGCATCGAAATCGCGTAGACGAGCTCCTGAGGCTGTCCGCACGATCGGTTTTCCTTATTTCGCTTCGGTTTGCCTAAAAATTAATACTGCAAGTATTTCATCTTTTAGTGGTTTATAGCATATTTTCAAAATTTTTGAAACCGAAAAGGCATAATTCGTTCGATTTCGGTTCAGTAAAATTTCCCGTTTCTGATCACACTCTTGCTTGCACTATCCGAACATTTCTGCGCCTTCTAAATAATATTAAAACATATATTTTATAGTTTTTCACATCGAAATCATAGAGTACACGAGTTATATAAAATTTCTAGAAACTGCAAAATTTTGCGATTATGACATTCTCCCCTGCTTATAAAATTTTCGTCCTCGAAAATCAAAATAAGTGAAGGTATAGGGCTTTCATTTCATCTTCACGTTCCCACGTAGCCTCTTCTATGCTATGATTTCTCCATAAAACGTTGGCTAGTGGGATCGTCTTATTTTTCAATACCTTCTCTTCTCGTGCTAAAATCTGTACTGGTTGTTCTTGGTAGGTCAAATCTTCTTGAACTTGTATTGGCTCATACTCTAGCACATGTGAAGGATCAGGTGTATACTTCCTTAACATTGACACATGAAAAACATTGTGTACTGCCGACAAATCTGGGGGTAATGCTAGCTTGTAAGCTACCTTCCCAATGCGTTTGATTATCTCAAATGGCCCAATATATCTTGGACTCAATTTTCCCTTCTTACCGAATCGCATTACGCCTTTCATTGGCGATACCTTGAGGAATACATGATCCCCCTTTTCAAACTCCAAGAATCTTCATCGTTTGTCTGTGTAACTCTTCTGCCGGCTTTGAGTAATCTGCATTCTTTACTAAATCTTGGCTACTGCTTCTATAGTTTCCCTGATGAAATCAATCTTATGCAGCTGCTTTTCTCGTAGATCATACCAATGAATAGGAGACCTACACTTTCTTCCATATAGAGCCTCATAAGGTGCCATTTCTATAGAAGCTTGGTACCTGTTGTTATACGAAAACTCTATCAGCAGCAGTTTCTCATTCCAACAGCCGGGAAAGTCTATAATGCAGGCTCTGAGCATGTCTTCCAGTGTTTGGATAGTTCGCTCTGACTATCCATCTGTTTGGGGATGAAAAGCTGTACTAAAGCATAACTTAGTCCCCATAGCTTTTTGTACACACTCCCAGAATGCGGAAGTAAATCTTGCATCTCGATCAGATACTATAGACTTTGGCACCCCAAGTAGCCTAATAATATGGGTCACGTACAACTGTGCTAATTTCTCCAATGTGAAAGTTGCCTTCATGGCTATAAATCATGCCGTCTTGGTCAACCTGTCAACAATTACCCAGATAGCATCATACACTTCTCTGGTCTTAGGAAGCCCTTGTAAGGACCGCCTCGATCATGTACTTAAATTTTCAATATAATGAGAAATTGAAGAATAATTTGATGCATTTTAGTGCAATTTTTAAGGTACATGACCGTGTAAGTGGCCGTATATCACTCAGACTGTATACATGTGTGTAGCGTGTAAGTGTACATGGTCATGTAGTAGAACACGGTCAAGTACACGGCCGTGTACCGCTTGGGTTGTGAATGTGTGAGAAGCCGTGTAACTAAATATGGCCGTGTACAGAGACACGGTCAAGAACACTGTCGTGTAAGAGGTCGTGTACCTCTCGGGTTAATGAACATGTAAAAGGTCGTGTTTTGAAATAGGACCGTGTTGAAGAAATTCAGCTAGTACACACCCGTGTCTGATGTATGTACGCCCGTATTACCTTATACACACCCATGTTAGAGGCCATGTTGAAGGCCGTGTAATGAGCAAAAAGCCATTACACAGACCCTCAAATTGCATGAAACCTTATTACTATGCAATGGGTAATTAAGTTGGGAAATATAGTATATTTTCCCATTGAATAGACTAAACAGATACGGTATTGTTTAAGTACTATTCATGCAGTAAAAAGGGCGACCGACAGTGAACCAGGTCCACCCTATAATGTGTATAAATGAATGAGACAGGCAGTGTTGGGAAACTGGTCCGGACGACCAATTCTTGACACAATACTGGTAAATAGATCACCAGAACGCTCGGACCAAACATCTAAGCACAATAGCGAGGGATAGCACTAGCAAGAGTACGATGTCGAGAAAATGGTCCAGATGACCTCCTCCCACCCAGAAACTGACAAAATCAGAGTCAGAACACTCAGACAAGTCAGTTAAATAGAAAATGGTGAATAGTGAATAGTGAGAAACGCAGTGTCAAGTTATTGGCCAAAGCGGCCTTAATTTGACCCAAAACTGATACACGAACTACTAATAGGCTCGATCTGGTTGATTGGGTACAAAATGAGATTTTTAGTTTGAGAGATACGCGGTATCAGGATAAGGGTCAAGATGACCTTTACTCGCCCCAAAACTGATATATTTGGGCTCAGAATGCCCAAATTAGTCAATCGGGCACCTGACACGTTTTTTTAGGTGGGGTAACACAGATTCTGAAAACTGGTCTAGATGACCTCCGATGGACGTAAAACTAATAAAAATGAAATCAGCACGTCCAAATTAGACAAGAGAGACTGTGTCTGAAATTTCACCCGGGAACACCTCGGTTTGCATGCAAAAGGACAACACAGTGTAGACACAACCACAGTATAGGATGTGAACAGTAATTTAGACTGATAATGGGCTCTTAGACAGTAGAAAACAACCAGGAACTTATGGTATAAAAATCAGATTTAGAAAACCAATTTTCAGATGAAAACTGGAACACTGCTGAGAAAGGACCGAACACTGCAGTATAAAATTAGACTGCGATGAGAAGCCAACACAGATAAAATTGGCCTTAAATTTCCATACTCCTTAGTTGCAAAAGCAGTTGTAATCTGCAGCACACATAGCCCAAAAGGTGGCCATTAAAATAATTCCCTAGCCACGACACATTGGAATATAATATTCAAGGGTTTTAAAAAGTTAGTCAACAACAATTGTTTATTCCTCCCTCCTTCCAATGAGCAGCCCATGCCCCGTTGGTCTGAAAATTGACAGCATATTTGTCTCAAGATTTGGCTAATTTGGTAGACAATTAAGTAGTATTAACCCTAAGTAGTTTGATTAATTTTTGCCTATAAAAGGCACCCTTTACACAAGGGATTTGTTTCCTTTCTTTTTGGCTTCCAAAACAATTTTCATTCTCCTTCTTCTCCTAGCTGTGTGACAACCGGGAAATTCAGGCAATTCTCGGATGAAAATGTACAATTGTATGTATATAACAATTTGTACTATTTAAAGAGTGAAATAAATGTATTTATATTGTTTAGAATATATGAAAATGTTCTAACAATACTGACGAGTAAGAATTCAGTGTTGGAAAAATTCATTGAGTTGAAACGGGTGAAACGGTGCCAAAACCGGCATTGAAAACCCTAACCGAGGCAGTAAAAGACGGTAAACTTCCGGGATTTATTTTGATTAAACGGAAGCAGATTAAATTGATCCGACTGCACAGGAGACCTCAGGAACACGCCGGGACGATTTCAGGAAAATTTCGGCTCGAACCGGTATCGGTCAAAAAGTAGTCGAATTAATGTGAATAGTAAAAGTCAAAGTCAACTTTCACTTTAGTATTTATGACATCATAAATCAAAATTTATAAATGAAAGAAATAGGGTGGTTGGTGGCATTAATGGCCATGATTCATCCACTTTTTGATCTAAAGGCCAAGATTTGGCCAAAATTCACCCTTTTTAATTTTTGAAAAATGTGGAAAGAAATGGTGATGAAAGGTGGTTAATTCTTATTGGTTTAGAGCCAAATTAATTGGCTTTCTTTCATGCATAAATCGGCCACTTTAGGAACAAAAGGCCGAAACCAAATTTCAAGCCAAAAACCATAACAAAATTTTTCTAAGTTATTTCCATGGTGTCTACGTGAGCCACCCAAGGAGAACCAAGAGATTTCTTCAAAATTTCTTCACAAAAAGTGTGTCAAAACACTCTTTGAAGACAAAGGAAGCATTAGACCAAGGTAACTTCCCTTGCACTTTATTTTTTCATGGTTTTTCTTCATGAAATCCGTGGGTGAATAGTGAGAAAAAGATGGAAAATTTTTTGTTGTTTTTCATGGATTTGATGTTGGGTTATGTTAAGGATGTAATAAGGAAGAAAACCATGCAAATTGTTTAAAGAAAAACCGAAATTTTGTTGGTTTTTCAAGGGAAAATCCGTGGGTTACCTTAAGTAACCAATGAGAAAAAGTTGTGGTTTAATTGCTAACTTGCTTCCAAGCTTAAAATTAGTGAAGAATAAAGCATGAATTTCATTGTGAAAAGTTTGAAAAAAAATTTTTGGTGTGAATTATATAAGGTGGCCGTGGGGTTTGTTAAAGGTTTGGAAGAAAAATTTTGCATGGTTTATGTGATATTTGGTTGATTGAAATCATGCAATTTAATATGCAAATGATGAATTTATAATTGAAAGCATGAAACAAAAATGTTGAGTATGATTTCCATTCATGAGGCCGTGGGTTATAACCCTAAGAAATTGGTTGAAAATGCCAAGAAAATGGGCTTAAAAATGTGTTGAAAAAAATGACATTTGAATGGCCTAAAGTGTGGTGAAAAGTTTGACAAAATTTGGTTCGGTTTGATTGTGAAAACCGAAACCAAATTAAGGGCAAAATTGTGAAAAAAATTTTGTAATGTGGGTGATAATGTGAAATTTGAATTTTGTGAGCTTTTATGTAAAAGTTTGGAAAACTTTTACATAAAATAGGCTTGTGGTATAGTACGTGGCAGGTACATACGGTTCGAGGCGTACCTAACGTCGGAAGCCTTAAAATTACGCCGAAATGCTGCTGAAATTTCAAAAACGGCATTCGGGGTAAAATGGAAATTAAAAATAAAAGTTAGGGCCGGGACGGAAACCCGAGTCCCTAACGGAAAATTTTAATAAGGAAAACCTAAGGGGTGGTTTATGAATAGTAACCCGTCCCCTTGAAAATATAAAACGCGTGTGAGATTGAAAAACCGACCCCGAGGGGGGGGCGTTTTTGGAAACGAAATAAAGGTCCGAGTCGGGAACGGAAAACCCGAGCCTCGGAGACCTAGGTCGGGAAAGTCTAGGTGAACGTTTTAAATACTAGTGAAACGTCCATTTGAGGCCCCGAAACGATAAAAAATCACTAAACCAACGTAAGGGTTGGAATAGTGCTTCCTGAGGGTCGGGAAAGTGAAAAGTGGAAATAAAATAGAAATAAACCCGGTAATGATTAAAAAAGAGTCAGAAAAGTTCCTGAGAGCCAAAAATGCAGTCTGGATCAATAAAATTCCGTCAGGGGCAAAACTATAATTTTGCCAAAATATAGGGGCAAAATCGTAATTTTACAAAAGTTGGGGGAAAATGGTGAAAATAATAAATAAAACCTAAAAAGTTATAAATAGGTTTTATTTAAGCTTTTTAATGAAAAATAAAAGCTATAAATGGAAATAAAATTAACAGACAAGGTTTTGTCTGTAGGATCCCAAAATCGACCTACAGGGAAGGCGATTCAAGATCCAGGAGAGAGAAAGGAAAGAGGCTGATAAGGTAAGTTCAGACATTTACTTGTCTGCAACATATAGCATTATTGTTGCTAACTTTAATGTACTAACTATAAGTTAGGTACATATGTGCTACGGGCACTATTATAGAGTAGAGAGAGAGACGTAATGTGCTACGGGCACTATTGAGAATGGACACATTGTTAATTATGCTTCGGGCACTAGAGCGAGGTTAATGAAACTCACTCCCCTAAAATTAAAATGTGAACCATTCCTAACCACGGGGCAATGTGAAGTCACCGGGTTAGAATGTTAAAAAAGTCGGTAATGAAACCACTTTCTGGCGTACCAGCCTTCCGTATAGGGAGGTACTTTTGCCTTCGGGGCTACGAGATAAGGCTGTGGAGGTCAGCACTGATGTACCGCTCCCAGTCATGTACTATTTTGCCTTCGGGGCTATGAGATTAAGGCTGTGGAGGTCAGCACTAATGTACCGCTCCCAATCATGCGCACTTAAATGGTACTGCCAACCTGAGCTCAAAACCAGAACATAAGCAAAGATAATTACCTAAAACTGAAACTATGCCATAATTGAAAATAAGACAGTTTAGTAAGAGCACTAACATCGCGGTAGATGTACTGTTGTGACACTGTGTTGTGGTCAACCTTACTATTCACGTATGAATAGTGGTCAAAGTTACTATTCACATATGAATAGTGGTCAAAGATACTATTCGCGATGAATAGTACTATTCATAGAAATTTTATTTCTTGCATGTTTGAACTTACTGAGCCTGTAGCTCACCATTTTTGCTAATGTTGCAGGTAAGCGACCAGCTCAGTAGCTTGTTTGACTGGATGCGGACGGGATGGCGCGTGTCAAATCGGATAACTGGGCGAGGGATATGGTCCTGCCAGAGTCTTTCCGCTGAGCGATAAAAAGGGAAGAAAAAAAGAAAGAAACAGTCTTTTGTAATATTATATATTTTACGAAAGTACTATAATATGTAAATTACTTTGTACTTGCTAACAAAGTAAATAGTGGGAAATGTTTACATGATGTTTAAAGAAAAAAAAATTTTTTCCCTAAAAACGTCATGATTTAAAAAGAGAGAGAGATAAGCTGGCGACCCATGAGAGTACAATCTATCGCAATTAGCGATAAAGCTCAACTGTAATAGTATTGTATGATCTCTACGAGGGGCGGGCCGCCACAAGCTGCAGCCGAACCCTTGAGCCTCCCAAACCCTCACTCTTTCAAGCTTTAAATCATACCACAAACTTACCAAAAATCAAACCTCACAAGCTTACACTAGGAGGATTCGAATCCAAGTCGTTTTAAGGCACCAAGGGTAAGTCTTCCAAAAACTGATCCTTGTAGTTTTAACCTCTGTTTTGATTTGATTTTTAAAGAGAAATTTTTGGTATTTGTTCTAGCAAAATCAGATCACATCCTCTTGGATTTCCCATGACCATTTTGGTTCCTCAAGCCTAGTGGAAACCGTGCTTGGTTCAAGGCATGAAGGTAAACCGAGAAACCTTATCTTGCATTAGTTAGTTTTAAGTTTTGTTCAAGGCCATTTATAAGTATTTATTCATGCAAATGGTTTGTAATAAGTTTATATTGAGCCCTAGATTATCATTTTTAAGTTCACATGGTTGTGGTTGTGTTTATGTTATTGTTTATGAATGGTTATGTGCGAATGAGAGCATGAACGTTTTAGTGGCTGGACGTAAACCTGTCCTTAAGGAGAGACCATGGATTTTGGCCATTTCGACCCCCTTAGGTTCTAAATTTGGGATTTGGTAAAACATAGTGTTTTAAGAAAATTTTGATATGGTCGTTTTTCCATCAAATAGGCCTCAGCCAAAAATGAGCCTAAGATAGGTTTTTAGAGTGTTTTTCATTCGGTGTCCAAAACTGGAAACAAAATCTGAACCCAATGTTTAGTCTCGGGTTTTGCTAGAAATGGACCCCTTAGAATCCGAACCGATTCTCAGACTCAACACAAAAGTGTAGATCTTGTCAAGACCTTGAGAACCACTCACGTGTGTCAAAATTTGGCCGTTTTGGGCTGCAAACTGATCTGTTTTTATAGAGACGTAAAACTGAGATTTTTACAAAAAACTGGGCACCAAGCCCATGGTTTTAATGAAATTAGGAGCCGTTAGAGTTAGATTTAGGCTCCAAGATGAACAAAAGATGAACAAGATATTTGTTCATCTTGTCGAGGATGAAAACTTTCATGTTCGACAAAATTTCAAACAAAGTCATTTAGACCAAGTTTCAGAATTGTTTTCAAAAGTGGTTCAAAAACCACCTTTAAAATCCAAGCTTTAAAAATATAATTTATACACTTCAAAATAAAAATGTGTTTTTAACACTTTAAAATATGAACAAGGCTTTCATAAAAATGTCCCCCACCTTCCAACGGGGTGATAAGGGGACGGTTTCCAAATAAGGAATTTTTCAAAGACTTTTACAAGCCAACGCAAATAATTTTTTCAAAGTAAAATAGTGTGTGTAGCTCGGTAGGCTACCACACCAAAAAGCCTTAGTAGCCCGGTAGGTTACTACCCCAAACAAGCCATAGTGGCCCAGTGGGCCATTACACCAAACAAGCCTTAGTAGCCCGGTAGGCTACCACACCCCAACAAGCAAAGTAACCCGGTCGGTTAGTACACTAAGTTCATGTATAGTAACTCGATAGACTACTTAGTTACCAACACGCGAGTTAACTGGTCAGTTGACTGAGCGGTAAACCAGTCAAGGGTCACGTTTTGAACAACACAATGAGGAATGATGATTAATCTATCAAGTAGATGATTGATCGAACACGATACGATTTAGACACCAAATCCCCATAATAAGCCAATAGGGTACCGACAGGTCTCGGTACCTGATAGAAACACTAGTTATAGTCACTAACATTAATAGTGACTCAACGAGAGAATTAATGAGAAACGTTATTGATGACAGGTGGTAACCTGTGAATTGATAAAGGCGTGATTCAAGTTGCTTGCAATTAAGTAAGTATAACTCCGCCTATAGCATGAACGAAAATGCTTTTAAATGATATTTTACAGTATGTTAAAATATGTATGCCATGCACACGATGTTACACTTCATGTTTAAAAGCATGTAGTTTCACAATCAAGTAGATTGATGAAAAAGCAAGTTAGATGCCATACGTCCCTACCATGTAGGAGTTGGGACAGCTTAGAGAAGCATATGGCTAGAAAAGATAAACAAGACGGAAAGTAGTAAGCGTGTTGTACTAGCCCTTTCAAATGAAGGGGTTTTTAAGTTAAAGTAGAAAGTTGAGCATCCGTTGATGGCTCTCTGGCTATTTTACCATGAGCATTACTGATGGTCTATGCACGCACGGTACTGACACATGGGCCCTTAATAGATAAGAAAAGAAAAGAGAAGTTTGAAGCATAAATGAACATAACCGAATCATGCATTAGTTATAATTCACCATGCTTATAGGTGCATTCAGTACATGATGTTTCTGTGATGCACATGTTATGTGAAGTTTTATAATCCTTGATATGATATGTGATTTATGGTATATGATATGTGATATGTTAAAGTGGTATATGTGATACATGACTGCTTATATGTTTTTAAGTATGTACTATGTTTAAACATGTTTTGCGGTAAACATGTTGTACTTACTGGGCATAAAGCTCACGTAGTGTGTTCATGATGTAGGTAAGCATCCTACGGCTTAAATCCCAATGGGCGATGGTGGCGGCGGAGGCGGATATGAGGGCAAGGTTATGGAGACACCGCGAGTTTATCTTTCACAAATTTGAGTGTCAGTATTTTGAATAGTAATAGTTAAATAGTACTTTGAATATTAATTGTCAGACAATATTTTTGAATAGTAACCGTAAACCGTATTTTTTAATAGTAACTGTTAAATAGTATATTTAAATAGTGACTGCTAAATAATATTTTTGAATAGTAATCACTAAATACTATTTGTGAACAGTAATCGGTATACGTATGTATGTAGTAAATACGTACATATAAAAAAAAATCCATAATTTTATGATATCTAGTTAAGTATAAATTACTAGAAAGTATAAAGTAAGCAAGCAAGTTTAGTTTTTAGTGATGGTCCGGGCCACTAAGGGCACGGGGTGTCACAGCCCGACCATGAAATCCATGGGAATATGCTCCCATTTCCACTCTGGAATTTCTAAGGGTTCTAGTTTTCCTCCTGGATGTCTATGTTCAGCTTTTACTATTTTACAAGTTAGGTATCGGCTCATGAATTCTGCAATATATTTCTTCATTCCTTTCCACCAAAACTGTATCTTGAGATCTTGATACATTTTGCTGGCTCCAAGATGAATGGAATATAGTGTTTCATGAGCTTCTGCTGTGATTCGTCTTCTCAACCCTTCAGTAGCTGAAACATAGATTCTTCTTCTGTACAGAAGCATTCAATCAGTGGACTTGCTTATATCTGATTCTGTTTTTCCTAAGGCCTCTTCTCGGAGTTTTATCGCCACTGGATCCTGCTTTTGGGCTTCTTTAATATCTTCATACAGAGAAGATTCTAACCTTAAGGCTGATAACTTTCCGGTTATTAACTCCAATTGAAGGGAGTTAATTTCTTGCTGTAAGGCTCTTGGTAGTTCTTCTTTGGATAGCTTCTATGGTGTGGTTGACTTTCTGCTCAATGCATCCGCTACTTGGTTTGCCTTTGCCGGATGGTAGAGAATTTCACAGTCATAGTCTTTCACCAACTCTAACCATCTTCTCTAACGCATGTTTAACTCCTTCTGTGTGAAGAAGTATTTCAAACTCTTATGATCAGTGAAGATTTGACACTGAGCCCCATACAAATAGTGCCGCCAAATTTTGAGTGCGAACACTACAGCAGCAAGTTCCAGGTCGTGCGCAGGATAATTCCTTTCATGGTTCTTTAACTGGCGTGACGCATAAGCTATCACCTTATTGTTCTGCATGAGTACAGCTCCCAAGCCTATTTTTGAAGCATTACTGTAAATCATAAACTTTTCACCCTCCGTAGGTAAGATAAGGATAGATGCACTCGTCAGTCGCTTTTTTGACTCTTAAAAACTTCTTTCACAGTTGGCATCCACTTGTATTTCTTTTCCTTACGAGTGAGAGCAGTGAGAGGTGCAACTAATCTTGCAAATCCTTCTATGAATCTCCTGTAATAACCGGCTAGTCCTAAGAAACCGCGTATCTCAGTTATGGTCTTAGGAGTAGGCCACTCATTAATCGCTTCCACCTTGGCTAGGTCTACCGCAATGCCTTCCTTTGTCACCATATGTCCAAGGAAATGCACTTTATTTAGCCAAAATTTATACTTAGAGAATTTTGCATACAGCTGATGGCTTATCACTATGTGAAGAACAATTCTTAGATGCTCCTTATGCTCTTTATGAGTCTTTGAGTATATAAGTATGTCATCAATAAACACGATGACAAACTTATCAAGAAACTCCTTGAAGACTCTGTTCATCAAATCCATGAACGCTGCTGGAGTATTAGTTAATCTGAACTGCATCACTAAAAATTCATAATGACCGTATCGGGTCCTGAATGCTATCTTAGAAATATCACTCTCCTGGATTCTCAACTGATAATAGCCTGAACGTAAATCAATCTTCGAAAATACTACTGCTTCCTTTAGCTGGTTAAATAGGTCATCAATCCTAGGTAATGGATACCTATTCTTAATGGTAACCTTATTCAACTCTCTGTAATCAATGCATATCCGGAGAGTTCCATCCTTCTTTTTAACGAATAGTACTAGAGTGCCCCAAGGAGAATAACTTGGTCGGATAAACCCCTTGTCAAGTAGCTCTTTTAACTATACTTGCAGTTCTTTTAATTCGACTGGGGCCATACGATATGGAGCCTTGGAAATTAGAGCAGTCCCTAGCACGATCTCAATTTCAAATGAAATCTCTCTTTCTGGAGGTAACCCTGGCAACTCCTCTGGAAACACATCAAGAAATTCATTGACAAGTAGAACCTCTTCTGGTTGCAATTCCTTTTCTTCAGTCACATCGGTGACATATGCCAGGTATCCAACATAGCCACTAGCCATTAGCTTCTTCGCTCTCATTGCACTGATCATCATCTTCTTTGATTGACGAGATGTATCGACATATTCAAAACTTTCCATGTCGTCTGGTTGAAACACTATTTTTTGCTTCCGACAGTCGATAGTGGCCTGGTATTTTCCTAGGAAATCCATTCCTAGGATCACATCATAGTCGACGATCTTCATTATGATCAGATCGACATATAGCTCCCTATTTGCCACAATTACTGGCATATGACATAACCAGTAATTTGACAGTATCACTTCCCCTGAGGGTAGAGTTGTCCTAAAAGTCATTCCTATAGGGTCTTTAGCATACCCTAGCTTGTCAGGAAATTTATGGGACACGAAAAAATGTGTGGCACCTGAATCAAAAAGGACACATGCCACATGGTTAAATATAGAAATCTGACCTGTAACCACATTGGATGTTCCTGTTTCAGCATCTTCTTTAGTAAAAACAGTAACACGAGCATCTGGTCGTGAAGTCTATTCTGGGTGCTCAGGCCATACTGGTGGCACTCCTAAAGGCCCTTCTATCCTCCCCTGTAATGTATGAGCTTGAGGCAGTTGCTGACATGGAGGATATTGTTGGCATTGTTTGCACTGGCCTTGAGATATTTTGGTGGTTCATTGGACAATTCTTTGAAAAATGCCCTTCTCGTTCGCACTGATAGCATGCTGTAATGCCAATTTTGCATTGGCCTGGATGCCTCCTTCCACATGTAGCATATGTGGGAAAACTCAGCCCTGAGCCCTGACTGGTCTTGCGCTGTAGTTTGCAGGTGTCCTGAATCCTGTTCCTGGAAAAATTTCCTTTTCTTTTACCCTGTTGTTGTTGTGAGCCTTGAGGGTTGGACTGATTTGGTCTATTCTGGCCAGATTTACTGCCCTGTCCTGTGTGCATCCCTGTTTGTGCTGATTTAGCAAGGATCTTCTCTTTTTTCTTGGCTTCCCATACTTTCTCTCTTTCTTCTTTCTGCCTGAGTAAGTGATATTCAACCCTGAGGGCTCTGCTTACATAGTCCACCACTAAAGTAAGTGGTACTGGCCCACTGTCAACTACCACTGCTATCTCTGGCATGAACATTCCAATCATTTCTAAATCTTTTCTCTTTCTGTTGGCACCATATATGGACATAATCGAGATAGTTGATCAATCGCCTACATACTTCACTCACAGACTGGTTTCCCTGTTTTAATTCAGCAAATTCTTTCTATTGACAGTGAAGAGCAGCTGGATCATAATACTTCTGATTAAACTCTTCCAGAAATTCTTCCCATGTCATGTTGGTCACATCTCTCCTCATGCGGACCGTATCCCACCAAAAACGGGCATCCTTTTTCAGCACGAAGGACGCACACAAAATCTTCTCTTGATCTATTAAATTCATGAAGTCGAGGATCCTTTGCAGTGAAGAAAGCCACTCTTCTGCCTCAAGTGGATCAATCGAACCCTCAAACTCCGGTGGCTTCATCCGATAGAATTGTTCATACAAGGTTTCTTGATTCACCCTCGGTTAAGGCTGTTGAACTTCCGGAACGACTGGCGGCTCTGCTGGTACTGTTTCAGCTGCTTGGGAAGCATTGCCCTCTTCTTGGGCCTGTCTTTGTTCTTCTATAGTAGAAAGTCACTGTCGTAGTTCAACATTTTCTTTCATTTGGTTTTCAAGGAGAGCTTGTACTTCCTCCAACCTCTTGGCTAATGTAGGGCATCGACCTCTTCTGGCACTCATTTTGATCTCTTTCTTCTAATCTTCTTTCTTCTAATCTTGCAAAATAACCAATCATTAGATTTCCCATAATTAATTTTTGGAATTTTTGAGTGAGAATTTTAAACATGTCATTTACTGTAAAGTATACACCGCAAAACATTTCGTGTCATTATATAACACTTTCTTACATCATATATAGCATATACAACATTTACATATACTGTAACAACATCTATCTTATCTTTTCCACACCTACATACATATATACATATATTTACACATGTAGTGTACTGACCCACTTTTAGGGTTCAACTATCCTATTCATCTTGCCCTGTCGGAAATTCTTCAGGGTCTTCATCCTCTTCCTCTGAATCATCACCGATAGCCATTCCCTGATTACGAGTTCCATTTCCTCTTTGTCGTGATGACCAGCCTCATGATCATTGGCCATAAGCGGTGGTCCATATAAGCATGTCAGTACCCCTTCTTCATGAGTATGCTCCCATTGATGCTTTTCCAGTCATTCTCGTACTTGCGCTCTCTCAATCCTGATGGCACTAGCAACAAAATCACGTCGAAGGATGGAATGGAGTAGGCTCACACTGCACTTTAACTCTAGGGTGAGTCCCTTCCAAAATAGCTCACAAAAGTCTTCATCATAAAAATTTGGAAGCGGGCACTTTTTAACCACGTTTTCCTCAAACTGCATGGCGTAAGTCAGCACTGTATCCCTGGGTGCCATCTGAAACCTCTCAATCCTCTGTAGATAGTCCCTAACATCTGTTATGCGAGGTAATGTCAGTGGTGCACTTTCCTCCCTAGCTTGAGGAACTGGGGTTGGCTCTGGGCTCCTCTGGGGAAACTACTGTCTCATGATCCAATAAAAATCAACCCAATTAAGCCTTAATAATGCCTCCTGACCAAAATATTGCCAGTAAACTCGGGCATCTTTTTGAAAAGTACTCACTGCTAGAATGACCCAATAATCTCTATTGATATCACATGATTAACAAATCAGCTCCACAGTGTGTAGCCAATCATGTACTAGTGGGACTGGCGCCCTCCAACGAAACTAGGGGGCAAGCAGGCTCTAAATGCTCGTGTAGCTTTGGTCGACACCCTGGACCCAATATGGTCTCGACCACCTACTACTGGTATATCAACTACTACAAGTGGGGGATGGCATACTGGTGGAGGGGTTGGTGCCCTAATAATGGCCTGCGCCTCTCTGGAACTAGCTGGATTGGCTGGTGCTGTGGGTTGTACCGTCAGTTGTCGGGGTGGAGGCGATCTAGTTATGGGTCTAGTCCACAACCTAGGAGGACCCATACCTCAGTATAGATATGGTCGGTAGTGATGTGGCCTCGTCATCTCACTCCTACATAAGGTGCACTCTATATAAATAAACATGCTACTGACCATAAAATAAAATAAACTTACTTGGATCGATGAACGGGATGCACATCGGGCCTTGAGGGACATGGTCAACTACTCTGATACCAACTGTGGCGCCCCGCCCTGAATTAAGGCTACAGTACTAGCATAGTAGAACCCTAAAGTCCACTATGGTAGACCGTTACCTCAATGGGTCACCGACATCTATTTGTAACTTATTCTTGTTAAATTACTATTTGTAATTAAAATGATTTTTAATCTGAAAACCAAGGGATTTTTTTTAACTGTTGGTGATTGTAAACTGTAAAAAATATAAGCAACATAAAACATAGGATATACTACTGTTATACTGGTTGTATATAATTTACATCATGATGTATTTTCAAAATATCATTCCAAAATCTGCTCTCAAAACAACTCTCAAAATCTGCTCAGCGGAAAACAGCAGTAGGACATTTCCCCTCGTCTAACCCTGGAGGCAGATGCAATCTTGCCCCTCGTCCATCCTCTGTCTACTGGTGTACAGGTTTCTTACCTGTAACATGAATAACCTGGTAAGCGACAGGCCTAGTAAGTTCAAACATGCATGCAGGAATATAAATCATACAATCATGAAAAAACAGTATTCACATAAATAGTAACTTTGACTTTTGACCATAAATAGTAAGTTTGACTTTGATTGATACTATTCACATCAATTGGTATCTAAGCTACTACACATACAGTTAGTGCGTTTTATGCTCAATTATGACAGTTCTGAAGTCTTAAGTCTTTATCTGATACTGAATTCTGCTATTGGGCCCCTGAATTGGTCGTACCGTAGTACACGCATAACTAAGAGGGACTTTAGGGAGCGATCCACTGGCCAATCCTCTACAATCTGAAAATATCAGACTTCCAAACCCGGGATATATCACCAGCAGTTTGGAGTCCTATTATAACTGTAACAGAAATCTGAGAAACCTCCACCTGTGTGGGAGGTCGGTACGCCAATACTGATTTAATTACTGAATTTCTGGTGGTTCCTGACCGGTGGCAATTATGCTGCCTCCTGGGTCTGGAACTCTCTGTAATTTATTCTATAGTTTTCTTAAGATTTTATATCTTATGTTAGTGTGCCTACCGCATCTGACTACTAAATTTCTATCATCTATGACACATAAGCGTACTGAGTAAATTCATGCTGCAGATAAATAAATGTCTGAACTTACAGATATTTTACTAGCGGTTCTTTCCCTGAGTCAACCGGCTTCCTTAATTCGCCTTTTGGTTGCTTTTCCTATAACTGAAATAAATTGCGGTTATTTTTACAATTCACTTCACATCTAAAATATAGTGAAAGTATAAAATTTCCGATTGAAATTTTTAATTATTCATTTTAGGATTCATATTTTTAATTCTTGAATCATTTTGCTGCGTAAACTACTATTCCGGGCCTTAATATTACTTTTCTGAACTTTTTGGTCAAAATGACCATTTTGCCCCTGATGGGACTATTGACCGGCAAATCCTCGTTTTGTTGTTTTATCTGAATTTGCTGTTCCCAAAAATCCTAAAATAACGTTTCATAGTTCTTTCTGAGCTTTTACAATACTTTCTACCAAAACGCTTAGGTTACTATTCATCCGACCCTCGGGTGATACTATTCCGATCCTCGGGTTCGTTTCTCGTTTTTCTAGCCTTTCGAGACCTCAAATGACTATTTTACAAGTTATTTAATCATCCCTTATTCTCTTATAAGGGCATAGGTTTTCGAGGGAGCTCGGGTTTCTGGTTCCCGACCCTATTTTTACCTCTCGTTTACCAAATTGCCCATCGGGCGTTCTGAAAATTTCGGCAGCATTTCCGCTGAAATTCTAGGTTCACGGCATTTAGGAAACTCGAAACCATCTATCCTATTCTACCCTACCAAGTACTGTACCACAAACCTAATTTTACGTAAAAGTTATAAACTTTTTACTTAAAATTTCATCACAAAACTTGCTTATTTTTAATAGGATTTCAACCCATTCTTTATCATTTTTAGGCCCGTTTTTATACTTAATTTACACATTTCCATATCTTAACAAAATTTTCTCATTTTCCACTAAATTTATACACGGTTTTTCCTCAAAAACCCTAAACAAAAATTTTTATTTTATAACTCAAATTTTCCTTCTTTGTTTTCTACATCAACACATCTATTTTTCACTACAAAACCCTAACATAATTCTTCAAAATTTCATACATTATCCCATGGATTTTCCTTGGAAAATCAACCTCAAAATTTTGGTTTCATTTCCATTTTTCTTTCTTGTTTTCTACACAAAATCAACATCACATCTATCATACACAATCAACACAAAATCTCATTTTTTTCTTCCTTCCTTTCCCATGGTTTTCAATTGAAAAACAACATCAACATTTAGTGTTTTTCAATCTCATTTCATTTATTTCTTTCTTTCCATTTCCACATGATTTTCAACATCAAAAATCAAACAAAACAACATGAGAATTTTATCTTTCCAAACCCTAATATCCCCACAGTTTTGGTAAAGAAAAACACCCACAAACTTGCTTTTCATACTCATGATTTCGCACTTGTTTTAATCATTCACCATTTACACACTTTCAAGCATAAATCAATGAAACAAAAACTGATTTTTTTCTCACTTCCAATCAGCCCATAATACACGGTTTTTCTTCATGAAAAACAAGAAGAAATGGTGCCAAATTAGAAGATTACCTTGCTTGCTTGCTAACTTGCACTTTGAGATGAATTCTACACTCTTTCTTGAAGCGAAATTGAAGAATTTTTTTTTTCTGTTTTAGGGGGAGGGACTCACGGCTGTTTGGGCAGAAAAGAAGCAAAGTTTGGCTGAAAATTTTCTGTTTTTTATGGCCAAACCGTGGGCTTTTATGGCTGCAAACTTGAGGGACTTTCTTGCAATGTTTTAAGGGGATTTTTGCAAGCTTTTTGTGTAATTTTTGGAACCTTTAAGGGCTACCTTATAATTAAACAAAATTGGGCAAATTTTTTTCTGTTTTTCCAACCGAAATCCGCCACCTATAACCCTAGAAACTTCTCGAAAATTTTGCTAACTTTCTTTGACTTTTTCTAGTTGACTTTGCATCTTAGCCATTGATTTTTCTTGACTTTAAACCCTAGCTTTAATAACCGGGAAAATTAATATTTCTCGAAGAATAAATACACAATGAATTTAGGCATTAAAATGTGAAATTAAGTGGTTTAATATTGTTTAGAACTAAATAAAATGTTCTAACAATGTTAAAAGATGAAAA
Organism: Antiaris toxicaria; assembly: GCA_035233585.1. Taxonomy (NCBI): domain Eukaryota; kingdom Viridiplantae; phylum Streptophyta; class Magnoliopsida; order Rosales; family Moraceae; genus Antiaris; species Antiaris toxicaria. Next base: position 59,163,682 of record CP141154.1, on the reverse strand, counting down.
ATGATTGACAGTGATTTTAGGTGTGAGCACGTGTGTGCCACTCACAGTGTCAAGAAGTAGGTCAAGATGATATTATCTTGACATAAAACTGATATATTTGGAATCAGTATACTCAAATTAGGCTATGAAGCACAAAAAAGGAATTTTGACCCGGAAATATGCAGTATCAGGAAAAGGATCAAAACGATATTTTTTCAACCCAAAATTGATATATTTAGGATCAGGACGCTCAAATTAGTTAATGGAGCACAAAACAGAAATTTCTACCTAGAATACGAAAAATACGCAATACCAGAAACTGGTCGAGATAACCTCGGATTAAGATAAAACTGATAAATTTGGATTCAGTACATCCAAATTAGTCAAAATAGCCCAAGTTAAAAATTTTGGGGAGCGGAGTATAAATAGGAAATCTTAGGGGTTAAATTCAGAAATTTCTCATAATTTAAAAAAAATCAGATTTTCACCTCAAAATTCTCTCAAATGTGAACAATAACCAACTTTCACATACGGCCTCCGTTTTTGACACCGCCCACATCGTTGGAAAGCTCTCGCCGAGTTGAGTCCAACAGTGGATCGACGCAATGAAACGGCCGCCGCACGCGTCGCCTGAAGGCCACCGGAGTCGAAATCTTTCCGGTGAGATTTCTCCGTCGTCCGAGCTCCGATTGCCACGATTTCGGTTCCAAAAGATTCGTGGTGAAGAGTTCTACAAAACACAAGCTTTCTTTCAGGCCAACGACGATCGGATCGCGCCGCCGTAGCTTGCTCCATCGTCGTCGTATTGCCGCTGCGAGACTTACTGTTTCCAGCGATGTTGAGGTGTGCCACCGGTGCAGAAAGAGACGCATCGGCATGGGGAAGAAAAGCCCCAAGGTAATTTTGGAAAACCACCACGGCACGACGGAGTTCCAAAGCCACCACCATCGCTGATCTTTTGAGGGGGATTTTCTGGCGATAGAGGCCTCCAAACATGAAATTGAGACCACCAATGGATTCCTCTCGTCGAGATCTTCAAGATGGACTACTCACCTTCCACCGTCGCCACCGGTCATCGTCAGTCAATGGACGGTCAACGTCGGTCAACGGTGATCGTTGACTAATTTTGGAAGTTTGGCTCATTGGCCTATTTTCGATGTTTCAGACGAATCTGCAGAGTCAGATTTGCAAGACGAGACCTCAGATATGAAGAACGAAGAATTAGGGTTTATACCGTCGAGACTGGACTGTAATTCGGTATAAATTCTGACCTCTTTACGTTCCGTAATTTAATTGTTTGGGACTATTGTATAGTTTTATAATTATTGGTATGAAAATTATGGAAAAGAATGTATGTAAAAAGAAGAAAATGGCTGTAATGGAGGAAAAGAAAAATATGTGATAATGTAACGATTTTACGTAAACAGTATGAGTTTTACGTAAAATCTAGGCCTTGAGTATAGTACGTGATAGAATTAGATCAGGATAGATGGTTTTCAGGCGTTTCCTAAACGCTGGAACCTCAAAAATTAAGCGGAAATGCTACCGAAATTTCTAAAAATGACACTAGGGGTAATATGGAAAACAGGGGATAAAAATATGATCGGGAAGGTAAACCAAGCCCCCTCGAGGAATTAGGGCATGGAAAAAGGAATGGGCAAGTTACGATTAGTAAATTGACTTTTAGGTCGGAATATTACTTCCCGAGGGCCGGGAATGTGAAAAATTGGCAAAATGATAAGAATTGATCCGAAAAAAGGTCTGATAAGATTTAAAAAGTTAATTAGATGATTTTGGGTTTAGAAAATCCAGCCTAAGTATGAAAATAAAAATGTTATGGTTAAACGACCCATCAGGGGCAAAATGGTCATTTTGCCCAAAGATTCTCAAATCATAGGAAAAGAGCCCCAATGACCCCGGAATAGGGTAATGAAGTTTGTAAAACCCAAAATTAAGGTTTAAGTTATGAAAAATCACGCCAAGGGTAAAATTGTAATTTTGTCAAAAGTTAGGGGTAAAATCGTAATTTTTCAAAAAGTCGGAGAAAAATTTGAAAATGGCCATTAAGGTTTAAAAAGCTGTCCTAAGGCTATAATTAAGGGTTACAAGATCAAAATCAAGCTTTTTAATAAAATAAAAGTTATAAATGAAAATGTGATTAACAGACAAAATTTGTCTGTAGGAACTCGATCCAGACGCGACAAAGGACGTCGATAGATTCCAAGAAGAGGATAAGCATGCTATGAGTAAGTTCAGACATTTACCCATCTGCAACTATGAACAAGCTTATTGTATTTATATGTTTTGTATGTAAATGTCATGATGTGATTTATGATGATGCTATAATAATACTATAGCAATACTATGATGATGTTAAAAGATAGGTTTTAATAAATAATTTATAAAAAATATATATATGTGTATATATTGAATTACGAAGGAAATGTATTATAAAAGCTTTATGAGAGTAAAGATGTGAGAAAGAGAGATAGAAGAATGGAAAGAGTAAGAATGAGAATGTTATGATAGAATGCATAAAAAAGAGATGAGATATGAAAGGAAAGAATGGATGTTTATAAAAAGTTTTGTGGAAGTTAAGTTATGATTGATAGAGTAACGATGATCAGTAATAAAGGAATTAAGAAAGGGTGTGTTTTATGAGAACGAAAGAATAGATGTTTTATGAAAAGTGATATGAAAGTGAAGAGTTAGATAAGAAAGAGAAGCAATGGTAGGCTATGATCGATAGGAGTATAATGATAAGATACAATAGATAGAATGATGCAAATGATAAATAGAGAATAATTGTCTGCACATAACTAAACGTATTTTTGTTTGTTATGATGTGATGTGATGATATATAAGTAATATGTGCTATATATGCGAAAGTGTGACTGACATAATTCACACAAGTAAAGTAAAGAATTAAGAAAAGAAAAACAACAACATGAAACAACGATATATGTCTTATGAAATGAGAATGAAAGAATGAGATGTCAATGAGAAAGAATTACGAAAGAAAGATAGAACAATGAAAGAACAAATGTCCCATGAAATGTTCTATGAAAAATGAGAAAGGAAAGATTATGAATGTCATGAAAAAGATGTACACCAAAAAATCAATATAAGAAAAATAAAAGCATACAAGATAATAAGACTGAAAACTTAAGTTGTTGGCGTACCGGCCTCCCGTAGGTGATGTTAATGTCTATATCCTCCACGCAGATGTGGTGCTACCCCGAAGGTGTGGTAGTTTACAGGTTGGACACTACCCCAAAGGTGCGGTAGTTAAAGATCACCCCCTCAGAGAAGGAAGCGGTAATCTTTAAGGTGCGACCAGCAACGGGCCCACCAAAGGAAAGTGAAAAGAAAAGAAAAGAAATGATACAAAAAGAAAAGAAAAGTAAAGAACGATAAGAAAAGAAATAAACGACATGAAAGAATGACATAATGAAATCGATGAAAAATAAATAAATAATAAAACAAAGTTTAAAAGAACATAATGGAATTAATATATGTGATGTGATGTATTTGATGTTATGTGTATGATGTGAATGACATGTTTTTATATGATGTTATACTAGTGTATATTTTACTAGCTCTTTTAAGATGCATAAGGTTAAGAAATGATAATAAAACGATAGAAAAGATAAGAAGTTTTAGAATGGAAAGTTAAGAAATGATAGGAATGACAAGAAAAGAAAGGAAGAAATTAGAATAGAATGATAAGAGATGATCGATAGAATGATGAGAACAATGAGCAAAGAGATAAATGAGCATGAAAAGGCTAACATATTATGTTATGTTTCGATGTTATGTTTTGATGATGTGTATGACGTGTCTATACGTGATGTCATATATTCTAGTAATAATATATATTACTAGTATTTATAAGTTAATGAATGTATGTTTGAACTTACTGAGCATTTAGCTCAGTAGTTGTTCATATGTTGTAAGTAATTAACCTATTAGTTTAAAATAATATGATGAATAACAGACGGATCTGCTGTGGCGGCCCGCCCCTCGTAGAGATCATACAACACTATTACAGTTGAGCTTTATCGCTAACTGCGATAGATTGTACTCTCATGGGTCACCGGCTTATCTCTCTCTATTTTTAAATCATGACGTTTTTTGAGAAAAATTTATTTTTTTCTTTAAACATCATGTAAAACATTTCCCACTATTTACTTTGTTGGCGAGTACAAAGTAATTTACATATTACAGTACTTTCGTAAATATATAATATTACAAAAGACTGTTTCTTTTTTTTTTCCTTCCCTTTTTATCGCTCAGCGGAAAGACTCTGGCAGGACCATATCTCTCGCCCAGTTATCCGATTTGACACGCGCCATCCCGTCCGCATCCAGTCAAATAAGCTACTGAGTTGGTCGCTTACCTGCAACATTAGCAAAAATGGTGAGCTACAGGCTCAGTAAGTTCAAACATGCAAGAAATAAAATTTCTATAAATAGACTATTCATACGTGAATAGTAACTTTGACCACTATTCATACATAAATAGTAACTTTGACTACTATTCATACATGAATAGTAACTTTGACCACTATTCAGTGTCACAACAGTACATCTACCACGATGTTAGTACTCTCACTAAACTGTCTTATGCTCAATTATGCCATAGTTTCAGTTTTAGGTAATTATCTTTGCTTATGTTCTGGTTTTGAGCTCAGGTTGGCAGTACCATTTAAGTGCGCATGACTGGGAGCGGTACATTAGTGCTGACCTCCACAGCCTTAATCTCATAGCCCCGAAGGCAAAAATAGTACATGACTGGGAGCGGTACATCAGTGCTGACCTCCACAGCCTTAATCTCATAGCCCCGAAGGCAAAAGTACCTCCCTGTACGGAAGGCTGGTACGCCAGAAAGTGGTTTCATTACCGACTTTTTGAATTTCTAGCCCGGTGACTTCACATTGTCCCGTGGTTAGGAATGGTTCACATTTTAATTTTAGGTGAGTGAGTTTCATTAACCTCGCTCTAGTGCCCGAAGCACAATTAATAATGTGTCCATTCTCAATAGTGCCCGTAGCACATTACGTCTCTCTCTCTACTCTATAATAGTGCCCGTAGCACGTATGTACCTAACTTATAGTTAGTACATCAAAGTTAGCAACAATAATGCTATATGTTGCAGACAGGTAAATGTCCGAACTTACCTTATCAGTCTCTTCTCTTTTCCTCTCGTGGATCTTTGATCGCCCTCCTTGTAGGTCGATTTTTGGATCCTACAGACAAAACTTTGTCTGTTAATTTCATTTCCATTTATAGCTTTTATTTTTCATTTAAAAGCTTAAATAAAACCTATTTATAACTTTTTAGGCTTTATTTATCATTTTCCCCATTTTCTCTCAACTTTTGTAAAATTACAATTTTACCCCTGTATTTTGGCAAAATTACGATTTTGCCCCTATATTTTGGCAAAATTACAATTTTGCCCCTGACGGAAATTTTCCCGATCTAGACTGCATTTTTGGCTCTCAGGAACTTTTCTGACTTTTTTCTAATCATTACCGGGTTCGTTTTTATTTTACTTTCACTTTTCACTTTCCCGACCCTCGGGAAGCACTATTCCGACCCTTACGTCGGTTTAGTGATTTTCTACCGTTTCGGAGTCTCAAATGGACGTTTCACTAGTATTTAAAACGTTCATCTAGACATTCCCGACCTAGGTCTCTGAGGCTCGGATTTTCCGTCCCCGACTCGGACCTTTATTTCACTTCCAAAAACGCCCCCCCCCTCGGGGTCCCTTTTTTTCAATTTCACTCCCGTTTTAAATTTTTAAGGGGACGGGTTACTATTCACGAACCACCCCTTAGGTTTTCCTCATTCAATTTTCCGTTAGGGACTCGGGTTTCCGACCCGACCCCAAACTTTTTATTTTTATTTCCATTTTACCCCAAATGCTGTTTTCGAAATTTCGGCAGCATTTCGGCGTAATTTTAGGGCTTCCGGCGTTAGGTACGCCTCGAACCATATGTACCTGCCACGTACTATACCACAAGCCTATTTTATGTAAAAGGTTTCCAAACTTTTACACAAAAGCTCACAAATTTCCAATTTCATATTTTAACCCACATTACAAAATTTTTTCTCAATTTTGTCCTTAGTTTTGGTCTCGGTTTTCATAATAAAACCGAACCAAACTTCTCAAAATTTCCACCACATTTTAGGCTATTAAAGTGTCATTTTTTAACACATTTTCAAGCCCATTTTCATTACATTTTTCAACCAAATTCTTAGGGTTTTTACCATATATAACCCACGGCCAATGAATGAAAAACATGCACAACAATTTTGTTTCATTCTTTCACTCATAATTCCATCATTTGCATATTAAAATGCATGATTTAAATTAACCAAACATCACATAAATCATGCAAAAGTTTCTTCCAAACCCTTAGGTAACCCCACGGCCACATTAGGTAAATGCACAACAAAATTTTTTTCAAGCTTTTCCTATAATGACTGCCATTTTCATGACACCTACTTACCATATAATAAGTCATTAAAGAATAAAATGGACATAATTTAATGTCTTTTAGTGAAAATTTAAGAAACACGGTCAAGTACACGATCGTGTAAGAGGCTGTGTACCGCTCAGATAGATGAATGTATTTCAAAGACATGGTCGTGTTGAGTAGTCTCAACTAGTACATGTCTGTGCCTGCAATGTACACGCCCGTGTTGCGTTGCACACGCACGCGTAAGAGTCCGTGTAGAACGCTGTGTAATGAGCCGAGAGCCACTGTAATGACTCTCATGAATTATGAAAATTAATTACTATATAATGATGTAATTAAGTTAATAAACACAGTGTGCTTTTCAGTTGAATGAATTAAATGGGAATAGTAACGTTTAATTACTATTCATGTAGTGAAAGGAGTAATCGACAGTGAAATCGGTCCACCCTATTATGTGAGTATGCGTTGAGACACGCAATATCAAGAAACCGGTCTAGACGACCATTTCATGATACAGAACTGATGAGCTAGTCATCAGTACGCTCAGACTGGTCATCTGAGCGCAGCAGTGATAATTGCCCTAATAGATGTACAGTATTGAGAAAAGCGGTCTAGATGACCTCTTCTCGCCCAGAGACTGACAAAATCGGAGTCAGAACGCTCGGATTAGTCAGTCAGATAGTGAATAGTAATTAGTGAACAGTGTGATACGCAATGTCAGGTTAGTGGCCAAGACGGCCTTAATCTGACATAAAACTGATATATTAATAGTCAGCAGGCTCAATCTGGTCAATTGAGCACAAAATGTAGATTTTGTTTAAAAGATACGTAGTATCGGGATGAGGGTCAAGACGACCTTTTCTCGCACCGAAACTGATATATTTAGATTCAGGACGCCCAAATTAGTCAATCGGGCACCTAGCACGTTTTTCAAGACGGGGTTATGCAGATCCCGAAAACTAGTCTAGAAGACCTCAGATGGACGTAAAACTGATAAATTTGAAATCAGCACGTCCAAATTAGTAAAGGAAGACTGTGTTTGAAATTTCAAGCGAAAACACCTCGTTATGCGTGCACAGTGTCAACACAGTGTAGGCCTAACCACAGTATCAAGAAATTGGTCAAGATGACCTTTTCTTGATATAAAACTGATATATTTGGAATCAGAATGCTCAAATTAGTCATTTGAGCACAAAAAGTAATTTTTGACCGGGAACCATGGAGTATCGGGAAACTGGTCGAGACGACCTCGGATGAAGATAAAACTGATATATTTGGGTTCAGCATGCCCAAATTAGTCAGTATAGCCTATCTTAAAATTTTTCAAAAAATTAGTATAAAAGGACGAAATTTTTGGGACTATTGAAAAATAGCCCCCATATTTTTCCAAATCCCATTTCCTCCCCCAACACCACACGAGGATGAACAGTAACCATCAGTCGAATCCGACCTCCGTTTTCGACACCGCCAGCACCATTGGAAATCTCTCGACGAGCTGATTCCAACGGTGGGCCGAGTCGACCAAACCGACGCCGGAGCACGCCGCACGCGCCGCCCAAAGCCGTCGGTGGCCGAATTTTTCAAACCGCCGTATCTCTGCCGTCCGACGTCCAAATGCCACGATTCCGGGCCCAATGGATTCGTGGTGAAGAATAGAACAAAACCCAGGCTTCATTTCACGTCAATAGCCGCCGGATCGCGCCGCCCAAGGTTCACTGTCGCCATTGCCGTCGTCAAATCTCGCTATTCCGACGGAATTGAGTTGCAAGGTCGGTGTCAAAATGCTCAGAACAACACGTAGATCAAAAGCTCCAAATCAATTTTGGGCAACAACACCGGAAAATGAAGATCCAACACTGCCGCCGTCGCCGACTTTTCGAGGGCCGATTTCCGGTGATAGGAGGCTCGATTGGTGAAATTGACACCACCAATGGGTTCCTCTCGTCGAGCTCTTCAAGATGGTGGTCGCCACTCCCATCGCCGCCGTGGTCAACGGCCGGTCAACGCCGGTCAACGGAGGTCAACGCCGGTCAACGGCGACCCGGAGACCGAAAATTAAAGAATGGCCCGTTGGCCTATTTTCGACGTTCCGGACACATCCGCGGCATCGGAATTGCAAACCGAAGTTTAAAAAGTGAAGAACGCCGATTCAAAGATTGTGCGGTCGAGACCGAACGGTTCGTCCGACCGCCGACGGGAACGATTTTGGTAGTGGTTTTGATCCCTTGATTCCTCAATTTATTATTAGAAATAATTATGTATAAATTATGGTTTACTGACTTGAGGAATTGTAAGAAAAAGGGATGAAATGTCAAAAAAGAGAACGTGAGGAAATGTGAATATTTTTACGTAAAAAGCGGAGCTTTTACGTAAAAATTAGGCCTCTGGTTTAGTACGTGGCAGGTTAGAATAGGTTAGATGGTTTTGAGGCGTTTCCTAAACGCCGGAAACCCAAAAATTAAGCGGAAATGCTGCCGAAATTTCGAAAACAGTACAAATGGATATTTTAGGAAACGAGGGATGAAAATGTGATCGGGATGGAAACCCGAGCCCCCTCGATGACCTAGGTCCAGGAAAGAAGGACGGACGTTTACAAGATTAGTGAACCGCCCAATTAGAAATCTCGAAATGTAAGAAAACGACCCCTATGTCAGAATAGTACCACTCGAGGGACGGGTGCTATCTAAGTATAAAATTTGGGGCGATTACATCGGTAACGGTAACCCGACAGGCTAAATGGTCATACGAGAGGTATTCAGTCCGTTGACTGGTCGGTTAGCCAGTCAAGGACCAAGTCGGAATGGGATAGTGAGAGACAGTGATTAATTTGTCAAGTAGACAAATTAATCAAGCACGATTAAAAATTAGATATCAAATTTCCCAAAGTAGAGCAGTTGGGTACCGATAGGCATCGGTACCACACAACGATAAGTTTATTAGTTCCTAACGATAGAGTGACCTAAGAGCGATGTTAATTAATTTATTGGGTAAATAAATTAATTAACAATGATTAGAAAATCAAATTATTAAGAAGAGGGCAATTAGTACCGACAAGGATCGGTATCACTAACGATAGAGTTTTTATTAGTCACTAATGACCACAGTGACCTAAGAGTAAATTTTAATGTAATGCATTATGATTACAGGGAGGTACCTGTATTGTGACGAAGGCGAGAGTATAAACTGTCTGCTGACAGGTAAGTACAACTCCGCCTACAGCATGGATAAAATGAATTTAAAATGATGCTTTTCCAGTATTTTAAGTATGTATCTTGCACACGATGCTGCACAGCATACATAAGAGCATATAGTTTCACAATCGAGTAGATTGATTAAAGAACAAGATAGAAGCCATAGATCCCTACCGCGTAGGATTGGGGACAGCTTAGAGAAGCGTATGGCTAGAACAGTTAAATATGATGGAAATAAATAGGTGTGTCGTACCGGCTCCTTCAGTCGAAGGGGTTTCCAGTTAAAGAAAGTTAAGGCCAAAAGTTGAGTATCAGTTGATGACTCTTCGGCATTAGTTGACCTCGGGAGTTACCGTTGGTCTGCGCGTACACGGTACTGACACATGGGCCCTAAATAGACAAGAAAAGAAAAGAGAAGTTTGAAGCATAAATGAACATAACCGGACCATGCATTAGTTATAGTTCGCTATGCTTTCTTTTTCAGTAGAGTACATACAGTACATGATGCTTCTGTCATGCATAAAGTATGTGAAGTTTTACATTCACTGTTATGACATGTTATGTGATGACATGATATGTGAGCTGATATGTGATATGCTTATATGGTATGTGATTTATTAAGTGATATATGTCATGCCTATGATTTTACGTATGTGCTATGTTTTAAACATGTTTTGCGGTTAACATGTTGTACTTACTGGGCGTAAAGCTCACGGAGTGTGTTCATGCTGTAGGTAAGCATCCTATAGTGTAAACATCAAGGGATGATGATGGTGGCGGAGGTGGATGTGAGGATGAGGTTATGGATACACCGTGAGTATTCTTCCGCACAGTATGAGTAAATAATATTTTGAAGGGTGACAGTTAAATAGTATTTTGAATAGTAAAGGTTAAACGGTATTTTAGAACAGTAAACAGTATATGTATGAGTAGTATATTTAAATAGTATCTGGTGAATAGTAATCAGATAAACAAGTATATAATTGTGTATGTATAATTTAAATCCTTATGTTTTTCAAATTCCGCATTTTAATAGTATACGTACGTGAATAGTAAATACATACGCGTATATATAAAAAAAATATCCCTCTAAATTTATGGTATTAAATTCAGCAAGTTTAAGTATCGGTTTTAAAGAGAAAGTATAAGTAAAAGTTAAAGAAGCAAGTTAAGTAATAGAGTTTTTAGTGACGGTCCGGGCCGCTGAGGGCACGGGGCGTCACAGTTGGTATCAGAGCGGTTTCCTGCCATCCTACCTCACATCACCGCATGCCTACCTCATCTGTCCAAGTAAGTTAGTTTTATTTTTTAGTCAGTAAATGTTTATCTATTGAAGATAACATTTTATAGTAATGAAACGACGAAATCTATGATGGCGAGGATAAGATGAAAAGATGCTGAGATCATTATACGAAGAATCACGACCGTGCAGTGCTAGAGAACTGCTCAGAGAAAGAACATGGATTGCTGCCCGAGTTGTACCGATCTTCAGGGCTAGTTGTCCACTAAGTTTTGAATGGCAAACAGTACTCCTGCACTCCATGAGAATGTCCGGACTGGTTTCATGTTATCAAAGTGATTCCCCGATTGTACGCCATTGATCAGGATAACTGAGTCCTGTTGGCTGTTGATATCTCTCAGGAAGATACTCTCGTGTGTATCGGGATCCTTATGACCAGGATGAGCTCTTAACTGCGTCGAGTTTCGCCATACCACGATCGAGCCAATCTCTGAGAGGAGTCTAGCATTAGCCTCAGTTTTTCTTTATAGGCAAGCGGGGAGTGAAACCGCCTAAGTTCCCTAGAGTTATGGATATACGAGAATTTGTTCGTTGGACTGAAAGACTGCAGCTGATGTCCGGCGATACAGTTCTAACGTATGCTGTTCGCTACAAGGAACCGAAATGGACTTCTACAATACATGCCGAGACAAAAGTGGATCAAAACAGGAGAAGACCTAAAGAGAGAAAGAGACCTTGCCAAACAGAATTAGAAGAGCGATCAAGCAGGACTAGCAAGCCTTATCAAGGAGATAGTGAACGCTGAGAGAAAAGTGCTCAACCCCGGGAACCCTACACAAGCCCAAGGCATTACAGCAGCCGCCATTATGGAGGGTGACCCGGTAGAACCAACACCCCAACTGGCCGATGAAGAGTTCATGGCCGAGCACCAGCTAGAAGTACACGAGGGTAATAGGGAGCCAATAGAGAACCCCGAACCAGCCCGTATGTCTCCTGAACACCCCATGGAAGAGGAAGATGACAAGACTCTTTCCGATGCCCATCCCGACGATGAGGGAGAGGAGATCCCCAACTGCTTTAGTAATGACGAATAGATGGGGATGTACGAACCCCAAGTCATCATAGCCAGCGATGACGAGATCAGTTTCGACTGAGAAGAAGAGGAGAACCCAGAGGAGTACTCACTCAGTGATAGTGACGATGAGGAGATGCCTGATACTGAATCAGGATTGTCCTTCCAATTGTAGTAACCCTTCTGCGGGAATGTTAGTTATGAAAAAAATATAGAGGGAAGCAGTAGCTCTCCCCCGTCAGTTGTAGCATAATGTACTTGTTGGGATCGTATAAGGGAAGTATATGTCACTCCCACTGAACTAGAATCTTGAATATATGTATATATATTATGTGAAATATATTATGAGATAAGCAGTAAAGCTTTGCCCTAGGGGCCAGATATAATTTTTTTTCCATAGTGTGAGTATGATATGACAGAAAGTGCAGGACGAATCCTAGCACTCAGACGATGTCCCAATACAATGCGGCAATTGTATTGAACATCACAGTATGAGAGAAAGAAAGATGGATATAGTGTGTATATTTATATCCATAATGTTTAAATAAGATTGTTAAGTAAGAAAGAAAATGATATGTGATACGAGTCCCAAGTACAGAATTTAAGAGACTTATATTTTTTTCTTTCTCGTTGTACGATAGGGTTACATAGGAAAACATCGCAAGAACGAGAGCTTAGTTAAACCCAGCATCCCGAGAGGATGAGTTGATAGCACAGATTGCAGCCATGCGAGAGATGATGGAGAACCAGCAGCGAGAGCTAAACCAGCTTAGAGAACAGCTGGGCCAGCAACCCTAGGCACCACAGTCAGTAGAGATGCCAGCACAGGAGGCTCTAGCAGCCTAGAAACTCTGAGGGAACAAGCTACTCCTCCAGCCCAGGAGGCACTAACGCCTATAGTAATGGCTACTCTCATAGTAGCAATTATTTTTTTTGCCAATCCCTAGGGAAGGCGACTTGTATGAGAGATTCCGACGCATGAAAGCGTTAGAATTCTTAAGAATCACCAACCCTATAGAGGCCGATGATTGACTAACGGATATCCAAGTAATCTTGGATTTTATAGGGTTAACAGATAGAGAAAGAAAGTGATGTACGCATCCTTCACCCTGCGCAATGAGGCGCGTCAGTGGTGGAAGATGGTAACCATTAGGAGGAACATCAGAGAGATGAGCTGGAGTGATTTCATTGAGGAATTCAAGGAGATGTACTTCAACGAGGAAGCACTAGCAGCGCAGTAAGACGAGTTCAACAACCTGCGCCAAGGTAGTGTGACTGTTATGGAGGCAGTCAGGAAATTTGAGCAGTTGGCTCAACTTTTTCCAGATTTGGTACCTGCAAAAAGGAGAGAGTTAGATGAATAATGAAGATGTTCAGAACAGACATCGCAGTTTAGGTCTGTAGCGGACGCCACGGACCAGCGACACTAGTAGAACATGTTAGTAAGGCTATCTGAGCCGAGTACTGGTTGGCTCAGGATAAGGAGCAAAAGACGCAGAATTTTAAGGCACGAAAGGACTGAAAAACGCAAGCTGAGCAGGCTCAGTTGAAGCAGAACCCCGAGTTACAATACAGAGGACAGAACATGGGAACCGACTAGAATAGCAGGCATTCCAACAACAACACAAGAGAAAAGGGGAACCAGGGCAACCAAGATTCATAGGAGAATTTCCCCCAGAAGAGAAATGATCTGGAAGGAGATGACAGCCAATACCCGACGTGCACGAGATGTGGAAAGAGGCACCTAGGAGAATGCAAGTAGAGTGCAAGTGGTTGTTTCATCTGTGGCAATAAAGGCTACTCTGCCAAAAACTGGCACTCCAACCGACAGAGCCGACAGAATCAACCCCACACTGGGAATAATCAACTTCACACCAACCAGACCAGGATCGAAGACCCTTCAATCACACAAGGTATACTGAAAGCTTCAGACAGCTAAGGAAGAATCTATGCTTACACGGGGAGTGACGTTGAAGCTGTAACTTCTGCAATGGTGACAGGCCAGCTTTCTATCACCAACTTTGATGCGTTAGTTCTACTTGATTCTAGAGCCACCCATTCGTTGCATCATCAGATTCTGCCAAAAAAAAAAAAAAGCTTAGGACACAATGTTGTCATAAACTGTTGAAGGCGGAAAATCGTTTTCGAACCAATCGGATGTGAAAAGTTCATCTACAAGGGTTTGTCGCCAGAGCAACCAAAGATGATGATATCAGCAGTGAAGGCTCGCGAGATGCTATCCAGTGGATGCATGGACTTCCTAGTATACGTAGTAGATAAGACTCAAGGAATAGAGATAGGACCCGACAACGTACCGATAGTCAGGGAATTCATGGAGATATTTCCAGAAGATCTTGCAGGACTCCAACCAGAGCGCGGGATCTCGTTCGAGACTGAAGGTCTACTAGAATCAGCCCCATCTTTGAGGCCCCCTACGGAATAGGCCCTATAGAGCTAAAGGAGCTCCAAGCCCAGCTAAAGGACTAAATAGATAAGGGATTCATGCGACAGAGCTATTCACCCTGGAGAGCACCCATACCATTCGTAAAGAAGAAAGATGGACCACTGAGAATGTGCATTGACTACAGAGAGTTGAACAGGATTATGATTAAGAACAAGCATCTGTTACCGCGAGTTGACGATCTATTTGATTAGCTCTGAGATGCTGCAATGTCCTCGAAGATCGATCTACATTCAGGGTACCATCAACTATGAATCAGGAAAGAAGATGTACCCAAAACAGCCTTTCAAATGCGGTACGGACATTACGAGTTTCTGTTCATGTTGCTCAGATTAATGGACGCACCAGCAACTTTCATGAACCGGATGAACCGTATGGTCAAGGACTATTTGGATAAGTTTGTCATTGTGTTCATCGATGACATACTTATACACTCTAAGACGAAGGAAGAGCACGAAGAGCACTTAATTATCATTTTGCGCATGCAACAGGACCATCAGTTATACGCCAAGTTCTCCAAGTATGAGTTTTGGCTAGAGAAGGTCCATTTCTTAGGCCACGTAGTCCCTAAGGAAGGAGTATTTGTGGACCCGATGAAAATTGATGCAGTTAGCACGTGGCTAGATAAGAGGAACGTAACGGGAATTCACAGTTTCTTTAAACTAACAGGATGTTACCTACACTTAGTCGAAGGCTACTCAAAGTTAGCTGCTTCGCTCACAGCGCTCACCAAGAAGGGAAAGAGGTATAAGTGAATCGACGAGTGTGAGGAAAGCTTTCAATAGCTGAAATGAAGACTCATAAGCGCTCCAATGCTGACCATTTCAAATGTTGGTCAAGGAAGCTTTGTGATTTAAGCGCCGCATCTAAAACCAAGTTGGAAACTGTGTTGATGCAGAGTGGTCGAGTAGTCGCATATGGTTCACGACAACTCAAAGACCCTGAAAAGAGCTACCCAACGCGTAATCTGGAGCTAGCAGCGGTAGTTTTTATGTTAAAAGTATGGAGGCTCTACCTGTATGGAGCTAAATGCGAGGTTTACACCGACCATCAAAGCCTCAAGTGTATATTCACGTAAAAAGAGCTCAACATGAGGCAGCATAGATGGCTAGAGTTGGTAAGGATTACGACCGTGAGATCTTATACCATCCGGGGAAAGCCAATAAGGTGGCCGATGCGCAGAGTCAGAAGCATATTACTATGCCTATGGCTATTAGTGCCTTGTCAGGAAGCGCTACAAAAGAGTTATGTGACAGCGAGATCAAGATTTTGATAGGGAGATTGTCTGACATGACCCTCCAATCGACGCTCCAAAAAGAGATCAAGATTGGTCAAGGTTTCAATTTGTCCCTGCTCAAGTCCCGAAAGGAAGCTATAGAGGACAAGGGTTCAGAGTTTAAGATCCTTAAGGATGACGTACTCTACTACAGAGATAGAGTGTGTGTTCTGAAAGATGAAGAACTCAAGAAGCGAATCATTTTGGAACCTTACGAGACGTCATATTTCGTACATCTGGTAGCGAACAAGATGTACAAGTACCTGAAGGAAAGCTTTTGGTGGCTTGGAATCAAGAATGACATTGTCGAGTTTGTCACCAGATACCTTACGTGCCAGAAGGTTAAGGCAGAACACCAGCGCCCAGCAGGATAATCGTAGAAAATTAAGCTACCCGAGTAGAAATGGGACCAGATTACGATGAATTTCGTAGTCGGATAGCCGAAGATGTCAAACGATAATGACGCAATCTGGGTAATTGTAGATAGACTAACGAAATCAGCTAGATTTTTAGCAATGAAAGTTAGCTACTCAGTGGAACGACTAGTAGAAATCTATGCGGCACAGTTCGTGAAACAGCACGGAATACCAGAGTCGATCGTCTCAGATCGTAGTGGACACTTTACCTCTAGATTTTGGTGAAGTGTTCAGGCTGCATTATGGTCCAAGTGAGAGTTCAGCCTAGCATTTCATCCTCAGACCGACAGTTAGTCTGAGAAGACCATACTGATGTTCGAGGACATGTTGAGACCTGCGTCCTAGACTTCAAAGGAAATTGGGATCAGAAGCTACCATTGAGCGAGTTCTCGTACAACAGCAACTACCATTCCTCGATAGGAATGGCACCGTACGACACTTTGTGGAAGGAAATGCAAATCTCTGGCTCATTAGTACGAGTTTGGAGAGAAACAACTAGTTAGCTTGGACATCATCAAGAATACCATGGCAGACATGAAGTTAATACGAGAAACGTTAGATACAGCGCACAGTCGACAGAAGAATTTTGACGATAAGCACCGTAGACCCCTCGAGTTTCAAGTAGGAGACTCGGTCTTTTTCAAGGCGGCACCCATGAAAGGGGTGATGCACTTTGAAAAGAAAGGAAAGCTCCGTCCAAGGTATATAGGACCCTCGAGATAATAGAGAAAGTCGGGAAGGTGGCTTATAGACTAACGCTTTCTCCCGAGTTAGCTATAGTGCACAACATCTTTCACGTCTTGATGCTGAAGAAGTACGTGTCAAACAGCTCCCATGTTCTTAGCCAAGAATCCATTATAGTATACGCTGATCCGACGTACAAGGAGAGACCCGTGCGGATCCTAGTTAGAAAGGAGAGAGTACTTAGGAAAGAAGTATACCGCTAGTAAAAGTGTTGTGACAGAATCATAGTGTTGAGGAAGCCACATGAGAATGGGAAGAAGACATGATAAGAGACTTCCTGGAATTATTCTAATTTTCGAGGACGAAAATTTTGTAAGGGGGGTAGGTTATAATGACCGCCATTTTCATGACACCTACTTACCATATAATAAGTCATTAAAGAATAAAATGGACATAATTTAATGTCTTTTAGTGAAAATTTAAGAAACACGGTCAAGCACACGATCGTGTAAGAGGCTGTGTACCGCTCAGATAGATGAATGTATTTCAAAGACATGGTCGTGTTGAGTAGTCTCAACTAGTACATGTCTGTGCCTGCAATGTACACGCCCGTGTTGCGTTGCACAAGCACGCGTAAGAGTCCATGTAGAACGCTGTGTAATGAGCCGAGAGCCACTGTAATGACTCTCATGAATTATGAAAATTAATTACTATGTAATGATGTAATTAAGTTAATAAACACAGTGTGCTTTTCAGTTGAATGAATTAAATTAGAATAGTAACGTTTAATTACTATTCATGTAGTGAAAGGAGTAATCGACAGTGAAATCGGTCCACCCTATTATGTGAGTATGCGTTGAGACACGCAATATCAAGAAACCGGTCTAGACGACCATTTCATGATACAGAACTGATGAGCTAGTCATCAGTACGCTCAGACTGGTCATCTGAGCGCAGCAGTGATAATTGCCCTAATAGATGTACAGTATTGAGAAAAGCGTGTTTGAAATTTCACGTGAAAACACCTCGTTATACGTGCACAGTGTCAACAAAGTGTAGGCCTAACCACAGTATCAAGAAATTGGTCAAGATGACCTTTTCTTGAAATAAAACTGATATATTTGGAATCAGAATGCTCAAATTAGTCATTTGAGCACAAAAAGTAATTTTTGACCGGGAACCATGCAGTATCGGGAAACTGGTCGAGACGACCTCGGATGAAGATAAAACTGATATATTTGGGTTCAGCACGCCCAAATTTGTCAGTAGAGCCTATCTTAAAATTTTTCAAAAAATTAGTATAAAAGGACGAAATTTTTGGGACTACTGAAAAATAGCCCCCATATTTTTCCAAATCCCATTTCCTCCCCCAACACCACACGAGGATGAACAGTAACCATCAGTCGAATCCGACCTCCGTTTTCGACACTGCCGGCACCATTGGAAAGCTCTCGACGAGCTGATTCCAACGGTGGGCCGAGTCGACCAAACCGACGCCGGAGCACGCCGCACGCGCCGCCCAAAGCCGTCGGTGGCCGAATTTTTCAAACCGTCGTATCTCTGCCGTCCGACGTCCAAATGCCACGATTCTGGTCCCAATGGATTCGTGGTGAAGAGTAGAACAAAACCCAGGCTTCATTTCACGTCAACAGCTGCCGAATCGCGCCGCCCAAGGTTCGCCGTCGCCATTGCCGCCATCGAATCTCACTATTCCGGCGGAGTTGAGTTGCAAGGTCGGTGTCAAAATGCTCAGAACAACACGTAGATCAAAAGCCCCAAATCAATTTTGGGCAACAACGCCGGAAAACGAAGATCCAACACCGCCGCCGTCGCCGACTTTTCGAGGGTCGATTTCCGGTGATAGGAGCCTCGATTGGTGAAATTGACACCACCAATGGGTTCCTCTCATCGAGCTCTTCAAGATGGTGGTCGCCACTCCCATCGCCGCCGTGGTCAACGCCGATCAACGGCGACCCGGAGACCGAAAATTGAAGAATGGCCCGTTGGCCTATTTTCGACGTTCCGGACACATCCGCGGCATCGGAATTGCAAACCGAAGTTTAAAAAGTGAAGAAAGTCGATTCAAAGATTGTGCTGTCGAGACCGAACGGTTCGTCCGACCGCCGACGGAAACGATTTTGGTAGTGGTTTTGATCCCTTGATTCCTCAATTTATTATTAGAAATAATTATGTATAAATTATGGTTTACTGACTTGAGGAATTGTAAGAAAAAGGGATGAAATGTCGAAAAAGAGAACGTGAGGAAATGTGAATATTTTTACGTAAAAAGCGGAGCTTTTACGTAAAAATTAGGCCTCTGGTTTAGTACGTGGCAGGTTAGAATAGGTTAGATGGTTTTGAGGCATTTCCTAAACGTCGAAAACCGAAAAATTAAGCAGAAATGCTGTCGAAATTTTGAAAACGGCACAAAGGGATATTTTAGGAAACGAGGGATGAAAATGTGATCGGGATGGAAACCCGAGCCCTCTCGATGACCTAGGTCCAGGAAAGAAGGACGGACGTTTACAAGATTAGTGAACCGCCCAATTAGAAATCTCGAAATGTAAGAAAACGACCCCTATGTCAGAATAGTACCACTCGAGGGACGGGTGCAATCTAAGTATAAAATTTGGGGCGATTACATCGGTAACGGTAACCCGACAGGCTAAATGGTCATACGAGAGGTATTCAGTCAGTTGACTGGTCGGTTAGCCAGTCAAGGACCAAGTCGGAATGGGATAGTGAGAGACAGTGATTAATTTGTCAAGTAGACAAATTAATCAAGCACGATTAAAAATTAGATATCAAATTTCCCAAAGTGGAGCAGTTGGGTACCGATAGGCATCGGTACCACACAACGATAAGTTTATTAGTTCCTAACGATAGAGTGACCTAAGAGCGATGTTAATTAATTTATTGGGTAAATAAATTAATTAACAATGATTAGAAAATCAAATTCTTAAGAAGAGGGCAATTAGTACCGACAAGGATCGGTATCACGAACGATAGAGTTTTTATTAGTCACTAATGACCACAGTGACCTAAGAGTAAATTTTAATGTAATGCATTATGATTACAAGGAGGTACCTGTATTGTGACGAAGGCGAGAGTATAAACTGTCTGCTGACAGGTAAGTACAACTCCGCCTACAGCATGGATAAAATGAATTTAAAATGATGCTTTTCCAGTATTTTAAGTATGTATCTTGCACACGATGCTGCACAGCATACATAAGAGCATATAGTTTCACAATCGAGTAGATTGATGAAAGAACAAGATAGAAGCCATAGATCCCTACCGCGTAGGATTGGGGACAGCTTAGAGAAGCGTATGGCTAGAACAGTTAAACAAGATGGAAATAAATAGGTGTGTCGTACCGGCTCCTTCAGTCGAAGGGGTTTCCAGTTAAAGAAAGTTAAGGCCAAAAGTTGAGTATCAATTGATGACTCTTCGGCATTAGTTGACCTCGGGAGTTACCGTTGGTCTGCGCGCACACGGTACTGACACATGGGCCCTAAATAGACAAGAAAAGAAAAGAGAAGTTTAAAGCATAAATGAACATAACCGGACCATGCATTAGTTATAGTTCGCTATGCTTTCTTTTTCAATAGAGTGCATACAGTACACGATGCTTCTGTCATGCATAAAGTATGTGAAGTTTTACATTCACTGTTATGACTTGTTATGTGATGACATGATATGTGAGCTGATATGTGATATGCTTATATGGTATGTGATTTATTAAGTGATATATGTCATGCCTATGATTTTACGTATGTGCTATGTTTTAAACATGTTTTGCGGTTAACATGTTGTACTTACTGGGCGTAAAGCTCACGGAGTGTGTTCATGCTGTAGGTAAGCATCTTATAGCGTAAACATCAAGGGATGATGATGGTGGCGGAGGTGGATGTGAGGATGAGGTTATGGATACACCGCGAGTATTCTTCCGCACAGCATGATGAATCAAGGAATCAAGCGGTTTCCTGACATATATAAAGGTTATTCATTATATTGCCATGTGTCCTCATTCCATTTACATGTTAAGGTAAATATAAGTAAATATGGCTCCCTGACTGCTTGTGTTAAAACTGTTAGAATGTTGCATGCAATGGACTTTTGTATGCGAGAAGACAATGTTCTAAAGTAAGCAGTCTAAACTAAGGTCTGTAGTCTATGGGGTTAGACCGAGCATCTAACTTATGTTAAGACTATTATGTTGTCTAAAGCCATGGTAGGGACGGTTTGTCTTGACTATCTGGAGCATAGAATCCCAAGTAGAGATATAGATATGTTGTTTGGTGGTGACATATTAGACTGGGACTAAAGCGTGATTGATCTACGTAATCCGCTATGAGTGGATCAATCTGCTTTTGACGTTCATTGTGCAGTAACCTTAATCTTGAGTGAACGAACAGCTTCATGTATATGACTTGTGTACTTTGATGTTCCAATGGCTAAAGCGTCTTAGAGGTAGTAACCTTATAGACCGGTTCGTTGGGTGCATGACTTGTATACGATGAAGGGTTTGTTTACAGATATCGAAACCATAGCACTAATAAGGAGTTAAGGGTATCCTCTTAAAGGCATTATACTGGATGTGAAAATGGACAAGGCCTTAGGTCGTCTGCTGGGTGGATGACTTCTTATTCACATATGGTGAATAATCATTTTCTTATTCGGTAGTATAATGGAACTTTAAGATAGCCTGATCAGTAAGATTAAACAGACTTTGACCTAAGGTTGATCATGGATATCATATGAGGGTTCTGCATACATGACAAGGTCATTGGACAATAGCTTGTCATAGGCTTACGTAATACGGTATATAATTGGGAGTTCAGTTTCAGGTTTATAATGGTGTGACTCTAAAATTAGTGATCATATGATTGAGTTGTTTGGTAAAGAATGATGATCATATGGATTTACGAGAGCCCAATTATATATGTCCAATTGGTCGCTCTACTAACTCCACATAATTCCTTAACATTTGGCAAATTGATTTGTGTATGCTATTGGCTAGTTGATTATGCATGGATGGTGTTGACATAGGATTAGGATGGTGGACAAGATTCTCTCCGGTTGAATTCAGATTTTGTTTTGGATAATAGAGTACACAATTATTTAAACTCCAAATAAAGTTGCCATGATTTTATTTGAGATTGGATTGGAGTTGTAGAAAATTATCCATGAGAACAAGAATTTGAAATACAACTGTTTTGTGGATTTTGAAATTTGAAATTTGAATTTTGAATTTTGAATTTTGAATTTGAAATTTGAATTTAAAATTTAAATTTGAAATTCGAATTTGAAATTTGAATTTGAAATTTAAATTTGAAATTTAAATTTGAAATTTGAAATTTGAATTTGAATTTGAAATTTGAATTTGAAATTTGAAATTCAAATTTTGAATCACAGTCCAAGCAGAATTCGAATTCTTTGTGGATAATTCCATAAGGCTAGAATTCGAATTTGAGTTGGATTATGAAGAGGAAAATCTTGTTTGAATCCTACTTGAATTTTGAATCCAAATCCTAACTAATTTGGTTGAAAATTTTGAGGATTACCCTCATGGAATTTTCAAAAATTTTGTGGATAAGATTCAAGGAAAAATTCAAGCTTCAATCCCAGTTGAATTTGGATTCTCTTCCCCCTAAAAGTGACCGAAATTTTGAGGGCAAATCTCAAGGAGATTTTCGATTATTTTGGATGAGGATGAGATAAAATTCAAGCTTGAAAATCCTAGTTGAATTTTGATTCTTCCCTTACTTTTTGTGGCCGAAAATAATTTGAGGAAATCCTAAAGAGATTTTCGGATTTTTTTGGTTGGTTAATGAGAGAGAAAATTCAAGTTAAAATCTTGTTTGAATTTTGAACACAAAATCTAGAGAATGGCTGAATTTTTTAGATGGGACTTGGCTTGGAAAATTTCAGATTTTGTGTGTGGATAAGGGAGAATATCTTCTCCTAATCCAATTCGAATTTAGAGGATCACCTCATGCAAGTTTATAAATAGAGATCCTGCTACTCCAGTTCTCTTAGACCACAGACTCTCAGGTGATTAGGCTTATTGTTGCACAACTCACCATGACAATAAGTTCTTTAGAGATCTGGGTGGTCGGAAGAAGATTAGCAGTGCTAGCATACCGATCGATGTTCAGAGTACCCACACACTCAGCCATTCGGGAATTGGAGAATAGTAAAGAAGGCTAGTTGGTTGAAGCCCTCTGGTCATTCTCCTCCTGCAGATTGGCATCCTTGAGGTATGAGTTTAAATTGTTGTTGGTTTATTGTATATGGCATCATGAGATATTTAACGATATTAAAAAATTTTATTGTTCCACTGCGCCACTCTGATACATTTTTACCGATTTATTTCCTACAATTGGTATCAGAGCCATCTCATGACTATGCCATGTACATAAATTAGACAATTAATTAGTCATTTTATTTATATATGGATTTGATATTTAGAGAGTGGCATTCTAGGATTCCTTTATGTTGTTATCATGTATTATGTATGAAGTATGTGGTTATTTTAATTTTTTGAATTATTACAAGCATGCTTGTTTTTGCCAGTTATGGTTCCTTAGAATTTAGAAAATTGTATCTAGGAAATTTTATGTAACCATGGGAGCAGTTTATTAACACTGTAATTTTCCCATGGATTATAATTTTCTGTCTCTTAGAATTATTGTGATTAGAATTTTGTATACTGGAAATGGTTTAGGAAATTTTATGTAATTATTCTTGGAGGAGATTGAAGTTTAAAGACCGTAATTTATTTTTCCCAAAAGTTAAATTTAATTTAAAGGTTGAAATTTTGATTGTGTGGAAAATTTCAATTTAATTAGGATTCCAATTAATTTTTGAAGATCCTATTGGGAAAATTGAAATATGGCACGAAAATCGAGGACCGACCCCACGGGATGGACCACCGGCCATGATGGGGCTGTAGCCTCTGCCCATGGCTATACCACCCACGGCTGCAGGCTCTGCCTGTAACCGAGGGTGGCCGTGGCCCCTCAAGGGCTGGCCGCAGCCCTGGGATGCAACCTGGCGGGCTGCTGCGCCCAGCCCAGGCCTGTAGCCCGGGGGCTACCCACGGCGGCTACCGGCCTCCGAGGGCCGAGGGGCCGATGGACTGAAAATCAAAAAATTTTGATTTTTAAATTTAAGATTTAATTTTAAATCATGTTTAAAAATATGTAATTAAAAATTTTAAAATTTTGAAATTACATATTATTACTCATGATATTTAAAATTGTTTAAAATTTGAATTTGAAATTTAAATTTGAAATTCGAATTTGGAATTTGAATTTAAAATTTAAATTTTTGGGATTTAAATTTTAAATGATTCAAGGAATGAGAAATAAATGGAGAGGCTACATAAAGATGGATACAAGAAGACGGAACAAAATTCATGACCCAAAGAATGCTTTGGATGGAATTTTGTAATCTTTATTTTTTTTGTTCTAGGATGGAACCATGGCTTGGTTATTTATCTGTCAATTATTTTTTCTGTGATATGTCATGGATGTATAAATATGTATTGATGGATGTTTTTTATGCATATTTGATAACATGTCATATAGGATAGGTGAGTGCTGCTCATACTATATTGATCATACACATTTGCCAAAACTTGCATGTTTTTTCAAAATATTGAGTGGGAGAGGGTTTCAAATAAAACCCACGGCCTCCATTATTGTCACGGCCCAAAATTTAGACACGTGACACGGCAGCCAAATCATAATATCAACCCGAGATTTAAGGAAAAACATTTATTACGAAGAGCGGGTCAACATTATAATTTAGCTAAGCCTAATTATTTATAAAGTAGCATCATAACCACATAATAAAATAAAGGAGAAAATAAATACTTTTTAATGCGGAAATCAAACACAAAATCGGTTTTCAAATGAAATTTCCAACCATAAAATATTCCCAAGTATAAAATTTAAATAACGTGAAATAAAGTACAAACTTAAAGTCTCATTACATCAGAACGAGAAACATAAAGAAGAAGATGGAGAAAACGGATAGCATCATCTTCGGTAGTAACGGATATCTCAACGATTTTCGGAACTGCTACCTCCCGCACCTGGAAGTAGTCATTTCGAAATCACAAAGAAAAGGGACGTGAGCGCTGGCTCAGTAGGACAGAAACAAAGATGGATTAAACAGGTAGCATTTAAATGCATGGCGTAATATTCGTTTCCAAAAATAAAATCAACAATTTAAGAATACATGGCATAATAATCATTTAAAACAAATAATCAACAATTTCGTGAAAACATTTTAAATATAAGTTTTATTCTACTGAGGACTTAGCGTAGCTGCAATATACGTGCCCCAATATTAAAAGAACAATCATTAAAATAAACCATCATATTTTGAGTGAGGACTTGTCGTAGCTATAATATACGTGCCTCGAATTGAAGTATCCTAGATCATCTCGTTACGATCTAAATAGGCCGAATGGCCCTGCGCAGGTTTAGGGACCTTCCCCCATGGCGTCAACTTTGGGACGCACGCATCATTTATAATGATCGTGAACTAGAGCTCAATTATGTTCACCGGATTATTGAAAAGATGGTATTTACCAAGTTATATTATGCCATAAATCAAAATACGTTTTAAAACACACATTTAATTACCAAATACGTTGCATACGTTTATTTCATCAAAAATAATATAAAAATTTCATAAACTAAAAACAGCATGCTATCGATAAAATAAGGAAATTTAAAACACTTGACTACTCCCAGAAAAGGCTAGAACGTCCTACCTCGATTATCGCACAAGCGTTACGATAACGTGATCCACAAGTCCAGCAAGAACGTTAAATAAATTCTATAATCACAACATATGATCAGTCTAG
This sequence comes from Antiaris toxicaria, assembly GCA_035233585.1. Taxonomy (NCBI): domain Eukaryota; kingdom Viridiplantae; phylum Streptophyta; class Magnoliopsida; order Rosales; family Moraceae; genus Antiaris; species Antiaris toxicaria. The sequence goes on along the minus strand of CP141154.1, from coordinate 59,137,995 downwards.
GTCTAGACATAATCATCCAATCATTTTAGTGTGCCACAAAAGATTTCAAAACGTTTAATAAACATTTGGGATTTAAAAATTTGTGAAAAACTCTAAGTTAGGATATTACTTGACATGGATAGACTGACCTAGGCCGATTGTAAAATCAATATTAATTCATTTTTAATCCCAAAAATTCTAAATTTTTAATATGTTAAACTAGACATGCGTAGCTTTAATTCCATATAATTTTTATAATTTTTAGACATCGTTTGGTTATTCAATTAGGCCAAAAACCGAGGGGTTGTTTTCAGGCATAAAATCTGGGTTTTAGTTTCAGTTCAAAAACTGGCAGTTCTGTCCGCCTATCTTAGAAAAATATTTTGACTGGGCAAACGGATGAGTTTGGTTCTGAAAATCGAAAATTTTAATTTTAAGCTCAAGAATCACTCGAAAATCGTTTTTAAAACTCAAGTTATGGCTGACAAAAATTTACTGTTCATATGGTAATTTTCCAGATTTCCGTTTTTCTGTGTCTGAATTTCAATTAGTCTCAAATCAACTCAATTTTCATCCAATGATCACGAAATTTTGTGGAGGACCTTATTTATAAATGGTTAACACAACCCAAGAATCAAATTGAAAAAAACATAAAATTTTACACATGTGATAATAGGGTTTTTGAAAGGGAAACAAAGAGGCAAAATTTTTAGGGTTTGAGAGAGAGATTCACACCTTGTTTGTGCTGCACTATTTTTGATGCTTGGTCTCCTTTTTGGCTGAATTTGTGTGAGTGTTGGGGTCTTCAAAACAGTAGGGAAAACAGTGGAGAAAACCATATAAATTTCAGATTTAAAATCAAAAGGAGAAGGAAGGAAAAAGTTGATTTCTCACCTTATGTTTGTCTCAAAATTTGTTAAATCCTTGAGCTGCCTTTAGGTAGGTTTTTGTTTGTTGTTTTGGGGTTGTTTTGGGAGAGAAAATTCAGAGAGGAAACAAGGGGAGGCTGGCTGAATTTTTGAGAGTGAAAGGAAGGGTGAATGAGAGTTAAAAGAGGGTTTTTATACTAGGTTTTTCTTTCCCTTTCTCTTCCTTGTTTGGCCGAAAATTTTAGGGCGCAAAAGGGAAAATTTTTGTGCTGTTTTGAGGCTAGGGTTTTCTCTCTTATTTCCCTTTAAGTGGTCGAAAATTATCCATTAGTTTTTAGGAAAAAAAATAATTTGAATTTTGAATGAGTTTTGACCTAGCTTTTAATTGAAATAAAATCTCCTTTATTTCCTACACTTTATGGCCGAAATTCTTCTTTATTTTTAAGGGATGAAATTTAAATTTGAATCCTCCTTGGATTTGTGAGATTTAAATTTTAATTAAAAATCCCAAGTGATAGCCGAATATTGGGTTTTTGAAGTTAAAATTGTTGACTTTTTGGGTGGAATTTGACTAGGAAACCAACCTAGGGTTTCCAAAAGATTTTTAATTACTTTTTGGCACACTAATTTTATTTAAATTATATATTGACCCTTAAATAAAATTTAAGGCGTCACAAATATCTACCACTAAAAATAGTTTCGTCCTCGAAACTTTAAGAATTACTCCACACTAAAGAAGAGAATAAGAATATGAATAACTTCTCATTTCATTAAGCGATCTAAATGCACCTTTCAAAACATATAGTGGTATATCTATCACTATGAACAGAATAGGGTTACAAAACAAACTTAGGTTGACTACATTATATGTACTCTACTGCTTAGCAAACCATTCGGCATGCTTCTCGCGCATATCTTTCTCGGTTTCCCATGTGGCTTCCTCTTCACCATGGTTACTCCAAAGAACCTTCACCATGGGTATTGTTTTCGTTCTCAGCTGCTTGACCTTACGATCCAAAATCTTCACTGGAACCTCGACGTAAGAGACATCTGGTTGGATTTCTACATCATCTGTTGAAATAACTTCGGACTCTGTTCGTGCACTCTTCTTCAGCATCGATACATGGAAAACGTTGTGCACTCCCAAGGTGTCGGGTAACTTCAGCTCATATGCAACCTTACCAACTCTGCGTACGATCTCGAAAGGTCCAATGTAACGCGGTGCTAGCTTCCCTTTAACTCCGAAACGAGAGATACCTTTCTTCGGTGACACCTTTAGCAATACAAACTCTTCGACCTCGAACTCTAATGGCTTTCTGCGTTGATCTGCATAGCTCTTCTGTCGACTCTGTGCTGTTAGAAGTCGTTGTTTGATGATGGCAATCTTTTCGTACTGGTCTAGGATCATATCGGGTCCACCCACTGGTGCTTCCTGGTTGTCAACCCAATAGATGGGTGATCGACAAGGCTTTCTGTACACTGCTTCAAAGGGTGCCATTCCGATACTCGCTTGATAACTGTTATTGTATGCGAACTCTGCCATATAGAGGTGTTTGCTCCATCCATCTCTAAGATCAAGAACGCAGACACGTAGCATATTCTCGAGAATCTGTATGAGACGCTCCGACTGACCATCTGTCTGCGGATGAAAAGCGGTGCTGAAGTTCAGTTCTGTGCCTAGAGCTTCCTGTAGACTTTGCCAAAAGTGAGCGTTGAAGCGCGTATCACGATCAGAAACAATCACTGAAGGGACTCCATGCAATCTGACTATGTTTCTCATGTAAAGCTCGGCTAGCTGGTTCCTACTGCAAGTCGTCTTGAACGGGATGAAGTGCGCGGTCTTCGTGAGATGATCTACAACTACCCAGACTCCATCAGATCCATCCTGTGCTCTCGGTAAGCCAGTTAGGAAGTCCATTCCTATACTATCCTACTTCCACCGAGGTATTGGAAGTGGTTGGAGCAGACCTGCAGGTCTCTCCTGTACTGCCTTTACTTTCTGACACGTCAAACAGTTGGCTACGAAGTTTTTCACATCTAACTTCATACTTCTCCACCAAAGCTGCTGTCTTAAGTTTTGATACATCTTGTTTCCACTGGGTGCATGGCGAACCTCGACTGATGAAACTCTGACAAGATCTCCTGTATAAGCTCTGGGATGTGTGGCACTGCTAAGTGACCCTCGTTGTAAAGAATTCCACTGGCGTCCATCGACCACTCTGCAACATGCTTGCCCTTTAACAATCTATCTCGGATGTCAACAAGACGTGTATCTACCAACTGATTCTCCTTGATCCTCTGTATGTAGTCTGGTTCCATCACTAAGTTGTACAATACTGGGTGACCCTGAACTTCGCCAAAACGAACCTAATAAGCTGTAAGAACTCTGTCCTTTTCCTACTCATCTATCTGCATAGCCATTATAGAAGCGTCATGATCAAGATTGGAAACTGCCTCTCTTTTCCTACTTAGTGCATCTGTGACCACTTTTGCTTTACCTGGATGGTACTCGACTTGGAAGTCGTAGTCTTGCATGTATTCTACCCATCTTCTCTGACGCAGGTTGAGATCTTTCTATGTAGCCAGGTATTTCAAACTCTTGTGATCTGAAAACAGTCTAAAACTGGCACCATACAGATAACAACGCCAAATCTTAAGCGCGAACACTACTGCAGCTAACTCTAAATCGTGTGTAGGGTAGTTCCGTTCATGTTGTTTCAGCTGTCGTGAGGCATAAGCGACAACTCAGTTCTGTTGCATCAAAACTGCTCCAAGACCTTGATGAGAAGCATCAGTGTAGACGTCATATACTTGATCCTGATCCGGAATGATAAGGATAGGTGCAGACATCAAACGACTTTTTAACTCCTGGAAAACTGACTCACAGCTGTTGTCCCAAACGAAAGGTACATCCTTCTTTGTCAGATTGGTGAGGGGAGCGGCAAGCTTGCTGAAGTCCTGTAAAAAACGTCGATAATATCCCGCTAAGGCTAAGAAGCTTCGAATCTCTGAAACATTCTTCGGTCGTTCCCAATTAAGAATCGCTTCAACCTTGGATGGATCAAATGATATACCGTCTCCTGAGATGATATGCCCGAGAAACTTGACCTCTGTCATCCAAAACTCACATTTTTCTTTCTTGGCGTACAATTGATGTTCACGAAGAGTCTGTAAAACTATACTGAGATGCTGTGCATGATCTTCGCGAGTTCGGGAGTAGATGAGGATGTCACCGATGAATACGATGACGAACTTATCAAGAAAAGGTCAGAAGACTCTATTCATCATATCCATGAAGGCTGCTGGCGCGTTTGTCAAACCGAAAGGCATTACTAAGAACTCATAACTGCCATACCTCGTTCGAAACACTGTCTTCGAGATATCCTCCTCTCTGACACGAAGCTGATGATAACCGGATCTCAAATCAACCTTGGAGAAGAAACAAGCTCCACCTAATTGATCGAACAGGTCATCTATATGTGGTAATGGATACTTATTTTTAATGGTCACACTATTGAGCTTTCTGTAGTCCACACAGAGACGTAGCAAACCGTTGGCTTTCTTCACAAAAAGGACTGATGAACCCCAAGGTGAGTTACTGTCTCAATTAAAGCCCAGCGATTTCAACTCATCCAGCTGCTTGCTCAACTCTTTCATCTCTAGAGGTGCCATATGATACGGAGCAGAAGCAAAAGGAGCTATTCCGGGAACTAAGTCGATACGAAACTCTATTTCTCGATGAGGCGGTAAACCTGGAAGAGCTTTTGGAAAAACATCTGGAAAACTATCGACAACAGGTATAGGTTGGGTACTCTTTTCAGAACTGGATCCTTCCACTGCACACAAGGATAAGAAGCAAAGAATACCCTGTCTACTCTTCGACACTAACCTCAGAGCAGATCTATCAACATCTGAAACTAAGCTTAACTGATAGGACACCACATGTCTGGAATCAGTTGTAAAGATAACGCGACGATTACGACAATCAAGCATAACCCATATCGGGAAAGCCAGTCATATCCTAGAATGATGTCATAAGCAAGCATAGGCATTACCACAAGTGATGCCTCCAAACAAACATCCCCAGCATAAACATAGGCTTGACACCCATCACTAACGGTAGTCGTGCCCAACGGGGATTTCACACATAAGGGAGAGTCAAGACTTTGCAGTTTTAAACCTAGTGAACGAGTATAATGTTGGGCTATAAAAGAGTGTGTAGCTCCGGTGTCAAACAAAACATGTGCATATGTACCAAAGATAGGAATTATACCATCTAATGTAGTCGGTGTATGATCTATCTCCATGCTGTCAGCTCCAAGAGCGTGTACCTGTGGTGCCTTACCACGATTTTGAGCTGTATTCCCTCGTTGGTAGCCCGTACTCTGACCCTGTGGTGGCGGTCTCTGATAACTCGGCACTGAGAACTGCTGTAGCGGTGTAGCATATAGAGCATAAGGCGCAGTGTACTGGCTCGTGCGCTGAGGCTGATAGGGAGTCGGAAGCTGAGGGCGCTGTGACTGCGAAGACTGGGAAGTAAACTGTTGCCTCTGTGGAAGACCATTCTGATTCTGCTGATGATGATGTCTATGAGCATTGTCTCTTGACTGTCTCTTCGGGCAGACATTTCTTTTGTGGCCTTCATCACCACACTCGAAGCAGGTAATCACATTCACCTGACCCTATCGCTGTCCAGAAAACTGACGAGAACCCGATCCTTGACACTGCTGGTTCTTCTGGTAAGGAGTCTACGGCTTATGCTGAGGCTTGTTGCGGATGGTCCAGACTTGTTTCCGTTACGAGCTTCAAGGAACTCCTTGTCGCCCTCTTCCACTGTCAACGCCTTAGCAACTATCTGCTGGTAGCTATCCCTGATCTGGAACGGTTGTACACCCCTCTTCACATAGAGGCTAAGCCCTTCCTCAAAGCGAAGACACTTAGTAGCTTCATCCAAAACCTGATTCTTCGCATACCGGGCCAACTCAGTGAACTTGGCTTCATATTCCCGCACTGACATAGACCCTTGCTTCAAACGGATGAACTCCCTAGCTTTTCTGTCGTGGAACTGAGCTGAAAAGAAACGCTCGTGAAAACACTCCCCAAAAACTGTCCAAGAAGTCCTCTGCTCCTCTGTCAATCCATCCTCGATACTAGCCCACCAGGTAGAGGCTAGACCCACCAGCTTGTTGGAAGAAAACTCAACCCAGAACTCTGCGGGTGTGGCGGTCAACTTTAGCTGCTTGCGAATGGCATCAAACCAGTAGTCGGCATCCATCTCTGTGCCCGTGCCATCGAAAGTGGGTATGTGAGGCTTAAAGAAAAGAGTTAGGGCTACCTGTTTAGGATGTATCGTAGGCTGGGTAGGTACTGCTCCAGAGGTAGGGTTTTCGGTGGTAGGCGTTTGCTAAGGAGTCTGAGAAGAACTCTCCGCTCTCGGGGTCTCATTAGGAACAACATTGGCTACAGGAGTTGGGTTAGGTGTTCCAAAAGGTAAGACGGTGAGGAGAGCCTGTATCGCCACCGTGAGGTTCTGCATCGCCGTTAGCTGATCATTCGGTGTAGGAACCGCTGCATTCTGTCTCCCTTGAGGCTGCGTGTTCCCGGGGTTCTCTTCGTCGTTGCCTCTCTGCTGCCTCTGACTACGCGTGCCGGGACGAGCCATTTTACTGCATACGATTGAAGGAAGAGGAAATCCTATAAGCTTCTAAGAGTAAGGAAAACTACACTTGAGTATTTTGAAAACGTTTTGATGAAAACCCTTTTGAAAACGTTTTGATGAAAAACCCTTTTGAAAACCTGGCTCTGATACCATTATTTGTCACGGCCCAAAATTTAGACACGTGACACGGCAGCCAAATCATAATATCAACCCGAGATTTAAGGAAAAATATTTATTACGAAGAGCAGGTCAACATTATAATTTTGCTAAGCCTAATTATTTATAAAGTAGCATCATAACCACATAATAAAATAAAGGAGAAAATAAATGATTTTTAATGCGGAAATCAAACACAAAATCGGTTTTCAAATGAAATTTCCAACCATAAAATATTCCCAAGCATAAAATTTAAATAACGTGAAATAAAGTACAAACTTAAAGTATCATTACATCAGAACGAGAAACATAAAGAAGAAGATGGAGAAAACGGATAGCATCATCTTCGGTAGTAACGGATATCTCAACGATTTTCGAAACTGCTACCTCCCGCTCCTGGAAGTAGTCATTTCGAAATCACAAAGAAAAGGGATGTGAGCGCTGGCTCAGTAGGACATAAACAAAGGTGGATTAAACAGGTAGCATTTAAATGCATGGCATAATATTTGTTTCCAAAAATAAAATCAACAATTTAAGAATACATGGCATAATAATCATTTAAAACAAATAATCAACAATTTCGTGAAAACATTTTTAATATAAGTTTTATTCTACTGAAGACTTAGCGTAGCTGCAATATACGTGCCCCAATATTAAAAGAACAAATCATTAAAATAAACCATCATATTTTGAGTGAGGACTTGTCGTAGCTATAATATACGTGCCTCGAATTCAATTATCCTAGATCATCTCGTTACGGTCTAAATAGGCCGAGCGGCCCTGCGCAGGTTTAGGGACTTTCCCCCATGGCGTCAACTTTGGGACGCACGCATCATTTATAATGATCGTGAACTAGAGCTCAATTATGTTCACTGGATTATTCAATAGATGGTATTTACCAAGTTATATTATGCCATAAATCAAAACATGTTTTAAAATACACATTTAATTACTAAATACGTTGCATGCGTTTATTTCATCAAAAAAAATATAAAAATTTCATAAACTGAAAACAGCATGCTATCGATAAAACAGGGAAATTTAAAACACTTGACTACTCCCAAAAAAGGCTAGAACGTCCTACCTCGATTATCGCACAAGCGTTACGATAACGTGATCCACAAATCCAGCAAGAACATCAAATAAATTCTATAATCACAACATATGATCTGTCTAGGTCTAGACATAATCATCTAATCATTTTAGTGTGCCACAAAAAATTTCAAAACGTTTAAAAAACATTTGGGATTTAAAAATTTGTGAAAAACTCTAAGTTAGGATATTACTGGACATAGACAGACTGACCTAGGCTGATTGTAAAATCAATATTAATTCATTTTTAATCCCAAAAATTCTAAATTTTTAATATGTTAAACTAGACATCCGTATCTTTAATTCCATATAATTTTTATAATTTTTGGACATCATTTGGTTATTCAATTAGGCCAAAAACCGAGGGGTTGTTTTCAGGCATAAAATCTGGGTTTCAGTTTCAGTTCAAAAACTGGCAGTTCTGTCTGCCTATTTTAGAAAAATATTTTGACTAGGAAAACGGATGAGTTTAGTTCTGAAATTTTGCAGTCATTTAGGGGACATCTTGAATTTAATTTAGGCTCAAGAATCACTCGAAAATCGTTTTTAAAACTCAAGTTATGGCTGACACATTTTTACTGTTCATATGGTAATTTTTCAGATTTCCGTTTTTCTGTGTCCGAATTTCAATTAGTCTCAAATCAACTCAATTTTCATCCAATGATCGCGAAATTTTGTGGAGGACCTTATTTATATGTGGTTAACACAACCCAAGAATCAAATTGACAAAAACATAAAATTTTACACATTTGATAATGGGTTTTTGAAAGGGAAACAAAGAGGCAAAATTTTTAGGGTTTGAGAGAGAGATTCACACCTTATTTGTGCTGCACTATTTTTGATGCTTGGTCTCCTTTTTGGCTGAATTTGTGTGAGTGTTGGGGTCTTCAAAACAGTAGGGAAAACAGTGGAGAAAACCATATAAATTTCGGATTTAAAATCAAAAGGAGAAGGAAGGAAAAAGTTGATTTCTCACCTTGTTTTTGTCTCAAAATTTGTTAAATCCTTGAGCTGCCTTTAGGTAGGTTTTTGTTTGTTGTTTTGGGGTTGTTTTGGGAGAGAAAATTTAGAGAGAAAACAAGGGGAGGCTGGCCGAATTTTTGATAGTGAAAGGAAGGGTGAATGAGAGTTAAAAGAGGGTTTTTATACTAGGCTTTTCTTTCCCTTTCTCTTCCTTGTTTGGCCGAAAATTTTAGGGGGCAAAAGGGAAAGTTTTTGTGCTGTTTTGAGGCTAGGGTTTTCTCTCTTATTTCCCTTTAAGTGGCCGAAAATTATCCATTAGTTTTTAGGAAAAAAAATAATTTGAATTTTGAATGAGTTTTGACCTAGCTTTTAATTGAAATAAAATCTCCTTTATTTCCTACACTTTATGGCCGAAATTCTTCTTTATATTTAAGGGATGAAATTTAAATTTGAATCCTCCTTGGATTTGTGGGATTTAAATTTTAATTAAAAATCCCAAGTGATAGCTGAATATTTTAGGGTTTTTGAAGTTAAAATTGTTGACTTTTTGGGCAAAATTTGACTAGGAAACCAACCTAGGGTTTCCAAAAGATTTTTAATTACTTTTTGGCACACTAATTTTATTTAAATTATATATTGACCCTTAAATAAAATTTAAGGCGTCACAATTGTTGATCCGTATGTGAAAGCATATAATGCCTCGTGTTAGTTCTGCCTTGACCACACCCCTCGGTAGGTGTTTACCGTCGCCGGTATACTAGGTTGGATCTCCTATGTGGAAAACGTGTTCGGGTATGATCCTATTCATGACCACCCCTCGGGCTTGGTAGGACGTGGATCGGGCTACGTAAACAATGGTTATACACTCAAGACTCATTTAGTTATTAACCTTCCCTAGAAGCTCTGTTAACTAAACTGGTGGACAAAATAAGCGGTTATTAATATGTCTTAACCTTGGAGGATTTAAGGAAACATATATTAATTGGACGGGGTCCATGTTCTGGCTATTTGTCTCATGACCACCCCTCGGTGGCTTGGGGCAATAGCTGCCGAGAATTACCGTTGCAATGCTACATGTTTTTCAAGTTTTATGTAGGAACATACTTGTCTATTTTATTTGCTAAATTATTTGTATATTTGCTTGGGCTTTGTAATGATGTCTAGTATAATTTTATTTCAGTTCAAAATGTCACCGACACCCCTAATTTCAATACTTACTGAGAAGAAGCTGAATGGCGATAATTATAAAGACTGGAAAAGAAATCTGTTGATAGTTCTTAGCTATGAGAGACATAAGTTCATACTAGACGAACCATGCCCACCTAGGCCTAAACCTGACACACCGCTTGAGGAAGTCACAGTTGCCTATACTCGTTGGAGAGAATCCAATGAGATAGCTTGATGCTACATTCTGGCTAGCATGACGAGTGCTTTACAAAAGTAGCATGAGACTTATCAAGTTGTTGCGGAGATCATGGAAAATTTGGAGGACATGTTCGGAGGCCAAAAAAAATTAGCTCGACAATCTGCTATCACCAGTATTATGAACTCCAAGCAAAAGGTGGGTACTCCGGTGAAGGACCATATGATCACTCTAATGGGATTCTTCACTGAGGCTACCAAGAACGATGCTGAGTTGGACTACAACACCCAGATCGAGATGGTGTTCAAAACTCTGTTTAAAGATTTTGTGGGGTGTAAGGCCGCATACAATCTGGCGACAAGGGAGTTAGGACTAACTGAGCTCATGAAGCAATTCCAAGCTTACGAGCAGATGATCAGGGATGGGGATGCGTTCCAACCTAAAGGAGAGGCCAATTTGGTGGAATCTTCTAAACCCTCACAGAAGAGGAAGAGACCAAATCAGAAGCAAGCAGCTTCCACTTCTTCTAATCCTCCTGTCTCGGATGGGAAGAAGAAGAAGAACAACAAGAACAAGAAGCCCAGAGACCCTAAAAAGTCCAAGTGCTTCCACTGTGGGAAGGTAGGTCACTTCAAGAAGGCTTGCCGAGAATTCCTAGCCGCCAAGGGCAAGGAAGGTAAGGAACTTCACTATTTAGAAGCGTGTTTAGTGGAAGAATCAAAAGACACTTAGGTCATTGATTTAGGTGCCACTAATCATGTTTATGTTTCTATGCAGGGGTTCGTGGAAACGAGAAGTCTACATGATAGGAGCCTTTCGTTACGGACTGGAGACGGTAGCTTGGTGGTGGCTGAGGTAGTGGGAGATATTTATCTTTGCTTTGATGAATTTAGGTTTATTTTATTGAAAGACTGTTTTTATGTTCCTAATTTTAAGAGGAACCTTATATCGGTAGCTTGTTTAATAAAGGATTCTTATTCAGTTTCTTTTAGTAAAAGAGTTGATATTCGTAGAAATAAGTCTTTTATCTATTCTGGATGGATGGATGGAAACCTATATTTGATCAAACCAAAGATGTACTCACTGCTTGACACTGAATTAATAGATAACTCTAAAAGGTTGAAAGTTTCTCACTCTAACAAGGCGTATCTTTGGCATTTAAGACTTAGTCAGATTAATCAGGATAGGATTCAAAGGTTGGTGAAAGACGGTCCTCTAGAATCACTGGAGGAGGTACGTCTTCCTCAATGTGAGTCTTGTCTAGAGGGAAAGATGACTAAGAGGTCTTTTGAAGCTAAGGGTACTAGGGCACATGAGCTCTTATAAATTGTGCACACTAACGTATGTGGCCCCATGAACGTCAAAGCATAAGGAGGGTTCAAGTATTATGTCTCCTTTATAGATGATTACTCGAGGTATGGATATGTATATCTGATGCACCGCAAGAGTGAAACCTTTGACAAGTTCAAAGAGTATCGTGCGGAAGTGGAAAAGCAATTGGATAAATCCATAAAGACATTTCGATCTAATCGAGGTGGTGAATACCTCTCCGACGAATTTCTAGGACATCTTGTAGAAAATGGGATATTATCCCAATTAACTGCACCTGTTACTCCACAACAGAATGGTGTAGCTGAAAGGAGAAACAGGACCTTGTTGGATATGGTACAGTCCATGATGAGTTATTCAACGCTGCCGTTATCATTTTGGGGATATGCTTTACAAACGACGTGCTATATTCTAAACTAGGTTCCAAGCAAATCAATTCCCAGGACTCCGTATGAATTGTAGCGTGGCAGGAAACCCTCCTTTGGACATATGAGAATATGGGGCTGCCCAGTACATGTACTGGATGGGGATACGAAGAAGTTGGAACCAAGATCAGAATTGTGCATGTTTGTAGGGTATCCAAAGGGAACTAAGGGAGGTCTGTTCTGTAACCTGAAGGAACAAAAAGTCATTGTTTCAACCCATGCAACATTCTTAGAGGAAAGTCACATGAATGACTTTAAGCCTCAAAGCAAAGTGGTGCTAGAGGAGTTATCGAGTGAAAGAACTATTACGCCCCGTGCACTTAGTGGCCCGGACCATCACTAAAAACCGACTTGGTTGCTCTTCTTATACTTTCTAGCAATTTATACTTAACTAGATATCATAAAATTAGGGATTTTTTTTTACATGTACGTATGTGCTGTATACATACGTATACCGATTACTATTCAAAAGTACTATATAATGGTTACTATTCAAAAATACTGTATAACAGTTACTATTTAAAAATACTATTTAACGATTACTATTTAAAATACGGTTTACGGTTACTGTTCAAAAATACTGTCTGACAATTACTATTCAAAGTATTATTTAACCATTACTATTCAAAATATTGATACTCAAATTTGTGAAAGATAAACTCACGGTGTCTTCATAACCTTACCCACACATCCGCCTCCGCCACCACCATCGCCCATTGGGATTTAAGTCATAGGAAGCTTACCTACAGCATGAACATACTACGTGAGCTTTACGCCCAGTAAGTACAACATGTTTACCGCAAAATATGTTAAAACATAGTATATACTTAAAAACATATAAACAGTCATATATCACATATACCACTTTAACATATCACATATCACATATCACATATCATATTAATGATTATAAAACTTCACATAACATGTACATCATAGAAACATCGTGTACTGAATGCATCTAGAAGCATGGTGAACTATAACTAATGCATGATCCGGTTATGTTCATTTATGCTTCAAACTTCTCTTTTCTTTTCTTGTCTATTTAGGGCCCATGTGTCAGTACCGTGCATGCACAGACCATCGGTAATGCCCGTGGTAAAATAGCTGGAGAGCCAACGGATGCTCAACTTTTTGCTTAACTTAACTTAAAACCATCGGTACGACACGCTTACTAATTTCCGTCTTGTTTATCTTTTCTAGCCATATGCTTCTCTAAGTTATCCCAAATCCTACATGGTAGGGACATATGGCATCTATCTTGCTTTTCATCAATCTACTTGGTTGTAAAACTACATGCTCTTAAACATGATGTGCAACATCGTGTGCATGGCATACACATTTTAACATACTATAAAATATCATTTGAAAGCATTTTCGTTCATGTCATAGGCGGAGTTATACTTACCTAAATTGCAAGCAACTTGAATCACCTTTATAAATTCACAGGTTACCACCTGTCATCAATAACGTTTCTCATTAATACTCTCGTTGAGCCATTATTAATGTTAGTGACTATAACTTGCACTTCTATGGGGTACCAAGACCCGTCGGTACCCTATTGGCCTATTATGGGGATTTGGTGTCTAACTCGTATCGTGTTCGATCAATCGTCTACTTGACAAATTAATCATCATTCCTCACTGTGTTGTTCGAAATGCGGCCCTTGACTGGTTTATTGCTCAGTCAACTGACTGGTTAACTCGCATGTTGGTAACTAAGTAGTCTATTGAGTTGCTATACATGAACTTAGTGTAGTAACTGACTGGGTTACTTCGCTTGTTGGGGTGTGGTAGCCTACCAGGCTACTAAGGCTTGTTTGGTGTAATGGCCCATCGGGCCACTATGGCTTGTTTGGGATAGTAGGCTACCCAGCTACTAAGGCTTGTTTGGTGTGGTAGCCTACTGGGCTACACACACTATTTTACTTTGAAAAAAATTGTTTGGGTTGGCTTGTAAAAAATCTTGGAAAATTTTCTTATTTTGAAACCACCCCCTTATCACGCCGTTGGAAGGTGGGGGACATTTTTTATGAAAACCTTGTTCATATTTTAAAGTGTTAAAAACACATTTTTATTTTGAAGTGTACAAATAATATTTTTGATACTCGCATTTTAAAGGTGGTTTTGAACTACTTTTGAAAACTATTTTGAAACTTGGTCTAAACGACTTTGTTTGTGATTTTGTCGATTGAAAGTTTTCTTCCTCGACAAGATGAACAAATCTCATGTTCACCTCGGAGCCTAAATCCAACTCTAACAGCTCCTAATTTCATTAAACCCGTGGGCTTGGTGCCTATTTTTTTTTTAAGTCCCAGTTTTACGTCTCTGTAAAAATAGCTCGATTTGAGGCCCGAAACGGCCAAATTTTTGACACACGTGAGTTGTTTTCAAGGTCTCGACGAGATCTACAACTTTTATCTTGAGTCCGAGAACCAGTTCGGACTCTAAGTGGTCTATTTCTAGCAAAACCCGAGACTGGATACTGGGTTCGGATTTTGTTCCCAGTTTTGGACATCAAGTGAAAAACACTCTAAAAACCTATCTTAGGTTCGTTTTTGGCCGAGGGCTATTTGAAGAAAAAATGACCATATCGAAATTTCCTTAAAAACCATGTTTTACCAAATCCCAAATTCGGATGCTAAGGGGGTCGAAACGCCAAAATCTGTGGCCTTTCCTTATAAAACAGATTTGTGTCCAGCCACTAAGATGTTCATGCTCTCATTCGCACCTAACCATTATTAAAAATATAATGTAAACACAACCACAACCATATGAACTTAAAAATGATAATCTAAGGGCTCAAAATAAACTTATTGCAAACCATTTGCATAAATAAATACACATAAATGGCCTCGATCAAAACTTAAAACCAACTAACATAAGATAAGGTTTTCGGTTTAACTTCGTGCCTTGAACCAAGCACGGTTTTAACTGTGACGCCCCGTGCCCTCAGCAGCCCGGACTGTCACTGTAAACTCTTACTTGCTTAACTTGCTTCTTTAGCTTTTACTTATACTTTCTCTTTAAAACAGATACTTAAACTTGCTGAATTTAATACCATAAATTTAAAGGGATTTTTTTTTATATATACGCGTACGTATTTACTATTCACGTACGTATACTATTAAAATGCGGAATTTGAAAAACATAAGGATTTAAATTATACATACACAATTATATACTTGTTTATCTGATTACTATTCACCAGATACTATTTAAATATACTACTCATACATATACTGTTTACTGTTCTAAAATACCGTTTAACCTTTACTATTCAAAATACTATTTAACTGTCACCATTCAAAATATTATTTACTCATACTGTGCGGAAGAATACTCGCGGTGTATCCATAACCTCATCCTCACATCCACCTCCGCCACCATCATCGTCCGTTGATGTTTACGCTATAGGATGCTTACCTACAGCATGAACACACTCCGTGAGCTTTACGCCCAGTAAGTACAACATGTTAACCGCAAAACATGTTTAAAACATAGCACATACGTAAAATCATAGGCATGAAATATATCACTTAATAAATCACATACCATATAAGCATATCACATATCAGCTCACATATCATGTCATCACATAACATGTCATAACAGTGAATATAAAATTTCACATACTTTATGCATGACAGAAGCATCGTGTACTGTATGCACTCTACTGAAAAAGAAAGCATAGCGAACTATAACTAATGCATGGTCTGGTTATGTTCATTTATGCTTCAAACTTCTCTTTTCTTTTCTTGTCTATTTAGGGCCCATGTGTCAGTACCGTGTGCGCACAGACCAACGGTAACGCCCGAGGTCAACTAATGCCGAAGAGCCATCAACTGATGCTCAACTTTTGGCCTTAACTTTCTTTAACTGGAAACCCCTTCGACTGAAGGAGCCGGTACGACACACCTATTTATTTCCATCTTGTTTAACTGTTCTAGCCATACGCTTCTCTAAGCTGTCCCCAATCCTACGCGGTAGGGATCTATGGCTTCTATCTTGTTCTTTCATCAATCTACTCGATTGTGAAACTCTATGCTCTTATGTATGCTGTGCAGCATCGAGTGCAAGATACATACTTAAAATACTGGAAAAACATCATTTTAAATTCATTTTATCCATGCTGTAGGTGGAGTTGTACTTACCTGTCAGTAGACAGTTTATATTCTCGCCTTCGTCACAATACAGGTACCTCCCTGTAATCATAATGCATTACATTAACATTCACTCTTAGGTCACTATGGTCATTAGTGACTAATAAAAATTCTCGTTATGTGGTACCGATCCTTATCGGTACTAATTGCCCTCTTCTTAAGAATTTGATTTTCTAATCATTGTTAATTAATTTATTTACCCAATAAATTAATTAACATTGCTCTTAGGTCACTCTATCGTTAGGAACTAATAAACTTATCGTTGTGTGGTACCGATGCCTATCGGTACCCAACTGCTCTACTTTGGGAAATTTGATATCTAATTTTTAATCGCTCTTAATTAATTTGTCTACTTGACAAATTAATCACTGTCCCGTTCAGACTCGGTCCTTGACTAGCTAACCGACCAATCAACTGACTGAATACCTCTCGTATGACCATTTAGCCTGTCGGGTTACCGTTACCGATGTAATCGCCCCAAATTTTATACTTAGATCACACCCGTCCCTCGGGTGGCACTATTCTGATCTAGGGGTCGTTTTCTTACATTTCAAGATTTCTAATTGGGCGGTTCACTAATCCTGTAAACGTCCATCCTTCTTTCCTGGACCTAGGTCATCGAGGGGGCTCGGATTTCCATCCCGATCACATTTTCAGCCCTCGTTTCCTAAAATACCCCTTTGTGCCGTTTTCGAAATTTCGGCAGCATTTCCGCTTAATTTTTGGGTTTCCGGCGTTTAGGAAACGCCTCAAAACCATCTAACCTATTCTAACCTGCCACGTACTAAACCAGAGGCCTAATTTTTACGTAAAAGCTCCGCTTTTTACGTAAAAATATTCACATTTCTTCACATTTTCTTTTTCGACATTTCATCCCTTTTTCTTACAATTCCTCAAGTCAGTAAACCATAATTTATACATAATTATTTCTAATAATAAATTAAGGAATCAAGGGATCAAAACCACTACCAAAATCGTTCCCGTCGGCGGTCGGACGAACCGTTCGGTCTCGACCGCACAATCTTTGAATCGGCATTCTTCACTTTTGAAACTTCGGTTTGCAATTCCGATGCTGCGGATGTGTCCGGAACTTCAAAAATAGGCCGACGGGCCATTCTTCAATTTTCGGTCTCTGGGTCGCCGTTGACCGGCGTTGACCGCCGTTGACCGGCATTGACCGGTCGTTGACCGGCGTTGACCACGGCGGCGATGGGAGTGGCGACCACCATCTTGAAGAGCTCGACGAGAGGAACCCATTGGTGGTGTCAATTTCCCCAATAGAGGCTCCTATCACCGGAAATCGGCCCTCGAAAAGTCGGCGACGGCAGCGGTGTTGGATCTTCATTTTCTGGCGTTGTTGCCCAAAATTGATTTGGGGCTTTTGATCTACGTGTTGTTCTGAGCATTTTGACACCGACCTTGCAACTCAACTCCACCGGAATAGCAAGATTCGATGGCGACGGTGAACCTTGGGCGGCTTGATCCGGCGGCTGTTGACGTGAAAAGAAGCCTGGGTTTGTTCTACTCTTCACCACGAATCCATTGGGACTGGAATCGTGGCATTTGGACGTCGGACGGCTGAGATACGGCGGTTTGAAAAATTCGGCCACCGGCAGCTTTGGGCGGCGCGTGCGGCGTGCTCCGGCGTCGGTTCGGTCGACTCGGCCCACCGTTGGTATCAGCTCGTCGAGAGCTTTCCAATGGTGCCGGCGGTGTCGAAAACGGAGGTCGGATTCGACTGATGGTTACTGTTCACCTACGGGTGGTGTTGGGGGAGGAAATGGGATTTGGAAAAATTATGGGGGCTATTTTTCAATAGTCCCAAAAATTTCGTCCTTTTATACTAATTTTTTGAAAAATTTTAAGATAAGCTATATTGACTAATTTGGGCGTGCTGAACCCAAATATATCAGTTTTATCTTCATCCGAGGTCGTCTCGACCAGTTTCCCGATACTGCATGGTTCCCAGTCAAAAATTACTTTTTGTGCTCAAATGACTAATTTAATCATTCTGATTCCAAATATATCAGTTTTATATCAAGAAAAGGTCATATTGACCAATTTCTTGATACTGTGGTTAGGCCTACACTGTGTTGACACTGTGCACGCATAACGAGGCGTTTTCGCGTGAAATTTCAAACATAGTCTCTCTTGACTAATTTGGAAGTGCTGATTTCAAATTTATCAGTTTTAAATCCATATGAGGTCTTCTAGACCAGTTTTCGGGATCTATATGGCCCCGTCTCGAAAAACGTGCCAGGTGCCCGATTGACTAATTTGGGCGTCCTGAGTCTAAATATATCAGTTTCGGGGGGAGAAAAGGTCGTCTTGACCCTTATCCCGATACTGCGTATCTTTTAAACAAAGTCTACATTTTGTGCTCACTTGACCAGATTGAACCTGCTGACTCTTAATATATCAGTTTTATGCCAGATTAAGGCCGTCTTGACCACTAACCTGACACTGCATTTCTCACTATTCACTAATCACTATTCACTGTTCACTTTTCACTATCTGACTGACTAATCTGAGCGTTCTGACTTTGATTTTGTCAGTCTATGGGCGAGAAGAGGTCATCTAGACCACTTTTCTCGATACTGTACATCTATTAGGGCAATTATCACTGCTGCGCTCAGATGACCAGTCTGACCGTACTGATGACTAGCTCATCAGTTCTGTATCATGAAATGGTCGTCTAGATCGGTTTCTTGATATTGCGTGTCTCAACGCATACTCACATAATAG
Organism: Antiaris toxicaria; assembly: GCA_035233585.1. Lineage (NCBI taxonomy): Eukaryota > Viridiplantae > Streptophyta > Magnoliopsida > Rosales > Moraceae > Antiaris > Antiaris toxicaria. The sequence goes on along the minus strand of CP141154.1, from coordinate 59,119,253 downwards.
GGTGGACCGATTTCACTGTCGGTTGCCCCTTTCACTGCATGAATAGTAATTAAACGTTACTATTCTCATTTAATTCATTCAACTAAAAAGCACACTGTGTTTATTAACTTAATTACATCATTACATAGCAATTAATCTTCCTAATTCATGAGAGTCATTACAGCGGCTCTCGGCTCATTACACAGCCTTCTACACGGACTCTTACACGTGCGTGTGCAACACAACACGGGCGTGTACATTTCAGACACGGGCATGTACTAGTTGAGACTACTCAACACGGCCATGTCTTTGAAATACCTTCATCTATCTGAGCGGTACACAGCCTCTTACACGATCGTGTACTTGACCATGTTTCTTAAATTGTACTAAAAGACGTTAAATTATGTCCATTTTATTCCTTAATGACTTATTACATGGTAAGTAGGTGTCATGAAAATGGCGGTCATTACATCAACTAGGGCTTGAGGAACCAAAAATGGTCATGGGAATCCAAGAGAGTGGGGTCTGTTTTTGCTAGAACAAATGCCAAAAATTTCTCTTAAAATTCAAATCAAAACAGAAACTAAAAACTACAAGGATCAGTTTTTGAAGACTTACCCTTGGTGCCTTAGAACAACTAGGATTCGAATCCTCCTAGCATAAGCTTGTGAAGTTTTATTTTTGATAAGTTTGTGGTATGATTTAAAGCTTAAAAAAGTAAAGGTTTAGAGGCTTAAGGGGTTCTGCTGTAGCTAGGAGAAAAAGGGGAAGTGAAATGTGTTTTGGGAGCCAAAAAGAAAGGAAACAAATCACTTGTATAAAGGGTGCCTTTTATAGGAAAAATTGATCAAGCTTACTTAAACTTAATCCTACTTAATTTGTCTACCAAATTAGCCAAATCTTGGGACAAATTTGCTGCCCAATTTCAGACCAAAGTGGGCATGACCTGCTTATTGGAAGGAGGGAAGAATAAACAAATATTATTGACCAACTTTTTAAAACCCTTGAATATTTTATTCAAGTGTGTCATGGCTAGGGAAAATATTTTAATGGCCACCTTTTGGGCTATGTGTGCAGCTGAGGATAGCTACTTTTACAGCTCAGGGGCATGGAAATTTAAGGCTAAAATTTATCTGTGTTGGCTTCTCATCGCAATCTAATTTTATACTACGGTATTCTGTCCTTTCTCGGTAGTGTTCCAATTTTCATCCCAAAATTGGTTTTTTGAATCCGATTTTTGTGCTGTAAATTCCTGGTTGTTTTATACTATCTAAGAGCCCATTATCAGTCTAAATTACTATTCATGTGCTGTACTGTGATTGTGTCTACACTGTGTTGTCCTTTCACACGCAAACCAAGGCATTCCCAGGTGAAATTTCAAACAGTCTCTCTTGACTAATTTGGACGTGCTGATTCCATTTTTATCAGTTTTACATCCATCAGAGGTCATCTAGACTAGTTTTCGGGATCTATGTGACCCCACCTTGAAAAACGTGTCAGGTGCCCGATTGACTAATTTGGGCGTTCTGAGCCCAAATATATCAGTTTCGGGGCGAGTAAAGGTCGTCTTGACCCTCATCCTGATACTGCGTACTTCTTAAACTAAAAAAAAATCTCGTTTTATACTCAATCAACCAGATCAAGTCTACTAACCGTTCATGTATTAGTTTTAGGTCAAATTAAGGTCGTCTTGGCCAATAACTTGACACTGTGTTTCTCTCTATTCATTACCCACCGTTTTTTACTTAACTGACTAGTCTGAGTGCTCCGACTCTAATTTTGTTAGTCTCTAGGTGAAAAGAGGTCATTTGGACCATTTCTCGTTATCGTACCCTTGCTAGGGCTATTTCTTGCTATTGTGCTTAGATGTTCGGTCCGAGCGTTCGAGTGATCTATTTAGCAGTCTTGTGTCAAGAAATGGTCGTCCAAGCCAGTTTCTCGACACTGCATGTCTCATTCATTTATACATATAATAGGGTGGACCGGGTTCACTGTCGATCGTCCTTTTCACTATAAGAATAGTACTTAAACAATACCGTATCTGTTTAGTCTATTCAATGGGAAATATACTATATTTTCCAACGTAATTGCTCGTTGCATAGTAGTTAGGTTTCATGCAATTTGAGAGTCTGTGTAATGGCTTTCTGCTCATTACACGGCCTTCAACACGGCCTCTAACACGGCCGTTTATAAGGTAACACGGGCGTGTATACACCAGACACGGGCGTGTACTAGTTGAAATTCTTCAACACAGCCCTGTTTCAAAACACGGCCTTTTACATGTTCACAACCCGAGTAGTACACGACCGTGTTCTTGATCGTGCCTCTGTACACAGCCATGTTCAGTTACACGGCTTCTCACGTGTTCACAACCCAAGCAGTACACAGCCTCTTACATGGCCGTATACCTGACCGTGTTCTACTACATGGCCATGTATTCTTACACGGCTATATACACGTACACAGTCTGAGTGGTACACGACCACTTACACGGCTGTGTGCGGGACCATGTACTTTAAAAATTACACTAAAATACATCAAATTATTCTTCAATTTCACATTAAATTAAAATTAAAGTACATGATCGAGGTGGTCCTTACAATCTACCCCTCTTACAAAAATTTTCATCCTCAAAAATTAGAATAAATCCAGGAAGTCTCTTTTCATATCCTCTTCCCATTCCCATGTAGCTTCTTCGAGGTTATGGTTCCACCACAATACTTTAAGAAGCGGAATCACTTTATTCCTAAGAACCTTATTTTCCCTGGCTAAAATCTGCACGGGTCTTTCTTCATAGGTTAGATCCGCATGTACTTCAACTGGCTCTTGGCTTAGTATGTGAGAACTATCCAGCACATACTTCTTCAACATCGAGATGTGGAAAACATTGTGTACGGAAGCTAGTTTGGGAGGAAGCACTAATCGATGGGCTACCTTCTCGACCCTCTCAAGGATCTCGAAGGGTCCTATATATCTAGGGCTGAGCTTCCCTTTTTTCCCAAAGCGCATCACCCCTTTCATGGGTGCCACCTTGAGGAAAATCGATTCTCCTTCTTGAAACTCGAGAGGTCTTCATCGTTTATCTGCATAACTCTTCTAGTGGCTATGCGCTGTATCCAGTCTCTCTCGTATAAGCTTCACATCTTTTGTTGTATACTTGACGAAGTCGGTGCTGGTGAGTTGTTTTTCTCCGGTCTCGTGCCAGTGAATCGGAGATCGGCATCTTCTTCCATAAAGTGCCTTGTACGGAGCCATCCCAATTGAGGAATGAAAGCTATTATTGTATGAGAACTCTATCAATGGCAGCTTCTGATCCTAATTCCCCTTGAAGTCTAAGACACACGCTCTCAACATATCTTCTAACATTTGTATAGTCCTCTCAGATTGATCGTAAGTCTGAGGATGGAAAATGGTGCTGAACTTCAATTTGGTTCATATTGTAGCTTGAATACTCTACCAAAACCTTGAAGTGAAGTGTCCATCGCGATCTGAGATGATCGATTTGGGTACTCTGTGCAGTCTTTCTACTTGAGCGATGTACATTTTTGCTAACCTTTCTACCGAGTAGCTCAACTTCATGGCTAAAACTCGAGTTGACGTCATTAGTCGATCCATAATTACCCAGATGGCATCATTCCCGCTTGAGGTCCTGGGCAATCCGACCATAAAATCCATGGTAATTTACTCCCATTTCCACTCTGGTAGCTCGATCTTCTGCAGCTCTCCTCCCAGTCGCTGATGTTTTGCTTTGATTTTCTGGTAGGTGAGGCACCTTGCTACGAACTCGGCGACGTCATTCTTCATGTTTGGCCATCAAAAACTTCCTATCAAGCCCTGGTACATCTTATTTGCTCCTGGATATATCGAGTACGGCGTGTCATGGGCTTCTGACAGGATCCGCTTCTTGAGTTCTTCATCCTTTGGAACACACACTCTATCTCTGAAATAGAGTATGCCATCCTTAGAGACCTGAAACTCTGAATTCTGGTCCTCCATTGTCTCCCTTTTAAGCTTGTGCAGGGATGAATTGAGGTCCTGGCCGGCCTTGATTTCCTCTATGAGTGTTGACTGAAGGGTCATTTTGGATAGCCTTCCTGTTAACATCTCAGTCTCGCTACTCTGTAGCTCCTTTTGCAGTGCTTCCGGCAGGGCCTGGATGGTCATAAGTGTCAAAGAGTGCATCCTCCTCAATGCGTCAACTACCTTATTGTCTTTTCATGGGTGAAATAGGATTTTGTAGTCATAATCCTTTACCAGCTCCAGCCATCTTCGTTGCCTCATATTAAGCTCATTCTGCATGAAAATGTATTTGAGGCTCTGGTGGTCTGTGTAGATCTCACACTTGACGCCATATAGGTAATGCCTCCATATTTTTAGTGCAAAGACCACCATTGCAAGCTCCAAGTCATGCAACGGGTAGTTCCTTTCATGGTTCTTGAGTTGTCGTGAGATGTATACGACTACCCTACCACCTTACATTAACACAGCTCCTAGTCCAGTCTTGGACACGTCGCTGTAAATTACAAAATTTTCTTGTTCAGCATCTGGTATAGTCAGGATTGGAGCATTCGTGAGTCAGCTTTTTAGCTCCTAAAAGCTCTTTTCATACTTGTCAGACCACTCGTACTTCTTTTCCTTCTTGGTTGGCGTCGTGAGTGCGGCTAGCTTCGAGAATCCTTCCACAAAGGGTCAGTAGTATCCCGCTAAACCTAAGAAGCTGTGGATTTCTATTATGTTCTTCAGAGTCGGCCAATTGCTAACTGCTTCTACCTTTGCTGGGTCCATAGACACTCCCTCATGGGAGACCACGTGACTGAGAAAATGAACCTTTTCCAACCAAAATTCACACTTAGAGAGTTTGGCATACAGTTGATGCTCCTTAAGCTTGAGTAGGATGGCTTTTAGTTGCTCCGCATGCTCTTCCTTTGTCTTAGAATATACAAGTATGTCATCGATAAACACAATGACAAACTTGTCTAGGAACTCCTTGAGTACTCGGTTCATCAGATCCATGAAAGCGGCAGGTGCATATGTCAGCCCGAACGACATAACGAGGAATGCATAATGTCCATATCATGTTCGAAATGCCGTCTTGGGGATGTCTGCATCTCGGATCCATAATTGGTGGTACCCAGAACGTAGGTCAATCTTGGAAAATATGGCAGCACCTCGTAGCTGTCAAACAAATTGTCGATCTGTGGCAACGGATACTTGTTCTTGATCGTGATCTTGTTTAGCTCCCGGTAGTCTATGCACATTCGCAATGTTCCATCTTTCTTCTTTACAAATAAGACCGGTGCACCCCACGGCGAGTAGCTCTGTCGAATGAAACCATTGTCCATCAGCTACTTTAATTGAGTTTGAAGCTCCTTCAATTCTGCTAGGGCCATTCTGTAGGGGGCCTTGGATACTGGTGCTGATCCTAGTAACAGTTTGATTTCGAACGATATCTCCCACTCTGGCAGAAGTCTTGGAAGATCCTCAGGGAATACTTTCGTGAACTCATTTACTACTGATACATTGTGCGGTCTAGTTTCTACTTCCTGGGTCGTATCCATTATGTGTGCAAGAAAACCAATGCATCCACTAGATAGTAGCTGGTTAGCCTTCATTGCCGATATCATCGTCTTTGGTTGCTTTGACAATAAGCCCTTGTAGACAAATTTTTCGTGTTCGCTCGGGTGGAAGGTCACCTCCCGTCTCTGACAGTCTATAATGGTGTGGTACTTAGCGAGGAAATCCATTCCTATAATCACGTCGTAGTCACACATCTCGATAACGATTAGGTCCATACTCAGCTCGTACCCGCTGATAACTATTGGTACATGGCGTATCCAATAGCTAGACAACAAAACTTCCCCAGAGGGAAGGGCAATTCGAAAAGTCTGGTTCATCTTATCTAAGTTCTTGCCTAATCTCCTAGCAAATTCTGATGATGCAAAAGAATGCATAGTGTCGGAATCAAACAAAACTAGTGCAGTGGAGTTGGCGATAGAAAGCTGACCTGTCACCGCGGTCGAGGTTCTGGCCTCTACATCCTCGCAAGTAAAGGCATAAATCCTCCCCTGTGACTCTGGAGCTTCCAATCTACCTTGGCTGATTGTTGGGCCTTTAATCCTTCCCTGGGCAGCGTGTAGCTATCCGCTAGTAGGGCAGGCTTGGCCTTGCTAATTTTGCAGGTTCGAGCGATAGTGTTTAGCGAAGTAGCCTTCCTTGCCACATATGTAACAGGCACTGGTGCCCTAGCAGCATTCTCCCAGATGGTTCCTTGCGCATTTTGGACAAGGTGGGTGTTGATTTTCATTTCCTCCTCGGTTATTTTTCTTCTGAGGAAAGGTCTGTGACAACCAGGAAATTTAGGTAATTCTCAGAAGAAAATGTACAAATGTATGTATGTAACAATTTGTACTATTTAAAGAGTGAAATAAATGTATTTATATTGTTTAGAATATATTAAAATGTTCTAACAATACTGACGAGTAAAAATTCAGTGTTGGAAAAATTCACTGAGTTGAAACGGGTGAAACCGTGTCAAAACCGGCATTAAAAACCCTAACCGGGGCAATAAAAGACGGAAAACTTCCGGGATTGATTTTGATCAAACGGAAGCAATTTAAATTGATCCGACTGCACAGGAGACCTCAAGAACACGCCGGGACGATTTCAGGAAAATTTCGGCTCGAACCGGTATCGGTCAAAAAGTAGTCGAATTAATGTGAATAGCGAAAGTCAAAGTCAACTTTTACTTTAGCATTTATGACATCATAAATCCATTTAATAAATGGAAAGAAAATGATGGTTGGTAGCATTAATGGCCATGATTTAGTTTCTTTTTGATCTAAAGGCCAAGATTTGGCCAAAATTTCACCATTTTAATTTTTAAAAATGTTGGAAAGAAATGGCTTTGAAATGTGGTGAATTTTGATTGGTTGATAGCCAAATTAATTGGCTTATTTCATGCATAAGTCGGCAACTTTGGGAACATATTGGCCGAGACAAATTTTGAAAGCCAAAACCAAGAACAAATTTTTCTAAGTGTTTCCCATGGAAAGTACGTGAGCCACCAAGAGGAACCAAGTGATTTCTTCCATCTTTCTTCACAAAATTGGTGTCAAACCATTCCTTGAAAACAAAGGAAGCAAGTGAACAAGGTAACTTCCCTTGGATTGAATTTTTTCTTGGTTTTTCTTTAAGAAATCCGTGTGATGAATAGTAGAAAGAATGGAAAAAATTTTGGTTGTTTTCATTGATTTGGTGTTTGGGTTTTGTTAAGGGTGTAATGAGGAAGAAAACCATGTATTTGGTTTAAAGAAAAACCAAATTTTGGTTGGTTTTCCAAGGGTAAAACCGTGGGTTACCAAGAGTAACCAATGAGAAATTTTATGGTTTAAGTGTTAACATGCTTTAAATTACATTGTTGTTAAGTACAAAGCATGATTTGCATTATGGAAAGCTTGGAAAACAAAATTTGGTGTGAACTTACCTAAGAGGCCATGGGTTACTTAGGGTTTGGAAGAAAATTTTGCATGGTTTACTTGATGTTTGGATAATTGAAATCATGCATTTTATAATGTGAATGATGGAATTGTGATTGAAAGCATGAAACAAAAAAAAATTGGGGTATGTTTCCTTAGTGCGGCCGTGAGTTATGTGAGGTTAAAAACCCTAGGAATTTGGTTGAAAAATGCAATGAAATTGGCTTGAAAATGTGTTAGAAAATGACATTTGAATAGCCTAAAAATTGGTGGAAAAATTTGAGAAATTTTGGTTAGGTTTTGATTGTGAAAAACCGAGACCAAAACTAAGGGCAAAATTGAGGAAAAAATTTTGTAATGTGGTTCAAAATGTGAATTTGGAATTTTGTGAGCTTTTATGTAAAAGTTTGGAAAACTTTTACATAAAATAGGCTTGTGGTATAGTACGTGGTAGGTACGTACGGTTCGAGGCGTACCTAACGCCGGTAGCCTTAAAATTATGCCGAAATGCTGCCGAAATTTCGAAAACAGCATTTGGGGTAAAATGGAAATAAAAATAAAAGTTTGGGGTCGGGTCGGAAACCCGAGTCCCTAACGGAAAATTGAATAAGGAAAACCTAAGGGGTGGTTCGTGAATAGTAACCCGTCCCCTAAAAACGTAAAACGCGAGTGAAGTTGAAAAAAAAACGGACCCTGAGGGGGGGGTGTTTTTGGAAACGAAATAAAGGTCCGAGTCGGGAACGGAAAATCCGAACCTCGGAGACCTAGATCGGGAATGTCTAGATGAACGTTTTAAATACTAGTTAAACGTCCATTTAAGGCTTCGAAACGATAGAAAATCACTAAACCGACGAAAGGGTCGGAATAGTGCTTCCCGAGGGTCGGGAAAGTGAAAAGTGAAAATAAAATAGAAATGAACCCGGTAATGATTAGAAAAGAGTCAAAAAAGTTCCTGAGAGCTAAAAATGCAGTCTGGATCGAGAAAAATTCCGTTAGGGGCAAAATTGTAATTTTACCAAAATATAGGGGTAAAATCGTAATTTTACCAAAATATAGGGGTAAAATCGTAATTTTGTAAAAGTTGAGAAAAATGGGGAAAATGATAAATAAAGCCTAAAAAGTTATAAATAAGTTTTATTTAAGCTTTTAATGAAAAATAAAAGCTATAAATGGAAATGAAATTAAAGGACAAGGTTTTGTCCGTAGGATCCAAAAATCGACCTACAAGGAGGGCGATCAAAGATCCAAGAGAGAAAAAGAGAAGAGACTGATAAGGTAAGTTCAGACATTTACCTGTCTTTAACATATAGCATTATTGTTGCTAACTTTGATGTACTAACTATAAGTTAGGTACATATGTGCTACGGGCACTATTATAGAATAGAGAGAGAGACGTAATGTGCTACGGGTACTATTGAGAATGGACACATTATTAATTGTGCTTCGGGGACTAGAGCGAGGTTAATAAAACTCACTCCCAAAAAAATTAAAATGTGAACCATTCCTAACCACGGGACAATGTGAAGTCACCGGGTTAGAACTTTAAAAAGTCGGTAATGAAACCACTTTCTGGTGTACCAGCCTTCCGTACAGGGAGGTACTTTTGCCTTCGGGGCTATAATGAGATTAAGGCTGTGGAGGTCAGCACTGATGTACCGCTCCTAGTCATGTACTATTTTGCCTTCGGGGCTATGAGATTAAGGCTGTGGAGGTTAGCACTAATGTACCGCTCCCAGTCATGCGCAATTAAATGGTACTGCCAACCTGAGCTCAAAATCAGAACATAATGAAAGTTAATTACCTAAAACTGAAACTATGCCATAATTGAGCATAAGACAGTTTAGTGAGAGTATTAACATCGCAGTAGATGTACTGTTGTGACACTGTGTTGTGGTCAATGTTACTATTCATATATGAATAGTGGTCAACGATACTATTCATGATAAATAGTACTATTCATAGAAATTTTATTTCTTGCATGTTTGAACTTACTGAGCCTGTAGCTCACCATTTTTGCTAATGTTGCAGGTAAGCGACCAGTTCAGTAGCTTGTTTGACTGGATGCGGACGGGATGACGCGTGTCAAATGGGATAAATGGGCGAGGGATATGGTCCTGCCAGAGTCTTTCCGCTGAGCGATCAAAAGGGAAGGAAAAAAAAAAGAAACAGTCTTTTGTAATATTATATATTTTACGAAAGTACTGTAATATGTAAATTACTTGTACTTGCCGACAAAGTAAATAGTGGGAAATGTTTTACATGATGTTTAAAGGAAAAAAAAAATTTCCCCAAAAACGTCATGATTTACTGAGAGAGAGATTAGCCGGCGACCCATGAGAGTACAATCTATCACAGTTAGCGATAAAGCTTAACTATAATAGCATTGTATGATCTCTACGAGGGGCGGGCCGCCACAAGGTCCTTTGCTGGCCTTAATTGCCTGGATTCCCTTTCCTCTTATTGTTGTTGTTGGATGGTTGGTTGTGTTGGTTGTTTCCCGTACTCTGCCCTTTGTGCTAAAATTCAGAGTGCTGTCTGCCCTTGGTCAGCTTCAGTTGGTTCTTCTCTTCTCTCTTTGCCTTGGGCTAGCCAATACTCAGCCTGGATGGCTCTACTGACACATTCGGCCATGGTTGTTGGCCCATGGCTGCTGCTGTAGACTTGCACGGCTATATCCATCTAAAACATTTTCAACATCCTCCTGACCTTTTCCTTCTCAGTCAGCACTAGGTCAGGGTAAAGTCGGGTTAGCTGTTCGAATTTTCTTACGACCTCCATGACCGTCATGCCTCCTTGGCACAAATTGCTAAATTCATCCTGTTGGACCGCTAAGGCTTTGTCGTTGAAGTACATTTCTCTTAACTCAGCAATGAAGTCTACCCAGTTCATTTCATTGATATTCCTTCTGATAGCCACGGTCTTCCACCACTGGCGTGCTCCTTTCCATAGGGCTAGGGATGCATATATAACTTTTTCTCCTTCGGTCAGTCCTACGAGGTCTAGAATGACTTAAACATCAGTCAGCCAATTGTTGGCTTCAATAAGTTTCGTAGTTCCTTCAAATTCAGGCACCTTCATGTGCTTAAACCGCTTGTATAAGTCGCCCTCTCTATAGGCTGGTACAATAACATTGGCTACTGCAGGAGCAGCCACAGTTGATGGTGCTGGCATTGCTTGGGCTGGTGGGGCCGCTTGCTCTCTGGGTGCATCAGGGGCTGCTGGTGCAGCTTGGACTGGTACCTTTACTGGTTGTGGTGCCTGTTGTTGTTGGTTCATTTGTTCTCTAAGCTGGTTAAGCTCCCGTTGTTGATCTACCATCATTTCTTGCATCGTTTCAAGACATGCTAGTAGCTCGTCGTCCCGCGTAGCTTGGTTTGTTTGGTCTCTTGTTCTTGCCATTGACACCTATGTAACCCTATCACGCAACAGAAAAAGAGAACATAAGCTTCTTAAATTTTGTACTTGGGATTTGTATTTACATATCATTTTCCTTCTTACTAAACAACTTCATTTTAAGCATCATAGATATATACATACTATATCTTTCCTTTCTTCTCTTATTCTTATGATGTTCAATACAACTATCGCGTCATATTGGGACATCATCTGAGTGCCAGGAACCGTCCTGCACTCTTTACCATACTTGATCATACTTGTAGAAAAAATCATATTTAGGCCCTCAGGGAAAAATGATACTACTTGTGGCGGCCCGCCCCTCGTAGAGATCATACAATACTATTACAGTTAAGCTTTATCGCTAACTGTGATAGATTGTACTCTCATGGGTCACCGGCTAATCTCTCTCTCTTTAAATCATGACGTTTTTGGGGAAATTTTTTTTTTAAAACATTATGTAAACATTTCCCACTATTTACTTTGTTGGAAAGTACAAAGTAATTTACATAATACAGTACTTTCGTAAAATATGTAATATTACAAAAGACTGTTCCCTTTTTTTTTTTCCTTCCCTTTTTATCACTCAGCGGAAAGACTCTGGCAGGACCATATCCCTCGCCCAGTTATCCCATTTGACACGCGCCATCCTATCCGCATCCAGTCAAACAAGCTACTGAGCTGGTCGCTTACCTGCAACATTAGCAAAAATGGTGAGCTGTAGGCTCAGTAAGTTCAAACATGCAAGAAATAAAATTTCTATAAATAGTACTATTCATCATGAATAGTACCATTGACCACTATTCATAGGTGAATGGTAACTTGACCACTATTCATATGTGAATAGTAAGGTTGACCACAACACAGTGTCACAACAGTACATCTACCGCGATGTTAGTACTCTTACTAAACTGTCTTATGCTCAATTATGGCATAGTTTCAGTTTTAGGTAATAATCTTTGCTTATGTTCTGGTTTTGAGCTCAGGTTGGCAGTACCATTTAAGTGCGCATGACTGGGAGCGGTACATTAGCGCTGACCTCCACAGCCTTAATCTCATAGCCCCGAAGGCAAAATTGTACATGACTGGGAGCGGTACATCAGTGCGGACCTCCGCAGCCTTAATCTCATAGCCCCGAAGGCAAATAGTACCTCCCTGCACGGAAGGCTGGTACGCCAGAAAGTGGTTTCATTACCGACTTTTTAAGTTCTAACCCGGTGACTTCACATTGTCCCGTGGTTAGGAATGGTTCACATTTTAATTTTTAGGGGAGTAAGTTTCATTAACCTCGCTCTAGTGCCCGAAGCACAATTAACAATGTGTCCATTCTCAATAGTACCCGTAGCACATTACGTCTCTCTCTCTACTCTATAATAGTGCCCGTAGCACATATGTACCTAACTTATAGTTAGTACATCAAAGTTAGCAACAATAATGCTATATGTTGCAGACAGGTAAATGTCTGAACTTACCTTATCAGTCTCTTCTCTTTTTCCTCTTGGATCTTTGATCGCCTTCCTTGTAGGTCGATTTTTGGATCCTACAGACAAAACCTTGTCTGTTAATTTCATTTCCATTTATAGCTTTTATTTTTCATTTAAAAGCTTAAATAAAATCTATTTATAACTTTTTAGGCTTTATTTATCATTTTCCCTATTTTTTCTCAACTTTTGTAAAATTACAATTTCGCCCCTGTATTTTGGAAAAATTACGATTTTGCCCCTGTATTTTGACAAAATTACAATTTTGCCCCTGACGGAAATTTTCCCGATCCAGACTGCATTTTTGGCTCTCAAGAACTTTTCTGACTCTTTTCTAATCATTACCGGGTTCATTTCTATTTTATTTTCATTTTTCACTTTCCCGACCCTCGGGAAGCACTATTCCGACCCTTACGTCGGTTTAGCGATTTTCTATCGTTTCGGAGCCTCAAATGGACGTTTTACTAGTATTTAAAACGTTCATCTAGACATTCCCGACCTAGGACTCCGAGGTTCGGATTTTCCGTTCCTGACTCGGACTTTTATTTCATTTCCAAAAACGCCCCCCCTCGGGGTCGGTTTTTTTTTTTTAATTTCACTCGCGTTTTAAATTTTTAAGGGGACGGATTACTAGTCACGAACCACCCCTTAGGTTTTCCTTATTCAAATTTCCGTTAGGGACTCGGGTTTCCGACCCGACCCTAAACTTTTTATTTTTATTTCCATTTTACCCCAAATGCTGTTTTCGAAATTTCGGCAGCATTTCGGCGTAATTTTAAGGCTTCCGGCGTTAGGTACACCTCGAACCATATGTACCTACCACGTACTATACCACAAGCCTATTTTATGTAAAAGTTTTCCAAACTTTTACATAAAAGCTCACAAGATTCCAATTTCACATTTTCAACCACATTACAAAATTTTTTTACCATTTTGCCCTTAATTTTGGTTTCGGTTTTCACAACCAAACCGAACCAAACTTCTCAAATTTTTCAACCACTTTTTAGGCTATTCAATGTCATTTCCTCAACACATTTTTAAGCCCGTTTACATTGCATTTTTCAACCAAATTCTTAGGGTTTTTACCATATATAACCCACGGCCAATGCATGAAAATCATGCACACCATTTTTGTTTCATGCTTTCAATTATAAATTCATCATTTACATATTAAAATGCATGATTTCAATTAACCAAACATCACATAAAACCATGCAAATTTTTCTTCCAAACCCTTAGGTAACCCCACGGCCACATTATGTAAATGCACACCAAAATTTTTTTCAAGCTTTTCATAATGAAATTCATGGTTTATTCTTCACAAAATTTAACTTGAAAGCATGTTATCAATTAAACCACAAAAATTTCTCATTGTTTACCTAAGGTAACCCACGGTTTTACCCTTGGAAAACCAACCAAAAATTGGTTTTTCTTTAAACCAAATACATGGTTTTCTTCCTTGTTACACCCTTAACAAAACCCAAGCATCAAATCATGGAAAACAACCAAAAATTTTCCATCTTTTTTCACTATTCATCCCACGGTTTTCTTGAAGAAAAACCAAGAAAAAGTTAAGTGCAAGGAGAGTTACCTTAGTCAATTGCTTCCTTTGTCTTCAAGGAATGTTTTGACACCAATTTTGTGTAAAATTATTGAAGAAATTGCTTAGTTTCCCTTGGTAGCTCACGGCTCCACCATAGAAGGATACTTGGAAAATTTTTCTTTGGTTTTTGGCTTGAAATTTGGTCTCGGCTTTTTGTTCCAAAAGTGGCCGACTTACGCCACTAAAAGGCCAATTAATTTGGCTTTCCACCAATGAGATTTCACCACCTTTCAACACTAATACTTTCCACAATTTTCACAAATTAAAAATGGTGAATTTTGGCCAAATCTTGGCCTTTAGATCAAAAAGTAAATGAATCATGGCCATTAATGCTATCAACCACCATTTTCTTTCCATTTATTAAATGGATTAATGATGTCATAAATGCTAAAGTAAAAGTTGACTTTGACTTTTACTATTCACATTAATTTGACTACTTTTTGACCGATACCGGTTCGAGCCGAAATTTTCCTGAAATCGTCCCAGTGTGTTCCTGAGGTCTCCTGTGCATTTGGATCAATTTAAATTGCTTCCGTTTGATCAAAATTAATCCCGGAAGTTTTCCGTCTTTTATTGTCCCGGTTAGGGTTTTCAATGCCGGTTTTGGCACCGTTTCACCCGTTTCAACTCAGTGAATTTTTCCAACACTGAATTCTTATTCGTCAGTATTGTTAGAACATTTTCATATATTCTAAACAATATAAATACATTTATTTCACTCTTTAAATAGTACAAATTGTTATATACATACATTTGTACATTTTCTTCTGAGAATTGCCTAAATTTCCCGGTTGTCACATTCACCCCTCCTTATAAAATTTTCGTCCTCGAAAATTAGAACAAGTGGGGGTATAAACTCCTCATCTCGTCTTCTCGTTCCCACGTAGCTTCTTCAATGTTGTGATTTTTCCACAGAATCTTCACTCGTGGGATTTTCTTATTCCTCAGTACTTTCTCTTCACGAGCTAGTACTCGAATAGGTTGTTCCTCATATGTCAAATCCTCGTGGATTTGAATAGGCTCATGCTTCAGCACATGGGACGGATCTGGTATATATTTTCTCAGCATCGACACATGAAATACATTATGCACTGCTGACAATTCTGGAGGTAACGCTAATTTGTAAGCGACCTTTCCAATGCGTTCGATAATTTCATAAGGTCCAATATATCTTGGACTTAGTTTCCCCTTCTTACCGAAACGCATAATCCCCTTCATAGGTGATACCTTAAGAAACACGAAGTCTCCTTCATCAAACTCTAAGGATCTCCGCCTTTTGTCCGCATAACTCTTTTGTCGGCTTTGCGTAATTTTGATTTGTCGCTGAATTCTAGCAACTGTATCGGAAGTCTCTTTTATGAAGTCCGTCTTATGCAACTGCTTCTCTCGCAAATCGTACCAGTGTAATGGTGATCTGCACTTCCGTCCATACAAAGCCTCATAAGGTGCCATGCCTATAGAAGCTTGGTAACTATTATTGTACGAGAATTCAATTAATGGTAACTTCTCGTTCCAATTTCCTGCAAAATCCATCACACAAGCTCGAAGCATGTCCTCTAACGTCTGAATCGTCTGCTCCGACTGTCCGTCTGTTTGCGGATGAAAAGCCGTACTGAGTCTTAATTCAGTACCCATGGCCTCTTGCACACACTTCCAGAAATTCGAAGTGAACCGTGCATCTCGATCTGATACAATGGATTTTGGTACTCCATGTAATCTGACGACATGAGTTACATATAACTGAGCAAACTTTTCTAACGAAAAAGTCATCTTGACAGCTATAAACCATGCCGTCTTGGTCAGTCTATCCACAATAACCTAAATGGCATCATAACCTTCTCGGGTTTTTGGGAGTCCCACTACAAAATCCATCGTAATGTGTTCCCATTTCCATTCAGGAATCTCCAACGGTTCCAATCTTCCTGCTGGATGTTTATGTTTCGCTTTGATTCTCTAACAGGTCATGCATCTGCTCAAGAATTTCGCTATATCGTTCTTCATCCCTTTCCACCAGAACTGTAACTTCAAGTCCTGATACATCTTGCTAGCTCCGGGATGAACCGAATATGGTGTCTCATGGGCTTCTGACATGATCCGTCTTTTAAGTTTCTCATCAGCTGGAACATTTATCCTTCATTGATAAAGGATCATTCCATCCTTGGAAATTCCTTCTTGAGAACTTGTCATTATTGGATCTCGCCTCTGAGCTTCCTTTATATCCTCAAATAGCGATGATTCCACTTAGAGTGCAGCTAGTCTTCCAGATATCAGCTCCAAGTTCAAAGAATTTATTTCTTGCTACAATGGCTTCGGAAGCCTATTTATTGGTAGCTGGTGCGATATGGTTGACTTTCTACTTAGAGCATCCGCTACACGGTTGGCCTTCCCTGGATGATATAGGATTTCACAATCATAATCCTTCACCAGTTCCAACCATCTTCTTTGTCGCATATTGAGCTCTTTTTGCGTGAAGAAATATTTCAGGCTTTGGTGATCAGTAAAAATTTGACATTGAGCTCCATAGAGATAGTGTCGCCAAATTTTAAGTGCGAACACTACTGCAGCAAGTTCAAGGTCATGCGTAGGGTAATTCCTTTCATGATCCTTTAATTGACGGGAAGCATAAGCAATCACCTTGCCGTCTTGCATCAGGACTGCTCCCAATCCTATTTAGATGCATCACTGTAGATCACAAACTTCTCCCCTTCAGAGGGAAGTGTAAGGATTGGTGCGCTTGTCAGTCGCCTCTTTAACTCCTGGAAGCTTCTTTTGCATTCCATAGTCCACTCGTACTTCCTTTCTTTGTGTGTAAGAGTAGTAAGAGGTGTAGCTAATCGCGCAAATCCCTCTACAAATCACCGACAATAATCAGCTAACCCCAAGAAACTGCGTATTTCCGTCACACTCTTGGGTACAGGCCACTGGTTAATTGCCTCTACTTTTACCGGATCTACAGCAATACCTTCCTGGGATACAACATGTCCGAGGAAATGTACTCTATCCAGCCAAAACTCACATTTTGAGAATTTGGCATATAGTTGATGCTTCCTTATCGTATTCAGCACGATCCGCAGATGCTCCTCGTGCTCCTCATGAGTCTTCGAGTATATAAGAATGTCATCAATGAATACAATGACAAACTTATCCAAATACTCTTTAAAAATTATGTTCATTAAATCCATGAATGCTGCCGGCGCATTTGTTAATCCAAATGGCATCACGAGAAACTCATAGTGACCATAACGAGTCCTAAACGCCGTCTTAGGAATATCACTTTCTTTAATTCTCAGCTGGTGATATCCTGATCGTAAATCGATCTTGGAAAATACCGCTGCGCCTTTTAACTGGTCGAATAGGTCATCAATTCTAGGTAACGGATACCTATTTTTGATCGTAACCTTATTCAACTCCCGATAATCAATGCATAAACGGAATGTTCCATCCTTTTTCTTGACGAATAGTACAGGTGCACCCCATGGAGAAAAACTCGGCCTGATGAATCCTTTATCCAAAAGCTCATTTAATTGTACCTGCAGCTCCTTTAACTCCACTGGAGCCATGCGGTATGGTGCTTTGGAAATAGGTGCTGTTCCAGGCATCAACTCAATTTCGAACGAGATTTCTCTCTCTGGAGGTATCCCTGGTAACTCTTCCGGAAATACGTCAAGAAATTCATTAACCACAGGAACATCTTCAGGTTGAAGCTTCTGTTCCTCCGTAGTATCCACCACATATGCCAGATATCCCATACAACCACTGGCTATTAGCTTGCTTGCTCTCAGCGAACTGATCATCATCTTCCCAGGTTTTCGAGAAGTGTCGACATATTTGAAACTCTCCTCTTCCTCGGGTTGGAATACTATCTTTCGATTTCGGCAGTCGATCGTAGCTTGGTATTTCCCTAGGAAATCCATGACTAGAATCACATCGTAATCCGCGATCTTCATCACGATCAACTCCGCATATAGTTCCCTATTTGCCACATATACTGGTACATGATGTAGCCAGTATTTGGACAATAATACTTCCCCAGAGGGTAAAGCTGTCTTAAATACCCTACCCATATGGTCCTTAGGAAGTCCTATCTTGTCAGCAAATTCATAGGAAATAAAAGAATGCGTAGCACCGGAATCGAATAGTACAGAGGCTACATCACTAGCGACAGGAAGCTGACCTGTCACCACGTTCGATGTTCCTGCCTCTGCATCCTCTTTGCTGTATGCCATCACACGAGCATCGGCACGTGGTACACGCTCCTGGCATTGTGGCCTTACTGGTGACTCTTCAACTCTGGCCTGAAGGGAATGAGCTTGTGGGCGTGTCTGGTGCTGTTGGGAAGTGCCTTGTCAACCCTGCCTATTTGGACAGTTTCTGGCATAATGGCCTTCCTTTCCACATTCATAGCAAACAAGTGGCCCAAATCTGCATTGCCCAGAATGTCTCTTTCCACATGTAGGACAATTTTACACATTGGATTCCGCATTACCAGCTGTTCTCTGCTGCTGGTTTCGATTATTGCCCTGGCGATTTTCAGAAAAATTTCATTTTCTCTTATTTTGCTGGGATCCTTCACTATTGCCCTGGCTTGGTTTAGCATTCTGACTTGGCTTGCTTGATTGACCAACTTGTGTAGACTTCGCCAAAGCCCTCTCCTTCTTCTTGGCCTCCCAGTGTTTTTCTCTTTCCTCTTTCTGTCGGGCTACGTGGAACTTAGCTCTAATGGCCCGACTCACACAATCTGCTACAGAAGTAGGCGGTACTTGTCTAGTGTCTACTAACGCATCAATTTCTGGTCTGAACATCCCGATCATTTTCTGTATTTTCTCCCTCTCAGTAGGGACTACATAAGGGCACAAACGGGATAACTGATCGAACTTTCGGCAAACTTCACTTACCAACATGTTTCCTTGAGTCAATTCTGAGAACTCTTTCTATTGTTGCCTCAGAGATGCAAGGTCGTAATATTTCTGGTTAAATTCTTCCAGAAATTCCGCCCAACTCATGGTAGACACGTCTTTTCTCATTCGTACAGTGTCCCACCAAAAACGAGCATCTTTTCTTAGCACAAAAGACGCACATGCAACCTTCTCCCTGTCGGTTAGGTTCATGAATTCCATGATCACTTGCAATGACGACAACCAGTCTTCAGCTTCTAGGGGATTTGTAGACCCTTCAAATTCTAGCGGCCTCATACGCCTGAATCTTTCATAGAGGGGTTCTAGATTTAATACCGGTTGTGGTTCAGGAACTTTCTCATTTACAGCAGCTGGAGGGATAATCGGATCTACCTCAGCTTCTTGTTCTACTTGGGTACCGTCAGAGCCTTGTCTCTGTTCTAGCTCCTCTATCCATCGCCTCAGATTAGCATTTTCTTGCATCTGAGCTTCTAGCAGAGCTTGTATCTGATCCAGTCTCTCCATAACATTAGGACATCGCTCTCGTCCCTTTGGTCGATTACACAAATCCACCATCTTGCCTATTGTCCTATTATGGCACAATAATTCACCGTTAGCTTTTCCATAACCACATTCGTAAAATCATATCAATTCACGAAGTTTAGGGTAATGTAAAGCCACATCATCGTTACACATCATCGTACAACATATAGTCATTTTGATATTTTATTCATAGCAAAACATTTATATGTCATACATAATCATCACCAGTCATATATATATCAGCCATTTTATACATCTTGGCCACAAGTCTATACAAAAGAGCTTTTCTCTCTGAGCTACTTATGTACATGTATGCTTCTACTGATCACGCATCCCCTGTGTCTGGGACTAGAGGATATTCTTCTGGATCCTCGTCGTCATCGGGGTTATCTGAATCGTCACCGCCCTAGGCAATGCTCCCTGTCCTGAGTCATCACCTCTTCGTGGTCTAGACGGTCCAGCTTCACGATCATTCATCATTCTTCTCGGTCCAAAGATGCGTGCAAACATCTCATCTTGACCTAGTGTCTCTCGTTGACTCTGCGTCAGATGCTCAATCAGAATCTGTTTCTCGATTGTCCTGATCGTCACCACAAACTCTTGGAGCGTCGGAGGAAACAGCTTGATTACCCTCTGTCTCAACTCCAAGGGTAAACCTCTCCAAAACAGCTCACAACAGTTTGCTTCAGTGAGGTTGGGCAACGGACATCTTCTCCTAATGGTCTCCTCAAATCGTTCTGCGTAAGACATCACCGTCTCACCAGACAGCATGACCATCCTCTCAGTCTGGAGAATGTAGTCCCTAACCTCGTCAAATCCGGGATACGCGGGTGTATCAGCCTCTCGTCTCTCTGGAGGTGCTGGAGCAGGTGCCGGATCCCTAGGCGGAAACTGATCAGCCAATCGCTGACAGAACTCAGCCCAACTGAATCCTAATAAAATCTCCTGGTCGCAATACTGCCAGAACACTCGAGCATCTCCCTGAAACATACTGACGGCCAACTGAATCCACATCTCTCGATCGATGTCGCATATCACCATAATCCTCTCGATGGCATGGAGCCAGTCCTTCACCTCCATCGACTGTCATCCACCATCAAACATAGGGGTACTGCTAGCTCGAAACGCCTGTACTGCCCGAGCCGAAACTCTCACCCCAATATGTTGGCGTCCACCAACAACTGGAATGTCCACTACCACCGGTGGATGAACTATCGGTCGTGGCTGTACAACCTCTACTGGCACTGGTGCTGGTGCTGGTACTGGTACCGGAGGTCTCTCGGGCACCGGAGGTCTAATTAACGGTCGTTGGGACATAGACGGCCTCACAATAGGTCTCGTCCATACCCGTAATACTCCTCTCGGTCGAGGTAGCGGTGGTCTCACATATGGAGGTCTGGTCATCTTGCTACCTATAACATAATTATTTTCATATAAGAAAATAATTAACTAAACTTAAGTAAACTACTTACTTGGATAGCGGTGCAGGATGCGCGAAGTGTCAAATCAGGATATGGTCACACTGCTCTGATATACCAACTATGACTGCAGTTGGTAATCCAAACTAGATCCATCGTAATTTCGCTCTAATACCAACTGTGGTAGCAGTTGGTATTATAAACTACACCAACCGTAAACCCGCTCTGATACCAACTGTGGCGGCAGTTGGTATTCTAGACTACACCAATCGTAAACCTTGCTCTGATACCAACTGTGGCGGCCCGCCCCTCGTAGAGATCATACAATGCTATTACAGTTAAGCTTTATCGCTAACTGCGATAGATTGTACTCTCATGGGTCGCCGGCTAATCTCTCTCTCTTTAAATCATGACGTTTTTGGGGAAATTTTTTTTTTTTAACATTATGTAAACATTTCCCACTATTTACTTTGTTGGAAAGTACAAAGTAATTTACATAATACAGTACTTTCGTAAAATATGTAATATTACAAAAGACTGTTCCCTTTTTTTTTTCCTTCCCTTTTTATCGCTCAGCGGAAAGACTCTAGCAGGACCATATCCCTCGCCCAGTTATCCCATTTGACACGCGCCATCCCATCCGCATCCAGTCAAACAAGCTACTGAGCTGGTCGCTTACCTGCAACATTAGCAAAAATGGTGAGCTACAGGCTCAGTAAGTTTAAACATGCAAGAAATAAAATTTCTATAAATAATACTATTCATCGTGAATAGTCCGTTGACTACTATTCATAGGTGAATAGTACTTGACCACTATTCATACGTGAATAGTAAGGTTGACCACAACACAGTGTCACAACAGTACATCTACCGCGATGTTAGTACTCTCACTAAACTGTCTTATGCTCAATTATGGCATAGTTTCAGTTTTAGGTAACAATCTTTGCTTATGTTCTGGTTTTGAGCTCAGGTTGGCAGTACCATTTAAGTGCGCATGACTGGGAGCGGTACATTAGTGCTGACCTCCACAGCCTTAATCTCATAGCCCCAAAGGCAAAATTGTACATGACTGGGAGCGGTACATCAGTGCGGACCTCCGCAGCCTTAATCTCATAGCCCCGAAGGTAAATAGTACCTCCCTGTACGGAAGGCTGGTACGCCAGAAAGTGGTTTCATTACCGACTTTTTAAGTTCTAACCCGGTGACTTCACATTGTCCCGTGGTTAGGAATGGTTCACATTTTAATTTTTAGGGGAGTGAGTTTCATTAACCTCAGTGCCCGAAGCACAATTAACAATGTGTCCATTCTCAATAGTACCCGTAGCACATTACGTCTCTCTCTCTACTCTATAATAGTGCCCATAGCACATATGTACCTAACTTATAGTTAGTACATCAAAGTTAGTAACAATAATGCTATATGTTGCAGACAAGTAAATGTCTGAACTTACCTTATCAGTCTCTTCTCTTTTTCCTCTTGGATCTTTGATCGCCTTCCTTGTAGGTCGATTTTTGGATCCTACAGACAAAACCTTGCCTGTTAATTTCATTTCCATTTATAGCTTTTATTTTTCATTTAAAAGCTTAAATAAAATCTATTTATAACTTTTTAGGCTTTATTTATCATTTTCCCCATTTTTTTCTCAACTTTTGTAAAATTACAATTTCACCCCTGTATTTTGGCAAAATTACGATTTTACCCCTGTATTTTGGCAAAGTTACAATTTTGCCCCTGACGGAAATTTTCCCGATCCAGACTGCATTTTTGGCTCTCAGGAACTTTTTTGACTCTTTTCTAATCATTACCGGGTTCATTTCTATTTTATTTTTATTTTTCACTTTTCCGACCCTCGGGAAGCACTATTCCAACCCTTACGTCGGTTTAG
This sequence comes from Antiaris toxicaria, assembly GCA_035233585.1. Taxonomy (NCBI): domain Eukaryota; kingdom Viridiplantae; phylum Streptophyta; class Magnoliopsida; order Rosales; family Moraceae; genus Antiaris; species Antiaris toxicaria. The sequence goes on along the minus strand of CP141154.1, from coordinate 59,096,580 downwards.
CGATTTTCTATCGTTTCGGAGCCTCAAATGGACATTTCACTAGTATTTAAAACGTTCATCTAGATAGTCCCGACCTAGGTCTCCGAGGTTCGGATTTTCCGTTCCCGACTCGGACCTTTATTTCATTTCCAAAAACGCCCCCCCCTCGGGGTCGGTTTTTTTTTTTAATTTCACTCGCGTTTTAAATTTTTAAGGGGATGAGTTACTATTCACGAACCACCCCTTAGGTTTTCCTTATTCAAATTTCCGTTAGGGACTCGGGTTTCCGACCCGACCCTAAACTTTTTATTTTTATTTCCATTTTACCCCAAATGCTGTTTTCGAAATTTCGGCAGCATTTCGGCGTAATTTTAAGGCTTCCGGCGTTAGGTACGCCTCGAACTATATGTACCTGCCACGTACTATACCACAAGCCTATTTTATGTAAATGTTTTCCAAACTTTTACATAAAAGCTCACAAGATTCCAATTTCACATTTTCAACCACATTACAAAATTTTTTTTACCATTTTGCCCTTAGTTTTGGTTTCGGTTTTCACAACCAAACCGAACCAAACTTCTCAAATTTTTCAACCACTTTTTAGGCTATTCAATGTCATTTCCTCAACACATTTTTAAGCCCATTTACATTGCATTTTTTAACCAAATTCTTAGGGTTTTTACCATATATAACCCACGGCCAATGCATGAAAATCATGCACACCATTTTTGTTTCACGCTTTCAATTATAAATTCATCATTTACATATTAAAATGCATGATTTCAATTAACCAAACATCACATAAAACCATGGAAATTTTTCTTCCAAACCCTTAGGTAACCCCACGGCCACATTATGTAAATGCACACCAAAATTTTTTTCAAGCTTTCCATAATGAAATTCATGGTTTATTCTTCACAAAATTTAACTTGAAAGCATGTTATCAATTAAACCACAAAAATTTCTCATTGTTTACCTAAGGTAACCCACAGTTTTACCCTTGGAAAACCAACCAAAAATTGGTTTTTCTTTAAACCAAATACATGGTTTTCTTCCTTGTTACACCCTTAACAAAACCCAAGCAACAAATCATGGAAAACAACCAAAAATTTTCCATCTTTTTTCACTATTCACCCCACGGTTTTCTTGAAGAAAAACCAAGAAAAAGTTAAGTGCAAGGGGAGTTACCTTAGTCAATTGCTTCCTTTGTCTTCAAGGAATGTTTTGACACCAATTTTGTGTAGAATTATTGAAGAAATTGCTTGGTTTCCCTTGTTAGCTCACGGCTCCACCATGGAAGGATACTTTGAAAATTTTTCTTTGGTTTTTGGCTTGAAATTTGGTCTCGACTTTTTGTTCCAAAAGTGGCCGACTTATGCCACTAAAAGGCCAATTAATTTGGCTTTCCACCAATGAGATTTCACCACCTTTCAACACTAATACTTTCCATAATTTTCACAAATTAAAAATGGTGAATTTTGGCCAAATCTTGGCCTTTAGATCAAAAAGTAAATGAATCATGGCCATTAATGCTACCAACCACCATTTTCTTTCCATTTATTAAAAGTTGACTTTGACTTTTACTATTCACATTAATTTGACTACTTTTTGACCGATACCGGTTCGAGCCGAAATTTTCCTGAAATCGTCCCGGCGTGTTCCTGAGGTCTCCTGTGCAGTCGGATCAATTTAAATTGCTTCCGTTTGATCAAAATTAATCGCGGAAGTTTTCCGTCTTTTATTGTCCCGGTTAGGGTTTTCAATGCCGGTTTTGGCACCGTTTCACCCGTTTCAACTCAGTGAATTTTTCCAACACTGAATTCTTACTCGTCAGTATTGTTAGAACTTTTTCATATATTCTAAACAATATAAATACATTTATTTCACTCTTTAAATAGTACAAATTGTTATATACATACATTTGTACATTTTCATTCGAGAATTGCCTGAATTTCCCGGTTGTCACACTACTTTTCATAAAAAATCTCATAAAACATATATATATTTTAAATTTGGTGGGAGTGACACACACTTCCCAAAATGCGATCCCATTAAGTACATTAAGTTGAGTCAGACGGGGAAAGCTACTGTTTCCCTCTACATAATTACATAACAAAAATTTGCATGAAAAGGGTTACTACTACTCAGAGGACAATCCTGAATTTGCGTCGGACATTTCCTCATTCTCGCTTTCACTCAGGGGAAACTCCTCGGGGTCTTCATCTTCATCTCCCCAAGCAAAATCAACTTCATCATCACTGGCGATGATGACTTGGGACTCTTACATTTCTACCCCCTCATCATCATTGATGTGATCGGGGATCTCCTCCTTCTCATTGTTAGGTTGGGCATCGGGGATAGCCTTATCACCGTCTTCATCCATATGGTGTTCGGGAGACAGAGGGGCTGGTTCAGGGTTGAGTGATACCCTCTCGGCGTCCACTATGTCTCGGATCTGGCACCTCAAGTCTTCATGTGGTGGAAGGTCGGGAAAGAGGTTCCTCACATACCCTGGTACCTTTCCCCATAGTAGGTCAACTATATCTGAAAAGTGTTTATCTTAAGGGATATGAGGCAACATGGCATCTAGAAATCTTTGACAATAATGTGCCATGGTCTTTCCCTCGTAGAGATCCCAAGTGTCAGAGAGGATTTGGTATCGTCGCTCGCGCATATCCTCCCAGATATCTGCATCCTTAGCTGGACCATCAGAGTTGTGAAGGTCTTGGCAGAACTCATCATACTGCATCGCTATCGATCGTTCCACCATGTCATTACTGGTCCTCGCAATCGGCTACTGGCCATTACCACCTGTAGACGGGGTGGAATATGACACCTTTCGAAGATTGTCTCTATATTATGAATCGAATAAGGGAATTCATATGGGTTGCTGCCGTCATATGTGTGTGGTCGCATGGTGGCGAAAGCTACACTCACTTCTCAGTCCTCTTGCACTTGTTGAGGGTCAACTGGTGCAGTCATTCTCCTATTATAAATTAATTGTCAACTCATATACTAAATTTTTGAAAAACAAAAGCTAACTTACTTGGACAGATGAGGTAGGCATACGGCGATAGGAAACTGCTCTGATACCAACCGTGATGCCCCGTGCCCTTAATAGCTCGGACCATCACTAAAAACTGACTTGCTTGCTCTTCTTATACTTTCTAGCAATTTATACTTAACTAGATATCATAAAATTAGGGATTTTTTTTACATGTACGTATATACTGTATATGTACGTATATCGATTACTATTCAAAAATACCATTTAACAGTTACTATTCAAAAATACTATATAATGATTACTATTCAAAAATACTATATGTTACTATTTAAAAATACTATTTAATGATTATTATTCAAAAATATGGTTTACGGTTACTATTCAAAAATACTATCTGACAATTACTATTCAAAGTACTATTTAACCATTACTATTCAAAATATTGATACTCAAATTTGCGGAAGATAAACTCACGGTGTCTCCATAACCTTGCCCTCACATTTGCCTCTGCCGCCACCATCGCCCATTGGGATTTAAGTCGTAGGATGCTTACCTATAGCATGAACACACTACGTGAGCTTTATGCCCAGTAAGTATAACATGTTTACCGTAAAACATGTTTAAACATAGTACATACTTAAAAACATATAAGCAGTCATATATCACATATACCACTTTAACATATCACACATCACATACCATATATCATATCAATGATTATAAAACTTCACATAACATGTGCATCACAGAAACATCATGTACTAAATGCATCTAGAAGCATGGTGAACTATAACTAATATATGATCCGGTTATGTTCATTTATGCTTCAAACTTCTCTTTTCTTTTCTTGTCTATTTAGGGCTCATGTGTCAGTACCGTGCGTGCACAGCCCATCGGTTACACTCGTGATAAAATAGCTAGAGAGCCATCAACAGATGCTCAACTTTCTGCTTTAACTTAAAGCCCCTTCATTTGAAAAGGCCAGTACGACACGCTTACTAATCTTGTTTGAATCCTACTTGAATTTTGAATCTAAATCCTAACTAATTTTGGTCAAAAATTTTGAGGATTATCCTCATGGAATTTTCAAAAATTTTGTGGATAAGATTCAGGGAAAAATTCAAGCTTCAATCCCAATTGAATTTGGATTCTCTTCTCCCTAAAAGTGGCCAAAATTTTGAGGGCAAATCTCAAGGAGATTTTTGGTTATTTTGGATAAGGATGATGTAAACTTCAAGCTTAAAAATCCTAGTTGAATTTTGATTCTTCGCTTACTTTTTGTGGTCGAAAATAATTTGAGGAAATCCTAAAGAGATTTTTAGATTTTTTGGTTGGTTAAAGGGAGATAAAATTCAAGTTAAAATCTTGTTTGAATTTTGAACACAAAATCTAGAGAATGGCCGAATTTTTTAGTTGGGATTTGGCTTGGAAAATTTTAGATTTTGTGTGTGGATAAGGGGGAAAATCTTCTCCTAATCCAATTTGAATTCAGAGGATCACCTCATGAAAGTCTATAAATAGAGGTCTTGCCACTCCAGTTCTCTTAGACCGCAGACTCTCAGGTGAGCAAGCTTATTGTTGCACAACTCATGGTGACAATAAGTTCTTTAGAGATCTGGGTGGTTGGAAGAAGACTAGCAGTGCTAGCATACCAATCGAGATTCAGAGTGCCCACACACTTAGCCATTCTGTAGTTGGAGAATAGTAAAGAAGGCTAGTTGGTTGAAGCCCTCTAGTCATTCTCCTCCTACAGATTGGCATCCTTGAGGTATGAGTTTAAATTGTTGTTGGTTTATTGTATATGGCATCATGAGATATTTAATGATCTTAAAAATTTTAATTGTTCTGCTGCGCCACTCTGATACGTTTTTACCGATTTATTTCCTACATAATGACCACAGTGACCAAAAAGGGAATGTTAATGTAATGTATTATGATTACAGAGAGGTACCTGTATTGTGACGAAGGCGAGAGTATAAACTGTCCGATGACAGGTAAGTACAACTCCGCCTATAATATGAATAAAATGAATTTAAAATGATGGTTTTCTAATATTTCAAGTATGTATCATGCACACGATGCTGCACAGCATACATAAGAACATATAGTTTCACAATCGAGTAGATTGATGAAAAAACAAGATAGAAGCCATACGTCCCTACCGCGTAGGCCTTGGGATAGCTTATAAAAGCACATGGCCAGAACAGATAAGCAAGATGGAATTTAATAGGTGTGACCTCCCTGATTTCGATCACCCGCAACTGTCATGAACCAACACTATTGCCGATCAAGACAGCTCGCGTGCCGAATCTGGTCATCAGTTTAAAACTCTTTTTCTTAAACTTTCATTTTTTAGGGTCCAAAAATTTCACCCATAATTTTTTTTTTCTTTTTAATACATACTTTTTTGAAAAGAAAGCTAAGTATAAAAGCCAAGTAAAATATAATACTAACTTTCAGTTGTCTTTTGGAGTATAACATAATGCATAATATACAAAATATTTATATTGCATTTTATTTTATTTTTCACAAACTCTTCAATTCACTAACTTAAAAAGCTCAGCGGAAGTCTTTTGGCAGGACCAAATCCAAGGTGAAATCCCTATCCCTTGACATGCGCACATCCTGCCACCATCCATATATCTACTGGACAGGTTCTTATCTGCAACATGAACAAACTGGTGAGCCAACAGACTCAGTAAGTTCAGACATACTTAGTAAGAATCACACGGATTCAAAAACATTGAAAACTCAATCTCCTATAAATAGTGACTTTGACCTTTGACTGATAAATAGTAACTGTTACCTTAACTGGTTACTATTCACATTACCTTAACTGGATACTATTCACATATCCTAACCGAAATCACTATACTTGGTATATTCTTCAGTTATGCTTAATTATGGTTTTCATCATATTATTAATGGTTCATTCTCTATTTACTTTCTAGTATAGAGCTCTTTTTATGGCAATACCGTTATTAATCTTACGCACTGACTGGGAGGGCCTAACGAGCGACCCTAGAGTTTCGGCCTCCACAGCCTTCATACCCCCGTAGGACTTGAGAGACCTCCATCAATATGTTGGAGGGACGTGTGACAACCGGGAAAATCGGGCATTCTCGGAAGAAAATGTACAAATGTATGTATATAACAATTTGTACTATTTAAAGAGTGAAATAAATGTATTTATATTGTTTAGAATATATTAAAATGTTCTAACAATACTGACGAGTAAGAATTCAGTGTTGGAAAAATTCACTGAGTTTAAACGGGTGAAACGACGCCAAAACCGGCATTGAAAACCCTAACCGGAGCACTAAAAAATGGAAAACTTCCGGGATTGATTTTGATCAAACGGAAGCAGTTTAAATTGATCCGACTGCACAGGAGACCTCAGGAACCCACCGGGACGATTTCAGGAAAATTTCGGCTCGAACCAGTATCGGTCAAAAAGTAGTCGAATTAATGTGAATAGTCAAAGTCAAAGTCAACATATGCTTTTGCATTTATGACATCATAAATCCATTTAATAAATGGAAGGAAAATGGTGGTTGGTAGCATTAATGGCCATGATTTAGTTGCTTTTTGATCTAAAGGCCAAGATTTGGCCAAAATTCCACCATTTTAATTTTTGAAAATTTTGGAAAGAATTAGGCTTGAAAGGTGGTGAATTTTTATTGGTTGAAAGCCAAATTAATTGGCCTCTTTATTGGTTAAGTCGGCAACTTTTGGGAACAAAGTGGCCGAAACAAATTTTCAAGCCAAAACATAACAAAAATTTTGTAAGCGTTCCATGGTGAGTACGTGAGCAACCAAAGAGAAACCAAGTGATTTCTTCAATTCTTCTTCACAAAATTGGTGTCAAACCTTTCATTGAAGACAAAGGAAGCAAGTGAACAAGGTAACTCTCCTTGGTTTGAAACTTTTCTTGATTTTTCTTCAAGACATCCGTGTAATAAATAGTGTAGAGGATGGAAAAAATTTTGGTTGTTTTGATTGATTTGGTGCTTGGGTTTCGTTAAGGGTGTAATTAGGAGAAAAACCATGTATTTGGTTTAAAGAAAAACCAAATTTTGGTTGGTTTTCCAAGGGTAAAACCGTGGGTTACCAAGAGTAGTCAATGAGAAATTGTTGTGGTTTAAGTGTTAACATGCTTTAAATCACTTTTTGGTCTAATATAAAGCATGATTTGCATGATGGAAAGCTTGGAAAAAATTTTGGTGTGAACTTAACCTAATATGGCCATGAGTTAATTAGGGTTTGGAGAAAAATTTTGCATGGTTTACTTGATGTTTGGATGATTTAAATCATGCATTTTATTATGTAAAGGATGGAATTGTGATTGAAAGCAAGAAAAGAAAATTTGGGGTATGTTTCTCTTAATGTGGCCGTGGGTTGTAATGATGAAAAAAAAACCTAGGAATTGTGTTGAAAAATGCAATGAAATTGGCTTGAAAATGTGCTAAAAAAATGACATTGGAATAGCCAAAAATTTGGTTGAAAAATTGAGAAATTTTGGTTAGGTTTTAAGTGTAAAAAAAACCGAGACCAAAACTAAGGGCAAAATTGAAAAACAAATTTCGTGTAATGTGGTTCAAAATGAGAATTGAATTTTTGTAAGCTTTTATGTAAAAGTTTGGAAAACTTTTACATAAAATAGGCTTGTGGTATAGTACGTGGCAGGTACATATGGTTCGAGGCGTACCTAACGCCGGTAGCCTTAAAATTACGCCGAAATGCTGCCGAAATTTCGAAAACGGCATTTGGGGTAAAATGGAAATTAAAAATAAAAGTTTGGGGTCGGGTCGGAAACCCGAGTCCCTAACGGAAAATTGAATAAGGGAACCTAAGGGGTGGTTTGTGAATAGTAACCTGTCCCTTTGAAAATGTAAAACGTGAGTGAAACTGAAAAACCGACCCCGAGGGGGGGTGTTTTTGGAAACAAAATAAAAGTTTGAGTCGGGAACGGAAAATCCGAGCCTCGGAGACCTAGATCGGGAATGTCTAGATAAACGTTTTAAGTACTAGTGAAATGTCCATTTGAGACTCCGAAACGATAGAAAATCACTAAACCGACGTAAGGGTCGGAATAGTCCTCCCCGAGGGTTGGGAAAGTGAAAAGTGAAAATAAAATAGAAATGAACCCGGTAATGATTAGAAAAGAGTCAGAAAAGTTCCTGAGAGCCAAAAATGCAGTCCAGATCAAGAAAATTCCGTCAGGGGCAAAATTGCAATTTTGCCAAAATATAGGGGCAAAATCGTAATTTTGTAAAAGTTGAGAAAAATGGGGAAAATGATAAATAAAGCCTAAAAAGTTATAAATAGGTTTTATTTAAGCTTTTTAATGAAAAATAAAAGCTATAAATGGAAATGAAATTAACAGACAAGGTTTTGTCTGTAGGATCCAAAAATCGACCTACAAGAAGGGCGATCAAAGATCCAAAAGAGAAAAAGGGAAGAAACTAATAAGGTAAGTTCAGACATTTACCTGTCTGCAACATATAGCATTATTGTTGCTAACTTTAATGTACTAACTACAAGTTAGGTACATATGTGCTACAGGCACTATTATAGAATAGAGAGAGAGACGTAATGTGCTACGAGCACTATTGAGAATGGACACATTGGTAATTGTGCTTCGGGCACTAGAGTAAGGTTAATGAAACTCGCTCACCTAAAATTAAAATGTGAACCATTCCTAACCATGCGACAATGTGAAGTCACCGGGTTAGAACTTTAAAAAGTCGGTAATGAAACCACTTTCTGGCGTACCAGCCTTCCGTACAGGGAGGTACTTTTGCCTTCGGGGCTATGAGATTAAGGTTATGGAGGTCAGCACTAATGTACCGCTCCCAGTCATGTACTATTTGCCTTCGGGGCTATGAGATTAAGGCTATGGAGGTCAGCACCAATGTACCGTTCCCAGTCATGCGCACTTAAATAGTATTGCCAACCTGAGCTCTCAAAACCAGAACATAAGCAAAGATAATTACCTAAAACTGAAACTATGCCATAATTGAGCATAAGACAGTTTCGTGAGGGTACTAACATCGCGGTAGATGTACTGTTGTGACACTGTGTTGTGATCAAACTTACTATTCACAATGAATAGTAGTCAAAGTTACTATTCATGTATGAATAGTAGTCAATGGTACTATTTACGATGAATAGTACTATTCATAGAAATTTTATTTCTTGCATGTTTGAACTTAATGAGCCTGTAGCTCACCATTTTTGCTTATGTTGTAGGTAAGCGATCAGCTCAGTAGCTTTGATTGACTGGATGGCGTACGGGATGGCGCGTGTCAAATGGGATAAGTGGGCGAGGGATATGGTCCTGCCAGAGTCTTTCCGTTGAGCGATAAAAAGGGAAGGGAAAAAGAAACAGTCTTTTGTAATATTATATATTTTACGAAAGTACTGTAATATGTAAATTACGTTGTACTTGCCAACAAAGTAAATAGTGAAAAATGTTTTACATGATGTTTAAGGAAAAAAAAAATTTCCCAAAAAACAAACGTCATGATGGAAAGAGAGATAGATTAGCCGGCGACCCTTGAGAGTACAATCTATCGCAGTTAGCAATAAAACTTAACTGTAATAGTCTTGTATGATCTCTACGAGGGGCGGGCGGCCACAGTTGGTATCCGAGCGGGGTTTACGGTTGGTGATGTTTAGAATACCAACTGCCGTCATAGTTGGTATCAGAGCAAGGCTTGCGATTGGTTTAGTTTATAATACCAACTGCTACCACAGTTGGTATCAGAGCGGAATTACGGTTGGTTTAATTTGGATTATCAACTGCCGTCACAGTTTGTATATCAGAGCAGTATTGACCATATCCTGATTTGACACTTCGCGCATCCTGCACCGCTATCCAAGTAAGTAGTTCACTTAAGTTTAGTTAATTATTTTCTTATGTGAAAATAATTATCTTATAGGTAGCAAGATGACCAGACCACCTTATGTGAGACCACCGCTACCACGACCGAGAGGGGTATTACGGGTATGGACGAGACCTATTGTGAGGCCGTCTGTTTCCCAACGACCGGTAATCAGACCCCCGGTGCCCGAGAGACCTCCAGTACTAGTACCAGCACTGTAATGACCGCCATTTTCATGACACCTACTTACCATGTAATAAGTCATTAAGGAATAAAATGGACATAATTTAATGTCTTTTAGTACAATTTAAGAAACACGGTCAAGTACACGACCGCGTAGGAGGCCGTGTACCACTCGGATAGATGTTTTTGTTTCAAAGACATGGCCGTGTTGAGTAGTCTCAACTAGAACATGCCCATGTCTGAAATGTACACGCCCGTGTTGCGTTGCACACGCACGTGTAAGAGTCCGTGTAGAAGGCTGTGTAATGAGCCGAGAGCCACTGTAATGACTCTCATGAGTTATGAAACTTAATTACTATGTAATGATGTAATTAAGTTAATAAGCACAGTGTGCTTTTCAGTTGAATGAATTAAACAGAAATAGTAACGTTTAATTACTATTCATGTAGTGAAAGGGGTAATCGATAGTGAAATCGGTCCACCCTATTATGTGAGTATGCGTTGAGACACGTAATATCAAGAAACCGGTCTAGACGACCATTTCATGATACAGAACCGATGAGCTAGTCATCAGTACGCTTAGACTGGTCATCTGAGCGCAGCAGTGATAATTGCCCTAATAGATGTACAGTATCGAGAAAAGTGGTCTAGATGACCTCTTCTCGCCCAGAGACTGACAAAATCAAAGTCAGAATGCTCAGATTAGTCAGTCAGATAGTGAAAAGTGAACAGTGAATAGTGATTAGTGAATAGTGAGAAACGCAGTATTAGGTTAGTGGCCAAGACGGCCTTAATCTGACATAAAACTGATATATTAATAGTCAGCAGGCTCAATTTGGTCATTTGAGCACAAAAAGTAATTTTTGACCGGTAACCATGCAGTATACGGAAACTGGTCGAGACGACCTCGGATGAAGATAAAACTGATATATTTGGGTTCAGCATGCCCAAATTAGTCAGTATAGCCTATCTTAAAATTTTTCAAAAAATTAGTATAAAAGGACGAAATTTTTGGGACTATTGAAAAATAGCCCCCATAATTTTTCCAAATTCCATTTCGTCCCCCAACACCACACGAGGATGAACAGTAACCATCAGTCGAATCCGACCTCCGTTTTCGACACCGCCTACACCATTGGAAAGCTCTCGACGAGCTGATTCCAACGGTGGGCCGAGTCGACCAAACCGACGCCGGACCACGCCGCACGCGCCGCCCAAAGCCACCGGTGGCTGAATTTTTCAAACCGCCGTATCTCCGCCATCCGACGTCCAAATGCCACGATTCTAGTCCCAATGGATTCGTGGTGAAGAGTAGAACAAAACCCAAGCTTCATTTCACGTCAACAGCAACCGGATCACGCCGCCCAAGGTTCGTCGTCGCCGTCGCCGTCGCCGCCGTCGGATCTCGCTATTCCGGCGGAGTTGAGTTGCAAGGTCGGTATCAAAATGCTCAGAACAACACGTAGATCAAAAGCCCCAAATCAATTTTGGGTAACAACGCCGGAAAATGAACATCCAACACCGCCACCGTCGCCGACTTTTCGAGGGCCGATTTCCGGTGATAGGAGCCTCGGTTGGTGAAATTGACACCACCAATGGGTTTCTCTCGTCGAGCTCTTCAAGATGGTGGTCGCCACTCCCATCGCCGCCGTGGTCAATGCCGGTCAACGCCGGTCAATGCCGATCAACGACGACCCGGAGACCGAAAATTGAAGAATGGCCCGTTGGCCTATTTTTGACGTTCCGGACACATCCGCGGCATTGGAATTGCAAACCGAAGTTTCAAAAGTGAAGAACGCCGATTCAAAGATTGTGCGGTCGAGACTAAACGGTTCATCCGACCGCCGACGGGAACGATTTTGGTAGTGGTTTTGATCTCTTGATTCCTCAATTTATTATTAGAAATAATTATGTATGAATTTTGGTTTACTGACTTGAGGAATTGTAAGAAAAAGGGATGAAATGTCGAAAAAGAGAATGTGAAGAAATGTGAATATTTTTACGTAAAAAGCGGAGCTTCTACATAAAAATTAGGCCTCTGGTTTAGTACGTGGCAGGTTAGAATAGGTTAGATGGTTTTCAGGCGTTTCCTAAACGCCGGAAACCCAAAAATTAAGCGGAAATGCTGCCGAAATTTCTAAAACAGCACAAAGGGATATTTTAGGAAACGAGGGATGAAAATGTGATCGGGATGGAAACCCGAGCCCCCTCGATGACCTAGGTCCGGGAAAGAAGGACGGACGTTTACAGGATTAGTGAACCGCCCAATTAGAAATCTCGAAATGTAAGAAAACGACCCCTAGATCAGAATAGTGCCACCCGAGGGACAGGTGTGATCTAAGTATAAAATTTGGGGCGATTACATCGGTAACGGTAAACCGACAGGCTAAATGGTCATACGGGAGGTATTCAGTCAGTTGACTGGTCGGTTAGCCAGTCAAGGACCAAGTCGGAATGGGATAGTGAGAGACAGTGATTAATTTGTCAAGTAGACAAATTAATCAAGTACGATTAAAAATTAGATATCAAATTTCCCAAAGTAGAGCAGTTGGGTACCGATAGGCATCTGTACCACACAACGATAAGTTTATTAGTTCCTAACGATAGAGTGACCTAAGAGCGATGTTGATTAATTGATTGGGTAAATAAATTAATTAACAATGATTAGAAAATCAAATTCTTAAGAAGAGGGCAATTAGTACCGACAAGGATCGGTATCACCAACGATAGAGTTTTTATTAGTCACTAATGACCACAGTGACCTAAGAGTAAATGTTAACGAAATGTATTATGATTACAGGGAGGTACCTGTATTGTGACGAAGGCGAGAGTATAAACTGTCTGCTGACAGGTAAGTACAACTCCGCCTACAGCATGGATAAAATGAATTTAAAATGATGCTTTTCCAGTATTTTAAGTATGTATCTTGCACACGATGCTGCACAGCATACAAAAGAGCATATAGTTTCAAAATCGAGTAGATTGATGAAAGAACAAGATAGAAGCCATAGATCCCTACCGCGTAGGATTGGGGACAGCTTAGAGAAGCGTATGGCTAGAACAGTTAAACAAGATGGAAATAAATAGGTGTGTCGTACCGGCTCCTTCAGTCGAAGGGGTTTCCAGTTAAAGAAAGTTAAGGCCAAAAGTTGAGCATCAGTTGATGGCTCTTCGGCATTAGTTGACCTCGAGAGTTACCATTGGTCTGCGCGCACACGGTACTGACACATGGGCCCTAAATAGACAAGAAAAGAAAAGAGAAGTTTGAAGCATAAATGAACATAACCGGACCATGCATTAGTTATAGTGCGCTATGCTTTCTTTTTCAGTAGAGTGCATACGTACACGATGCTTCTGTCATGCATAAAGTATGTGAAGTTTTATATTCACTGTTATGACATGTTATGTGATGACATGATATGTGAGCTGATATGTGATATGCTTATATGGTATGTGATTTATTAAGTGATATATGTCATGCCTATGATTTTACGTATGTGCTATGTTTTAAACATGTTTTGCGGTTAACATGTTGTACTTACTGGGCGTAAAGCTCACGGAGTGTGTTCATGCTGTAGGTAAGCATCCTATAGCGTAAACATCAAGGGATGATGATGGTGGCGGAGGTGGATGTGAGGATGAGGTTATGGATACACCGTGAGTATTCTTCCGCACAGTATGAGTAAATAATATTTTGAATGGTGACAGTTAAATAGTATTTTGAATAGCAAAGGTTAAACGGTATTTTAAAACAGTAAACAGTATATGTAGTATATTTAAATAGTATCTGATGAATAGTAATCAGATAAACAAGTATATAATTGTGTATGTATAATTTAAATCCTTATGTTTTTCAAATTCCGCATTTTAATAGTATACGTACGTGAATAGTAAATACGTACGCGTATATATAAAAAAAATCCCTCTAAATTTATGGTATTAAATTCAGCAAGTTTAAGTATCGGTTTTAAAGAGAAAGTATAAGTAAAAGCTAAAGAAGCAAGTTAAGTAATAGAGTTTTTAGTGATGGTCCGGGCCGCTGAGGGCACGAGGCGTCACAGTTGGTATCAGAACGGTTTCCTGCCATCCTACCTCACATCGCCGCATGCCTGCCTCATCTGTCCAAGTAAGTTAGTTTTATTTTTTAGTCAGTAAATGTTTATCTATTGAAGATAACATTTTATAGTAATGAAACGACGAAATCTATGATGGCGAGGATAAGATGAAAAGATGCTGAGATCATTATACGAAAAATCACGACCGTACAGTGCTAGAGAACTGCTCAGAGAAAGAACATGGATTGCTACTCGAGTTGTACCGATCTTCAGAGCTAGTTGTCCACTAAGTTTCGAGTGGCAAACAGTACTTCTGCACTCTATGAGAATGTCAGGACTGGTTTCACATTATCAAAGTGATTCCCTGATTGTACGTCATTGACCAGGATAACTGAGTCCTGTTGGCTGTTGATATCTCTCAGGAAGATACTCTCGTGTGTATCGGGATCCTTATGACCAGGATGAGCTCTTAACTGCATCGAGTTTCACCATCCCACGATCGAGCCAATCTCTGAGAGTAGTCCAACATCAGCCCCAGTTTTTCTCTATGGGCAAGCGGGGAGTGAAACCGCCTAAGTTCTCTACAGTTATGGATATACGAGAATTTGTTCATCGGACTGAAAGGCTGCAGCTGATGTCCAGCGATACAGTTCTAACGTATGCTGTTCGCTACAAGGAACCGATATGGACTTCTACAATACATGCCGAGACAAAAGTGGATCAAGACAGGAGAAGACCCAAAGAGAGAAAGAGACCTTGCCAAACAGAATTAGAAGATCGATCAAGCAGGACTAGCAAGCCTTATCAAGGAGATAGTGAATGTCGAGAGAAAAGTGCTCAACCCCGGGAACCCTGCACAAGCCCAAGGCATTATAGCAGTCGCCATTATGGAGGGTGACCAGGTAGAACCAGCACCCCAACTGGCCGATGAAGAGATCATGGCGGAGCACCAGCCAAAAGTACACGAGGGCAATAGGGAGCCGATGGAGAACCCTGAACCAGCCCGTATGTCTCTCGAATACCCCATGAAAGAGGAAGATAACGAGACTCTTTCCGACGCTAATCCCGACGATGAGGGAAAGGAGATCCCCAACCGCTTTAGTAATGACAAATGGATGGGGATGTACGAATCCCGAGTCATCATAGCCAACGATGACGAGGTCAGTTTCGAATGAGAAGAAGAGAAGAACCCAGAGGAGTACTCACTCAGTGATAGTGACGATGAGGAGATGCCTGATACTGAATCAGGATTGTCCTTCCAATTGTAGTAACCCTTCTGCGGGAATGTTAGTTATGAAAAAATATATAGAGGGAAGCAGTAGCTCTCCCCCGTCAGTTATAGCATAATGTACTTGTTGGGATCGTATAAGGGAAGTGTGTGTCACTCCCACTGAACTAGAATCTTGAATATATGTGTATATGTTATCTGAAATATATTATGAGATAAGTAGTAAAGCTTTGCCCTAGGGGTCAGATATAAATTTTTCCACAGTGTGAGTATGATATGACAGGAAGTGTAGGACGAATCCTAGCACTCAGACGATGTCCCAATACAATGCGGTAATTGTATTGAACATCACAGTATGAGAGAAAGAAAGGTGGATATAGTGTGTATATTTATATCCATAATGTTTAAGTAAGATTGTTAAGTAAGAAAGAAAATGATATGTGATACGAGTCCCAAGTACAGAATTTAAGAGACATATTTTCCTTTCCCGCTGTACGATAGGGTTACATAGGAAAACATGGCAAGAACGAGAGCTTAGTTAAACCCAGCATCCTGAAAGGATGAGTTGATAGCACAGATCGCAGCCATGCGAGAGATGATGGAGAACCAGTAACGGGAGCTAAACCAGCTTAGGGAACAGCTGGGCCAGCAACCCCAGGCACCATAGTCAGTAGAGATGCCAGCACAGGAGGCTCCAGCAGCCCAAGAAACTCTTAGGGAGCAAGCAGCTCCTCTAACCCAGGAGGCACTAGCACCCATAGTAATGGCTGCTTTCGTAACAGCAATTGTTTTTCTACCAATCCCTAGGGAAGGTGACTTGTATGAGAGATTCTGACGCATAAAAGCGTTAGAATTCTTAGGAATCACCAATCGTATAGAGACCGATGATTGGCTAACAGATATCCAAGTAATCTTGGATTTTATAGGGTTAACAGATAGAGAGAGAAAGTGATGTACGCATCATTCACCCTGCGCAATGAGGCACGTTAGTGGTGGAAGATGGTAACCATTAGGAGGAACATTAGAGAGATGAGCTGGAGTGACGTTGAAGCTGTAACTTCTACAACGGTGACAGGCCTGCATTCTATCGCCAACTTTGATGCGTTAGTTCTACTTGATTCTGGAGCCACCCATTCGTTGCATCATCAGATTCTGCCAAAAAAAAAAAAAAGCTTAGGACACAACGTTGTCATAAACTGTTGAAGGCGGAAAATCGTTTTCGAACCAATCGGATGTGAAAAGTTCATCTATAAGGGTTTGTCGCCAGAGCAACCAAAGACGTTGATATCAGCAGTGAAGGCTCGCGAGATGCTATCCAGTTGATGCACGGACTTCCTAGTATACGTAGCAGATAAGACTCAAGGAATAGAGATAGGACCCGACAACATACCGATAGTCAGGGAATTCATGGAGATATTTCCAGAAGATCTTGCAGGACTCCAACCAGAGCGCGGGATCTCGTTCGAGACTGAACGTCTACTAAAATCGGCCCCATCTTTGAGGCCCCCTATGGAATGGGCCCTGTAGAGTTAAAGGAGCTCCAAGCCCAGCTAAAGGACTAAATAGATAAGGGATTCATGCGACAGAGCTATTCACCCTGGAGAGCACCCATACCATTCTTGAAGAAGAAAGATGTACCCAAAACAGCCTTTCAAACGCGGTACGGACATTACGAGTTTCTGTTCATGTCGCTCAGATTAACGGATGCACCAGCAACTTTCATGAACCAGATGAACCGCATGTTTAAGGACTATTTGGATAAGTTTGTCATTGTGTTCATCGATGACATACTTATACACTCTAAGACGAAGGAAGATCACTTAAGAATCATTTTACGCATGTAACAGGACCATCAGTTATACGCCAAGTTCTCCAAGTACGAGTTATGACTGGAGAAGGTCCATTTTCTAGGCCACGTAGACGTCAAGGAAGGAGTATCTGTGGACCTGACGAAAATTGATGCAATTAGCACGTGGCCAGCTCAGAGGAACGTAACGGGAATTCGCAGTTTCTTTAAACTAACAGGATGTTACCTACACTTAGTCGAAGGATACTCAAAGTTAGCTGCTTCGCTCACAGCACTCACCAAGAAGGGAAAGAGGTATAGGTGAATCGACAAGTGTGAGGAAAGCTTTCAAGAGCTGAAATGAAGACTCATAAGCACTCCAATGCTGACTATTTCAAATGTTGGTCAGGGAAGCTTTGTGATTTAAGCGCCGCATCTAAAACCAAGTTGGAAACTGTGTCGATGCAGAGTTGTAGAGTAGTCGCGTATGCTTCACGACAACTCAAAAACCTTGAGAAGAGCTACCCAACGCGTGATCTGGAGCTAGTAGCGATAGTTTTTACGATAAAAGCATGGAGGCACTACCTGTACGGAGTCACGTGCGAGATTTACAACGACCACTAGAGTCTCAAATGTATCTTCATGCAGAAAGAGCTCAACATGAGGCAGCGTAGATGGCTAGAGTTGGTAAGGATTACGACCGTGAGATCCTATACCATCCGGGGAAAGCCAATAAAGTGGTCAATGCGTAGAGTCAGAAGCATATTACTATGCCTATGGCTATTAGTGCCTTGTCAAGAGCGCTACAAAGGAGTTATGCGACAGCGAGATCAAGATTTTGATAGGGAGATTGTCTGACATGACCCTCCAATCGACGCTCCAAGAAGAGATCAAGATCAGTCAAGATTTTGATTTGTCCCTGCTTAAGTCCAAAAAGGAAGCTATAGAGGACAAGGGTTCAGAGTTTAAGATCCTTAAGGACGACATACTCTACTACAGAGATAGAGTGTGTGTTCTAAAAGATGAAGAACTCAAGAAGCGAATCCTTTTGGAACCTTACGAGACGTCATATTCCGTACATCCGGTGGTGAATAAGATGTACAAGTACCTGAAAGAAAGCTTTTGGTGGCTTAGAATGAAGAATGACATTGTCGAGTTCGTTGCCAGATAACTTATGTGCCAGAAGGTTAAGGCAGAACACTAGCGCCCAGCAGGATAATCATGGAAAATTAAGCTACCCGAGTAGAAATGGGACCAGATTACGATGAATTTCATAATCGGATTGTCGAAGACGTCAAACGATAATGACACAATCTGGGTGATTGTAGAAAGACTGCTGAAATCAGTTAGATTTTTAGCAATGAAAGTTAGCTACTCGGTGGAACGACCAGTAGAAATCTATGCGGCACAGTTCGTGAAAAGGCACGGAATACCAGAGTCTATCGTCTCAGATTGTAGTGGATGCTTTAACTCCAGATTTTGGCAAAGCATTTAAGCCGCATTACCGTCCAAATGAGAGTTCAGCACAACATTTCATCCTCAGACCGACAGTTAGTCTGAGAGGACCATACAGATGTTAGAGGACATGTTGAGACCTACGTCCTAGACTTCAAAGGAAATTGGAATCAAAAGCTACCATTGAGCGAGTTCTCATACAACAGCAACTACCATTTATGGATAGGACTGGCACCGTACGAGACACATTGTGAAGGAAATGCAGATCTCTGGCTCATTAGTACAAGTCTGGAGAGAAACAACTAGTTAGCTACAGTGCACAACATCTTTCACGTCTTCATACTGAACAAGTACGTGCCAGACAGCTCCTATGTTCTTAGCCAAGAATCCGTTGTAGTATACACTGATTCGACGTACGAGGAGAGACCCGTGCGGATCCTAGTTAGAAAGGAGAAAGTACTTAGGAATGAAGTATATCGCTAGTAAAAGTGTTGTGGTGGAATCATAGTGTTGAGGAAGCCACATGAGAATGGGAAGAAGACATGAGAAGAGACTTCCCGAAATTATTCTAATTTTCGAGGACGAAAATTTTGTAAGGGGGGTAGGTTGTAATGACCGTCATTTTCATGACACCTACTTACCATGTAATAAGTCATTAAGGAATAAAATGGACATAATTTAATGTCTTTTAGTACAATTTAAGAAACACGGTCAAGTACACGACCGCGTAGGAGGCCGTGTACCACTCGGATAGATGTTTTTGTTTCAAAGACATGGCCGTGTTGAGTAGTCTCAACTAGTACATGCCCGTGTCTGAAATGTACATGCCCGTGTTGCGTTGCACACGCACGTGTAAGAGTCAGTGTAGAAGGCTGTGTAATGAGCCGAGAGCCACTGTAATGACTCTCATGAATTATGAAACTTAATTACTATGTAATGATGTAATTAAGTTAATAAGCACAGTGTGCTTTTCAGTTGAATGAATTAAACAGGAATAGTAACGTTTAATTACTATTCATGCAGTGAAAAGGGTAATCGACAGTGAAATCGGTCCACCCTATTATGTGAGTATGCGTTGAGACACGCAATATCAAGAAACCGGTCTAGACGACCATTTCATGATACAGAACCGATGAGCTAGTCATCAGTACGCTCAGACTGGTCATCTGAGCGCAGCAGTGATAATTGCCCTAATAGATGTACAGTATCGAGAAAAGTGGTCTAGATGACCTCTTCTCGCCCAGAGACTGACAAAATCAAAGTCAGAATGCTCAGATTAGTCAGTCAGATAGTGAAAAGTGAACAGTGATTAGTGATTAGTGAATAGTGAGAAACGCAGTGTTAGGTTAGTGGCCAAGACGGCCTTAATCTGACATAAAACTGATATATTAATAGTCAGCAGGCTCAATCTGGTCATTTGAGCACGAAAAGTAATTTTTGACCGGGAACCATGCAGTATACGGAAACTGGTCGAGACGACCTCGGATGAAGATAAAACTGATATATTTGGGTTCAGCACGCCCAAATTAGTCAGTATAGCCTATCTTAAAATTTTTCAAAAAATTAGTATAAAAGGACGAAATTTTTGGGACTATTGAAAAATAGCCCCCATAATTTTTCCAAATCCCATTTCGTCCCCCAACACCACACGAGGATGAACAGTAACCATCAGTCGAATCTGACCTCCGTTTTCGACACCGCCGGCACCATTGGAAAGCTCTCGACGAGCTTATTCCAACGGTGGGCCGAGTCGACCGAACCGACGCCGGACCACGCCGCACGCGCCGCCCAAAGCCGCCGGTGGCCGAATTTTTCAAACCGCCGTATCTCCGCCGTCTGAAGTCCAAATTCCATGATTCTGGTCCCAATGGATTCGTGGTGAAGAGTAGAACAAAACCCAGGCTTCATTTCACGTCAACAGCCGCCGGATCGCGCCGCCCAAGGTTCGTCGTCGCCGTCGCCGTCACCCCCGTCGGATCTCGCTATTCTGGCGGAGTTGAGTTGCAAGGTCGGTATCAAAATGCTCAGAACAACACGTAGATCAAAAGCCCCAAATCAATTTTGGGCAACAACACCGAAAAATGAAGATCCAACACCGCCGCCGTCGCCGACTTTTCGGGGGCCGATTTCCGGTGATAGGAGCCTCGATTGGTGAAATTGACACCACCAATGGGTTCCTCTCGTCGAGCTCTTCAAGATGGTGGTCGCCACTCCCATCGCCGCCGTGGTCAATGCCGGTCAACGGTGACCCTGAGACCGAAAATTAAAGAATGGCCCGTTAGCCTATTTTTGACGTTCCGGACACATCCGCGGTATCGGAATTGCAAACCGAAGTTTCAAAAGTGAAGAACACCGATTCAAAGATTGTGCGGTCGAGACCGAACGGTTCGTCCGACCGCCGACGGGAACGATTTTGGTAGTGGTTTCGATCCCTTGATTCCTCAATTTATTATTAGAAATAATTATGTATGAATTATGGTTTACTGACTTGAGGAATTGTAAGAAAAAGGGATGAAATGTCGAAAAAGAGAATGTGAAGAAATGTGAATATTTTTACGTAAAAAGCGGAGCTTTTACGTAAAAATTAGGCCTCTAGTTTAGTACCTGGTAGGTTAGAATAGGTTAGATGGTTTTGAGGCGTTTCCTAAACGCCGGAAACCCAAAAATTAAGCGGAAATGCTGCCGAAATTTCTAAAACGGCACAAAGGGATATTTTAGGAAACGAGGGATGAAAATGTGATCGGGATGGAAACCCGAGCCCCCTCGATGACCTGGGTCTGGGAAAGAAGGACGGACGTTTACAGGATTAGTGAACCGCCCAATTAGAAATCTCGAAATGTAAGAAAATGACCCCTAGATCAGAATAATGCCACCCGAGGGACGGGTGTGATCTAAGTATAAAATTTGGGGCGATTACATCGGTAACGGTAACCCGACAGGCTAAATGGTCATACAGGAGGTATTCAGTCAGTTGACTGGTCGGTTAGCCAGTCAAGGACCAAGTCGGAATGGGATAGTGAGAGACAGTGATTAATTTGTCAAGTAGACAAATTAATCAAGTACGATTAAAAATTAGATATCAAATTTCCCAAAGTAGAGCAGTTGGGTACCGATAGGCATCGGTACCACACAACGATAAGTTTATTAGTTCCTAACGATAGAGTGACCTAAGAGCGATGTTGATTAATTTATTGGGTAAATAAATTAATTAACAATGATTAGAAAATCAAATTCTTAAGAAGAGGGCAATTAGTACCGACAAGGATCGGTATCACCAACGATAGAGTTTTTATTAGTCACTAATGACCACAGTGACCTAAGAGTAAATGTTAACGAAATGTATTATGATTACAGGGAGGTACCTGTATTGTGACGAAGGCGAGAGTATAAACTGTCTGCTGACAGGTAAGTACAACTCCGCCTACAGCATGGATAAAATGAATTTAAAATGATGCTTTTCCAGTATTTTAAGTATGTATCTTGCACACGATGCTGCACAGCATACAAAAGAGCATATAGTTTCAAAATCGAGTAGATTGATGAAAGAACAAGATAGAAGCCATAGATCCCTACCGCGTAGGATTGGGGACAGCTTAGAGAAGCGTATGGCTAGAACAGTTAAACAAGATGGAAATAAATAGGTGTGTCGTACCGGCTCCTTCAGTCGAAGGGGTTTCCAGTTAAAGAAAGTTAAGGCCAAAAGTTGAGCATCAGTTGATGGCTCTTCGGCATTAGTTGACCTCGGGAGTTACCATTGGTCTGCGCGCACACGGTACTGACACATGGGCCCTAAATAGACAAGAAAAGAAAAGAGAAGTTTGAAGCATAAATGAACATAACCGGACCATGCATTAGTTATAGTGCGCTATGCTTTCTTTTTCAGTAGAGTGCATACGTACACGATGCTTCTGTCATGCATAAAGTATGTGAAGTTTTATATTCACTGTTATGACATGTTATGTGATGACATGATATGTGAGCTGATATGTGATATGCTTATATGGTATGTGATTTATTAAGTGATATATGTCATGCCTATGATTTTACGTATGTGCTATGTTTTAAACATGTTTTGCGGTTAACATGTTGTACTTACTGGGCGTAAAGCTCACGGAGTGTGTTCATGCTGTAGGTAAGCATCCTATAGCGTAAACATCAAGGGATGATGATGGTGGCGGAGGTGGATGTGAGGATGAGGTTATGGATACACCGTGAGTATTCTTCCGCACAGTATGAATAAATAATATTTTGAATGGTGACAGTTAAATAGTATTTTGAATAGCAAAGGTTAAACGGTATTTTAAAACAGTAAACAGTATATGTAGTATATTTAAATAGTATCTGATGAATAGTAATCAGATAAACAAGTATATAATTGTGTATGTATAATTTAAATCCTTATGTTTTTCAAATTCCGCATTTTAATAGTATACGTACGTGAATAGTAAATACGTACGCGTATATATAAAAAAAATCCCTCTACATTTATGGTATTAAATTCTGCAAGTTTAAGTATCGGTTTTAAAGAGAAAGTATAAGTAAAAGCTAAAGAAGCAAGTTAAGTAATAGAGTTTTTAGTGACGGTCCGGGCCGCTGAGGGCACGGGGCGTCACAGTTGGTATCAGAACGGTTTCCTGCCATCCTACCTCACATCGCCGCATGCCTGCCTCATCTGTCCAAGTAAGTTAGTTTTATTTTTTAGTCAGTAAATGTTTATCTATTGAAGATAACATTTTATAGTAATGAAACGATGAAATCTATGATGGCGAGGATAAGATGAAAAGATGCTGAGATCATTATACGAAAAATCACGACCGTGCAGTGCTAGAGAACTGCTCAGAGAAAGAACATGGATTGCTACTCGAGTTGTACCGATCTTCAGAGCTAGTTGTCCACTAAGTTTCGAGTGGCAAACAGTACTTCTGCACTCTATGAGAATGTCAGGACTGGTTTCACATTATCAAAGTGGTTCCCTGATTGTACGTCATTGACCAGGATAACTGAGTCCTGTTGGCTGTTGATATCTCTCAGGAAGATACTCTCGTGTGTATCGGGATCCTTATGACCAGGATGAGCTCTTAACTACATCGAGTTTCACCATCCCACGATCGAGCCAATCTCTGAGAGTAGTCCAACATCAGCCCCAGTTTTTCTCTATGGGCAAGCGGGGAGTGAAACCGCCTAAGTTCTCTAGAGTTATGGATATACGAGAATTTGTTCATCGGACTGAAAGGCTGCAGCTGATGTCCAGCGATACAGTTCTAACGTATGCTGTTCGCTACAAGGAACCGATATGGACTTCTACAATACATGCCGAGACAAAAGTGGATCAAGACAGGAGAAGACCCAAAGAGAGAAAGAGACCTTGCCAAACAGAATTAGAAGATCGATCAAGCAGGACTAGCAAGCCTTATCAAGGAGATAGTGAATGTCGAGAGAAAAGTGCTCAACCCCGGGAACCCTGCACAAGCCCAAGGCATTATAGCAGTCGCCATTATGGAGGGTGACCAGGTAGAACCAGCACCCCAACTGGCCGATGAAGAGATCATGGCGGAGCACCAGCCAAAAGTACACGAGGGAAATAGGGAGCCGATGGAGAACCCTGAACCAGCCCGTATGTCTCTCGAATACCCCATGAAAGAGGAAGATAACGAGACTCTTTCCGACGCTAATCCCGACGATGAGGGAAAGGAGATCCCCAACCGCTTTAGTAATGACAAATGGATGGGGATGTACGAATCCCGAGTCATCATAGCCAACGATGACGAGGTCAGTTTCGAATGAGAAGAAGAGAAGAACCCAGAGGAGTACTCACTCAGTGATAGTGACGATGAGGAGATGCCTGATACTGAATCAGGATTGTCCTTCCAATTGTAGTAACCCTTCTGCGGGAATGTTAGTTATGAAAAAATATATAGAGGGAAGCAGTAGCTCTCCCCCGTCAGTTATAGCATAATGTACTTGTTGGGATCGTATAAGGGAAGTGTGTGTCACTCCCACTGAACTAGAATCTTGAATATATGTGTATATGTTATCTGAAATATATTATGAGATAAGTAGTAAAGCTTTGCCCTAGGGGTCAGATATAAATTTTTCCACAGTGTGAGTATGATATGACAGGAAGTGTAGGACGAATCCTAGCACTCAGACGATGTCCCAATACAATGCGGTAATTGTATTGAACATCACAGTATGAGAGAAAGAAAGGTGGATATAGTGTGTATATTTATATCCATAATGTTTAAGTAAGATTGTTAAGTAAGAAAGAAAATGATATGTGATACGAGTCCCAAGTACAGAATTTAAGAGACATATTTTCCTTTCCCGCTGTACGATAGGGTTACATAGGAAAACATGGCAAGAACGAGAGCTTAGTTAAACCCAGCATCCTGAAAGGATGAGTTGATAGCACAGATCGCAGCCATGCGAGAGATGATGGAGAACCAGTAACGGGAGCTAAACCAGCTTAGGGAACAGCTGGGCCAGCAACCCCAGGCACCATAGTCAGTAGAGATGCCAGCACAGGAGGCTCCAGCAGCCCAAGAAACTCTTAGGGAGCAAGCAGCTCCTCTAACCCAGGAGGCACTAGCACCCATAGTAATGGCTGCTTTCGTAACAGCAATTGTTTTTCTACCAATCCCTAGGGAAGGTGACTTGTATGAGAGATTCTGACGCATAAAAGCGTTAGAATTCTTAGGAATCACCAACCGTATAGAGGCCGATGATTGGCTAACAGATATCCAAGTAATCTTGGATTTTATAGGGTTAACAGATAGAGAGAGAAAGTGATGTACGCATCATTCACCCTGCGCAATGAGGCACGTTAGTGGTGGAAGATGGTAACCATTAGGAGGAACATTAGAGAGATGAGCTGGAGTGACGTTGAAGCTGTAACTTCTACAACGGTGACAGGCCTGCATTCTATCGCCAACTTTGATGCGTTAGTTCTACTTGATTCTGGAGCCACCCATTCGTTGCATCATCAGATTCTGCCAAAAAAAAAAAAAAAGCTTAGGACACAACGTTGTCATAAACTGTTGAAGGCGGAAAATCGTTTTCGAACCAATCGGATGTGAAAAGTTCATCTATAAGGGTTTGTCGCCAGAGCAACCAAAGACGTTGATATCAGCAGTGAAGGCTCGCGAGATGCTATCCAGTTGATGCACGGACTTCCTAGTATACGTAGCAGATAAGACTCAAGGAATAGAGATAGGACCCGACAACATACCGATAGTCAGGGAATTCATGGAGATATTTCCAGAAGATCTTGCAGGACTCCAACCAGAGCGCGGGATCTCGTTCGAGACTGAACGTCTACTAAAATCGGCCCCATCTTTGAGGCCCCCTATGGAATGGGCCCTGTAGAGTTAAAGGAGCTCCAAGCCCAGCTAAAGGACTAAATAGATAAGGGATTCATGCGACAGAGCTATTCACCCTGGAGAGCACCCATACCATTCGTGAAGAAGAAAGATGTACCCAAAACAGCCTTTCAAACGCGGTACGGACATTACGAGTTTCTGTTCATGTCGCTCAGATTAACGGATGCACCAGCAACTTTCATGAACCAGATGAACCGCATGTTCAAGGACTATTTGGATAAGTTTGTCATTGTGTTCATCGATGACATACTTATACACTCTAAGACGAAGGAAGATCACTTAAGAATCATTTTGCGCATGTAACAGGACCATCAGTTATACGCCAAGTTCTCCAAGTACGAGTTATGACTGGAGAAGGTCCATTTTCTAGGCCACGTAGACATCAAGGAAGGAGTATCTGTGGACCTGACGAAAATTGATGCAATTAGCACGTGGCCAGCTCAGAGGAACGTAACGGGAATTCGCAGTTTCTTTAAACTAACAGGATGTTACCTACACTTAGTCGAAGGATACTCAAAGTTAGCTGCTTCGCTCACAGCACTCACCAAGAAGGGAAAGAGGTATAGGTGAATCGACAAGTGTGAGGAAAGCTTTCAAGAGCTGAAATGAAGACTCATAAGCACTCCAATGCTGACTATTTCAAATGTTGGTCAGGGAAGCTTTGTGATTTAAGCGCCGCATCTAAAACCAAGTTGGAAACTGTGTTGATGCAGAGTGGTAGAGTAGTCGCGTATGCTTCACGACAACTCAAAAACCTTGAGAAGAGCTACCCAACGCGTGATCTGGAGCTAGTAGCGATAGTTTTTACGATAAAAGCATGGAGGCACTACCTGTACGGAGTCACGTGCGAGATTTACAACGACCACTAGAGTCTCAAATGTATCTTCATGCAGAAAGAGCTCAACATGAGGCAGCGTAGATGGCTAGAGTTGGTAAGGATTACGACCGTGAGATCCTATACCATCCGGGGAAAGCCAATAAAGTGGTCAATGCGTAGAGTCAGAAGCATATTACTATGCCTATGGCTATTAGTGCCTTGTCAAGAGCGCTACAAAGGAGTTATGCGACAGCGAGATCAAGATTTTGATAGGGAGATTGTCTGACATGACCCTCCAATCGACGCTCCAAGAAGAGATCAAGATCAGTCAAGATTTTGATTTGTCCCTGCTTAAGTCCAAAAAGGAAGCTATAGAGGACAAGGGTTCAGAGTTTAAGATCCTTAAGGACGACATACTCTACTACAGAGATACAGTGTGTGTTCTAAAAGATGAAGAACTCAAGAAGCGAATCCTTTTGGAACCTTACGAGACGTCATATTCCGTACATCCGGTAGTGAATAAGATGTACAAGTACCTGAAAGAAAGCTTTTGGTGGCTTAGAATGAAGAATGACATTGTCGAGTTCGTTGCCAGATAACTTATGTGCCAGAAGGTTAAGGCAGAACACTAGCGCCCAGCAGGATAATCATGGAAAATTAAGCTACCCGAGTAGAAATGGGACCAGATTACGATGAATTTCATAATCGGATTGTCGAAGACGTCAAACGATAATGACACAATCTGGGTGATTGTAGAAAGACTGCTGAAATCAGTTAGATTTTTAGCAATGAAAGTTAGCTACTCGGTGGAACGACCAGTAGAAATCTATGCGGCACAGTTCGTGAAAAGGCACGGAATACCAGAGTCTATCGTCTCAGATTGTAGTGGATGCTTTAACTCCAGATTTTGGCAAAGCATTTAAGCCGCATTACCGTCCAAATGAGAGTTCAGCACAACATTTCATCCTCAGACCGACAGTTAGTCTGAGAGGACCATACAGATGTTAGAGGACATGTTGAGACCTACGTCCTAGACTTCAAAGGAAATTGGAATCAAAAGCTACCATTGAGCGAGTTCTCATACAACAGCAACTACCATTTCTAGATAGGACTGGCACCGTACGAGACACATTGTGAAGGAAATGCAGATCTCTGGCTCATTAGTACAAGTCTGGAGAGAAACAACTAGTTAGCTACAGTGCATAACATCTTTCACGTCTTCATACTGAACAAGTACGTGCCAGACAGCTCCTATGTTCTTAGCCAAGAATCCGTTGTAGTATACACTGATTCGACGTACGAGGAGAGACCCGTGCGGATCCTAGTTAGAAAGGAGAAAGTACTTAGGAATGAAGTATATCGCTAGTAAAAGTGTTGTGGTGGAATCATAGTGTTGAGGAAGCCACATGAGAATGGGAAGAAGACATGAGAAGAGACTTCCCGAAATTATTCTAATTTTCGAGGACGAAAATTTTGTAAGGGGGGTAGGTTGTAATGACCGTCATTTTCATGACACCTACTTACCATGTAATAAGTCATTAAGGAATAAAATGGACATAATTTAATGTCTTTTAGTACAATTTAAGAAACACGGTCAAGTACACGACCGCGTAGGAGGCCGTGTACCACTCGGATAGATGTTTTTGTTTCAAAGACATGGCCGTGTTGAGTAGTCTCAACTAGTACATGCCCGTGTCTGAAATGTACATGCCCGTGTTGCGTTGCACACGCACGTGTAAGAGTCAGTGTAGAAGGCTGTGTAATGAGCCGAGAGCCACTGTAATGACTCTCATGAATTATGAAACTTAATTACTATGTAATGATGTAATTAAGTTAATAAGCACAGTGTGCTTTTCAGTTGAATGAATTAAACAGGAATAGTAACGTTTAATTACTATTCATGCAGTGAAAAGGGTAATCGACAGTGAAATCGGTCCACCCTATTATGTGAGTATGCGTTGAGACACGCAATATCAAGAAACCGGTCTAGACGACCATTTCATGATACAGAACCGATGAGCTAGTCATCAGTACGCTCAAACTGGTCATCTGAGCGCAGCAGTGATAATTGCCCTAATAGATGTACAGTATCGAGAAAAGTGGTCTAGATGACCTCTTCTCGCCCAGAGACTGACAAAATCAAAGTCAGAATGCTCAGATTAGTCAGTCAGATAGTGAAAAGTGAACAGTGATTAGTGATTAGTGAATAGTGAGAAACGCAGTGTTAGGTTAATGGCCAAGACGGCCTTAATCTGACATAAAACTGATATATTAATAGTCAGCAGGCTCAATCTGGTCATTTGAGCACGAAAAGTAATTTTTGACCGGGAACCATGCAGTATACGGAAACTGGTCGAGACGACCTCGGATGAAGATAAAACTGATATATTTGGGTTCAGCACGCCCAAATTAGTCAGTATAGCCTATCTTAAAATTTTTCAAAAAATTATTATAAAAGGACGAAATTTTTGGGACTATTGAAAAATAGCCCCCATAATTTTTCCAAATCCCATTTCGTCCCCCAACACCACACGAGGATGAACAGTAACCATCAGTCGAATCTGACCTCCGTTTTCGACACCGCCGGCACCATTGGAAAGCTCTCGACGAGCTTATTCCAACGGTGGGCCGAGTCGACCGAACCGACGCCGGACCACGCCGCACGCGCCGCCCAAAGCCACCGGTGGCCGAATTTTTCAAACCGCCGTATCTCCGCCGTCTGAAGTCCAAATTCCATGATTCTGGTCCCAATGGATTCGTGGTGAAGAGTAGAACAAAACCCAGGCTTCATTTCACGTCAACAGCCGCCGGATCGCGCCGCCCAAGGTTCGTCGTCGCCGTCGCCGTCACCGCCGTCGGATCTCGCTATTCTGGCGGAGTTGAGTTGCAAGGTCGGTATCAAAATGCTCAGAACAACACGTAGATCAAAAGCCCCAAATCAATTTTGGGCAACAACACCGAAAAATGAAGATCCAACACCGCCGTCGTCGCCGACTTTTCGGGGGCCGATTTCCGGTGATAGGAGCCTCGATTGGTGAAATTGACACCACCAATGGGTTCCTCTCGTCGAGCTCTTCAAGATGGTGGTCGCCACTCCCATCGCCGCCGTGGTCAATGCCGGTCAATGGTGACCCTGAGACCGAAAATTAAAGAATGGCCCGTTAGCCTATTTTTGACGTTCCGGACACATCCGCGGCATCGGAATTGCAAACCGAAGTTTCAAAAGTGAAGAACACCGATTCAAAGATTGTGCGGTCGAGACCGAACGGTTCGTCCGACCGCCGACGGGAACGATTTTGGTAGTGGTTTCGATCCCTTGATTCCTCAATTTATTATTAGAAATAATTATGTATGAATTATGGTTTACTGACTTGAGGAATTGTAAGAAAAAGGGATGAAATGTCGAAAAAGAGAATGTGAAGAAATGTGAATATTTTTACGTAAAAAGCGGAGCTTTTACGTAAAAATTAGGCCTCTAGTTTAGTACCTGGTAGGTTAGAATAGGTTAGATGGTTTTGAGGCGTTTCCTAAACGCCGGAAACCCAAAAATTAAGCGGAAATGCTGCCGAAATTTCTAAAACGGCACAAAGGGATATTTTAGGAAACGAGGGATGGAAATGTGATCGGGATGGAAACCCGAGCCCCCTCGATGACCTGGGTCTGGGAAAGAAGGACGGACGTTTACAGGATTAGTGAACCGCTCAATTAGAAATCTCGAAATGTAAGAAAATGACCCCTAGATCAGAATAATGCCACCCGAGGGACGGGTGTGATCTAAGTATAAAATTTGGGGCGATTACATCGGTAACGGTAACCCGACAGGCTAAATGGTCATACGGGAGGTATTCAGTCAGTTGACTGGTCGGTTAGCCAGTCAAGGACCAAGTCGGAATGGGATAGTGAGAGACAGTGATTAATTTGTCAAGTAGACAAATTAATCAAGTACGATTAAAAATTAGATATCAAATTTCCCAAAGTAGAGCAGTTGGGTACCGATAGGCATCGGTACCACACAACGATAAGTTTATTAGTTCCTAACGATAGAGTGACCTAAGAGCGATGTTGATTAATTTATTGGGTAAATAAATTAATTAACAATGATTAGAAAATCAAATTCTTAAGAAGAGGGCAATTAGTACCGACAAGGATCGGTATCACCAACGATAGAGTTTTTATTAGTCACTAATGACCACAGTGACCTAAGAGTAAATGTTAACGAAATGTATTATGATTACAGGGAGGTACCTGTATTGTGACGAAGGCGAGAGTATAAACTGTCTGCTGACAGGTAAGTACAACTCCGCCTACAGCATGGATAAAATGAATTTAAAATGATGCTTTTCTAGTATTTTAAGTATGTATCTTGCACACGATGCTGCACAGCATACAAAAGAGCATATAGTTTCACAATCGAGTAGATTGATGAAAGAACAAGATAGAAGCCATAGATCCCTACCGCGTAGGATTGGGGATAGCTTAGAGAAGCGTATGGCTAGAACAGTTAAACAAGATGGAAATAAATAGGTGTATCGTACCGGCTCCTTCAGTCGAAGGGGTTTCCAGTTAAAGAAAGTTAAGGCAAAAAGTTGAGCATCAGTTGATGGCTCTTCGGCATTAGTTGACCTCGGGAGTTACCGTTGGTCTGCGCGCACACGGTACTGACACATGGGCCCTAAATAGACAAGAAAAGAAAAGAGAAGTTTGAAGCATAAATGAACATAACCGGACCATGCATTAGTTATAGTGCGCTATGCTTTCTTTTTCAGTAGAGTGCATACGTACACGATGCTTCTGTCATGCATAAAGTATGTGAAGTTTTATATTCACTGTTATGACATGTTATGTGATGACATGATATGTGAGCTGATATGTGATATGCTTATATGGTATGTGATTTATTAAGTGATATATGTCATGCCTATGATTTTACGTATGTGCTATGTTTTAAACATGTTTTGCGGTTAACATGTTGTACTTACGGGGCGTAAAGCTCACGGAGTGTGTTCATGCTGTAGGTAAGCATCCTATAGCGTAAACATCAAGGGACGATGATGGTGGCGGAGGTGGATGTGAGGATGAGGTTATGGATACACCGTGAGTATTCTTCCGCACAGTATGAGTAAATAATATTTTGAATGGTGACAGTTAAATAGTATTTTGAATAGCAAAGGTTAAACGGTATTTTAAAACAGTAAACAGTATATGTAGTATATTTAAATAGTATCTGGTGAATAGTAATCAGATAAACAAGTATATAATTGTGTATGTATAATTTAAATCCTTATGTTTTTCACGTAGTCCTAATAGTAATCAGATTCAAGAAAATGCTAATCTGAGACGACGGGTAGAGGAGTTAGAACAGAGACAAGGCTCTGAGGGTACCCAAGTAGAACAAGAAGCTGAGGTAGATCCGGTTATCCCTCCAGCTACTGCAAATGAGAGAGTTCCTGAACCGCAACCGGTATTAAATCTGGAACCTCTCTATGAAAGATTCAGGCGTATGAGACCGCCAGAATTTGAAGGTTCTACTAATCCTCTAGAGGCTGAAGACTAGTTGTCATCTTTGCAACTGATCATGGAATTCATGAACCTAACTGACCGGGAGAAAGTCGCATGTGCGTCTTTTGTGTTGAGAAAAGATGCTCGTTTTTTGTGGGACACCGTGCGAATGAGAAGGAACGTGTCTACCATGAGTTGGGCAAAATTTCTGGAAGAATTTAACCAGAAATATTACGACCCTGCATCTCTGAGACAACAACAGAAAGAGTTCTCTGAATTGGACCAAGGAAATATGTATGTGAGCGAAGTTTGCCGAAAGTTCGACCAGTTATCCCGTTTATGTCCCTATGTAGTCCCTACTGAGAGGGAGAAAATACAGAAAATGATCAGGATGTTCAGACCAGAAATTGCTACGCTAGTAGACACTGGACAAGTACCGCCTGCTTCTGTAGCAGATTGTGTTAGTCGGGCCATCAGAGCTGAGTTTCACGTAGTCCGACAGAAAGAGGAAAGAAAGAAGCACTGGGAGGCCAAGAAGAAGGAGAGGGCTTTGGCGAAGTCTACACAAGATGGTCAATCGAGCAAGCCTAATCAGAATACTAAACCAAGCCAGGGCAATAATCAAGGATCCCAGCAAAACAAGAGGAAAGGAAATTTTTCTAAAAATCACCAGGGAAATAATTGAAACCAGCCGTGAAGGACAGCTGGAAATGCAGAATCCAATGTACAAAATTGCCCTACATGCAGGAAGAGACATTCTGGGCAATGCAGATTTGGGCCACTTGTTTGCTATGAATGTGGAAAGGAGGGCCATTACGCCAGGAACTGTCCAAACAATAGGCAGGGTGGACAAGGCACTTCCCAACAACCCTAGACACGCCCACAAGCTCATTCCCTTCAGGCCAGAGTTGAAGAGTCCCCAGTAAGGCCGCAACGCCAGGAGTGTGTGCCACGTGCTGATGCTCGTGTGATGGCCTACAGCAAGGAGGTTGCAGAGGCAGGAACATCGAACGTAGTGATAGGTCAGCTCACTGTCGCTAGTCATGTAGCCTCTGTACTATTCGATTCCGGTGCTACGCATTCTTTTGTTTCCTATGAATTTGCTGACAAGATAGGACTTCCTAAGGACCATGTGGGTAGGGTATTTAAGACAGCTTTACCCTCTAGGGAAGTATTGTTGTCCAATTACTGGCTACCTCATGTACCAGTATATGTGGCAAATAGGGAGCTTTATGCGGAGTTGGTCGTAATAAAGATCGCAGATTACGATGTGATTCTAGGCATGGATTTCCTAGGGAAATGCCGAGTTACGATCGACTGCCGAAATTGAAAGATAGTATTCCAACCCGAGGAAGAAGAGAGTTTCGAGTATGTCGATACTTCTCAAAAACCCGGGAAGATGATGATCAGTTCGCTGAGAGCAAGTAAGCTGATAGCGAATGGTTGTATGGGATATCTGGCATATGTGGTGGATACTACAGAGGAACAGAAGCTTCAACCTGAAGATGTTCCCGTTGTTAATGAATTTCTTGACGTATTTCTGGAAGAGTTACCAGGGATACCTCTAGAGAGTGAAATCTCGTTCGAAATTGAGTTGATGCCTGGAACGGCACCTATTTCCAAAGCACCATACCACATGGCTCCAGTGGAGTTAAAGGAGCTGCAGGAACAATTAAAGGAGCTTTTGGATAAAGGATTCATCAGACCGAGTTATTCTCCGTGGCGTGAACCTGTGTTATTCGTCAAGAAAAAGGATGGAACATTCCGTTTGTGCATTGATTACCGAGAGTTGAATAAGGTCACGATCAAAAATAGGTATCCATTACCTAGAATTGATGACTTATTTGACCAGTTAAAAGGCGCAGTGGTATTTTCCAAGATCGACTTACGATCAGGATATCACCAGCTGAGAATTAAAGAAAGTGATATTCGTAAGACGGCGTTTAGGACTCGTTATGGTCACTACGAGTTTCTTGTGATGCCATTTGGGTTAACAAATGCACCAGCAGCATTCATGGATTTAATGAACAGAATCTTTAAAGAGTATTTGGATAAGTTTGTCATTGTATTCATTGATGACATTCTTATATACTCAAAGACTCATAAGGAGCACCAGGAGCATCTGAGGATCGTGCTGAATACGATAAGGAAGCATCAACTGTATGCCAAATTCTTAAAATGTGAGTTTTGGCTAGATAGAGTACATTTCCTCAGACATGTTGTATCCCAGGAAGGTATTGCTGTAGATCCGATGAAAGTAGATGCAATTAACTAGTGGCTTACACCCAAAAATGTGACGGAAATACGCAGTTTCTTGGGGTTAGCTGGTTATTATCGACGATTTGTAGAGGGATTTACGCATTTAGCTGCACCTCTTACTGCTCTTACACACAAGGAAATGAAGTACGAGTGGACTATGGAATGCGAAAGAAGCTTCCAGGAGTTAAAGAGATGGCTGACAAGCGCACCAATCCTTACGCTTCCCACTGAAGGGGAGAAGTTTGTAATCTACAGTGATGCATCTAAAGTAGGATTGGGAGCAGTCCTAATGCAAGGCGGTAAGGTGATTGCTTATGCTTCTCGTCAATTAAAGGAGCATGAAAGGAATTACCCTACGCATGACCTTGAACTTGCTGTAGCAGTGTTCGCACTTAAAATTTGGCGACACTATCTCTATGGAGCTCAATGTCAAATTTTCACTGATCACCAAAGCCTGAAGTATTTCTTCACGCAAAAGGAGCTCAATATGCGACAAAGAAGATGGTTGGAACTGGTGAAGGATTATGATCGTGAAATCCTATACCATCCAGGAAAGGCCAACTGTGTAGCGGATGCTTTAATTAGAAAGTCTACCATATCGCACCAGCTACCGATAAAAAGGCTTCCGAAGCCATTGCAGCAAGAGATAAATTCTTTGAACTTGGAGCTGATATCTGGAAGATTGGCTACACTCCAAGTGGAATCGTCATTGTTTAAGGACATAAAGCAAGCTCAAAGACGAGATCCAAGAGTGACCAATTCTCAAGAAGGAATTTCCAAGGATGGAATGATCCTTTATCAAGGAAGGATAAAGGTTCCAGCTGATGAGGAACTTAGAAGACGGATCATGTCAGAAGCCCATGAGACACCATATTCGGTTCATCTCGGAGCTAGCAAGATGTATCAGGACTTGAAGTTACAGTTCTGGTGGAAAGGGATGAAGAATGATATAGCAAAATTCGTGAGCAGATGCATGACCTGTCAAAGAATCAAAGTGGAGCATAAACATCCAGCAGGAAGATTGGAACCTCTGGAGATTCCTGACTGGAAATGGGAACACATTACAATGGATTTTGTAATAGGACTCCCAAAAAGCCGAGAAGGTTATGATGCCATCTGGGTTATTGTGGATAGACTGACCAAGACGACACGGTTTATAGCTGTCAAGATGACTTTTTCGTTGGAAAAGTTTGCTCAGTTGTACGTAACTCACGTGGTTAGATTACATGGAGTACCAAAATCCATTGTATCAGATCGAGATGCATGATTCACTTCGAATTTCTGGAAGTTTGTGCAAGAAGCCATGTGTACTGAATTGAAACTCAGTACGGCATTTCATTCACAAATAGACGGACATTCGGAGCAGACAATTCAAACGTTAGAGGACATGCTTCGAGCTTGTGCAATGGATTTTACGGGAAATTGGAACGAGAAGTTATCATTAATTGAATTCTTGTACAATAATAGTTACCAAGCTTCTATATGCATGGCACCTTACGAGGATTTGTATGGACAGAAGTGCAAATCGCCATTACACTGATATGATTTACGAGAGAAGCAGTTGCATAAGACGGATTTCATACAAGAGACTTCCGATGTAGTTGCTAGAATTCAGCGTCAAATGAAAATTGCGCAAAGCCGACAAAAGAGTTATGCGGACAAGAGGCGGAGATCCTTAGAGTTTGATGAAGGAGACTTCGTGTTTCTGAAGGTATCCCCTATGAAGGGGATTATGCATTTCGGTAAGAAGGGGAAACTAAGTCCAAGATATATTGGACCTTATGAAATTATCGAATGCATTGGAAGGGTCGCTAACAGATTAGCGTTTCCTCCTGAATTGTCGGCAGTGCATAATGTATTTCATGTGTCGATGCTGAGAAAGTATATACCAGATCCGTCCTATATGTTGAAGCATGAGCCTATTCAAATCCACGAGGATTTGACATATAAGGAACAACCTATTCGAGTACTGACTCGTGAAGAGAAAGTGCTGAGGAATAAGACGATCCCACTAGTAAAGATTTTTTGGAAAAATCATAACATTGAAGAAGCTACGTGGGAACGCGAAGACGAGATGAGGAGTTTATACCCCCACTTGTTCTAATTTTCGAGGACGAAAATTTTATAAGGAGGGGTGATTGTGACAACTGGGAAAATCAGGCATTCTTGGAAGAAAATGTACAAATGTATGTATGTAACAATTTGTACTATTTAAAGAGCGAAATAAATGTATTTATATTGTTTAGAATATGTTAAAATGTTCTAACAATACTGACGAGTAAGAATTCAGTGTTGGAAAAATTCACTGAGTTGAAACGGGTGAAACGGTGTCAAAACCGGCATTGAAAACCCTAACCGGAGCACTGAAAAACGGAAAACTTCCATGATTGATTTTGATCAAACGGAAGCAGTTTAAATTGATCCGACTGCACAGGAGACCTCAGGAACCCACCGGGACGATTTCAGGAAAATTTCGGCTCGAACCGGTATCGGTCAAAAAGTAGTCAAATTAATGTGAATAGTAAAAGTCAAAGTCAACATATGCTTTTGCATTTATGACATCATAAATCCATTTAATAAATGGAAGGAAAATGGTGGTTGGTAGCATTAATGGCCATGATTTAGTTGCTTTTTGATCTAAAGGCCAAGATTTAGCCAAAATTCCACCATTTTAATTTTTGAAAATTTTGGAAAGAATTAGGCTTGAAAGGTGGTGGATTTTGATTGGTTGAAAGCCAAATTAATTGGCTTCTTTGTTGGTTAAGTTGGCAACTTTTGGGAACAAAGAGGCCGAAACAAATTTTCAAGCCAAAACATAACAAAAATTTTTCTAAGCGTTTCATGGTGAGTACGTGAGCAACCAAAGAGAAACCAAATGAGTTCTTCAATTCTTCTTCACAAAATTGGTGTCAAACCTTTCATTGAAGACAAAGGAAGCAAGTGAACAAGGTAACTCCCCTTGGTTTGAAACTTTTCTTGATTTTTCTTCAAGAAATCCGTGTAATGAATAATGTAGAGGATGGAAAAATTTTTGGTTGTTTTGATTGATTTGGTACTTGGGTTTTGTTAAGGGTGTAATTAGGAGAAAAACCATGTATTTGGTTTAAAGAAAAACCAAATTTTGGTTGGTTTTCCAAGGGTAAAACCGTGGGTTACCAAGAGTAGTCAATGAGAAATTGTTGTGGTTTAAGAGTTAACATGCTTTAAATCATATTTTGGTCTAATATAAAGCATGATTTGCATGATGGAAAGCTTGGAAAAAATTTTGGTGTGAACTTACCCTAATATGGCCGTGGGTTAATTAGGGTTTGGTAAAAAATTTTGCGTGGTTTACTTGATGTTTGGATGATTTAAATCATGCATTTTATTATGTAAAGGATGGAATTGTGATTGAAAGCAAGAAAAGAAAGTTTGGGGCATGTTTCTCTTAATGTGGCCGTGGGTTGTAATGATGAAAAAAAACCTAGGAATTGTGTCGAAAAATGCAATGAAATTGGCTTGAAAATGTGCTAAAAATGGCATTGGAATAGCCAAAAATTTGGTTGAAAATTTGAGAAATTTTGGTTAGGTTTTGAGTGTAAAAAAAACCGAGACCAAAACTAAGGGCAAAATTGAAAAAAAAATTTTGTGTAATGTGGTTCAAAATGAGAATTGAATTTTTGTGAGCTTTTATGTAAAAGTTTGGAAAACTTTTACATAAAATAGCTTGTGGTATAGTACGTGATAGGTACATACGGTTCGAGGCGTACCTAATGCCGGTAGGCTTAAAATTACACCGAAATGCTGCCTAAATTTCGAAAACGGCATTTGGGGTAAAATGGAAATTAAAAATAAAAGTTTGGGGTCGGGTCGGAAACCCGAGTCCCTAACGGAAAATAGAATAAGGGAACCTAAGGGGTGGTTCATGAATAGTAACCCGTCCTCTTGAAAATGTAAAACGTGAGTGAAACTGAAAAACCGACCCCGAGGGGGGGCGTTTTTGGAAACGAAATAAAAGTCCGAGTCGGGAACGGAAAATCCGAGCCTCGGAGACCTAGATCGGGAATGTCTAGATGAACGTTTTAAATACTAGTGAAACGTCCATTTGAGGCTCCGAAATGATAGAAAATCACTAAACCGACGTAAGGGCCGGAATAGTACTTCCCGAGGGTCGGGAAAGTGAAAAGTGAAAATAAAATAGAAATGAACCCGGTAATGATTAGAAAAGAGTCAGAAAAGTTCCTGAGAGCCAAAAATGCAGTCCAGATCAAGAAAATTCCGTCAGGGGTAAAATTGTAATTTTACCAAAACATAGGGGTAAAATCGTAATTTTGTAAAAGTTGAGAAAAATGGGGAAAATGATAAATAAAGCCTAAAAAGTTATAAATAGGTTTTATTTAAGTTTTTTAATGAAAAATAAAAGCTATAAATGGAAATGAAATTAACAAACAAGGTTTTGTCTATAGGATCCAAAAATCGACCTACAAGAAGGGCGATCAAATATCCCATAGAGAAAAAGGGAAGAAACTGATAAGGTAAGTTCAGACATTTACCTGTCTGCAACATATAGCATTATTGTTGCTAACTTTAATGTACTAACTATAAGTTAGGTACATATGTGCTACGGGCACTATTATAGAATAGAGAAAGAGACGTAATGTGCTACGAGCACTATTGAGAATGGACACATTGCTAATTGTGCTTCGGGCACTAGAGCGAGGTTAATGAAACGCACTCACCTAAAATTAAAATGTGAACCATTCCTAATCACAGGACAATGTGAAGTCACCGGGTTAGAATTTTAAAAAGTCGGTAATGAAACCACTTTCTGGCATACCAGCCTTCCGTACAGGGAGGTACTTTTGCCTTCGGGGCTATGAGATTAAGGCTGTGGAGGTCAGCACTGATGTACCGCTCCCAGTCATGTACTATTTGCCTTCGGGGCTATGAGATTAAGGCTGTGGAGGTCAGCAGTAATGTACCGCTCGCAGTCATGCGCACTTAAATGGTACTGCCAATCTGAGCTCAAAACCATAACATAAGCAAAGATAATTACCTAAAACTGAAACTATGCCATAATTGAGCATAAGACAGTTTCGTGAGGGTACTAACATCGCGATAGATGTACTGTTGTGACACTGTGTTGTGGTCAAACTTACTATTCATAATGAATAGTGGTCAAAGTTACTATTCACATGTGAATAGTGGTCAATGGTACTATTTACGATGAATAGTACTATTCATATAAATTTTATTTCTTGCATATTTGAACTTACTGAGCCTGTAGCTCACCATTTTTGCTTATGTTACAGGTAAGCGATCAGCTCAGTAGCTTTGATTGACTAGATGGCGTACGGGATAGCGCGTGTCAAATAGGATAAGTGGGCGAGGGATATGGTCTTGCCAGAGTCTTTCCGCTGAGCGATAAAAAGGGAAGGGAAAAAGAAATAGTCATTTGTAATATTATATATTTTACGAAAGTACTGTAATATGTAAATTACTTTGTACTTGCCAACCAAGTAAATAGTGGAAAATATTTTACATGATGTTTAAGGAAAAAAAAATTTTTTTTTCCCAAAAAAAAAAAAAACATCATGATGGAAAGAGAGATAGATTAGCCGGTGACCCATGAGAGTACAATCTATCGCAGTTAGTGATAAAGCTTAACTATAATAGTCTTGTATGATCTCTACGAGGGGCGGGCCGCCACAGTTGGTATCAGAGCGGGGTTTACGGTTGGTGAAGTTTAGAATACCAACTGCCGTCACAGTTGGTATTCGAGCAAGGCTTGCGATTGGTTTAGTTTATAATACCAACTGCTGCCACAGTTGGTATCAGAGCGGAATTACGGTTGGTTTAATTTGGATTACCAACTGCCGTCATAGGACGGCACACCTTAATGGTTTTTATTACCATCTTTCAATTATATTTTTGACCAAGTGACATTAATCGTCACCATAAGGTCACTAACCTCCATCGCCCGTAGACCTTACATATTCTCTTTTATTATTATATGGGATATGTTATACTAAGTAATTCCCAAATATCCATAGGACCTTATGCCTAGTATACATCTAGTTAATAAAATAACACAGTATTTCATGTTACAGACATGAAAATGTTTGAACTTACCAATACTGCGCTAATGTCCACTTCCGGAACTCCTCTGCAGTTCTATCTCTAGTTTGATTTCCTACAGACATAATATTGTCTGCTAATATTCTTTATTAATTATCACTTTACATATATTTACTTTGTGATAAATTTTACAAAGTATTTCAATGCATTATATGGTACACGGTCTGCAACACGCCCGTATCCCTGAACGTGTACTTCTCGGTTTTATTTTACACGACTATGTTTCACTGTACACACCCGTGTACACTTTAAACTCTAGATTTTAACTTTAAAATCTCTATTTTGGATTCTAGAATTTTATTTAAGTTATTCTAGATCCTTCACGGACCTTTCCGAGCCTTTAGGAAAATTTTGGTCAAAATGACCATTTTGCCCCTACTGAGTCTCGGGACTGTAATTATTCCGTTCTATCGTTTTTCTCCAATTTTCTAAGTCCAATTATCTTAAAATAACATTCCCTAGGCTTCTGTATCATTTTACAGCTTTTTGGTGCTAAAAACCCTAATTGTTCATTTTCCGACCCTCGATTACTATTCATCCATCACCTAGGGTCGTTTCTCATTTTTCGAGCGTTTCGGAGCCTCAAATGGCCATTTCACTACTCCTAAAACACTTTTCATCCCGTCCCCGACCCTCGATCCTCGAGAGGCTCGGGTTTTCTATCCCCACCTAATATTTTTCCTAGTTTCCCAAAATACCCTTAACATGAAATTTTTTTTCCTGTTTTAGGCATTTTAGACATTAAGGGTCGATTTACTATTCCTTTTAGGTTGGTTTTCCATTTTCAATCCTAATCCACCGAGGGGTCCCGGTTTCCTTCCCGAGTCCTATATTTTTACCCCTCGTTCCCCGAAATGCCCTTATGCCGTTTTTTAAATTTCGGTAGCTTTTCCGCTTATATTTTAAGGTTTCCCCGGTGTTAGGTACGCCTCAGAACCTTTGTACCTGCCACGTACTATACCAGAGGCCTATTTTATACAAAGTTTCCAAACTTTGTATAAAATTTTTCCACATAAATCAATATTCCGAAATCCATACACAATCAACAATATTTTCCAAACTATCCTTGGTTTAATATGTTCATCATCACCAAAGTTTTTCATTACAACATTTCAAATATCACATATCACTCTTACGTTTTCTAATGTGTAAAACAACACCAAAACCTAACAAAATTTTCATTCTAACCCTAGTATTAGCCACGGATTTCTCATTCAAATCACATAGAAAATTTTGTTTTCTCTACTAGGGTTTTTATCAACATTTTTCAACACTAAAAATTTCCATTTCCTAGTGTTCATTACCCACAGTTTTGGCATGAAATTTTACATCAATTTTTCTTGTTTCCTTATTCCAATTCATGCTTAATTTAACATGAAATCAAATGGTTCTAAATACCAAATCAAATCATCAATTTCCACTTTACTTTTCACACCAACTATGCCATGGTTTTTCAATGGAAACATGCAAAATTTTTGCTTGTTTCTAAACCCTAAATCATGCTTTAAATTCTACAACATCAAACATATCATATCATCAGCAAAACAACAATTTTTTTCATTATTTTTCCACACTTCAAACCCATGGATTTTTGAAAGAAAATTAAGGACAAATGCTTCAAGTTAGAAGCTCACCTTAACTAGTTGATGGCTTGATGTTAGAAATGTAATGGAAGCTTATTTTGGTGTGAAATTTGCAATAAAATTTTGGCTTAATGGGGGGAGAAAGGCCACGGTTTTTGGGTTGAAAAAGAGCAAGAGTTTGACTAGATTTTTTTATTTTTTCTTATGAATTTTGATGCCTATTTATAGGCAAACTCAAGGACCATTTAGCAATTTTTTTTCAACAATTTGTTAATTGTTCAAGGACTAAAAAGTAATGATTTTGGGGCCAAAGTAGAATTTTTTTTCTTTCTCTGTTTCCATATGGCCGAATGGCCTTTTTGATAAATGCAAAAAAAAATATTTTCATCATTTTGGCAAGATCCTAACCCTTGTTCAAAAGGTGGGATAATCCTAGCCATACACCTTTCAAATTACTTTCCAAATTAAGAAAAATAAAATGGATTTATGACATCAACATGATGATGTCATCCTACTTTTCATATTAATTTACTAATTAATTCGTGGTCAAATTTAGATCGAAAATCGAACCGAACCGAACTTTACCGAAATCGCGTAG
The DNA here is from genome assembly GCA_035233585.1 of Antiaris toxicaria. Classification (NCBI taxonomy): domain Eukaryota; kingdom Viridiplantae; phylum Streptophyta; class Magnoliopsida; order Rosales; family Moraceae; genus Antiaris; species Antiaris toxicaria. Next base: position 59,053,748 of record CP141154.1, on the reverse strand, counting down.
GCGGGTTCTGGACGCCTTCAATGTGATTGGTTTGTTTTATTTTGCTTCCGTTTGGTCAGAATTCTCTATCCTAAATTTCTGTTATTTTAGTGTATTTCGATGCATTCTCTAGGGTTTTCGGCTCTGATTTCGAACCGTCACGATCAAAAATGTTCAGTAAGATTTTCCATCCCCGAACTCACTCATTCTAACACTGTCGGAATATTTTCACAGTATTCTCGACAGTATCAAACCACAACTCTTACATATTTTATTCATTAAAATTAATACATACATACAATTTTAATCTACTCCGAGAGTCTGAAATTTCCGGTTATCACATTCACCCCTCCTTATAGAATTTTCATCCTTGAAAATTTAAAATAAATGAGGGTACAAATTTCTAATTTCGTCTTCGCGTTCCCATGTAGCCTCTTCAACTTTGTGATTTCTCCACAGCACCTTCACTAATGGGATTGTTTTATTCCTCAAAACTTTATTTTTGCGTGCTAGAATTTGAACAGGTCTTTGTCCATAGGTCAGGTCTTCCTGAATCTAGATCGGTTCATGTTTCAGCATATGAGACAGATCCGATATGTACTTTCGTAGCATTGACACATGAAACACATTATGTACTACCGACATTTCTAGAGGTAACGCGAATCTATAGGCAACTTTACCACTGTGTTCGATGATCTCGTATGGTCCAACATATCTTAGACTTAATTTTCCCTTCTTTCTGAATCGCATTATTCCTTTCATCGGTGAAACTCTTAGGAATACAAAATCCCCTTCGTTGAACTCTAGCGATCTTCGTCTTTTGTCCGCATAGCTCTTCTGTCGGCTCGGGCTATCTTCATCCGCTACTGTATTTTTGTAACTGCATCCACTGTCTCTTGTACAAAATCTGTCTTATGCAGTCGTTTCTCCTATAGGTCGTACCAATGAACTGGTGATCTACACTTCCTTCCGTACAAACTTCATAGGGTACCATACCTATCGAAGCTTGGTAGTTGTTGTTATATGAAAACTTTACCAATGGAAGTTTCTCATTCCAGCTCCCCTGGATATCTATTGTACATGCATGCAGCATGTCTTCTAGTATTTGGATGGTTCGCTCAGATTGCCCGTCTATCTGCAGATGAAATGCTGTGCTCAGACGCACTTCTGTTCCCATAGCTTCTTGCATACATGTCCAAACGTTTAAAGTAAATTGTGGATCACGATCTGATACAATAGATTTAAGAACTCCATGTAGCCTGACTATGTGGTTAACATACAAGCTCGCTAACTTTTCCAACAAGAAGGTCATTTTTTCTGCAATGAACCTTGCCGTCTTTGGCAATCTGTCTTCAATAACCCAAATGGCATCATAGCCTTCTTGGGTCTTCGGTAGTCCTACCACAAAGTCCATTGTGATATGTTCCCATTTCCACTCAAGAATCTCCAACAGCTTTAACCTTCTGCCTGGATGACGATGTTCAGCCTTAAATTTTTGGCACGTCATACATCTGTTTACAAACTCAACTATATCCTTCTTCATCCCTTTCCACCAGAATTGTAGTTTCAAGTCCTGGTACATCTTACTGCTTCCGAGATGTACTGAATAAGGCATTTCATGGGCTTCTACCATAATTTGCCTTCTTAATCCTTCATCATCTAGAACTTGAATTCTCCCTTGATGTAGGATTAGTCCATTTTTAGACGCTTCCTCCTACGAACTTGCCAGCTTCAGATCTCGTTTTTGAGCTTCTCGAATATCTTCATACAACATTGACTCCAACTGTGATGCAGCTAGCTTTTTGGTTTTTAGCTCCATCTCCATCATGTTGATTTCTTGTTGTAATGACTTTGGAAATTTTCCAATCGATAGTTGCTGCGGAGCAGTAGACTTCCTACTTAACGCATCTGCAATGCGATTGGCTTTTTCAGGATGATAGAGGATTTCGCAATCATAATCATTTACCAGCTCCAGCCATCTCCTTTATCGCATATTTAGCTCCTTTTGTGTAAAGAAATATTTTAGACTCTAGTGGTCCATATAAATCTGACACTAAGCTCCATATAAATAGTGTCACCAGATCTTTAATGTGAACACTACTGTGGCAAGCTCTAAATCATGCGTGGGATAATTTTTCTCATGGTCTTTTAATTGACGCGAGGCATAGGCAATCACCTTATCGCGTTGCATCAAGACAGCTCCTAATCCCATCTTTGAAGCGTCACTGTATATCACAAACATCTCCCATTCTGTCAGAAGTGTAAGCATCGGCGCGCTCGTTAATCGTTTCTTCAGCTTTTCGAAGCTTTTCTCGCACTATTCATTCCATTCATACTTCTCTTCCTTATGTGTAAGCGCCATGATAAGAGCAGCGAGTCACGCAAATCCTTCAACAAATCTTCTATAATAGCCTGCTAAACCTAAGAAACTCCACATTTCATTCACATTCTTAGGTGCAGGCCATTCGTTGATCGCCTCTACTTTGGCAGGGTCCACAGAGATTCCTTCCTTGGAAACCACGTGTCCAAGAAAATGTACTCTATCCAGCCATAATTCACATTTGGAGAATTTGGCATAGAGTTAATGCTCGCTTATTGTCTGCAAGACAACTTTTAGATGCTACTCATGCTTCTCGCGAGTCTTTGAATATATGAGAATGTCATCAATAAACACAATGACTAACTTATCTATATATCCCTTAAAGACTCGATTCATCAAGTCCATAAAAGCTGCAGGCACATTTGTTAACCCAAAGGCATCACAAGGAATTCGTAATGACCGTAGCGGGTTTGAAATGCGATTTTGGGGATGTCACTCTCCTTGATCCTCAATTAATGATATCCAGATCGCAGATCAATCTTGGAGTATACTACTGTACCTGTTAGTTGATCAAACAAGTCGTCAATTCTAGGTAACGGATACATATTCTTAACAGTGGCCTTGTTCAGCTCCCGATAATCGATGCACATATGAAATGATCCGTCCTTCTTCTTAACAAATAGTACTGGATCACCCCATAGGGAATAGCTCAGGTGTATAAATCCTTTATCAAGAAGCTCCTTTAGCTACTCTTGTAACTCCTTTAATTCTGTCAGTGCCATCCGATACGGTGCCATTGAGATAGGTGTAATTCCTGGAATCAGCTCAATCTCAAAGGAAATTTCTCATTCAGGTGGCAATCCTGGTAATTCCTCTGGAAAGATATCAATGAATTCCTTCACAATATGAACGTCTTCGGGTTGGAGCTTTCATTCCTTCATCACGTCCAGTATACATGCTAAGTATCCAACACAACCACTAGACATTAGCCCTCTTGCTTCCATTGAGTTGATCATTATCTTCTTTGATCTGCGTGACGTATCGACGTACTCAAATCCCTCTTCTTGGTTGGGTTTAAAGCTTATCTTCCACTTCCGAAAATAGATCGTGGCTTGATACTTCCCTAGGAAATCCATTCCTAGTATTGCATCATAGTTGGCAAGCTCCATCACGATCAATTTTGCAAACAATTCCCTATTTGCACAATTATTGACACATAGGGTAACCAGAAATTAGACATTAGGACTTCCCCTGAGGCTAGTGTAGTTCTAAATGTCATACCTATATTATCTTTAGGATATCCTATCCTATTTGCAAAATGGTATGAAATGAAAAAATGCGTAGCTTCAGAATCAATAAAACAGACGCCAAATTATTAGCAATAGAAAGCTGACCTGTCACTACATTTGACGTTCCAGCTTCCGCCTCTTCCTTGGTGTATACCATGACTCTAGCATCTGCTTGGGGCAAGCGTTCTTGTCTTTCCTGCCTCTCAAAGTGGGATGAACCATCAGCTTTAGCCTCTAGTGAATGTGCCTGGGAACGTTGCTGTTATGGCTAAGATGAACCTTGTACATTTTGTCTATTTTCTGGACAATTTCTAGCAAAATGACCGTCCTTTCCACATTGGAAATAGGCATTTGGGGCGAATCTGCATCAGCATGTATGTCTCTTTCCGCAGACAACCCAGTCTCTAATAGTAAGTCCAGCATTATTGTTTGTTCTCCTCTGCTGGTTCCTATTTCCATAATTATTCCCCTTTCTCTTCCCTTGGGATTGTTGACAGGAAGTACTTGGCTGCCCAGCCTTAGTATTCTGATTTGGTTTGCTACTTTGTCCGGCCTGGGATCCAATTTGTACCGCTTTGGCTAACACCTTCTCCTTCTTCTTAGCGTCCTAAATCTTTTCTCCCTCTTCCTTTTGTCGGACCAGATAATATTCAGCCCTCAGTGCACGACTAACACAATCAGCGACAGTGTTAGGTGGCGTCAACCCATTATCCACTAGGGCTGAGATCTTGGGACGTAACATTCCCAGCATCTTTTAGATTTTCTCCCTCTCATTGCTGACAGTGTATGGGCATAGTCTGGAAAACTGATCAAACTTGCTGCAGACTTCAATTACTGTCATGTCCCCCTTGCTTCAACTCTGTGAATTCTCGTTGTTGTGGTCACAACAGTGCAGGATTATAATATTTCTGGTTAAACTCCTCCAGAAAGTCCAACCAAGACATCGTATACATGTTTCTTCTCATCTTGACAGATTCCCCCCAAAACCTCGCATCCTTTTTCAAAACAAAGGACGCACACATAATCTTCTCCTGATCATTCAGTTCCATAAATTCCAATATTATGTGGAGTGAAGACAACCACTCCTCTGTTTCCAGAGGGTTTGTGAAGCACTCAAACTCTGGCGGCCTCATTCATCGAAATCTTTCATATAGTGGCTCAGGATTGGCCCTGGGTTGTGGTTGGGGTTCTACTACTTCTTCTGGTACCACTGGTGGCACTTTTGGTTCTGGTGCGGCCATTTGTGGATCCTGGGCCTCACCTTGTTCTTGTCTCTGTTCCATTTGCTCGAGTCTTTGTCTTAACTCGGCATTTTCTCTCACTTGGGCTTCTATTAGAGCTTCTAATTCATCCACTCTTTCGGAAAGGACTGGACGCCCTCTCATATTACTTAAGTTTTGTGGATCCACCATCATTCCTATTTCCTATAATCGCATAAGAGTCGATCGTTAGATTTTCACAAACATATTTTTACAATATATATATAAAAATAATATAGTTTTTATCATCACATAATTTTAACATTTCATCCATTGAACATGTCAAAATATGATTGCTATTTCTTTTCATTTCAAAAGTACATCAGTTCGAAGACTTTTCTCAAAATAGCCTTTTGATACAGTCATATATACACGTGTACAAACATATACACATTAATATAACCCATATATTTCTACACCTAATCTCCTAACTAAGGTTGTTCCAGGATCGTCAAAAACTCAATTGGATCCATTTCTTCATCATCCGTTCCGTTTCCGGCCTCAGACAGCATTGATCCTTTAACTGGACCCGTACCCTCTGGTTGTCTCGATGGACCAGCCTCATGGTCGTTTGCCATCGATTCCGATCCATACAAGTGATCTAACATTACTTCCAGTAGTAACTGTTCATGCTTCTTGCGCACCATGCATTCCATCATTATTTCTTCCTCTACTTTCACTACCGTAACTATAAACTCACATAAAGTAGTAGGGTATAAAGGGGTTACCCTTTGTCGTAGGTCTATGGTGAGTCCCTTCTAAAATATGTCACAAAAGTCATCATTTGTGATGTTGGGCAGAGGACACGTCCTTACAACGCTATCCTGAAATCTAACTGCATATAAGAATATTGTATCACTCAGCATCATTTGCTGGCTCTCTACCTTCAGGACAAAGTCTTTGACATCAGCATACTTGGGCGTGGTCAGTGGTGGCGATACTGTCCTGCTCTCAGGAGGGTCTACAACTGGTGCTGCACTCTTCTATGGAAACTGCTCCAGCATGACTTGGCGAAATTCGACCCAATCCATTACTAATAGCATCTCCTGATCACAATACTCCTAATATAACTGTGCATCCTCATGGAATGTGGCAATGGCTATCAAGACCCAGCAATCCTCATCTATATCACACTGGCGCATGATAACCTCGATGTCATGTAGCCAGTCCCGCATAGCAATTCCCTATTGACCTCCCTTGAACGCAGGTGGATGACTACCTCTAAAAGCATGTACAGCGTGTATTGACACCCTAGCTCCTATACGAGCTCGATCTCCCACCACTGGAATGTCCACCGCTACTGGTGGGTTTACGATCAGTCGCGGAGGTGGTGCTTGTACCGGTGTCAGTGCTACAATCCTTGGTGCTAACGGCTCAGGTACTGGTGGTCATTATACAGCTTGCCACATCATGGATGGTCTGATCACGGGCCTAGTACACACCCGAAACAGTCTTCTCAGTCGGTATGGGTGAGGTCTCATGTAAAGTGGTCTAGTCGTCTTAAATCCTACAAAAATATAATTTCGAATAAATGGAAAGTTAACTAACATAAAGAAAGCTAACTTACTTGTATTGACGAATAGATCGCACTTCATGCCAATGGGGATGTGACAACCGGGAAATTTAGGCAATTCTCGGAAGAAAATGTACAAATGTATGTATATAACAATTTATACTATTTAAAGAGTGAAATAAATGTATTTATATTGTTTAGAATATATTAAAATGTTCTAACAATATTGACGAGTAAGAATTCAGTGTTGGAAAAATTCACTGAGTTGAAACGGGCGGAACGGTGCCAAAAATGGCATTGAAAACCCTAACCGGAGCATTAAAAGACGGAAAACTTCCGGGATTGATTTTGATCAAACGGAAGCAATTTAAATTGATCCGACTGCACAGGAGACCTCAGGAACACGCCGGGACGATTTCAGGAAAATTTCGGCTCGAATCGGTATCGGTCAAAAAGTAGTCGAATTAATGTGAATAGTGAAAGTCAAAGTCAACATATGCTTTAGCATTTATGACATCATAAATCCATTTAATAAATGGAAGGAAAATGATGGTTGGTAGAATTAATGGCCATGATTTAGTTGCTTTTTGATCTAAAGGCCAAGATTTGGCCAAAAATTCACCATTTTAATTCTTGTAAAATGTGGAAAGAAATAGGTTGAAAGGTGGTGATTTTTGATTGGTGGAAAGCCAAATTAATTGGCTTTTTGGTTGGTTAAGTCGGCAACTTTAGGGAATAAAGTGGCCGAAACACATTTCAAGCCAAAACCATAACAAAATTTTTCTAAGTTATTTCCATGGTGGAGCCGTGAGTAACCCAAGAGGAACCAAGTTATTTCTTCAATCTTTCTTCACAAAATTGGTGTCAAACCTTTCATTGAAGCCTAAGGAAGCAAGTGAACAAGGTAACTCTCTTTAGATTGAATTTTTTCTTGATTTTTCTTCAAGAAATCCGTGTGATGAATAGTGGAAAAGATGGAAAAATTTTTGGTTGTTTTCATTGATTTGGTGCTTGGGTTTTGTTAAGGGTGTAATTAGGAAGAAAACCATGTATTTGGTTTAAAGAAAAACCAAATTTTGCTTGGTTTTCTAAGGGTAAAACCGTGGGTTACCAAGAGTAATCAATGAGAAATTTTTATGGTTTAAGTGTTAACATGCTTTAAATTACATTTTGGTTAAGTATAAAGCATGATTTGCATTATGGAAAGCTTGAAAAAAATGTGGTGTGAATTTACCCTATAATGGCCGTGGGTTAATTAGGGTTTGGGGGAAAATTTTGCATGGTTTTGTTGATGTTTGGATGATTTAAAATCATGCATTTTATAATGTAAATGATGGAATTGTGATTGAAAGCAAGAAAAGAAAATTTGGGGTATGTTTTCCTTAGTGTGGCCGTGGGTTATGTGAGGATAAAAACCCTAGTAATTGTGTTGAAAAATGCAACGAAATTGGCTTGAAAATGTGCTAGAAAAATGACATTGGAATAGCCAAAATTTGGTGGAAAATTTGAGAAGTTTTGGTTAGGTTTTGATTGTCAAAACCGTGGCCAAAAACTAACGATAAAAATGAAAGAAATTTGTGTAATATGGTTTAGAATGAAAATTTGAATTTTGTGAACCTTTATGCAAAAGTTTGGAAAACTTTTACATAAAATAGGCTTGTGGTAGAGTATGTGGCAGGTACATAGGGTTCGAGGCGTACCTAACACCGGTAGCCTTAAAATTACGCCGAAATGCTGCCGAAATTTCGAAAACGGCATTCGGGGTAAAATGGAAATTAAAAATAAAAGTTTGGGGTCGGGTCGGAAACCCGAGTCCCTAACGGAAAATTGAATAAGGGAAACCTAAGGCGTGGTTCATGAATAGTAACCCGTCCCCTTGAAAATGTAAAACGCGAGTGAAATTGAAAACAAAACTGACCCCGAGGGGGGGCGTTTTTGGAAACGAAATAAAGGTCCGAGTCGGGAATGGAAAATCCGAGCCTCGGAGACCTAGTCGGGAATGTCTAGATGAACGTTTTAAATACTAGTGAAACGTCCATTTGAGGCTCCGAAACGATAGAAAATCACTAAACCGACGTAAGGGTCGTAATAGTGCTTCCCGAGGGTCGGGAAAGTGAAAAGTGAAAATAAAATAGAAATGAACAAGGTAATGATTAGAAAAGAGTCAGAAAAGTTCCTGAGAGCCAAAAATGCAGTCGGGATTGAGAAAATTCCGTCAGGGGCAAAATTGTAATTTTGCCAAAATATAGGGGCAAAATCGTAATTTTGTAAAAGTTGAGAAAAATGGGGAAAATGATAAATAAAGCCTAAAAAGTTATAAATAGGTTTTATTTAAGCTTTTTAATGAAAAATAAAAGCTATAAATGGAAATTAAATTAACAGACAAGGTTTTGTCTATAGGGTCCAAAAAATCGACCTACAAGGAAGGTGATCAAAGATCCAAGAGAGAAAAAGGGAAGAGACTGATAAGGTAAGTTCAGACATTTATCTATCTGCAACATATAGCATTATTGTTGCTAACTTTAATGTGCTAACTATAAGTTAGGTACATATGTGCTACGGGCACTATTATAGAGTAGAGAGAGAGACGTAATGTGCTACGGGCACTATTGAGAATGGACACATTGTTAATTGTGCTTCGGGCACTAGAGCGAGGTTAATGAAACTCGCTCCCTTAAAATTAAAATGTGAACCATTCCTAACCACGGGACAATGTGAAGTCACCGGGTTAGAATTTTAAAAAGTTGGTAATGAAACCACTTTCTGGCGTACCAGCCTTCCGTACAGGGAGGTACTTTTGCCTTCGGGGCTATGAGATTAAGGCTGTGGAGGTCAACACTGATGTACCACTCCCAGTCATGTACAATTTTGCCTTCGGGGCTATGAGATTAAGGCTGTGGAGGTCAGCACTAATGTACCACTCCCAGTTATGTGCACTTAAATGGTACTGCCAACCTGAGCTCAAAACCAGAACATAAGCAAAGATAATTACCTAAAACTGAAACTATGCCATAATTGAGTATAAGACAGTTTAGTGAGAGTACTAACATCGCGGTAGATGTATTGTTGTGACACTGTGTTGTGGTCAAACTTACTATTCATAGAAATTTTATTTCTTGCATGTTTGAACTTACTGAACCTGTAGCTCACCATTTTTGCTTATGTTGCAGGTAAGCGACCAGCTCAGTAGCTTGTTTGACTGGATGCGGACGGGATAGCATGTGTCAAATGGGATAAATGGGCGAGGGATATGGTCCTGCCAGAGTCTTTCCGCTGAGCGATCAAAAGGGAAGGGAAAAAAAAGAAGCAGTCTTTTGTAATATTATATATTTTACGAAAGTACTGTAATATGTAAATTACTTTGTACTTGCCAACAAAGTAAATAGTGGGAAATGTTTTACATGATGTTTAAAGAAAAAAAAATTTTCCCCAAAAACGTCATGATTTACTGAGAGAGAGATTAGCCGGCGGCCCATGAGAGTACAATCTATCGCAGTTAGCGATAAAGCTTAACTGTAATAGTATTGTATGATCTCTACGAGGGGCGGGCCGCCACAGTTGGTATCAGAGCGGGTTTACGGTTGGTGTAGTCTAGAATACCAACTGCTGTCACAGTTGGTATCAGAGCGGAATTACGGTTGGTTTAATTTGGATTACCAACTGCCGTCACAGTTGGTATGTCAGAGCAGTATTGACCATATCCTGATCTGACACTTCGCGCATCCTGCACCGCTATCCAAGTAAGTAGTTTACTTAAGTTTGGTTAATTATTTTTTTATGTGAAAATAATTACCTTATAGGTAGCAAGATGACCAGACCTCCTTATGTGAGACCACCGCTACCACGACCGAGAGGGGTATTATGGGTATGGATGAGACCTGTTGTGAGGCCGTCTATTGCCCAACAAGCGGTAATCAGACCCCCGGTGCCCGAGAAACCTCCAGTACCAGTACCAGCACCAGCACCAGTGCCAGTAGATGTTGTACAGCCATGACCGATAGTTCATCCACCTGTAGTAGTGGACATTCCAGTTGTTGGTGGACGCCAACATATTGGGGTGAGAGTTTCGGCTCGGGCAGTACAGGCATTTCGAGCTAGCAATCCTCCGATGTTTGATGGTGGACGACAATCGATGGAGGCGAAGGATTGGCTCCATGCCATAGAGAGGATTATGGTGACATGCGACATTGATCGAGATATGTTGATTCAGTTGGCCATCAGTATGTTTCAGGGAGATGCTCGAGTATTTTGGCAGTATTGTGACCAAGAGATTTTATTAGGATTCAGTTGGGATGAGTTCTGTCAGCAATTGGCTGATCAGTTTCCGCCTAGGGATCCGGCACCTGCTCCAGCACCTCTAGAGAGACGAGAGGCAGTTACACCCGCGTACCCTGGATTCGATGAGGTTAGGGACTATATTCTCCAGACTGAGAGGATGGTCATGTTGTCTGGTGAGACAGTGATGTCTTACGCAGCACGATTTGAGGAGACCATTAGGAGGAGATGTCCGTTGCCCAACCTCACTGAAGCGAACTGTTGTGAGCTGTTCTGGAGAGGTTTGCCCATGGAGTTAAGACAGAGGGTGATTAAGTTATTTCCTCCTACGCTCCAAGAGTTTGTGGTGACGATCAGGACGATCGAGAGGGAGATTTTGATTGAGCGTCTGACACAGAGTCGACGAGAGACACTGGGTCAAGATAAGATGTTCGCACGCATCTTTGGGCCGAGAAGAATGATGAATGATCATGAAGCTGGACCGTCTAGACCACGAGGAGGTGATGACTCAGGACAGGGAGCATTGCCTAGGGGTGGTGACGATTCAGATGATCCAGATGACGACGAGGATCCAGAAGAATATCCTCTAGCCCCAGACACAGGGGATGTGTGATCAGTAGATGCATATATGTACATAAGTAGCTTAGAGAGAAAAGCTCTTTTGTATAGACTTGTGGCCAAGATGTATAAAAATGGCCGATGTATATATGACTAGTGATGATTATGTATGATATATAAGTGTTTTGCTATGAATGAAATATCAAAATGATTATATGTTGTACGATGACATGTTACGATGATGTGGCTTTACATTACCCTGAATTTCGTAAATTTATATGATCTTACAAATGTGGTTATGGAAAGGCTAACGGTGAATTATTGTGCCATAATAGGACAATAGGCAAGATGGTAGATTTGCGAAATCGACCAGAGGGACGAGTACGACGTCCTAATGTCATGGAGAGATGAGATCAGATACAAGCCCTACTAGAAGCTCAGATGCAAGAAAATGCTAATCTGAGGCTATGGGTAGAGGAGTTAGAACAGAGACAAGGCTCTGAGGGTACCCAAGTAGAACAAGAAGCTGAGGTAGATCCAGTTATCCCTCCAGCTACTGTAAATGAGAGAGTTCCTGAACAGCAACCGGTATTAAATCTGGAACCCCTCTATGAAAGATTCAGGTGTATGAGGCCGCCAGAATTTGAAGGGTCTACAAATCCTCTAGAGGTTGAAGACTGGTTGTCGTCATTGCAAGTGATCATGGAATTCATGAACCTAACCGACTGGGAGAAGGTTGCCGTGCGTCTTTTGTGCTGAGAAAAGATGCTCGTTTTTGGTGGGACATTGTACGAATGAGAAGAGACGTGTCTACCATGAGTTGGGCAGAATTTCTGGAAGAATTTAACTAGAAATATTACGACCCTGCATCTCTGAGACAACAACAGAAAGAGTTCTTAGAATTGACGTAAGGAAATATGTCGGTGAACGAAGTTTGCCAAAAATTCAACCAGTTATCCCGTTTATGTCCCTATGTAGTCCCTACTGATAGGGAGAAAATACAGAAAATGATCGGGATGTTCAGGCCTGAAATTGCTGCGTTAGTAGACACTGGTCAGGTACCGCCTACTTCTGTAGCAGATTGTGTTAGTCGGGCCATCAGAGCTGAGTTTCACGTAGCCCAACAAAAAGAGGAAAGAGAAAAACACTGGGAAGCCAAGAAGAAGGAGAGGGCTTTGGCGAAGTCTACACAAGTTGGTCAATCAAGCAAGCCTAATCAGAATGCTAAACCAAGCTAGGACAATAATCAAGGATCCCAACAAAACAAGAGAAAAGGCAATTTTTCTGGGAATCGCCAGGGAAATAATCGAAACCAGCAACGAAGGACAGCTGGAAATGCAGAATCCAATGTACAAAATTGCCCTACATGTGGGAAGAGACATTCTGGGCAATGTAGATTTGGGCCACTTGTTTGCTATGAATGTGGAAAGGAAGGCCACTATGCCAGGAACTGTCCAAACAATAGGCAGAGTGGACAAGGCACTTCCCAACCACACCAGACACGCCCACAAGCTCATTCCCTTCAAGCCAGAGTTGAAGAGTCCCCAGTAAAGCCGCAACGCCAGGAGCGTGTGCCACGTGCTGATGCTCGTGTGATGGCCTACAACAAGGAGGATGCAGAGGCAGGAACATCGAACGTAGTGACAGGTCAGCTCACTGTCGCTAGTCATGTAGCCTCTATACTGTTTGATTCCGGTGCTACGCATTCTTTTGTTTCCTATGCATTTGCTGACAAGATAGGACTTCCTAAGAATTATATGGGAAGGGTATTTAAGACAACTTTACCCTCTGGGGAAGTATTATTGTCCAATTACTGGCTACCTCATGTACCAGTATATGTGGTAAATAGGGAACTATATGCGAAGTTGATAGTAATGAAGATCGTGGATTATGATGTGATTCTAGGCATGGATTTCCTAGGGAAATATCGAGCTACGATCGACTGCCGAAATCGAAAGATAGTATTCCAACCCGAGGAAGAAGAGAGTTTCGAGTACATCGATACTTCTCGAAAACCAGGGAAGATGATGATCAGTTCGCTGAGAGCAAGCAAGCTGATAGCCAGTGGTTGCATGGGATATCTGGCATATGTGGTGGACACTACAGAGGAACAGAAGCTTCAACCTGAAGATGTTCCCGTTGTTAATGAATTTCTTGACGTATTTCCAGAAGAGTTAACAGGGATACCTCCAGAGAGAGAAATCTCATTCGAAATTGAGCTGATGCCTGGAACAGCACCTATTTCCAAAGCACCATACCGCATGGCCCCAGTAGAGTTAAAGGAGCTGCAGGAATAATTAAAGGAGCTTTTGGATAAAGGATTCATCAGACCGAGTTATTCTCCTTGGGGTGCACCTATGTTGTTCGTCAAGAAAAAGGATGGAACATTCCGTTTGTGCATTGATTACCGAGAGTTGAATAAGGTCACGATCAAAAATAGGTATCCGCTACCTAGAATTGATGACCTATTCGACCAGTTAAAAGGTGCAGTGGTATTTTCTAAGATCGACTTACGATCAGGATATCACCAGTTGAGAATTAAAGAAAGTGATATTCCTAAGACGACGTTTAGGACTCGTTATGGTCACTACGAGTTTCTTGTGATGCCATTTGGATTAACAAATGCACCGGCAGCATTCATGGATTTAATGAACAGAGTTTTTAAAGAGTATTTGGATAAGTTTGTCATTGTATTCATTGATTACATTCTTATATACTCAAAGACTCATAAGGAGCACCAGGAGCATCTGAGGATCATGCTGAATACGATAAGGAAGCATCAACTATATGCCAAATTCTCAAAATGCGAGTTTTGGCTGGACAAAGTACATTTCCTCGGACATGTTGTATCCCAGGAAGGTATTGCTGTAGATCCAGTGAAAGTAGATGCAATTAACCAGTGGCCTGCACCCAAGAATGTGACGGAAATACGCAGTTTCTTGGGTTAGCTGGTTATTATCGACGATTTGTAGAGGGATTAGCGCGTTTAGCTGCACCTCTTACTGCTCTTACACGCAAGGAAAGGAAGTACGAGTGGACTATGGAATGCGAAAGAAGCTTCCAGGAGTTAAAGAGACGGCTGACAAGCGCACCAATCCTTACGCCTCCCACTGAAGGGGAGAAGTTTGTGATCTACAATGATGCATCTAAAGTAGGATTGGGAGCAGTTCTGATGCAAGGCGGCAAGGTGATTGCTTATGCTTCTCGACAATTAAAGGATCATGAAGGGAATTATCCTACACATGACCTTGAACTTACTGCAGTAGTGTTTGCACTTAAAATTTGGCGACACTATCTCTATGGAGCTCAATGTCAGATTTTCACTGATCACCAAAGCCTGAAGTATTTCTTCACACAAAAAGAGCTCAATATGCGACAAAGAAGATGGTTGGAACTGGTGAAGGATTATGATTGTGAAATCCTATACCATCCAGGAAAGGCCAACCGTGTAGCAGATGCTTTAAGTAGAAAATCTACCATATCGCACCAGCTACCAATAAAAAGGCTTCCGAAGCCATTGCAGCAAGAGATAAATTCTTTGAACTTGGAGCTGATATCTGGAAGATTAGCTACACTCCAAGTGGAATCATCGTTGTTTGAGGATATAAAGGAAGCTCAAAGATGAGACCCAATAATGACAAGTTCTCAAGAAGGAATTTCCAAGGATGGAATGATATCAAGGAAGGATAAATGTTCTAGCTGATGAGGAACTTAGAAGAAGGATCATGTCAGAAGCCCACGAGACACCCTATTCGGTTCATCCTAGAGCTAGCAAGATGTATTAGGACTTGAAGTTACAGTTCTGGTGGAAAGGGATGAAGAACGATATAGCGAAATTCGTGAGCAGATGCATGACCTGTCAGAGAATCAAAGCGGAACATAAACATCCAGCTGGAAGATTGGAACCTCTGGAGATTCCTGAATGGAAATGGGAACACATTACGATGGATTTTGTAGTGGGACTCCCAAAAACCCGAGAAGGTTATGATGCCATCTGGGTTGTTGTGGACAGACTGACCAAGACGGCACGGTTTAAAGCTGTCAAGATGACTTTTTCGTTGGAAAAGTTTGCTTAGTTATACGTAACCCATGTCATCAGATTACATGGAGTACCAAAATCCATTGTATCAGATCGAGATGCACGATTCACTTCGAATTTCTAGAAGTATGTGCAAGAGGCCATGGATACTAAACTGAGACTCAGTACGGCTTTTCATCCGCAAACAGACGGACAGTCGGAGCGGACAATTCAGACGGTGGAGGACATGCTTCGAGCTTGTGTAATGGATTTTACGGGGAATTGTGTTAGGAAATGCCCTAAGTATTAGAGACATTTTGATGTATTCATTTTGAACTGGATAATAAAATTATACATAGAGGTTATTCATTACATTGCTATCTGTCCTCGTCTTATTTACATGTTAAAGTAAATGTAAGCAAATATGGCTCACTGACTGCTTGTGTTAAAACTGTTAGAACGTTGCATGCAATGGACTTTTGTATGCGAGAAGACAATGTTCTAAAGTTAGCAGTCTAAATTATGGTCTGTAGTCTATGGGGTTAGACCGAGCATCTAACTCATGTTAAGACTATTATGTTGTCTAAAGCCTTAGAGGGGACGGTTTGTCTTGACTGTCTGGAGCTGGACTCCCAAGTAGAGACATGGATATGTTGCTTGGTGGTGACATATTAGACCGGGACTAAAGCGTGATTGATCTACGTAGTCTGCTATGAGTGGATCAATCTGCTTTTGACGTTCATTATGCAATAACCTTAATCCTGAGTAAATGAACTTCTTCATGTATATGACTTGTGTACTTTGATGTTCCAATGGCTAAAGCGTCTCAGAGGGTAGTAAGCTTATAGACCGGTTCGTTGGGTGCATGACTTGTATACGATGAAGGGTTTGTTTGCAGATATCGGAATCATAGCTCTGAGGAGTTAAAGGTATCCTCTTAAAGGCATTATACTGAATGTGAAAATGGACAAGGCCTTGGGTCATCTGCTGGGCGGATGACTTCTTATTCACATATGGTGAATAATCATTTTCTTGATTCGGTAGTATAATGGAACTTTAAGATAGCCTGATCAGTAGGATTAAACGGACTTTGACCTAAGGCTGATCATGGATATCATATGAGGGTTTTGCATATATGACAAGGTCATTGGATGGTAGCTCGTCACAGGCTTACGTAATACGGTATATAATTGGGAGTTCAGTTTCAGGTTTATAGTGGTGTGACTCTGAAATTAGTGATCATATGATTGAGTTGTTCGGTACAAAATGATGATCATATGGAATCACGGGAGCCCGATTATATATGTCCAATCAGTCCCTCTACTAGCTCCACATAATTCCTTAACGTTTGGTAAATTGATTTGTGTATGCTATTGGCTAGTTTATTATGCATGGATGGTGATGACACAGGATTAGGATGGTAGACAAGATTCTCTCCGGTTGGATTCAGACTTTGTTTTGGATAATAGAGTACACAATTATTCGAACTCCAAATAAAGTTGCCATGATTTTATTTGAGATTGGATTGGAGTTGTAGAAAATTATCCATAAGAACAAGAATATGAAACACAACCGTTTTGTGGAATTTGAAATTTGAATTTTGAAATTTGAAATTTGAATTTTGAAATTTGAAATTTGAATTTTGAATTTGAAATTTGAATTTGAAATTTGAATTTGAAAATTCGAATTTGAAATTTGAATTTGAAATTTGAATTTTGAATTTGAAATTTGAATTTGAAATTTGAAATTCAAATTTTGAATCACAGTCCAAGTAGGATTCGAATTTGTTGTGGAAAATCCACAAGGTTTGAAATTCGAATTTGAGTTGGATTTAGAGAGGATAATCTTGTTAGAATCCTACTTGAATTTTGAATCCAAATCCCAACAAAAGTGGGCGAATTTTTTGAGGATAATCCTCAATGGAAAATTCGGTTTTTGTGGATAAGATTCAAGGGTAAATTCAAGCTTCAATCCTAGTTGAATTTGGATTCTCTCTACTCCCTAAAAGTGGCCGAAATTTTGGAGCCTAAATCCTAGGAAATTCGGTTATTTTTGGATAAGGTTGAGATGAGATTTAGCTTGAAAAATCCTAGTGGAATTTTGATTCTTCCTTATCCTAAAAGTGGCCGAAAATTTGGAGAAGATTTTCTCCTAAAGATTTCGGATTTTTTGGTTGAAAAAGGGAGATAAAATTCTAGTTAAAATCTTGTTTAGATTTGGATTGGATTTGTCCTAGGAAAACCGAATTTAATTGTGGAGATTCTCCCTTGGAAAATTCGGATTTTTTGGTTTGGATAAGGGAGAAAATCTTTTCCTAGTCCAATTCGAATTCAGAGAATCACCTCATGCAGGTCTATAAATAGAGGTCCTGCCACTCCAGTTCTCTCAGACCACAGACTCTCAGGTGAGCAGGCTTATTGTTGCACAGCTCATCGTGACAATAAAGTTCTTTAGAGATCTGGGTGGTCGGAAGAAGACTAGCAGTGCTAGCATACCGATCGAGGTTCAGAGTGCCCACACACTCAGCCATTCGGGAATTGGAGAATAGTAGAGAAGGCTAGTTGGTTGAAGCCTCCGGTCACTCTCCTCCTGTTCATTGGCGTCCTTGAGGTATGAGTTTTAATTGTTGTTGATTTATTGTATATGGCATCATGAGATATTTAACGATCTTAAAATTTTTTATTGTTCCGCTGCGCCACTCTGATATGTTTTACCGGTTTAATTTCCCACAATTGGTATCAGAGCCATCTCATGACTATGCCATGCACATAAATTAGACAATTACTTAGTCTTTTTATTTATGTATGGATTTGATATTTAGAGAGTGGCATTCTAGGGTTCCTTTATGTTGTTATCATGTATTATGTATAAAGTATGTGGTTATTTTAATTTTTTGAATTATTATAAGCATGCTTGTTTATACCGGTTATGGTTCCTTAGAATTTAGAAAAATTGTATCTAGGAATTTTTTATGTAACCATGGGAGCAGTTTATTAACACTGTGTTTTTCCCATGGATATTAATTTTTGTCTCTTAGAATTTTTATGGATAGAATTTTGTACACCGGAAACGGTATAGGAATTTTTTATGTAATTATTCTTGGAGGAGATTGAAGATTGAAGACCGTAATTTATTTTTCCCAAAAGTTAAATTTAATTTAAAGGTTGAAATTTTGATTGTGTGGAAAATTTCAATTTAATTGGGATTCAAATTAATTTTTGGAGATCCTAAAAGATAAATTGGAATATGACACGAAAATCGAGACACGACCCCTCGGGATAGGCCGACAAACCTTGGTGGGGCTGCAGCCCCTGCCCTCGGGTAGGATGGGGCTGCGGCAGCCCCTGTACAGGCCCACACCACCCACGGCCGCGGGCTCTGCCTGCAGCCAGGGGTGGCCGTGGCCTGCCCAAGGCTGGCCGCAGCCTGGGCGTGCAGCCTCTGGCTGCAGGCGCTGCCTGCAGCCTGCCGGCTGCTGCGCCCAGTCTGGGCGTGCAGCCTGGTGCTGCAGGCTTGGCCTGCAGCCCGGCCGGCTGCACAAGGGGCGGCCGTGGGCTGCCAGCCCCTCCGGGGTTGGTGGCTGCCCACGGCGGCTGCCGCCTTCATGGGCGGCGGTGCGGCGGTCCAAAATTTGAAAATTTTGATTTTTAAATTTGAGATTTAATTTTAAATCATGTTTAAAAATATGTAATTAAAAATTTGAAAATTTTGAAATTACATATTATTACACATGATGATTAAAATTGTTTAAAATTTGAATTAGAAATTTAAATTTGAAATTCGAATTTGGAGTTTGAATTTGAAATTTAAATTTTTGAAATTTAAATTTTAAATAATTCTTGGGATGAGAAATAAATGGAGAGGCTACATAAAGATGGATACAAGAAGACGGAACAAAATTCAAGACCCAAAGAATGCTTTGGATGGAATTTTGTAATCTTTATTTTCTTTGTTCTAGGATGGAACCATAGCCTGGTTAGTCTGTCAATTATTTTTTTTTCTGTGATATGTCATGGATGTATAAATATGTATTGATGGATGTTATGTATCCATATTTGATAACATGTCATATAGGATAGGTGAGTGCCGCTCATACTATATTGATCATACATAATTTGTCAAAACTTGCATGTTTTTCAAAATATTGAGTGGGAGAGGGTTTCAAACAAAACCCACGGCCTCCATTGTTGATCCATATGTGAAAGCATGGTAACGCCTCGCGTCAATTCTGACCTGACCACACCCCTCGGTAGGTGTTTACCGCCGCCGGTATACTAGATTGGATCTCCTATGTGGAAAACGTGTTCGGGTGCGATCCTATTCATGACCACCCCTCGGTGGCTTGGTAGGGCGTGGATCGGGCTACGTAAACAATGGTTATACACTCAAGACTCGTTTAGTTATTAACCTTCCCTAGAAGCTCTGTTAACTAAACTGGTGGCCAAATAAGCGGTTATTAATATATGTCTTAACCTTGGAGGATTTAAGGTAACATATATTAATTGGACGGGGTCCATGTTCCGGCTATTTGTTCTCATGACCACCCCTCGGTGGCTTGGGGCAATAGGTGCTAAGAATTACCGTTGCAATGCTACATTTTTTTCAAGTTTCATGTAGGAACATACTTGTATGTTTTATTTGCTAAATTATCTGCATATTTGCTTGGGCTTTGTAATGATGTCTAGTATAATTTTATTTCAGTTCAAAATGTCACCGACACCCCTCATTTCGATACTTACTGAAAATAAGTTGAATGGCGACAATTATAAAGATTGGAAAAGAAATCTATTAATAGTTCTCAGCTGCGAGAGACACAAGTTCGTACTGGACGAACCATGCCCACCTGGGCCCAAACCTGACACACCACTTGAGGAGGTCCCGGTTGCCTATAATCGTTGGAGAGAATCCAATGAGATAGCTCGATGCTACATCCTTGCTAGCATGACGAGTGCTTTACAAAAGCAGCATGAGACTTATCAAGTTGCTGGGGAGATCATGGAAAATCTGGAGGACATGTTCGGAGGCCAAGAAAAATTGGCTCAACAGTCCGCTATCACCAGCATTATGAACTCTAAGCAAAAGGCTGGTGCTCCGGTGAAGGACCATATGATCACTCTAATGGGATTCTTCGCTGAGGCTGCCGAGAATGGTGCTGAGTTAGACTACAACACCCAGATCGAGATGGTGTTCAAGACTCTGTCTAAAGATTTTGTGGGGTTTAAGGCCGCATACAATCTGGCGACAAAGGAGTTAGGACTTACCGAGCTCATGAAGCAACTACAGGCTTATGAGCGGATGATCAGGGATGAAGATGTGGTCCGACCTAAAGGAGAGGCCAATTTGGCGGAATCTTCCAATCCCTCACGGAAGAGGAAGAGGCCAAATAAGAAGCAAGTGGCTTCCAGTTCTTCTAATCCTCCTGTCTCGGACGGGAAGAAGAAGAAGAAGAACAAGAAGCCAAAGGACCCTAAAAGGTCCAAATGCTTCCACTGTGGGAAGGTAGGTCACTTCAAGAAGGCTTGCCGGGAATTCCTAGCCTCCAAGGGCAAGGAAGGGGTTCGTGGAAACGAGAAGTCTACATGATAGGAGCCTCTCGTTGCGGACTGGAGATGGTAGCTTTGTGGTGGCTGAGGCAGTGGGAGACGTTCATCTTTATTTTGATCAATTTAGGTTTATTTTATTGAAAGACTGTTTTTATGTTCCTAATTTTAGGAGGAACCTTATATCGGTAGCTTGTTTAATAAAGGATTCTTATTCAGTTTCTTTTAGTAAAAGAGTTGATATTCGTAGAAATAAGTCTTTTATCTGTTCTGGATGGATGGATGGAAACCTATATTTGATCAGACCAAAGATGTACTCACTGCTTGACACTGAATTAATTGATAACTCTAAAAGGTTGAAAGTTTCTCACTCTAACAAGGCGTATCTTTGGCATTTAAGACTTGGTCATATTAATCAGGATAGGATTCAAAGATTGGTGAAAGACGGTCCTCTGGAATCTCTGGAGGAGGTACGACTTCCCCAATGTGAGTCTTGTCTAGAGGGTAAGATGACTAAGAGGTCTTTTGGAGCTAAGGGTATAAGGGCACAGGAGCTCTTAGAAATTATGCACACTGACGTATGTGGCCCCATGAACGTCACAGCACGAGGAGGGTTCGAGTACTATGTCTCTTTCATAGATGATTACTCGAGGTATGGATATGTGTATCTGATGCACCGCAAGAGGGAAACCTTTGATAAATTCAAAGAGTATCGTGCGGAAGTGGAAAAGCAATTGGATAAATCCATAAAGACACTTCGATCTGATCGAGGTGGCGAATACCTCTCCGATGAATTTCTAGGACATCTTGTAGAGAACGGGATATTATCCCAATTGACTGCACCTGGTACTCCACAACAGAATGGTGTAGCCGAAAGGAGAAACAGGACCTTATTGGATATGGTACGGTCCCTGATGAGTTACTCAACGCTGCCATTATCATTTTGGGGACATGCTTTACAAACGGCGTGCTATATTCTGAACCAGGTTACGAGCAAATCAATTCCTAGAACTCCGTATGAATTGTGGCGTGGCAGGAAGCCCTCCCTTGGACATATGAGAATATGGGGCTGCCCGGCACATGTACTGGATGGGGATGCGAAGAAGTTGGAACCAAGATCAGAATTGTGCATGTTTGTAGGGTATCCAATGGGAACTAAAGGAGGTCTGTTCTATAACCCGAAGGAACAAAAGGTCATTGTCTCAACCCATGCGACATTCTTGGAGGAAAGTCACATGAATGACTTTAAACCTCGAAGCAAAGTGGTGCTAGAGGAGTTATCGGGTGAAAGAACTGCTCCACAGATTTCGGTCTTGGACGCAAGTCCAAGTTCCAGTGAAAGACCTGCAGACGATCAACAATTTAGGGTGCCTCGTCGTAGTGGGAGGGTTTCTAAGAAACCTAATTTCTTTATGTATGATGCTGAGGTATACCAGGCCGAGGCTCATGAGCATGAGGAAGATCCGGTCACATATGATGAAGCTATAAAGGATGTTGATTCTAGATCTTGGAAACAGGCTATGAACAATGAGATGGATTCTATGAAATCCAACTCTGTTTGGGAACTTGTAGATTTGCCGGATGGGATAAAACCCATTGGATGCAAATGGGTCTACAAAAGAAAGAAGGATGCGGAAGGGAGAGTGGAAACTTTCAAAGCTAGACTGGTTGCAAAGGGATACACGCAAAAGGCTGGAATCGATTACGAGGAAACCTTTTCGCCTGTTGCTATGCTGAAGTCTATCCGTATTCTTCTGTCCATTGCTGCGGCTCTCGATTACGAGATCTGGCAAATGGATGTCAAGACGGCATTCTTAAATGGCCATCTTGAAGAGTGTATCTATATGATACAGCCCGAAGGGTTCGTAGCAAAAGGCCAAGATAAGAAAGTCTGCAAGTTGCTTAGATCCATTTATGGATTAAAGCAGGCATCCCGCTCATGGAACCAGAGGTTTGATCAAGCGATTAGGACATTTGGTTTTGAGCAGAACGTTGATGAACCTTGTGTTTATAAACGTATTAAGGATGGAAAAGTGGTCTTTCTGATACTCTATGTCGATGATATACTACTCATTGGGAATGATGTAGGGAATTTATCATCGGTCAAGCTTTGGTTACACCAACAGTTTGACATGAAGGACTTGGGAGAAGCTAATTATGTTCTAGGCATTCGTCTCTTCAGAGATCGAAAGAACAAAATGATAGCATTATCCCAAGCTTCATACATAGATAAAATAATTGACAAATATGCAATGCTAGAGGCAAAGAAAGGCGCACAACCTTCTATTGCCGGTTTAACTCTTTCATTGGATGACTGTCCTAAAACATCGGAAGAAAGAGAGCGTATGAGTAAGGTCCCTTATGCATCCGCTGTGGGTAGCCTTATGTACGCTATGCTTTGCACTCGCCCGGACATATGTTTTGCAGTAGGTATGGTAAGTCGATATCAAGCGAATCCTGGAACCAAGCACTGGCAAGTAGTAAAGCATATACTCAAGTATCTTAAGAGAACGAGGGATTATATGCTGGTGTATTCTGGAGGGGACCTAACACCCGTAGGATACACGGACTGAGTCTTCCAGACTTGTGAGGATTTGAGGAAGTCGACATTAGAGGGCAGATGGAGACAGGATAAGTAGATGTATGTAAGATCGCGTCTGAGGACAACATTGCCAATCCCTCTACTAAGACTTTGGTGGCTAGAAGCTTTGAGAGGCATGTAGAGGCGATGGGGATGCGTAACATGGCACATCTGCTGGCTTAGGGCAAGTGGGAGATTGTTAGGAAATGCCCTAAGTATTAGAGACATTTTGATGTATTCATTTTGAACTGGATAATAAAATTATACATAGAGGTTATTCATTACATTGCTATCTGTCCTCGTCTTATTTACATGTTAAAGTAAATGTAAGCAAATATGGCTCACTGACTGCTTGTGTTAAAACTATTAGAACGTTGCATGCAATGGACTTTTGTATGCGAGAAGACAATGTTCTAAAGTTAGCAGTCTAAATTATGGTCTGTAGTCTATGGGGTTAGACCGAGCATCTAACTCATGTTAAGACTATTATGTTGTCTAAAGCCTTAGAGGGGATGGTTTGTCTTGACTGTCTGGAGCTGGACTCCCAAGTAGAGACATGGATATATTGCTTGGTGGTGACATATTAGACCGGGACTAAAGCGTGATTGATCTACGTAGTCTGCTCTGAGTGGATCAATCTGCTTTTGACGTTCATTATGCAATAACCTTAATCCTGAGTAAATGAACTTCTTCATGTATATGACTTGTGTACTTTGATGTTCCAATGGCTAAAGCGTCTCAGAGGGTAGTAAGCTTATAGACCGGTTCGTTGGGTGCATGACTTGTATACGATGAAGGGTTTGTTTGCAGATATCGGAATCATAGCTCTGAGGAGTTAAAGGTATCCTCTTAAAGGCATTATACTGAATGTGAAAATGGACAAGGCCTTGGGTCGTCTGCTGGGCGGATGACTTCTTATTCACTTATGGTGAATAATCATTTTCTTGATTCGGTAGTATAATGGAACTTTAAGATAGCCTGATCAGTAGGATTAAACGGACTTTGACCTAAGGCTGATCATGGATATCATATGAGGGTTTTGCATATATGACAAGGTCATTGGATGGTAGCTCGTCACAGGCTTACGTAATACGGTATATAATTGGGAGTTCAGTTTCAGGTTTATAGTGGTGTGACTCTGAAATTAGTGATCATATGATTGAGTTGTTCGGTACAGAATGATGATCATATGGAATCACGGGAGCCCGATTATATATGTCCAATCAGTCCCTCTACTAGCTCCACATAATTCCTTAACGTTTGGCAAATTGATTTGTGTATGCTATTGGCTAGTTTATTATGCATGGATGGTGATGACACAGGATTAGGATGGTAGACAAGATTCTCTCCGGTTGGATTCAGACTTTGTTTTGGATAATAGAGTACACAATTATTCGAACTCCAAATAAAGTTGCCATGATTTTATTTGAGATTGGATTGGAGTTGTAGAAAATTATCCATGAGAACAAGAATATGAAACACAACCGTTTTGTGGAATTTGAAATTTGAATTTTGAAATTTGAAATTTGAATTTTGAAATTTGAAATTTGAATTTTGAATTTGAAATTTGAATTTGAAATTTGAATTTGAAATTTGAATTTGAAATTTAAATTTGAAATTTGAAATTTGAATTTGAAATTTGAATTTGAAATTTGAAATTCAAATTTTGAATCACAGTCCAAGTAGGATTCGAATTTGTTGTGGAAAATCCACAAGGTTTGAAATTCGAATTTGAGTTGGATTTAGAGAGGATAATCTTGTTAGAATCCTACTTGAATTTTGAATCCAAATCCCAACAAAAGTGGGCGAATTTTTTGAGGATAATCCTCAATGGAAAATTCGGTTTTTGTGGATAAGATTCAAGGGTAAATTCAAGCTTCAATCCTAGTTGAATTTGGATTCTCTCTACTCCCTAAAAGTGGCCGAAATTTTGGAGCCTAAATCCTAGGAAATTCGGTTATTTTTGGATAAGGTTGAGATGAGATTTAGCTTGAAAAATCCTAGTGGAATTTTGATTCTTCCTTATCCTAAAAGTGGCCGAAAATTTGGAGAAGATTTTCTCCTAAAGATTTCGGATTTTTTGGTTGAAAAAGGGAGATAAAATTCTAGTTAAAATCTTGTTTAGATTTGGATTGGATTTGTCCTAGGAAAATCGAATTTAATTGTGGAGATTCTCCCTTGGAAAATTCGGATTTTTTGGTTTGGATAAGGGAGAAAATCTTTTCCTAGTCCAATTCGAATTCAGAGAATCACCTCATGCAGGTCTATAAATAGAGGTCCTGCCACTCCAGTTCTCTCAGACCACAGACTCTCAGGTGAGCAGGCTTATTGTTGCACAGCTCATCGTGACAATAAAGTTCTTTAGAGATCTGGGTGGTTGGAAGAAGACTAGCAGTGCTAGCATACCGATCGAGGTTCAGAGTGCCCACACACTCAGCCATTCAGGAATTGGAGAATAGTAGAGAAGGCTAGTTGGTTGAAGCCTCCGGTCACTCTCCTCCTGTTCATTGGCGTCCTTGAGGTATGAGTTTTAATTGTTGTTGATTTATTGTATATGGCATCATGAGATATTTAACGATCTTAAAATTTTTTATTGTTCCGCTGCGCCACTCTGATATGTTTTACCGGTTTAATTTCCCACAAATTGGAACGAGAAGTTATCGTTAATTGAATTCTCGTACAATAATAGTTACCAAGCTTCTATAGGCATGGCACCTTACGAGGCCTTGTATGGACGGAAGTGCAGATCACCATTACACTGGTATGATTTGCGAGAGAAGCTGTTGCATAAGATGGACTTCATAAAAGAGACTTCCGATGCAGTTGCTAGAATTCAGCATCAAATGAAAATTGTGCAAAGCTGACAAAAGAGTTATGCAGATAAGAGGCGGAGATCCTTAAAGTTTGATGAAGGAGACTTCGTGTTTCTCAAGGTATCGCCTATGAAGGGGATTATGCATTTCGGTAAGAAAGGGAAACTAAGTCCTAGATATATTGGACCTTATGAAATTATTGAACGCATTGGAAGGGTCGCTTATAGATTAGCGTTACCTCCTGAATTGTCGGCAGTGCATAATGTATTTCATGTGTCGATGCTGAGAAAGTATATACCAGATCCGTCCCATGTGTTGAAGTATGAGCCTATTCAAATCCACGAGGATTTGACATATGAGGAACAACCTATTCGAGTACTGGCTCGTGAAAAGAAAGTACTGAGGAATAAGACAATCCCACTAGTGAAGATTTTATGGAAAAATCACAACATTGAAGAAGCTACGTGGGAACGAGAAGACTAGATGAGGAGTTTATACCCCCACTTGTTCTAATTTTCGAGGACGAAAATTTTATGAGGGGTAAATGTGACAACCGGGAAATTTAGGCAATTCTCGGAAGAAAATGTACAAATTTATGTATATAACAATTTGTACTATTTAAAGAGTGAAATAAATGTATTTATATTGTTTAGAATATATTAAAATGTTCTAACAATACTGACGAGTAAGAATTCAGTGTTGGAAAAATTCACTGAGTTGAAACGGACGGAACGGTGCCAAAAACGGCATTGAAAACCCTAACCGGAGCACTAAAAGACGAAAAACTTCAGGGATTGATTTTGATCAAACGGAAGCAATTTAAATTGATCCGACTGCACAGGAGACCTCAGGAACACGCCGGGACGATTTCAGGAAAATTTCGGCTCGAACCTGTATCGGTCAAAAAGTAGTCGAATTAATATGAATAGTAAAAGTCAAAGTCAACATATACTTTAGCATTTATGACATCATAAATCCATTTGATAAATGGAAGGAAAATGGTGGTTGGTAGAATTAATGGCCATGATTTAGTTGCTTTTTGATCTAAAGGCCAAGATTTGGCCAAAAATTTACCATTTTAATTTTTGTAAAATGTGGAAAGAAATAGGTTGAAAGGTGGTGATTTTTGATTAGTGGAAAGCCAAATTAATTGGCTTTTTGGTTGGTTAAGTCGGCAACTTTAGGGAATAAAGTGGCCGAAACACATTTCAAGCCAAAACCATAACAAAATTTTTCTAAGTTATTTCCATGGTGGAGCCGTGAGTAACCCAAGAGGAACCAAGTTATTTCTTCAATCTTTCTTCACAAAATTGGTGTCAAACCTTTCATTGAAGCTTAAGGAAGCAAGTGAGCAAGGTAACTCTCTTTGGATTGAATTTTTTCTTGATTTTTCTTCAAGAAATACGTGTGATGAATAGTGGAAAAGATGGAAAAATCTTTGCTTGTTTTCATTGATTTGGTGCTTGGGTTTTATTAAGGGTGTAATTAGGAAGAAAACCATGTATTTGGTTTAAAGAAAAACCAAATTTTGGTTGGTTTTCCAAGGGTAAAACCGTGGGTTACCAAGAGTAATCAATGAGAAATTTTTATGGTTTAAGTGTTAACATGCTTTAAATTACATTTTGGTTAAGTATAAAGCATGATTTGCATTATGGAAAGCTTGAAAAAAATGTGGTGTGAATTTACCCTATAATGGCCGTGGGTTAATTAGGGTTTGGTGGAAAATTTTGCATGGTTTTGTTGATGTTTGGATGATTTAAAATCATGCATTTTGTAATGTAAATGATGGAATTGTGATTGAAAGCAAGAAAAGAAAATTTGGGGTATGTTTTCCTTAGTGTGGCCGCGAGTTATGTGAGGATAAAAACCCTAGTAATTGTGTTGAAAAATGCAATAAAATTGGCTTGAAAATGTGCTAGAAAAATGACATTGGAATAGCCAAAATTTGGTGGAAAATTTGAGAAGTTTTGGTTAGGTTTTGATTGTCAAAACCGTGGCCAAAAACTAAGGATAAAAATGAAAGAAATTTGTGTAATATGGTTTAAAATGAAAATTTGAATTTTGTGAGGTTTTATGTAAAAGTTTGGAAAACTTTTACATAAAATAGGCTTGTGGTATAGTACGTGGCAGGTACATAGGGTTCGAGGCGTACCTAACGCCGGTAGCCTTAAAATTACGCCAAAATGCTGTCGAAATTTCGAAAACGGCATTCGGGGTAAAATGGAAATTAAAAATAAAAGTTTGGGGTTGGGTCGGAAACCCGAGTGCCTAACGGAAAATTGAATAAGGGAAACTTAAGGGGTGGTTCATGAATAGTAACCCGTCCCCTTGAAAATGTAAAACGTGAGTGAAATTGAAAAAAAAAACGACCCCGAGGGGGGGGGCGTTTTTGAAAACGAAATAAAGGTCCAAGTCGGGAACAGAAAATCCGAGCCTCGGAGACCTAGATCGGGAATGTCTAGATGAACGTTTTAAATACTAGTGAAACGTCCATTTGAGACTCCGAAACTATAGAAAATCACTAAACCGACGTAAGGGTCGGAATAGTGCTTCCCGAGGGTCGGGAAAGTGAAAAGCGAAAATAAAATAGAAATGAACCCGGTAATGATTAGAAAAGAGTCAGAAAAGTTCCTGATAGCCAAAAATGCAGTCTGGATTGAGAAAATTCCGTCAGGGGCAAAATTACAATTTTGCCAAAATATAGGGGCAAAATCGTAATTTTGTAAAAGTTGAGAAAAATGGGGAAAATGATAAATAAAGCCTAAAAAGTTATAAA
The DNA here is from genome assembly GCA_035233585.1 of Antiaris toxicaria. NCBI lineage: Eukaryota > Viridiplantae > Streptophyta > Magnoliopsida > Rosales > Moraceae > Antiaris > Antiaris toxicaria. The sequence continues at coordinate 59,024,827 of CP141154.1, read as the reverse complement.
TAGGTTTTATTTAAGCTTTTTAATGAAAAATAAAAGCTATAAATGGAAATAAAATTAACAGACAAGGTTTTGTCTGTAGGATCCAAAAAATCGACCTACAAGGAAGGCGATCAAAGATTCAAGAGAGAAAAAGGGAAGAGACTGATAAGGTAAGTTCAGACATTTACCTGTCTACAACATATAGCATTATTGTTGCTAACTTTAATGTACTAACTATAAGTTAGGTACATATGTGCTACGGGCACTATTATAGAGTAGAGAGAGAGACATAATGTGCTACGGGCACTATTGAGAATAGACACATTGTTAATTGTGCTTCGGGCACTAGAGCGAGGTTAATGAAACTCACTCCCCTAAAATTAAAATGTGAACCGTTCCTAACCATGGGACAATGTGAAGTCACCGGGTTAGAATTTTAAAAAGTCGGTAATGAAACCACTTTCTGGCGTACCAGCCTTCTGTACAAGGAGGTACTTTTGCCTTCGGGGCTATGAGATTAAGGTTGTGGAGGTCAGTACTGATGTACCGCTCCCAGTCATGTACAATTTTCCCTTCGGGGCTATGAGATTAAGGCTGTGGAGGTCAGCGCTAATGTACCGCTCCCAGTCATGCGCACTTAAATGGTACTGCCAACCTGAGCTCAAAACCAGAACATAAGCAAAGATAAATTACCTAAAACTGAAAGTATGCCATAATTGAGCATAAGACAGTTTAGTGAGAATACTAACATCGCGGTAGATGTACTGTTGTGACACTGTGTTGTGGTCAAATTTACTATTCATAATGAATAGTGGTCAAAGTTACTATTTATGTATGAATAGTGGTCAACGGTACTATTCACGATGAATAGTACTATTCATAGAAATTTTATTTCTTGCATGTTTGAACTTACTGAGCCTGTAGCTCACCATTTTTGCTTATGTTGCAGGTAAGCGATCAGCTCAGTAGCTTGTTTGGCTGGATGCGGACGGGATAGCGTGTGTCAAATGGGATAAATGGGCGAGGGATATGGTCCTGCCAGAGTCTTTCCGCTGAGCGATCAAAAGGGAAGGGAAAAAAAAGAAGCAGTCTTTTGTAATATTATATATTTTACGAAAGTACTGTAATATGTAAATTACTTTGTACTTGCCAACAAAGTAAATAGTGGGAAATGTTTTACATGATGTTTAAAGAAAAAAAAAATTTTCCCCAAAAACGTCATGATTTACTGAGAGAGAGATTAGCCGGCGACTCATGAGAGTACAATCTATCGCAGTTAGCGATAAAGCTTAACTGTAATAGTATTGTATGATCTCTACGAGGGGCAGGCCGCCACAGGGGATATTGTCAACCGCTCTAATACCAACCTATGACGTCCCCGATTTGATCACCCGTAACTGTTATGAACCAACGCTATTGCCGATCAAGACAGCTCGTGTGCCGAATCTGGTCGTCAGTTTAAAACTCTTTTTCTTAAACTTTCATTTTTCAGGGTCTGAAAACATCGCCCATATTTTTTTTTTCTTTTAAATACATACTTTTTCGAAAAGAAAGCTAAGTATAAAAGCCACGTAAAATATAATACTAACTTTCAGTTATCTTTTGGAGTATAACATAACGCATAATATACAAAATATTTATACTGCATTTTTTTTTCATAAACTCTTCAGTTCACTAACTTAAAAAGCTCAGCGGAAGTCTTTTGGCAGGACCAAATCGATGGTGAAATCCCTATCCCTTGAAACGCGCACATCTTGCCGCCATCCATATATCTACTGAAAAGGGTTTTTACCTGCAACATGAACAAACTGGTGAGCTAACAGGCTCAGTAAGTTCAAACATACTTAGTAAGAATCACACGGATTCAAAAACATTGAAAACTTAATCTCCTATGAATAATACTATTCATCATGAATAGTATGAATAGTGACTTTGACATTTGATCGTTGAATAGTAACTGTTACCTTAACTGGTTACTATTCACATTACCTTAACTAGATACTATTCACATATCCTAACCGAAATCACTATACTTGATATATTCTTCGATTATGCTCAATTATGGTTTTCATCATATTATTGATGGTTTATTCTCTATTTACTTTCTAGTATAGAGTTCTTTTTATGGCAATACTGTTATTAATCTTGCGCGCTAACTGGGAGGGTCGAGGGAGCGACCCTAGAGCTTCGGCCTCCATAGCCCTTATATCCCCGTAGGACCTGAGAGACCTCCATCAATATGTTGTAGGGATGGTACGCCTTAATGGTTTTTATTACCATCTTTCAATTATATTTTTGACCAAGTGACATTAATCGTCACCTCAAGGTCACTAACCTCTATTGCCCGTAGGCTTTACATATTCTCATTTATTATTATATGGGATATGTTATACTAACTAATCCCTAAATATCCATAGGACCTTATGCCTAGTATACAACTAGTACATAATAAAATAACATAGTATTTCATGTTGCAGACATGAAAATGCTTGAACTTACCGATACTACGCTAATGTCCACTTCCAGAACTCCTCCGCAGTTCTATCTCTAGTTTGATTTCCTACAAACATAATATTGTCTGTTAATATTCTCTATTAATTACCACTTTACATATATTTACTTTGTGATAAATTTTACAAAGTACTTCAATTAATTATATGGTACACGGTCTGCAACACACCCATGTCCCTAATCGTGTACCTCTCGATTTTATTTTACACGACTGTGTTTCACTGTACACGCCCGTGTACACTTTAAACTCTAGATTTTAACTTTAAAATCTCTATTTTGAATTCTAGAATTTTATTTAAGTTATTCTAGATCCTTCATGGACCTTTCCGAGCCATTAGCAAATTTTTGGTCAAAATGACCATTTTGCCCCTATCAGGTCTCGGGACCGTAATTATTTCGTTCTATTGCTTTTCTCAAATTTTCTAAGCCCAATTATCTTAAAATAACATTCCCTAGGCTTCTGTATCATTTTACAGCTTTTTGGTGCTAAAAACCCTAATTGTTGATTTTCCGACCCTCAGTTACTATTCATACATCACCTAGGGTCGTTTCTCGTTTTTCGAGCGTTTCGGAGCCTCAAATGGCCATTTCACTATTTTTAAAGCACTTTTCACCCTGTCCCCAACCCTCGGTCCTCGAGAGGCTCGGGTTTCCTATTCTGACCTAATATTTTTCCTTGTTTCCCAAAATACCCCTAACCTGAAATTTTTTTCCTGTTTTTGGCATTTTAGACATTAAGTGTCGGTTTACTATTCCTTTTGGGTCCGTTTTCCATTTTCAATCCTAATCCACCGAGGGGTCCTGGTTTCCTTCCCGAGTCCTATATTTTTACCCCTCGTTCCCCGAAATACCCTTATGCCGTTTTTGAAATTTCAACAGTATTTTCGCTTATATTTTAAGGTTTCCCCGGCGTTAGGTACGCCTCAGAAACTTTGTACCTACCACGTACTATACGTGAGGCCTATATTATACAAAGTTTGGAAACTTTGTATAAAAATTTTCTACATAAATCAATATTCAAAAATCCATACACAATCAACAATATTTTCCAAACTATCCTTGGTTTAACATGTTTATCATCACCAAAGTTTTTCATTACAACATTTCAAATATCACATATCACTCTTAGGTTTTCTAATGTGTAAAACAACACCAAAACCTAACAAAATTTCATTCTAACCCTTGTATTAGCCACAGATTTCTCATTCAAATCACACAGAAAATTTTGTTTTCTCTACTAGAGTTTTTATCAACATTTTTTAACACTAAAAATTTCCATTTCCTAGTGTTCATTACCCACGGTTTTGGCATGAAATTTTACATCAATTTTTCTTGTTTCCTTATTCCAATTCATCATTTTGGCACGATCCTAACCCTTGATCAAAAGGTGGGATAATCCTAGTCATACACCTTTCAAATTACTTTCCAAATTAAGAAAAATAAAATGGATTTATGACATCAACATGATGATGTCATCCTACTATTCATATTAATTTACTAATTAATTCGTGGTCAAATTTTGACCGAAAACCGAACCGAACGGAACTTTACCGAAATCGCGTAGGTGGGTTCTGGGCGCCTCCAGTGCGATCGGTTTGTTTTATTTTACTTCTGTTTGGTCAGAATTCTCTACTCCAAATTTCTATTATTTTAGTGCATTTCGATGCATTCTCTAGGGTTTTCGGCTCTGATTTCGAACCGTCACAACCAAAAATGTTCGGTAAGATTTTCCATCCCCGAACTCACTCATTCTAACACTGTCAGAATATTTTCACAGTATTCTTAACAGTATCAAACCACAACTTTTACATATTTTATTCATTAAAATTAATACATACATACAATTTTAATCTACTCCGAGAGTCTGAAATTCGCGGTTATCACATTCACCCCTCCTTATAGAATTTTTGTACTTGAAAATTTAGAATAAGTGGGGGTACAAAGTTCTAATTTTGTCTTCACGTTCCCATGTAGCCTCTTCAACATTGTGATTTCTCCACAGCACCTTGACTAATGGGATTGTTTTATTCTTCAAAACTTTATTTTCGTGTGCTAGAATTTGAACAGGTCTTTCTTCATAGGTCAGGTCTTCCTAAATCTAGATTGATTCATGTTTTAGCACATGAGAAGGATCCGATATGTACTTCCATAGCATTGACACATGAAACACATTATGTACTGCCGACATTTCTAGAGACAACGCCAATCTATAGGCAACTTTACCAATGCATTCGATGATCTCGTCTGGTCCAATATATCTTGGACTCAATTTCCCCTTCTTTCTGAACCGTATTATTCCTTTCATCAGTTAAGCTCTTAGGAATACAAAATCCCCTTCGTTGAACTCAAGGGATCTTCGTCTTTTGTCCCCATAGCTCTTTTGTCGGCTCTAGCTATCTTCATTCGCTACTGTATTTTTGTAACTGCATCCACTGTCTCTTGTACAAAATCTGTCTTATGCAGTCGTTTCTCTTGTAGGTCGTACCAATGAACTGGTGATCTACACTTTCTTCCGTACAAACTTCATAGGGTGCCATACCTATCGAAGCTTGGCAGTTGTTGTTATATGAAAACTTTACCAATGGAAGTTTCTCATTCCAGCTTCCCGGGAAATCTATTGCACATGTACGTAGCATGTCTTCTAGCGTTTGGATGGTTTACTCAGATTGCCCGCCTGTCTACAGATGAAATGCTGTGCTCAGATGCACTTCTGTTCCCATAGTTTCTTGCATACGTGTCCAAAAGTTTGAAGTAAATCGTGGATCACGATCTGACACAATAGATTTAAGAACTCCATGTAACCTGACTATGTGGTTAACATACAAGCTCGCTAACTTTTCCAACGAGAAGGTCATTTTTACTGCAATGAACCTTGCCGTCTTTGTCAATCTGTCTATAATAACCCAAATGGCATCATAGCCTTCTCGGGTCTTCGGTAGTCCTACCACAAAGTCCATTGTGATATATTCCCATTTCCACTCCAGAATCTCCAACAGCTCTAACTTTCAGCCTGGATGACGATGTTCAGCCTTAACTTTTTGGCACGTCATACATCTGTTTACAAACTCAGCTATATCCTTCTTCATCCCTTTCCAACAGAATTGCAGTTTTAGGTCCTGGTACATCTTACTGCCTCTGGGATGTACTGAATAAGGAATTTCATAGGCTTCTGCCATAATTTGCCTTCTTAATCCTTCATCATCTAGAACTTGAACTCTCCCTTGATGTAGGATTAGTCCATTTTTAGAGGCTTCCTCCTGTGAACTTGCTAGCTTCAGATCTCGTTCTGAGCTTCTCTAATATCTTCATACAACGTTGACTCCAATTGTAATGTAGCTAGCTTTCCGGTTATTAGCTCCATCACCATCATGTTGATTTCTTGTTGCAATGGCTTTGGAAATTTTCCAATCGACAGTTGCTGTGAAATAGTAGACTTCCTACCTAACGCATCTGCAACGCGATTGGCTTTTCCCAGATGATAGAGGATTTCGCAACCATAATCCTTTACCTACTCCAGCCATCTCCTTTTCCGCATATTTAGCTCCTTCTATGTGAAGAAATATTTTAGATTCTAGTGGTCCATATAAATCTGACACTAAGCTCCATATAAATAGTGTCACCAAATCTTTAATGCAAACACTATTGCGGTAAGCTCTAAATCATGCGTCGCATAATTTTTCTCATGGTCTTTTAATTAACGCGAGGCATAGGCAATCACCTTGTCGGACAGCTCCTAATCCCATCTTTGAAGCGTCGCTGTATATCACAAACATCTCCCCTTCTGTCAGAAGTGTAAGCATCGGCACGCTCGTTAATCGTTTCTTCAGCTTTTGGAAGCTTTTCTCGTACTATTCATTCCATTCATACTTCTCTTCCTTACGTGTAAGCGCCGTGATAAGAGTAGCGAATCACGCAAATCCTTCAACAAATCTTCTATAATAGGCAGCTAAACCTAAGAAACTCCGCATTTCAGTCACGTTCTTAGATGCGGGCCATTCGTTGATCGCCTCTACTTTGGCTGGATCCACAGTGATTCTTTCCTTGGAAACCACGTGTCCAAGAAAATGTACTCTATCTAACTAGAATTCACATTTGGAGAATTTGGCATAGAGTTGATGCTCCCTTATTGTCTGCAAGACAACTTTTAGATGCTCCTCATGCTCCTCACGAGTCTTTGAATATATGAGAATGTCATCGATAAACACAATGACTAACTTATCTAGATATTCCATAAAGACTCGATTCATCAAGTCCATAAAAGCTGCAGGCGCATTTGTTAACCTAAACAGCATCACAAGGAATTCGTAATGACCGTAGTGGGTCTGAAATGCGATTTTAGGGATGTCTCTCTCCTTGATCCTCAATCGATGATATCCAGATCGTGGATCAATCTTGGAGAATACTGCTGCACTTGTTAGTTGATTGAACAAGTCATCAATTCTAGGTAATGGATACCTATTTTTGACAGTGACCTTGTTCAGCTCCTGATAATCGATGCACATCTGAAATGATCCGTCCTTCTTCTTGACAAATAGTACTGGAGCACCCCATAGGGAATAGCTCGGGTGTATAAATCCTTTATCAAGAAGCTCCTTCAGCTACTCTTGTAACTCCTTTAATTCTGTCGATGCCATCCGATATGGTGCCTTTGAGATAGGTGCAATTCCTGGCATCAGCTCGATCTTAAAGGAAACTTCTCGTTCAGGTGGCAATCTTGGTAATTCCTCTGGAAAGACATCAATGAATTCCTTTGCAATATGAACGTCTTCGGGTTGGAGCTTTCATTCCTTCATCACGTCCAGTATACATGCTAAGTATCAAGCATAACCGCTAGACATTAGCCTTCTTGCTTCCATTGAGTTTATCATTATTTTCTTTGATCTGCATGACGCATCGACATACTCAAATCCCTCTTCTTGGTTGGGTTGAAAGCTTATCTTCCGCTTTCAGAAATTGATCGTGGCTTGATACTTCCCTAGGAAATCCATTCCTAGTATTACATCATAGTCAGCAAGCTCCATCATGATCAATTTTGCAAACAATTCCCTATTTTCCACAATTATTGACACATGGGGTAAGAATTAATTAGACATTAGGACTTCCCCTGAGGCTAGTGCAGTTCTAAACATCATACCCACATTGTCTTTAGGATATCCTATCCTATTTACAAACTGGTATGAAATGAAAGAATGCGTAGCTCTAGAGCCAAATAAAACAGACGCCAAATTATTAGCGATAGAAAGCTGACGTGTCACTACATTTGACATTCTAGCTTCTGCCTCTTCCTTAGTGTATACCATGACCCTAGCATCTGCTCAGGGCAAGCATTCTTGTCTTTCCTGCCTCTCAGAGTGGGATGAACCTTCAGCTTTAGCCTGCAGTGAATGTGCCTGGGAACGTTGCTGTTGTGGCTGAGATGAACCTTGCACATTTTGTCTATTTTCTGGACAATTTCTAGCAAAATGACTATCCTTCCCACATTGGAAACAGGCATTTGGGGCAAATCTGCATCGCCCTGTATGTCTCCTTCCGCAGACTACACAGTCTCTAATAGTAGTTCTAGCATTATTGTTTGTTCCCCTCTACTGGTTCCTATTTCCATAATTATTCCCCTTTCTCTTCCCCTAGGATTGTTGACTGGAAATACTTGGCTGCCCAACCTTTGTATTCTGATTCGGTTTGCTACTTTGTCCGGCCTGGGATCCAACTTGTACCACTTTGGCTAACACCTTCTCCTTCTTCTTAGCATCCCAAATCTTTTCTCTCTCTTCCTTTTGTCGGACCAGATAATATTTAGCCCTCAGAGAATGACTAGCACAATCAGCGATAGTGTTAGGTGGCGTCAACCCACTATCCACCAGGGCTGAGATCTCGGGACGTAACACTCCTAGCATCTTCTAGATTTTCTCCCTCTCAGTGCTGACAGTGTGTGGGCACAGTCTGGACAACTGATCAAACTTGCTATAGACTTCAATTACTGTCATGTCCCCCCTGCTTCAACTCTGCGAATTCTCGTTGTTGTGGTCACAACAGTGCAGGATTATAATATTTCTGGTTAAACTCCTCCAGAAAGTCCAACCAAGACATCGTATACATGTTTCTTCTCATCTTGACAGATTCCCACCAAAACCTCACATCCTTTTTCAAAACGAAGGACGCACGCATAATCTTCTCCTGATCATTCAGTTCCATAAATTCCAATATTATGTGGAGTGAAGACAACCACTCCTCTGCTTCCATAGGGTTTGTGGAGCCCTCAAACTCTGGCGGTCTCATTCATCGAAATCTTTCATATAGTGGCTCAAGATTGGCCCTGGGTTGTGGTTGGGGTTCTACTACTTCTTCTGGTACCACTGGTGGCACTTCTGGTTCTGGTGCGGCCATTTATGGATCCTGGCCCTCACCTTGTTCTTGTCTCTATTCCATTTGCTCGAGTCTTTGTCTTAACTTGGCATTTTCTCTCATTCGGGCTTCTATTAGAGCTTCTAATTCATCCACTCTTTAGGAAAGGACTGGACACCCTCTCATATTCCTCAGGTTTCGTGGATCCACCATCCTTCCTATTTTCTATAATCGCATAAGAGTCGATCGTTAGATTTTCACAAACATATTTTTACAATATATATATAAAAATAATATAGTTTTTATCATAACATAATTTTAACATTTCATCCATTGAACGTGTCAAAATATGATTGCTATTTCTTTTCATTTCAAAAGTACATTAGTTCGAATGCTTTTCTCGAAATAGCCTTTCGATACAGTCATATATGCACATGTACAAACATATATACATTAATACAACCCATATATTTCTACACCTAATCTCCTAACTGAGGTTGTTCCGGGATCGTCAAAAACTCAATTAGATCCATTTCTTCATCATCCGTTCCGTTTCCAGCCTCAGACGGCGTTGATCCTTCAGCTGGACCTGTACCATCTGGTTGTCTTGATGGACTAGCCTCATGGTCATTTGCCATAGATTCCGATCCATACAGGCGATCTAACATTGCTTCCGGTAGTAACTGTTCACGTCTCCTGTGCACCATGTACTCCATCATCATTTCTTCCTCTACTTTCACTATCGTAACTATAAACTCACGTAAAGTAGTAGGGTAAAAGGGGTTACCCTCTATTGTAGGTCTATGGTGAGTCCCTTCCAAAATATGTCACAAAAGTCATCATTTGTGATGTTGGGCAGAGGACACGTCCTTACAACGCTATCCTGAAATCTAACTGCATACGAGAATATAGTATCGCTCAGCATCATTTGCTGTCTCTCTACCTTCAGGACAAAGTCTTTGACATCAGCATACTTAGGCATGGTCGGTGGTGGCGATACTGTCCTGCTCTCAGGAAGGTCTACAACTGGTGCTGCACTCTTCTGTGGAAACTGCTCTAGCATGACTTGGCGAAATTCGACCAAATCCATTGTGAATAGCATCTCCTGATCACAATACTCCCAATATAACCGTGCATCCTCACGGAATGTGGCAATGGCCATCAAGACCCAGCAATCCTTATCTATATCACACTGGCACATGATAACCTCGGTGTCATGTAGCCAGTCCCGCATAGAGATTCCCTGTTGACCTCCCTCGAACGCAGGTGGATGACTGCCTCTAAAACCATGTACAGCTCGTACTGACACCCTAGCTCCTATACGAGCTCGATCTCCCACCACTGGAATGTCCACTGCTACTGATGGGTTTACGATCAGTCGCGGAGGTGGTGCTTGTGCCGGTGCTGGTGCTACAATCCTTGGCGCTAACGGTTCAGGTACTGGCAGTCGTTGTACAGCTCGCCACATCATGGATGGTCTGATCACGGGCCTAGTCCACACTCGGAATCGTCCTCTCAATTGGTATGGGTGAGGTCTCATGTAAGGTAGTCCAGTTATCTTATTTCCTACAAAATATATAATTTCGAGTAAATGGAAAGTTAACTAACATAAAGAAAGCTAACTTACTTGTATTGACAAGCAGATCGTGTTTCGTGCCAATGGTGATATTGTCAACCGCTCTAATACTAACCTGTGACATCCCCGATTCGATCACCCACAACTGTCATGAACCAACACTATTGCCGATCAAGACAACTCTATAGGAAAATAAATCGATAAAAACATATCAGAGTGGCACAGCGGAACAATAAAAATTTTTAGATCGTTGAATATCTCATGATGCCATATACAATAAACCAACAATAATTAAAACTCATACCTCAAGGACGCCAATCTTGTAGGAGGAGAATGATCGGAGGCTTCAACCAACTACCCTTCTCTACTATTCTCCAATTCCTGAATGGCTGAGTGTGTGGGCACTCTGAACCTCGATCGGTATGCTAGCACTGCTAGTCTTCTTCCGACCACCCAGATCTCTAAAGAACTTATTATCATGATGAGCTGTGCAACAGTAAGCCTGCTCACCTGAGAGTCTGTGGTCTAAGAGAACTGGAGTGGCAGGACCTCTATTTATAGACCTGCATGAGGTGATTCTCTGAATTCGAATTGGATTAGGAAAAGATATTCTCCCTTATCCATAACCATAAAATCTGAATTTTCCAAGGGAAAATCCAAACAATAAAATTTGGCCATTTAGGATAAATCCAGTCCAAATCTAAACAAGATTTTAACTAGAATTTTATCTCCCTTTTTCAACCAAAAAATTCTGAAATTTCCTAGGAGAAAATCTCCTCAAAAAATTCGGCCACATTTAGGATAAAGGAGAATCAAAATTCCAATAGGATTTTCAAGCTTGAATCTTATCTCATCTTTATCCAAAATAACCGAATTTTCCTAGGAGATATTCTCCAAAATTTCGGCCACATTCTGGGGAGGAGAGAATCCAAATTCAACTGGGATTGAAACTTGAATTTTTCCCTTGAACCTTATCCACAAAAACTGAAAATCCATTGAGGATTATCCTCAAAATTTCGTCCAACTTTTAGTTAGGTTTTGGATTCAAAATTCAAGTAGGATTCTAACAAGATTATCCTCTCCATATCCAACTCAAATTCGAATTTCAAACCTTGTGGATTTTCCACAACAAATTCGAATCCCACTTGGACTGTGATTCAAAATTTGAATTTCAAATTTCAAATTCAAATTTCAATTTCAAATTTCAAATTTCAAATTTCAAATTTCAAATTTCAAATTTGAATTTCAAATTCAAATTGCAAATTTGAATTTCAAATTCAAATTGCAAATTTGAATTTCAAATTCAAATTTCAAATTCAAAATTCAAAATTCAAAATTCAAAATTCAAATTTCAAAATCCACAAAACAGTTGTATTTCAAATTCTTGTTCTCATGGATAATTTTCTACAACTCTAATCCAATCTCAAATAAAATGATAGCAACTTTATTTGGAGTTCGAATAATTGTGTACTCTATTATCCAAAACAAAATCTGAATCTAACCGGAGAGAATCTTGTCTACCATCCTAATCCTGTATCATCACCATCCATGCATAATAAACTAGCCAAGAGCATACACAAATCAATTTGCCAAACACTAAGGAATTATGTGGAGCTAGTAGAGGGACTGATTGGACATATATAATCGGGCTCCCACAAATCCATATGATCATCATTCTTTTACCAAACAACTCAATCATATGATCACTAATTTCAGAGTCACACCACTATAAACCTGAAACTGAACTCCCAATTATATACCGTATTACGTAAGCCTGTGACAAGCTATCGTCCAATGACATTGTTATGTATGCGGAACCCTCATATGATATCCATGATCAGCCTTAGGCCAAAGTCCGTTTAATCCTACTGATCAGGCTATCTTAAAGTTCCATTATACTACCGAATAAAGAAAATGATTATTCACCATATGTGAATAAGAAGCCATCCGCCCAGCAGATGACCCAAGGCCTTGTCCATTTTCACATTCAGTATAATGCCTTTAAGAGGATACCCTTAACTCCTCATTAGAGCTATGATTCTGATATCTGTAAACGAACCTTTCATCGTATACAAGTCATGCATCCAACGAACCGATCTATAAGCTTACTACCTCTGAGATGCTTTAGCCATTGGAACATCAAAGTACACAAGTCATATACATGAAGCTGTCCTTTTACTCAGGATTAAGGTTATTGTATAATGAACGTCAAAAGCAGATCGATCCGCTCAAAGCGGACTTCGTATATCAATCATGCTTTAGTCCTGGTCTAATATGTCACCACCAAGCAATATATCTATGTCTCTACTTGGGAGTCCAGCTCCAGACAGTCAAGACAAACCGTCCCCTCTAAGGCTTTAGACAACATAATCGTCTTAACATGAGTTAGATGCTCGGTCTAACCCCATAGAATACAGACCATAGTTTAGACCGCTAACTTTAGAACATTGTCTTCTTGCATACAAAAGTCCATTACATGCAACGTTCTAACAGTTTAACATAAGTAGTTAGAGAGCCATATTTGCTTAGATTTACTTTAACATGTAAATAAGATGAGGACAGATAGCAATGTAATGAATAACCTCCATATATAATTTTATTATCCAGTTCAAAATAAATACATCAAAATGTTTCTACTGCTTAGGGCATTTCCTAACACCGTCCCTGACCCTCCGTCCTCGAGAGGCTCGGGTTTCCTATCCTGACCTAATATTTTTCCTCGTTTCCCAAAATACCCCTAACATGAAATTTTTTTCTTGTTTTAGGCATTTTAGACATTAAGTGTCAGTTTACTATTCCTTTTGGGTTGGTTTTCCATTTTCAATCCTAATCCACCGAGGGGTCGTGGTTTCCTTCTCGAGTCCTATATTTTTACCCCTCATTCCCCGAAATACTCTTATGCCATTTTCGAAATTTCAACAGCATTTTCGCTTATATTTTAAGATTTCCCAGGCATTAGGTACGCCTCAGAACCTTTGTACCTGCCACATACTATACCTGAGGCCTATTTTATACAAAGTTTCCAAACTTTGTATAAAAATTTTCCACATAAATCAATATTCAAAAATCTATACACAATCAACAATATTTTCCAAACTATCCTTGGTTTAACAAGTTAATCATCACCAAAGTTTTTCATTACAACATTTCAAATATCACATATCACTCTTAGGTTTTCTAATGTGTAAAACAACACCAAAACCTAACAAAATTTTCATTCTAACCCTAGTATTAGCCACAGATTTCTCATTCAAATCACATAGAAAATTTTGTTTTCTCTACTAGAGTTTTTATCAACATTTTTCAACACTAAAAATTTCCATTTCCTAGTGTTCATTACCCACGGTTTTGGCATGAAATTTTACATCAATTTTTCTTGTTTCCTTATTCCAATTCATCATTTTGGCACGATCCTAATCCTTGATCAAAAGGTGGGATAATCCTAGTCATACACCTTTCAAATTACTTTCCAAATTAAGAAAAATAAAATGGATTTATGACATCAACATGATGATGTCATCCTACTATTCATATTAATTTACTAATTAATTTGTGGTCAAATTTTGACCGAAAACCGAACCGAACGGAACTTTACCGAAATCGTGTAGGCGGGTTCTGGGCGCCTCCAGTGCGATCGGTTTGTTTTATTTTACTTCCGTTTGGTCAGAATTCTCTACTCTAAATTTCTATTATTTTAGTGAATTTCGATGCATTCTCTAGGGTTTTCGGCTCTGATTTCGAACAGTCACAACCAAAAATATTCGGTAAGATTTTCCATCCCCGAACTCACTCATTCTAACACTGTCGGAATATTTTCACAGTATTCTCAACAGTATCAAACCACAACTTTTACATATTTTATTCATTAAAATTAATACATACATACAATTTTAATCTACTCCGAGAGTCTGAAATTCGTGGTTATCACATTCACCCCTCCTTATAGAATTTTTGTACTTGAAAATTTAGAATAAGTGGGGGTACAAAGTTCTAATTTCGTCTTCACATTCCCATGTAGCCTCTTCAACATCAGCACCTTGACTAATGGGATTGTTTTATTCTTCAAAACTTTATTTTCGCGTGCCAGAATTTGAACAGGTCTTTCTTTATAGGTCAGGTCTTCCTGAATCTGGATCGATTCATGTTTCAGCACATGAGATGGATCCGATATGTACTTTCATAGCATTGACACATGAAACACATTATGTACTGCCGACATTTCTAGAGGCAACGCCAATCTATAGGCAACTTTACCAATACATTCGATGATCTCGTCTGGTCCAATATATCTTGGACTCAATTTCCCCTTCTTTCTGAACCGCATTATTCCTTTCATCAGTGAAGCTCTTAGGATTACAAAATCCCCTTCGTTGAACTCTAGGGATCTTCGTCTTTTGTCCGCATAGCTCTTCTGTCAGCTCTGGCTATCTTAATCTGCTGCTGTATTTTTGTAACTGCATCCACTGTCTCTTGTACAAAATTTGTCTTATGTAGTCGTTTCTCTTGTAGGTCGTACCAATGAACTGGTGATCTATACTTCCTTTCATACAAAGCTTTATAGGGTGCCATACCTATTCAAGCATGGTAGCTGTTGTAATATGAAAACTTTACCAATGGACGTTTCTCATTCTGTAGGAAAATAAATCAGTAAAAACGTATCAGAGTGGCACAGCGGAACAATAAAAATTTTTAGATCGTTAAATATCTCATGATGCCATATATAATAAACCAACAACAATTAAAACTCATACCTCAAGGACGCCAATCTTGCAGGAGGAGAATGACCGGAGGCTTCAACCAACTAGCCTTTTCTACTATTCTCCAATTCCCGAATGGCTGAGTGTGTGGGCACTCTGAACCTCAATCGGTATGCTAGCACTACTAGTCTTCTTCCTACCACCCAGATCTCAAAAGAACTTTATTGTCACGATGAGCTGTGCAACAATAAGCCTGCTCACCTGAGAGTCTGTGGTCTGAGAGAACTGGAGTGGCAGGACCTCTATTTATAGACCTGCATGAGGTGATTCTCTGAATTTGAATTGGACTAGGAAAAGATATTTTCCCTTATCCATAACCAAAAAATCTAAATTTTTCCATGGGAAAATCCAACAATAAAATTCAGTTTTCTTAGGATAAATCCAATCCAAATCTAAACAAGATTTTAACTAGAATTTTATCTCCCTTTTTCAACCAAAAATCTGAAATTTCCTAGGAGAAAATCTTCTCCACAAATTCAGCCATTATGGATAAGGGAGAATCAAAAATTCCACTAGGATTTTCAAGCTTGAATCTTATCTCAACCTTATCCAAAATAACCAAATTTTCCTAGGAGATTATCTCCAAAATTTCGGCCATTCTTCATGAAGGAGAGAATCCAAATTTAACTGGGATTGAAACTTGAATTTTTCCCTTGAATCTTATCCACAAAAACCAAAATTTCATTGAGGATTATCCTCAAAATTTCGTCCATAGTTTGTTGGGATTTGGATTCAAAATTCAAGTAGGATTCTAACAAGATTATCCTCTCCAAATCGAACTCAAATTCGAATTTCAAACCTTGTGGATTTTTCACAACAAATTCGAATCCTACTTGGACTGTGATCTAAAATTTGAATTTCAAATCTCAAATTCAAATTTCAATTTCAAATTTCAAATTTAAATTTCAAATTCAAATTTCAAAAATTCAAATTTCAAATTTCAAAATTCAAATTACAAAATCCACAAAACGGTTGTGTTTCAAATTCTTGTTCTCATGGATAATTTTCTACAACTCCAATCCAATCTCAAATAAAATCATGGCAACTTTATTTGGAGTTCGAATAATTATGTACTCTATTATCCAAAACAAAATCTGAATCCAACCTGAGAGAATCTTGTCTACCATCCTAATCCTGTATAATCACCATCCATGCATAATAAACTAGCCAATAGCATACACAAATCAATTTGCCAAACGTTAAGGAATTATGTGGAGCTAGTAGAGGGACTGATTGGACATATATAATCAGGCTCTCGCAAATCCATATGATCTTCATTCTTTACCGAACAACTCAATCATACGATCACTAGTTTCAGAGTCACACCACTATAAACCTGAAACTGAACTCCCAATTATATACCGTATTGCGTAAGCCTGTGACAAGCTACTATCCAATTACCTTGTCATATATGCAAAACCCTCATATGATATCCATGATCAGCCTTAGGTCAAAATCCGTTTAATCCTACTGATCAGGCTATCTTAAAATTCCATTATACTACCGAATTAAGAAAATGATTATTCACCATATGTGAATAAGAAGTCATCCACCCAGCAGACGACCCAAGGCCTTGTCCATTTTCACATTCAGTATAATGTCTTTAAGAGGATACCTTTAACTCCTTAGAGTTATGATTCTAATATCTGCAAACAAACCCTTCATCGTATACAAGTCATGCACCCAACGAATCGGTCTATAAGCTTACTACCTCTGAGACGCTTTAGCCATTGGAACATCAAAGTACACAAGTCATATACATGAAGTAGTTCATTTACTCATGATTAAGGTTATTGCATAATGAACGTCAAAAGCAGATTGATCCACTCATAGTGGACTACGTCGATCAATCATGTTTTAGTTCCGGTCTAATATGTCACCACCAAGTAACATATCTATGTCTCTACTTGGGAGTCCAGCTCCAGACAGTCAAGACAAACCGTCCCCTCCAAGGCTTTAGACAACATAATAGTCTTAACATGAGTTAGATGCTCGATCTAACCCTATAGACTACAGACCATAGTTTAGACCGCTAACTTTAGAACATTGTCTTCTCACATACAAAAGTCCATTGCATGCAACGTTCTAACAGTTTTAACACAAGCAGTCAGTGAGCCATATTTGCTTACATTTACTTTAACATGTAAATAAGACGAGGACAGATAGCAATGTAATGAATAACCTCTATATATAATTTTATTATCCAGTTCAAAATGAATACATCAAAATGTCTCTAATACTTAGGGCATTTCCTAACAATCTCCCACTTGCCCTAAGCCAGTAGATATGCCATGTTACGCATCCTCATCACCTCTACATGCCTCTCAAAGCTTCTAGCCACTAAAGTCTTAGTAAAGGGATCAGCGATGTTGTCCTCGGACGCGATCTTACATACATCCACTTGTCCTGTCTCCACATGCCCTCTAATAATGTGATATCTCCGATCAATGTGCTTGGTCCTCTTGTGGTGCCGAGATTCCCTTGTGTTGGCAATAGCCCCTGTATTATCACAGTAAAGTGTGACAGGCTTGTCAACACCTGGAATGACTTCAAGGTCTCTAAAGAACTTACGGAGCCAAACCGCTTCTTTAGATGCCTCAGTCGCGGCCACACACTCAGCCTCCATAGTAGAGTCAGCTGTGCAGCCCTGCTTCATGCTCCTCCACACAATGGCGCCTCCTCCGAGTAAAAACATTGATCCAGATGTCGATTTCCTCGAATCCTTACAAGTCTGGAAGTCTGAATCCATGTATCCTACGGGTGTTAGGTCCCCTCCAGAATACACCAGCATATAATACCTCGTTCTCTTAAGATACTTGAGTATATGCTTTACAGCTTGCCAGTGCTTGTTTCCAGGATTTGCTTGATATCGACTTACCATACCTACTGCAAAACATATATCCAGGCGAGTGCAAAGCATAGCGTACATAAGGCTACCCATAGCAGATGCATAAGGGACCTTACTCATATGCTCTCTTTCTTCCGATGTCTTGGGACAGTCATCCAATGAAAGTGTTAGACCGGTAATAGAAGGTTGTGAGCCTTTCTTTGCCTCTTACATTGCATATTTGTCAATTATTTTATCTATGTATGAAGCTTGGGATAATGCTATCATTTTGTTCTTTCGATCTCTAAAGAGACGAATGCCTAGAACATAATTAGCTTCTCCCAAGTTCTTCATGTCAAACTGTTGGTGTAACCAAAGCTTGACCGATGATAAGTTCCCGACATCATTCCCAATGAGTAGTATATCATCGACATAGAGTATCAGAAAGACCACTTTTCCATCCTTAATACGTTTATAAACACAGGGTTCATTAACGTTCTGCTCAAAACCAAATGTCTTAATCGCTTGATCAAACCTCTGGTTCCATGAGCCGGATGCTTGCTTTAATCCATAAATGGATCTAAGCAACTTGCAGACTTTCCTTTCTTGGCCTTTCGCTACAAACCCTTCGGGCTGTATCATATAGATACACTCTTCAAGATGGCCATTCAAGAATGTCGTCTTGACATCCATATGCCAGATCTCGTAATCGAGAGCCGCAGTAATTGACAGAAGAATACGGATAGACTTCAGCATAGCAACAGGCGAAAAGGTTTCATCGTAATCGATTCTAGCCTTTTGCATGTATCCCTTTGCAACCAGTCTAGCTTTGAAAGTTTCCACTCTCCCTTCCACATCCTTCTTTCTTTTGTAGACCCATTTGCATCCAATGGGTTTTATCCCATCTGGCAAATCTACAAGTTCCTAAATAGAGTTGGATTTCATAGAATCCATCTCATTGTTCATAGCCTGTTTCCAAGATTTAGAATCAACATCATTTATAGCTTCATCATAGGTGACCGGATCATCCTCATGCTCATGAGCCTCGGCCTGGTATACCTTAGCATCATACATAAGGAAATTAGGTTTCTTAGAAACCCTCCCACTACGACGAGGCACCCTAAATTGTTGATCTTTTGCAGGTCTTTCACTGGAACTCGAACTTGCGTCCAAGACTGAAATCTGTGGAGCAGTTCTTTCACCCAATAACTCCTCTAGCACCACTTTACTTCGAGGCTTAAAGTCATTCATGTGACTTTCCTCCAAGAATGTCGCATGGGTTGAGACAATGACTATTTGTTCCTTCGGGTTATAGAACAGACCTCCTTTAGTTCCTTTTGGATACCCTACAAACATGCACAATTCTGATCTTGCTTCCAACTTTTTCGCATCCCCATCCAGTACATGTGCCGGATAGCCCCATATTCTCATATGTCCAAGGGAGAGCTTCCTGCCATGCCACAATTCATACGGAGTTCTGGGAATTGATTTGCTCGGAACCTGGTTCAGAGTATAGCATGCCGTTTGTAAAGCATATCCCCAAAATGATAATGGCAGTGTTGAATAACTCATCATGGACCGTACCATATCCAATAAGGTCCTGTTTCTCGTTTCGGCTACACCATTCTGTTGTGGAGTACCAGGTGCAGTCAATTGGGATAATATCCCGTTCTCTACAAGATGTCCTAGAAATTCATCAGAGAGGTATTCGCCACCTCGATCAGATCGAAGTGTCTTTATAGATTTATCCAATTGCTTTTCCACTTCCGCACGATACTCTTTGAACTTGTCAAAGGTTTCGCTCATGCGGTGCATAAGATACACATATCCATACCTCGAGTAATCATCTATAAAAGAGACATAATACTCGAACCCTCCTAGTGCTATGACGTTCATGGGGCCACATACGTCAGTATGCACAGTTTCTAAGAGCTCCTGAGCCCTTGTACCCTTAGCTCCAAAAGACCTCTTAGTTATTTTACCCTCTAGACAAGACTCACATTGGGGAAGTCATACCTCCTCCAGAGATTCCAGAGAACCGTCTTTCACCAATCTTTGAATCCTATCCTGATTAATATGACCAAGTCTTAAATGCCAAAGATACGCCTTGTTAGAGTGAGAAACTTTTAACCTTTTAGAGTTATCAATTAATTCAGTGTCAAGCAGTGAGTACATCTTTGGTTTGATCAAATATAGGTTTCCATCCATCCATCCAGAACAGATAAAAGACTTATTTCTACGAATATCAACTCTTTTCCTAAAAGAAACTGAATAAGAATCCTTTATTAAACAAGCTACCGATATAAGGTTCCTCCTAAAATTAGGAACATAAAAACAGTCTTTCAATAAAACAAACCTAAATTGATCAAAATAAAGATAAACATTTCCCACTGCTTCAGCCACCACAAAGCTACCATCTCCAGTTCGCAACGAGAGGCTTTTATCATGTAGACTTCTCGTTTCCACGAACCCCTGCAGAGAAACACAAACATGATTAGTGGCGCCCGAATCAATGACCTAAGTGTCTTTCGATTCTTCCACCAAACACGCTTCCAAGTAATGAAGTTCCTTACCTTCCTTGCCCTTGGCGGCTAGGAATTCCCGGCAAGCCTTCTTGAAGTGACCTACCTTCCCACAATGGAATCATTTGGACTTTTTAGAGTCCTTTGGCTTCTTGTTCTTCTTCTTCTTCTTCCCGTCTGAGACAAGAGGGTTAGAAGAACTAGAAGCCACTTGCTTCTTATTTGGCCTCTTCTTCTTCCGTGAGGGATTGGAAGATTCCGCCAAATTGGCCTCACCTTTAGGTCGGATCACATCCTCATCCCTGATCATCCGCTCATAAGCCTGTAGTTGCTTCATGAGCTCGGTTAGTCCTAACTCCCTTGTCGCCAGATTGTATGCGGCCTTAAACCCCACAAAATCTTTAGACAGAGTCTTGAATACCATCTCGATCTGGGTGTTGTAGTCCAACTCAGCACCATTCTCGGCAGCCTCAGCGAAGAATCCCATTAGAGTGATCATATGGTCCTTCACCGGAGTACCCGCCTTTTGCTTAGAGTTCATAATGCTGGTGATAGCGGACTGTCTAGCCAATTTTTCTTGGCCTCCGAACATGTCCTCCAGATTTTCCATGATCTCCCCAGCAACTTGATAAGTCTCATGCTGCTTTTGTAAAGCACTCATCATGCTAGCAAGGATGCAACATCGAGCTATCTCAATGGATTATCTCCAACGATTATAGGCAACCGGGACCTCCTTAAGTGGTGTGTCAGGTTTGGGCCCAGGTGGGCATGGTTCGTCCAGTATGAACTTGTGTCTCTCGCAGTTGAGAACTATTAATAGATTTCTTTTCTAGTCTTTATAATTATCGCCATTCAGCTTATTTTCAGTAAGTATTGAAATGAGGGGTGTCGGTGACATTTTGAACTGAAATAAAATTATACTAGACATCATTACAAAGCCCAAGCAAATATACAGATAATTTAGCAAATAAAACATACAAGTATGTTCCTACATGAAACTTGAAAAAACATGTAGCATTACAACGGTAATTCTCAGCACCTATTGCCCCAAGCCACCGAGGGGTGGTCATGAAAACAAATAGCCGGAACATGGACCCCGTCCAATTAATATATGTTACCTTAAATCCTCCAAGGTTAAGACATATATTAATAACCGCTTATTTGGCCACCAGTTTAGTTAATAGAGCTTCTAGGGAAGGTTAACAACTAAACGAGTCTTGAGTGTATAACCATTGTTTACGTAGCCCGATCCACGTCCTACCAAGCCACCGAGGGGTGGTCATGAATAGGATCGTACTCGAATACGTTTTCCACATAGGAGATCCAATCTAGTATACCGGCGGCGGTAAACACCTACCGAGGGGTGTGGTCAGGGCAGAACTAATGCGAGGCGTTACCATGCTTTCACATATGGATCAACAATGGAGGCCGTGGATTTTGTTTGAAACCCTCTCCCACTCAATATTTTGAAAAACATGCAAGTTTTGACGAATTATGTACGATTAATATAGTATGAGCGGCACTCACCTATCCTATATGACATGTTATCAAATATGCATATAAAACATCCATCAATACATATTTATACATCCATGACATATCACAAAAAAAATAATTGACAGAAAAACCAAGCCATGGTTCCACCCTAGAACAAAGAAAATAAAGATTACAAAATTTCATCCAAAGCATTCTTTGGGTCTTGAATTCTGTTCCATCTTCTTGTATCCATCTTTATGTAGCCTCTCCAATATTTTTCATCCAAAGAATTATTTAAAATTTAAATATCCAAAAATTTAAATTTCAAATTCAAATTCCAAATTCGAATTTCAAATTTAAATTTCCAATTCAAATTTTAAACAATTTTAAACATCATGTGTTATAATATGTAATTTCAAAAATTTCAAATTTTCAATTACATATTTTTAAACATGATTTAAAATTAAATTTCTAATTTAAAAATCAAAATTTTTCGATTTTTAGATCGTCGTACCGCCGCCTCTGAAGGCGGCAGCCGCCGTGGGCAGCCATCAGCCCCAAAGGGGCTGGCAGCCCATGGCTGCCCCCTATGTGCAGCCTTGCTGGGCTGCAAGCCAAGCCTGTAGCGCCAGGCTGCACGCCCAGGCTGGGCGCAGCAGCCGGCCTGCTGCAGGCGAGGCTGCACGCCCAAGCTACGGCCAGCCTTGGGCAGGCCACGGCCACCCTTGGCTGCATGCCAAGCCTGCGGCCGTGGGTGGTGTTGGCCTGCATAAGGGCTGCCGCAACCCCATCCTGCCCGAGGGCAGGGGCTGCAGCCCCACCAAGGCCCGTCGGCCTATCCCGAGGGGTCGTGTCTCGATTTTCATGCCATATTCCAATTTACCTATTAGGATCTCCAAAAATTAATTTGAATCCCAATTAAATTGAAAATTTTCCACACAATCAAAATTTCAACTTTTAAATCAAATTTAACCTTTGGGAAAAAATAAATTATGGTCTTCAATCTTCAATCTCCTCCAAGAATAATTACATAAAATTTCCTAAACCGTTTCCGGTGTACAAAAAATTCTAAGAGACAAAAATTAAAACCCATGGGAAAATTACAGTGTTAATAAACTGCTCCCATGGTTACATAAAAAATTCCTAAATACAATTTTTCTAAATTCTAAGGAATCATAACCGGCATAAACAAGCATGCTTATAATAATTCAGAAAATTAAAATAACCACATACTTTATACATAATTCATGATAACAACATAAAGGAACCTTAGAATGCCACTCTCTAAATATCAAATCCATATATAAATAAAAAGACTAAGTAATTATCTAATTTATGTACATGGCATAGTCATGAGATGGCTCTGATACCAATTGTAGGAAAATAAATCGGTAAAAACGTATCAGAGTGGCACAGCGGAACAATAAAAATTTTTAGATCGTTAAATATCTCATGATGCCATATACAATAAACCAACAACAATTAAAACTCATACCTCAAGGACGCCAATCTTGCAGGAGGAGAATGACCGGAGGCTTCAACCAACTAGCCTTCTCTACTATTCTCCAATTCCCGAATGGCTGAGTGTGTGGGCACTCTGAACCTCGATCGGTATGCTAGCACTGCTAATCTTCTTCTGACCACCTAGATCTCAAAAGAACTTTATTGTCACGATGAGCTGTGCAACAATGAGCCTGCTCACCTGAGAGTCTGTGGTTTGAGAGAACTGGAGTGGCAGGACCTCTATTTATAGACCTGCATGAGGTGATTCACTGAATTTGAATTGGACTAGGAAAAGATATTTTCCCTTATCCATAACCAAAAAATCCTAATTTTTCCATGGGAAAATCCAACAATAAAATTCGGTTTTCTTAGGATAGATGTGACGCCCCGTGCCCTCAGCGGCCCGGACCGTCACTGAAAACTATATTACTTGACTTGCTTCTTTAGCTTTTACTTATACTTTCTCTTTAAAACCGATACTTAAACTTGCTGAATTTAATACCATAAATTTAGAGGGATTTTTTTTTTTTATATACACGTACATATTACTATTCATGTACGCATACTATTAAAATGCGGAATTTGAAAAACATAAGGATTTCAATTATACATACATAATTATATACTTGTTTATCTGATTACTATTCACCAGATACTATTTAAATATACTACTCGTACATATACTGTTTACTGTTCCAAAATACCGTTTAACCTTTACTATTCAAAATACTATTTAACTGTCACCATTCAAAATATTATTTACTCATACTGTGCGGAAGAATACTCGCGGTGTATCCATAACCTCATCCTCACATCCACCTTTGCCACCATCATCGTCCCTTGATGTTTACGCTATAGGATGCTTACCTACAGCATGAACACACTCCGTGAGCTTTACGCCCAGTAAGTACAACATGTTAACCGCAAAACATGTTTAAAACATAGCACATACGTAAAATCATAGGCATGACATATATCACTTAATAAATCACATACCATATAAGCATATCACATATCAGCTCACATATCATGTCATCACATAACATGTCATAACAGTGAATATAAAACTTCACATACTTTATGCATGACAGAAGCATCGTGTACTGTATGCACTCTACTGAAAAAGAAAGCATAGCGAACTATAACTAATGCATGGTCCGGTTATGTTCATTTATGCTTCAAACTTCTCTTTTTTTTCTTCTCTTCTTGTCTATTTAGGGCCCATGTGTCAGTACCGTGTGCGCGCAGACCAACGGTAACTCCCGAGGTCAACTAATGCCGAAGAGTCATCAACTGATACTCAACTTTTGGCCTTAACTTTCTTTAACTGGAAACCCCTTCGACTGAAGGAGCCGGTACGACACACCTATTTATTTCCATCTTGTTTAACTGTTCTAGCCATACGCTTCTCTAAGCTGTCCCCAATCCTACGCGGTAGGGATCTATGGCTTCTATCTTGTTCTTCCATCAATCTACTCGATTGTGAAACTATATGCTCTTATGTATGCTGTGCAGCATCGTGTGCAAGATACATACTTAAAATACTGGAAAAGTATCATTTTAAATTCATTTTATCCATGCTGTAGGCGGAGTTGTACTTACCTGTCAGCAGACAGTTTATACTCTCGCCTTCGTCACAATACAGGTACCTCCCTGTAATCATAATGCATTTACATTAACATTCACTCTTAGGTCACCGTGGTCATTAGTGACTAATAAAAATTCTCGTTATGTGGTACCGATCCTTGTCGGTACTAATTGCCCTCTTCTTAAGAATTTGATTTTCTAATCATTGTTAATTAATTTATTTACCCAATAAATTAATTAACATCGCTCTTAGGTCACTCTATCGTTAGGAACTAATAAACTTATCGTTGTGTGGTACTGATGCCTATCGGTACCCGACTGCTCTACTTTGGGAAATTTGATATCTAATTTTTTTTTAATCGTGCTTGATTAATTTGTCTACTTGACAAATTAATCACTGTCTCTCACTATCCCATTCCGACTTGGTCCTTGACTGGCTAACCAACCAGTCAACATACTGAATACCTCTCGTATGACTATTTAGCCTATCGGGTTACCGTTACCGATGTAATCGCCCCAAATTTTATACTTAGATCACACCCGTTCCTCGGGTGGCACTATTCTGATCTAGGGGTCGTTTTCTTACATTTCGAGATTTCTAATTGGGCGGTTCACTAATCCTGTAAACGTCCGTCCTTCTTTCCTGGACCTAGGTCATCGAGGGAGCTCGGGTTTCCATCCCGATCACATTTTCACCCCTCGTTTCCTAAAATACCCCTTTGTGCCGTTTTAGAAATTTTGGCAGCATTTCCGCTTAATTTTTGGGTTTCCGGCGTTTAGGAAACGCCTCAAAACCATCTAACCTATTCTAACCTGCCACGTACTAAACCAGATGCCTAATATTTTACGTAAAAGCTCTGCTTTTTACGTAAAAATATTCACATTTTCTCACATTCTCTTTTTCGATATTTCACCCCTTTTTCTTACAATTCCTCAAGTCAGTAAACCATAATTAATACATAATTATTTCCAATATTAAATTGAGGAATAAGTAGATCAACACTACTACCAAAATCGTTCCCGTCGGCGGTCGGACGAACCGTTCGGTCTCGACCGTGCAATCTTTGAATCGTCGTTCTTCACTTTTGAAACTCCAGTTTGCAAATCCGATGCCGCAGATGTGTCCGGAACGTCGAAAATAGGCCAACGGGCCATTCTTCAATTTTCGGTCTCCGGGTCGCCGTTGACCGGCGTTGACCGTCGTTGACCGGCGTTGACCGGCCGTTGACCGGCGTTGACCACGGCGGCGATGGAAGTGGCGACCACCATCTTGAAGAGCTCGACGAGAGGAACCCATTGGTGGTGTCAATTTCACGAATCGAGGCTCCTATCACCGGAAATCAGCTCTCGAAAAGTCGGCGACGGCGGCGGCGTTGGATCTTCATTTTTCCGGCGTTGTTGCCCAAAATTGATTTGGGGCTTTTAATCTACGTGTTGTTCTGAGCATTTTGACACCGACCTTACAACTCAACTCCGCCGGAATAGCGAGATCCGACGGCGGCGATGGCGACGGCGACGGCAAACCTGGGGCGGCGCGCTTCGGTGGCTGTTGACATGAAATGAAGCCTGGGTTTTGTTCTACTCTTCACCACGAATCCATTGGGACCGGAATCGTGGCATTTGGACGTCGGACGGTGGAGATACGGCGGTTTGAAAAATTCGGCCACCGGCGGCTTTGGGCGGCGCGTGCGGCGTGCTCCGGCGTCGGTTCGGTCGACTCGGCCCACCGTTGGAATCAGCTCGTCGAGAGCTTTCCAATGGTGCCGGCGGTGTCGAAAACGGAGGCCGGATTCGATGGTCGGTCACTGTTCATATTCGTGTGGTGTGGGGAGGGAGAAAATGAGATTTGGAAAAATATGGGGGCTATTTCTCTAGAATCCCCAAAATTTCGTCCTTTATACAAATTTTTTGAAAAATTTTAAGATAGGCTATACTGACTAATTTGGGCGTACTGAACCCAAATATATCAGTTTTATTTTCATCCGAGGTCATCTCGACCAGTTTCCCGATACTGTATGGTTCCTGGTCAAAAATTACTTTTTGTGCTCAAATGACTAATTTGAGCATTCTGATTCCAAATATATCAGTTTTATATCAAGAAAAGGTCATCTTGACCAATTTCTTGATACTGTTGTTAGGCTTACACTGTGTTGACACTGTGCACGCATAACGAGGCGTTTTCGCGTGAAATTTCAAACACAGTCTCCCTTGACTAATTTGGACGTGCTGATTTCAAATTTATCAGTTTTACGTCCAACTGAGGTCTTCTGGACCAGTTTTCGGGATCTGCATGATCCTGTCTCGAAAAACGTGTCAGGTGCCCGATTGACTAATTTGGGCGTCCTGAGTCTAAATATATCAGTTTCGGGGCGAGAAAAGGTCGTCTTGACCCTCATCCCGATACTACGTATCCCTTAAACAAAATCTACATTTTATGCTCAATTGACCAGATTGAGCCTGCTGACTATTAATATATCAGTTTTATGCCAGATTAAGGCCGTCTTGGCCACTAACCTGACACTGCGTTTCTCACTACTCACTATTCACTATTCACTAATCACTATTCACTATCTGACTGACTAATCTGAGCGTTCTGACTTTGATTTTGTCAGTCTATGGGCGAGAAGAGGTCATCTAGACCACTTTTCTCGATACTGTACATCTATTAGGGCAATTATCACTGCTGCGCTCAGATGACCAGTCTGAGCGTACTGATGACTAGCTCATCAATTCTGTATCATGAAATGGTCGTCTAGACCGGTTTTTTGATATTGCGTGTCTCAACGCATACTCACATAATAGGGTGGACCGATTTCACTGTCGATTACCCCTTTCATTGCATGAATAGTAATTAAACGTTACTATTCCTGTTTAATTCATTCAACTGAAAAGCACACTGTGCTTATTAACTTAATTACATCATTACATAGTAATTAAGTTTCATAATTCATGAGAGTCATTACAGTGGCTCTCGGCTCATTACACAGCCTTCTACACAGACTCTTACACGTGCGTGTGCAACGCAACACGGGCGTGTACATTTCAGACACGAGCATGTACTAGTTGAGACTACTCAACACGGCCATGTCTTTGAAACACATTCATCTATCTGAGCGGTACACAGCCTCTTACACGGTCGTGTACTTGACCATGTTTCTTAAATTTGCTAAAGAACATTAAATTATGTCCATTTTATTCCTTAATGACTTATTACATGGTAAGTAGGTGCCATGAAAATGGCGGTCATTACAACCTACCCCCCTTACAAAATTTTCGTCCTCGAAAATTAGAATAATTCCGGGACGTCTCTTCTCATGTCTTCTTCTCATTCTGATGTGGCTTTCCCAACACTATGATTCTATCACAACACTTTTACTAGCGGTATACTTTATTCCTAAGTACCTTCTCCTCTCTGACTAGGATCCGCACGGGTCTCTCCTCGTACGTCGGATCAGCGTATACTACAACGGATTCTTGGCTAAGAACATGAGAGTTGTCTGGCACGTACTTCTTCAGCATCAAGACGTGAAAGATGTTGTGCACTATAGCTAACTCGGGAGGAAGCGTTAGTCTATAAGTCACCTTCCCGACTTTCTCTATTATCTCAAGGGTCCTATGTACCTAGGACTGAGCTTTCTTTTATTTTCAATGCGCATCACCCCTTTCATGGGTGCCACCTTGAAAAAGACCGAATCTCCTACTTGAAACTTGAGGGGTCTACGGCGCTTATCGTCAAAATTCTTCTGTCGACTGTGCGCTGTATCTAACGTTTCTCGTATCAGCTTCACGTCTGACATGGTATTCTTGATGATGTCCAAGCTAACTACTCGTTTCTCTCCAAACTCGTACTAATGAGCCAGAGATCTGCATTTCTTTCCACAGAGTGTCTCGTACGGTGCCATTCCTATCGAGGAATGATAGTTGCTGTTGTACGAGAACTCGCTCAATGGTAGCTTCTGATATCAATTTCCTTTGAAGTCTAGGACGCAGGTCTCAACATGTCCTTTAACATCTGTATGGTCCTCTCAGACTAACTGTCGGTCTGAGGATGAAATGCTATGCTGAACTCTCACTTGGACCGTAATGCGGCTTGAACACCTCGCCAAAATCTGGAGGTAAAGCGTCCACTACGATCTGAGACGATCGACTCTGGTATTCCGTGCCATTTCACGAACTGTGCCGCATAGATTTCTACTGGTCGTTCCACCGAGTAGCTAACTTTCATTGCTAAAAATCTAACTGATTTCATCAGTTTTTCTACAATCACCCAGATTGCATCATTATCGTTTGACGTCTTCGGCAATCCGATTACGAAATTCATCGTAATCTGGTCCCATTTCCACTCGGGTAACTTAATTTCCTACGATTATCCTGCTGAGCGCTGGTGATCTACCTTAACCTTCTGGCACGTAAGGCAGCTGGCGACGAACTCGACAATGTCATTCTTCATTCCAAGGCACCAAAAACTTTCCTTTAGGTACTTGTACATCTTATTCGCTACCGGATGTACGGAATATGACGTCTCGTAAGGTTCCAAAAGGATTCGCTTCTTGAGTTCTTCATCTTTTAGAACACATACTCTATCTCTGTAGTAGAGTATGTCGTCCTTAAGGATCTTAAACTCTGAACCCTTGTCCTCTATAGCTTCCTTTTTGGACTTGAGCAGGGACAAATCAAAATCTTGACCGATCTTGATCTCTTCTTGGAGCGTCGATTGGAGGGTCATGTTAGACAATCCCCCTATCAAAATCTTGATCTTGCTGTCGCATAACTCCTTTGTAGCGCTCTTGACAAGGCACTAATAGCCATAGGCATAGTAATATGCTTCTGACTCTACGCATTGACCACTTTATTGGCTTTCCCTGGATGGTATAGGATCTCACGGTCGTAATCCTTACCAACTCTAGCCATCTACGCTGCCTCATGTTGAGCTCTTTCTGCGTGAAGATACATTTGAGACTCTAGTGGTCGATGTAAATCTCGCACGTGACTCCGTACAGGTAGTGCCTCCATGTTTTTATCGTAAAAACTATCGCTACTAGCTCCAGATCACGCGTTGGGTAGCTCTTCTCAAGGTTTTTTGAGTTGTCGTGAAGCATACGCGACTACTCTACCACTCTACATCAACACAGTTTCCAACTTGGTTTTAGATGTGGCGCTATAAATCATGAAGTTTTCCTAACCAACATTTGAAATGGTCAGCATTGAAGCGCTTGTGAGTCTTCATTTCAGCTCTTAAAAGCTTTCCTCACACTTGTCGATTCACCTATACCTCTTTCCCTTCTTGGTGAGCGCTGTGATCTAAGCAGCTAACTTTGAGTAGCCTTCGACTAAGTGTAGGTAACATCCTATTAGTTTAAAGAAACTGCGAATTCCCGTTACGTTCCTCTGAGCTGGCCACGTGCTAACTGCATCAATTTTCGCCAGGTCCACAGATACTCCTTCCTTGGGGTCTACGTGGTCTAGGAAATGGACCTTCTCCAGCCAAAACTCGTACTTGGAGAACTTGGTGTATAACTGATGGTCCTGTTGCATGCGTAAAATGATAATTAAGTGCTCTTCGTGCTCTTCCTTCGTCTTAGAGTGTATAAGTATGTCATCGATGAACCCAAATGACAAACTTATCCAAATAGTCCTTGAACATGCGGTTCATCCAGTTCATGAAAGTTGCTGGTGCGTCCGTTAATCTGAGTGACATGAACAGAAACTCGTAATGTCCGTACCACGTTTGAAATGCTGTTTTGGGTACATCTTCATTCCTGATTTGTAGTTGATGATACCCTGAACGTAGACCGATCTTCGAGAACACTACAGCGTCTTGAAGCTGATCGAATAGATCGTTAACCCGTGGTAATGAATGCTTGTTCTTAATCGTAATCCTATTAAACTCTCTATAGTCGATGCACATTCTCAGTGGTCCATCTTTCTTCTTCACGAATGGTACGGATGCTCCCCAGGGTGAACAGTTTTGTCGAGTAAACGTTCAGTCTCGAACGAGATCTCGCGCTCTGACGAGAGTTCTAAAAGACCTTCTGGAAATAGCTCTACGAATTCCCTGACTATCGGCATGTTCTCGGATCCTATCCCTATTCCTTGAGTCTTATCTGCTACGTATACTAGGAAGTCCGTGCATCCACTAGATAGCATCTCGCGAGCCTTCACTGCTGATATCATCGTCTTTGGTTGCTCTGGCGACAAACCCTTACAGATGAACTTTTCACATCCGATTGGTTCGAAAACGATTTTTCGCCTTCAACAGTTTATGACAACGTTGTATCCTAAGCTTTTTAGCAGAATCTGATGATGCAACGAATGGGTGGCTCCAGAATCAAGTAGAACTAACACATCAAAGTTGGTGATAGAAAGCTGGCCTGTCACCACTACAGAAGTTACAGCTTCAGGGTCATTCTTCGCGTAAGCATAGATTATCCATTAGCTGTCTGAAGCTTTCAGTATGCCTTGTGTGATTGAAGGGTCTTCGATCCTAGTCTGGTTGGTGTGAAGTTGATTATTCCCAGTGTGGGGTTGATTCTGTCGATTCTGCAGGTTGGAGTGGCAATTTTTTTTTTTGGCATAGTGGCCTTCCTTGCCACAGATGAAACAACCACTTGCTCTCTGCTTGCATTCTCCTGGGTGCCTCCTTCCGCATCTCGTGCATGTCGGGTATTGGCTATCATTCCTTCCTGGTCGTATCTCTTCTAGGGAAATTCTTCTGTGAATCTTGATTGCCCTAATTCCCCTTTTCTTTTGTTGTTGTTATGGGAATGCCTATTATTCTGGCCGGTTCCCACATTCTGCCCTCTGTATTGTGACTCGGGGTTCTGCTTCTCCTGAGCCTACTCGGCTTGCGTTTTCTCCTCCTTTCGTGCCTTAAAATTCTACGCCTTTCGCTCCTTCTCATGAACCGATCAGTACTCAGTTCAGATAGCCTTGCTGACACATTCTGCTAGTGTCACTGGTCCATGGCTTCGGCTACAGACCTAAACTGCGATTTCCATTTTGAACATCTTCAGCATTCGTCTGACTCTCTCATTTTAGTCGGTACTAAATCTGGAAAAAGTTGAGCCAGCTGCTCAAACTTCTTGACTGCCTCCATAACAGTCATACTACCTTTGCGCAGGTTGTTGAACTCGTCTTACTGCGCTGCTAGTGCTTCCTTGTTGAAGTACGTCTCCTTGAATTCCTCAATGAAATCGCTCCAGCTCATCTCTCTAATGTTCCTCCTAATGGTTACCATCTTCCACCACTAACGCGCCACATTGCGCAGGGTGAAGGATGCGTACATCACTTTCTCTCTCTATCTGTTAACCCTATAAAATCCAAGATTACTTGGATATCCGTTAGCCAATCATCGGCCTCTATAGGGTTGGTGATTCCTAAGAATTCTAACGCTTTCATGCGTCGGAATCTCTCATACAAGTCGCCTTCCCTAGGGATTGGCAGAAAATAATTGCTGCTACGAAAGCAGCCATTACTATGGGTGCTAGTGCTTCCTGAGCTGAAGGAGCTGCTTGCTCCCTCAGAGTTTCTGGGCTGCTAGAGCCTCCTGTGCTGGCATCTCTACTGACTGTGGTGCCTGGGGTTGCTGGCCCAGCTGTTCTCTAAGCTGGTTTAGCTCCCGCTGCTGGTTCTCCATCATCTCTCGCATGGCTGCGATCTGTGCTATCAACTCATCCTCTCAGGATGCTGGGTTTAACTAAGCTCTCATTCTTGCCATGTTTTCCTATGTAACCCTATCGTACAGCGAAAAAGGAAAAATATAAGTCTCTTAAATTCTATACTTGGGACTCGTATCACATATCATTTTCTTTCTTACTTAACAATCTTACTTAAACATTATGGATATAAATATACACACTATATCCACCTTTCTTTCTCTCATACTGTGATGTCAATACAATTGTCGCATTGTATTGGGACGTCGTCTGAGTGCTAGGATTCATCCTGCACTTTCTGTCATATCATACTCACGCTGTGGAAAAAAAAATTTTATCTGGCTCCTAGGGCAAAGCTTTACTGCTTATCTCATAATGTATTTCACATAATATATATACATATATTCAAGATTCTAGTTCAGTGGGAGTGACACACACTTCCCCTATACGATCCCAACAAGTACATTATGCTATAACTGACGGGGGAGAGCTACTGCTTCCCTCTATATATTTTCATAACTAACATTCCCGCAGAAGGGTTACTACTATTGGAAGGATAATCCTGATTCAGTATCAGGCATCTCCTCATCGTCACTATCACTGAGTGAGTACTCCTCTGGGTTCTCTTCTTCTTCTCAGCTGAAACTGACCTCGTCATCGCTGGCTATGATGACTTCGTCATTACTAAAGCGATTGGGGATCTCATTTCCCTCATCGTCGGGATGGGCGTCGAAAAGAGTCGCGTTATCTTCCTCTCTCATGGGGTGTTCGGGAGACATACGGGCTGGTTCGGGGTTCTCCATCGGCTCCCTATTGCCCTCGTGTACTTCTGACTGGTACTCGACCGTGAACTCTTCATCGGCCAGTTGGGGTGCTGGTTCTACCGGGTCACCCTCCATAATGGCGGCTGCTATAATGCCTTGGGCTTGTGTAGAGTTCCCGGGGTTGAGCACTTTTCTCTCGGCGTTCACTATCTCCTTAATAAGGCTTGCTAGTCCTATTTGATCGCTCTTCTAATTCTGTTTGGCAAGGTCTCTTTCTCTCTTTGAGTCTTCTTCTGTCTTGATCCACTTTTGTCTCGGCATGTATTGTAGAAGTCCATTTCGGTTCCTTGTAGCGAACAGCATACGTTAGAGCTATATCGCCGGACATCAGCTGCAGTCTTTTAGTCCGATGAACAAATTCTCGTATATCCATAACTCTAGAGAACTTAGGCGGTTTCACTCCCTGCTTGCCCATAGAGAAAAACTGGGGCTGATGCTGGACTGCTCTCAGAGATTGGCTCGATCATGGTATGGCGAAACTCGACACAGTTAAGAGCTCATCCTGGTCATAAGGATCCCGATACACACGAGAGTATCTTCCTGAGAGATATCAACAGCCAACAGGACTCAGTTATCCTGGTCAATGGTGTACAATCAGGGAATCACTTTGATAACATGAAACTAGTCCTGACATTCTCATAGAGTGCAGGAGTACTGTTTGCCACTCGAAACTTGGTGGACGACTAGCCCTGAAGATCGGTACAACTCGAGCAGCAATCCATGTTCTTTCTCTGAGCAGTTTTCTAGCACTGCACGGTCGTGATTTTTCGTATAATGATCTCAGCATCTTTTCATCTTATCCTCGCCATCATAGATTTCGTCGTTTCATTACTATAAAATGTTATCTTCAATAGAGAAACATTTACTGACTAAAAATATAAAACTAACTTACTTGGACAGATGAGGCAGGCATGTGGCGATGTGAGGTAGGATGGCAGGAAACCGCTCTGATACCAACTGTGACGCCCCGTGCCCTCAGCGGCCCGGACCGTCACTGAAAACTATATTACTTGACTTGCTTCTTTAGCTTTTACTTATACTTTCTCTTTAAAACCGATACTTAAACTTGCTGAATTTAATACCATAAATTTAGAGGGATTTTTTTTTTTTATATACACGTACATATTACTATTCATGTACGCATACTATTAAAATGCGGAATTTGAAAAACATAAGGATTTCAATTATACATACATAATTATATACTTGTTTATCTGATTACTATTCACCAGATACTATTTAAATATACTACTCGTACATATACTGTTTACTGTTCCAAAATACCGTTTAACCTTTACTATTCAAAATACTATTTAACTGTCACCATTCAAAATATTATTTACTCATACTGTGCGGAAGAATACTCGCGGTGTATCCATAACCTCATCCTCACATCCACCTTTGCCACCATCATCGTCCCTTGATGTTTACGCTATAGGATGCTTACCTACAGCATGAACACACTCCGTGAGCTTTACGCCCAGTAAGTACAACATGTTAACCGCAAAACATGTTTAAAACATAGCACATACGTAAAATCATAGGCATGACATATATCACTTAATAAATCACATACCATATAAGCATATCACATATCAGCTCACATATCATGTCATCACATAACATGTCATAACAGTGAATATAAAACTTCACATACTTTATGCATGACAGAAGCATCGTGTACTGTATGCACTCTACTGAAAAAGAAAGCATAGCGAACTATAACTAATGCATGGTCCGGTTATGTTCATTTATGCTTCAAACTTCTCTTTTTTTTCTTCTCTTCTTGTCTATTTAGGGCCCATGTGTCAGTACCGTGTGCGCGCAGACCAACGGTAACTCCCGAGGTCAACTAATGCCGAAGAGTCATCAACTGATACTCAACTTTTGGCCTTAACTTTCTTTAACTGGAAACCCCTTCGACTGAAGGAGCCGGTACGACACACCTATTTATTTCCATCTTGTTTAACTGTTCTAGCCATACGCTTCTCTAAGCTGTCCCCAATCCTACGCGGTAGGGATCTATGGCTTCTATCTTGTTCTTCCATCAATCTACTCGATTGTGAAACTATATGCTCTTATGTATGCTGTGCAGCATCGTGTGCAAGATACATACTTAAAATACTGGAAAAGTATCATTTTAAATTCATTTTATCCATGCTGTAGGCGGAGTTGTACTTACCTGTCAGCAGACAGTTTATACTCTCGCCTTCGTCACAATACAGGTACCTCCCTGTAATCATAATGCATTTACATTAACATTCACTCTTAGGTCACCGTGGTCATTAGTGACTAATAAAAATTCTCGTTATGTGGTACCGATCCTTGTCGGTACTAATTGCCCTCTTCTTAAGAATTTGATTTTCTAATCATTGTTAATTAATTTATTTACCCAATAAATTAATTAACATCGCTCTTAGGTCACTCTATCGTTAGGAACTAATAAACTTATCGTTGTGTGGTACTGATGCCTATCGGTACCCGACTGCTCTACTTTGGGAAATTTGATATCTAATTTTTTTTTAATCGTGCTTGATTAATTTGTCTACTTGACAAATTAATCACTGTCTCTCACTATCCCATTCCGACTTGGTCCTTGACTGGCTAACCAACCAGTCAACATACTGAATACCTCTCGTATGACTATTTAGCCTATCGGGTTACCGTTACCGATGTAATCGCCCCAAATTTTATACTTAGATCACACCCGTTCCTCGGGTGGCACTATTCTGATCTAGGGGTCGTTTTCTTACATTTCGAGATTTCTAATTGGGCGGTTCACTAATCCTGTAAACGTCCGTCCTTCTTTCCTGGACCTAGGTCATCGAGGGAGCTCGGGTTTCCATCCCGATCACATTTTCACCCCTCGTTTCCTAAAATACCCCTTTGTGCCGTTTTAGAAATTTTGGCAGCATTTCCGCTTAATTTTTGGGTTTCCGGCGTTTAGGAAACGCCTCAAAACCATCTAACCTATTCTAACCTGCCACGTACTAAACCAGATGCCTAATATTTTACGTAAAAGCTCTGCTTTTTACGTAAAAATATTCACATTTTCTCACATTCTCTTTTTCGATATTTCACCCCTTTTTCTTACAATTCCTCAAGTCAGTAAACCATAATTAATACATAATTATTTCCAATATTAAATTGAGGAATAAGTAGATCAACACTACTACCAAAATCGTTCCCGTCGGCGGTCGGACGAACCGTTCGGTCTCGACCGTGCAATCTTTGAATCGTCGTTCTTCACTTTTGAAACTCCAGTTTGCAAATCCGATGCCGCAGATGTGTCCGGAACGTCGAAAATAGGCCAACGGGCCATTCTTCAATTTTCGGTCTCCGGGTCGCCGTTGACCGGCGTTGACCGTCGTTGATCGGCGTTGACCGGCCGTTGACCGGCCGTTGACCACGGCGGCGACGGAAGTGGCGACCACCATCTTGAAGAGCTCGACGAGAGGAACCCATTGGTGGTGTCAATTTCACGAATCGAGGCTCCTATCACCGGAAATCAGCTCTCGAAAAGTCGGCGACGGCGGCGGCGTTGGATCTTCATTTTTCCGGCGTTGTTGCCCAAAATTGATTTGGGGCTTTTAATCTACGTGTTGTTCTGAGCATTTTGACACCGACCTTACAACTCAACTCCGCCGGAATAGCGAGATCCGACGGCGGCGATGGCGACGGCGACGGCAAACCTGGGGCGGCGCGCTTCGGTGGCTGTTGACATGAAATGAAGCCTGGGTTTTGTTCTACTCTTCACCACGAATCCATTGGGACCGGAATCGTAGCATTTGGACGTCGGACGGTGGAGATACGGCGGTTTGAAAAATTCGGCCACCGGCGGCTTTGGGCGGCGCGTGCGGCGTGCTCCGGCGTCGGTTCGGTCGACTCGGCCCACCGTTGGAATCAGCTCGTCGAGAGCTTTCCAATGGTGCCGGCGGTGTCGAAAACGGAGGCCGGATTCGATGGTCGGTCACTGTTCATATTCGTGTGGTGTGGGGAGGGAGAAAATGAGATTTGGAAAAATATGGGGGCTATTTCTCTAGAATCCCCAAAATTTCGTCCTTTATACAAATTTTTTGAAAAATTTTAAGATAGGCTATACTGACTAATTTGGGCGTACTGAACCCAAATATATCAGTTTTATTTTCATCCGAGGTCATCTCGACCAGTTTCCCGATACTGTATGGTTCCTGGTCAAAAATTACTTTTTGTGCTCAAATGACTAATTTGAGCATTCTGATTCCAAATATATCAGTTTTATATCAAGAAAAGGTCATCTTGACCAATTTCTTGATACTGTTGTTAGGCTTACACTGTGTTGACACTGTGCACGCATAACGAGGCGTTTTCGCGTGAAATTTCAAACACAGTCTCCCTTGACTAATTTGGACGTGCTGATTTCAAATTTATCAGTTTTACGTCCAACTGAGGTCTTCTGGACCAGTTTTCGGGATCTGCATGATCCTGTCTCGAAAAACGTGTCAGGTGCCCGATTGACTAATTTGGGCGTCCTGAGTCTAAATATATCAGTTTCGGGGCGAGAAAAGGTCGTCTTGACCCTCATCCCGATACTACGTATCCCTTAAACAAAATCTACATTTTATGCTCAATTGACCAGATTGAGCCTGCTGACTATTAATATATCAGTTTTATGCCAGATTAAGGCCGTCTTGGCCACTAACCTGACACTGCGTTTCTCACTACTCACTATTCACTATTCACTAATCACTATTCACTATCTGACTGACTAATCTGAGCGTTCTGACTTTGATTTTGTCAGTCTATGGGCGAGAAGAGGTCATCTAGACCACTTTTCTCGATACTGTACATCTATTAGGGCAATTATCACTGCTGCGCTCAGATGACCAGTCTGAGCGTACTGATGACTAGCTCATCAATTCTGTATCATGAAATGGTCGTCTAGACCGGTTTTTTGATATTGCGTGTCTCAACGCATACTCACATAATAGGGTGGACCGATTTCACTGTCGATTACCCTTTCATTGCATGAATAGTAATTAAACGTTACTATTCCTGTTTAATTCATTCAACTGAAAAGCACACTGTGCTTATTAACTTAATTACATCATTACATAGTAATTAAGTTTCATAATTCATGAGAGTCATTACAGTGGCTCTCGGCTCATTACACAGCCTTCTACACAGACTCTTACACGTGCGTGTGCAACGCAACACGGGCGTGTACATTTCAGACACGAGCATGTACTAGTTGAGACTACTCAACACGGCCATGTCTTTGAAACACATTCATCTATCTGAGCGGTACACAGCCTCTTA
This sequence comes from Antiaris toxicaria, assembly GCA_035233585.1. NCBI lineage: Eukaryota > Viridiplantae > Streptophyta > Magnoliopsida > Rosales > Moraceae > Antiaris > Antiaris toxicaria. Next base: position 58,985,970 of record CP141154.1, on the reverse strand, counting down.
CACGGTCGTGTACTTGACCATGTTTCTTAAATTTGCTAAAGAACATTAAATTATGTCCATTTTATTCCTTAATGACTTATTACATGGTAAGTAGGTGCCATGAAAATGGCGGTCATTACAATAGATCCAATCCAAATCTAAACAAGATTTTAACTAGAATTTTATCTCCCTTTTTCAACCAAAAATCTGAAATTTCCTAGGAGAAAATCTTCTCCACAAATTCGGCCATTATGGATAAGGGAGAATCAAAAATTCCACTAGGATTTTCAAGCTTTAATCTTATCTCAACCTTATCCAAAATAACCGAATTTTCCTAGGAGATTATCTCCAAAATTTCGGCCATTCTTCATGGAGGAGAGAATCCAAATTCAACTGGGATTGAAACTTGAACTTTTCCCTTGAATCTTATCCACAAAAACCGAAATTCCATTGAGGATTATCCTCAAAATTTCGTCCATAGTTTGTTGGGATTTGGATTCAAAATTCAAGTAGGATTCTAACAAGATTATCCTCTCCAAATCGAACTCAAATTTGAATTTCAAACCTTGTGGATTTTTCACAACAAATTCGAATCCTACTTGGACTGTGATTCAAAATTTGAATTTTAAATCTCAAATTCGAATTTCAATTTCAAATTTCAAATTTCAGATTTCAAATTGAAATTTCAAATTCAAATTTCAAATTCGAATTTCAAATTCAAATTATTTGAAATTTCAAATTTCAGATTTCAAATTGAAATTTCAAATTCAAATTTCAAATTCGAATTTCAAATTCAAATTTCAAACTCAAATTTCAAATTCAAATTTCAAATTTCAAATTTCAAAAATTCAAATTTCAAATTTCAAAATTCAAATTTGAAAATCCACAAAACGGTTGTGTTTCAAATTCTTGTTCTCATGGATAATTTTCTACAACTCCAATCCAATCTCAAATAAAATCATGACAACTTTATTTGGAGTTCGAATAATTATGTACTCTATTATCCAAAACAAAATCTGAATCCAACCGGAGAGAATCTTGTCTACCATCCTAATCCTGTATCATCACCATCCATGCATAATAAACTAGCCAATAGCGTACACAAATCAATTTGCCAAACGTTAAGGAATTATGTGGAGCTAGTAGAGGGACTGATTGGACATATATAATCAGGCTCCTGCAAATCCATATGATCATCATTCTTTATCGAACAACTCAATCATATGATCACTAGTTTCAGAGTCACACCACTATAAACCTGAAACTGAACTCCCAATTATATACCGTATTACGTAAGCCTGTGACAAGCTACTATCTAATGACCTTGTCATATATGCAAAACCCTCATATGATATCCATGATCAGCCTTAGATCAAAGTCCGTTTAATCCTACTGATCAGGCTATCTTAAAGTTCCATTATACTACCGAATTAAGAAAATGATTATTCACCGTATGTGAATAAGAAGTCATCCGCCCAGCAGACGACCCAAGGCCTTGTCCATTTTCACATTCAGTATAATGCCTTTAAGAGGATACCTTTAACTCCTTAGAGCTATGATTCCGATATCTGCAAACAAACCCTTCATCGTATACAAGTCATGCACCCAACGAACCGGTCTATAAGCTTACTACCTCTGAGACGCTTTAGCCATTGGAACATCAAAGTACACAAGTCATATACATGAAGTAGTTCATTTACTCAGGATTAAGGTTATTGCATAATAAACGTCAAAAGCAGATTGATCCACTCATAGCGGACTACGTAGATCAATCATGCTTTAGTCCCGGTCTAATATGTCACCACCAAGTAACATATCTATGTCTCTACTTGGGAGTCCAGCTCCAGACAGTCAAGACAAACCGTCCCCTCCAAGGCTTTAGACAACATAATAGTCTTAACATGAGTTAGATGCTCGGTCTAACCCCATAAACTACAGACCATAGTTTAGACTGCAAACTTTAGAACATTGTCTTCTCACATACAAAAGTCCATTGCATGCAACGTTCTAACAGTTTTAACACAAGCAGTCAGTGAGCCATATTTGCTTACATTTACTTTAACATGTAAATAAGACGAGGACAGATAACAATGTAATGAATAACCTCTATATATAATTTTATTATCCAGTTCAAAATGAATACATCAAAATATCTCTAATACTTAGGGCATTTCCTAACACATTCCAGCTCCCCGAGAAATCTATTATACACGCACACAGCATGTCTTCTAGCATTTGGATGGTTCACTTAGATTGCCCGTCTGTCTGCAGATGAAATGCTGTGCTCAGACGCACTTCTGTTCCCATAGCTTCTTGCATACATGTCCAAAAGTTTGAAGTAAATTGTGGATCACGATCTGACACAATAGATTTAAGAACTCCGTGTAACCTGACTATGTGGTTAACATACAAGCTCGTTAACTTTTCCAACGAGAAGGTCATTTTTATTGCAATGAACCTTGTCGTCTTTGTCAATCTATCTACAATAACCCAAATGGCATCATAACCTTCTTGGGTCTTCGGTTGTCCTACCACAAAGTCCATTGTGATATATTCCCATTTCCACTCAGGAATCTCTAATAGTTCTAACTATTTGCCTGGATGACGATGTTTAGCCTTAACTTTTTGGGACATCATACATCTGTTTACAAACTCAGCTATATCCTCCTTCATCCCTTTCCACCAGAATTGCAGTTTCAAGTCCTGGTACATCATACTTCCTCCTGTGATCTTGCTAGCTTCAGATCTTGTTTCTTAGCTTCTCTAATATCTTCGTACAATGTTTACTCCAATTTTAATGCAGCTAGCTTTCCGGTTATTAGCTCCATCTCCATCATGTTGATTTCTTGTTGCAATGGCTTTGGAAATTTTCCAATCGACAGTTGCTGCGGAATAGTAGACTTCCTACTTAATGCATCTGCAACGCGATTGGCTTTTCCCGGATGATAGAGGATTTCGCAATCATAATCCTTTACCTGCTCCAGCCATCTCCTTTGCCGCATATTTAGCTCCTTCTGTGTGAAGAAATAATTTAGACTCTGGTGGTCCATATAAATCTGACACTAAGCTCTATATAAATAGTGTTGCCAGATCTTTAATGCGAAAACTACAGCGGTAAGCTCTAAATCATGCATGGGATAATTTTTCTCGTGGTCTTTTAATTGACGCGAGGCATAGGCAATCACCTTGTCGCCTTGCATCAGGATAGCTCCTAATCCCATCTTTGAAGCGTCGCTATATATCCCAAACATCTCCCCTTCAATCGAAAGTGTAAGTATCGGCATGCTCATTAATCATTTCTTCAGCTCTTGGAAGCTTTACTTGCACTATTCATTCCATTCATACTTCTTTTCCTTGCGTGTAAGCGCCATGATAAGAGCGGTGAGTCACGCAAATCCTTCAACAAATCTTCTATAATAGTCAGCTAAACCTAAGAAACTCCGCATTTCAGTCACGTTCTTAGGTGCGGGCCATTCGTTGATCGCCTCTACTGTGGCGGCCCGCCCCTTGTGGAGATCATACAATACTATTACAGTTGAGCTTTATCGCTAACTGCGATAGATTGTACTCTCATGGGTCGCCGGCTTATCTCTCTCCTCTATTTAAATCATGACGTTTTTGGGAAAATTTTTTTTTTTTCTTTAAACATCATATAAAATCTTTTTCCACTATTTACTTTGTTGATAGGTACAAAGTAATATAAATAATACAGTGCTTTTGTAAAATATATATAATTACAAAAGAACTGTTTCCCCTTTTTTTTTTTTTCCTTCACTTTAACGCTCAGCGGCAAGACTCTGGCAGTACCATATCCCTCGCCCAGTTATCCCATTTGACACGCGCCATCCCGTCCGCATCCAGTCAAACAAGCTACTGAGCTGGTCGCTTACCTGCAACATTAGCAAAAATGGTGAGCTACAGGCTCAGTAAGTTCAAACATGCAAGAAATGAAATTTCTATGAATAGTACTATTCATCGTGAATAGTCCCTTTGACCACTATTCATACGTGAATAGTAACTTTGACCACTATTCATGGTGAATAGTAAGTTTGACCACAACACTGTCTCACACTAGTACATCTACCGCGATGTTAGTGCTCTCACTAAATTGTCTTATGCTCAATTATGGCACAGTTTCAGTTTTAGGTCATTATCTTTAATTACGTTCTGGTTTTGAGCTCGGTTGGCAGTACCATTTAAGTGCGCATGACTGGGAGCGGTACATTAGTGCTGACCTCCACAGCCTTAATCTCATAGCCCCGAAGGCAAAATAGTACATTGACTGGGAGCGGTACATCAGTGCTGACCTCCACAGCCTTATCTCATAGCCCCGAAGGCAAAAGTACCTCCCTATACGGAAGGCTGGTACGCCAGAAAGTGGTTTCATTACCGACTTTTTAACATTCTAACCCGGTGACTTCACATTGTCCCGTGGTTAGGAATGGTTCACATTTTAATTTTAGGTGAGTGAGTTTCATTAACCTCGCTCTAGTGCCCGAAGCACAATTAACCATGTGTCCCATTCTTATAGTGCCCGTAGCCCATTTCGTCTCTCTCTCTATTCTATCATAGTGCCCGTAGTACATATGTACCTAACTTATAGTTAGTACATTAAAATTAGCACAATATTGCTATATGTTGCAGACAGGTAAATGTCTGAACTTACCTTATCAGACTGTTCTCTTTCTCTCTCTTGGATCTTGAATCGCCTTCCTTGTAGGCCGATTTTGGGTCCTATAGACAAAACTATGTCTGTTAATTTCTTTCCCATTTATAGCTTTTATTTTTCATTAAAAAGCTTAAATAAAACCTATTTATAACTTTTTAGGTTTTATTTATTATTTTCACCATTTTCCCCTAACTTTTGCAAAATTACGATTTTGCCCCAATATTTTGGCAAAATTACAGTTTTGCCCCTGACGGAATTTTATTGATCCAGACTGCATTTTTGGCTCTCAGGAACTTTTCTGATTCTTTTCTAATCATTACCGGGTTCGTTTTTATTTTATTTCCACTTTTTGTTTTCCCGGCCCTCGGGAAGCACTATTCCGACCCTCACGTCGGTTTAGCGATTTTCTATCGTTTCGGAGCCTCAAATGGACGTTTCACTAGTATTTAAAACGTTCATCTAGACTTTCCCGACCTAGGTCTCCGAGGCTCGGGTTTTCCATTCCCGACTCGGACCTTTATTTTATTTCCAAAAACGCCCCCCCCTCGGGGTCGGTTTTTCAATCTCACACGCGTTTTTCATTTTCAAGGGGACGGGTTACTATTCACGAACCGCCCCTTAAATTTTTCCTTATTCAATTTTTCCGTTAGGGACTCGGGTTTCCGTTCCGGCCCTAACTTTTATTTTAAATTCCTATTTTACCCCGAATGCCGTTTTTCGAAATTTCGGCAGCATTTCGGCGTAAATTTAAGGCTTCCGGCGTTAGGTACGCCTCGAACCGTAAGTACTTGCCACGTACTATACCACAAGCCTATTTTATGTAAAAGTTTTCCAAACTTTTACATAAAAGCCCACAATTTTCCAATTTCACATTATCACCCACATTACAACATTTTTTTACAAATTTACCCTTAATTTGGTTTCGGTTTTCACAACAAAACCGAACCAAATTTTGTCAAACTTTCACCACCTTTTAGGCCATTCAAATGTCACATTTTTAACACATTTTCAAGCCCATTTTCTTGGATTTTCAACCAAATTTCCTAGGGTTTTAACCCTTGTATAACCCACGGCCATTTAATGAAACACATGCCAAACATTTTTGTTTCATTCTTTCATTCACATTGCCACCATTTACACATTAATTTGCATGATTTCAATCAACCAAATATCACATAAACCAATGAAAATTTTTCTTCCAAACCATTAACAACCCACGGCCATTTAATGGAATTCACACAAGAAATTTTTTTCCAAGCTTTTCATAATGAAATACAAGCTTTATTCTTCACAAATTTAAACTTAGAAAGCATGTTAACCATTAACCACACACTTTTTTCATTGGTTACCTAAGGTAACCCACGGATTTACCTTTGAAAAACCAACCAAAATTTGGTTTTTCTTTAATGAATTAGCATGGTTTTCTTCCTCAATACATCCTTAACAAAACCCAACATCAAATCCATGAAAAACAACCAAAAATTTTCCATCTTTCTATCACTATTCACCCACGGATTTTGTGAAGAAAAACCATGAAAATTTGAGGTGCAAGGGAAGATACCTTAATCAATTGCTTCCTTTGTCTTCAATGAACACTTTGCCACTCTTTTTTGTGAAGAAAAATTGAAGAAAATCTTGGTTCTCCTTGGTAGCTCACGTAGACTCCATGGAAAATAACTTAGCAAATTTTTCTTATGGCTTTTGCATGAAAAAAAAGCTTCGGCCTTTCACTCAAAAGTGGCCGACTTATGCCACTAAAAGACCAATTAATTTGGTCATTAGCCAATGGGATTTAGGCACCTTTCAAGCCATTACTTTCCATAATTTTCAAAAATTAAAAATGGTAATTTTTGGCCAAATCTTGGCCTTTAGATCAAAAGGTGATTAAATCCTAGCCATTAATGCCACCAACCACCTTATTTATTCCATTTAATAAACTTGATTTATGATGTCATAAATGCAAAAGTGAAAGTTGACTTTGACTTTCACTATTCACATTAATTCGACTACTTTTTGACCGATACCGGTTCGAGCCGAAATTTTCCTGAAATCGTCCCGGCGTGTTCCTGAGGTCTCCTGTGCAGTCGGATCAATTTAATCTGCTTCCGTTTGATCAAAATCAATCCCGGATGTTACCATCTTTTATTGGCTCGATTAGGGTTTTCAATGCCGGTTTTGGCACCGTTTCACCCGTTTCAACTCAGTGAATTTTTCCAACACTGAATTCTTACTCGTCAGTATTGTTAGAACATTTTCATATATTCTGAACAATATAAATACATTTATTTCACTCTTTAAATAGTACAAATTGTTATATACATACAATTGTACATTTTCGTCCGAGAATTGCCTGAATTTCCCGGTTGTCACATTCACCCCTCCTTATAAAATTTTCGTCCTCGAAGATTAGAACAAATGGGGGTATAATTTCCTTATCTCATCTTCTCGTTCCCACGTAGCTTCTTCAATATTGTGATTTTTCCACAAAATCTTCACTAGTGGAATTACCTTATTCCTCAGTACTTTCTCTTCACGAGCTAGTACTTGAATAGGCTGTTCCTCATATGTCAAATCCTCGTGGATTTGAATAGGCTCATGCTTCAATACATCGGACGGATCTTGTATATACTTTCTGAGCATCGACACATGAAATACGTTATGCACTGCCGACAATTCTGGAGGTAGCGCTAATCTGTAAGCGACCTTTCCAATGCGTTCGATAATTTCATAAGGTCCAATGTATCTTGGACTCAGTTTCCCCTTCTTACCGAAACACATAATCCCCTTCATAGGCGATACCTTGAGAAACACGAAGTCTCCTTCATCGAACTCCAAGGATCTCCGCCTCTTATCCGCGTAACTCTTTTGCCGGCTTTGCGCAATTTTCATTTGACGCTGAATTCTAGCAACTGCATCGGAAGTCTCTTGCATGAAATCCGTCTTATGCAACTGCTTTTCTCGCAAATCATACCAGTGTAATGGTGATCTGCACTTCCGTCCATACAAAGCCTCGTAAGGTGCCATGCCTATCGAAGCTTGGTAACTATTATTGTACGAGAATTCAATCAATGGTAACTTCTCGTTCCAATTTCCCGCAAAATCCATAACGCAAGCTCGAAGCATGTCCTCTAACGTCTGAATTGTCCGCTCTGACTGCCCATCTGTTTGCGGATGAAAAGCCGTACTGAGCCTCAATTCAGTACCCATGGCCTCTTGCACACACTTCCAGAAATTCGAAGTGAACCGTGCATCTCGATCTGATACAATGGATTTCGGTACCCCATGTAGTCTGACGACATGAGTTCTGTACAGCTGAGCAAACTTTTCCAACGAAAAAGTCATCTTGACAGCTATAAACCGTGCCGTCTTGGTTAGTCTATCCACAATAACCCAAATGGCGTCATAACCTTCTCGGGTTTTTGGGAGTCCCACTACAAAATCCATCGTAATGTGTTCCCATTTCCATTCAGGAATCTCCAACGGTTCTAATCTTCCCGCTGGATGTTTATGTTCTGCTTTGATTCTCTGACAGGTCATGCATCTGCTCACGAATTTCGCTATATCGTTCTTCATCCCTTTCCACCAGAACTGTAACTTCAAGTCCTGATACATTTTGCTCGCTCCGGGATGAACCGAATAGGGTGTCTCATGAGCTTCTGACATGATTCGTCTTCTAAGTTCCTCATCAGCTGGAACATTTATCTTTCCTTGATAAAGGATTATTCCATCCTTGGAAATTCCTTCTTGAGAACTTGTCATCATTGGATCTCGCCTCTGAGCTTCCTTTATATCCTCAAATAGCGATGATTCCACTTGGAGTGCAGCTAATCTTCCAGATATCAGCTCCAAGTTCAAAGAATTTATCTCTTGCTGCAATGGCTTCGGAAGCCTATTTATTGGTAGCTGGTGCGATATGGTAGACTTTCTACTTGGAGCATCCGCTACACGGTTGGCCTTTCCTGGATGGTAGAGGATTTCACAATCATAATCCTTCACCAATTCCAACCATCGTCTCTGTCGCATGTTGAGCTCTTTTTGCGTGAAGAAATACTTCAAGCTTTGGTGATCAGTGAAAATCTGACATTGAGCTCCATAGAGATAGTGTCGCCAAATTTTAAGTGCGAACACTACTGCAGCAAGTTCAAGATCATGCGTAGGATAATTCCTTTCATGCTTCTTTAATTGACGGGAAGCATAGGCAATCACCTTGCCGTCTTGCATCAGGACTGCTCCCAATCCTATTTTCGATGCGTCACTGTAGATCACGAACTTCTCCCCTTCAGTGGGAAGCGTAAGGATTGGTGCGCTTGTCAGTCGCCTCTTTAACTCCTGGAAGCTTCTTTCGCATTCCATAGTCCACTCGTACTTCCTTTCTTTGCGTGTAAGAGCAGTAAGAGGTGCAGCTAATCGCGCGAATCCCTCTACAAATCGCCGATAATAACCAGCCAATCCCAAGAAACTGCATATTTCTGTCACGCTCTTGGGTGCAGGCCACTGGTTAATTGCATCTACCTTTGTCGGATCTACTGCAATACCTTCCTGAGATACAACATGTCCGAGGAAATGTACTCTGTCCAGCCAAAACTCGCATTTTGAGAATTTGGCATACAGTTGATGCTTCCGTATCGTATTCAACACGATCCTCAGATGCTTCTTGTGCTCTTCATGAGTCTTCGAGTATATAAGAATGTCATCAATGAATACAATGACAAACTTATCCAGATACTCTTTAAAAATCCTGTTCATCAAGTCCATGAACGCTGCTGGCGCATTTGTCAATCCGAATGGCATCACAAGGAACTCGTAGTGACCATAACGAGTCCTAAACGCCGTCTTAGGAATTTCACTCTCTTTAATTCTCAGCTGGTGATATCCTGACCGTAAGTCGATTTTGGAAAATACCGCTGCGCCTTTTAACTGGTCGAATAGGTCATCAATTCTAGGTAACGGATACCTATTTTTGATCGTAACCTTATTCAACTCCCGGTAATCAATGCACAGTCGGAATGTTCCATCCTTTTTCTTGACGAATAACACAGGTGCACCCCATGGAGAAAAACTCGGCCTGATGAATCCCTTATCCAAAAGCTCCTTCAATTGTACCTGCAGCTCCTTTAACTCCACTGGAGCCATACGGTATGGTGCTTTGGAAATAGGTGCTGTTCCAGGCATCAACTCAATTTCAAACGAGATTTCTCTCTCTGGCGGTATCCCTGGTAACTCTTCCGGAAATACGTCAAGAAACTCATTAACCACAGGAACATCTTCAGGTTGAAGCTTCTGTTCCTCTGCAGTATCCACCACATATGCCAGATATCCCATGCAACCACTGGCTATCAGCTTGCTTGCTCTCAGCGAACTGATGATCATCTTCCCGGGTCTTCGAGAAGTATCAACATACTCGAAACTCTCTTCTTCCTCGGGTTGGAAGACTATCTTTCGATTTCGGCAGTCGATCGTAGCTTGGTATTTCCCTAGGAAATCCATGCCTAAAATCACATCGTAATCCATGATCTCCATTACGATCAACTCAGCATATAGTTCCCTATTTGCCACATATACTGGTACATAAGGTAACCAGTAACTGGACAACAATACTTCCCCAGAGGGTAAGGCTGTTTTAAATACCCTTCCCATATTATCCTTAGGAAGTCCTATCTTGTCAGCAAATGCATAGGAAACAAATGAATACGTAGCACCGGAATCGAATAATACAGAGGCTACATGACTAGCGACAGGAAGCTGACCTGTCACCACGTTTGATGTTCCTGCCTCTGCGTCTTCCTTGCTGTAGGCCATCACACGAGCATCAGCACGTTGCATTCGCTCCTGGCGTTGCGGCCTCACTGGTGACTCTTCCACTCTGGCTTGAAGGGAATGTGCTTGTGGGCGTGTCTGGTGCGGTTGGGAAGTGCCTTGTCCACCCTGCCTATTTGGACAGTTCCTGGCGTAATGGCCTTCCTTTCCACATTCGTAGCAAACAAGTGGCCCAAATCTGCATTGCCCAGAATGTCTCTTCCCGCATGTAGGGCAGTTTTGCACATTGGACTCTGCATTACCAGCTGTTCTCCGCTGCTGGTTTCGATTATTGCCCTGGCGATTCCTAGAAAAATTCCCTTTTCTCTTGTTTTGCTGGGATCCCTGACTATTGCCCTGGCTTGGTTTCGCATTTTGACTAGGCTTGCTTGATTGACCAACTTGTGTAGACTTCGCCAAAGCCCTCTCCTTCTTCTTAGCCTCCCAGTGTTTCTCTCTTTCCTCTTTCTGTCGAGCTACATGGAACTCAGCTCTAATGGCCCTACTCACACAATCGGCTACAGAAGTAGGTGGCACTAGTCCAGTGTCTACTAACGCAGCAATTTCTGGCCTGAACATCCCGATCATTTTCTGTATCTTTTCCCTCTCAGTAGGGACCACATAAGGGCACAAACGGGATAACTGATCGAACTTTCGGCAGACTTCGCTTACCGACATGTTCCCTTGTGTCAACTCTGAGAATTCTTTCTGTTGCTGCCTCAGAGATGCAGGGTCGTAATATTTCTGGTTAAATTCTTCCAGAAATTCCGCCCAACTCATGGTAGACACGTCTCTTCTCATTCGTACGGTGTCCCACCAAAAACGAGCATCTTTTCTCAGCACAAAAGACGCACATGCAACCTTCTCTCGGTCGGTTAGGTTCATGAACTCCATGATCACTTGTAATGATGACAACCAGTCTTCAGCCTCTAAGGGATTTGTAGACCCTTCAAATTCTGGCGGTCTCATACGCCTGAATCTTTCATAGAGGGGTTCCAAATTCAATACTGGTTGTGGCTCAGGAGCTCTCTCATGTACTGCAGCTGGAGGAATAACCGGATCTACCTCAGCTTGTTGTTCTACTTGGGTACCCTCAGAGCCTTGTCTCTGTTCTAGCTCCTCTACCCGTCGCCTCAGATTCGCATTTTCTTGCATCTGAGCTTCTAACAAAGCTTGTATCTGATCCAGTCTCTCCATAATATCAGGACGTCGCTCCCGTCCCTCTGGTCGATTTCTCAAATCCACCATCTTGGCTATTGTCCTATTATGGCACAATAATTCACCGTTAGCTTTTTCCATAACCGCATTCGTAAAATTATATCAATTTACGAAATTTAGGGTACTGTAAAGCCACATCATCTTAACACATCATCGTACAACATATAATCATTTTGGTATTTCATTCATAGCAAAACATTTATATGTCATACATAGGCATCACCAGTCATATATACATCGGCCGTTTATACAAAATGGCCACAAGTCTATACAAAAGAGCTTTTCTCTCTAAGCTACTTATGTACATATACACATCTACTGGTCACTCGTTCCCTACATCTGGGACTAGAGGATATTCTTCTGGATCCTCATCGTCATCTGTATCATCTGAGTCGTCGCCACCCCTAGGTAATGTTCCCTGTCCTGAGTCATCACCTCGTGGTCTAGACGGTCCGGCCTCATGATCATTCATCATTCTTCTCGGCCCGAATATGCGTGCAAACATCTCATCTTGACCCAGCGTCTCTCGTCGACTCTGCGTCAGATGCTCGATCAGAATCTCTCTCTCGATCGCCCTGATCGTTACCACGAACTCTTGGAGCGTCGGAGGAAACGGCTTGATCACCCTCGGTCTCAGCTCCAAGGATAAGCCTTTCCAAAACAGCTCACAGCAGTTTGCTTCCGTGAGATTAGGCAACGGACATCTCCTCCGAATGGTCTCCTCAAACCGTGCTGCGTAAGACATCACTGTCTCACCAGACAGCATGACCATCCTCTCGGTCTGGAGAATGTAGTCCCTGACCTCATCGAATCCAGGGTACGCAGGTGTATCAGCTTCTCGTCTCTCTGGAGATGCTGGAGCAGGTGCTGGATCCCTAGGTTGAAACTGATCAGCCAACCGCTGGCAGAATTCGGCCCAACTGAATCCCAATAAAATCTCCTGGTCGCAATACTGCCAGAACACTCGAGCGTCTCCCTGAAACATACTGACAGCCAACTGGATCCACATATCTCGATCAATGTCGCATATCACCATGATCCTCTCAATGGCATGGAGCCAGTCCTTGGTCTCCATCGACTGTCGTCCACCATCAAACATAGGAGGACTGCTGGCCCTAAATGCCTGTACTGCCCGTGCCGACACTCTCACCCCAATATGTTGGCGTCCACCAACAACTGGAATGTCCACTACTACCGGTGGATGAACTATCGGTCGTGGCTGTACTATCTCTACTGGCGCTGGCACTGGTGCTGGTACTGGTACCGGAGGTCTCTCGGGTACCGGGGGTCTGACTACCGACCTTTGGGAAATGGGCGGCCTCACAATAGGTCTCGTCCATACCCGTAATACCCCTCTTGGTCGTGGTAGCTGGGGTCTCACATATGGAGGTCTGGTCATCGTGCTACCTATAAGATAATTATTTTCGCATAAGAAAATAATTAACTGAACTTAAGTAAACTACTTACTTGGATAGCGGTGCAGGATGCGCAAAGTGTCAAATCGGGATATGGTCATACTGCTCTGATATACCAACTGTGACAGCCGTTGGTATTATAAACCACACCAACCGTAAACCTCGCTCTGATACCAACTGTGGCGGCCCGCCCCTTGTGGAGATCATACAATACTATTACAGTTGAGCTTTATCGCTAACTGCGATAGATTGTACTCTCATGGGTCGCCGGCTTCTCTCTCTCCTCTATTTAAATCATGACGTTTTTGGGAAAATTTTTTTTTTTCTTTAAACATCATATAAAATCTTTTTCCACTATTTACTTTGTTGATAGGTACAAAGTAATATAAATAATACAGTGCTTTTGTAAAATATATATAATTACAAAAGAACTGTTTCCCCTTTTTTTTTTTCCTTCACTATAACGCTCAGCGGCAAGACTCTGGCAGTACCATATCCCTCGCCCAGTTATCCCATTTGACACGCGCCATCCCGTCCGCATCCAGTCAAACAAGCTACTGAACTGGTCGCTTACCTGCAACATTAGCAAAAATGGTGAGCTACAGGCTCAGTAAGTTCAAACATGCAAGAAATGAAATTTCTATGAATAGTACTATTCACGTGAATAGTAACTTTGACCACTATTCATGGTGAATAGTAAGTTTGACCACAACACTGTCTCACACTAGTACATCTACCGCGATGTTAGTGCTCTCACTAAACTGTCTTATGCTCAATTATGGCACAGTTTCAGTTTTAGGTCATTATCTTTAATTACGTTCTGGTTTTGAGCTCGGTTGGCAGTACCATTTAAGTGCGCATGACTGGGAGCGGTACATTAGTGCTGACCTCCACAGCCTTAATCTCATAGCCCCGAAGGCAAAATAGTACATTGACTGGGAGCGGTACATCAGTGCTGACCTCCACAGCCTTATCTCATAGCCCCGAAGGCAAAAGTACCTCCCTATACGGAAGGCTGGTATGCCAGAAAGTGGTTTCATTACCGACTTTTTAACATTCTAACCCGGTGACTTCACATTGTCCCATGGTTAGGAATGGTTCACATTTTAATTTTAGGTGAGTGAGTTTCATTAACCTCGCTCTAGTGCCCGAAGCACAATTAACCATGTGTCCCATTCTTATAGTGCCCGTAGCCCATTTCGTCTCTCTCTCTATTCTATCATAGTGCCCGTAGCACATATGTACCTAACTTATAGTTAGTACATTAAAATTAGCACAATATTGCTATATGTTGCAGACAGGTAAATGTCTGAACTTACCTTATCAGACTGTTCTCTTTCTCTATCTTGGATCTTGAATCGCCTTCCTTGTAGGCCGATTTTGGGATCCTACAGACAAAACTATGTCTGTTAATTTCTTTCCCATTTATAGCTTTTATTTCTCATTAAAAAGCTTAAATAAAACCTATTTATAACTTTTTAGGTTTTATTTATTATTTTCACCATTTTCCCCTAACTTTTGTAAAATTACGATTTTGCCCCAATATTTTGGCAAAATTACAGTTTTGCCCCTGACGGAATTTTATTGATCTAGACTGCATTTTTGGCTCTCAGGAACTTTTCTGATTCTTTTCTAATCATTACCGGGTTCGTTTCTATTTTATTTCCACTTTTTGTTTTCCCGGCCCTCGGGAAGCACTATTCCGACCCTCACGTCGGTTTAGCGATTTTCTATCGTTTCGGAGTCTCAAATGGACGTTTCACTAGTATTTAAAACGTTCATCTAGACTTTCCCGACCTAGGTCTCCGAGGCTCGGGTTTTCCATTCCCGACTCGGACCTTTATTTTATTTCCAAAAACGCCCCCCCCTCGGGGTCGGTTTTTCAATCTCACACGCGTTTTTCATTTTCAAGGGGACGGGTTACTATTCATGAACCGCCCCTTAAATTTTTCCTTATTCAATTTTTCCGTTAGGGACTCGGGTTTCCGTTCCGGCCCTAACTTTTATTTTAAATTCCTATTTTACCCCGAATGCCGTTTTTCGAAATTTCGGCAGCATTTCGGCGTAAATTTAAGGCTTCCGGCGTTAGGTACGCCTCGAACCGAAAGTACCTACCACGTACTATACCATAAGCCTATTTTATGTAAAAGTTTTCCAAACTTTTACATAAAAGCCCACAATTTTCCAATTTCACATTATCACCCACATTACAACATTTTTTTACAAATTTACCCTTAATTTGGTTTCGGTTTTCACAACAAAACCGAACCAAATTTTGTCAAACTTTCACCACCTTTTAGGCCATTCAAATGTCACATTTTTAACACATTTTCAAGCCCATTTTCTTGGATTTTCAACCAAATTTCCTAGGGTTTTAACCCTTGTATAACCCACGGCCATTTAATGAAACACATGCCAAACATTTTTGTTTCATTCTTTCATTCACATTGCCACCATTTACACATTAATTTGCATGATTTCAATCAACCAAATATCACATAAACCAATGAAAATTTTTCTTCCAAACCATTAACAACCCACGGCCATTTAATGGAATTCACACAAGAAATTTTTTTCCAAGCTTTTCATAATGAAATACAAGCTTTATTCTTCACAAATTTAAACTTAGAAAGCATGTTAACCATTAACCACACACTTTTTTCATTGGTTACCTAAGGTAACCCACGGATTTACCTTTGAAAAACCAACCAAAATTTGGTTTTTCTTTAATGAATTAGCATGGTTTTCTTCCTCAATACATCCTTAACAAAACCCAACATCAAATCCATGAAAAACAACCAAAAATTTTCCATCTTTCTATCACTATTCACCCACGGATTTTGTGAAGAAAAACCATGAAAATTTGAGGTGCAAGGGAAGATACCTTAATCAATTGCTTCCTTTGTCTTCAATAAACACTTTGCCACTCTTTTTTGTGAAGAAAAATTGAAGAAAATCTTGGTTCTCCTTGGTAGCTCACGTAGACTCCATGGAAAATAACTTAACAAATTTTTCTTATGGCTTTTGCATGAAAAAAAAGCTTCGGCCTTTCACTCAAAAGTGACCGACTTATGCCACTAAAAGACCAATTAATTTGGTCATTAGCCAATGGGATTTAGGCACCTTTCAAGCCATTACTTTCCATAATTTTCAAAAATTAAAAATGGTAATTTTTGGCCAAATCTTGGCCTTTAGATCAAAAGGTGATTAAATCCTAGCCATTAATGCCACCAACCACCTTATTTATTCCATTTAATAAACTTGATTTATGATGTCATAAATGCAAAAGTGAAAGTTGACTTTGACTTTCACTATTCACATTAATTCGACTACTTTTTGATCGATACCGATTCGAGCCGAAATTTTCCTGAAATCGTCCCGGCGTGTTCCTGAGGTCTCCTGTGCAGTCGGATCAATTTAATCTGCTTCCGTTTGATCAAAATCAATCCCGGAAGTTACCGTCTCTTATTGGCTCGATTAGGGTTTTCAATGCCGGTTTTGGCACCGTTTCACCCGTTTCAACTCAGTGAATTTTTCCAACACTGAATTCTTACTCGTCAGTATTGTTAGAACATTTTCATATATTCTGAACAATATAAATACATTTATTTCACTCTTTAAATAGTACAAATTGTTATATACATACAATTGTACATTTTCGTCCGAGAATTGCCTGAATTTCCCGGTTGTCACATCTACTTTGGCAGGATCGACAGCGATTCCTTCCTTGGAAACCACGTGTCTAAGAAAATGTACTCTATCTAGCCAGAATTCACATTTGGAGAATTTGGCATAGAGTTGATGCTCCCTTATTGTCTGTAAGACAACTTTTAGATGCTCCTTACACTCCTCGTGAGTCCTTGAATAAATGAGAATGTCATCGATAAACACAATGACTAACTTATCCAGATATTCCTTAAAGACTCGATTCATCAAGTCCATAAAAGCTGCAGGCGCATTTGTTAACCCAAACGGCATCACAAGGAATTCGTAATGACCGTAGCGGGTCTGAAATGTGGTTTTGGGGATGTCACTCTGCTTGATCCTCAATTGATGATATCCTGATCACAGATCAATCTTGGAGAATATGGCTGCACCTATTAGTTGATCAAACAAGTCGTCAATTCTAGGTAATGGATATCTATTCTTGACAGTGACCTTGTTCAGCTCCCGATAATCGATGCACATCCGAAATGATTTGTCCTTCGTCTTGATAAATAGTACTGGAGCACCTCATGGGGAATAGCTTAGGCGTATAAATCCTTTATGAAGAAGCTTCTTCAGTTGCTCTTGTAACTCCTTTAATTCTGCTGGTGCCATCCGATACGGTGCCTCGGAGATAGGTGTAGTTCTTGGCATTAGCTCGATCTCAAAGGAAATTTCTCGTTCAAGCGGCAATCATGGTAATTCCTCTGGAAAGACATCAATGAATTCCTTCACAATACGAACGTCTTTGGGTTGGAGCTTTCGTTCCTTCATCACGTCTAGTACACGTGCTAAATATCCAGCATAATCGCTAGATATTTGTGACAACCGGGAAATTCAGGCAATTCTCGGACGAAAATGTACAATTGTATGTATATAACAATTTGTACTGTTTAAAGAGTGAAATAAATGTATTTATATTGTTCAGAATATGTGAAAATGTTCTAACAATACTGACGAGTAAGAATTCAGTGTTGGAAAAATTCACTGAGTTGAAACGGGTGAAACGGTGCCAAAATCGGCATTAAAAACCCTAACCGGAGCAATAAAAGACGGTAAACTTTCGGGATTGATTTTGATCAAACGGAAGCAGATTAAATTGATCCGACTGCACAGAAGACCTCAGGAACACGCCGGGACGATTTCAGGAAAATTTCGGCTCGAACCGGCATCGGTCAAAAAGTAGTCGAATTAATGTGAATAGTGAAAGTCAAAGTCAACTTTCACTTTTGCATTTATGACATCATAAATCAAGTTTATTAATTGGAATAAATAAGGTGGTTGGTGGCATTAATGGCTAGGATTTAATCACCTTTTGATCTAAAGGCCAAGATTTGGCCAAAATTAACCCTTTTTAATTTTTGAAAAATGGGGAAAGAAATGGCTTGAAAGATGTCAAATTGTCATTGGTTTAGAGCCAAATTAATTGGCTTTTGGTTTGCATAAGTCGGCAAAACATTTACAAAGTGGCCGAAACCAAAATTTCAAGCCAAAAAGCCATAAGAAAATTTTTCTAACTTCCTTCCATGGTGGCTACGTGAGGGACCAAGGGAAACCAAGTTTTATCTTCAACATTTCTTCACAAAAAGTGTGTCAAAACACTCCTAGAAGACAAAGGAAGCAATTGATTAAGGTTACTTCCCTTGCACTTGATTTTTTTCATGGTTTTCTTCACAAAATCCGTGGGTGAATAGTGATTGGAAGATGTAAAATTTTTGGTTGTTTTTCATGGATTTGATGTTGGGTTTTGTTAAGGATGTATTAAGGAAGAAAACCATGCAAATTCATTAAAGAGAAACCAAAATTTTGTTGGTTTTTCAAAGGTAAATCCGTGGGTTACCTTAGGTAACCAATGAGAAAACTTTGTGGTTAATTGTTAATATGCTTTCTAAGTTTAATTTTGTGAAGAATAAAGCATGAATTTATTGTGAAAAGTTTGAAAAAAAATCTTTGGTATGCATTTCCTAAAGTGGCCGTGGGGTTGTTAATGGTTTGGAAGGAAAATTTTGTTGGTTTTATGTGGTATTTGGTTGATTGGAATTAGGCATTTCAATATGCAAATGATGAATTTATAATGGAAAGAATGAAACAAAATTTTTTGGCATGATTTCATTCTTTGGCCGTGGGTTATACAAGGGTAAAAACCCTAGGAAGTTTGGTTGAAAATGCAAAGAAAATGGGCTTGAAAATGTATTAAAAATGTGACATTTGAATGGCCTAAAGTGTGGTGAAAATTTGACAAAATTTGGTTCGGTTTGGTTGTGAAAACCGAAACCAAATTAAGGGTAAAAAAAGTGAAAAAATTTTGAAATTTGTGGGCTTTTATGTAAAAGTTTGGAAAACTTTTACATAAAATAGGCTTGTGGTATAGTACGTGGCAGGTACATACGGTTCGAGGCGTACCTAACGCCGGGAGCCTTAAATTTATGCCGAAATGCTGCCGAAATTTCGAAAACGGCATTCGGGGTAAAATAGGAATTTAAAATAAAAGTTAGGGCCGGGACGGAAACCCGAGTCCCTAACGGAAAAATTGAATAAGAAAAAATTTAAGGGGCGGTTCGTGAATAGTAACCCGTCCCCTTGAAAATGAAAAACGTGAGTGAAATTAAAAAAAACCGACCCCGAGGAGGGGGCGTTTTTGCAAATAAAATAAAGGTCCGAGTCGGGAACGGAAAACCCGAGCCTCGGAGACCTAGGTCGGGAAAGTCTAGATGAACGTTTTAAATACTAGTGAAACGTCCATTTGAGGCTCCGAAACGATAGAAAATCGCTAAACCGACGTAAGGGTCGGAATAGTGCTTCCCGAGGGCCGGGAAAGTGAAAAATGGAAATAAAATAAAAACGAACCCGGTAATGACTAGAAAAGAGTCAGAAAAGTTCCTGAGAGCCAAAAATGCAGTCTGGATCAATAAAATTCCGTCAGGGGCAAAACCGTAATTTTTCCAAAATATTGGGGCAAAATCGTAATTTTGCAAAAGTTGGGGGAAAATGGTGAAAATAATAAATAAAACCTAAAAAGTTATAAATAGGTTTTATTTAAGCTTTTTAATGAAAAATAAAAGCTATAAATGGGAAAGAAATTAACAGACATAGTTTTGTCTGTAGGATCCCAAAATCGGCCTACAAGGAAGGCGATTCAAGATCCAAGAGAGAGAAAGGGAACAGTCTGATAAGGTAAGTTCAGACATTTACTTGTCTGCAACATATAGCAATATTGTGCTAATTTTAATGTACTAACTATAAGTTAGGTACATATGTGCTACGGGCACTATGATAGAATAGAGAGAGAAACGAAATGTGCTACGGGCACTATAAGAATGGGACACATGGTTAATTGTGCTTCGGGCACTAGAGCGAGGTTAATAAAACTCACTCACCTAAACTTAAAATGTGAACCATTCCTAACCACGGGACAATGTGAAGTCACCGGGTTAGAAGTGTAAAAAGTCGGTAATGAAACCACTTTCTGGCGTACCAGCCTTCCGTACAGGGAGGTACTATTTTTGCCTTCGGGGCTATGAGAATAAGGCTGCGGAGGTCAGCACTGATGTACCGCTCCCAGTCATGTAAAATTTTGCCTTCGGGGCTATGAGACTAAGGCTGTGGAGGTCAGCACTAATGTACCGCTCCCAGTCACGCGCACTTAAATGGTACTGCCAACCGAGCTCAAAACCAGAACGTAATTAAAGATAATGACATAAAACTGAAACTGTGCCATAATTGAGCATAAGACAGTTTAGTGAGAGCACTAACATCGCGGTAGATGTACTAGTGTAATACAGTGGTGTGGTCAACCTTACTATTCACGTATGAATAGTGGTCAAAGTTACTATTCATAGATGAATAGTGGTCAACGGTACTATTCATAGATGAATAGTGGTCAACGGTACTATTCATGATGAATAGTCTATTCATAGAAATTTTATTTCTTGCATGTTTGAACTTACTGAGCCTGTAGCGCACCATTTTTGCTAATGTTGCAGGTAAGCGACCAGCTCAGTAGCTTATTTGACTGGATGCAGACGGGATGGCGCGTGTCAAATGGGATAACTGGGCGAGGGATATGGTACTGCCAGAGTCTTGCCGCTGAGCGTTAAAGTGAAGGGAAGAAGGGGGAAACAGTCTTTTGTAATTATATATATTTTACGAAAGTACTGTATTATTTATATTACTTTGTATCTGTCAACAAAGTAAATAGTGGAAAAAGATTTTATATGATGTTTAAAAAAAAAAAATTTTTCCCAAAAAACGTCATGATTTAAAAAGAGTAGAGAGATAAGCCGGCGACCCCTGAGAGTACAATCTATCGCAGTTAGCGATAAAGCTCAACTGTAATAGTATTGTATGATCTCCACAAGGGGCGGGCCGCCACAGTTGGTATCAGAGCCTGGTTTTCAAGTGGCTAAGTTTTGAATACCAATTGCCGTCACAGTTGGTATATCAGAGCAGTGTGACCATATCCCGATTTGACACTTTGCGCATCCTGCACCGCTATCCAAGTAAGTAGTTTACTTAAGTTCAGTTAATTATTTTCTTATGCGAAAATAATTATCTTATAGGTAGCAAGATGACCAGACCTCCATATGTGAGACCCCAGCTACCACGACCAAGAGGGGTACTACGGGTATGGACGAGACCTATTGTGAGGCCGCCCATTTCCCAAAGGCCGGTAGTCAGACCCCCGGTACCCGAGAGACCTCCGGTACCAGTACCAGCACCAGTGCCAGCGCCAGTAGAGATAGTACAGCCACGACCGATAGTTCATCCACCGGTGGTAGTGGACATTCCAGTTGTTGGTGGACGCCAACATATTGGGGTGAGAGTGTCGGCACGGGCAATACAGGCATTTAGGGCCAGCAGTCCTCCTATGTTTGATGGTGGACGACAGTCGATGGAGACCAAGGAATGGCTCCATGCCATTGAGAGGATCATGGTGATATGCGACATTGATCGAGATATGTGGATCCAGTTGGCTGTCAGTATGTTTCAGGGAGACGCTCGAGTGTTCTGGCAGTATTGCGACCAGGAGATTTTATTGGGATTCAGTTGGGCTGAATTCTGTCAGCGGTTGGCTGATCAGTTTCAACCTAGGGATCCAGCACCTGCTCCAGCATCTCCAGAGAGACGAGAGGCTGATACACCTGCGTACCCTGGATTCGATGAGGTCAGGGACTACATTCTCCAGACCGAGAGGATGGTCATGCTGTCTGGTGAGACAGTGATGTCTTACACAGCGCGGTTTGAGGAGACCATTCGGAGGAGATGTCCGTTGCCTAACCTCACGGAAGCAAACTGCTGTGAGCTATTTTGGAGAGGCTTAACCTTGGAGCTGAGACCGAGGGTGATCAAGCCGTTTCCTCCGACGCTCCAAGAGTTCGTGGTGACGATCAGGACGATTGAGAAAGAAATTCTGATCGAGCATTTGACGCAGAGTCGACGAGAGACGCTGGGTCAAGATGAGATGTTTGCGCGCATATTCGGGCCGAGAAGAATGATGAATGATCATGAGGCCGGACCGTCTAGACCACGAGGTGATGACTCAGGACAGGGAACATTACCTAGGGGTGGTGACGACTCAAATGATACCAATGACGATGAGGATCCAGAAGAATATCCTCTATTCCCAGATGTAGGGAACGAGTGATCAGTAGATATGTATATATGTACATAAGTAGCTTAGAGAAAAGCTCTTTTGTATAGACTTGTGGCCATTTTGTATAAACGGCCGATGTATATATGACTGGTGATGCCTATGTATGACATATAAATGTTTTGCTATGAATGAAATACCAAAATGATTATATGTTGTACAATGATGTGTTACGATGATGTGGCTTTACAGTTCCCTAAATTTCGTAAATTGATATAATTTTACGAATGTGGTTATGGAAAAGCTAACGGTGAATTATTGTGCCATAATAGGACAATAGCCAAGATGGTGGATTTGAGAAATCGACTAGAGGGACGGGAGCGACGTCCTGATATTATGGAGAGACTGGATCAGATACAAGCTTTGTTAGAAGCTCAAATGCAAGAAAATGCGAATCTGAGGCGACGGGTAGAAGAGCTAGAACAGAGACAAGGCTCTGAGGGTACCCAAGTAGAACAACAAGCTGAGGTAGATCCGGTTATTCCTCCAGCTGCAGTACATGAGAGAGCTCCTGAACCACAACCAGTATTGAATTTGGAACCCCTCTATGAAAGATTCAGGCGTATGAGACCGCCAGAATTTGAAGGGTCTACAAATCCCTTAGAGGCTGAAGACTGGTTGTCATCATTACAAGTGATCATGGAGTTCATGAACCTAACCGACCGGGAGAAGGTTGCATGTGCGTCTTTTGTGCTGAGAAAAGATGCTCGGTTTTGGTGGGACACCGTGCGAATGAGAAGAGACGTGTCTACCATGAGTTGGGCGGAATTTCTGGAAGAATTTAACCAGAAATATTACGACCCTGCATCTCTGAGGCAGCAACAGAAAGAATTCTCAGAGTTGACACAAGGGAACATGTCGGTAAGCGAAGTCTGCCGAAAGTTCGACCAGTTATCCCGTCTATGTCCCTACGTAGTCCCTACTGAGAGGGAGAAAATACAGAAAATGATCGGGATGTTCAGGCCAGAAATTGCTGCGTTAGTAGATACTGGACTAGTACCACCTACTTCTGTAGCAGACTGTGTGAGTCGGGCTATTAGAGCTGAGTTTCATGTAGCTCGACAGAAAGAGGAAAGAGAGAAACACTTGGAGGCTAAAAAGAAGGAGAGGGCTTTGGCGAAGTCTACGCAAGTTGGTCAATCGAGCAAGCCTAGTCAGAATGCGAAACCAAGCCAGGGCAACAACCAAGGATCCCAGCAAAATAAGAGAAAAGGGAATTTTTCTGGGAATCGCCAGGGTAGTAATCGAAACCAGCAGCGGAGAACAGCTGGTAATGTGGAATCCAATGTGCAAAACTGCCCTACCTGCGGGAAAAGACATTCTGGGCAATGCAGATTTGGGCCACTTGTTTGCTACGAATGTGGAAAGGAAGGCCATTACGCCAGGAACTGTCCAAATAGGCAGGGTGGACAAGGCACTTCCCAACCGCACCAGACACGCCCACAAGCTCATTCCCTTCAAGTCAGAGTGGAAGAGTCACCAGTGAGGCCATAACGCCAGGAGCGTATGCAACGTGCTGATGCTCGTGTGATGGCCTACAGTAAGGAAGACGCAGAGGCAGGAACATCAAACGTGGTGACAGGTCAGCTTCCTGTCGCTAGTCATGTAGCCTCTGTATTATTCGATTCCGGTGCTACGCATTCATTTGTTTCCTATGCATTTGCTGACAAGATAGGACTTCCTAAGGATAATATGGGAAGGGTATTTAAAACAGCCTTACCCTCTGGGGAAGTATTGTTGTCCAGTTACTGGTTACCCTATGTACCAGTATATGTGGCAAATAGGGAACTATATGCTGAGTTGATCGTAATGGAGATCATGGATTATGACGTGATTCTAGGCATGGATTTCCTAGGGAAATACCAAGCTACGATCGACTGCCGAAATCGAAAGATAGTCTTCCAACCCGAGGAAGAAGAGAGTTTCGAGTATGTTGATACTTCTCGAAGACCCGGGAAGATGATCATCAGTTCGCTGAGAGCCAGCAAGCTGATAGCCAGTGGTTGCATGGGATATCTGGCATATGTGGTGGATACTGTAGAGGAACAGAAGCTTCAAGCTGAAGAGGTTCCTGTGGTTAATGAGTTTCTTGACGTATTTCCAGAAGAGTTACCAAGGATACCGCCAGAGAGAGAAATCTCGTTTGAAATTGAGTTGATGCCTGGAACAGCACCTATTTCCAAAGCACCATACCGCATGGCTCCAGTGGAGTTAAAGGAGCTACAGGTACAATTAAAGGAGCTTTTGGATAAGGGATTCATCAGGCCGAGTTTTTCTCCATGGGGTGCACCTGTGTTATTCGTCAAGAAAAAGGATGGAACATTCCGACTGTGCATTGATTACCGGGAGTTGAATAAGGTTACGATCAAAAATAGGTATCCGTTACCTAGAATTGATGACCTATTCGACCAGTTAAAAGGCGCAGCGGTATTTTCCAAAATCGACTTACGGTCAGGATATCACCAGTTGAGAATCAAAGAGAGTGATATTCCTAAGACGGCGTTTAGGACTCGTTATGGACACTACGAGTTCCTTGTGATGCCATTCGGATTGACAAATGCGCCGGCATCGTTCATGGATTTGATGAACAGAATTTTTAAAGAGTATTTGGATAAGTTTGTCATTGTATTCATTGATGACATTCTTATATACTCGAAGAATCATGAGGAGCACAAGGAGCATCTGAGGATAGTGCTGAATACGATACGGAAGCATCAACTGTATGCCAAATTCTCAAAATGTGAATTTTGGCTGGACAGAGTACATTTCCTCGGACATGTTGTGTCCCAGGAAGGTATTGCAGTAGATCCGACAAAGGTAGAAGCAATTAACCAGTGGCCTGCACCCAAGAGTGTGACAGAAATACGCAGTTTCTTGGGATTAGCTGGTTATTATCGGCGATTTGTAGAGGGATTCGCGCGATTAGCTGCACCTCTTACCGCTCTTACACGCAAAGAAAGAAAGTACGAGTGGACTACGGAATGCGAAAGAAGCTTCCAGGAGTTAAAGAGGCGACTGTGACGCCCCGTGCCCTCAGCGGCCCGGACCGTCACTGTAAACTCTATTACTTGCTTCTTTAAAAACGATACTTAAACTTGCTGAATTTAAGACTATAAATTTAGAGGGATTTTTTTTTTTTTTTTTTTTATATACACGTACGTATTTACTATTCACGTACGCATACTATTAAAATGCGGAATTTGAAAAACATAAGGATTTCAATTATACATACATAATTATATACATGTTTATCTGATTA
Organism: Antiaris toxicaria; assembly: GCA_035233585.1. Lineage (NCBI taxonomy): Eukaryota > Viridiplantae > Streptophyta > Magnoliopsida > Rosales > Moraceae > Antiaris > Antiaris toxicaria. Next base: position 58,960,279 of record CP141154.1, on the reverse strand, counting down.
CTATTCACCAGATACTATTTAAATATACTACTCGTACATATACTGTTTACTGTTCCAAAATACCATTTAACCTTTACTATTCAAAATACTATTTAACTGTCACCAATCAAAATATTATTTACTCATACTGTGCGGAAGAATACTCGCGGTGTATCCATAACCTCATCCTCACATCCACCTCCGCCACCATCATCGTCCCTTGATGTTTATGCTATAGGATGCTTACCTACAGCATGAACACACTCCGTGAGCTTTACGCCCAGTAAGTACAACATGTTAACCGCAAAACATGTTTAAAACATAGCACATACGTAAAATCATAGGCATGACATATATCACTTAATAAATCATATATCATATAAGGATATCACATATCAGCTCACATATCATGTCATCACATAACATGTCATAACACTGAATATAAAACTTCACATACTTTATGCATGACAGAAGCATCGTGTACTGTATGCACTCTACTGAAAAAGAAAGCATAGCGAACTATAACTAATGCATGATCCGGTTATGTTCATTTATGCTTCAAACTTTTCTTTTCTTTTCTTGTCTATTTAGGGCCCATGTGTCAGTACCGTGTGCGCGCAGACCAACGGTAACGCCCGAGGTCAACTAATGCCGAAGAGCCATCAACTGATGCTCAACTTGTGGCCTGAACTTTCTTTAACTGGAAACCCCTTCGACTGAAGGAGCCGGTACGACACACCTATTTATTTCCATCTTGTTTAACTGTTCTAGCCATACGCTTCTCTAAGCTGTCCCCAATCCTACGCGGTAGGGATCTATGGCTTCTATCTTGTTCTTTCATCAATCTACTCGATTGTGAAGCTATATGCTCTTATGTATGCTGTGCAGCATCGTGTGCAAGATACATACTTAAAATACTGGAAAAGCATCATTTTAAATTCATTTTATCCATGCTGTAGGCGGAGTTGTACTTACCTGTCAGCAGACAGTTTATACTCTCGCCTTCGTCACAATACAGGTACCTCCCTGTAATCATAATGCATTACATTAACATTTACTCTTAGGTCACTGTGGTCATTAGTGACTAATAAAAACTCTATCGTTAGTGATACCGATCCTTATCGGTACTAATTGCCCTTCTCTTAAGAATTTGATTTTCTAATCATTGTTAATTAATTTATTTACCCAATAAATTAATTAACATCGCTCTTAGGTCACTCTATCGTTAGGAACTAATAAACTTATCGTTGTGCGGTACCGATGCCTATCGGTACCCAACTGCTCTACTTTGGGAAATTTGATATCTAATTTTTAATCGTGCTTGATTAATTTGTCTACTTGACAAATTAATCACTGTCTCTCACTATCCCATTCGGACTTAGTCCTTGACTAGCTAACCGACCAGTCAACTGACTGAATACCTCCCGTATGACCATTTAGCCTGTCGGATTACCGTTACCGATGTAATCGCCCCAAATTTTATACTTAGATCATACCCGTCCCTCGGGTGGCACTATTCTGACATAGGGGTCGTTTTCTTACATTACGAAATTTCTAATGGGGCGGTTCACTAATCCTCACAACGTCCGTCCTTCTTTCCCGGACCTAGGTCATCGAGGGGGCTCGGGTTTCCATCCCGATCACATTTTCAGCCCTCGTTTCCTAAAATACCCCTTTGTGCCGTTTTAGAAATTTCAGCAGCATTTCCGCTTAATTTTTGGGTTTCCGGCGTTTAGGAAACGCCTCAAAACCATCTAACCTATTCTAACCTGCCACGTACTAAACCAGAGGCCTAATTTTTACGTAAAAGCTCCGCTTTTTACGTAAAAATATTCACATTTTCTCACATTCTCTTTTTCGATATTTCACCCTTTTTTCTTACAATTCCTCAAGTCATTAAACCACAATTAATACATAATTATTTCCAATATTAAATTGAGGAATAAATAGATCAACACTACTACCAAAATCGTTCCCGTCGACGGTCGGACGAACCGTTCGGTCTCGACCGTGCAATCTTTGAATTGTCGTTCTTCACTTTTGAAACTCCAGTTTGCAAATCCGATGCCGCGGATGTGTCCGGAACGTCGAAAATGGGCCAACGGCCCATTCTTCAATTTTCGGTCTCCGGGTCGCCGTTGACCGGCGTTGACCGCCGTTGACTGGCGTTGACCGGCCGTTGACCGGCGTTTTTGCCCAAAATTGATTTGGGGCTTTTGATCTACGTGTTGTTCTGAGCATTTTGATACCGACCTTGCAACTCAACTCCGCCGGAATAGCGAGATCCGACGGCGGCGATGGCAACGGCGACGGCGAACCTTGGGCGGCGCGATCCGGCGGCTGTTGACGTGAAATGAAGCCTGGGTTTTGTTCTACTCTTCACCACGAATCCATTGGGACCGGAATCGTGGCATTTGGACGTCGGACGGCGGAGATACGGCGGTTTGAAAAATTCGGCCACCGGCGGCTTTGGGCGGCGCGTGCGGCGTGCTCCGGCGTCGGTTCGGTCGACTCGGCCCACCGTTGGAATCAGCTCGTCGAGAGCTTTCCAATGGTGCCGGCGGTGTCGAAAACGGAGGCCGGATTCGTTGGTCGGTCACTGTTCATATTCGTGTGGTGTGGGGAGGGAGAAAATGAGATTTGGAAAAAATATGGGGGCTATTTTTCTATAATCCCCAAAATTTCCTCCTTTATACTAATTTTTTTGAAAAATTTTAAGATAGGCTATACTGACTAATTTGGGCGTGCTGAACCCAAATATATCAGTTTTATCTTCATCCGAGGTCGTCTCGACCAGTTTCCCGATACTGTATGGTTCCCGGTCAAAAATTACTTTTTGTGCTCAAATGACTAATTTGAGCATTCTGATTCCAAATATATCAGTTTTATATCAAGAAGAGGTCATCTTGATCAATTTCTTGATACTGTGGTTAGGCCTACACTGTGTTGACACTGTGCACGCATAACGAGGCGTTTTCGCGTGAAATTTCAAACACGGTCTCTCTTGACTAATTTGGACGTGCTGATTTCAATTTATCAGTTTTATGTCCATCTGAGGTCTTCTGGACTAGTTTTCAGGATCTGCATGACCCCGTCTCGAAAAACGTGTCAGGTGCCCGATTGACTAATTTGGGCGTCCTGAGTCTAAATATATCAGTTTCGGGGCGAGAAAAGGTCGTCTTGACCCTCATCCCGATACTACGTATCCCTTAAACAAAATCTACATTTTATGCTCAATTGACCAGATTGAGCCTGCTGACTATTAATATATCAGTTTTATGCCAGATTAAGGCCGTCTTGGCCACTAACCTGACACTGCGTTTCTCACTACTCACTATTCACTATTCACTGTTCACTATCTGACTGACTAATCTGAGCGTTCTGACTTTGATTTTGTCAGTCTATGGGCGAGAAGAGGTCATCTAGACCACTTTTCTCGATACTGTACATCTATTAGGGCAATTATCACTGCTGCGCTCAGATGACCAGTCTGAGCGTACTGATGACTAGCTCATCAGTTCTGTATCATGAAATGGTCGTCTAGACCGGTTTCTTGATATTGCGTGTCTCAACGCATACTCACATAATAGGGTGGACCGATTTCGCTGTCGATTACCCCTTTCACTGCATGAATAGTAATTAAACGTTATTATTCCTGTTTAATTCATTCAACTGAAAAGCACACTGTGCTTATTAACTTAATTACATCATTACATAGTAATTAAGTTTCATAATTCATGAGAGTCATTACAGTGGCTCTCGGCTCATTACACAGCCTTCTACACAGACTCTTACACGTGCGTGTGCAACGCAACACGGGCGTGTACATTTCAGACACGAGCATGTACGAGTTGAGACTACTCAACACGGCCATGTCTTTGAAATACATTCATCTATCTGAGCAGTACACAGCCTCTTACACGGTCGTGTACTTGACCATGTTTCTTAAATTTGCTAAAGGACATTAAATTATGTCCATTTTATTCCTTAATGACTTATTACATGGTAAGTAGGTGCCATGAAAATGGCGGTCATTACAACCTACCCCCCTTACAAAATTTTCGTCCTCGAAAATTAGAATAATTCCGGGAAGTCTCTTCTCATGTCTTCTTCCCATTCTCATGTGGCTTCCTCAACACTATGATTCTGCCACAACACTTTTACTAGCGGTATACTTCATTCCTAAGTACTTTCTCCTTTCTAACTAAGATCTGCACGAGTCTCTCCTCGTACGTCGGATCAGCGTATACTACAACGGATTCTTGGCTAAGAACATGGGAGCTGTTTGGCACGTACTTCTTTAACATCAAAACGTGAAAGACATTGTGCACTGTAACTAACTCGGGAGGAAGTGCTAGTCTATAAGCCACCTTCCCGACTTTCTCTATTATCTCAAGGGTCCTATGTACCTATGACTGAGCTTTCTTTTATTTTCAATGCGCATCACCCCTTTCATGGGTGCCGCCTTGAAAAAGACCGAATCTCCTACTTGAAACTTGAGGGGTCTACGGCACTTATCGTCAAAATTCTTCTGTCGACTGTGCGCTGTATCTAACGTTTCTCGTATCAGCTTCACGTCTGACATGGTATTCTTGATGATGTCCGAGCTAACTACTCGTTTCTCTCCAAACTCGTACTAATGAGCCAGAGATCTGCATTTCTTTCCACAGAGTGTCTCGTACTGTGCCATTCCTATCGAGGAATGATAGTTGCTGTTGTACGAGAACTCGCTCAATGGTAGCTTCTGATATCAATTTCCTTTGAAGTCTAGGACGCAGGTCTCAACATGTCCTCTAACATCTGTATGGTCCTCTCAGACTAACTGTCGGTCTGAGGATAAAATGCTATGCTGAACTCTCACTTGGACCGTAATGCGGCTTGAACACCTCGCCAAAATCTGGAGGTAAAGCGTCCACTACGATCTGAGACGATCGACTCTGGTATTCCGTGCCATTTCACGAACTGTGCCGCATAGATTTCTACTAGTCGTTCCACCGAGTAGCTAACTTTCATTGCTAAAAATCTAACTGATTTCATCAGTTTTTCTACAATCACCCAGATTGCATCATTATCGTTTGACGTCTTCGGCAATCCGATTACGAAATTCATCGTAATCTGGTCCCATTTCCACTCGGGTAACTTAATTTCCTACGATTATCCTGCTGAGCGCTGGTGATCTACCTTAACCTTCTGGCACGTAAGGCAGCTGGCGACGAACTCGACAATGTCATTCTTCATTCCAAGGCACCAAAAACTTTCCTTTAGGTACTTGTACATCTTATTCGCTACCGGATGTACAGAATATGATGTCTCGTAAGGTTCCAAAAGGATTCGCTTCTTGAGTTCTTCATCTTTTAGAACACACACTCTATCTCTGTAGTAGAGTATGTCGTCCTTAAGGATCTTAAACTCTGAACCATTGTCCTCTATAGCTTCCTTTTTGGACTTGAGCAGGGACAAATCAAAATCTTGACCGATCTTGATCTCTTCTTGGAGCGTCGATTGGAGGGTCATCTCAGACAATCTCCCTATCAAAATCTTGATCTCGCTGTAGCATAACTCCTTTGTAGTGCTCTTGACAAGGCACTAATAGCCATAGGCATAGTAATATGCTTCTGACTCTACGCATTGACCACTTTATTGGCTTTCCCTGGATGGTATAGGATCTCACGGTCGTAATCCTTACCAACTCTAGCCATCTACGCTGCCTCATGTTGAGCTCTTTCTGCGTGAAGATACATTTGAGACTCTAGTGGTCGATGTAAATCTCGCACGTGACTCCGTACAGGTAGTGCCTCCATGTTTTTATCGTAAAAACTATCGCTACTAGCTCCAGATCACGCGTTGGGTAGCTCTTCTCAAGGTTTTTTTTTGAGTTGTCGTGAAGCATACGCGACTACTCTACCACTCTACATCAACACAGTTTCCAACTTGGTTTTAGATGTGGCGCTTAAATCACAAAGCTTCCCTGACCAACATTTGAAATGGTCAGCATTGGAGCGCTTATGAGTCTTCATCTTAGCTCTTGAAAGCTTCCTCACACTTATCGATTCACTTATTCCTCTTTCCCTTCTTGGTGAGCGCTGTGAGCAGAGCAGCTAACTTTGAGTAGCCTTCGACTAAGTGTAGGTAACATCCTGTTAGTTTAAAGAAACTGTGAATTCCCGTTTCGTTCCTCTGAGCTGGCCACGTGCTAACTGCATCAATTTTCGCTAGCTCCACAGATACTCCTTCCTTGGGGTCTACGTGGCCTAGGAAATGGACCTTCTCCAGTCAAAACTCGTACTTGGAGAACTTGGTGTATAACTGATGGTCCTGTTGCATGCGCAAAATGATAATTAAGTGCTCTTCATACTCTTCCTTCGTCTGAGAGTGTATAAGTATGTCATCGATGAACACAATGACAAACTTATCCAAATAGTCCTTGAACATGCGGTTCATCCAGTTCATGAAAGTTGCTGGTGCGTTCGTCAATCTGAGCGACACGAACAGAAACTCATAATGTCCGTACCGCGTTTGAAAGGCTGTTTTGGGTACATCTTCTTTCCTAATTCGTAGTTGATGGTACCCTGAACGTAGATCGATCTTCGAGGACATTGCAGCATCTCGGAGCTGATCAAATAAATCGTCAACTCGCGGCAACAGATGCTTATTCTTAATCGTAATCCTGTTCAACTCTCTGTAGTCGATGCACATTCTCAGTGGTCCATCTTTCTTCTTCACGAATGGTATGGGTGCTCTCCAGGGTGAATAGCTCTATCGCATGAATCCCTTATCTATTTAGTCCTTTAGCTGGGCTTGGAGCTCCTTTAGCTCTATAGGGCCTATTCTGTAGGGGGCCTCAAAGATGGGGCTGATTCTAGTAGACGTTCAGTCTCGAACGAGATCCTGCGCTCTGGTTGGAGTCCTGCAAGATCTTCTAGAAATATCTCCATGAATTCCCTGACTATCGATACGTTGTCGGGTCCTATCTCTATTCCTTGAGTCTTATCTGCTACGTATACTAGGAAGTCCGTGCATCCACTGGATTGTATCTCGCGAGCCTTCACTACTGATATCATCGTCTTTGGTTGCTCTGGCGACAAACCCTTGTAGATGAACTTTTCACATCCGATTGGTTCGAAAATGATTTTTCGCCTTCAACAGTTTATGACAACGTTGTGTCCTAAGCCCCTTTTTTTTTTTTTTTTTTTGGCATAGTGGCCTTTCTTGCCACAGATGAAACAACCACTTACTCCTTGCTTACATTCTCCTGAGTGCCTCTTTCCGCATTTCGTGCACGTCGAGTTGGCTATCATTTCCTTCCTGGTCGTTTCTCTTCTGGGGGAAATTCTCCTGTGAATCTTGATTGCCTTAATTCCCCTTTTCTCTTGTTGTTATTATGGGAATGCCTACTATTCTGGCCGGTTCCCACATTCTGTCCTCTGTGTTGTAACTCGGGGTTTTACTTCCCCTGAGCCTGCTCAGCTTGCGTTTTCTCCTCCTTTCGTGCCTTAAAATTCTGCGCCTTTCGCTCCTTATCCTGAGCCGACTAGTACTCAGCTCAGATAGTCTTGCTGACACATTCTGCTAGTGTCGCTGGTCCGTGCCCTCCGCTACAGACCTAAACTGTGATTTCCGTTCTGAACATCTTCAGCATTCGTCTGACTCTCTCATTTTAGTCGGTACTAAATCTGGAAAAAGTTGAGCCAGCTGCTCAAACTTCTTGACTGCCTCCATAACAGTCATACTACCTTTGCGCAGGTTGTTGAACTCGTCTTACTGCGCTGCTAGTGCTTCCTTGTTGAAGTACGTCTCCTTGAATTCCTCAATGAAATCGCTCCAGCTCATCTCTCTAATGTTCCTCCTAATGGTTACCATCTTCCACCACTAACGCGCCACATTGCGCAGGGTGAAGGATGCGTACATCACTTTCTCTCTCTATCTGTTAACCCTATAAAATCCAAGATTACTTGGATATCCGTTAGCCAATCATCGGCCTCTATAGGGTTGGTGATTCCTAAGAATTCTAACGCTTTCATGCATCGGAATCTCTCATGCAAGTCACCTTCCCTAGGGATTGGCAAAAAAAAACAATTGCTGCTATGAGAGTAGCCATTACTATAGGCGCTAGTGCCTCCTGGGCTGGAGTCTCTACTGACTGTGGTGCCTGGGGTTGCTGGCCCAGCTGCTCTCTAAGCTGGTTTAGCTCCCGCTGCTGGTTCTCCATTATCTCTCGCATGGCTACAATCTGTGCTATCAACTCATCCTCTCGGGATGCTGGGTTTAACTAAGCTCTCATTCTTGCCATGTTTTCCTATGTAACCCTATCGTACAGCGAAAAAGGAAAATATAAGTCTCTTAAATTCTATACTTGGGACTCGTATCACATATCATTTTCTTTCTTACTTAACAATCTTACTTAAACCATTATGGATATAAATATACACACTATATCCATCTTTCTTTCTCTCATACTGTGATGTTCAATACAATTACCGCATTGTATTGGGACATCGTCTGAGTGCTAGGATTCGTCCTGCACTTTCTGTCATATCATACTCACACTGTGGAAAAATATTATATCTGGCCCCTAGGGCAAAGCTTTACTACTTATCTCATAATATATTTCACATAATATATATACATATATTCAAGATTCTAGTTCAGTGGGAGTGACACACACTTCCCCTATACGATCCCAACAAGTACATTATGCTATAACTGACGGGGGAGAGCTACTGCTTCCCTCTATATATTTTCATAACTAACATTCCCACAGAAGGGTTACTACTATTGGAAGGACAATCCTGATTCAGTATCAGGCATCTCCTCATCGTCACTATCACTGAGTGAGTACTCCTCTGGGTTCTCTTCTTCTTCTCAGCTGAAACTGACCTCGTCATCGCTGGCTATGATGACTTCGTCATTACTAAAGCGATTGGGGATCTCCTTTCCCTCATCGTCGGGATGGGCGTCGAAAAGAGTCGCGTTATCTTCCTCTCTCATGGGGTGTTCGGGAGACATACGGGCTGGTTCGGGGTTCTCCATCGGCTCCCTATTGCCCTCGTGTACTTCTGACTGGTACTCGACCGTGAACTCTTCATCGGCCAGTTGGGGTGCTGGTTCTACCGGGTCACCCTCCATAATGGCGGCTGCTATAATGCCTTGGGCTTGTGTAGAGTTCCCGGGGTTGAGCACTTTTCTCTCGGCGTTCACTATCTCCTTAATAAGGCTTGCTAGTCCTATTTGATCGCTCTTCTAATTCTGTTTGGCAAGGTCTCTTTCTCTCTTTGAGTCTTCTCCTATCTTGATCCACTTTTGTCTCGGCATGTATTGTAGAAGTCCATTTCGGTTCCTTGTAGCGAACAGCATACGTTAGAACTATATCGCCGGACATCAGCTGCAGTCTTTCAGTCCGATGAACAAATTCTCGTATATCCATAACTCTAGAGAACTTAGGCGGTTTCACTCCCTGCTTGCCCATAGAGAAAAACTGGGGCTGATGCTGGACTGCTCTCAGAGATTGGCTCGATCATGGTATGGCGAAACTCGACACAGTTAAGAGCTCATCCTGGTCATAAGGATCCCGATACACACGAGAGTGTCTTCCTGAGAGATATCAACAGCCAACAGGACTCAGTTATCCTGGTCAATGGTGTACAATCAGGGAATCACTTTGATAACATGAAACTAGTCCTGACATTCTCATAGAGTGCAGGAGTACTGTTTGCCACTCGAAACTTGGTGGACGACTAGCCCTGAAGATCGGTACAACTCGAGCAGCAATCCATGTTCTTTCTCTGAGCAGTTTTCTAGCACTGCACGGTCGTGATTTTTCGTATAATGATCTCAGCATCTTTTCATCTTATCCTCGCCATCATAGATTTCGTCGTTTCATTACTATAAAATGTTATCTTCAATAGATAAACATTTACCGACAAAAAATAAAACTAACTTACTTGGACAGATGAGGCAGGCATGCGGCGATGTGAGGTAGGATGGCAGGAAACCGCTCTGATACCAACTGTGACGCCCCGTGCCCTCAGCGGCCCGGACCGTCACTGTAAACTCTATTACTTGCTTCTTTAAAAACGATACTTAAACTTGCTGAATTTAAGACTATAAATTTAGAGGGATTTTTTTTTTTTTTTTTTTATATACACGTACGTATTTACTATTCACGTACGCATACTATTAAAATGCGGAATTTGAAAAACATAAGGATTTCAATTATACATACATAATTATATACATGTTTATCTGATTACTATTCACCAGATACTATTTAAATATACTACTCGTACATATACTGTTTACTGTTCCAAAATACCATTTAACCTTTACTATTCAAAATACTATTTAACTGTCACCAATCAAAATATTATTTACTCATACTGTGCGGAAGAATACTCGCGGTGTATCCATAACCTCATCCTCACATCCACCTCCGCCACCATCATCGTCCCTTGATGTTTATGCTATAGGATGCTTACCTACAGCATGAACACACTCCGTGAGCTTTACGCCCAGTAAGTACAACATGTTAACCGCAAAACATGTTTAAAACATAGCACATACGTAAAATCATAGGCATGACATATATCACTTAATAAATCATATATCATATAAGGATATCACATATCAGCTCACATATCATGTCATCACATAACATGTCATAACACTGAATATAAAACTTCACATACTTTATGCATGACAGAAGCATCGTGTACTGTATGCACTCTACTGAAAAAGAAAGCATAGCGAACTATAACTAATGCATGATCCGGTTATGTTCATTTATGCTTCAAACTTTTCTTTTCTTTTCTTGTCTATTTAGGGCCCATGTGTCAGTACCGTGTGCGCGCAGACCAACGGTAACGCCTGAGGTCAACTAATGCCGAAGAGCCATCAACTGATGCTCAACTTGTGGCCTGAACTTTCTTTAACTGGAAACCCCTTCGACTGAAGGAGCCGGTACGACACACCTATTTATTTCCATCTTGTTTAACTGTTCTAGCCATACGCTTCTCTAAGCTGTCCCCAATCCTACGCGGTAGGGATCTATGGCTTCTATCTTGTTCTTTCATCAATCTACTCGATTGTGAAGCTATATGCTCTTATGTATGCTGTGCAGCATCGTGTGCAAGATACATACTTAAAATACTGGAAAAGCATCATTTTAAATTCATTTTATCCATGCTGTAGGCGGAGTTGTACTTACCTGTCAGCAGACAGTTTATACTCTCGCCTTCGTCACAATACAGGTACCTCCCTGTAATCATAATGCATTACATTAACATTTACTCTTAGGTCACTGTGGTCATTAGTGACTAATAAAAACTCTATCGTTAGTGATACCGATCCTTATCGGTACTAATTGCCCTTCTCTTAAGAATTTGATTTTCGAATCATTGTTAATTAATTTATTTACCCAATAAATTAATTAACATCGCTCTTAGGTCACTCTATCGTTAGGAACTAATAAACTTATCGTTGTGCGGTACCGATGCCTATCGGTACCCAACTGCTCTACTTTGGGAAATTTGATATCTAATTTTTAATCGTGCTTGATTAATTTGTCTACTTGACAAATTAATCACTGTCTCTCACTATCCCATTCGGACTTAGTCCTTGACTAGCTAACCGACCAGTCAACTGACTGAATACCTCCCGTATGACCATTTAGCCTGTCGGATTACCGTTACCGATGTAATCGCCCCAAATTTTATACTTAGATCATACCCGTCCCTCGGGTGGCACTATTCTGACATAGGGGTCGTTTTCTTACATTACGAAATTTCTAATGGGGCGGTTCACTAATCCTCACAACGTCCGTCCTTCTTTCCCGGACCTAGGTCATCGAGGGGGCTCGGGTTTCCATCCCGATCACATTTTCAGCCCTCGTTTCCTAAAATACCCCTTTGTGCCGTTTTAGAAATTTCGGCAGCATTTCCGCTTAATTTTTGGGTTTCCGGCGTTTAGGAAACGCCTCAAAACCATCTAACCTATTCTAACCTGCCACGTACTAAACCAGAGGCCTAATTTTTACGTAAAAGCTCCGCTTTTTACGTAAAAATATTCACATTTTCTCACATTCTCTTTTTCGATATTTCACCCTTTTTTCTTACAATTCCTCAAGTCATTAAACCACAATTAATACATAATTATTTCCAATATTAAATTGAGGAATAAATAGATCAACACTACTACCAAAATCGTTCCCGTCGACGGTCGGACGAACCGTTCGGTCTCGACCGTGCAATCTTTGAATCGTCGTTCTTCACTTTTGAAACTCCAGTTTGCAAATCCGATGCCGCAGATGTGTCCGGAACGTCGAAAATGGGCCAACGGCCCATTCTTCAATTTTCGGTCTCCGGGTCGCCGTTGACCGGCGTTGACCGCCGTTGACCGGCGTTGACCGGCCGTTGACCGGCGTTTTTGCCCAAAATTGATTTGGGACTTTTGATCTACGTGTTGTTCTGAGCATTTTGATACCGACCTTGCAACTCAACTCCGCCGGAATAGCGAGATCCGACGGCGGCGATGGCAACGGCGACGGCGAACCTTGGGCGGCGCGATCCGGCGGCTGTTGACGTGAAATGAAGCCTGGGTTTTGTTCTACTCTTCACCACGAATCCATTGGGACCGGAATCGTGGCATTTGGACGTCGGACGGCGGAGATACGGCGGTTTGAAAAATTCGGCCACCGGCGGCTTTGGGCGGCGCGTGCGGCGTGCTCCGGCGTCGGTTCGGTCGACTCGGCCCACCGTTGGAATCAGCTCGTCGAGAGCTTTCCAATGGTGCCGGCGGTGTCGAAAACGGAGGCCGGATTCGTTGGTCGGTCACTGTTCATATTCGTGTGGTGTGGGGAGGGAGAAAATGAGATTTGGAAAAAATATGGGGGCTATTTTTCTATAATCCCCAAAATTTCCTCCTTTATACTAATTTTTTTGAAAAATTTTAAGATAGGCTATACTGACTAATTTGGGCGTGCTGAACCCAAATATATCAGTTTTATCTTCATCCGAGGTCGTCTCGACCAGTTTCCCGATACTGTATGGTTCCCGGTCAAAAATTACTTTTTGTGCTCAAATGACTAATTTGAGCATTCTGATTCCAAATATATCAGTTTTATATCAAGAAGAGGTCATCTTGATCAATTTCTTGATACTGTGGTTAGGCCTACACTGTGTTGACACTGTGCACGCATAACGAGGCGTTTTCGCGTGAAATTTCAAACACGGTCTCTCTTGACTAATTTGGACGTGCTGATTTCAATTTATCAGTTTTATGTCCATCTGAGGTCTTCTGGACTAGTTTTCAGGATCTGCATGACCCCGTCTCGAAAAACGTGTCAGGTGCCCGATTGACTAATTTGGGCGTCCTGAGTCTAAATATATCAGTTTCGGGGCGAGAAAAGGTCGTCTTGACCCTCATCCCGATACTACGTATCCCTTAAACAAAATCTACATTTTATGCTCAATTGACCAGATTGAGCCTGCTGACTATTAATATATCAGTTTTATGCCAGATTAAGGCCGTCTTGGCCACTAACCTGACACTGCGTTTCTCACTACTCACTATTCACTATTCACTGTTCACTATCTGACTGACTAATCTGAGCGTTCTGACTTTGATTTTGTCAGTCTATGGGCGAGAAGAGGTCATCTAGACCACTTTTCTCGATACTGTACATCTATTAGGGCAATTATCACTGCTGCGCTCAGATGACCAGTCTGAGCGTACTGATGACTAGCTCATCAGTTCTGTATCATGAAATGGTCGTCTAGACCGGTTTCTTGATATTGCGTGTCTCAACGCATACTCACATAATAGGGTGGACCGATTTCGCTGTCGATTACCCCTTTCACTGCATGAATAGTAATTAAACGTTATTATTCCTGTTTAATTCATTCAACTGAAAAGCACACTGTGCTTATTAACTTAATTACATCATTACATAGTAATTAAGTTTCATAATTCATGAGAGTCATTACAGTGGCTCTCGGCTCATTACACAGCCTTCTACACAGACTCTTACACGTGCGTGTGCAACGCAACACGGGCGTGTACATTTCAGACACGAGCATGTACGAGTTGAGACTACTCAACACGGCCATGTCTTTGAAATACATTCATCTATCTGAGCAGTACACAGCCTCTTACACGGTCGTGTACTTGACCATGTTTCTTAAATTTGCTAAAGGACATTAAATTATGTCCATTTTATTCCTTAATGACTTATTACATGGTAAGTAGGTGCCATGAAAATGGCGGTCATTACAGCGACTGACAAGCGCACCAATCCTTACGCTTCCCATTGAAGGGGAGAAGTTCGTGATCTACAGTGATGCATCGAAAATAGGATTGGGAGCAGTCCTAATGCAAAATGGCAAGGTGATTGCCTATGCTTCCCGTCAATTAAAGGAGCATGAAAGGAATTACCCTACGCATGACCTTGAACTTGCTGCAGTAGTGTTCGCACTTAAAATTTGGCGACACTATCTCTATGGAGCTCAATGTCAGATTTTCACTGATCACCAAAGCTTGAAGTATTTCTTCACGCAAAAAGAGCTCAATATGCGACAGAGACGATGGTTGGAATTGGTGAAGGATTATGATTGTGAAATCCTCTACCATCCAGGAAAGGCCAACCGTGTAGCGGATGCTTTAAGTAGAAAGTCTACCATATCATACCAGCTACCAATAAACAGGCTTCCGAAGCCATTGCAGCAAGAGATAAATTCGTTGAACTTGGAGCTAATATCTGGAAGATTAGCTGCACTCCAAGTGGAATCATCGCTATTTGAGGAAATAAAGGAAGCTCAAAGGCGAGATCCAGTGATGACAAGTTCCCTTCCAATATTTTTCTATTGGAGCTTCCCTCATTCCTTTTATCGAGCATAATGATGCGAATCGTGCTTTAATGAGTTCTAATATGCAACGTCAGGCAGTTCCGTATGGCATCGCCACTCCCTTTGGCAGCATCCACTAATTCGTATCAAGAAGGAATTTCCAAGGATGGAATTATCCTTTATCAAGGAAGGATAAATGTTCCAGCTGATGAGGAACTTAGAAGACGGATCATGTCAGAAGCTCATGAGACACCCTATTCGGTTCACCCCAGAGCGAGCAAGATGTATCAGGACTTAAAGTTACAGTTCTGGTGGAAAGGGATGAAGAACGATATAGCGAAATTCGTGAGCAGATGCATGACCTGTCAGAAAATCAAAGCGGAACATAAACATCCAGCAGGAAGATTGGAACCGTTGGAGATTCCTGAATGGAAATGGGAACACGTTACGATGGATTTTGTAGTGGGACTCCCAAAAACCCGAGAAGGTTATGACGCCATCTGGGTTATTGTGGACAGACTGACCAAGACGGCACGGTTCATAGCTGTCAAGATGACTTTTTCGCTGGAAAAGTTTGCTCAGCTGTACATAACTCATGTCGTCAGACTACATGGAGTACCGAAATCCATTGTATCAGATCGAGATGCACGGTTCACTTCGAATTTCTGGAAGTGTGTGCAAGAGGCCATGGGTACTGAATTGAGGCTCAGTACGGCTTTTCATCCGTAAACAGATGGGCAGTCAGAGCGGACAATTCAAACGTTAGAGGACATGCTTCGAGCTTGCGTTATGGATTTTGCGGGAAATTGGAACGAGAAGCTACCATTGATTGAATTCTCGTACAATAATAGTTACCAAGCTTCGATAGGCATGGCACCTTACGAGGCTTTGTATGGACGGAAGTGCAGATCACCATTACATTGGTACGATTTGCGAGAAAAGCAGTTGCATAAGACGGATTTCATGCAAGAGACTTCCGATGCAGTTGCTAGAATTCAGCGTCAAATGAAAATTGCGCAAAGCCGGCAAAAGAGATATGCGGATAAGAGGCGGAGATCCTTGGAGTTTGATGAAGGAGACTTCGTGTTTCTCAAGGTATCGCCTATGAAGGGAATTATGCGTTTCGGTAAGAAGGGGAAACTGAGTCCAAGATACATTGGACCTTATGAAATTATCGAACGCATTGGAAAGGTCGCTTACAGATTAGCGCTACCCCCAGAATTGTCGGCAGTGCATAATGTATTTCATGTGTCGATGCTGAGAAAATATATACCAGATCCGTCCCATGTATTGACGCATGAGCCTATTCAAATCCACGAGGATTTGACATATGAGGAACAGCCTATTCAAGTACTAGCTCGTGAAGAGAAAGTACTGAGGAATAAGGTAATCCCACTAGTGAAAATTTTGTGGAAAAATCACAATATTGAAGAAGCTACGTGGGAACGAGAAGACGAGATGAGGAGTTTATACCCCCATTTGTTCTAATTTTCGAGGACGAAAATTTTATAAGGAGGGGTGAATGTGACAACCGGGAAATTCAGGCAATTCTCGGACGAAAATGTACAATTGTATGTATATAACAATTTGTACTGTTTAAAGAGTGAAATAAATGTATTTATATTGTTCAGAATATGTGAAAATGTTCTAACAATACTGACGAGTAAGAATTCAGTGTTGGAAAAATTCACTGAGTTGAAACGGGTGAAACGGTGCCAAAATCGGCATTAAAAACCCTAACCGGAGCAATAAAAGACGGTAAACTTCCGGGATTGATTTTGATCAAACGGAAGCAGATTAAATTGATCCGACTGCACAGAAGACCTCAGGAACACGCCGAGACGATTTCAGGAAAATTTCGGCTCGAACCGGCATCGGTCAAAAAGTAGTCAAATTAATGTGAATAGTGAAAGTCAAAGTCAACTTTCACTTTTGCATTTATGACATCATAAATCAAGTTTATTAATTGGAATAAATAAGGTGGTTGGTGGCATTAATGGCTAGGATTTAATCACCTTTTGATCTAAAGGCCAAGATTTGGCCAAAATTAACCCTTTTTAATTTTTGAAAAATGGGGAAAGAAATGGCTTGAAAGATGTCAAATTGTCATTGGTTTAGAGCCAAATTAATTGGCTTTTGGTTTGCATAAGTCGGCAAAACATTTACAAAGTGGCCGAAACCAAAATTTCAAGCCAAAAGCCATAAGAAAATTTTTCTAACTTCCTTCCATGGTGGCTACGTGAGGGACCAAGGGAAACCAAGTTTTATCTTCAACATTTCTTCACAAAAAGTGTGTCAAAACACTCCTAGAAGACAAAGGAAGCAATTGATTAAGGTTACTTCCCTTGCACTTGATTTTTTTCATGGTTTTCTTCACAAAATCCGTGGGTGAATAGTGATTGGAAGATGTAAAATTTTTGGTTGTTTTTCATGGATTTGATGTTGGGTTTTGTTAAGGATGTATTAAGGAAGAAAACCATGCAAATTCATTAAAGAAAAACCAAAATTTTGTTGGTTTTTCAAAGGTAAATCCGTGGGTTACCTTAGGTAACCAATGAGAAAACTTTGTGGTTAATTGTTAATATGCTTTCTAAGTTTAATTTTGTGAAGAATAAAGCATGAATTTATTGTGAAAAGTTTGAAAAAAAATCTTTGGTATGCATTTCCTAAAGTGGCCGTGGGGTTGTTAATGGTTTGGAAGGAAAATTTTGTTGGTTTTATGTGGTATTTGGTTGATTGGAATTAGGCATTTCAATATGCAAATGATGAATTTATAATGGAAAGAATGAAACAAAATTTTTTGGCATGATTTCATTCTTTGGCCGTGGGTTATACAAGGGTAAAAACCCTAGGAAGTTTGGTTGAAAATGCAAAGAAAATGGGCTTGAAAATGTATTAAAAATGTGACATTTGAATGGCCTAAAGTGTGGTGAAAATTTGACAAAATTTGGTTCGGTTTGGTTGTGAAAACCGAAACCAAATTAAGGGTAAAAAAAGTGAAAAAAATTTGAAATTTGTGGGCTTTTATGTAAAAGTTTGGAAAACTTTTACATAAAATAGGCTTGTGGTATAGTACGTGGCAGGTACATACGGTTCGAGGCGTACCTAACGCCGGGAGCCTTAAATTTATGCCGAAATGCTGCCGAAATTTCGAAAACGGCATTCGGGGTAAAATAGGAATTTAAAATAAAAGTTAGGGCCGGGACGGAAACCCGAGTCCCTAACGGAAAAATTGAATAAGAAAAAATTTAAGGGGCGGTTCGTGAATAGTAACCCGTCCCCTTGAAAATGAAAAACGTGAGTGAAATTAAAAAAAACCGACCCCGAGGGGGGGGCGTTTTTGGAAATAAAATAAAGGTCCGAGTCGGGAACGGAAAACCCGAGCCTCGGAGACCTAGGTCGGGAAAGTCTAGATGAACGTTTTAAATACTAGTGAAACGTCCATTTGAGGCTCCGAAACGATAGAAAATCGCTAAACCGACGTAAGGGTCGGAATAGTGCTTCCCGAGGGCCGGGAAAGTGAAAAATGGAAATAAAATAAAAACGAACCCGGTAATGACTAGAAAAGAGTCAGAAAAGTTCCTGAGAGCCAAAAATGCAGTCTGGATCAATAAAATTCCGTCAGGGGCAAAACCGTAATTTTGCCAAAATATTGGGGCAAAATCATAATTTTGCAAAAGTTAGGGGAAAATGGTGAAAATAATAAATAAAACCTAAAAAGTTATAAATAGGTTTTATTTAAGCTTTTTAATGAAAAATAAAAGCTATAAATGGGAAAGAAATTAACAGACATAGTTTTGTCTGTAGGATCCCAAAATCGGCCTACAAGGAAGGCGATTCAAGATCCAAGAGAGAGAAAGGGAACAGTCTGATAAGGTAAGTTCAGACATTTACTTGTCTGCAACATATAGCAATATTGTGCTAATTTTAATGTACTAACTATAAGTTAGGTACATATGTGCTACGGGCACTATGATAGAATAGAGAGAGAAACGAAATGTGCTACGGGCACTATAAGAATGGGACACATGGTTAATTGTGCTTCGGGCACTAGAGCGAGGTTAATAAAACTCACTCACCTAAACTTAAAATGTGAACCATTCCTAACCACGGGACAATGTGAAGTCACCGGGTTAGAAGTGTAAAAAGTCGGTAATGAAACCACTTTCTGGCGTACCAGCCTTCCGTACAGGGAGGTACTATTTTTGCCTTCGGGGCTATGAGAATAAGGCTGCGGAGGTCAGCACTGATGTACCGCTCCCAGTCATGTAAAATTTTGCCTTCGGGGCTATGAGACTAAGGCTGTGGAGGTCAGCACTAATGTACCGCTCCCAGTCACGCGCACTTAAATGGTACTGCCAACCGAGCTCAAAACCAGAACGTAATTAAAGATAATGACATAAAACTGAAACTGTGCCATAATTGAGCATAAGACAGTTTAGTGAGAGCACTAACATCGCGGTAGATGTACTAGTGTAATACAGTGGTGTGGTCAACCTTACTATTCACGTATGAATAGTGGTCAAAGTTACTATTCACGGATGAATAGTGGTCAACGGTACTATTTATGATGAATAGTACTATTCATAGAAATTTTATTTCTTGCATGTTTGAACTTACTGAGCCTGTAGCTCACCATTTTTGCTAATGTTGCAGGTAAGCGACCAGCTCAGTAGCTTATTTGACTGGATGCGGACGGGATGGCGCGTGTCAAATGGGATAACTGGGCGAGGGATATGGTACTGCCAGAGTCTTGCCGCTGAGCGTTAAAGTGAAGGGAAGAAGGGGGAAACAGTCTTTTGTAATTATATATATTTTACGAAAGTACTGTATTATTTATATTACTTTGTATCTGTCAACAAAGTAAATAGTGGAAAAAGATTTTATATGATGTTTAAAAAAAAAAAAATTTCCCAAAAAACGTCATGATTTAAAAAGAGTAGAGAGATAAGCCGGCGACCCATGAGAGTACAATCTATCGCAGTTAGCGATAAAGCTCAACTGTAATAGTATTGTATGATCTCCACAAGGGGCGGGCCGCCACAATATTATCCTCCTTGCTTCCATTGAGTTGATCATTATCTTCTTTGATCTGTGTGACATATCGACGTACTCAAATCCCTCTTCTTGGTTAGGCTGAAAGCTTATCTTTCGCTTTCGAAAATCGATCGTGGCTTGATACTTCCCTAGGAATTCCATTCCTAGTATAACATCGTAGTCGGCAAGCTCCATCACGATCAATTCTGCAAACAATTCCCAATTTGCCATAATTATTGACACATGCGGTAACCAGTAATTAGACATCAGGACTTCCCCTGAGGCTAGTGTAGTTCTAAACATCATAACCATATTGTCTTTAAGATATCCTATCTTATTTATAAACTGGTATGAAATGAAAGAATGCATAGCTCCACAGTCAAATAAAACAAATGCCAAATTATTAGTGACAGAAAGCGGACCTGTCACTACATTTGACGTTCTAGCTTCCGCCTCTTCCTTGGTGTATACCATGACTCTAGCATCTGCTCTGGGTAAGCGTTCTTGTCTTTACTACCGCTCAGAGTGGGATGAACCTTCCGCTTTAGCCTGCAGTGAATGTGCCTGGGAACATTACTGTTGTGGCTGAGATGAACCTTGCACATTTTGTCTATTTTCTGGATAATTTCTAGCAAAATGACTGTCCTTCCCACATTGGAAACAGGTATTTGGGGCAAATCTGCATCGACCTGTATGTCTCTTTCCGTAGACTGCACAGTCTCTAACAGTAGGGCCAGCATTATTGTTTGTTCTCCTCTACTAGTTCCTATTTCCATAATTATTCCCCTTTCTCTTCCCTTGGGATTGTTAACCGGAAGTACTTGGCTACCTAGCCTTAGTATTCTGATTCGGTTTGCTACTTTGTCTGGCCTGGGATCCAACTTGTACCGCTTTGGCTAATACCTTCTCCTTCGTCTTAGCATCCCAAATCTTTTCTCTCTCTTCCTTTTGTCGGACCAGATAATATTCTGCCCTCAGCGCACAACTAACACAATCAGCGACAGTGTTAGGTGGCGTCAACCCACTATCCACCAGGGCTGAGATATCGGGACGTAATATTCCCGGCATCTTCTAGATTTTCTCCCTCTCAGTGGTGACAATGTATGGGCACAGTCTGGACAACTGATCAAACTTGCTGCAGACTTCAATTACTATCATGTCCCCCTGCTTCAACTCTATGAATTCTCGTTGTTATGGTCACAACAGTGCAGGATTATAATATTTCTGGTTAAACTCCTCCAGAAAGTCCAACCAAGACATCGTATACATGTTTCTTCTCATCCTGACAGATTCCCACCAAAACCTCGCATCCTTTTTTAGAACGAAGGACGCACACATAATCTTCTCCTGATCATTTAGTTCCATAAATTCCAATATTATGTGGAGTGAAGACAACCACTCCTCTGCTTCCAGAGGGTTTGTGAAGCCCTCAGACTCTGGTGGCCTCATTTGTCAAAATCTTTCATATAGTGGCTCAGGATTGGCCCTGGGTTGTGGTTGGGGTTCTACTACTTCTTCTGGTACCATTGGTGGCACTTCTGGTTCTAGTACGGCCATTTGTGGATCCTGGCCCTCACCTTGTTCTTGTCTCTGTTCCATTTGCTCGAGTCTTTGTCTTAACTCGGTATTTTCTCTCATTTGGGCTTTTATTAGAGCTTCCAATTCGTCCACTCTTTCAGAAAGGACAGGATGCCCTCTCATATTGCTCAAGTTTCGTGGATCCACCATCCTTCCTATTTCCTATAATCGCATGAAAGCCAATCGTTAGATTTTCACAAACATATTTTTACAATATATATATAAAATTATATAGTTTTTATTATCACATAATTTTAACATTTCATCCATTGAACATGTCAAAAATGATTGCCATTTCTTTTCATTTCAAAAGTACATTAGTTCAAAGGCTTTTCTCAAAATAGCCTTTCGATACAGTCATATATACGCATGTACAAACATATAGACATTAATACAACCCATATATTTCTACACCTAATCTCCTAATTGAGGTTGTTCCGGGATCATCAAAAACTCAATTGGATCCATTTCTTCATCATCCGTTCCGTTTTCGGCCTTAGACGGTGTTGATCCTTCAGCTGGACCTGTACCCTCTGGTTGTCTCGATGGACCAGCCTCATGGTCGTTTGCCATCTGTTCCGATCCATACAGGTGATCTAACATTGCTTCCTGTAGCAACTGTTCACGCCTCTTGCATACCATGCACTCCATCATCATTTCTTCCTTTACTTTCGCTACCATAACTATAAACTTATGTAAAGTTGTAGGGTATAAAGGGGTTACCCTCTGTCGTAGTTCTATGGTGAGTCCCTTCCAAAATATGTCACAAAAGTTATCATTTGTGACGTTGGCCGGAGGACACGTCCTTATAATGCTATCCTGAAATCTAACTACATACGAGAATACAGTATTGCTCAGCATCATTTGCTGTCTCTCTACCTTCAGGACAAAGTCTCTGACATCACCATACTTGGGCATGGTCGGTGGTGGCGATACTGTCCTGCTCTTAAGAGGGTCTACAACTGGTGCTGCACTCTTCTGTGGAAACTGCTCTAGCATGACTTGGTGAAATTTGGCCTAATCCATTGCTAATAGCATCTCCTGATCACAATACTCCCAATATAACTATGCGTCCTCATGGAATGTGCCAATGGCCATCAAGGGGTGATGATGGCGGTGAAGGCGGATGTGAGGATGAGGTTATGGTTACACTGTGAGTATTCTTCCACATAGTATGAGAAAACAGTATTTTGAATGGTGACAGTTAAATAGTATTTTGAATAGTAAAGGTTGAACAGTATTTTGGAACAGTAAACAATATATGTATGAACAGTATATTTAAATAGTATCTGGTGAATAGTAATCAGATAAACAAGTATATAAGTGTGTATGTATAATTGAAATCCTTATATTTTTTAAATTCCGCATTTTAATAGTATACGTACGCGTATATAAAAAAAATTCCTCTAAATCTATGCTATCAAATTAAGTAAGTTTTAACATTCAGTTTTAAAGTACAAGTTGAAGTAAGTAATAGTTTTAAGTGACAGTCCGGGCTACTGAGGGCACGGGGTGTCACAGTTGGTATCAAAGTGATTTCCTGCCATCCTACCTCACATCGCCGCATGCCTGCCTTATCTGTTCAAATAAGTTAGTTTCATTTTTAGTCGGTAAATGTTTATCTATTGAAGATAACATTTTATAGTAATGAGACGAGGAAATCTATGATGGCAAGGATAAGATTAAGAGATGTCGAGATCATTATATGGAAAATCACGACCGTGCAGTGCTAGAGAACTGCTTAGAGAAAAAACATGGATTGCTACCCGAGTTGTACCAATCTTCAAGGCTAGTTGTCCACTAAGTTTCGAGTGACAAATAGTACTCCTGCACTCCATGAGAATGTTAGGACTGGTTTCACGTTATCAAAGTGATTCCCCAATTGTACACCATTGATCAGGATATCTGACTCCTGTTGGCTATTGATATCTCTCAGGAAGATACTCTCATGTGTATCGGGATCCTTATGACTAGGATGAGCTCTTAATTGCGTCGAGTTTCGCCATACCACGATCGAGCCAATCTCTAAGAGGAGTCTAGCATTAGCCCTAGTTTTTCTCTATGGGCAAGCGGGGAGTGAAACTGCCTAAGTTCCCTCGAGTTATGGATATACGAGAATTTGTTCATCGGACTGAAAGACTGCAGCTGATGTTTGGTGACCCAATTCTAACGTATGCTATGCGCTACAAGGAACTGATATGGACTTCTACAATGCATGTTGAGGCAAAAGTGGAACAAGGCATAAGAAGACCAAAAGAGAGAAAGAGACCTTGCCAAACAGAATTAGAAGAGCGATCAAGTAGACGGAGTAGCAAGCCTTATCCAGAAGATAGTGAACGCCGAGAGAAAAGTGCTCAACCTCGGGAACCCTACACAAGCCCAAGGCATTGTAGCAGCCACCATTATGGAGGGTAACCCGGTAGATCTAGCACCCCAACCAGCCGATGAAGAGTTCATGGCCGAGCACTAGCCAGAAGTACACAAGGGCAATGGGGAATCGACGGAGAACCCTGAACCAGCCCATCTGTCTCCCAAGCACCCTATGGAAGAGGAAGATGAAGAAGTCAGTTTCAGCTGAGACGAAGAGGAGGACCTAGAGGAGTTCCCTCTCAGTGATAGTGATGAGGAGGAAATGTCAGATGCGAAATCAAGAGTATCCCCCGAGTAGTAGTAACCCTTCTACAGGAAAGTTAGTTATGTAAATGTATAGAGGGAAGCAGTAGCTCTCCACCGTCAGTTGTAGCATAATGTACTTGTTGGGATCGTATAGGGGAAGTGTGTGTCACTCCCGCTAAACTAGAATCGTGAATATATGTATGTATATTTTGTGACATATATTATGAGATAAGCAATAAAGTTTTGCCCAAGGGGCTAGATATAATTTTTCCACAGTGTGAGTATGGTATGATAGAGAGTGCAGGATGAATCCTAACACTCAGATGATGTTCCAATATAATGCAGCAAATGTATTGAACTTCATAGTATGAGAGAAAGAAAAATGGATATAATATGTATATTTGTATCCATAACATTTAAGTAAGATTGTTAAATAAGAAAGAAAATGATATGTGATACGAGTCCCAAGTGCCGAATTTAAGAGACATATATTTTCCTTTCCCGCTGTACGATAGGGTTACGTAGGAAAGCACAGCAAGAACATGAGTACAGACAAACCAAGCATCCCAAGAGGATGAATTGATGGCATAGCTCGTAGCTATGCGAGAGATGATGGAGAACCAGCAACGGAAACTAACCCAGCTTAGAGAACGACTGGGCCAGCAACCCTAGGCACCATAGTTGACAGAGATGCCAGCACAAGAGGCTCCAGCAGTCCCAGAAACTCTAAGAGAGCAAGTAGCTCCTCCAACCCAGGTGGCACTAGCACCTTTAGCAATGGCTACTCTTGAAGCAACCATTGTTTTTCTGCCAACCCCTAGGGAAGGCGACTTGTATGAGAGATTCTGGTGCATGAAAGCATTAGAATTCGAAGGAACCACCAACCCTATAGAGGCCGATGACTGGCTAACGGATATCCAAGTAATCTTGAATTTTATAGGGCTAACAGATAGAGAGAAAGTGATGTACGCATCCTTTGCCCTGCGCAATGAGGTGGGTTAGTAGTGGAAAATGGTAACCATTAGGAAGAACATTAGACAAATGAGCTGAAACGACTTCATTGAGGAATTTAAGGAGATGTACTTCAATGAGGGAGCACTAGCAGTGCAGCAAGATGAGTTCAACAACCTATGCCAAGGTAACATGACTGTCATAGAGGTAGTCAGGAGGTTTGAGCAGCTGGCTCAACTTTGCCTAGATTTGGTACCTACTAATAGGAGAGAGTCAGACGAATGCTGAAGATGTTCAGAACGGACATCACAGTTCAGATCTGTAGTAGAAGCCACAGACCAACGACACTAGTAGAATATGTTAGCAAGGCTATCTGAGCTGAGTATTGGTCAGCTCAGGATAAGGAGCAAAAGGCACATAATTTTAAGGCACGAAAGGAGAAGAAAACGTAAGCTGAGCAGGCTCAGGGGATGCAGAACCCCGAGTTATAACACAGAGGATAGAACTGGCCAGAATAGCAGGTATTCCCACAACAACAACAAGAGAAAAGGGGAATCAGGGCAATCAAGATTCACAGAAGAATTTCCCTAGAACAGAAATGACCAGGAAGGAAATGATAGCCAATACCCGACGTGCACGAAATACAGAAAGAGGCACCTAGGAGAATGCAAGTAGAGAGCAAGTGGTTGTTTCATCTGTGGCAAGGAAGGCCACTATGCCAAAAACTACCACTCCAACCCATAGAGCCGACAGAATCAACCCCACACTGGGAATAGTCAACTTCACGCCACCCAGACCAGGATCGAAGGTGCTTCTATCACACAAGACAGACTGAAAGCTTTAGACAGCTAAGAGAGAATCTATGCTTACACGAGGAGTGACACTAAAGCTGTAACTTCTGTGGTAGTGACAGGCCAGCTTTTTGTCGCTAACTTTGATGCGTTAGTTCTATTTGATTCTGGAGCCACCCATTCGTTGCATCATTAGATTCCGCTAGAAAGTTAGGTAGGAGATTAGATAGGATGAAATAGACTTTTAGAATGTCACTTCCTTCAGGCGAAGTTTTATTGTCTAGTTACTGGATACATCAAGTGCCAGTAATTATCTACGGGTGAGAATTAAGCGCTAACCTGATCATCAGCGACATGATCAATTATGACAAAATCTTGGGAATGGTTTTCCTCACAGGATACAACGTTGTCATAGACTGTCGAAGGTAGAAAATCATTTTCGAACCAATCGGATACGAAAAGATCAACCACAAGGGTTTATCGCCACAGCAACCAAAGATGATGATATCAGCAATGAAGGCTCACGAGATGCTATCTAGTGGATGCATGGACTTCCTAGTATACGTAGCAGATAAGACTCAAGGAATAGAGATAGGACCCGACAATGTACCGATAGTCAGGGAATTCATGGAGATATTTCCAGAAGATCTTCTAGAACTCTCGTCAGAGCACGAGATCTCGTTCGAGACTGAACGTTTACCAAAATCAGCCCCCATCTCCAAGCCCAGCTAAAGGACTAAATAGGCAAGAGATTCACTCGATAGAGCTGTTCACCCTAGGGAGCACCCGTACCGTTCGTGAAGAAGAAAGACGGACCACTGAGAATGTGCATCGACTACAGAGAGTTGAACAGGATTACGATTAAGAAAAAGCATCCGTTGCCGTGGGTTGACGATTTATTTGATCAGCTCTGAGACGCTGTAGTGTCCTCAAAGATCGATCTACACTCAGGGTACCATCAACTGCGAATCAATGATAAAGATGTATCCAAAACAGCCTTTCAAACGTGGTACGGACAATACGAGTTTCTGTTCATGTCATTCGGATTGACAAACGCACCAGTAGCTTTCATAAACTTGATGAACCGCATGTTCAAAGACTATTCGGATAAGTTTGTTATTATGTTCATCGATGACATACTTACATACTCTAAGACGAAAGAGGAGCACGAAGAGCATTTAAGGACCATCTTGTACATGTAACAGGACCATCAGCTATATGCCAAGTTCTCCAAGTGCAAGTTTTGGCTGGAGAAAGTTCATTTCCAAGGCCACATAGTCTCCAAGGAAGGAGTATCTGTCGACCGGTGAAAATTGATGCAGTTAGAGCATGGTCAATGTGCAAAGTCAAAAGCATTTTACTACGCTTATGGCTATTAGTGCCTTGTCAGGAGTGCTACAAGGGAGCTATATAGTAGCACGATCAAGATTTTGACAAGGAGATTGTCTAACATGACCCTTCAATCGACACTCCAGGAAGAGATCAAGATCGGTCAAGGCTTTGATTTGTCCCTGCTTAAGTCCAGAAAGGAAGCTACAGAGGACAAGGGTTTAGAGTTTAGAATCCCTAAGGACGGCATACTTTACTATGGAGATAGAGTGTGTGTTCCGAAGGATGAAGAACTCACGAAGCGAATCCTTTCAGAACCTCACAAGATGCCATATTCCGTACATCCAGTGGTGAATAAGATGTACAAGGACCTGAAGGAAAGCTTTTGGTGGCTTGGAATGAAGAATGACATTATCGAGTTCGTCGCCAGATACCTTACGTGCCAGAAGGTTAAGGCAGAACACTAGTGCCCAGTAGGATAATCGTAGAAAATTAAGCTACCAGAGTGGAAATAGGTCCAGATTACGATGAATTTCGTAGTCGAACTACTGAAGACGTCAAACGATAATGACGTAATCTGGGTGATTGTAGACAGACTAGCGAAATCAGTTAGATTTTTAGCAACGAAAGTTAGCTACTCGGTGGAACGACTACCAGAAATCTATGCTGCACAGTTTGTGAAACAGCACGGAGTACCAGAGTCGATCGTCTCATATCATAGTGGACGCTTTACCTCCAGATTTTGGCAAAGTGTTCAGGCTGCATTACAGTCCAAGTGAGAGTTCAGCATAGCATTTCATCCTCAGACCGACAGTTAGTCTAAGAGGACCATACAGATGTTAGAGAATATGTTGAGACCTGTGTCATAGACTTCAAACAAAATTCGGATCAGAAGCTACCATTGAACGTGTTCTCGTACAACAGCAACTACCATTCCTCGATAAGAATGGCACTGTACGAGACACTTTATGGAAGGAAATGTAGATCTCTGGCTCGTTAGTATGAGACCGGAGAGAAACGACTAATTAGCTCAGACATCATCAAGAATACCATGGCAGACATGAAGCTAATACGAGAAACGTTAGATATAGCACACAGTCGATAGAAGAATTTTGACGATAAGCACTGTAGACCCCTCGAGTTTCAAGTAGGAGACTCGGTCCTTCTCAAGGCAGCACCCATGAAAGGGGTGATGCGCTTTGAAAAGAAAGGAAACCTTAGTCATAGGTACATAGGACTCTTGAGATAATAGAGAAAGTCAAGAAGGTGGCTTATAGACTAGCGCTTCCTCCCGAGTTAGTTACAGTGCACAACATCTTTCACGTCTTGATGCTGAAGAAGTATGTGCCAGATAGCTCTCATGTTCTTAGCCAAGAATCCGTTGTAGTATACGCTGATCCGACGTACAAGGAGAGACTCGTGCGGATCCTAGTTAGAGAGGAGAAAGTATTTAGGAATAAAGTATACCACTAGTAAAAGTGTTGTGGCAGAATCATAGTATTGAGGAAGCCACATGAGAATGGAAAGAAGACATGAGAAGAGACTTCCCGGAATTATTCTAATTTTCGAGGACAAAAATTTTGTTAAGGGGTAGGTTGTAATGACCACCTTTTTCATGGCACCTACTTACCATGTAATAAATTATTAAGGAATAAAATGGACATAATTTAATGCCTTTTAGTGCAAATTTGTGTAACACGGTCAGGTACACGGCCGTGTGAGTGACCGTGTGCCATTCGGACTGTGTATCTGTTAGTAGCCGTGTGGGTGTACATGGCTGTGTAGTGTAACACGGTCAAGTACACGGCCGTGTAAGAGGCCATGTATTGCTCGGATAAATGAATGTGTTTCAAAGACATGGTCATGTTGAGTAATCTCAACTAGTACACGCCTGTGTTGCCTTGCACATGCCCGTGTAAGAGTCCGTGTAGAAGGCTGTGTAATGAGCCGAGAGGCGCTGTAATGACTCTCATGAATTATGAAACTTAATTACTATGTAATGATGTAATTAAGTTAATAAACACAGTGTGCTTTTCAGTTGAATGAATTAAACAGGTATAGTAACATTTAATTACTATTTATGTAGTGAAAAGGGTAATCGACAGTGAAATCGGTCCACCCTATTATGTGAGTATGCGTTGAGACACGTAATATTAAGAAACCGGTCCAGACGACCATTTCATGACACAGAACTGATGAGCTAGTCATCAGTACGCTCATACTGGTTATCTGAGCACAGCAGCGATAATTGCCCCAATAGATATACAGTATCGAGAAAAGTGGTCTGGATGACCTCTTCTCCCCCAGAGACTGACAAAATCGGAGTCAGAACGCTCAGACTAGTCAGTCAAACAGAAAATAGTAAATAGTAAATAGTGAATAATGGAAAACACAGTATCAGGTTAGTGGCCAAGACAGCCTTAATCTGGCATAAAACTGATATATTAATAGTCAGCAGGCTCAATCTGGTCAATTGAGCATAAAATGTAGATTTTGTTTGAGAGATACGCAGTATCAGGATCAGGGTCAAGACAACCTTTTCTTGCCCTGAAATTGATATATTTAGACTCAGAATGCCCAAATTAGTCAATCGGGCACCCGATACGTTTTTCGAGATGGGGTCATACAGATCCCGAAAACTGGTCCAGAAGGCCTCAGATGGATGTAAAACTAATAAATTTGAAATCAGCTTATCCAAATTAGTCAAAGAAGACTGTGTTTGAAATTTCACGCACGAAAACACCTCGTTATACGTGCGTTGTGTCAATACAATGTAGGCCTAACCACAGTATTAAGAAATTGGTCAAGATAACCTTTTCTTGATATAAAACTGATATATTTGGAATCAGAATGCTCAAATTAGTCATTTGAGCACAAAAAGTAATTTTTGATCGAGAACTATGCAGTATCGAAAAACTGATCGAGACGACCTCGGATGAAGATAAAACTGATATATTTGGGTTCAACAAGCCCAAATTAGTCAGTATAGCCTATCTTAAAATTTTTCAAACAATTAGTATAAAGAGGCAAAATTTTGGATTATTGTGAAAAGGACCCCATAATTTTTCTTATCTTCTTTTTCTCGCCTACAACATCCGTAGATGAATAGTAACCACTGATCGAATCCGACCTCTGTTTTTTACACCGTCGGTACCATTGGAAAACTCTCGATGAGCTGATTCCAATGGTGTACCGAGTTGACGGAACCGACATCGGAGGAAGGCGCAAGTACCGCTCGAAGACCGTCGGTGGCAGAATTTTCAAACCACCGTATCTCCGCCGTCCGACGTCCAAACGCCACGATTCTGGTCCCAATGGATTTGTGGTGAAAAGTAGAACAAAACCTAGGCTTCATTTCACGTCAACAGCTGCTGGATCGCACCGCCCAAACTCGCTCATCATCGTCGCCATCGCCGCCATGGAATCTGACTATTTCGGTGGAGTTGAGTTACAAGGTGGGAACCAAAATGCTCAGAACAACAAGTAGATCAAAAGCCCCCAATCAATTTTGGGCAACAACGTCAAAAAACGGAGATCTAACCACCGTCGCCGTCACCGATCTTCGAAGCCTGATTTCTGGCGATAGAAGCCACGATTGGTGAAATTGACACCACCAATGGGTTCCTCTCGTCGAGCTCTTCAAGATGGTGGTCGCTACTTCCATCGCCGTCGTGGTCAATGCCGTTCAACGGCGACCGAAGACCAAAAATTGAAGAATGGCCCATTGGCCTATTTTCTGTAGGAAATAAATCGGTAAAAACATATCAGAGTGGCGCAACGGAACAATAAAATTTTTTTAAGATCGTTAAGTATCTCATGATGCCATATACAATAAACCAACAACAATTTAAACTCATACCTCAAGGATGCCAATCTGCAGGAGGAGAATGACCGGAGGGCTTTAACCAACTAGCCTTCTCTATTATTCTCCAATTCTCGAATGGCTGAATGTGTGGGCACTCTGAACCTCGATCAGTATGCTAGCACTGCTAGTCTTCTTCCGACCACCCAGATCTCTAAAGAACTTATTGTCATGGTGAGTTATGCAACAATAAGCCTGCTCACCTGAGAGTCTGCGGTCTAAGAGAACTGGAGTGGTAGGACCTCTATTTATAGACTTGCATAAGGTGATCTTCTGAATTCGAATTGGATTAGAAGAAGATTTTCTCCCTTATCCACTCACAAAATCTGAAAATTCAAGGGCCATAATCCACTAAAAGAATCGGCCACTTTTGGGATTTTTCATTCAAAATTCAAACAGGATTTTAACTAGAATTTTATCTCCTCATTCCCACAAAAAGCCAATTCCCCTTTGTGCCAAAAACACGACTAGATTCGGTTAATAAAGTGTGAGGAGAATCAAAATCTAAATAGGATTTTCAAGCTTGAATTTTATCTCATCCTTATCCAAAATAACAGAAAATCTCCTTGAGATTTGCCCTAAAAAATTCGGCCACTTTTGGGGAGAAGAGAATCCAAATTCAACTGGGATTGAAACTTGAATTGTTCGCTGAATCTTATCCATAAAATTTTTGAAAATTCCATGAGGATAATCCTCAAAATTTTTGACTAAAATTAGTTAGGATTGTGATTCAAAATTCAAGTAGGATTCAAACAAGATTTTCCTCTTCATAATCTAACTCAAATTCGAATTCTAGCCTTGTGGAATTATCCACACAGAATTCAAATTCCACTTGGACTGTGATTCAAAATTTGAATTTCAAATTTCCAAATTCAAATTTCAAATTTAAATTTCAAATTCAAATTTCAAATTCGAATGTCAAATTTAAATTTCAAATTCAAATTTCAAATTTCAAATTTCAAAAACCACAAACAGTTGTATTTCAAAAACTTGTTCTCATGGATAATTTTCTACAACTCCAATCCGATCTCAAATAAAATCATGGCAACTTTATTTGGAGTTCGAATAATTGTGTACTCTATTATCCAAAACAAAATCTGAATTCAACCGGAGAGAATCTTGTCTTCCATCCTAATCCTATGTCAACACCATTTATGCATAATCAACTAGCCAATAGTATACACAAATCAATTTGCCAAACGTTAAGGAATTATGTGGAGCTAGTAGAGGGACCAATTGGACATATATAATCGGGCTCTCGTGAATACATATGATCATCATTCTTTATTGAATAACTCAATTATATGATCACTAATTTCAGAGTCACACCACTATAAACCTGAAACTGGACTCCTAATTATATACCGTATTACGTAAGCTTGTGACAAGCTATCGTCCAATAACCTTGTCATGTATGCAGAACCCTCATATGATATCCATGATTAGCCTTAGGCCAAAGTTTGTTTAATCTTATTGATCAGGCTATTTTAAAGTTCCATTATACTTCTGAATAAGAAAATGATTATTCACCATATGTGAATAAGAAGTCATCCGCCCAGCAGACGACCAAAGGCCTTGTCCATTTTCACATCCAGTATAATGCCTTTAAGAGGATACCCTTAACTCCTTATTAGAGCTATGATTCCGATATCTGCAAACAAACCCTTCATCGTATAGAAGTCATGCACCCAACAAACCAGTTTATAAGCTTACTACCTCTGAGATGCTTTAGCCATTGGAACATTAAAGTACACAAGTCATATACATGAAGCCGTTCATCTACTTAGGATTAAGGTTACTGCATAATGAACATCAAAAGCAGATTGATCCACTCATAGCGGACTATGTAGATCAATCACACTTTAGTCTCTGTCTAATATGTCACCACCAAGCAACATATCTATGTCTCTACTTGGGAGTCTATGCTCTAGACAGTTAAGACAAACTGTCTCCACTATGGCTTTAGACAACATAATAGTCTTAACATGAGTTAGATGCTCGGTCTAACCCCATAGACTACAGACCTTAGTTTAGACCGCTTACTTTAGAACATTGTCTTCTAACATACAAAAGTCCATTGCATGCAACTTTCTAACAGTTCTAACACAAGCAGTTAGGGAGCCATATTTGCTTACATTTACTTTAACATGTAAATAGAATGAGGACATACAGCAATGTAATGAATAACCTCTATATATAATTTTATTATCCAGTTCAAAATAAATACATCAAAATGTCTCTAATGCTTAGGGCATTTCCTAACATTTTCGATGTTCTGGACTGTCACGGCCCAAAATTTAGACACGTGACACGGCAGCCAAATCATAATATCAACCCGAGATTTAAGGAAAAACATTTATTACGAAGAGCAGGTCAACATTATAATTTAGCTAAGCCTAATTATTTATAAAGTAGCATCATAACCACATAATAAAATAAAGGAGAAAATAAATGCTTTTTAATGCGGAAATCAAACACAAAATCGATTTTCAAATGAAATTACCAACCATAAAATATTCCCAAGCATGCAATTTGAATAACGTGAAATAAAGTACAAACTTAAAGTCTCATTACATCAGAACGAGAAACATAAAGAAGAAGATGGAGAAAACGGATAGCATCATCTTCGGTAGTAACGGATATCTCAATAATTTTCAGAACTGCTACCTTCCGCACCTGGAAGTAGTCATTTCGAAATCACAAAGAAAAAGGGACGTGAACGCTGGCTCAGTAGGGCAGAAACAAAGGTGGGTTAACAGATAACATTTAAAAATATGGCATAATATTCGTTTCCAAAAATAATCAACAATTTAAAAAAAAATACATGACATAATAATCATAACAAAAAAAAAATAATCAACAATTTCGTGAAAACATTTTTTTATGCAAGTTTTATTCTGCTGAGGACTTAGCGTAGCTGCAATATACGTGCACCAATATTAAAATAATAAATCATTAAAACAACCATCTTATTATGAGTGAGGACTTGTCGTAGCTATAATATACGTGCCTCGAATTTGAATTATCCTCGATCATCTCGTTACGGTCTAAATAGGCCGAACGGCCCTGCGCAGGTTTAGGGACCTTCCCCATGGCGTCAACTTTGGGACGCACGCATCATTTACAATGATCGTGAACTAGAGCTCAATTATGTTCACCGGATTATTCAAAAGATGGTATTTACCAAGTTATATTATGCCATAAATCAAAACACGTTTTAAAATACACATTTAATTACCAAATACGTTGCATGTGTTTATTTCATCAAAAACAATATGATAATTTCATAAACTGAAAACAGCATGCCATCGATAAAACAGGAAAATTTAAAACACTTGACTACTCCCAGAAAAGGCTAGAACGTCCTACCTCAATTTTCGCACAAGCGTTGCGATAAGGTGATCCACCAATCAAGCAAGAACGTCAAATAATTCCTATAAACAAACATATGATCAGTCTAGGTCTAGACATAATCATCCAATCATTTTAGTGTGCTACAAAAGATTTCAAAACGTTTAATAAACATTTGGGATTTAAAATTTGTGAAAAACTCTAAGTTAGGATATTTCTGGACATGGACAGACTGACCTAGGCTGATTGTAAAATTAATATTAATTCATTTTTAATCCCAAAAATTCTAAATTTTTAATATGTAATTCTATACAATTTTTATAATTTTTGGACATCGTTTGGTTATTCAATTAGGCCAAAAACCGAGGGGTTGTTTTCAGGCATAAAATATAGGTTTCAGTTTCAGTTCAAAAACTGGCAGTTCTGTCCGCCTATCTTAGAAAAATATTTTGACAAGGTAAACGGATGAGTTTGGTTCTAAAATTTTGTAGACATTTAGGGGACATCTTTAATTTGATTTTAGTGTCAAGAATCACTCGAAAATCATTTTTAAAACTCAAGTTATGGCTGACACAAATGTACTGTTCATATGGTAATTTTCCAGATTTCTGTTTTTCTGTGTCCGAATTTCAATTAGTCTCAAATCAACTCAATTTTCATCCAATGATCACGAAATTTTGTGGTGGACCTTATTTATATGTCATTAACATAACCCAAGAATCAAATTGACAAAATCATAAAATCTTACACATATGATAATAGGGTTTTTGAAAAGGGGATCAATGAGGCAAAATTTTAGGGTTTGAGAGAAAAATCACACCTTGTTTGTGCTGCCCTATTTTTGATGCTTGGTCTCCCTTTTGGCTGAATTTGTGTGAGTATTGGAGTCTTCAAAACAGTATGGAAATAGTGGAGAAAACCATATAAATTTCGGATTTAAAATCAAAAGGAGAAGGAAGGAAAAAGTTTGATTTCTCACCTTGTTTTTGTCTCAAAAGTTGTTGAAACTTTGAGCTGCCTTTTGGTAGGTTTCGTTTGCTGTTTTGGGTGTGTTTTGGGAGAGAAAATTCAGAGAGGGGAGAGGGGAAAGCTGGCCGAAATTTTGAGGGTGAAAGGAGGGGTGAATGAGAGTTAAAAGGGGGTTTTTATACTAGGTTTTTCTTTCCCTTTCTCTTCCTTGTTTGGCTGAAAATTTTAAGGGGCAAAAGGGAAAGTTTTTGTGCTATTTTGAGGCTAGGGTTTTCTCTCTTATTTCCCCTTAAGTGGTCAAAATTATCCCTTAGTTTTTAAGGAAAAATAATTTGAATTTTAATTGAGTTTTAACCTAGCTTTTAATTCAAATAAAATCTCCTTTATTTCCTATACTTTATGGCCGAATTTCTTCTTTATATCTAAGGAATGAAATTTGAATTTGAATCCTCCTTGGATTCGTGGAATTTAAATTTTAATTAAAATCCTAAGTGATGGCCGAATATTTTAGGGTTTCTTTTTGAAGTTCAAATTGTTGACTTTTTGAGCGGAAATTGACTAGGAAACCAACCTAGGGTTTCCAAAAGGATTTTTAATTAATTTTTGGCACACTAATTTTATTTAAATTATATATTGACCCTTAAATAAAATTTAAGGCGTCACAAATATCTACCACTAAAAATAGTTTCGTCCTCGAAACTTTCAGAAATACTCCACACTAAATAAGAGAATAAGAATATGAATAACTTCTCATTTCATTAAGCAGTCTAAATGCACCTTTCAAAACATATAGTGGTATATCTACCACTATGAACAGAGTAGGGTTACAAAACAAACTTAGGTCGACTACATTACATGTACTCTACTGCTTAGCGAACCATTCAGCATGGTTCTCGCGCATATCTGTCTCGGTTTCCCATGTGGCTTCCTCTTCACCATGGTTACTCCAAAGAACCTTTACCATGGGTATTGTTTTCGTTCTCAGCTGCTTGACCTTACGATCCAAAATCTTCACCGGAACCTCGACGTAAGAGACATCTGGTTGGATTTCTACATCATCTGTTGAAATGACTTCGGACTCTGTTCGTGCACTCTTCCTCAGCATCGATACATGGAAAACGTTGTGCACTCCCAAGGTGTCGGGTAACTTCAGCTCATATGCAACCTTACCAACTCTGCGTACGATCTCGAAAGGTCCAATGTAACGCGGTGCTAGCTTCCCTTTAACTCCGAAACGAGAGATACCTTTCTTCGGTGAAACCTTTAGCAACACAAACTCTCTGACCTCGAACTCTAACGGCTTTCTGCGTTGATCAGCATAGCTCTTCTGTCGACTCTGTGCTATTAGAAGTCGTTGTTTGATGATGGCAATCTTCTCGTACTGGTCTAGGATCATCTCGGGTCCACCCACTGGTGCTTCCTGGTTGTCAACCCAATAGATGGGTGATCTACAAGGCTTTCCGTACAACGCTTCAAAGGATGCCATTCCGATACTCGCTTGATAACTGTTGTTGTATGCGAACTCTAGCATGTAGAGGTGTTTGCTCCATCCATCTCCAAGATCAAGAACGCAGGCACGTAGCATATCCTCGAGAATCTGTATGAGGCGCTCCGACTGACCATCTGTCTGTGGATGAAAAGTGGTGCTAAAGTTCAGTTCCGTGCCTAGAGCTTCCTGTAGACTTTGCCAAAAGTGAGCGTTGAAGCGCGTATCACGATCAAAAACAATCACCGAAGGAACTCCATGCAATCTGACTACGTTCCTCATGTAAAGCTCGGCTAGCTGGTTCCTGGTGCAAGTCGTCTTGAACGGGATGAAGTGTGCAGTCTTCGTGAGACGATCTACAACTACCCAGACTCCATCAGATCCATCCTGTGCTCTCGGTAAGCTGGTTAAGAAGTCCATTCCTATACTATCCCACTTCCACCGAGGTATTGGAAGTGGTTGGAGCAGACCTGCGGGTCTCTCCCGTACTGCCTTTACTTTCTGACACGTCAAACAGTTGGCCACGAAGTTCTTCACATCTAACTTCATACCTCTCCACCAAAGTTGTCGTCTTAAGTTTTGATCCATCTTGTTTCCACCTGGGTGCATGGCGAACCTCGACCGATGAAACTCTGACAAGATCTCCTGTATAAGCTCTAGGATGTGTGGCACTGCTAAGCGACCTTCGTTGTAAAGAATTCCACTGGCGTCCATCGACCACTCTGCAACACGCTTGCCCTTTAATAATCTATCTCGGATGTCAACGAAACGTGTATCTGCCAACTGATTCTCCTTGATCCTCTGCACGTAGTCTGGTTCCATCACTAAGTTGTACAAAACTGGGTGACCCTAAACTTCGCCAAAATGAACCTGATAAGCTGTAAGAACTCTGTCCTTTTCCCACTCATCTATCTGTATAGCCATTATAGAAGCGTCATGATCAGGATTGGGAACTGCCTCTCTTTTCCTACTTAGTGCATCTGCAAGCACATTTGCTTTACCCGGATGGTACTCGACTTCGAAGTCGTAGTCTTGGATGTATTCTACCCATCTTCTCTGACATAGGTTTAAATCTTTCTATGTAGCTAGGTATTTCAAACTCTTGTGATCTGAAAACAGTCTAAAACTGGCACCATCCAGATAACAACGCCAAATCTTAAGTGTGAACACTACTGCAGCTAACTCTAGATCGTGTGTAGGGTAGTTTCATTCATGTTGTTTCAACTGTCGTGAGGCATAAGCGACAACTCGGTTCTGTTGCATCAAAACTGCTCCAAGACCTTGATGCGAAGCATCAGTGTAGACGTCATATACTTAATCCTGATCCGGAATGATAAGGATAGGTGCAGACGTCAAACGACTCTTTAACTCCTGGAAAACTGACTCACAGCTGTTGTCCCAAACGAAAGGTACATCCTTCTTTGTCAGATTGGTGAGGGGAGCGGCAAGCTTGCTGAAGTCCTGTACAAAACGTCGATAATATCCCGCTAAGCCCAAGAAGCTTCGGATCTCTAGGACATTCTTCGATCGTTCCCACTTAAGAATCCCTTCAACCTTGGATGGATCCACTGATATACCGTCTCCTGAGATTATATGCCCGAGAAACTTAACCTCTGTCATCCAAAACTCACATTTTTCTTTCTTGGCGTACAACTGATGTTCATGAAGAGTCTGTAAAACTATATTGAGATGCTGTGCATGATCTTCACGAGTTTGGGAGTAGATGATAATGTCGTCGATGAATACGATGACGAACTTATCAAGAAAAGGTCAGAAGACTCTATTCATCATATCCATGAAGGCTGCTGGCGCGTTTGTCAAACCGAAAGGCATTACTAAGAACTCATAACTGCCATACCTCGTTCGGAACGCCGTCTTCGGGATATCCTCCTCTCTAACACGAAGTTGATGATAACCGGATCTCAAATCAACCTTGGAGAAGAAACAAGCTCCACCCGACTGATCGAACAAGTCATCTATACGTGATAACTGATACTTATTTTTGATGGTCACACTGTTGAGCTTTCTGTAGTCCACACAGAGACGTAGCGAACCGTCGACTTTCTTAACGAAAAGGACTGACGAACCCCAAGGTGAGTTACTATCTCGGATAAAGCCCAGCGATTTCAACTCATCCAGCTGCTTGCTCAACTCTTTCATCTCTAGAGGTGCCATACGATACGGAGCAGAAGCAAAAGGAGCTGTTCCGGGAACTAAGTCGATACGAAACTCTATTTCTCGATGAGGCGGTAAACCTGGAAGAGCTTTTGGAAAAACATCTGGAAAACCATCGACAACAGGTATAGGTTGGGTACTCTTTTCAGAACTGGATCCTTCCACCGCACACAAGGATAAGAAACAAAGAATACCCTGTCTACTCTTCGACACTAACCTCAGAACAGATCTATCAACATTTGAAACTAAACTTAACTGATAGGACACTACACGTCCGAAATCAGTTGTAAAGATAACGCGACGATTACGACAATCAAGCATAACCCCATATCGGGAAAGTCAGTCATATCCTAGAATAACATCATAAGCAAACATAGGCATTACTACAAGTGATGCCTTCAAACAAACATCCCCAACATAAACATAGGCTTGACACCCATCACTAACGGTAGTCGTGCCCAACGGGGATTTCACACATAAGGGAGAGTCAAGATTTTGCAGTTTTAAACCAAGCGAACGAGCATAATGTTGGGCTATAAAAGAGTGTGTAGCCCCGGTGTCAAACAAAACATATGCATATGTACCAAAGATAGGAATTATACCATCTAATGCAGTTGGTGCATGATCTATCTCCATGCTGTCAACTCCAAGAGCATGTACCTGTGGTGCCTTACCATGATTTTGAGCTGTATTCCCTCGCTGATAGCCCGTACTCTGACCCTGTGGTGGTGGTCTCTGATAACTCGACACTGGGAACTGCTGTAGCGGTGTAGCATGTGAAGCATAAGGCGCAGTGTACTGGCTCGTGCGCTAAGGCTGATAGGGAGCCGGAAGCTGAGGGCACTGTGACTGCGAAGACTGGGAAGTAAACTGTTGTCTCTGTGGAAGACCATTCTGATTCCGCTGATGATGATGTCTATGAGCATTGTCTCTCGACTGTCTCTACGGGCAGACATTTCTTTTGTGGCTTTCATCACCACACTCGAAGCAGGTAATCACATTCACCAGAACCTGTCGCTGTCTAGAGAACTGATGAGAACCCGATCCCTGAGACTGCTAGTTCTTCTGGTAAGGAGTCTGCGGCTTGTGTTGAGGCTTATTGCGGATTGGTCCAGACTTGTTTTTGTTACGAGCTTCAAGGAACTCCTTGTCGCCCTCTTCCACTGTCAATGCCTTAGCAACTATCTGCTGGTAGCTATCCCTGATCTGGAACGGTTGTACACCCCTCTTCACATAGAGGCTAAGCCCTTCCTCAAAGCGGAGACACTTAGTAGCTTCATCTAACACCTGATTCTTCGCATACCGGGCTAACTCAGTGAACTTGGCTTCATATTCCCGTACTGACATAGACCCTTGCTTCAAACGGACGAACTCCCTAGCTTTTCTGTCGCGGAACTGAGCTGAAAAGAAACGCTTGTGAAAATGCTCCTCAAAAACTGTCCAAGAAGACCTCTGCTCCTCTATCAAACCATCCTCAATACTAGCCCACCAGGTAGAGGCTAGACCCACTAGATTGTTGGAAGCAAACCCAGAACTCTGCGGGTGTGGCGGTCAACTTTAGTTGCTTGCGAATGGCATCAAACCAGTAGTCAGCATCCATCTCTATGCCCGTGCCGTCGAAAGTGGGTACGTGAGGCTTAAAGAAAAGAGTTAGGGCTGCTTGTTTAGGATGTATCATAGGCTGTGTAGGTACTGCTCCAGAGGTAGGGTTTTCGGTGGTAGGCGTTTGCTGAGGAGTCTGAGAAGAACTCCCCGCTCTCTAGGTCTCATTAGGAACAACATTAGCTACATGAGCTGGGTTAGGTGTTCCAAAAGGTAAGACGGTGAGGAGAGCCTGTATCACTGCCGTGAGATTCTGCATCACCGTTAGCTGATCGTTCGGTGTAGAGACCGCTGTATTCTAACTCCCTTAAGGCTACGTGTTCCCGGGGTTCTCTTCGTCATTGCCTCTCTGCTGCCTCTGACTTCGCGTGCCGGGACGAGCCATTTTGCTGAATAAGATTGAAGGAAGAGGAAATCCTATAAGCTTCTAAGAGTAAAGAAAACTATGCATGGGTATTTTGAAAACGTTTTGATGAACACCCCTTTGAAAACATTTTGATGAAAAACCCTTTTGAAAACGTTTTGATGGAAAACCCTTTTGAAAACCTGGGCTCTGATACCATTATTTGTCACGGCCCAAAATTTAGACACGTGACACGGCAGCCAAATCATAATATCAACCCGAGATTTAAGGAAAAACATTTATTACGAAGAGTGGGTCAACATTATAATTTAGCTAAGCATAATTATTTATAAAGTAGCATCATAACCACATAATAAAATAAAGGAGAAAATAAATGCTTTTTAATGCGGAAATCAAATACAAAATCGGTTTTCAAATGAAATTACCAACCATAAAATATTCCCAACCATGAAATTTGAATAACGTGAAATAAAGTACAAACTTAAAGTCTCATTACATCAGACCGAGAAACATAAAGAAGAAGATGGAGAAAACGGATAGCATCATCTTCGGTAGTAACGGATATCTCAATAATTTTCAGAACTGCTACCTCCCGCACCTGGAAGTAGTCATTTCGAAATCACAAAGAAAAAGGGACGTGAACGCTGGCTCAGTAGGACAGAAACAAAGGTGGGTTAACAGATAACA
This sequence comes from Antiaris toxicaria, assembly GCA_035233585.1. Classification (NCBI taxonomy): domain Eukaryota; kingdom Viridiplantae; phylum Streptophyta; class Magnoliopsida; order Rosales; family Moraceae; genus Antiaris; species Antiaris toxicaria. The sequence goes on along the minus strand of CP141154.1, from coordinate 58,918,665 downwards.
TTTAAAAATATGGCATAATATTTGTTTCCAAAAATAATCAACAATTTAAAAAAAATACATGACATAATAATCATAACAAAAAATAATAATCAACAATTTTGTGAAAACATTTTTTTATGCAAGTTTTATTCTGCTGAGGACTTAGCGTAGCTGCAATATACGTGCCCCAATATTAAAATAATAAATCATTAAAACAACCATCTTATTATGAGTGAAGACTTGTCGTAGCTATAATATACGTGCCTCGAATTTGAATTATCCTAGATCATCTCGTTACGGTCTAAATAGGCCGAACGGCCCTGCGTAGGTTTAGGGACCTTCCCCCATGGCGTCAACTTTGGGATGCATGCATCATTTACAATGATCGTGAACAAGAGCTCAATTATGTTCACTGGATTATTCAAAAGATGGTATTTACCAAGTTATATTATGCCATAAATCAAAACACGTTTTAAAATACACATTTAATTACCAAATACGTTGCATGCGTTTATTTCATCAAAAACAATATGATAATTTCATAAACTGAAAACAGCATGCCATCGATAAAACATGAAAATTTAAAACACTTGACTACTCCCAGAAAAGGCTAGAACGTCCTACCTCGATTTTCGGACAAGCGTTGCGATAATGTGATCCACCAATCAAGCAAGAACGTCAAATAATTCCTATAATCAAACATATGATCAGTCTAGGTCTAGACATAATCATCCAATCATTTTAGTGTGCCACAAAAGATTTCAAAACGTTTAATAAACATTTGGGATTTAAAATTTGTGAAAAACTCTAAGTTAGGATATTTCTGGACATGGACAGACTGACCTAGGCTGATTGTAAAATTAATATTAATTCATTTTTAATCCCAAAAATTCTAAATTTTTAATATGTAATTCTATATAATTTTTATAATTTTTGGACATCGTTTGATTATTCAATTAGGCCAAAAACCGAGGGTTGTTTTCAGGCATAAAATCTAGGTTTCAGTTTCAGTTCAAAAACTGGCAGTTCTGTCCATCTATCTTAGAAAAATATTTTGACTAGGCAAACGGATGAGTTTGGTTCTGAAATTTTGTAGGCATTTAGGGGACATCTTGAATTTAATTTTAGCCCCAAGAATCACTCGAAAATCGTTTTTAAAACTCAAGTTATGGCTGACACAATTTACTGTTCATATGGTAATTTTCCAGATTTCCGTTTTTCAGTGTCCGAATTTCAATTAGTCTCAAATCAACTCAATTTTCATCCAATGATCACGAAATTTTGTGGAGGACCTTATTTATATGTCATTAACATAACCCAAGAATCAAATTGACAAAATCATAAAATCTTACACATATGATAATAGGGTTTTTGAAAAGGGGATCAATGAGGCAAAATTTTAGGGTTTGAGAGAAAAATCACACCTTGTTTGTGCTGCCCTATTTTTGATGCTTGGTCTCCCTTTTGGCTGAATTTGTGTGAGTATTGGAGTCTTCAAAACAGTATGGAAATAGTGGAGAAAACCATATAAATTTCGGATTTAAAATCAAAAGGAGAAGGAAGGAAAAAGTTTGATTTCTCACCTTGTTTTTGTCTCAAAAGTTGTTGAATCTTTGAGCTGCCTTTCGGTAGGTTTCGTTTGCTGTTTTGGGTGTGTTTTGGGAGAGAAAATTCAGAGAGGGGAGAGGGTAAAGCTGGCCGAAAGTTTGAGGGTGAAAGGAGGGGTGAATGAGAGTTAAAAGGGGGTTTTTATACTAGGTTTTTCTTTCCCTTTCTCTTCCTTGTTTGGCTGAAAATTTTAAGGGGCAAAAGGGAAAGTTTTTGTGCTGTTTTGAGGCTAGGGTTTTCTCTCTTATTTCCCCTTAAGTGGCCAAAATTATCCCTTAGTTTTTAAGGAAAAATAATTTGAATTTTAATTGAGTTTTAACCTAGCTTTTAATTCAAATAAAATCTCCTTTATTTCCTACACTTTATGGCCGAATTTCTTCTTTATATCTAAGGAATGAAATTTGAATTTGAATCCTCCTTGGATTCATGGAATTTAAATTTTAATTAAAATCCCAAGTGATGGCCGAATATTTTAGGGTTTCTTTTTGAAGTTCAAATTGTTGACTTTTTGAGCGGAAATTGACTAGGAAACCAACCTAGGGTTTCCAAATGGATTTTTAATTAATTTTTGGCACACTAATTTTATTTAAATTATATATTGACCCTTAAATAAAATTTAAGGCCGTCACATGGACACATCTGCGGCATCGGATTTGCAAACTGGAGTTTCAAAAGTGAAGAATGTCGATTCAAAGGTTGTGCGGTCGAGACCAAAGGTTTCGTTCGACTGCCGACGAGAACGATTTTGGTAGTAGTTTTGATCCCTTGATTCTTCATTTTATTATTGGAATAATTATGCGTTACTGACTTGAGGAATTGTAAGAAAAAGGGATGAAATGTCAAAAAAGAGAATGTGAGGAAATGTGAATATTTTTACGTAAAAAGCTAAACTTTTACGTAAAAATTAGGCCTCTGGTTTAGTACGTGGTAGGTTAGAATAGGTTAGATGGTTATAAGGCGTTTCCTTAATGCCAAGAACTGAAAAATTAAGCGGAAATGCTGCCGAAATTTCTAAAACGGCACAAAGGGATATTTTAGGAAACGAGGGGTGAAAATATGATCGGGATGGAAACTCGAGCCCCCCTCAATGACCTAGGTCCGGGAAAGAAGGACAGACATTTTGACGATTAGTGAACCGCCTAATTAGAAATCTAGAAATGTAAGAAAACGACCCCTATGTCGGAATAGTACCACCTGAGGGATGGGTGTGAGCTAAGCGTAAAATTTGAAGCAGTTAAATCAGTAAAGGTAACCCCATAGGCTAAATGGTCAATACGCGAGGTATTCGGTCAGTAGTGGTCAGTTAACTAGTCAAGGACCGAGTCTAAACGGAATAGTGAGAGACAATGATTAATTTGTCAAGTAGACAAATTAATTAAGCACGATTAGAAATTAGATATCAAAATTCCCAAAGCAGAGCAGTTGGGTACCGATAGGCATCGGTACACACAACGATGGAGTGACCTAAGAGCGATATTAATTAATTTATTGGGTAAATAAATTAATTAACCATGATTAGAAAACCAAACTCTCAAGAGAAGGGCAATTAGTACCGGTAAGGATTGGTATCACTAATGATAGAGTTTTTATTAGTCACTAAAGACCACGTGACCTAAAAGGGTATGTTAATGTAATGTATTATGATTATAGGGAGGTACTTGTATTGTGACGAAGGCGAGAGTATAAACTGTCCGATGACAGGTAAGTACAACTCCACCTACAGCATGAATAAAATGAATTTAAAATGATGGTTTTCTAGTATTTTAAGTATGTATCATGCACACGATGCTACACAGCATACATAAGAGCATATAGTTTCACAATCAAGTAGATTGATGAAAGAACAAGATAGAAGCCATACTTCCCTGCCGTGTAGGCCTTGGGATTGCTTAGACAAGCACATGGCTAGAACAGATAAGCAAGATGGAATTTAATAGGCGTGTCACACTTGCTCTTTCCGTTGAAAGGGTTTTCAGAGTTAATGTAAGAGAAGGCAAAGAGTTGAGCATCCGTTGATGGTCCTCCGACCTATTTAGTGACCTTGGCATTATCGTTGGTCTGCACGTACTCAGTACTGACACAGGGGCCCAAAGTAGACAAGATAAAGAAAAATAAGATGTTGAAGTATAAATGAACATAACCGGATCATACATTGATCACCGTATGTATTAGTTCCTTATGCTTCTAGTTCCCATAAAATGCATTCAGTATAAGGTATGCTATGTTATGCATTCAATATGTGATGATGTATTCTATGATGTGATAAATGATGCTATGATATATGATATGTTATATGGTATCTGTGATGACTGGTGTACTCATATGATTTTAAGTATGTGTATGTTTAAACATGTTTTGTGGTAAACATGTTGTACTTACTGGGCGCAAAGCTCACGGAGTATGTTCATGTTGTAGGTAAGCATCCTATAGCGTAAACATCAAGGGGCAATGATGGCAGCGGAGGCAGATGTGAGGATGAGGTTATGGAAACACCACGTGTATTCTTCCATATATTATGAGAGAACAATATTTTGAATGGTGACAGTTAAATAGTATTTTGAATAGTAAAGGTTAAACGGTATTTTGGAACAGTAAATAGTATATGTATGAATAGTATATTTAAATAGTATCTAGTGAACAGTAATCAGATAAACAAGTATATAAGTGTGTGTGTATAATTGAAACCCTTATGTTTTTCAAATTCTGCATTTTGATAGTATACATACGTGAATAATATATACGTATGCGTATATAAAAAAAATTCCTTTAAATTTATGGTATCAAATTAAGTAAGTTTTAGCATTCAGTTTTAAAGTAAAAGTTAAAGCAAGTAAGAGTTTTAAGTGACGGTTCGGGCCACTAAGGGCACGAGGCGTCACATTAGCTCATCAGTTTGTTCATGTTATAGGTAAGAAACATGTCCAATAGACTACCTGGATGGCAGCAGGATACGCGTGTGTCAATGAGATAGGGAATCCACTATGGATTTGGTCCTGCTATAAGTTTTCCACTGAGCATCAAGAGAAAGTGAATTGAAAAGAATGTATTTTTGAAAAACAAAGTATATATTTTGTAATTATGTAAAGTATGTTTTATCTCAAAGAGACAACTAAAAGTTAGTATTATATTTTATATGGTTTTCATACGTGGCTTTCGTGAGAGGAAAGAATTTTAAAAAGAAAAAAAAAATAAGGGCAAAAATTTTAGGTGTGGGCGACCCCTCTAGATTAGGTCGTCCACCTTATCTTGCTTGCTTTCGTTATTCTTCGCTTAGTCTTACTTAGCTTGCTTGTCTCTATAACTTTCTTTTCCTTGGGGTTTAAAAGATTTGTTCTTGAAAAGCTAGGAATTTTTTTTTTATTTTTATTATTATTTTTTTTAACTGGAGGAAACTACTAATTCTTGAAAATTGTGTATACATAAATATATATGTACTTCTTAATACTTTTTCCCAAAATATATTTTGGAGTCTTGTTACTTTAAAATACGTAAAAATAGAAACATACTTTTAAGCTTGTTTCACTACTTTACATACTACACTCTTGTCTTGTCTTTATACATATACCTCACTATTACACTTTCTGTCTTTTACACCTTGAGTACAGCGGAATTCTGCGAAACGGAACCATAACCCGTCCATGACATTGCTGGGTTCTGCCTGCCAGTCCGCTACTCTTGTCTCATCTTGCTGGTTGCTTTCCTTTATTACCTACAGCACGAATAGACTAATGAGCTAAAGCTCAGTAAGTACAAACATACATACAAGTAAATAAGCTGAATAGACCACTCTAGGGTTAGTCAACTTAGGACTAATTATTTTCTTTAGTCCTATACTACTTGTTCTTTCTATTCTATTTCTTTCTTTTCTTTGCTTTATTTTATCTGCTTAATCTTTCACTTGTGGGCCCGTGGTTGGACGTACCTGGTGCGCGCAGACCAATAGAGGATCAGGGGAGCGACCCACCGATCAACCCTAAGGTCATCTCTGGACTACTGACCTTATAGGTAGTAAGTCATGCCATAAACTACCTCATTATTAACGAGGCAGCGCCACACTTCTGGGGTGGAGGCAGGAAGTTAAGCCATAAACTACCTCATTATTAACGAGGCAGCGCCACACTTCTGGGGTGGAGGCTATCTGGGAACCTCACAACTGGGGAGGCCGGTACGCCAACCTTAACTTTTAAGTCTTATTATTTGACTTAACTTATTCCTCTTTTCTGTTTCTGATCTTGCTTACTATTCTCGTGAACATGTTAGTATCATGTCACAAACTGAATAGCTTAAATGTATATATATATATAACACAACTCTATGGTAAGTCCATTCGTGAGTGGACAATTAAATGTCTGTACTTACCTTAGCAATCTCTTCTCTTTTTCTCTCTAGGATCTTTGATCGCCCTCCTTGTAGGTCGATTTTTGGATCCTAGAGACAAACTTTGTCTGTTAATTTCATTTCCATTTATAGCTTTTATTTTTCATTAAAAAGCTTAAATAGAACCTATTTACAACTTTTTGGGCTTTATTTATCATTTTCCCAATTTTTCCCAACTTTTGCAAAATTACGATTTTGCCCCTATATTTTGGCAAAATTGCAGTTTTGCCCTTGACGGAATTTTATTGATCCAGACTGCATTTTTGGCCCTCAGGAACTTTTCTGACTCTTTTCTAATAATTACCGGGTTCGCTTCTATTTTATTTCCATTTTTCACTTTCCCGACCCTCGGGAAGTACTATTCCGACCCTTACGTCGGTTTAGTGATTTTCTATCGTTTCGGAGCCTCAAATGGACGTTTCACTAGTATTTAAAGCGTTCATCTAGACATTCCCGACCTAGGTCTCCGAGGCTCGGATTTTCCGTTCCCAACTCGGACCTTTATTTCATTTCCAAAAACGCCCCCCCCCCTCGGGGTCGGTTTTCCGTTTCACTCGCATTTTACATTTTTAGGGGACGGGTTACTATTCACGAACCACCCCTTAGGTTTTCCTTATTCAATTTTCCGTTAGGGACTCGGGTTTCCGACCCGACCCTAAACTTTTATTTTTAATTCCTATTTTACCCCGAAAGCCGTTTTCGAAATTTCGGCAGCATTTCGGTGTAATTTTAAGGCTACAGGTGTTAGGTACGCCTCGAACCATATGTACCTGCCACGTACTATACCACAAGCCTATTTTATGTAAAGGTTTTCCAAACTTTTACATAAAAGCTCACAAATCTCCAATTTCACATTATCACCCACATTACAAAATTTTTTTCACAATTTTGCCCTTAATTTGGTTTCGGTTTTCACCACCAAACCGAACCAAAATTTCTCAAACTTTTCAACCACTTTTTAGGCTATTCAATGCCATTTTTCTAACACTTTTTCAAGCCCATTTCCTTGTACTTTTCAACCAAATTCTTAGGGTTTTTAAGCCTCCCATAACTCACGGCCACATTAAGAAAACACATGCCATCATTTTTGTTTAATGCTTTCAATCAAAATTTCATCATTCACATCATAAAATGCATGATTTCAATTAACCAAACATCATATGAAACATGCAAAATTTTCACCAAAACCCTAAGTATTTCCCACGGCCACTTTAGGTAATGTACAACAAAATTTTTTTTCAAACTTTTCCATAATGAAATTCATGCTTTATTCTTCACCAATTTCAACTTAGAAAGCATGTTAGCAATTAACCACAACTTTTTCTCATTGGTTACCTAAGGTAACCCACGGATTTTCCTTTGAAAAACCAACCAAAATTTGGTTTTTCTTTAAACAATTTACATGGTTTTCTTACTTATTACAACCTTAACAAAACCCTTCATCAACTTAATGAAAAACAACCAAAAATTTTCCATCTTAATTCACTATTCACCCCACGGTTTTCATGAAGAAAAACCAAGAAAAATTTCAATCCAAGGGAAGTTACCTTGTTCACTTTCTTCCTTTGTCTTCAAGTGATGTTTTGCCACACTTTTTGTGTAGAAAACTTGAAGAAATAGCTTAGTTCTCCTTTGGTCACTCACGGCTCACCATGGAGAATAACTTAGAAAATTTTCTTTGGTTGTTTGCTTGAAAATTGGCTTCGGCCACTTTATTCCCAAACTTGCCGACTTATGCATGGAAGAAAGCCAATTAATTTGGCTATCCACCAATGAAAATTAGGCACCTTTCACCCTAATACTTTCTCCCTTTTTCAAAAATTAAAAAGGTATATTTTTGGCCAAATCTTGGCCTTTAGATCAAAAGCAAATTAAATCATGGCCATTCATCCTACCTAACACCATATTTCTTTCGATTTGGTAAATGGATTTATGATGTCATAAATGCAAAAGTGAAAGTTGACTTTGACTTTTACTATTCACATTAATTCGACTACTTTTTGACTGATGCCGGTTCGAGCCGAAATTTTCCTGAAATCGTCCTGGCGTGTTCCTGCGGTCTCCTGTGCAGTCGGATCAATTTAAATTGCTTCCGTTTGATCAAAATCAATCCCGGAAGTTTACCGTCTTTTTGAGCTCCGGTTAGGGTTTCAATGCCGGTGTTGGCACTGTTTCACCTGTTTCAACTCAGTGAATTTTTCCAACACTGAATTCTTACGCGTCAGTATTGTTAGAACATTTTAATATATTCTAAACAATATAAATACATCTATTTCACTCTTTAAATAGTACAAATTATTATATACATATACTTGTACTTTTCTTACTGTGCTCTTACTTTGACTTGCCATATTCTTATCTTTATACTGTTCAGATACCGAAACTACTCCTTTTTGAGCGTTTTGGGCCTGAATTCACTTTCTCACTCATATACTTTATTCTCTACTTATTTTTGGAGATTTTAATTTCCTCCAAAACATTTATTTATTTCTATCAACACTATAATTTGTCTAATTACAACCATAGTGTTTCTTTACATTCTTACTTACAGAACTCATAGAAAACCCTAGATTAAATTGGGTCACACCGCTAAAATTCTCTGGTCGTCACATTCACCCCTCCTTAAAAATTTTCGTCCTCAAAAATCAGAACAGGTGGGGGTACTTGGCTCTCATCTCATCTTCTCTTTCCCACGTGGCCTCTTCTACATTATGATTTTTCCATAGAACTTTGACCAGCGGGATGCTTTTATTTCTTAATATCTTCTCTTCTCGCGCAAGTATTTGCACCGGTTGTTCTTCGTAAGAGAGATCCTCTCGAACTTGGATTGGCTCATAATCTAGGACATGTGAAGGGTCCGAGATATACTTTCTTAGCATAGATACATGAAAGACATTATGCACTGAAGATAATTCCGGTGGCAAAGCTATCTTATAGGCTACTTTCCCAACCCGGCTAATAATTGGGAAAGGTCCTATGTACCTTGGGCTCAACTTTCCTTTCTTTCCAAAACGCATGACACCTTTCATTGGTGCTACTTTTAAAAATACGAAGTCACCTTCGTTAAACTCTAGGAATCTTCGTCTTTTATCTGCGTAGCTTTTCTGACGACTTTGTGTAGTTTTCATTCTCTGCTGAATCTTTTGGACCGCGTCTATTGTTTCTTGGATAAACTCGATTTTATGAAGTTCTTTCTCCCTGAGTTCATACCAGTGAATGGGAGATCTGCATTTTCGTCCATATAATGCCTCATAAGGAGCCATCCCGATGGACGCTTGATAGCTGTTGTTGTAGGAGAATTCTATCAACGGCAGCTTTTTGTTCCAGGCTCCCTTGAAATCTAAAATACAAGCACGAAGCATATCTTCTAGCGTTTGGATCGTACGCTCAGACTGTCCGTCAGTCTGAGGATGAAATGCAGTGCTGAATCTTAGTTCGGAGCCCATTGCCTCTTGTACACTTTTCCAGAAATTGGATGTGAACCGACTGTCACGATCTGACACTATTGTTGTCAGTATTCCATGTAATCTCACAATGTTGACAATGTACAATTCTGTGAATTTCTCTAATGTGTATGTCATCTTTACGGGTATAAAGTGAGCAGATTTGGTCAATCGATCCACCACACCCATATCATGTCAAATCCTTCACTTGTCTTGGGTAGCCCGACCACAAAATCCATGGTTACGTGTTCCCACTTCCACTCTGGAATCTCTAATGGCTGCAGCTCTCCGGCTGGCCGCTGATGCTCTGCTTTGACTCTTTGACATGTTAAGCAGCTGCTGATGTGTTTAACAATGTCATTCTTCATCTTTTTCCACCAAAAGTGCTGCTTTAGATCCTGATACATTTTCGTACTGCTCGAATGCACTGAATATGGAGTGTCATGGGCCTCTGTCAGGATTCTTTTCTTCAAAACTTCTTCATCTGGTACACAGATTCTTCCTTGGAAGAGTAAAGTTCCGTCTTTGGAGAGATGGAACTCTGACTTGTCATTCTTAAAGGCCTCTTCTTTAAGCCTTTTGAAAGCAGCATCTAGCTCTTGAGCCTCTTTAATCTCCTCAAGAATTGCTGGTTTGAGTTGCATTGTCGCTAATTTTCCTGAAATTATCTCCACTCCCAACAAGGAGATCTCATGTTGAAGTGGCTTGGGCAGCTTATCGATGGCTATTTGCTCTGGCATCGTTGATTTACGACTCAACGCGTCTGCCACTCTGTTCGCCTTACCGGGGTGATATAAAATCTCATAATCGTAATCTTTTACCAACTCCAGCCATCTTCTTTGTCTCATATTAAGCTCTTTCTGAGTAAAGAAATACTTTAAGCTCTGGTGGTCGGTGAAAATTCTGCACCGAACTCCATATAGGTAATGTCGCCATATCTTCAAAGCAAATACGACGGCTGCTAACTCCAAATCATGAGTCGGATAGTTCTTTTCATGCTCTTTGAGTTGTCTTGATGCATAAGCTATTACTTTTCCATCCTGCATCAGCACAGCTCCTAGACCTGTCCTGGAGGCATCGCTATAAATGTCGAAGTCTCCTTCATCCTTTGGAATTGTGAGAATTGGAGCACTGGTCAACCGATTCTTCAACTCTTGAAAGCTTTCTTCACACTTCTTTGTCCACTCGAACTTCTTCTCTTTGCGTGTGAGAGCAGTGAGAGGGGCAGCTAATCTGGCAAATCCCTCTACAAATCTCCGATAATAGCCCGCTAATCCGAGAAAACTCCGGATCTCGGTCACATTCTTTGGAGGAGACCACTTGCTTATCGCTTCGATCTTTGTTGGGTCTACTGAAATTCCGTCTTTGGAAACGACATGTCCTAAGAAGTGGACCTTACCTAGCCAAAATTCACATTTGGAGAACTTTGCATATAGCTGATGCTCCTTCAGAATGCGTAACACAATTGGTAGATGCTTCTCATGCTCCTTCCAATCTTTCGAGTATATAAGGATGTCATCGATAAATACAATAACAAACTGGTCTAAAAATTCCTTGAATACTCGATTCATCAGATCCATAAAAGCAGCTGGTGCATTCGTTAACCCAAAAGGCATAACGAGAAATTCGTAGTGCCCATACCGTGTTCGGAACGCAGTCTTTGGAATGTCTCTTTCTTTAATTTTTAACTGGTGATAGCCGGATCGAAGATCAATCTTCGAGAAGACGGTGGCTCCTTTTAGCTGATCGAATAAATCATCGATCCTTGGTAGAGGATATTTATTCTTGATCGTGACTTTGTTGAGCTCACGATAATCTATGCACATTCGGAGGGTTCCATCCTTTTTCTTCACGAAGATAACTGGAGCTCCCCACGGCGAATAACTAGGCCGTATAAAACCTTTCTCTAATAACTCTTTCAGCTGAGCTTGTAATTCTTTAAGCTCGGTCGGTGCCATTCTGTAAGGGGCCTTTGAAATCGGAGACATTCCTGGCAGCAGCTCGATCTCGAAGGTAATCTCTCGATTAGGAGGAAGTCCCAGTAATTCTTCTGGAAATACCTCCACGAACTCGTTGATCACTGGTACCTCGTTCGGTTGTAGTTCTACCTTCTTGGTGGTGTCCTTGACATAAGCTAGATATCCGGTACAGCCACTAGATATCAGCTTTCTTGCCCGTAGGGAACTGATCAACATTTTCGACTGCTTCTGAGACTGCCCTTGATACTCAAACTGGTCTTTTTCTCCAAACTGGAACACTACTTTTCGTCGTCGACAGTCAATGGTCGCTTGATATTTTGCAAGGAAATCCATTCCAAGGATAATGTCATAATCGACTAACTCTAAGACGACTAAGTCGACGTACAACTCCCTATCAGCAACAATTACTGGCACATGACGTAACCAGCAATCAGATAATAATACCTCACCAGACGGTAAGGTGGTTTTAAACAATTGGCCAATTTTATCCTTGGCATGACTAACTCTTTCTACAAAGCTATGTGAGGCAAATGAATGCGATGCACCGGAGTCAAATAAAACAAGTGCAGGGCTTTGGGTGACAAGAAGCTGACCTGTCACCACATTCGAGGTGCCTGCCTCTACATCTTCCCTGGTGTAGGCTAATAGATGTGCCTCGGTCTTTGGTATACTCTCCTGGCGTCCAGGTTGAGTATGCGATCCTTGTATAGCATGGACCTGGCTCGTCTGTCGGGACTGAAAGGATCCCGGCTGGTTCTGTTGGTTGGATGGGCAGACTCTAGCATAATGGCCTTCTCTACCACAAACATACCATGCGGTATTCCCCAGCTTGCACTCGCCCTTGTGTAGTCTTCCACATTTTGGGTATGGCTGTCGGTTCTGTACTCCTTCTAAGCCTTGCCTTTGTTGAGTGTTGCGAGTATTTTGGCCCCAATTTTCATTTGGGTTTCCCTTTCGCTTATTAGTATTCTGCTGGTTCTGGTTATTTTTCTGACCAGGCTTCATTCCTGGACCAGATTTATTACTTTGGCCAGCTTGGTTGTTTTTCTGAGTCTGCTTCGCGAGATCTCTTTCTTTCTTCTTCTCTTCCCAGACTTTTGTTCTTTCTTCCTTAACTCTGTTCAAACGATTCTCGGCCCTCATAGCTCTGCTTACACAGTCTGCTACAGTGGTTGGTGGGGTCTCGCCACTTTCCACATTTAGGGCTATATCTTGTCGGAACATATTGATCATCCTCCGTACCCGCTCTTCTTCTGTGGGTACCAAATGTGGACACAGTTGAGCTAATCTGTCGAATTTACGGCAGGCTTCAGTCACTGTCATCTCGCCTTACCTCAGCTCATCGAACTCTCTTTGTTGAGCTCGTAGGGTGTCAAAATTGAAATACTTCCTGTTAAATTCTCCCAGGAAGTCATTCCAGGTCATCCTTCTAACGTCCCTTCGCATCTTTACTGTCTCCCACCAATAACGAGCATCCTTCGTTAATATGCAGGAGGCGCAAAGGACCTTCTCTTGGTCTGTTAGGTCCATAAACTCAAACATAGTCTGCAATGACGCTAACCATTCTTCAGCCTCTAAGGGTTCTATAGATCCCTCAAACTCTTTTGGCTTCATCTTTCGGAACCGTTCATACAATGATCCCTGGTTGGCTCCAACTCGGGCACCTATTGCTACTTCAGGTACCATTCGGACTGGTGGTGCTACTGGTTCAGGAGCTGGTTGTGGCTCCGGTACTGGTGCTTGAGGTGGAGGGAAATTCGCTTGGGCCCCATTCCTCTGTTCCAGTAGCTCTTGCAGTCTCTGGTTCTGTGTTTCTTGTGCCTCTAGCCGAGCTTGTATGTTAGCTAGGACAGCGGCTAAGTCTGCTTCTTGAGCTTGCTCAGCTCGTGTGCGAACCATGTTGCTGTGTCTGACCTATAACAGTAGCGACATGGTTTAGTACTAAATTAGATATTTATTATCTAAAATTAACTTACTTGGACTGAGCAGGTGCAGATACTGAGATGTCATGGAAGGTTGATAGTAGAACCGCTCGCTCTGATACCAACTCTTGTGGGCGACCCCTCTAGCTTAGGTCGTCCACCTTATCTTGCTTGCTTTCTTTATTCTTCGCTTAGTCTTACTTAGCTTGCTTGTCTCTATAACTTTCTTCTCCTTGGGGTTTAAAAGATTTGTTCTTGAAAAGCTAGGAAATTTTTTTTTTATTTTTATTATTATTTTTTTTAACTGGAAGAAACTACTAATTCTTGAAAATTGTGTATACATAAATATATATGTACTTCTTAATACTTTTTCCCAAAATATACTTTGGAGTCTTGTTACTTTAAAGTACGTAAAAATAGAAACATACTTTTAAGCTTGTTTCACTACCTTACATACTACACTCTCGTCTTGTCTTTATACATATACCTCACTATTACACTTTCTTTCTTTTACACCTTGAGTACAGCGGAATTCTGCGAAACGGAACCATAACCCGTCCATGACATTGCTGGGATCTGCCTGCCAGTCCGCTACTCTTGTCTCATCTTGCTGGTTGCTTTCCTTTATTACCTACAGCACGAATAGACTAATGAGCTAAAGCTCAGTAAGTACAAACATACATACAAGTAAATAAGCTGAATAGACCACTCTAGGGTTAGTCAACTTAGGACCAATTATTTTCTTTAGTCCTATACTACTTGTTCTTTCTATTCTATTTCTTTCTTTTCTTTGCTTTACTTTATCTGCTTAATCTTTCACTTGTGGGCCCGTGGTTGGACGTACCTGGTGCGCGCAGACCAATAGAGGATCAGGGGAGCGACCCACCGATCAACCCTAAGGTCATCTCTGGACTACTGACCTTATAGGTAGTAAGTCATGCCATAAACTACCTCATTATTAACGAGGCAGCGCCACACTTCTGGGGTGGAGGCAGGAAGTTAAGCCATAAACTACCTCATTATTAACGAGGCAGCGCCACACTTCTGGGGTGGAGGCTATCTGGGAACCTCACAACTGGGGAGGCCGGTACGCCAACCTTAACTTTTAAGTCTTATTATTTGACTTAACTTATTCCTCTTTTCTGTTTCTGATCTTACTTACTATTCTCGTGAACATGTTAGTATCATGTCACAAACTGAATAGCTTAAATGTATATATATATATAACACAACTCTATGGTAAGTCCATTCGTGAGTAGACAATTAAATGTCTGTACTTACCTTAGCAATCTCTTCTCTTTTTCTCTCTAGGATCTTTGATCGCCCTCCTTGTAGGTCGATTTTTGGATCCTAGAGACAAACTTTGTCTGTTAATTTCATTTCCATTTATAGCTTTTATTTTTCATTAAAAAGCTTAAATAGAACATATTTACAACTTTTTGGGCTTTATTTATCATTTTCCCAATTTTTCCTAACTTTTGTAAAATTACGATTTTGCCCCGATATTTTGGCAAAATTACAGTTTTGCCCCTAACGGAATTTTATTGATCCAGACTGCATTTTTGGCCCTCAGGAACTTTTCTGACTCTTTTCTAATCATTACCGGGTTCGCTTCTATTTTATTTCTATTTTTCACTTTCCCGACCCTGGGGAAGCACTATTCCGACCCTTACGTCGGTTTAGTGATTTTCTATCGTTTCGGAGCCTCAAATGGACGTTTCACTAGTATTTATAACGTTCATCTAGACATTCCCGACCTAGGTCTCCGAGGCTCGGATTTTCCGTTCCCAACTCGGACCTTTATTTCATTTCCAAAAACGCCCCCCCCCCTCGTGGTCGGTTTTCCGTTTCACTCGCATTTTACATTTTTAGGGGACGGGTTACTATTCACGAACCACCCCTTAGGTTTTCCTTATTCAATTTTCCGTTAGGGACTCGGGTTTCCGACCCGACCCTAAACTTTTATTTTTAATTCCTATTTTACCCCGAAAGCCGTTTTCGAAATTTCGGCAGTATTTCGGCGTAATTTTAAGGCTACCGGCGTTAGGTACACCTCGAACCATATGTACCTGCCACGTACTATACCACAAGCCTATTTTATGTAAAAGTTTTCCAAACTTTTACATAAAAGCTCACAAATCTCCAATTTCACATTATCACCCACATTACAAAATTTTTTTCACAATTTTGCCCTTAATTTGGTTTCGGTTTTCACTACCAAACCGAACCAAAATTTCTCAAACTTTTTAACCACTTTTTAGGCTATTCAATGCCATTTTTCTAACACTTTTTCAAGCTCATTTCCTTGTACTTTTCAACCAAATTCTTAGGGTTTTTAAGCCTCCCATAACTCACGGCCACATTAAGAAAACACATGCCATCATTTTTGTTTCATGCTTTCAATCAAAATTTCATCATTCACATCATAAAATGCATGATTTCAATTAACCAAACATCATATGAAACATGCAAAATTTTCACCAAAACCCTAAGTATTTCCCACGGCCACTTTAGGTAATGTACAACAAAATTTTTTTTCAAACTTTTCCATAATGAAATTCATGCTTTATTCTTCACCAATTTCAACTTAGAAAGCATGTTAGCAATTAACCACAACTTTTTCTCATTGGTTACCTAAGGTAACCCACGGATTTTCCTTTGAAAAACCAACCAAAATTTGGTTTTTCTTTAAACAATTTACATGGTTTTCTTACTTATTACAACCTTAACAAAACCCTTCATCAACTTAATGAAAAACAACCAAAAATTTTCCATCTTAATTCACTATTCACCCCACGGTTTTCATGAAGAAAAACCAAGAAAAATTTCAATCCAAGGGAAGTTACCTTGTTCACTTTCTTCCTTTGTCTTCAAGTGATGTTTTGCCACACTTTTTGTATAGAAAACTTGAAGAAATAGCTTAGTTCTCCTTTGGTAACTCACGGCTCACCATGGAGAATAACTTAGAAAATTTTCTTTGGTTGTTTGCTTGAAAATTGGCTTCGGCCACTTTATTCCCAAACTTGCCGACTTATGCATGGAAGAAAGCCAATTAATTTGGCTATCCACCAATGAAAATTAGGCACCTTTCACCCTAATACTTTCTCCCTTTTTCAAAAATTAAAAAGGTATATTTTTGGCCAAATCTTGGCCTTTAGATCAAAAGCAAATTAAATCATGGCCATTCATCCTACCTAACACCATATTTCTTTCGATTTGGTAAATGGATTTATGATGTCATAAATGCAAAAGTGAAAGTTGACTTTGACTTTTACTATTCACATTAATTCGACTACTTTTTGACCGATGCCGGTTCGAGCCGAAATTTTCCTGAAATCGTCCCGGCGTGTTCCTGCGGTCTCCTGTGCAGTCGGATCAATTTAAATTGCTTCCGTTTGATCAAAATCAATCCCGAAAGTTTACCGTCTTTTTGAGCTTCGGTTAGGGTTTCAATGCCGGTTTTGGCACCGTTTCACCAGTTTCAACTCAGTGAATTTTTCCAACAATGAATTCTTACTCGTCAGTATTGTTAGAACATTTTAATATATTCTAAACAATATAAATACATCTATTTCACTCTTTAAATAGTATAAATTATTATATACATATACTTGTACTTTTCTTACTGTGCTCTTACTTTGACTTGCCATATTCTTATCTTTATACTGTTCAGATACCGAAACTACTCCTTTTTGAGCGTTTTGGGCCTGAATTCACTTTCTTACTCATATACTTTATTCTCTACTTATTTTTGGAGATTTTAATTTCCTCCAAAACATTTATTTATTTCTATCAACACTATAATTTGTCTAATTACAACCATAGTGTTTCTTTACATTCTTACTTACAGAACTCATAGAAAACCCTAGATTAAATTAGGTCACACCGCTAAAATTCTCTGGTCGTCACATTAGGCCCTGAAACATGAGAGTGGTAAGAAAAATAGTTTTAAATGGCGACCTCGATTCGGTACACAGGCTGTCTCAGTCGACTACAGAGTCAGACCTCGGCGGTTTCGTGTGGTTAGATTCGAGGGTGCCACACTGTCCAACCCCATAGACTATGGACCATAATTTAGACTGCTTACTTTAGAATATTGTCTTCTCGCATACAAAAGTCTATTGCATGCAACATTCTAATAGTTTAACACAAGCAGTCAGTGAGCCATATTTGCTTACATTTACTTTAGCATGTAAATAGAATGAGGACATACAACAATGTAATGAATAACCTCTAAATATAATTTTTATTATCCAGTTCAAAATAAATGAAACATATTAAAATATCTTTCATGCTTAAGGCATTTCCTAACAATCTCCTACTTACCTTAAGCCAGTAGATGTGCCATGTTTCGCATCCCCATCGCCTCAACATGCCTCTGAAAGCTTCTAGCCACCAAAGTCTTAGTAAAGGGGTCAGCAATGTTGTCCTCGGATGTGACTTTATATACATCCACTAGTCCTACCTCTACGTGCCCGCTTATTATATGGTGCCTCCAATCTATGTGCTTTGTCCTCTTGTGGTGCCTAGATTCCCTAGTCTTGGCTATAGAGTGTGATAGGCTTGTCAACAGTAAGAATGACCTCAAGGTCTTGAAAGAACTTATAGAGGTAAACCACTTCTTTAAATGCCTCAGCCGCAGCCACATACTCGACCTCCATCATAGAGTCAACTGTGCAACCTTGTTTCACGCTTCTCCATACAATGGTGCCTCCTCCAAGCAAGAACACTAATCCTGATGTCGACTTCCTCAAATCCTTACAAGTCTAAAAGTCTGAATCCATGTATCTTACGGGTGTTAGGTCCCCTCTTGAATACACCAGTATATAATCTCTCGTTCTCTTAAGATACTTGAATATATGCTTTACTTCTTTCCAGTGCTTGATTCTAGAATTCACTTGATATTGACTCACCATACCTACTATAAAATAAATGTCAGGGTGAGTGCAAAGTATAGCGTACATAAGGCTACTTATAACAGATGCATAAGGGATCTTACTCATACGCTCTCTTTCTTCCAATGTCATGGGATAGTCATCCAATGAAAGAGTTAGACCAGCAATGGAAGGTTGTGAACCTTTCTTTGCCTCTTGCATTGCATACTTCTCAGTTATTTTATCTATAGGATAATGCTATCATATTGTTATGGTAGCCCACTCATCGTGGAGGCTAACAGTATTATCACAGTTGAGCTTTGAAGCCAATTATGATAGACTGTCACCTTATTGGGTCACCGACAACTTACTTGTAACTTGCTTTTGTTATTTACCATTCTTATTTTAAACCTTGATTTTACCATGAAAATTGGGGATTCTTTTTTTTTTTTTAACTGTTCTTCAAAACTGAACATTGTAAAACATTTGCTATGATAAACGTTTACATTGTCGTAATTAATTTACATCACGATATATTGTTTCAAAACTTCTTTCTAAATTGCTCAGCGGAAATCGTTAGCAAGACCATTTCCCTCACCCAGCCCTAGTGGTAGATGCAGATCCCTCTCCTTGTCCATCCATTTCTACTGGTGTATAGCTTTCTTACCTGCAACATGAATAAACTTGTGAATGATAGGCTTAGTAAGTTCAAACATAAAAACAGATAACGTAGACCATAAATCATATCATAAACCTTAAACATAATGTTAGTACTTGTCAAACTTAACTATGCTCAATTATGGGTAAAGTTTAAGTCTTAGGTCTTTATCTTGCATTATGTTCTGATTTTGGGTCCCATGGTTGGTCGTACCATAATGCGCGCATGATTGAGAGGGACTCTGGGGAGCGATCCACTAACCAATCCTCTACAATTTACTTAACATAACATAACATAACATGAGGAACCTCCATCTATGTGGAAGGTCGATACGCTAAAGTGGTTTCATTACTAACTTTCATGTGGTTTCTAACAGGTGGCATTATCACTACCTCCTTGGTCTGAAACACCTTATTTTTCTTTCTTTATTTGTGTGTATTTTATTTTACACGTTAGTGTGCATATAGCACCTTGACACATACTTTACATGTCATACATAACATATAAACATATTATGTAAATTCATGTTGTAAATAATAAAATGTCTGAACGTACAATATATAACATGTAGACATAGGCATGTCAAGTAAACTCATGTTGTAGACATTGCAATGTTTGAACTTACAGGTATTCTGCTAAAGTTTGCTTCTTGGGATCCATTGATGTTCCCTCATCGTGTTTTAATTAGGTTCCTATAGACAAAATATTGTTTATTAATTTTCACTATTATTTCTTACTTTTCATATATCCAATTCTTCTTCATTTGTTATAAGATATTTCATTACTGTATTTAATTACACGGCGTGATGCACGGCCGTGTTCATAGCCGTGTAGCTACTCTGGTCACTGCTATGCTTCAATACACGACCGTGGAACATAATTATTCATGCATAAGTACACGGCCCAGTACACGGCCGTGTCCATGACCGTGTACCTCTCGGGTTATTGAATGTCTCTCCACATGACCGTGTACCCTGGGCGTGTTCAGAATCCTTTCTCTTTACACGCTCGTGTTATTCAAGTACATGCTCGTGTACTATTCAAAAACTTGAATTTGACTCTAAAAATCTTAATTAAGGCCTTTAAAATTATAATCTAGTCTTTTTAAGTCCTTAATGGTCTTTTTCTAGCGTTTTGAAAATTTTTGGTCAAAAAGACCATTTTGCCCCTGACAGGATTTTAGGTCGTAAAATTTTTATTTTATCTTTTTAACGGGATTTTCTATGCCCAAAAATCATAAAATAATTTTTCTTAGGCTTTACTGAGCTTTTATGACATTACTTGCCGAAATCCTTGGGTTTCTATTCACTCGACCCTCGGGTAGTACTATTTTGACCCTCAGTCGTTCATTCAGTTTTTCTTATGTTTCGGGGCTCCAGATGACATTTCATTAATATTGAAAATGCCTGTCATCCTTTCCCCAACTTAGGTTACCAAGGGGACTTGGGTTTTCAAATCCTGACCCCTCGTTTCCTAAAATACCCTTCGGGCTGCTGTAAAATTTTCGACAGTATTTTTGCTTAATTTTTAGGTTCCTGGCATTTAGGTAATGCCTCAAAACCTTGGTACCTGCCAAGTACTAAACCAAAGACCTAATTTTTACATAAAATCACAAACATTTTACGTAAAAATATCTTTATAACCCTAGTTGTTTCTAACGACGTTTTGGTTCGTTTTCACCTATTCTTGCCCTCGATTTTTATCCATATTACATATCCACATTTTCCTCACAAAATTTTTCTATTTCTCATCTAACCCTAGCCATGATTTTTGTGGAAATTCAAGCAACAAAATTTAATTTTTCTTGCTCCAAACTTAATCCATAATTTCATCACATCCCAACACAAATTTTGAAGTCAAGCCACTATCCTAAACATGTGAAAATTTTTCATTTAACCCCTTGCATTATCCACAGTTTTCATTTGAAATCATGCTTAAGTTTTTATTTCAAGCCCTAGTTAAATTTCTTGATTTCCATTGCATAATAACACCATATTTGAAATAAAAATCCTCAACATAATGCCCACATTTCATCATCATAACACACAGTTTCCATTGGGAAAACATGCAAAAATACTCTTGTTTTACCATTTTTAATTTACTATTTGTTTTTACCACAAGCCATCATCAATTTCTAAACAAAACTAATCAATAACCAATTGGAATTCATCATACTTATCTCATAGATTCTCTACTTAAAACACACTCAAAACTTTGTGTTTCAAACTTCTATAATGTTCTTCAACTAGCACCTACTCTAGCAACATCAAAACAACAATATTTACATCAAAATTTTCACCCTCCAAGGCCATGAACAGCCCACGGATTTTCAGAAGGAAAAAGAGAAGAAAAGCTTGCAAACTTGAAGCTTACCTCACTTGATATTCACTTGATGCTTGGAGATGAAGTTTGAACACTTTTGGTGGGAAAATTTGAAGAAAATTGACTGGTTTGTTAAGGAGAAGCTCACGGCTGTAAGGGGACGGCAGAACATAAATTTTTTTTTTTTTTTTTCTGATTTTGGCTTCCAAAACTGTGGTTTAATGGCTGCAATAAGGGAGGGACTAAATGGCAACGGTTTTTGGGAAATTCAGCCATTCTTTAAGCGTCATTTGGAAACTTTTTAAAGACTAGTTTGCAAAGAATAAAAATTTTCTGATTTTTTCTTACTTCTCCACCAAAAATCCGCCACCTAGATGCCTTAGATATTTCATTAAATTTTCAAACTTCTCTTTGACTTTTTTTGGGTTGAATTTGAACCTTAACCATTAGATCAAAGTAACTTCAAACCCTAGCCCTTAGATTATGATGTATTATTACATCATTATGAGTGTTATATACCATATACTTGTACTCAATATATATATTTGGTCAAACTTTGACCAAAAGTCATACCGAAAGGTATTTTATCGAAATCGCGTAGACGAGTTTCTGAGGCTGTCCGTGCGATCTGTTTTCCTTAATTCACTCTGGATTGACCAAAAATCCATGCCATAAGTCTTTCATCTTTTAGTGACCCTCACTGTATATCTAGGGTTTTTGATACCGAAAAGGGTATCGTTTGTCCAATTTCGGTTCAGTAAATTTTCCTATTCTCGAATACCCTTTCTTTGACATTGTTAGAATAGTTTATTGCATTCTAAACAATATTAAATCATACATTTTACAATTTTAAACACAAAAATTATTATATTCATATAATGTACATGTTTTCTGAGAATAGTAAAATTCTTCGGTTGTCACATTTGTTTTTTCGATCTCTAAAGAGACGAATACAGAACATAATTAGCTTCTCCCAAGTCCTTCATATCAA
The DNA here is from genome assembly GCA_035233585.1 of Antiaris toxicaria. Taxonomy (NCBI): domain Eukaryota; kingdom Viridiplantae; phylum Streptophyta; class Magnoliopsida; order Rosales; family Moraceae; genus Antiaris; species Antiaris toxicaria. Next base: position 58,896,512 of record CP141154.1, on the reverse strand, counting down.
ACTATTAGTGTAGACAAAGTTTTACCAATGATAAATTCCCTACATCATTCCAGATGAGCAGCATATCATTGACATAGAGCACCACAAAGACCACTTTTCCATCCTTAATACGTTTATAAACATAAGGTTTATCAACGTTCTGCTCAATACCTAATGTTTTGATTGCTTGATCAAACCTTTGGTTTCATAAGCGGGATGTTTACTTTAATCCACAAATGGATCTAAGCAACTTACAGACTTTTCTTTCTTGGCCTTTTACCAAAAACCCTTCGGGCTGTAGCATATAGAAACTTTTCGTAAGATGGCCATTCAAGAATACCGTCTTGACGTCTATTTGTCAGATCTCATAATTGAGAGCTGCAACAACGGATAAAAGAATACAGATAGAATTCCGCATAGCAATAAGTGAAAAGGTTTTATCGTAATCGATTCCAGCCTTTTGCGTTTATCCCTTTGCCATACGTCTAGTCTTCAAAGTTTCAACTCTCCCTTCTACATCCTTCTTTCTTTTGTAGACCTACTTGCACCCAATGGGTTTTATCCTATCAAGTAAATCCACATGTTCCCTAACAGAGTTGGACTTCATAGAATCCATCTTAGTGTTCACAGCATGTTTCTATGATTTAGAGTTAACATCATTTATAGCTTCATTATAAGTGACTGATTATCCTCATGCTTATGAGCTTCGGCCTAGTATACCTCAGTTGTGACACCCCCAACTTTGGCCACACGAAACTATCACAATTAGACTCTATAGTCAATCAAGACAGCCCGTGCACCTCATTGATCGCCACTAAAAACACTTTTACTTTCAAACTCTCATCCTACATGGCCCAAAATTTACGCCCATTTTTTTTTATACTTTCCTCGCACGAAAGCCCCTATGAAAGCCATATAAACTTTAAAACTAAACCTTTAGTTGTTTTTTTTTTTTTTACAATACAATACAGTATTTACAAAAAATACATGAACTCAACTTTGTTTCTCAAAAATACATTTTCTTCAAACTCTCTCTCTTTTGACGCTCAGCAGAAGACTAGTAGTAGGACCATAATCCACAATAGATTCTGTATCTCATTGGCACCTCGTATCCTGTTGCCATCTAAGTTGTCTACTAGACAGGTTTCTTACCTGCAACATGAACAAACCGGTGAGCTAACAGGCTCAGTAAGTTCAAACATACAAACTATGAATCACATAGATTCAAAAATATCAATAATAAAATTTCCTAAGAAATGAATAGTATGTAGGAAAATAAATCGGTAAAAACGTATCAGAGTGACGCAGCGGAACAATAAAAAATTTTTAGATCGTTAAATATCTCATGATGCCATATACAATAAACCAACAACAATTTAAACTCATACCTCAAGGATGCCAATCTTGCAGGAGGAGAATGACTGGAGGCTTCAACCAACTAGTCTTCTCTACTATTCTCCAATTCCTGAATGGCTGAGTGTGTGGGCACTCTGAACCTCGATCGGTATGCTAGCACTGCTAGTCTTCTTCCGACCACCCAGATCTCTAAAGAACTTATTATCACGATGAGCTGTGCAACAGTAAGCCTGCTCACCTGAGAGTCTGTGGTCTAAGAGAACTGGAGTGGCAGGACCTCTATTTATAGACCTGCATGAGGTGATTCTCTGAATTCGAATTGGATTAAGAAAAGATATTCTCCCTTATCCATAACCATAAAATCTGAATTTTCCATGGGAAAATCCCAACAATAAAATTCGGTTTATTTAGGATAAATCCAATCCAAATCTAAACAAGATTTTAACTAGAATTTTATCTCCCTTTTTCAACCAAAAATTTCAAAATTTCCTAGGAGATTTTCCCTCCAAAAATTCGGCCACATTTAAGATAAGGGAGAATCAAAATTCCACTAGGATTTTCAATCTTGAATCTTATCTCAACCTTATCCAAAATAACCGAATTTTCCTAGGAGATTTCCTCCATAATTTCGGCCACTTTTCAGGGAAGGAGAGAATCCAAATTCAACTAGGATTGAAACTTGAATTTTTCCATTGAACCTTATCCACAAAAACCGAAATTCCATTGAGGATTATCCTCAAAATTTCGTCCATAATTTGTTAGGATTTGGATTCAAAATTCAAGTAGGATTCTAACAAGATTATCCTCTCCAAATCCAACTCAAATTCAAATTTCAAACCTTGTGGATTTTTCACAACAAATTCGAATCCCACTTGGACTGTGATTCAAAATTTGAAATTCAAATTTCAAATTCAAATTTCAAATTCAAATTTCAAATTTCAAATTTCAAATTTAAATTTCAAATTCAAATTTCAAATTCGAATTTCAAATTCAAAATCCACAAAATGGTTGTGTTTCAAATTCTTGTTCTCACGGATAATTTTCTACAACTCCAATCCAATCTCAAATAAAATCATGGCAACTTTATTTGGAGTTCGAATAATTGTGTACTCTATTATCCAAAACAAAATCTGAATCCAACCGGAGAGAATCTTGTCTACCATCCTAATCCTGTGTCATCACCATCCATGCATAATAAACTAGCCAATAGCATACACAAATCAATTTGCCAAACGTTAAGAAATTATGTGGAGCTAGTAGAGGGACTGATTGGACATATATAATCGGGCTCCCGCAAATCCATATGATCATCATTCTTTATCGAACAACTCAATCATATGATCACTAGTTTCAGAGTCACACCACTATAATCCTGAAACTGAACTCCCAGTTATATACCGTATTACGTAAGCCTGTAACGAGCTACTATCCAATGACCTTGTCATATATGCAAAACCCTCATATGATATCCATGATCAGCCTTAGGTCAAAGTCCATTTAATCCTATTGATCAGGCTATCTTAAAGTTCCATTATACTACCGAATTAAGAAAATGATTATTCACCATATGTGAATAAGAAGTCATTCGCCTAGCAGACGACCCAAGGCCTTGTTCATTTTCACATTCAGTATAATGCCTTTAAGAGGATACCTTTAACTCCTTAGAGCTATGATTCTGATATCTGTAAACAAACCCTTCATCGTATACAAGTCATGCACCCAACGAACCGGTCTATAAGCTTACTACCTCTGAGACGCTTTAGCCATTGGAACATCAAAGTACACAAGTCATATACATGAAGTAGTTCATTTACCCAGGATTAAGGTTATTGCACAATGAACGTCAAAAGCAGATTGATCCACTCATAGCGGACTACGTAGATCAATCACGCTTTAATCCCGGTCTAATATGTCACCACCAAGTAACATATCTATGTCTCTACTTGAAAGTCCAGCTCCAGACAGTCAAGATAAACCGTCCCCTCCAAGGCTTTAGACAACATAATAGTCTTAACATGAGTTAGATGCTCGGTCTAACCCCATAGACTACAGACCATAGTTTAGACCGCTAACTTTAGAACATTTTCTTCTCGCATACAAAAATCCATTGCATGCAACGTTCTAACAGTTTAACACAAGCAGTCAGGGAGCCATATTTGCTTACATTTACTTTAACATGTAAATCAGACGAGGATAGATAGCAATGTAATGAATAACCTATATATATAATTTTATTATCCAGTTCAAAATAAATACATCAAAATGTCTCTAATGCTTAGGGCATTTCCTAACAATCTCCCACTTGCCCTAAGCGAGCAGATGTGCCATGTTACGCATCCCCATGGCCTCTACGTGCCTCTCAAAGCTTCTAGCCACCAAAGTCTTAGTAGAGGGATTGGCAATATTGTCCTCGGATGCGATCTTACATACATCAACTAATCTTGTCTCCCCGTGCCCTCTAATGTCGACTTCCTCGAATCCTTGCAAGTCTAGAAGACAGAGTCCATGTATCCTACGGGTGTTAGGTCCCCTCCAGAATACACCAGTATATTATCCATCGTTCTCTTAAGATACGCTTTACTGCCTGCCAGTGCTTAGTTCCAGGATTTGTTTGATATCGACTCACCATACCTACTGCAAAACATATATCCGGGTGAGTGTAAAGCATAGCGTACATAAGGCTACTCACAGCGGATGCATAAGGGACCTTACTCATACGCTCTCTTTCTTCCGATGTCTTGGGACAGTCATCCAACGAAAGAGTTAGACCGGCAATAGAAGGCTGTGAACCTTTCTTTGCCTCTTGCATTGCATATTTGTCAATTATTTTATCTATGTATGAAGCTTGGGATAACGCTATCATTTTGTTCTTTCGATCTCTGAAGAGACGAATGCCTAGAACATAATTAGCTTCTCCCAAGTCCTTCATGTCAAACTGTTGGTGTAACCAAAGCTTGACCGATGATAAGTTCCCTACTTCATTCCCAATGAGTAATATATCATCGACATAGAGTATCAGAAAAACCACTTTTCCATCCTTAATATGTTTATAAACATAAGGTTCATCAACGTTCTGCTCAAAACCAAATGTCTTAATCGCTTGATCAAACCTCTGCTTCCATGAGCGGGATGCCTACTTTAATCAATAAATGGATCTAAGCAACTTGTAGACTTTCCTTTCTTGGCCTTTCGTTACGAACCCTTCAGGCTGTATCATATAGATACACTCTTCAAGATGGCCATTCAAAAATGCCGTCTTGACATCCATTTGCCAGATCTCGTAATCGAGAGCCGCAGCAATGGATAGAAGAATACGGATAGACTTCAGCATAGCAACAGGCGAAAAGGTTTCATCATAATCGATTCCAGCCTTTTGCATGTATCCCTTTGCAACCAGCCTAGCTTTTAAAGTTTCCACTCTCCCTTCCACATCCTTCTTTCTTTTGTAGACCCATTTGCATCCAATGGGTTTTATCCCATCTGGCAAATCTACAAGTTCCCAAACAGAGTTGGATTTCATAGAATCCATCTCATTGTTCATAGCCTGTTTCCAAGATTTAGAATCAACATCATTTACAGCTTCATCACAGGTGACCGGATCATCCTCATGCTCATGAGCCTCGGCATGGTATACCTCAGCATCATACATGAAGAAATTAGGTTTCTTCGAAACCCTCCCACTACGATGAGGCACCCTAAATTGTTGATCGTTTGCAGGTCTTTCACTGGAACTCGGACTTGCGTCCAAGATCGAAATCTGTGGAGCAGTTCTTTCACCCGATAACTCCTCTAGCACCACTTTGCTTCGAGGCTTAAAGTCATTCATGTGACTTTCCTCCAAGAATGTCGCATGGATTGAGACAATGACTTTTTGTTCCTTCGGGTTATAGAACAGACCTCCTTTAGTTCCTTTTGGATACCCTACAAGCATGCACAATTCTGATCTTGGTTCCAACTTTTTCGCATCCCCATCCAGTACATGTGCCGGGCAGCCCCATATTCTCATATGTCCAAGGGAGGTCTTCCTGCCACGCCATAATTCATGCGGAGTTCTGGGTATTGATTTGCTTGGAACCTGGTTCAGAATATAGCACGCCGTTTGTAAAGCATATCCCCAAAATGATAATGGCAGCGTTGAATAACTCATCATGGACCGTACCATATCCAATAAGGTCCTGTTTCTCCTTTCGGCTACACCATTCTGTTGGGGAGTACCACGTGCAGTCAATTGGGATAATATCCCGTTCTCTACAAGATGTCCTAGAAATTCATCGGAGAGGTATTCGCCACCTCGATCAGATCGAAGTGTCTTTATGGATTTATCTAATTGCTTTTCCACTTCCGCACGATACTCTTTGAACTTGTCAAAGGTTTTGCTCTTGTGATGCATCAGATACACATATCCATACCTCGAGTAATCATCTATAAAAGAGACATAATACTTGAACCCTCCTTGTCTGTGACGTTTATGGGGCCACATACGTCAGTATGCACAATTTCTAAGAGCTCTTGAGCCCTTGTACCCTTAGCTCCAAAAGACCTCTTAGTCATCTTACCCTCTAGACAAGACTCACATTGGGGAAGACGTACCTCCTCCAGAGATTCTAAAGGACCGTCTTTCACCAATCTTTGAATCCTATCCTGATTAATATGACCAAGCCTTAAATGCCAAAGATATGCCTTGTTAAAGTGAGAAACTTTCAACCTTTTAGAATTATCAATTAATTCAATATCAAGCAGTGAGTACATTTTTGGTTTGATCAAATATAGGTTTCCATCCATCCATCCAGAACAGATAAAAGACTTATTTCTACGAATATCAACTCTTTTACTAAAAGAAACTGAATAAGAATCCTTTATTAAACAAGCTACCGATACAAGGTTCCTCCTAAAATTAGGAACATAAGAACAGTCTTTTAATAAAATAAACCTAAATTGATCAAAATAAAGGTAAACATCTCCCACTGCCTCAGCCACCACCAAGCTGCCGTCCCCAGTTTGTAACGAGAGGCTCCTATCATGTAGACTTCTCGTTTCCACGAACCCCTGCATAGAAACACAAACATGATTAGTGGCGCCCGAATCAATGACCTAAGTGTCTTTTGATTCTTCCACCAAACACGCTTCTAAGTAAAGAAGTTCCTTATCTCCCTTGCCCTTGGCAGCTAGGATTTCCCGGCAAGCCTTCTTGAAGTGACCTACCTTCCCACAACGGAAGCACTTGGACTTTTTAGGGTCCCTGGGCTTCTTGTTCTTCTTCTTCTTCTTCCCATCCGAGACAGGAGGATTAGAAGAACTAGAAGCCGCTTGCTTCTGATTTGCCTCTTCCTCTTACGTGAGAGTTTGGAAGATTCCGCCAAATTGGCCTCACCTTTGGGTTGGACAGCATCCCCATCCCTGATCATCCGCTCATAAGCCTGAAGTTGCTTCATGAGCTCGGTTAGTCCTAACTCCCTTGTCGCCAGATTGTATGCGGCCTTAAACCCCACAAAATCTTTAAACAGAGTTTTGAACACCATCTCGATCTAGGTGTTGTAGTCCAACTCAGCACCGTTTTCGGCAGCCTCAGCGAAGAATCCCATTAGAGGATCATATGGTCCTTTACCGGAGTACCCGCCTTTTGCTTAGAGTTCATAATGCTGGTGATAGCGGACTGTTGAGCCAATTTTTCTTGGCCTCTGAACATGTCCTCCAGATTGTCCATGATCTCCCTAGCAACCTGATAAGTCTCATGCTACTTTTGTAAAGCACTCGTCATGCTAGCAAGGATGTAGCATCGAGCTATATCATTGGATTCTCTCCAACGAGTATAAGCAACCGGGACTTCCTCAAACGGTGTGTCAGGTTTTGGCCCTGGTGGGCATGGTTCGTCCAGTACGAACTTGTGTCTCTCGTAGTTGAGAACTATTAATAGATTTATTTCCAATCTTTATAATTGTCGCCATTCAGTTTATTCTCAGTAAGTATTGAAATGAGGGGTGTCGGTGACATTTTGAACTGAAATAAAATTATACTAGACATCATTACAAAGCCCAAGCAAATATACGGATAATTTAGCAAATAAAACATACAAGTATGTTCCTACATGAAACTTGAAAAACATGTAGTATTGCAATGGTAATTCTCAGCACCTATTGCCCCAAGCCACTAAGGGGTGGTCATGGAAACAAATAGCCTGAACATGGACTCCGTCCAATTAATATATGTTACCTTAAATCCTCCAAGGTTAAGACATATATTAATAACCACTTATTTGGCCACCAGTTTAGTTAACAGAGCTTCTAGAGAAGGTTAATAACTAAACGAGTCTTGAGTGTATAACCATTGTTTACGTAGCCCGATCCACGTCCTACCAAGCCATCGAGGGGTGGTCATGAATAGGATCATACCCAAACACGTTTTCCACATAGGAGATCCAATCTAGTATACCGGTGGCGGTAAACACCTACCGAGGGGTGTGGTCAGGGCGGAACTGACACGAGGCGTTACCATGCTTTCACATGTGGATCAACAATGGAGGCCGTGGGTTTTGTTTGAAACCCTCTCCCACTCAATATTTTGAAAAACATGCAAGTTTTGACAAATTATGTATGATCAATATAGTATGAGCGGCACTCACCTATCCTATATGACATGTTATCAAATATGCATATAAAACATCCATCAATACATATTTATACATCTATGACATATCACAGAAAAAATAATTGACAGAATAACCAAGCCATGGTTCCATCCTAGAACAAAGAAAATAAAGATTACAAAATTCCATCCAAAGCATTCTTTGGGTCTTGAATTTTGTTACGTCTTCTTGTATCCATCTTTATGTAGCCTCTCCATTTATTTCTCATCCTAAGAATTATTTAAAATTTAAATCTCCAAAAATTTAAATTTCAAATTCAAATTCCAAATTCGAATTTCAAATTTAAATTTCAAATTCAAATTTTAAACAATTTTAAACATCATGTGTAATAATATGTAATTTCAAAATTTCAAGTTTTCAATTACATATTTTTAAACATGATTTAAAATTAAATCTCAAATTTAAAAATCAAAATTTTTCGATTTTTAGACCGTCGCACCGCCGCCCCCGAAGGTGGCAGCCGCCGTGGGCAACCACCAGCCCCGGAGGGGCTGGCAGCCCACGGTCGCCCCCTATGTGCAGCCTTGCCGGGCTGCACGCCCAGGCTGCGGCCAGCCTTAGGTAGGTCACGGCCACCCTCAGCTGCAGGCTAAGCCTACGGCCGTGGGTGGTTATGGCCTGCACAGGGGCTGCCCCAGCCCCATCCTGCCCGAGGGCAGGGGCTGCAGCCCCACCAAGGCCCGTCGGCCTATCCCGAGGGGTCGTGTCTCGATTTTCGTGTTATATTCCAGTTTACCTGTTAGGATCTCCAAAAATTAATTTGAATCCTAATTAAATTGAAATTTTCCGCACAGTCAAAATTTCAACCTTTAAATCAAATTTAACTTTTGGGAAAAATAAATTACGGTCTTCAGTCTTTAATCTCCTCCAAGAATAATTACATAAAATTTCCTAAATCGTTTCCGGTGTACAAAATTCTAACCATAAAAATTCTAAGAGACAAAAAATTAAAATCCATGGGAAAATTACAGTGTTAATAAACTGCTCCCACGGTTACATAAAAATTCCTAGATACAATTTTTTTCTAAATTCTAAGGAACCATAACCGGCATAAACAAGCATGCTTATAATAATTCAGAAAATTAAAATAACCACATACTTTATACACAATGCATGATAACAACATAAAGGGACCCTAGAATGCCACTATCTAAATATCAAATCCATACATAAATAAAAAGACTAAGAAATTGTCTAATTTATGTACATGGCATAGTCATGAGATGGCTCTGATACCAATTGTAGGAAAATAAATCGGTACTTATCAGAGTGGCGCAGCGGAACAATAAAAATTTTTGTATCGTTAAATATCTCATGATGCCATATACAATAAACCAACAACAATTAAAACTCATACCTCAAGGATGCCAATCTTGCAGGAGGAGAATGACCGGAGGCTTCAACCAACTAGCCTTCTCTACAATTCTCCAATTCCCGAATGGCTGAGTGTGTGGGCACTCTGAACCTCGATCGGTATGCTAGCACTGCTAGTCTTCTTTCGACCACCCAGATCTCTAAAGAACTTATTGTCATGATGAGCTGTGCAACAATAAGCCTGCTCACCTGAGAGTCTATGGTCTGAGAGAACTGGAGTGGCAGGACCTCTATTTATAGACGTGCATGAGGTGATTCTCTGAATTCGAATTGGATTAGGAAAAGATATTCTGCCTTATCCATAACCATAAAATCTGAATTTTCCATGGGAAAATCCCAACAATAAAATTCAGTTTATTTAGGACAAATCCAATCCAAATCTAAACAAGATTTTAACTAGAATTTTATCTCCCTTTTTCAACCAAAAAATCTGAAATTTCCTAGGAGATTTTCCCTCCAAAAATTTGGCCACATTTAAGATAAGGGAGAATCAAAATTCCACTAGGATTTTCAAGCTTGAATCTTATCTCAACCTTATCCAAAATAACCGAATTTTCCTAGGAGATTTCCTCCATAATTTCGGCCACTTTTCAGGGAAGGAGAGAATCCAAATTCAACTCGGATTGAAACTTGAATTTTTCCCTTGAACCTTATCCACAAAAACCGAAATTCCATTGAGGATTATCCTCAAAATTTCGTCCATAATTTGTCAGGATTTGGATTCAAAATTCAAGTAGGATTCTAACAAGAGTATCCTCTCCAAATCCAACTCAAATTCGAATTTCAATGCTTGTGGATTTTCCACAACAAATTCGAATCCCACTTAGACTGTGATTCAAAATTTGAATTTCAAATTTCAAATTCAAATTTCAAATTTCAAATTTCAAATTTCAAATTTAAATTTCAAATTCAAATTTCAAATTCGAATTTCAAATTCAAATTTCAAATTCAAAATCCACAAAACGGTTGTGTTTCAAATTCTTGTTCTCATGGATAATTTTCTACAACTCCAATCCAATCTCAAATAAAATCATGGCAACTTTATTTGGAGTTCGAATAATTGTGTACTCTATTATCCAAAACAAAATCTGAATCCAACCGGAGAGAATCTTGTCTACCATCCTAATCCTGTGTCATCCCCATCCATGCATAATAAACTAGCCAATAGCATACACAAATCAATTTGCCAAACGTTAAGGAATTATGTGGAGCTAATAGAGGGACTGATTAGACATATATAATCGGGCTCCCGCAAATCCATATGATCATCATTCTTTATCGAACAACTCAATCATATGATCACTAGTTTCAGAGTCACACCACTATAATCCTGTAACTGAACTCCCAATTATATACCATATTACGTAAGCCTGTGACGAGCTACTATCCAATGACCTTGTCATATATGCAAAACCCTCATATGATATCCATGATCAGCCTTAGGTCAAAGTCTGTTTAATCCTACTGATCAGGCTATCTTAAAGTTCCATTATACTACCGAATTAAGAAAATGATTATTCACCAGATGTGAATAAGAAGTCATCCACCTAGCAGACGACCCAAGGCCTTGTCCATTTTCACATTCAGTATAATGCCTTTAAGAGGATACCTTTAACTTCTTAGAGCTATGATGCCAATATCTGCAAACAAACCCTTCATCGTATACAAGTCATGCACCCAACGAACCAGTCTATAAGCTTACTACCTCTGAGATGCTTTATCCATTGGAACATCAAAGTACACAAGTCATATACATGAAGTAGTTCATTTACTCAGGATTAAGGTTATTGCACAATGAACGTCTAAAGCAGATTGATCCACTCATAGCAGACTACGTAGATCAATCACGCTTTAGTCCCGGTCTAATATGTCACCACCAAGTAACATATCTATGTCTCTACTTAGGAGTCCAGCTCCAGACAATCAAGACAAACCGTCCCCTCCAAGGCTTTAGATAACATAATAGTCTTAACATGAGTTAGATGCTCGGTCTATCCCCATAGACTACAGACCATAGTTTAGACCGCTAACTTTAGAACATTGTCTTCTCACATACAAAAGTCCATAGCATGCAACGTTCTAACAGTTTAACACAAGCAGTCAGGGAGCCATATTTGCTTACATTTACTTTAGCATGTAAATAAGACGAGGACAGATAGCAATGTAATGAATAACCTCTATATATATAATTTTATTATCCAGTTCAAAATAAATACATCAAAATGTCTCTAATGCTTAGGGCATTTCCTAATATAGTACTATTCACCCATGAACAATGACTTTGACTTTGATAGGTGAATAGTAACTTTGACTCTATCCAGTTACTATTTATGTCACCCTAACCGAGTCCGCTACACTTAACGTTAGTGTCGGTTATGTTCAATTATGCTTAATTATGGCTTTCATCATATTTTTGGTCTTTATCTTTATTTATGTTCAGGTTTTGAGCTCATTTTAGCCTTGTACCGTTTTCATTTGCGTCTGACTATGAGGGGCCTTGGGAGTGACCTTAAGGCTAATCCTTCTTAGTCCATCATCACCCAAAGTGGTCATTGTGTCCCCAAAGGACCTTTAAACCTGCATCTTATTATTGGAGGCCAGTACGCCAAAAGTGGTTTTATTACCATCTTTCAATTACAATTCCAACTGGATGGCATTAATCATCACCTCAAAGTTAGGAACCCTTATTGGCCGTAGGTCTTACACATTCTTTCTTTTAACGGTGTGTCTTAAATTTAGTCACACTCCTTCCATAGTGTACCCACAGTACACATCTCAATTTATCATTTCTCTAGGTGTATTAATCTATCTACACCCTAGCGCCTGTAGGACTTAACAGCTAATGTACAGTTAGTACATAATTAAATATCATAGTATTTCATGTTGCAGACATAAAAATGCTTGAACTTACCACAACTGCAATAATGTCCACCTTTGGAAATCCTCTGCAGTTTTGTTATCTTCTCTAATTTGGGTCCTTACAGATAGAGTATTGTCTGTTAATACCCATCATCATTTATCACATAGTATATATTCATTTTGTGATTAGCTTTACAATACATTTCATCTCTTTTCGTAATACACGGCTTGCAACACACCCATGTCCAAGCCCGCGTATCTCTCAGGTTTCCACTACATGCCCGTGTTTCAATGTACACACCAATGTACTCATAAACTTAAGATTTTTAACTTTAAAGTCTTAGTTATGGCCTCTAGAATCTTATTTAAGACTTCTAAATCCTTAACGGTCCTTTCCGAGCCTTTCAAAAATTTTTGGTCAAAATGACCATTTTACTCCTGACAAGTCTCGGGACTGTAACAATTCTGTTCTATTATTTTTCTGGGATTTTCTAAGCCCAAATATTAGAAAAATAATATTTCTTAGGCTTCGACATATTTTTACAGCATTATTTGCTGCAAATTCGATAACTATTCCTTACCCGACCTTCGGGATACTATTCATCTAACACTTAGGGTCGTTCCTCATTTTTCTAGCATTTCGGAACCTCAAATGAGTATTTTACTATTGCTGAAATGTTTCTCATTCCGTTCCTGAGGGGCTTGAGTTTTCTATCCGGTCCATAATTTTCCCCCTCGTTTCCTAAAATACCCCTGACGTTAATTTTTCCCGTTCTCATTATTTTAGACATTAGAGGGTTGTTTAACTATTTCTTTTGGGTTTAGTTTCCATTACCGATTCTAACATACTGAGGGGTCTCAGTTTTATTCCTGAGCCTCCATTTTTATCCCTCGTTTCCCGAAATGCTCTTTATGCCGTTTTAAAAATTTCGGCAGCATTTCCGTTTAAATTTTAGGTTTCCCCGGCATTAGGTACGCCTCAGAACCTTAGTACCTACCATGTACTATACCAGAGGCCTATTTTACACAAAGTTACCAAACTTTATGTAAAATTTTTTCACATTATTCATCATTCCATTCAACACACAAATTTCATCAATTTTCTTCAATTATAGCCACGGTTTCTCATGGTATTCAACACCTAGAAATTTTTATCACAAAGCTCCATTTGGAAGAACCGCCGCATTCCTATAACTTAAATTTTAATTAATGAGAAATTGAGGAATAATTTGATGCCATTTAGTGCAAATTTGCAGAACACAGTCAGGTACATGGCCGTGTAAGAAGCTGTGTACCGATCAGACTGAATATGTGAGGAAGGCCGTGTGAGTGAACATGGCCGTGTAATGGGCAGAAAGTCGTTATACAGACTCTCAAAATGTAAGAAACCTAATTACTATGTAATGAGTAATTAAGTTGAAAAATACAGTATAAATTCCAGTTGAATAGACTAAACAGATACAGTATTATTTAGGTACTATTTATGTAGTGAAAGGGGGTAACCAACAGTGAACACAGTCCACCCTATTAGGTGTATAAGCGTATGAAATACGCAGTATCAGGAAACTGGTCCAGATGACTATTTCATGACACAAGACTGGTGAACAGATCACCAGAACGCTCAGACCGAACGTCTGAACATAACAGCGATAGAAACCCTAGCAGGGTACAATACCGTGAAAATGGTCCAAATAACCTCTTCTCATCTAGAAACTGACAAAATCGGAGTCCGAATGCTCAAACTAGTCAGTTAGAACAGAAAGTAGTGAATAGTAAATAGTGAAAAATGCAGTATCAAGGTACTAGCCAAGACGACCTTAATTTGACTTAAAACTGATATATTCACAGCCAGCAGGCCCAATTTGGTCAATTGGGCACAAATTGTGAATTTTTGTCTAAGAGATATGCAGTATCGAGAAAAGGGTCAAGACGACCTTATCTCGCCTTGAAACTATATATTTTGACTCAGGATGCCCAAATTAGTCAACCGGACACCTGACACGTTTTTCGAGATAGGGTCACACAGATCCTGAAAATTGGTCCAGACGACCCTAAACGATTGTAAAAATGATAAAATTAGAATCAGCACTTCCGAATTAGTCAAGAGAGAATGTGTTGGAAATTTTGCGCGAAAAGGCCTTGGTATGCGTGTGTAAGTACAATAATGTAGACACAACCACAGTATAAGAAATGAATAGTAAATTGGCGTAGAATGGGCTCTTAGATAGTATAAATCAACTAGAAATCATCAGTACGGAAATCAGATTTAGATTTCCAGGTGAAAATTAGATTACTGCCGAAAAAGGACCGAAAACTGTAGTAGAAAACTGGACTGTAAAGAGAGCCAACACAGATGAATTTTTGGCTGCAAAAACTGCGTGCCCATTGGCTGGAAACCAGCTATTTTGAGCTGCTAAAAACCCCAAAAAGCAAGAATAAAAGAATGGAGAAGTTATGACACAAAATCCATTAAACAACAATTCATTTCCATCACCTTACATCACGCAATTTTTTATTTCTTCCTCTTTAAATAAATGGCTGTAGCACATTCGGTGGAGAACGACTGAAATGGCCAGAATTTTATCCCCAAATTAGCTTAGGAAAAGGTTGAATAAGTGAGTGTGGTAGCCCACCCTTCATAGAGATCATACAATGTTATTACAGTTAAGCTTCATAACTAACTAGGATAGATTGTACTCTCATGGGTCGCCGGCTAATCTATCTCTCTTTAACATGGTATTTTTGGGAAATTTTTTTTAAATGCAACATGAGCAAAATGGTGAGCTACAGGCTCAGTAAGTTCAAACATGCAAGAAATAAAATTTCTACAAATAGTACTATTTATTATAAATAGTAACTTTACCTACTATTCATCATGAATAGTGACTTTGACCACAACACAGTATATCAGCAGTACATCAACCTCAATGTTAGTACTCTCATGAAACTGTCTCATGCTCAATTATGGCATAGTTTGGGTTTTAGATAATTATCTTTATTTATGTTCTGGTTTTGAGCTCATGTTGACCGTACCATTTTAGTACACATGACTGGGAACAGTTGTAATAACCGAGAAATTTTATTATTATTGGAATATGGTAAATTGCATGTACATGATGAATTTCATGTTTAAAATGTGAAATATATGATTAATATTGTGTAGAACGAGATAAAATGTTCTAACGATATTACAAATTAAGAATTCGGTGATGTAAAAGCATGCCGAATTGAGCTGGAGAAAAACAGTGAAATGTAAACCCTAGCAGGTGAGTCAAGGTAAGCTGAGTGCACAAAAAAGATAAAATACTGATAGTAGTGATTTTAGACGTGAATGCGTGTGTGTGTTACACGCAGTGTCGAGAAGTTGTTCTAGATGACCTCTTTTTAACCTAAAATTAATATATTTAGATTCAGCATGCTCAAATTAGTCAATTGAGCATGAAAAGTAATATTTGACCTGGAGATATGCAATATCAAGAAATTGGTCAAGATGACATTTTCTTGATATAAAACTGATATATTTGGAATCAGAATGCTCTAATTAGTCAATTGAGCACAAAACTTAAATTTTAACTGGGAAATGTACAGTATCGGAAACTGACCGAGATGACCTCAGATGACGACGAAACTGATATATTTGGATTTAGGACGTCCAAATTAGTCAAGATAGCCTATGTTGGAATTTTCGCAAAAAAATAAATAAATAGGCAAAAATTGAATAATTTTGAAAAACTACAAAAATAGCCCAAAGAAATTCTCTCTCCTTTCTCACGACCCCCATGGATGAACAGTAGCCAACTTTCGATTTCGGCGTTCGTTTTTTCACCACCGATGTCATCGGAAAGCTCTCGACGAGCTGAGTCCGATGGTAGGTCGACGCGACGGAACGGACGCCGGAGCAGCCCGCACGCGTTGCCTAAAAGTCAACGGCGGCGGAAACTTCCCGACGTTGATTCTCCACCGTCCGACCTCCAATCAAGATGAAACTGATCCCGTTAGCTTTGTCTTGAAGAGTACTACAAAACCCAGCCAGTGGTTCGTCTGAACGGCCACCGGATCACGCCGCCCAAAGCCGCAACGTCGTCGCCATGAAACTCGTCATTTCCGGTCGAGTTAAGGGATGCTAGGGGTACCAAAATGATCAGAGTTCAATGGGGAGCAAAAGCCCTCAAACAATTTCAGGCAATAACCCCGGCACGGTTGAGATTCAATACTACCGCTGTGGGTCAAGTTTTCGAAGCTGATTGTCGACAATCAAAGCCTCCAATGGTGAAATTGACACCATCAATGGACTCCTCTCATTGAGATCTTCAAGGTGGACACGTCTGTTGTTCACGCCGCCGCCGTTCATCGCCAGTCAATGCCGGCCAACACAGTCAATGCCGACCTAGGGGCGGAAAAATAAAGAGTGGCCCATTGGCCTATTTTCGACGTTCTGGACACATCCGCGGCATCAGAATTTCCAATCGGGATTCCGAACATGAAGAACGGAGACAAAAATTTTACACGGTCGAGACCGAACGGTTCGTCTGATCACCGACGGGATGATTTCAATACTGATTTCGTTTCCCTTCATTCCTTATTTATGTATTGGAATGATTTATATGTAATTTGTATTCAAATTGTAAGAAGAAAAGAAAAAAAACAGTAAAATTAATGAAATTTCAGAAAAAGAAAATGTATTGAAATGTGAAGATTTTTACGTAAAAGTTGAATTTTACGTAAAAATACAGGCCTCTGGTATAGTACTTGATAGATTAGAATTTGGTTAGATGGTTTTGAGGCATTTCCTAAACTCCGGGAGCTTAAAAATTAAGAGTAAATGCTGCCGAAGTTTCTAAACTGACACAAAAGGGTATTTCAGGAACCAAAGGGTAAAAATGTGGTCAGAATGGAAACCCAAGCAACCTCGGTGACCTAGGGTCGGAATAATGCCACCCGAAGTTCGGTAAAGAGTAAATCGAGAATATCAGTAATTAATGTTGTAAAAGCTCGATAAGGCCTAAGAAGAATTATTTCATGATTCTTAGGCATAGAATAACCCGATAGAATGTTAAAATGAAAATGATACGGTCCCAAGACCCATTAGCGATAAAATGGTCATTTTGACCAATAGTTGGAAAAAGGGCCGTTAAGGCTAGAAATGATGTCCTAAGGCCATAATTGAGAATTTTAAGGCCCGGTTCAAGAATTAAGAAGAGAATAAGTGAAAGGATTCTACTAGGGGCAAAATGGTAATTTTGTCAAAAGTTAGCGGAAAAGTGGAAAATAGGATTTTTGACCCCTAAGCTCATGATTGGAAAATGAAATGTATAATTTTTACGTTTTGTTTAATTTTATGTATGAAATAAGATTGAAAATAACCGTTGATTTTTCCGGTTATAGGAACCCAATCCAGACGCAACAAAGGAACGCCTGCGGACCAGGGAAAGGAGATACGTGCAAGAGTATCTGTAAGTTTGAGCATTTAATTGACCGCAACATGAATGGACTAGTCATGTTATGTGTTCTATGTAGTAAGTTCTTATATTGAACTATCTGCGACTTAAATAGACTATTGTGTCTAAGTGTTATTTATGGCAAGTTCAGATATTTAATTTGTCTGAACATGAAATACTATGATATATAAATATGTACTATTTGTACATTAGATGTTAAGTCCTACGGGCATTATTAGGGTAGTTAGACAAACATACCCATTAAGTTGATAAAGGGTGAGAAGTGTACTTTAGGTGCACTACAGATAGAGTGTGACTAAAATTAAGACACACCTTTAAAGGAAAGAATGCATAAGACCTAAGGGCAATAAGGGTTCCTGACTTTGAGGTGTGGAATAATGCCACCCGGTAGGAACTATAATTAAAAGATGGTAATGAAACCACCTTTGGCGTACCACCCCTCCAACGTTGTGGTGGAGGTTTTCAGGTCTTTCAGGGATATAAAGATCGCTAGGAGCGATAAGGGACTGGGGAGGATTAGCCTCAGGGTCGCTCCCAAGGCCCCTCACAGTCAGCGTGCAAAATTATTAGTACGGTCACCGTGAGCTCAAAACCAAAATATAAAGAAAGATAAATGATAAAAACGTTATGAAAACCACAACTGAGCATAATTGCACATAATCGACACTAACACTAAGTGTAGTGGACTCGGTTAGGGTGACATGAATAGTAACCGATTAGAGTCAAAGTTACTATTCATCGATCAAAGGTCAAAGACTATTTATAGTGAATAGTACTATTCATAGATAAATAGTACTATTCATAGGAAGTTGTATTGTTGATGTTTTGAATCTATTTGATTCATGGTACGAGTAATTTGTATGAATGTTACTGTTACTAGTATAAGATACTAGTATGCGATGTGTTGTGAATAAGCTACGAAATGTAAGTAAGTTGAAATATGATGTGATGTCAGGTATGTGTACTATGCTACATATGAATGTTTTAAAGTGATGAATGATGTATACCATGTGTTATGTTAATGCTCTGATGTCATAGTTGATGATGGAGCTATGTTATAATTTATGATCATTCTGATACCATAGTTGGCAACAGAAATGCTCGTTACTATACGGTAAGAGCTTTTATACGTCATATATTTATATTTGAACTTACTGAGCTTTAGCTCATGAGTTTGTTCATGTTGCAGGTATGGATGATGGCAGGAGTTGTGTGTGCCAAAGGGATAGGGAATCCACTGTGGATATGGTCCTGCTATAAGTTTTCTACAGAGCATTGAGAGAAAAGACATGTATTGTAAAAAGATTTGACTTAGGTATTTATGTATAAAGTATGTTTGTACTTTTAAAAGTGACAAACAGAGTTCAGTTTAATTACGTTATGTTACAATCAAGAAAAAGTATTTAAGAAAAAAAAATTCCAAATTTCACAAAGGGTTTAAAGGAAAGAAAAGAATTTAGGCGACTCGACGAAGTTCACGAGCTATTTCAGTCGGCTAAGGAGCTTGATTGTAATAGTTTCGGTGGACTGAGGTCAGGGGCATCACAGGTGGTATCAGAGCGAGCTTGACCATATGCCTCCCGGCACGAGACGCAACCTGCTCGTCTACCTAAGTAAGTTAGCCTTGTTTTGAATTAGTAGTTGTTTATTTATTGGAAAATAAACGACTTAGATGAAATGAGATGACAAGATCAATGAATGTGGTCTCATGATTGTATAGTGCTAGTGGACTGCCACAATACGGCTATACAGAGTTTGAGATAGAGAATTACCATGATTATGATCGTACAGTACTAGATAATGAACAAAGAAGACTGCTCAAAGAAGAAATGAAGATTGCCATCAAGTTATATGGAACTCTAATGTCAGCTGCCCACAAAGTTCTGAGTGGCAAATAGTCTTTCAAAATTCCATGGGAAGGCAAGATTGGTGTCACATTATTGAAATGATTTTCCAACTGTGCACCATTAATTGGGATGATAGGTCTTGTTGGTTGTTGACCATGCTTTTCAGGGAGATACTTTTGTGTGTATTGGGATTCTTGTGACCAAGAGTAGTGCTTAACTGGACCAAGTTTTGCTATGCCACGATTGAGTAAATCTTCTCTCAGAAAGAGTCTAACATCAGCCCCAATTCCTCAAGGGAAAACAGGGTGTCACTTCTAACGTCACCAAAGTTCCTTAGAGTTGCGAACATACGGGAATTAGTTCATCGGACTGAGAAACTGCAGTTGATGTCCGGTGACATAGTTCTAATGTATGCTGTGCGCATCGAGGAACTGATGAATCCCCTCCAATTTGCATGGAATTCACGACGGAACTAAAGCCGAGATGAACGTAGATCCAAGAATGTCTATAAGTGAATGATCTAGTCAAGGAAGAAGAGAACCCGTAAAAGTTTCCTGTAGACTAGGAAAATTAGATGTATTAGGCTATATATATATCCTTTATGTTATATTGAAATGTTATGTAATTACATGCGTGTAAGGACCGCCCCAATCATGTACTTTAATTTTCAATTTAATGAGAAATTGAAGAATAATTTGATGTATTTTAGTGTAATTCTTAAGGTACACGGTCAAGTACACGGCCGTGTAAGTGGCCGTGTACCACAGAGACTGTGTACGTGTGTGTAGCCGTGTAAGTATACATGGCCGTGTAGCAGAACACGGTCAAGTACATGACCGTGTGAGAGGCCATGTACCACTAAGGTTGTGAACATGTGAGAAGCTGTGTAACTGAACATGGCCGTGTACTGAGACACGGTCAAGAACACGACTGTGTAAGAGGCAGTTTGCCCTTCGGATTAATGAACGTGTAAAAGGCCGTGTTTTGAAACAAGGCCGTGTTGAAGAAATTCAGCTAGTACACGCCCGTGTTACCTTAAACACGCCCATGTTAGAGACTATGTTGAAGGCCGTGTAATGGGCAGAAAGTCGTTACACAGACCCTCAAATTGCATGGAACCTAATTACTATGCAATGAGTAATTAAGTTGGAAAATATAGTATAATTTTCCCATTGGATAGACTAAACAGATACGATACTGTTTAAATACTATTCATGCAGTGAAAGGGGCGACCGACATTGAGAGATATGCAGTATTAGGATGAGAGTCAAGACGACCTTTGCTCACCCCGAAACTGATATATTGGCTCAGAACGCCCGAATTAGTCAATCGGGCACTTGACACGTTTTTCGAGTCGGGATCACACAGATCCTGAAAACTAGTCTAGATGACCTCCGTTGGACGTAAAACTGATAAAATGAAATCAGCACGTCCAAATTAGTCAAGAGAGACTGTGTCTGAAATTTCACCCGGGAACGCCTCGGTTTGCATGTGAAAGGACAACACAGTGTAGACACAACCACAGTATAGGATGTGAACAGTAATTTAGACTGATAATGGGCTCTTAGATAGTAGAAAACAGCCAGGAATTTACAGTACAAAAATCAGATTCAGAAAACTAATTTTCTGGTGAAAATTGGAACACTACCGAGAAAGGATCAAACACCGCAGTATAAAATTAGACTACGATGAGAGGCTAACACAGATAAAATTAGCCTTAAATTTCTGTGCCCCTTAGCTACAAAAGCAGCTGCAATCTGCAGCACACATACCCCAAAAGGTGGCATTAAAATAATCTTCCTAGCCATGACACATTGGAATATAATATTCAAGGGTTTCTAAAAAGTAGTCAACAACCATTGTTTATTCTTTCCTCCTTTCAATGAGTAGCCCCACCCCCATTTCTTCAGAAAATTGGCAGCATATTTGTCCCAAGATTTGGCTGAATTGGTAAACAATTAAGTAGGATTAAGCCTAAGTAGTTTGATTAATTTTTGCCTATAAAAGGCACCCTTGACATAAGACATGGACTTTTGCTTCCACACACCAAAAACCACAAGTCTTTTTCCTCTTCCTTTCCTTGCTTGCTATCGAATCTTCTCAGCCCCAAAAGCCAACATTTTTTAAGCCAAAACCTTGACCAAAACTCACAAAAAACTGACCTCTTCCAAGCTTGAGCAAGGGGAGACTGAACCAAGCTTCTCGGGTGCACCAAGGGTAAGTGCAAAACCGATTTTTCCTTGTGTTTTGATTCTTAGTTTTGAGTTGTTGTTTGAATGATTTTTTTAGTAACTTGGCTAGCATAAACCAACCTTAAACCCTTGAGTTTCCATGGCATTTTGACCCCCCAAGCCTAGCCAAAAGTGTGCTTGAGTCCAAGCACCAAAGGTAAAAAACCAAAACCCTTCTCATGGTGATTGGTTGAAAAATTTAGTTTTCAATTTAAGGGTTTTATGTGTATTTGTTTATGCACAAGGTTGTATTAAGTTATTTGAGCCCTTAGCTTTCATTTCTTAAAGTCATTATGGTTGTGGTTGTGTTTACTTTAAGTTGCATATGGTTTATGGATGTGAATGCATGGATGTGTATTATGGTGGCTGGACACAAATCTGTCCTTAGAAAATGGCCACGGATTTTGGCCATTTTGACCCACTTAGGGTCCGAATCTGGCATTTGGTAAAACATGGTGTTTGAAAAAAATTTCGATACGGTCATTTTTGTGTCAAATAGGCCTCAGCTAAAAACAAGCCTAATATAGGTTTTTAGGGTGTTTTTCACTCAGTGTCCAAAACTAGGAGCAAAAATTTGAACCCAGTGTTTAGTCTCGGGTTTTGCTAGAAATGGACCCTTTAGAGTCCGAACCAATTCTCGAACTCAACACAAAAGTTGTAGATCTCGCCGAGACCTTGAGAATGGCTGGCAAGAATAAAAAATTTGGCCGTTTTGGGCCTCAAACCTAGCCGTTTTTATAGAGACGTAAAACTGGGACTTTTACAAAAAACTAGCCACCAAGGCCACGGGTTTAATGAAATTAGGAGCTGTTAGATTTCGATTTAGGCTCCGAGATGAACATAAGATTTGTTCATCTTGTTGAGGATGAAAACTTTTATGTTCGAAAAAATTTCAAACAAAGTCGTTTAGGCCAAGTTTCAAAATTGTTTTCAAAAGTGGTTCAAAAACCACCTTGAAAATGCAAGCTTTAAAAATATAATTTATACACTTCAAAATAAAAATGCGTTTTTAACACTTTAAAACATGAACAAGGTTCCATAAAAACGTCCCCCACCTTCCAACGGGGTGATAAGGGGATGGTTTCAAAATAAAGAATTTTTGCAAGATTTTCTACAAGCAAACCCAAACTTTTTTTCAAAGTAAAATAGTGTGTGGCGCCTTAGGCTACCACACCAAACAAGCCTCAGTAGCCTGGTAGGCTACTACCCCAAACAAGCCATAGTGGCCCGGTGGGCCATTACACTAAACAAGCCTTAGTAGCCCGATAGGCTACCACACCCCAACAAGTGAAGTAACTCGGTCGGTTACTACACTAAGTTCACGTATAGTAACTTGATATACCACCTAGTTACCAGCACGAGAGTTAACTGGTCAATTGACTGAGTAGTAAACCAGTCAAAGGCTGCGTTTTTGAATAACACAGTGAGGAACGATGATTAATCTGTCAAGTAGACAACTGATCGAACACGATACGAGTTAGATATCAAATCCCCATAATAGGCCAATAGGGTACTGATGGGTCTCGGTACCCCATAGAAATGCAAGTTATAGTCACTAACGTTAATAGTGACTCAACGAGAGTATTAATAAGGAACGTTATTGATGACAGGTGGTAACCTGTGAATTGATAAAAGCGTGATTTCAAGTTGCTTGCAAATAAGTAAGTATAACTCCGCCTATGGCATGAACGAAAATGATTTTAAATGATATTTTACAGTATGTTAAAATATATATGCCATGCACACAATGTTGCACCTCATGTTTAAGAGCATGTAGTTTCACAATCAAGTAAATTGATAAAAAAGCAAGTTAGATGCCATACATCCCTACCATGTAGGATTTGGGACAGCTTAGAGAAGCATATGGCTAGAAAAGATAAACAAGACAGAAAGTAGTAAGCGTGTCGTACCGGCCCTTTCAATGAAGGGGTTTTAAGTTAAAGCAAAAAGTTGAGCATCCGTTGATGGCTCTCTGGCTATTTTACCACGGGCGTTACCGATGGTCTATGCATGCACGGTGCTGACACATGGGCCCTAAATAGACAAGAAGAGAAAAGAGAAGTTGAAGCATAAATGAACATAACCGGATCATGCATTAGTTATAGTTCACCATGCTTCTAGATGCATTCAGTACACGATGTTTCTGTGATGCACATGTTATGTGAAGTTTTATAATTATTGATATGATATATGTTATGTGATATGTTAATGTGGTATATGTGATATATGACTGCTTATATGTTTTAAGTATGTACTGTGTTTAAACATGTTTTGCGGTAAACATGTTGTATTACTAGGCGTAAAGCTCACGTAGTGTGTTCATGCTGTAGGTAAGCATCCTACGGCTTAAATCCCAATGGGCGATGGTGGCGGTGGAGGCGGATGTGAGGGCGAGGTTATGGAGACACAGCGAGTGTATCTTCCGCAAATTTGAGTATCAATATTTTGAATAGTAATGGTTAAATAGTACTTTGAATAGTAATTGTCAGACAGTATTTATCGTTAAATAGTATGTTTGAATAGTAACCGTTAAATGGTATTTTTGAAACGTAACCGTAAACCGTATTTTTGAATAGTAACTGTTAAATATTATTTTTGAATAGTAATTGTTAAATAGTATTTTAAAATAGTAACCATTAAATAGTATTTTTGAATAGTAATCGGTATACGTATGTATACAGTAAATACGTACATGTAAAATATAAAAAAAATCCCTAATTTTAGTATAAGAAAAGTAAGCAAGTTTAATTTTTAGTGATAGTCTGGGCCACTAAGGGCACACGACGTCATAATGTGTATGTAGTGACATGTGTGTGATGCATTGTTATGAACTGTCAAAATGTGTTAATATAATATAATGAGTTTTGTTGTTTTGTCCTATATGAAAAGGCATAATATACGATAAATGGGCCATGTGCATTTATTGCACTAGAAATGGTCCGGATGAAGAGAAAGAAGATCCGAAGGAATTTCCCTTCGAAACCGGATCGATAAAATGACTAAAATGTAGAGTGGCACATATGTGTATATGTGTATACTCAATATAAAAGAGGCTGTTGTATATACAAGGCCTTAATATTGATATGTATGTGAACGTCATGAAACGAGTTATAATAATGCCTCACAATGATATGGCATTAGGATTTCTTTGAATTTCGGGAAATCTTAAAAATTTTGCGAAATATATATGTACATTGAAAATCAAATGATTGATTTTCAAGCAATTATAGAAAAAAATAGAAAATATGGTGAATACGTGTAAATAAAGATATACGAGTGAATGCCTCGTCCTGTGTAAAAAGGGTGGAGGAATTATAAGGCCTTTTAGAGGTCTAGATGCAAGAAAATGCTGAATTAAAACGGCGTTTAGATGAGATAGAAACTAGGCAGGGTGCTGAGGAGGTTCAGCCATTACTAGCCCTTACAGTTGAATAGGTACATTAACGTTGTTCTTGAAAGGATATAGGAACCACGATCAATAATAAATTAAGAGCTATTATATAAGCGATTCCATGGAATAAAACCTCAAGAGTTTGAGGGCTCTATAGATCTTTTGAAAGCAGAGGAATGATTTTCCTCTATATAGATGATTTGAGACTCCATAAACTTGATAGAGCAAGGAAAAGGTTCTGCGTACATCCTTTGTTCTGATGAAGGAGGCTAAGTTCTGATAGAACATTGTTAGAATGAGAAGAGATGAGACTACTATGAACTAGAATGAATTTCTGTTGAATTTCATTAGATATATTATGATCCTGCATTACGAAAACCGTAACGAAAATGGGTTTACCGCATTAAAGCAAGGAAATGTATTGAAATGCAGCAGAAATTGATCAATTCTCCAAATGATGCCCTTATGTGGTAATTTTTAATAGGGAAAAGATATAGAGAATGATTGGAATGTTCTGACCAGAGATCTTTGCTTTGGTGGATAGTGGTCTAATACCACCACCTTTAGTGACAGATTACGTCAGTCACGTTCTGTGGGTTGAATACCAGTGCGCTAGACAGAAAGTAGAAAGAGAAAAGTCTGAGAAACCTGGAAGAGGGAAAGGACTTTGACTAAATTTTTCTAAGTTGGAACCTAAATTAGCCCAAGCAGTAAACCTTATCAGAATGTTAGGCCAGCAAGTTTAATGTTCTAGGCCTATAGTCGTAGAATAGAGGAAAAGGAAATTTTCCAAGAAAATGAAAACCTAACCTGGGATAATAGAAGGCAGCAAAGGAAGCTGACCAATAATATAGGATCAGATATATCCAGTTGCGCTACAAATGAAAAGAGGCACTGGCCATAAAACTGAATTGATCTCAGTGCATGTTACCAATGTGGGAAAAGAAGGTCGTTATGCCAGAAACTAACCCACAAATCGGTAGAATACACAGGCAACATTTTAACCACAGCAACAACGTCCCAAGCCCATGTGTTATAGGCTAGATTTGAAAGATCATTGGTAGTACTGGAAAGACAAGAACGCATGCCACGTGCCAACACTAGTGTCTTGGCATACATCAAGGAGGATGTGAAAGTAGGAACGTCAAACATAGTGATAGAATCGATTGTTATAAGGTTAGTTGATTGTGACGTAATCCTAGGAATGGATTTCCTAGGGAAATATCAAACCATAGTTGATTGTGTTAGGAAATACCCTAAGCATTAGAGACATTTTGATGTATTTATTTTGAACTGGATAATAAAATTATATATATAGAGGTTATTTATTACATTACTATCTGTCCTCATCTTATTTACATGTTAAAGTAAATTTAAGCAAATATGGCACCCTGACTGCTTGTGTTAAACTGTTAGAACGTTGCATGCAATGGGCTTTTGTATGCGAGAAGACAATGTTCTAAAGTTAGTAGTCTAAACTACGGTCTGTAGTCTATGGGATTAGACCGAGCATCTAACTCATGTTAAGACTATTATGTTGTCTAAAGCCTTAGAGGGGACAGTTTGTCTTGACTGTCTGGAGCTGGACTCCCAAGTAGAGACATAGATATGTTACTTGGTGGTGACATATTAGACCGGGACTAAAGCGTGATTGATCTACGTAGTCTGCTATGAGTGGATCAATCTGCTTTTGACGTTCATTGTGCAATAACCTTAATCCTGAGTAAATGAACTACTTCATGTATATGACTTGTGTACTTTGATGTTCCAATGGCTAAAGCGTCTCAGAGGTAGTAAGCTTATAGATCGGTTCCTTGGGTGCATGACTTGTATACGATGAAGGGTTTGTTTGCAGATATCGGAATCATAGCTCTTGTAATGACCGCCATTTTCATGACACCTACTTACAATGTAATAAATCATCAAGGAATAAAATGGACACAATTTAATGTCTTTTAGTATAATTTAAGTAACATGGTCAGGTACATAGCCGTGTGAGTGACCGTGTGCCATTCGGACTGCGTATCTATTAATAGCCGTGTGAGTGTACATAGTCGTGTAGTGTAACACGATCAAGTACATGATTGTGTAAGAGGCTGTGTACCGCTCAGATAGATGAATGTATTTCAAAGACATGGTCGTGTTGAGTAGTCTCAACTAGTACATGTCTGTGTCTGAAATGTACACGCCCGTGTTGCGTTGCACACGCACGCGTAAGAGTCCGTGTAGAACGCTGTGTAATGAGTCGAGAGCCACTGTAATGACTCTCATGAATTATGAAAATTAATTACTATGTAATGATGTAATTAAGTTAATAAACACAGTGTGCTTTTCAGTTAAATGAATTAAATGGGAATAGTAACGTTTAATTACTATTCATGCAGTGAAAGGGGAAACCGACAATGAAATCGGTCCACCCTATTATGTGAGTATGCGTTGAGACACGCAATATCAAGAAACCGGTCTAGACGACCGTTTCATGATACAGAACTGATGAGCTAGTCATCAGTATGCTCAGACAGGTCATCTGAGCGCAGCAGTGATAATTGCCCTAATAGATGTACAGTATCGAGAAAAGCGGTCTAGATGACCTCTTCTCGCCCAAAGACTGACAAAATCAAAGTCAGAACGCTCAGATTAGTCAGTCAGATAGTGAAAAGTGAACAGTGAATAGTAAGAAATGCAGTGTCAGGTTAGTGGCCAAGACGGCCTTAATCTGGCATAAAATTGACATATTAATAGTCAGCAGGTTCAATCTGGTCAAGTGAGCACAAAATGTAGATTTTGTTTAAAAGATACGCAGTATCGGGATAAGGGTCAAGACGACCTTTTCTCCCCCCGAAACTGATATATTTAGACTCAGGACGCCCAAATTAGTCAATCAGGCACCTGACATGTTTTTCGAGATGGGGTCATATAGATCCCGAAAACTGGTCTAGAAGACCTCAGATGGATGTAAAACTGATAAATTTGAAATCAGCACGTCCAAATTAGTCAAGGGAGACTGTATTTGAAATTTCACGCGAAAACGCCTCGTTATGCGTGCGTAGTGTCAACACAGTGTAGGCTTAACCACAGTATCAAGAAATTGATCAAGATGACCTTTTCTTGATATAAAACTGATATATTTAGATTCAGCACGCCCAAATTAGTCAGTACAGCCTATCTTAAAATTTTTCAAAAAATTAGTATAAAGGGGTCGAAATTTTTAGATTTTTGTAAAAAGGGCCCCCATTATTTTTTTTTCTATCTTTTTCTCCCCCACACCACACGAAGATGAACAGTGACCGACCATCGAATCCGGCCTCTGTTTTCGACACTACTGGCACCATTGGAAAGCTCTCGACGAGCTGAGTCCAACGGTGTGCTGAGTCGACGGAACCGACGTCGGAGAACGCCGCACGCGCCGCCTAAAGCAGCCGGTGGCCGAATTTTTCAAACCGTGATTTCTCCACGTCCGACGTCCAAATGCCACGATTCCAGTCCCAATGGATTCGTGGTGAAGAGTAGAACAAAACCCAAGCTTCATTTCACATCAATAGCCGCCGGATCGTGCCGCCCAAGGTTCGCCATCGCCATCACCACCGTCGAATCTCGCTATTCCGACGGAGATAAGTTGCAAGGTCGGTATCAAAATGCTCAGAACAACACGTAGATCAAAAGCCCCAAATCAATTTTGGGCAACAACGCCAGAAAATGAAGATCCAACACCGTCGCCGTCGCCGACTTTTCGAGGGCCTATTTCTGGTGATAGGAGCCTCGATTGGTGAAATTGACACCACCAATAGGTTCCTCTCGTCGAGCTTTTCAAGATGGTGGTCGCCACTCCCATCGCCGTCGTGGTCAACGCCGGTCAACGACCCATCAACGCCAGTCAACGGCGGTCAACGCCGGTCAACGGCGACCCAGAGACCGAAAATTGAAGAATGGCCCGTTGGCCTATTTTTGACGTTCCGGACACATCCACGGCATCGGAATTGCAAACCAGAGTTTCAAAAGTGGAGAACAATGATTCAAAGATTGTGCGATCGAGATCGAATGGTTCACCCGACCGCCGACGGGAACGATTTTGGTAGTGGTTTTGATCTCTTGATTCCTCAATTTATTATTAGAAATAATTATGTATGAATTATGGTTTACTGACTTGAGGAATTGTAAGAAAAAGGGATGAAATGTCGAAAAAGAGAATGTGAGGAAATGTGAATATTTTTATGTAAAAAGCGGAGCTTTTACGTAAAAATTAGGCCTCTGATTTAGTACGTGGCAGGTTAGAATAGGTTAGATGGTTTTGAGGCGTTTCCTAAACACCGGAAACCCAAAAATTAAGCAGAAATGCTTCCGAAATTTCTAAAACGGCACAAAGGGGTATTTTAGGAAACGAGGGGTGAATATGTGATCGGAATGGAAACCTGAGCCCCCTCAATGACCTAGGTCCAGGAAAGAAGGGCGGACGTTTACAGGATTAGTGAACCGCCCAATTAGAAATCTCGAAATGTAAGAAAACGACCCCTAGATCAGAATAGTGCCACCCGAGGGACGGGTGTGATCTAAGTATAAAATTTGGGGCGATTACATCGATAACGGTAACCCGACAGGCTAAATGGTCATACGGGAGGTATTCAGTCAGTTGACTGGTCGGTTAGCCAGTCAAGGACCAAGTCGGAATGGGATAGTGAGAGACAGTGATTAATTTGTCTAGTAGACAAATTAATCAAGCACGATTAAAAATTAGATATCAAATTTCCTAAAGCAGAGCAGTTGGGTACTGATAGGCATCGGTACCACATAACGATAAATTTATTAGTTCCTAACGATAGAGTGACCTAAGAGCGACGTGAATTAATTTATTGAGCAAATAAATTAATTAACCACGATTAGAAAATCAAATTCTTAAGAAGAGGGCAATTAGTACCGATAAGGATCGGTACCACATAACGAGAATTTTTATTAGTCACTAATGACCACGGTGACCTAAGAGTGAATGTTAATGTAATGCATTATGATTACAGGGAGGTACCTGTATTGTGACGAAGGGGAGAGTATAAACTGTCTGCTGACAGGTAAGTACAACTCCGCCTACAGCATGGATAAAATGAATTTAAAATGATGCTTTTCCAATATTTTAAGTATGTATCTTGCACACGATGCTACACAGCATACATAAGAGCATATAGTTTCACAATCAAGTAGATTAATGAAAGAACAAGATAGAAGCCATAGATCCCTACCGCGTAGGATTGGGGATAGCTTAGACAAGCGTATGGCTAGAACAGTTAAACAAGATGGAAATAAATAGGTGTGTCGTACCGGCTCCTTCAGTCGAAGTGGTATCCAGTTAAAGAAAGTTAAGGCCAAAAGTTGAGCATCAGTTGATGGCTCTTCGGCATTAGTTGACCTCGGGCGTTACCGTTGGTCTGCGCTCACACGGTACTGACACATGGGCCCTAAATAGACAAGAAAAGAAAAGAGAAGTTTGAAGCATAAATGAACATAACCGGATCATGCATTAGTTATAGTTCATTATGCTTTCTTTTTCAGTAGAGTGCATACAGTACACGATGCTTCTGTCATGTATAAAGTATGTGAAGTTTTATATTCAGTGTTATGACATGTTATGTGATGACATGATATGTGAGCTGATATGTGATATGCTTATATGGTATGTGATTTATTAAGTGATACATATCATGCTTAGGATTTTAAGTATGTGTTATGTTTTAAACATGTTTTGCGGTTAACATGTTGTACTTACTGGGCGTAAAGCTCACAGAGTGTGTTCATGCTGTAGGTAAGCTTCCTATAGCGCAAACACCAAGGGGCGAGGATGGCAGCGGAGGTGGATCTGAGGATGAGGTTATGGATACACCGCGAGTATTCTTCCGTATAGTATGAGTAAATAGTATTATGAATAGTAAAGATTAATTGGTATTTTGGAACAATAAACAGTATATGTATGAATAGTATATTTAAATAGTGTCTGGTGAATATTAATCAGATAAACAAGTATATAAGTGTGTATGTATAATTGAAATCCTTATGTTTTTCAAATTCCGCATTTTAATAGTATACGTATGTGAATAGTAAATAAGTACGCGTATATTAAAAAAAAAATCCCTCTAAATTTATGGTCTTAAATTCAGCAAGTTTAAGTATCAGTTTTAAAGAGGAAGTATAAGTAAAAGCTAAAGAAGCAAGTAATAGATTTCAGTGACGGTCCGGGCCGCTGAGGGCACGAGGCGTCATAGTGGGTATCAGAGAGGTTTCCTGCCATCCTACCTCACATCACCGCATGCCTACCTCATCTATCCAAGTAAGTTAGTTTTATTTTTAGTCGGTAAATGTTTATCTATTGAAGATAACATTTTATAGTAATGAAACGACGAAATCTATGATGGCGAGGATAAGATGAAAAGATGCTGAGATCATTATACGAAAAATCACGACCGTGCAGTGCTAGAAAACTGCTCAGAGAAAGAACATGGATTGCTGCTCGAGTTGTACCGATCTTCAGAGCTAGTTGTCCACTAAGTTTCGAGTGGCAAACAGTACTCCTGCACTCTATGAGAATGTCAGGACTGGTTTCACATTATCAAAGTGATTCCCCGATTGTACGTCATTGACCAGGATAACTGAGTCCTGTTGGCTGTTGATATCTCTCAGGAAGATACTCTCGTGTGTATCGGGATCCTTATGACCAGGATGAGCTCTTAACTGTGTCGAGTTTCGCCATACCACGATCGAGCCAATCTCTGAGAGCAGTCTAGCATCAGCCCCAGTTTTTCTCTATGGGCAAGCGGGGAGTGAAACCGCCTAAGTTCTCTATAGTTATGGATATACGAGAATTTGTTCATCAGACTGAAAGATTGCAGCTGATGTCCGGCAATACAGTTCTAACATATGCTATTCGTTACAAGGAACCGAAATGGACTTCTACAATACATGCCGAGACAAAAGTGGATCAAGACAGGAGAAGATCTAAAGAGAGAAAGAGACCTTGCCAAACAGAATTAGAAGAGCGATCAAGCAGGACTAGCAAGCCTTATCAAGGAGATAGTGAATGCCGAGAGAAAAGTGCTCAACCCCGAGAACCTTGCACAAGCCCAAGGCATTATAGCAGCCACCATTATGCAGGGTGACCCGGTAGAACCAGCACCCCAACTGGCCGATGAAGAGTTCATGGCCGAGCACCAGCCAAAAGTACACGAGGGCAATAGGGAGCCGATGGAGAATCCTGAACCAACCCGTATGTCTCCCAAACACCCTGTGAAGGAGGAAGATAACGAGACTCTTTCCGACGCCCATCCCGACGATGAGGGAGAGGAGAACCTAGAGGAGTACTCACTTAGTGATAGTGACGATGAGGAGATGCCTGATACTGAATCAGGATTGTCCTTCCAATAGTAGTAACCCTTCTGCTGGAATGTTAGTTATGAAAATATATAGAGGGAAGCAGTAGCTCTCCCCCGTCAGTTATAACATAATGTACTTGTTGGGATCGTATAAGTGAAGTGTGTGTCACTCCCACTGAACTAGAATTTTTAATATATGTATATATATTATGTGAAATATATTATGAGAGAAGTAGTAAAGCTTTGCCCTAGGGGCCAGATATAAATTTTTCCACAGTGTGAGTATGATATGATAGGAAGTGCAGGACGAATCCTAGCACTCAGACGATGTCCCAATACAATGCGGTAATTGTATTGAACATCACAGTATGAGAGAAAGAAAGGTGGATATAGTGTGTATATTTATATCCATAATGTTTAAGTAAGATTGTTAAGTAAGAAAGAAAATGATATGTGATACAAGTCCCAAGTATAGAATTTAAGAGACTTATTTTTTTTTTCCTTTCCCGTTGTACGATAGGATTACATAGGAAAACATGGCAAGAACGAGAGCTTAGTTAAACCCAGTATCTCGAGAGGATGAGTTGATAGCACAGATCGCAGCCATGCGAGAGATGATGGAGAACTAGCAACCGGAGCTAAACCAGCTTAGGGAACAGCAGGGCCAGCAACCCCAGGCACCACAGTCAGTAAAGATGCTAGCACAGGAGGCTCTAGCAGCCCCAGAAACTCTGAGGGAACAAGCAGCTCCTCCAGCCCAGGAGGCACTAGCACCTATAGTAATGGCTACTCTCATAGCAGCAATTGTTTTTTTTGCCAATCCCTAGGGAAGGCGACTTGTATGAGAGATTCTGACGCATGATTGGAGAATCACCAACCCTATAGAGGTCGATGATTGGCTAACGGATATCCAAGTATTCTTGGATTTTATAGGGTTAATAGATAGAGAGAGAAAGTGATGTACGCACCCTTCACCCTGCACAATGAGGCGCGTTAGAGGTGGAAGATGGTAACCATTAGGAGGAACATCAGAGAGATGAGCTGGAGCGATTTCATTGAGGAATTCAAGGAGATGTACTTCAACGAGGAAGCACTAGTAGCGCAGTACGACGAGTTCGACAACCTGCACCAAGGTAGTATGACTGTTATGGAGGCAGTCAAGAAGTTTGAGTAGTTGGCTCAACTTTGTCCAGATTTGGTACTGATCAAAAGGAGAGAGTCAGACGAATGCTGAAGATGTTCAGAATGGAAATCACAGTTTAGGTCTGTAGCGGAAGCAACGGACCAACGACACTAGCAGAATGTGTCAGCAAGACTATCTGAGCTGAGTACTGGTCGGTTCATGATAAGGAGTGAAAGGCGTAGAATTTTAAGGAATGAAAGGAGGAGAAAACGAGAGCCGAGCAGGCTCAGGAGAAGCAGAACCCCGAGTCACAATATAGAGGGCAGAATGTGGGAACCGGCCAGAATAGTAGGCATTCCCATAACAACAATAAGAGAAAAGGGGAATTAGGGCAATCAAGATTCACAGAAGAATTTCCCCAGAAGAAAGACGACCAGGAAGGAATGACAGCCAATACCCGACGTGCACGAGATGCGGAAAGAGGTACCCAGGAGAATGCAAGCAGAGAGCAAGTGGTTGTTTCATCTGTGGCAAGGAAGGCTACTATGCCAAAAAAAAATTGCCACTCCAACCTGCAGAATCGACAGAATCAACCCTGCACTGGGAATAATCAACTTCACACCAACCAGACCAGGATCGAAGACCCTTTAATCACACAAGGTATACTGAAAGCTTCAGACAACTAAGGGAGAATCTATGCTTACACGGGGAGTGACGTTGAAGCTATAACTTCTGCAATGGTGACAGGCCAGCTTTCTATCACCAACTTTGATGCGTTAGTTCTACATGATTCTGGAGCCACCCATTTGTTGCATCATCAGATTCTGAAAAAAAAAAAAAAGCTTAGGACACAACGTTGTCATAAACTGTTGAAGGCGGAAAATCGTTTTCGAACCAATCGAATGTGAAAAGTTCAACTATAAGGGTTTGTCGCCAGAGCAACCAAAGACGATGATATCAGCAGTGAAGGCTCGCGAGATGCTATCAGTGGCTGCACGGACTTCCTAGTATACGTAGCAGATAAGACTCAAGGAATAGAGATAGGACCCGACAACGTACCGATAGTCAGGGAATTCATGGTGATATTTCTAGAAGATCTTGCAAGACTCCAACCAGAGCGCGGGATCTCGTTCAAGACTGAACGTCTACTAGAATCAGCCCCATCTTTGAGGCCCCCTATGGAATGGGCTCTGTAGAGCTAAAGGAGCTCCAAGCCCAGCTAAAGGACTAAATAGATAAGGGATTCATTCGACAGAGCTATTCACCCTGGAGAGCACCCATACCATTTGTGAAGAAGAAAGATGGACCACTGAGAATGTGCATCGACTACAGAGAGTTGAACAGGATTACGACTAAGAACAAGCATCTGTTGCCGCGAGTTGACGATCTATTTGATTAGCTCTGAGATGCAGCAATGTCCTCGAAGATCGATCTATGTTCAGGGTACCATCAACTACGAATCAGGAAAGAAGATGTACCCAAAACAGCCTTTCAAACGCGATATGGACATTACGAGTTTCTGTTCATGTCGCTCAGATTAACGGACGCACCAGTAACTTTCATGAACCGGATGAATTGTATGTTCAAGGGCTATTTGGATAAGTTTGTCATTGTGTTCATTGATGACATACTTATACACTCTAAGACGAAGGAAGAGCAGGAAGAGCACTTAAGGATCATTTTGCGCATGTAACAGGACCATCAACTATACGCCAAATTCTCCAAGTACGAGTTTTGACTGGAGAAGGTCCATTTCCTAGTCACGTAGACCCCAAGGAAGGAGTATCTGTGGACCTGACTAAAATTGATGCAGTTAGTGCGTGGCCAGCTTCTAGAAACATGACGAAGATTCGCAGCTTCCTAGGCTTAGTGGGATACTACCGACGTTTTGTTGAAGGTTTTTCAAAGCTAGCCGCACCACTCATAGCACTCACCAAGAAGGGAAAGAGGTATAAGTGAATCGACAAGTGTGAGGAACGCTTTCAAGAGCTGAAATGAAGACTCATAAGCGCTCCAATGCTGACCATTTCAAATGTTGGTCAGGGAAGCTTTGTGACTTAAGCACCGCATCTAAAACCAAGTTAGAAACTGTATTGATGCAGAATGGTAGAGTAGTCGCGTATGCTTCACGACAACTCAAAAACCTTGAGAAGAGCTACCCAACGCGTGATCTGGAGCTAGTTGCGATAGTTTTTACGATAAAAGCATGGAGGCACTACCTGTACGGAGTCACATGCGAGATTTACATCGACCACTAGAGCCTCAAATGTATCTTCACGCAGAAAGAGCTCAACATGAGGCAGCGTAGATGGCTAGAGTTGGTAAGGATTACGACCGTGAGATCCTATACCATCCCGGGAAAGCCAATAAAGTGGTTAATGCGTAGAGTCAGAAGCATATTATTATGCCTATGAATATTAGTGCCTTGTCAGGAGCGCTACAAAGGAGCTATGCGACAGCGAGATCAAGATTTTGATAGGGAGATTGTCTGACATGACCCTCCAATTGACGCTCCAAGAAGAGATCAAGATCGGTCAAGGTTTCGATTTGTCCCTGCTCAAGTCCAGAAAGGAAGCTATAGAGGACAAGGGTTCAGAGTTTAAGATCCTTAAGGATGACATACTTTACTACAGAGATAGAGTGTGTGTTCTGAAAGATGAAGAACTCAAGAAGCGAATCCTTTTGGAACCTTACGAGACATCATATTCTGTACATCAGATAGCAAATAAGATGTACAAGTACCTGAAGGAAAGCTTTTGGTGGCCTGAAATGAAGAATGACATTGTCGAGTTCGTTGCTAGATACCTTACATGTCAGAAGGTTAAGGCAGAACACCAGCGCCCAGCAGGATAATCGTAGAAAATTAAGCTACCCGAGTGGAAATAGGACCAGATTACGATGAATTTCGTAGTCGGACTGCCGAAGACGTCAAACGATAATGACGTAATCTGGGTGATTGTAGACAGACTGATGAAATCAGTTAATTTTTTTTTTTAGCAATGAAAGTTAGCTACTTGGTGGAACGACTAGCAGAATCCATGCGGCACAGTTCGTGAAACGGCACGGAGTACCAGAGTCGATCGTCTCAGATCGTAGTAGATGCTTTACCTCCAGATTTTGGCAAAGCATTTAAGCCGCATTACGGTCTAAATGAGAGTTCAGCACAACATTTCATCCTCAGACCGACAGTTAGTCTGAGAGGACCATACAGATGTTAAAGGACATGTTGAGACCTACGTCTTAGACTTCAAAGGAAATTGGAATCAGAAGATACCATTGAGCGAGTTCTCAAACAACAGCAACTACCATTCCTAGATAGGAATGGCACCGTACGAGACACATTGTGGAAGGAAATGCAGATCTCTGGCTCATTAGTACAAGTTTAGAGAGAAACGACTAGTTAGCTCAAACATCATCAAGAATACCATGGCAGACGTGAAGCTGATACGAGAAACGTTAGATACAGCGCATAGTCGACAGAAAAATTTTGATGATAAGCACTATAGACCCCTCGAGTTTCAAGTAGGAGACTCGGTTTTTTTTTCAAGGCGGCACCCATGAAAGGGGTGATGCTTTGAAAAGAAAGGAAAGCTCCGTCCTAGGTATATAAGACCCTCGAGATAATAGAGAAAGTCAGGAAGGTGGCTTATAGACTAACGCTTCCTCCCGAGTTAGCTATAGTGCACAACATTCTTCACGTCTTGATGCTGAAGAAGTACGTGCCAAACAGCTCCCATGTTCTTAGCCAAGAATCCGTTGTAGTATACGCTGATCCGACGTACGAGGAGAGACCCGGGCGGATCCTAGTTAGAAAAGGGAGAGTACATAGGAATGAAGTATACCGCTAGTAAAAGTGTTGTGACAGAATCATAGTGTTGAGGAAGCCACATGAGAATGGGAAGAAGACATGAGAAGAGACTTCCTGGAATTATTCTAATTTTCTAGGACGAAAATTTTGTAAGGGGGGTAGGTTGTAATGACCGCCATTTTCATGACACCTACTTACCATGTAATAAATCATTAAGGAATAAAATGGACATAATTTAATGTCTTTTAGTATAATTTAAGTAACACGGCCAGGTACACAGCCGTGTGAGTGACCGTGTGCCATTCGGACTATGTATCTATTAATAGCCGTGTGAGTGTACATAGTCGTGTAGAGTAACACGGTCAAGTACATGATCGTGTAAGAGGCTGTGTACCGCTCAGATAGATGAATGTATTTCAAAGACATGGTCGTGTTGAGTAGTCTCAACTAGTACATGTCTGTGTCTGAAATGTACACGCCCATGTTGCGTTGCACACGCATGCGTAAGAGTCCGTGTAGAACGCTGTGTAATGAGCCGAGAGCCACCGTAATGACTCTCATGAATTATGAGAATTAATTACTATGTAATGATGTAATTAAGTTAATAAACACAGTGTGCTTTTCAGTTGAATGAATTAAATGGGAATAGTAACGTTTAATTACTATTCATGCAGTGAAAGGGGCAACCGATAGTGAAATCGGTCCACCCTATTATGTGAGTATGCGTTGAGACACGCAATATCAAGAAACCGGTCTAGACGACCATTTCATGATACAGAACTGATGAGCTAGTCATCAGTACGCTCAGACTGGTCATCTGAGCACAGCAGTGATAATTGCCCTAATAGATGTACAGTATCGAGAAAAGCGGTCTACATGACCTCTTCTCGCCCAAAGACTGACAAAATCAAAGTCAGAACGCTCAGATTAGTCAGTCAGATAGTGAAAAGTGAACAGTGAATAGTGAGAAACGCAGTGTCAGGTTAGTGGCCAAGACGGCCTTAATCTGGCATAAAATTGACATATTAATAGTCAGCAGGTTCAATCTGGTCAAGTGAGCACAAAATGTAGATTTTGTTTAAAAGATACGCAGTATCGGGATAAGGGTCAAGACGACCTTTTCTCCCCCCGAAACTGATATATTTAGACTCAGGACACCCAAATTAGTCAATCAGGCACCTGACACGTTTTTCGAGACGGGGTCATATAGATCCCGAAAAATGGTCTAGAAGACCTCAGATGGATGTAAAACTGATAAATTTGAAATCAGCACGTCCAAATTAGTCAAGGGAGACTGTGTTTGAAATTTCACGTGAAAACGCCTCGTTATGCGTGCGTAGTGTCAACACAGTGTAGGCTTAACCACAGTATCAAGAAATTGATCAAGATGACCTTTTTTTGATATAAAACTGATATATTTGGGTTTAACACGCCCAAATTAGTCAGTATAGCCTATCTTAAAATTTTTCAAAAAATTAGTATAAAGGGGTTGAAATTTTTAGATTTTTGTAAAAAGGGCCCCCATTATTTTTTTTCTATCTTTTCTCCCCCACACCACACGAAGATGAACAGTGACCGACCATCGAATCCGGCCTCCGTTTTTGACACCGCCGGCACCATTGGAAAGCTCTTGACGAGCTGAGTCCAACGGTGTGCTGAGTCGACGGAACCGACGTCGGAGAACGCCGCACGCGCCGCCTAAAGCCGCCGGTGGCAGAATTTTTCAAACCGTGATTTCTCCACCGTTGGACGTCCAAATGCCACGATTCTGGTCCCAATGGATTCGTGGTTAAGAGTAGAACAAAACCCAAGCTTCATTTCACGTCAACAGCTACCGGATCGTGCCGGCCAAAGTTCGTCATCGCCGTCGCCATCGCCACCGTCGAATCTTGCTATTCCGGCGGAGTTGAGTTGCAAGGTCGGTATCAAAATGCTCAGAACAACACGTAGATCGAAAGCCCCAAATCAATTTTGGGCAACAACGCCGGAAAATGAAGATCCAACACCGCCACCGTCGCCAACTTTTTGAGGGTCGATTTTCGGTGATAGGAGCCTCGATTGGTGAAATTGATACCACCAATGGGTTCCTCTCGTCGAGCTCTTCAAGAAGGTGGTCGCCACTCCCATCGCCGCCGTGGTCAACGCCGGTCAACAGTGGTCAATGCCGGTTAATGGCGACCCGGAGACCGAAAATTGAAGAATGGCCCGTTGGCCTATTTTTGACGTTCCGAACACATCCACGGCATCGGAATTGCAAACCAGAGTTTCAAAAGTGGAGAACGATGATTCAAAGATTGTGCGATCGAGATCGAATGGTTCACCCGACCGCCGACGGGAACAATTTTGGTAGTGGTTTTGATCCCTTGATTCCTCAATTTATTATTAGAAATAATTATGCATGAATTATGGTTTACTGACTTGAGGAATTGTAAGAAAAAGGGATGAAATGTCGAAAAAGAGAATGTGAGGAAATGTGAATATTTTTACGTAAAAAGCAGAGCTTTTACGTAAAACTTAGGCCTCTGGTTTAGTACGTGGCAGGTTAGAATAGGTTAGATGGTTTTGAGGCATTTCCTAAACGCCGGAAACCCAAAAATTAAGCGGAAATGCTGTCGAAATTTCTAAAACGGCACAAAGGGGTATTTTAGGAAATGAGGGGTGAATATGTGATCGGGATGGAAACCCGAGCCCCCTCGATGACCTAGGGCCATGAAAGGAGGGCGGACGTTTACAGGATTAGTGAACCGCCCAATTAGAAATCTCAAAATGTAAGAAAACGACCCCTAGATCAGAATAGTGCCACCCGAGGGACTGGTGTGATCTAAGTATAAAATTTGGGGCGATTACATCGATAACGGTAACCCGACAGGCTAAATGGTCATACGGGAGGTATTCAGTCAGTTGACTAGTCGGTTAGCCAGTCAAGGACCAAGTCGGAATGGGATAGTGAGAGACAGTGATTAATTGGTCAAGTAGACAAATTAATCAAGCACGATTAAAAATTAGATATCAAATTTCCCAAAGCAGAGCAGTTGGGTACTGATAGGCATCGATACCGCATAACGATAAATTTATTAGTTCCTAACGATAGAGTGACCTAAGAGCGACGTGAATTAATTTATTGAGCAAATAAATTAATTAACCACGATTAGAAAATCAAATTCTTAAGAAGAGGGCAATTAATACCGATAAGGATCGGTACCACATAACGAGAATTTTTATTAGTCACTAATGACCACGGTGACCTAAGAGTGAATGTTAATGTAATGCATTATGATTACAGGGAGGTACCTGTATTATGACGAAGGCGAGAGTATAAACTGTCTGCTGACAGGTAAGTACAACTCCGCCTACAGCATGGATAAAATGAATTTAAAATAATGCTTTTCCAATATTTTAAGTATGTATCTTGCACACGATGCTGCACAGCATACATAAGAGCATATAGTTTCACAATCAAGTAGATTAATGAAAGAACAAGATAGAAGCTGTGGCGGCCCGCCCCTCGTAGAGATCATACAACACTATTACAGTTGAGCTTTATCGCTAACTGCGATAGATTGTACTCTCATGGGTCGCCGGCTTATCTCTCTCCATTTTTAAATCATGACGTTTTTTGGGAAAATTTTTTTTCTCTTTCTTTAAACATCATGTAAAACGTTTCCCACTATTTACTTTGTTGGCAAGTACAAAGTAATTTACATATAACAGTACTTTCGTAAATATATAATATTACAAAAGACTGTTTCTTTTTTTTTTCTTCCCTTTTTATCGCTCAGCGGAAAGACTCTGGCAGGACCATATCCCTCGCCCAGTTATCCCATTTGACACGCGCCATCCCGTCCGCATCCAGTTAAACAAGCTACTGAGTTGGTCGCTTACCTGCAACATTAGCAAAAATGGTGAGCTACAGGCTCAGTAAGTTCAAACATACAAGAAATAAAATTTCTATGAATAGTACTATTCATCGTAAATAGTACTTGACCACTATTCATACGTGAATAGTACTTTGACCACTATTCATACGTGAATAGTAAGGTTGACCACAACACAGTGTCACAACAGTATATCTACCGCGATGTTAGTACTCTCACTAAACTGTCTTATGCTCACTTATGGCATAGTTTCAGTTTTAGGTGATTATCTGTGCTTATGTTCTGGTTTTGAGCTCAGGTTGGCAGTACCATTTAAGTGCGCATGACTGGGAGCGGTACATTAGTGCTGACCTCCACAGCCTTAATCTCATAGCCCCGAAGGCAAAATAGTACATGACTGGGAGCGGTACATCAGTGCTGACCTCCACAGCCTTATTCTCATAGCCCCGAAGGCAAAAATACCTCCCTGTACGGAAGGCTGGTACGCCAGAAAGTGGTTTCATTACCGACTTTTTAAAATTCTAACCCGGTGACTTCACATTGTCCCGTGGTTAGGAATGGTTCACATTCTAATTTTAGGGGAGTGAGTTCCATTAACCTTGCTCTAGTGCCCGAAGCACAATTAACAATGTGTCCATTCTCAATAGTGCCCGTAGCACATTACGTCTCTCTCTCTACTCTATAATAGTGCCCGTAGCACATATGTACCTAACTTATAGTTAGTACATTAAAGTTAGCAACAATAATGCTATATGTTGCAGACAGGTAAATGTCTGAACTTACCTTATCAGTCTCTTCTCTTTTTCTCTCGTGGATCTTTGATCGCCCTCCTCGTAGGTCGATTTTTGGATCCTACAGACAAAACCTTGTCTGTTAATTTCATTTCCATTTATAGCTTTTATTTTTCATTAAAAAGTTTAAATAAAACCTATTTATAACTTTTTAGGCTTTATTTATCATTTTCACAATTTTCCCCAACTTTTCCAAAATTACGATTTTGCCCCTGTATTTTGGCAAAATTACGATTTTACCCCTATATTTTGGCAAAATTACAATTTTGCCCCTGACGGAAATTTTCCCGATCCAGACTGCATTTTTGGCTCTCAGGAACTTTTCTGACTCTTTTCTAATCATTATCGGGTTCATTTCTATTTTATTTCCACTTTTCACTTTCCCGACCCTCGGAAAGCACTATTCGGACCCTTACGTCGGTTTAGTGATTTTCTATCGTTTCGGAGCCTCAAATGGACGTTTCACTGGTATTTAAAACGTTCATCTAGACATTCCCGATCTAGTTCTCCGAGGCTCGGGTTTTCCGTTCCCGACTCGGACCTTTATTTCTTTTCCAAAAACGCCCCCCCTCGGGGTCGGTTTTTCAATTTCACTCGCGGTTTATATTTTTAGGGGACGGGTTACTATTCACGAACCACCCCGTAGGTTTTCCTTATTCAATTTTCCGTTAGGGACTTGGGTTTCTGACACGACCCTAAACTTTTATTTTTAATT
The DNA here is from genome assembly GCA_035233585.1 of Antiaris toxicaria. Classification (NCBI taxonomy): domain Eukaryota; kingdom Viridiplantae; phylum Streptophyta; class Magnoliopsida; order Rosales; family Moraceae; genus Antiaris; species Antiaris toxicaria. Next base: position 58,853,712 of record CP141154.1, on the reverse strand, counting down.
CCCATTTTACCCCAAATGTTGTTTTTGAAATTTCGGCAGCATTTCGGCGTGATTTTAAGGCTACCGGCGTTAGGTACGCCTCGAACCATATGTACCTACCACGTACTATACCACAAGCCTATTTTATGTAAAAGTTTTCCAAACTTTTACATAAAAGCTCACAAAATTCCAATTTGCATTTTAACCCACATTACACCAAAAATTTTTCATTTTTACCCTTAGTTTTTGGCCACGGTTTTGACAATCAAACCGAACCAAAACTTCCCAAATTTTCAACCACATTTTAGGCTATTAAAATGTCATTTTTTTTAACACATTTTCAAGCCCATTTTCATTGCATTTTTCAACCAAATTCTTAGGGTTTTTAATCACAATTCCTTTATTTACATTGTAAAATGCATGACTTCAATCAATCAAACATCACATAAAACCATGCAAATTTTTCCACCAACCCTTGTTAACACCACGGCCACATTAGGTAATTCACACCAACAATTTTTTCAAGCTTTTCACAATGCAATTCATGCTTTATTCTTAACAAAATTTAACTTGGAAGCAAGTTAACAATTAAACCACAAAATTTTCTCATTGTTTACTTAAGGTAACCCACGGATTTACCCTTGGAAAACCAACAAAATTTTGGTTTTTCTTTAAACCAATTACATGGTTTTCTTCCTTATTACACCCTTAACAAAACCCAAGCATCAAACCATGGAAAAACAACCAAAAATTTTCCATCTTTTTCCCACTATTCACCCACGGTTTTCTTGAAGAAAAACCATGAAAAAGTTAAGTGCAAGGAAAGTTACCTTAGTCAATTGCTTCCTTTGTCTTCAAGGAATGTTTTGACACCAATTTTGTGTAGAATTATTGAAGAAATTGCTTGGTTTCCCTTGGTAGCTCACGACTCCACCATGGAAGGATACTTAGAAAATTTTTCTTTGGTTTTTGGCTTGAAAATTGGTTTCGGCCACTTTATTCACTAAAGTTGCCGACTTAAGCAACTAAAAGGCCAATTAATTTGGCTTTCCACCAATCAAAACTCAACACCTTTCACCTTAATTCTTTCCATATTTTTCAAAAAATCAAAATGGTGAATTTTGGCCAAATCTTGGCCTTTAGATCAAAAAGCAAATGAATCATGGCCATTAATGCTACCAACCACCATTTTAATCCCATTTATTAAAGGGATTTATGATGTCATAAATGCTAAAGCAAAGTTGACTTTGACTTTCACTATTCACATTAATTCGACTACTTTTTGACCGATACCGGTTCGAGCCGAAATTCTCCCGAAATCGTCCCGGTGTGTTCCTGAGGTCTCTTGTGCAGTCGGATCAACTTAAATTGCTTCCGTTTGATCAAAATCAATCCCAGAAGTTTTCCGTCTTTTATTGTCTCGGTTAGGGTTTTCAATGCCGGTTTTGGCACCGTTTCACCCGTTTCAATTCAGCGAATTTTTCCAACACTGAATTTTTACTCGTCAGTATTGTTAGAACATTTTCATATATTCTAAACAATATAAATACATTTATTTCACTCTTTAAATAGTACAAATTGTTATATACATACAATTGTACATTTTCATCCGAGAATTGCCTGAATTTCCCTGTTGTCACATTCACCCCTCCTTATAAAATTTTCGTCCTCGAAAATTAGAACAAATGGGGGTATAAACTCCTCATCTCGTCTTCTCATTCCCACGTAGCTTCTTCAATGTTGTGATTTTTCCACAAAATCTTCACTAGTGGGATTGTCTTATTCCTCAGTACTTTCTCTTCACGAGCCAGTACTCGAATAGGTTGTTCCTCATATGTCAAATCCTCATGGATTTGAATAGGCTCATGCTTCAACACATGGGACGGATCTGGTATATACTTTCTCAGCATCGCACATGAAATACATTATGTACTGCCGACAATTCTGGAGGTAACGCTAATCTATAAGCGACCTTTCCAATGCGCTCGATAATTTCAAAGGTCCAATATATCTTGGACTCAGTTTCCCCTTCTTACCGAAACGCATAATCCCCTTCATGGGCGATACTTTGAGAAATACGAAGTCTCCTTCGTCAAACTCTAAGGATCTCCGCCTCTTATCCGCGTAGCTCTTTTGTCGGCTTTGTGCAATTTTCATTTGACGCTGAATTCTAGCAACTGCATCAGAAGTCTCTTTTATGAAATCCGTCTTATGCAACTGCTTCTATCGCAAATCATACCAGTGTAATGGTGATCTGCATTTCCGTCCATACAAAGCCTCATAAGGTGCCATGCCTATAGAAGCTTGGTAACTATTATTGTACGATAATTCAATCAATGGTAACTTCTCGTTCTAATTTCCCGCAAAATCCATCACACAAGCTCGAAGCATGTCCTCTAACGTCTGAATTGTCCACTCCGACTGTCCGTCTGTTTGCGGATGAAATGCCGTACTGAGTCTCAATTCAATACCCATGGCTTCTTGCACACACTTCCAGAAATTCGAAGTGAACCGTGTGCATCTCGATCTGATACAATGGATTTTGGTACTCCATGTAGTCTGACGACATGAGTTACGTATAACTGAGCAAACTTTTCCAACGAAAAAGTCATCTTGACAGCTATAAACCGTACCGTCTTGGTCAGTCTATCCACAATAACCCAAATGGCATCATAACCTTCTCGGGTTTTTGAGAGTCCCACTACAAAATCCATCGTAATGTGTTCCCATTTCCATTCAGGAATCTCCAACGGTTCCAATCTTCCTGCTGGATGTTTATGTTCCGCTTTGATTCTCTGACAGGTCATGCATCTGCTCACGAATTTCGCTATATCGTTCTTCATCCCTTTCCACCAGAACTGTAACTTCAAGTCCTGATACATCTTGCTAGCTCCGGGATGAACCGAATAGGGTGTCTCATGAGCTTCTGACATGATCCGTCTTCTAAGTTCTTCATCAGCTGGAACATTTATCCTTCCTTGATAAAGCATCATTCCATCCTTGGAAATTCCTTCTTGAGAACTTGTCATGGTTGGATCTCGCCTCTGAGCTTCCTTTATATCCTCAAATAGCGATGATTCCACTTGGAGTGCAGCTAGTCTTCCAGATATCAGCTCCAAGTTTAAAGAATTTATCTCTTGCTGCAATGGCTTCGGAAGCCTGTTTATTGGTAGCTGGTGCGATATGGTAGACTTTCTACTTAGAGCATCCGCTACATGGTTGGCCTTCCCTGGATGATATAGGATTTCACAATCATAATCCTTCACCAGTTCCAACCATCTTCTTTGTCGCATATTGAGCTCTTTTTGCGTGAAGAAATACTTCAGGCTTTGGTGATCAGTGAAAATCTGACATTGAGCTCCATAAAGATAGTGTCGCCAAATTTTAAGTGCGAACACTACTGCAGCAAGTTCAAGGTCATGCGTAGGATAATTCCTTTCATGCTCCTTTAATTGACGGGAAGCATAAGCAATCACCTTACCGTCTTGCATCAGGACTGCTCCTAATCCTATTTTAGATGCATCACTGTAGATCACAAACTTCTCTCCTTCAGTGGGAAGCTTAAGGATTGGTGCGCTTGTCAGTCGCCTCTTTAACTCCTGGAAGCTTCTTTCGCATTCCATAGTCCACTCATACTTCCTTTCCTTGCGTGTAAGAGTAGTAAGAGGTGCAGCTAAACGTGCAAATCCCTCTACATATCGCCGATAATAACCAGCTAACCCCAAGAAACTGCGTATTTCCGTCACACTCTTGGGTGCAGGCCACTGGTTAATTGCATCTACCTTTGTCGGATCTACAGCAATACCTTCCTGGGATACAACATGTCCAAGGAAATGTACTCTGTCCAGCCAAAACTCACATTTTGAGAATTTGGCATACAATTGATGCTTCCTTATTGTATTCAGCACGATCCTCAAATTCTTCTTGTGCTCCTCAAGACTATTCGAGTATATAAGAATGTCATCAATGAATACAATGACAAACTTATCCAAATACTCTTTAAAAACTCTGTTCATTAAATCCATGAACACTGCCGGTGCATTTGTTAATCCGAATGGCATCACAAGAAACTCGTAGTGACCATAACGAGTCCTAAACACCGTCTTAGGAATATCACTTTCTTTAATTCTCAGCTGGTGATATCTTGATCGTAAGTCGATCTTGGAAAATACCGCTGCGCCTTTTAACTGGTCGAATAGGTCATCAATTCTAGGTAACGGATACCTATTTTTGATCGTAACCTTATTCAACTCCCGATAATCAATGCACAAACGGAATGTTCCATCCTTTTTCTTGACGAATAACACAGGTGCACCCCATGGAGAATAACTCGGCCTGATGAATCCCTTATCCAAAAGCTCCTTCAATTGTACCTGCAGCTCCTTTAACTCCACTGGAGCCATGCGGTATGGTGCTTTGGAAATAGGTGCCGTTCCAGGCATCAACTCAATTTCAAACGAGATTTCTCTCTCTGGAAGTATCCCTAGTAACTCTTCCGGAAATACGTCAAGAAATTCATTAACCACAGGAACGTCTTCAGGTCGAAGCTTCTGTTCCTTTGTAGTGTCCACCACATATGCCAGATATCCCATACAACCACTGGCTATCAGCTTGCTTGCTCTCAGTGAACTGATCATCATCTTCCTAGGTTTTCGAGAAGTGTCGACATATTCGAAACTCTCTTCTTCCTCGGGTTGGAATACTATCTTTCGATTTCGGCAGTCGATCGTAGCTTGGTATTTCCCTAGGAAATCCATGCCTAGAATCACATCGTAATCCACGATCTTCATCATGATCAACTCCGCATATAGTTCCCTATTTGCCACATATACTGGTACATGAGGTAGCCAGTATTTGGACAACAATACTTCCCCAGAGGGTAAAGCTGTCTTAAATACCCTTCCCATATTGTCCTTAGGAAGTCCTATCTTGTCAGCAAATGCATAGGAAACAAAAGAATGCGTAGCACCGGAATCGAATAATACAGAGGCTACATGACTAGCGACAGGAAGCTGACCTGTCACTACGTTCGATGTTCCTGTCTCTGCATCCTCTTTGCTGTAGGCCATCACATGAGCATCGGCACGTGGTACACGCTCCTGGCGTTGCGGCCTTACTGGTGACTCTTCAACTCTGGCCTGAAGGGAATGAGCTTGTGGGCGTGTCTGGTGCTATTGGGAAGTGCCTTGTCCACCCTGCCTATTTGGACAGTTTCTGGCATAATGGCCTTCCTTTCCACATTCATAGCAAACAAGTGGCCCGAATCTGCATTGCCCAGAATGTCTCTTTCCGCATGTAAGACAATTTTGCACATTGGATTCCGCATTACCAGCTGTTTTCCGCTACTGGTTTCGATTATTGCCCTGGCGATTTCCAGAAAAATTGCCTTTTCTCTTATTTTGCTGGGATCATTGATTATTGCCCTGGCTTGGTTTAGCATTCTGATTTGGCTTGCTCGATTGACCGACTTGTGTGGACTTTGCCAAAGCCCTCTCCTTCTTCTTGGCCTCCCAGTGTTTTTCTCTTTCCTCTTTCTGTCGGGCTACATGAAACTCAGCCCCGATGGCCCGGCTCACACAATCTGCTACAGAAGTAGGTGGCACTTGTCCAGTATCTACCAATGCAGCAATTTCTGGCCTGAACATCCCTATCATTTTCTGTATTTTCTCCCTCTTAGTAGGGACTACATAGGGACATAAACGGGATAACTGGTCGAACTTTCGGCAAACTTCGCTTACCGACATGTTTCCTTGAGTCAATTCTGAGAACTCTTTCTGTTGTTGTCTCAGAGATGCAGGGTCGTAATATTTCTGGTTAAATTCTTCCAGAAATTCCACCCAACTCATGGTAGACACGTCTCTTCTCATTCGTACAGTGTCCCACCAAAAACGAGCATCTTTTCTCAGCACAAAAGACACACATGCAACCTTCTCCCTGTCGGTTAGGTTCATGAATTCCATAATCACTTGTAAGGACGACAACCAGTCTTCAGCCTCTAGAGGATTTGTAGACCCTTCGAATTCTGGCGGCCTCATACACCTGAATCTTTCATAGAGGGGTTCCAGATTTAAAACCGGTTGCTGTTCAGGAACTCTCTCATTTACAGCAGCTGGAGGGATAACCGGATCTACCTCAACTTCCTGTTCTACTTGGGTACCCTCAGAGCCTTGTCTCTGTTCTAGCTTTTCTACCCGTCGTCTCAGATTAGCATTTTCTTGCATCTGAGCTTCTAATAGGGCTTGTATCTGATCCAGTCTCTCCATAACATTAGGACGTCGCTCTCGTCCCTCTGGTCGGTTACGCAAATCCACCATCTTGTCTATTGTCCTATTATGGCACAATAATTCATCGTTCGCTTTTCCATAACCACATTCGTAAAATCATATCAATTCACGAAATTTAGGGTAATGTAAAGCCACATCATCGTAACACATCATCGTATAACATATAATCATTTTGATATTTCATTCATAGCAAAACATTTATATGTCATACATAATCATCACCAGTCATATATATACATTGGCCTTTTTATACATCTTGACCACAAGTCTATACAAAAGAGCTTTTCTCTCTAAGCTACTTATGTACATGTATGCATCTACTGATTATACATCTCCTGTATCTGGGACTAGAGGATATTCTTCTAGATCCTCGTCGTCATCGGTATCATCTGAATCGTCACCGCCCCTAGGCAATGCTCCTTGTCCTGAGTCATCACCTCTTCGTGGTCTAGACGGTCCAGCCTCATGATCATTCATCATTCTTCTCAGTTCGAAGATGCGTGCAAACATCTCATCTTGACCCAGTGTCTCTCGTCGACTCTGTGTCAGATGCTAGATCAGAATCTCTCTCTCGATCGTCCTGATCGTCACCACAAACTTTTGGAGTGTCGGAGGAAATAGCTTGATTACCCTCTGTCTCAACTCCAAGGGTAAACCTCTCCAGAACAGCTCACAACAGTTTGCTTCAGTGAGGTTGGGTAACGGACATCTTCTCCTAATGGTCTCCTCAAATCGTGCTGCGTAAGACATAACTGTCTCACCAGACAGCATGACCATCCTCTCAGTCTGGAGAAGGTAATCCCTAACCTCATCGAATCCAGGATACGCAGGTGTAACTGCCTCTCGTGTTTCTGGGGGTGCTGGAGCAGGTGTTGGATCCCTAGGCGGAAACTGATCAGCCAATCGCTGACAGAACTCAGCCCAACTGAATCCTAATAAAATCTCCTGGTCGCAATACTGCCAAAATACTCAAGCATCTCCCTGAAACATACTGACGGCCAACTGGATCCACATATCTCGATCAATGTCGCATATCACCATAATCCTCTCGATGGCATGGAGCCAGTCCTTCGCCTCCATCGACTGTCGTCCACCATCAAACATAGGAGGACTGCTAGCTCTGAATGCCTGTACTGCCCGTGCCGAAACTCTCACTCCAATGTGTTGGCGTCCACCAACAACTGGAATGTCCAATACTACGGGTGGATGAACTATCGGTCGTGGCTGTACAACCTCTACTGGCACTGGTGCTGGTGCTGGTACTGGTACCGGAGGTCTCTCGGGCACCGGGGGTCTAATTAACGGTCATTGGGGCATAGATGGCCTCACAATAGGTCGCGTCCATACCCGTAATACCCCTCTCGGTCGTGGTAGCGGTGGTCTCACATAAGGAGGTCTGGTCATCTTGCTACCTATAAGGTAATTATTTTCACATAAGAAAATAATTAACTAAACTTAAGTAAACTACTTACTTGGATAGCGGTGCAGGATGCGCAAAGTGTCAAATCGGGATATGGTCACACTGCTCTGATATACCAACTGTGACTGCAGTTGGTAATCCAAACTAGATCCATCGTAATTCCGCTCTAATACCAACTGTAACGGTAGTTGGTATTATAAACTAAACCAATCGCAAACCTTGCTCTGATACCAACTGTGGCAGCAGTTGGCATTTTAAACTTCACCAACCGTAAACCCGCTCTGATGCCAACTGTGGCAGCAGTTGGTATTATAAACTACACCAATCGTATACCTTGCTCTGATACCAACTGTGGCGGCCCGCCCCTCGTAGAGATCATACAACACTATCACAGTTGAGCTTTATCGCTAACTGCGATAGATTGTACTCTCATGGGTCGCCGGCTTATCTCTCTCCATTTTTAAATCATGACGTTTTTTGGGAAATTTTTTTTTTCTTTCTTTAAACATCATGTAAAACGTTTCCCATTTTTTACTTTGTTGGCAAGTACAAAGTAATTTACATATTACACTACTTTCATAAATATATAATATTACAAAAGACTGTTTCTTTTTTTTTTCTTCCCTTTTTATCGCTCAGCGGAAAGACTCTGGCATGACCATATCCCTCGCCCAGTTATCCCATTTGACACGCGCCATCCCATCCACATCCAGTCAAACAAGCTACTGAGCTGGTCGCTTACCTGCAACATTAGCAAAAATGGTGAGCTACAGGCTCAGTAAGTTCAAACATACAAGAAATAAAATTTCTATGAATAGTACTATTTATCGTAAATAGTACTTGACCACTATTCATACGTGAATAGTACTTTGACCACTATTCATATGTGAATAGTAAGGTTGACCACAACACAGTGTCACAACAGTACATCTACCGCGATGTTAGTACTCTCACTAAACTGTCTTATGCTCACTTATGGCATAGTTTCAGTTTTAGGTGATTATCTGTGCTTATGTTCTGGTTTTGAGCTCAGGTTGGCAGTACCATTTAAGTGCGCATGACTGGGAGCGGTACATTAGCGCTGACCTCCACAGCCTTAATCTCATAGCCCCGAAGGCAAAATAGTACATGACTGGGAGCGGTACATCAGTGCTGACCTCCACAGCCTTATTCTCATAGCCCCGAAGGCAAAAATACCTCCCTGTACGGAAGGCTGGTACGCCAGAAAGTGGTTTCATTACCGACTTTTTAAAATTCTAACCCGGTGACTTCACATTGTCCCGTGGTTAGGAATGGTTCACATTCTAATTTTAGGGGAGTGAGTTCCATTAACCTTGCTCTAGTGCCCGAAGCACAATTAACAATGTGTCCATTCTCAATAGTGCCCGTAGCACATTACGTCTCTCTCTCTACTCTATAATAGTGCCCGTAGCACATATGTACCTAACTTATAGTTAGTACATTAAAGTTAGCAACAATAATGCTATATGTTGCAGACAGGTAAATGTCTGAACTTACCTTATCAGTCTCTTCTCTTTTTCTCTCGTGGATCTTTGATCGCCCTCCTCGTAGGTCGATTTTTGGATCCTACAGACAAAACCTTGTCTGTTAATTTCATTTCCATTTATAGCTTTTATTTTTCATTAAAAAGCTTAAATAAAACCTATTTATAACTTTTTAGGCTTTATTTATCATTTTCACAATTTTCCCCAACTTTTCCAAAATTACGATTTTGCCCCTGTATTTTGGCAAAATTACGATTTTACCCCTATATTTTGGCAAAATTACAATTTTGCCCCTGACGGAAATTTTCCCGATCCAGACTGCATTTTTGGCTCTCAGGAACTTTTCTGACTCTTTTCTAATCATTATCGGGTTCATTTCTATTTTATTTCCACTTTTCACTTTCCCGACCCTCGGAAAGCACTATTCGGACCCTTACGTCGGTTTAGTGATTTTCTATCGTTTCGGAGCCTCAAATGGACGTTTCACTGGTATTTAAAACGTTCATCTAGACATTCCCGATCTAGTTCTCCGAGGCTCGGGTTTTCCGTTCCCGACTCGGACCTTTATTTCTTTTCCAAAAACGCCCCCCCTCGGGGTCGGTTTTTCAATTTCACTCGCGGTTTATATTTTTAGGGGACGGATTACTATTCACGAACCACCCCGTAGGTTTTCCTTATTCAATTTTCCGTTAGGGACTTGGGTTTCTGACACGACCCTAAACTTTTATTTTTAATTCCCATTTTACCCCAAATGTTGTTTTTGAAATTTCGGCAGCATTTCGGCGTGATTTTAAGGCTACCGGCGTTAGGTACGCCTCGAACCATATGTACCTACCACGTACTATACCACAAGCCTATTTTATGTAAAAGTTTTCCAAACTTTTACATAAAAGCTCACAAAATTCCAATTTGCATTTTAACCCACATTACACCAAAAATTTTTCATTTTTACCCTTAGTTTTTGGCCACGGTTTTGACAATCAAACCGAACCAAAACTTCCCAAATTTTCAACCACATTTTAGGCTATTAAAATGTCATTTTTTTTAACACATTTTCAAGCCCATTTTCATTGCATTTTTCAACCAAATTCTTAGGGTTTTTAATCACAATTCCTTTATTTACATTGTAAAATGCATGACTTCAATCAATCAAACATCACATAAAACCATGCAAATTTTTCCACCAACCCTTGTTAACACCACGGCCACATTAGGTAATTCACACCAACAATTTTTTCAAGCTTTTCACAATGCAATTCATGCTTTATTCTTAACAAAATTTAACTTGGAAGCAAGTTAACAATTAAACCACAAAATTTTCTCATTGTTTACTTAAGGTAACCCACGGATTTACCCTTGGAAAACCAACAAAATTTTGGTTTTTCTTTAAACCAATTACATGGTTTTCTTCCTTATTACACCCTTAACAAAACCCAAGCATCAAACCATGGAAAAACAACCAAAAATTTTCCATCTTTTTCCCACTATTCACCCACGGTTTTCTTGAAGAAAAACCATGAAAAAGTTAAGTGCAAGGAAAGTTACCTTAGTCAATTGCTTCCTTTGTCTTCAAGGAATGTTTTGACACCAATTTTGTGTAGAATTATTGAAGAAATTGCTTGGTTTCCCTTGGTAGCTCACGACTCCACCATGGAAGGATACTTAGAAAATTTTTCTTTGGTTTTTGGCTTGAAAATTGGTTTCGGCCACTTTATTCACTAAAGTTGCCGACTTAAGCAACTAAAAGGCCAATTAATTTGGCTTTCCACCAATCAAAACTCAACACCTTTCACCTTAATTCTTTCCATATTTTTCAAAAAATCAAAATGGTGAATTTTGGCCAAATCTTGGCCTTTAGATCAAAAAGCAAATGAATCATGGCCATTAATGCTACCAACCACCATTTTAATCCCATTTATTAAAGGGATTTATGATGTCATAAATGCTAAAGCAAAGTTGACTTTGACTTTCACTATTCACATTAATTCGACTACTTTTTGACCGATACCGGTTCGAGCCGAAATTCTCCCGAAATCGTCCCGGCGTGTTCCTGAGGTCTCCTGTGCAGTCGGATCAACTTAAATTGCTTCCGTTTGATCAAAATCAATCCCGGAAGTTTTCAGTCTTTTATTGCTCTACTTTGGGAAATTTGATATCTAATTTTTAATCGTGCTTGATTAATTTGTCTACTTGACAAATTAATCACTGTCTCTCACTATCCCATTCCGACTTGGTCCTTGACTGGCTAACCGACCAGTCAACTGACTGAATACCTCCTGTATGACCATTTAGCCTGTCGGGTTACCGTTACCGATGTAATCGCCCCAAATTTTATACTTAGATCACACCCATCCCTCTGGTGGCACTATTCTGATCTAGGGGTCGTTTTCTTACATTTCTAGATTTCTAATTGGGCGGTTCACTAATCCTGTAAACGTCCGCCCTTCTTTCCTGGACCTAGGTCATCGAGGGGGCTCGGGTTTCCATCCCGATCACATTTTCAGCCCTCGTTTCCTAAAATACCCCTTTGTGCCGTTTTCGGAATTTCGGCAGCATTTCCGCTTAATTTTTGGGTTTCCGGCGTTTAGGAAACGCCTCAAAACCATCTAACCTATTCTAACCTGCCACGTACTAAACCAGAGGCCTAATTTTTACGTAAAAGCTCCGCTTTTTACGTAAAAATATTCACATTTCTCACATTCTCTTTTTCAACATTTCATCCCTTTTTCTTACAATTCCTCAAGTCAGTAAACCATAATTCATACATAATTATTTCCAATAATAAATTGAGGAATCAATGGATCAAAAACCACTACCAAAATCATTCCCGTCGGCGGTCGGACGAACCGTTCGGTCTCGACCGCACAATCTTTGAATCGTCGTTCTTCACTTTTGAAACTTCGGTTTGCAAATCCGATGCCGCGGATGTGTCCGGAACGTCGAAAATAGGCCAACGGGCCATTCTTCAATTTTCGGTCTCCGGGTCGCCGTTGACCGGCGTTGACCCGCCGTTGACCGGCGTTGACCACGGCGGCGATGGGAGTGGCGACCACCATCTTGAAGAGCTCAACGAGAGGAACCCATTGGTGGTGTCAATTTCACGAATCGAGGCTCCTATCACCGGAAATCGGCCCTTGAAAAGTCGGCAACGGCGGTGTTGGATCTTCATTTTCCGGCGTTGTTGCCCAAAATTGATTTGGGGCTTTTGATCTACGTGTTGTTCTGAGCATTTTGATACCGACCTTGCAACTCAACTCCGCCGGAATAGTGAGATTCGACGGCGGTGATGGCGACGGCGAACCTTGGGCGCGATCCGGCGGCTGTTGACGTGAAATGAAGCCTGTGTTTTGTTCTACTCTTCACCACGAATCCATTGGGACCGGAATCATGGTATTTGGACGTCGGACGGTGGAGATACGGCGGTTTGAAAAATTCAGCCACCGGCGGCTTTAGGCGGCGCGTGCAGCGTTTTCCGGCGTCAGTTCCGTCGACTCGGCACACCGTTGGACTCAGCTCATAGAGAGCTTTCCAATGGTGCCGGCGGTGTCGAAAACAGAGGCCGGATTCGATGGTTGGTCACTGTTAATCTTCGTGTGGTGTGGGAGGGAGAAAATGTGATTTGGAAAAATATGGGGGCTATTTTTCTAGAATCCCCAAAATTTCGTCCTTTATACTAATTTTTTGAAAAATTTTTAAAATAGGCTATACTGACTAATTTGGGCGTGCTGAACCCAAATATATTAGTTTTATATCAAGAAAAGGTCATCTTGACCAATTTCTTGATACTGTGGTTAGGCCTACACTGTGTTGACACTACGCACGCATAACGAGGCGTTTTCGCGTGAAATTTCAAACACAGTCTCCCTTGACTAATTTGGACGTGCTGATGTCAAATTTATCAGTTTTACATCCATCTGAGGTCTTCTAGACCAGTTTTCGAGATCCGTATGATCCCGTCTCGAAAAACGTGTCAGGTGCCCGATTGACTAATTTAGGCGTCCTGAGTCTAAATATATCAGTTTCGGGGTGAGAAAAGGTCGTCTTGACCCGATACTGCGTATCTTTTAAACAAAATCTACATTTTGTGCTCAATTGACCAGATTGAGCCTGCTGACTATTAATATATCAGTTTTATGTCAGATTAAGGCCGTCTTGGCCACTAACCTGACACTGCGTATCACACTGTTCACTAATCACTATTCACTATCTGACTGACTAATCCGAGCGTTCTGACTCCGATTTTGTCAGTCTCTGGGCGAGAAGAGGTCATCTAGACCACTTTTCTCCATACTGTACATCTATTAGGGCAATTTTCACTGCTGCACTCAGATGACCAGTCTGAGTGTACTGATGACTAGCTCATCAGTTCTGTATCATGAAATGGTCGTCTAGACCGGTTTCTTGATATTGCGTGTCTCAACGCATACTCACATAATAGGGTGGACCGATTTCACTGTCGATTACCCCTTTCACTACATGAATAGTAATTAAACGTTACTATTCCTGTTTAATTCATTTAACTGAAAAGCACACTGTACTTATTAACTTAATTACATCATTACATAGTAATTAAGTTTCATAATTCATGAGAGCCATTACAGTGGCTCTCGGCTCATTATACAGCCTTATACACAGACTCTTACACGTGCGTGTGCAACGCAACACGGGCGTGTACATTTCAAACACGGGCGTGTACTAGTTGAGACTACTCAACATGGCCATGTCTTTGAAACAAAAACATCTATCCGAGTGGTACACGGCCTCCTACACGGTCGTGTACTTGACCGTGTTACACTATACGGCCATGTACACTCACACGGCTACTAACAGATACACAGTCCGAATGACACACGGTCACTCACACGACTGTGTACCTGACCGTGTTACTTAAATTGTACAAAAAGACATTAAATTATGTCCATTTTATTCCTTAATGACTCATTACATCGTAAGTAGGTGTCATGAAAATGGCGGTCATTACAACCTACCCCCCTTACAAAATTTTTGTCCTCGAAAATTAGAATAATTCCGGGAAGTCTCTTCTCATGTCTTCTTCCCATTCTTATGTGGCTTCCTCAACACTATGATTCCGCCACAACACTTTTACTAGCGGTATACTTCATTCCTAAGTACTTTCTCCTTTCTAACTAAGATCCGCACGGGTCTCTCCTCGTACGTCGGATCAGCGTATACTACAACGAATTGTTGGCTAAGAACATGGGAGCTGTCTGGCACGTACTTCTTCAGCATCAAGACGTGAAAGATGTTGTGTACTATAGCTAACTCGGGAGGAAGCGTTACTCTATAAGCCACCTTCCCGACTTTCTCTATTATCTCGAGGGTCCTATATGCCTAGGAAGGAGCTTTTCTTTCTTTTCGAAATGCACCACCCCTTTCATGGGTGCCGCCTTGATAAAGACCAAGTCTCTTACTTGAAACTCAAGGGGTCTATAGCGCTTATCGTCAAAATTTTTCTGTCGACTATGCGCTGTATCTAACGTTTCTCGTATCAGCTTCACGTCTACCATGGTATTCTTGATGATGTCCGAGCTAACTAGTCGTTTCTCTCCAGACTCGTACTAATGAGCCAGAGATCTGCATTTCCTTCCACAATGTGTCTCGTACAGTGCCATTCCTATCTAGGAATGGTAGTTGCTGTTGTATGAGAACTCGCTCAATGGTAGCTTCTGATTCCAATTTCCTTTGAAGTCTAGGACGCAGGTCTCAACATGTCCTCTAACATCTGTATGGTCCTCTCAGACTAACTGTCGGTCTGAAGATGAAATGCTATGCTGAACTCTCACTTGGACCATAATGCGGCTTGAACACTTCGCCAAAATCTGGAGGTAAAGCGTCCACTACGATCTGAGACGATCGACTCTGGTATTCCGTGCCATTTCACGAACTGTGCCGCATAGATTTCTACTGGTCGTTCCATCGAGTAGCTAACTTTCATTGCTAAAAATTTAGCTGATTTCGTCAGTCTATCTACAATCACCCAGATTGCGTCATTATCGTTTGACGTCTTCGGTAGTCTGACTACGAAATTCATCGTAATCTGGTCGTATTTCCACTCGGGTAACTTAATTTTCTACGATTATCCTGCTGGGCGCTGGTGTTCTGCCTTAACCTTCTGGCACGTAAGGCATCTAGCGATGAACTCGACAATGTCATTCTTCATTCCAAGCCACCAAAAGCTTTCCTTTAGGTACTTGTACATCTTATTCGCTACCGGATGTACGGAATATGACGTCTCGTAAGGTTCCAAAAGGATTCGCTTCTTGAGTTCTTCATCTTTTAGAACACACACTCTATCTCTGTAGTAGAGTATGTCGTCCTTAAGGATCTTAAACTCTGAACCCTTGTCCTCTATAGCTTCCTTTTTGGACTTGAGCAGGGACAAATCAAAATCTTGACTGATCTTGATCTCTTCTTGGAGCGTCGATTGGAGGGTCATGTCAGGCAATCTCCCTATCAAAATCTTGATCTCGCTATCACATAACTCCTTTGTAGCGCTCTTGACAAGGCACTAATAGCCATAGGCATAGTAATATGCTTCTGACTCTATGCATTAACCACTTTATTGGCTTTCCCCGGATGGTATAGGATCTCACGGTCGTAATCCTTACCAACTCTAGCCATTTACGCTGCCTCATGTTGAGCTCTTTCTGCGTGAAGATACATTTGAGACTCTAGTGGTCGATATAAATCTTGCACGTGACTCCGTACAGGTAGTGCCTCCATGCTTTTATCGTAAAAACTATCGCTATTAGCTCCAGATCACGCGTTGGGTAGCTCTTCTCAAGGTTTTTGAGTTATCGTGAAGCATACGCGACTACTCTACCACTCTGCATCAACATAGTTTCCAACTTGGTTTTTGATGCGGCGCTTAAATCACAAAGCTTCCCTGACCAACATTTGAAATGGTCAGCATTGGAGTGCTTATGAGTCTTCATTTCAGCTCTTGAAAGCTTTCCTCACACTTGTCGATTCACCTATACCTCTTTCCCTTCTTGGTGAGCGCTGTGAGCGAAGCAGCTAACTTTTAGTAGCCTTCAACTAAGTGTAGGTAACATCCTATTAGTTTAAAGAAACTGTGAATTCCCGTTACGTTCCTCTGAGCTGGCCACGCGCTAACTGCATCAATTTTCATCGGGTCCACAGATACTCCTTCCTTGGGGACTACGTGGCCTAGGAAATGGACCTTCTCCAGCCAAAACTCGTACTTGGAGAACTTGGTGTATAACTGATGGTCCTGTTGCATGCGCAAAATGATAATTAAGTGCTCTTCGTGCTCTTCCTTCGTATTAGAGTGTATAAGTATGTCATCGATGAACACAATGACAAACTTATCCAAATAGTCCTTGAACATGCGGTTCATCCGGTTCATGAAAGTTGCTGGTGCGTCCGTTAATCTGAGCGACATGAACAGAAACTCGTAATGTCCGTACCGCGTTTGAAAGGCTATTTTGGGTACATCTTCTTTCATGATTTGTAGTTGATGGTACCCTGAACATAGATCGATCTTCGAGAACACAACAGCGTCTCGGAGCTGATCAAATAAATTGTTAACCAACGGTAACGGGTTCTTGTTCTTAATCGTAACCCCATTCAACTTTCTGTATTTGATGCACATTCTCAGTGGTCTATCTTTCTTCTTCACGAATGGTATGGGCGCTCTCCAGGGTGAATAGCTCTGTCACATGAATCCCTTATCTATTTAGTCCTTTAGCTGGGCTTGGAGCTCCTTTAGCTCTATAGGGCCTATTCTGTAGGAGGCCTCAAAGATGGGGCTGATTCTAGTAGACGTTCAGTCTCGAACGAGATCCCGCGCTCTGGTTGGAGTCCTGCAAGATCTTCTAGAAATATCTCCATGAATTCCCTGACTATCGGTATGTTGTCGGGTCCTATCTCTATTCCTTGAGTCTTATCTGCTACGTATACTAGGAAGTCCGTGCATCCACTGGATAGCATCTCGCGAGCCTTCACTGCTGATATCATCGTCTTTGGTTGCTCTGGCGACAAACCCTTATAGATGAACTTTTCACATCCGATTGGTTCGAAAACGATTTTCCGCCTTCAACAGTTTATGACAACGTTGTGTCCTAAGCTTTTTTTTTTTGGGCAGAATCTGATGATGCAACGAATGGGTGGCTCCAGAATCAAGTACAACTAGCGCATCAAAATTGGCGATAGAAAGCTGGCCTGTCACCATTGCAGAAGTTACAGCTTCAACATCACTCCCCGTGTAAGTATAGATTCTCCCTTAGCTGTCTGAAGCTTTCAGTATACCTTGTGTGATTGAAGGGTCTTCGATCCAGGTCTGGTCGGTATGAAGTTGATTATTCACTGTGCGGGGTTGATTCTGTCGATTCTGCAGGTTGGAGTGGCAATTTTTTTTGGCATAGTGGCCTTCCTTGCCACAGATGAAACAATCACTTGCTCTCTGCTTGCATTCTCCTGGGTGCCTCTTTCCGCATCTCGTGCACGTCGGGTATTGGCTGTCATTCCTTCCTGGTCATCTCTCTTCTGGGGAAATTCTTCTGTGAATCTTGATTGCCTTAATTCCCCTTTTCTCTTGTTGTTGTTATGGGAATGCCTACTATTCTGGCCGGTTTCCACATTTTTCCCTCTGTATTGTGACTCGGGGTTCTGCTTCTCCTGAGCCTACTCGGCTTGCGTTTTCTCCTCCTTTCGTCCCTTAAAATTCTACGCCTTTCACTCCTTATCATGAACCGACCAGTACTCAGCTCAGATAGCCTTGCTGACACATTCTACTAGTGTCGCTGGTTCGTGGCTTTAGCTGCAGACCCAAACTGCGATTTCCGTTCTGAACATCTTTAGCATTCGTCTAACTCTCTCCTTTTAGTCGGTACCAAATTTGGAAAAAGTTGAGCCAACTACTCAAATTTCTTGACTACCTCCATAACAGTCACACTACCTTAGTGCAGGTTGTTGAACTTGTCTTACTGCGCTGCTAGTGCTTCCTCGTTGAAGTACATCTCCTTGAATTCCTCAATGAAATCGCTCCAGCTCATCTCTCTGATGTTCCTTCTAATGGTTACCATCTTCCACTACTAACGCGTCTTATTGCGCAGGGTGAAGGATGCGTACATCACTTTCTCTCTCTATCTGTTAACCCTATAAAATCCAAGATTACTTGGATATCCGTTAGCCAATCATCGGCCTCTATAGGGTTGGTGATTCCTAAGAATTCTAACGCTTTCATGCATTGGAATCTCTCATACAAGTCGCCTTCCTTACGGATTGGCAAAAAAAACAATTGCTGCTATGAGAGTAGCCATTACTATAGGCGCTAGTGCCTCCTGGGCTGGAGGAGCTGCTTACTCCCTCAGAGTTTCTGGGGCTGCTGGAGCCTCCTGTGTTGGCATCTCTACTGACTGTGGTGCCTGGGGTTGCTGGTCCAGTTGTTCCCTAAGCTGGTTTAGCTCCCGTTGCTGGTTCTCTATCATTTCTCGCATGGCTGCGATCTGTGCTATCAACTCATCCTCTCGGGATGCTGGATTTAACTAAGCTCTCGTTCTTACCATGTTTTCCTATGTAACCCTATCATACAGCGGGAAAGAAAATATAAGTCTCTTAAATTCTGTACTTGGGACTCGTATTACATATCATTTTCTTTCTTACTTAACAATCTTACTTAAACATTATGGATATAAATATACACACTATATCCACCTTTCTTTCTCTCATACTGTGATGTTCAATACAATTGCCGCATTGTATTGGGACATCGTCTGAGTGCTAGGATTCGTCCTGCACTTTCTGTCATATCATACTCACACTGTGGAAAAAATTTATATCTGGTCCTTAGGGCAAAGCTTTACTACTTATCTCATAATATATTTCACATAATATATATACATATATCCAAGATTCTAGTTCAGTGGGAGTGACACACACTTCCCTTATACGATCCCAACAAGTACATTATGTTATAACTGACGGGGGAGAGCTACTGCTTCCCTCTATATATTTTCATAACTAACATTCCCGCAGAAGGGTTACTACTATTGGAAGGACAATCCTGATTCAGTATCAGGCATCTCCTCATCGTCACTATCACTGAGTGAGTACTCCTCTGGGTTCTCCTCTTCCTCTCAGTCGAAACTGACCTTGTCATCGCTGGCTATGATGACTTGGGGTTCGTACATCCCCATCTATTTGTCATTACTAAAGCGGTCGGGGATCTCCTCTCCCTCATCGTCGGGATGGGCACCGGAAAGAGTCTTGTCATCTTCCTCTTCCATGGGGTGTTCGGAGACATACGGGCTGGTTCGGGGTTCTCCATTGGCTCCCTATTACCCTCGTGTACTTCTGGCTGGTGCTCGGCCATGAACTCTTCATCGGCCAGTTGGCGTGCTGGTTCTACCGGGTCACCCTCCATAATGGCGGTTGCTGTAATGCCTTGGGCTTGTGTAGGGTTCCCGGGGTTGAGCACTTTTCTCTCGGCGTTCACTATCTCCTTGATAAGGCTTGCTAGTCCTGCTTGATCGCTTTTCTAATTCTGTTTGGCAAGGTCTCTTTCTCTCTTTAGGTCTTCTCCTGTCTTAATCCACTTTTGTCTCAGCATGTATTGTAGAAGTCCATTCCGGTTCCTTGTAGTGAACAGCATACGTTAGAACTGTATCACCGGACATCAGCTGCAGTCTTTCAGTCCGATGACCAAATTCTCGTATATCCATAACTCTAGGGAACTTAGGCAGTTTCACTCCCCGCTTGACCATAAAGAAAAACTGAGGCTGATGCTGGACTCCTCTCAGAGATTGGCTCGATCATGGTATGGCGAAACTCGACACAGTTAAGAGCTTATCCTGGTCATAAGGATCCCGATACACACGAGAGTATCTTCCTGAGAGATATCAACAGCCAACAGGACTCAGTTATCCTGGTCAATGACGTACAATCGGGGAATCACTTTGATAATGTGAAACCAGTCCTGACATTCTCATAGAGTGCAGGAGTACTGTTTGCCACTCGAAACTTAGTCGGCAACTAGCTCTGAAGATCGGTACAACTCGAGCAGCAATCCATGTTCTTTCTCTGAGCAGTTTTCTAGCACTGCACGGTCGTGATTTTAAGTATAATGATCTCAGCATCTTTTCATCTTATCCTCGCCATCATAGATTTCGTCGTTTCATTACTATAAAATGTTATCTTCAATAGATAAACATTTACTGACTAAAAATAAAACTAACTTACTTGGACAGATTAGGCAGGCATGTGGCGATGTGAGGTAGGATGGCAGGAAACCGCTCTGATACCAACTATGACGCCCCGTGCCCTCAGCGGCCCGGACCATCACTGTAAACTCTTACTTGCTTACTTCTTTAACTTTTACTTATACTTTCTCTTTAAAACCGATACTTAAACTTGCTGAATTTAATACCATAAATTTAGAGGGATTTTTTTTTGTATATACGCATACGTATTTACTATTCACGTACGTATACTATTAAAATGCGGAATTTGAAAAACATAAGGATTTAAATTATACATACACAATTATATACTTGTTTATCTGATTACTATTCACTAGATACTATTTAAATATACTACTCATACATATACTGTTTACTGTTCTAAAATACCGTTTAACCTTTACTATTCAAAATACTATTTAACTGTCACCATTCAAAATATTATTTACTCATACTGTGCGGAAGAATACTCGCGGTGCATCCATAACCTCATCCTCACATCCACCTCCGCCACCATCATCGTCCCTTGATGTTTACGCTATAGGATGCTTACCTACAGCATGAACACACTCCGTGAGCTTTACGCCCAATAAGTACAACATGTTAACCGCAAAACATGTTTAAAACATAGCACATAAGTAAAATCATAGGCATGACATATATCACTTAATAAATCACATACCATATAAGCATATCACATATCAGCTCACATATCATGTCATCACATAACATGTCATAACACTGAATATAAAACTTCACATACTTTATGCATGACAGAAGCATCGTGTACTGTATGCACTCCACTGAAAAAGAAAGCATAGCGAACTATAACTAATGCATGATCCGGTTATGTTCATTTATGCTTCAAACTTTTCTTTTTCTCTTCTTGTCTATTTAGGGCCCATGTGTCAGTACCGTGTGCGCGCAGACCAACGGTAACTCCCGAGGTCAACTAATGCCGAAGAGCCATCAACTGATGCTCAACTTTTGGCCTTAACTTTCTTTAACTGGAAACCCCTTCGACTGCAGGAGCCGGTACGACACACCTATTTATTTCCATCTTGTTTAACTGTTCTAGCCATACGCTTCTCTAAGCTGTCCCCAATCCTACGCGGTAGGGATCTATGGTTTCTATCTTGTTCTTTCATCAATCTACTCGATTGTGAAACTATATGCTCTTATGTATGCTGTGCAGCATCGTGTGCAAGATACATACTTAAAATACTGGGAAAGCATCATTTTAAATTCATTTTATCCATGCTGTAGGCGGAGTTGTACTTACCTGTCAGCAGACAGTTTATACTCTCGCCTTTGTCACAATACTAGTACCTCCCTGTAATCATAATGCATTACATTAACATTCACTCTTAGGTCACCGTGGTCATTAGTGACTAATAAAAATTCTCGTTATGTGGTACCGATCCTTATCGATACTAATTGCCCTCTTCTTAAGAATTTGATTTTCTAATCATTGTTAATTAATTTATTTACCCAATAAATTAATTAACATCGCTCTTAGGTCACTCTATCGTTAGGAACTAATAAACTTATCGTTGTGTGGTACCGATGCCTATCGGTACCCAACTGCTCTACTTTGGGAAATTTGATATCTAATTTTTAATCATGCTTGATTAATTTGTCTACTTGACAAATTAATCACTGTCTCTCACTATCCCATTCCGACTTGGTCCTTGACTGGCTAACCGACCAGTCAACTGACTGAATACCTCCTGTATGACTATTTAGCCTGTCGGGTTACCGTTACTGATGTAATCGCCCCAAATTTTATACTTAGATCACACCCATCCCTCGGGTGGCACTATTCTGATCTAGGGGTCGTTTTCTTACATTTCGAGATTTCTAATTGGGCGGTTCACTAATCCTGTAAACGTCCGCCCTTCTTTCTTGGACCTAGGTCATCGAGGGGGCTCGGGTTTTCATCCCGATCACATTTTCAACCCTCGTTTCCTAAAATACCCCTTTGTGCCGTTTTCAAAATTTCGGCAGCATTTCCTCTTAATTTTTGGGTTTCCGACGTTTAGGAAATGCCTCAAAACCATCTAACCTATTCTAACCTGCCACGTACTAAACCAGAGGCCTAATTTTTACATAAAAGCTCCGCTTTTTACGTAAAAATATTCACATTTCCTCACATTCTCTTTTTCGACATTTCATCCCTTTTTTTTACAATTCCTCAAGTCAGTAAACCATAATTCATACATAATTATTTCCAATAATAAATTGAGTAAACAATGGATCAAAAACCACTACCAAAATCATTCCCGTCGGCGGTCAGACGAACCGTTCGGTCTCAACCGCACAATCTTTGAATCGTCGTTCTTCACTTTTGAAACTCCGGTTTGCAAATCTGATGCCGCGGATGTGTCCGGAACGTCGAAAATAGGCCAACGGGCCATTCTTCAATTTTCGGTCTCCGGGTCGCCGTTGACCGGCGTTGACCACGGCGGCGATGGGAGTGGCGACCACCATCTTGAAGAGCTCGACGAGAGGAACCCATTGGTAGTGTCAATTTCACGAATCGAGGCTTCTATCACCGGAAATCGGCCCTCGAAAAGTCCGCGACGGCGGCGGTGTTGGATCTTCATTTTCCGGCGTTGTTGCCCCAAATTGATTTGGGGCTTTTGATCTACGTGTTGTTCTGAGCATTTTGATACCGACCTTGCAACTCAACTCCGCCGGAATAGTGAGATTCGACGGCGGCGATGGCGACGGCGAACCTTGGGCGGTGCGAACCGGCAGTTGTTGACGTGAAATGAAGCCTGTGTTTTGTTCTACTCTTCACCACGAATCCATTGGGACCGGAATCATGGTATTTGGATGTCGGACGGCGGAGATACGGCGGTTTGAAAAATTCGGCCACCGGCGGCTTTAGGCGGCGCGTGCAGCGTTTTCCGGCGTCAGTTCCGTCAACTCGGCACACCGTTGGACTCAGCTCGTCGAGAGCTTTCCAATGGTGCCGGCGGTGTCAAAAACGGAGGCCGGATTCGATGGTTGGTCACTGTTCATCTTCGTATGGTGTGGGAGGGAGAAAATGTGATTTGGAAAAATATGGGGGCTATTTTTCTAGAATCCCCAAAATTTCGTCCTTTATACTAATTTTTTGAAAAATTTTTAAAATAGGCTATACTGACTAATTTGGGCATGCTGAACCCAAATATATCAGTTTTATATCAAGAAAAGGTCATCTTGACCAATTTCTTGATACTGTGGTTAGGCCTACACTGTGTTGACACTACGCACGCATAACGAGGCGTTTTCGCGTGAAATTTCAAACACAGTCTCCCTTGACTAATTTGGACGTGCTGATTTCAAATTTATCAGTTTTACATCCATCTGAGGTCTTCTAGACAAGTTTTCAGGATCTGTATGATCCCGTCTCGAAAAACGTGTCAGGTGCCCGATTGACTAATTTAGGCGTCCTGAGTCTAAATATATCAGTTTCGGGGTGAGAAAAGGTCGTCTTGACCCTCATCCCGATACTGCGTATCTTTTAAACAAAATCTACATTTTGTGCTCAATTGACCAGATTGAGCCTGCTGACTATTAATATATCAGTTTTATGTCAGATTAAGGCCGTCTTGGCCACTAACCTGACACTGCGTATCAC
The DNA here is from genome assembly GCA_035233585.1 of Antiaris toxicaria. Lineage (NCBI taxonomy): Eukaryota > Viridiplantae > Streptophyta > Magnoliopsida > Rosales > Moraceae > Antiaris > Antiaris toxicaria. The sequence goes on along the minus strand of CP141154.1, from coordinate 58,829,674 downwards.
ACTGGTCACTAATCATTATTCACTATCTGACTGACTAATCCGAGCGGTCTGACTCCGATTTTGTCAGTCTCTGGGCGAGAAGAGGTCATCTAGACCACTTTTCTCCATACTGTACATCTATTAGGGCAATTTTCACTGCTGCGCTCAGATGACCAGTCTGAGTGTACTGATGACTAGCTCATCAGTTCTGTATCATGAAATGGTCGTCTAGACCGGTTTCTTGATATTGCGTGTCTCAACGCATACTCACATAATAGGGTGGACCAATTTCACTGTCGATTAACCCTTTCACTGGATGAATAGTAATTAAACGTTACTATTCCTGTTTAATTCATTTAACTGAAAAGCACACTGTACTTATTAACTTAATTACATCATTACATAGTAATTAAGTTTCATAATTCATGAGAGCCATTACAGTGGCTCTCGGCTCATTATACAGCCTTATACACAGACTCTTACACGTGCGTGTGCAACGCAACACGGGCGTGTACATTTCAAACACGGGCGTGTACTAGTTGAGATTACTCAACACGGCCATGTCTTTGAAACAAAAACATCTATCTGAGTGGTACACGGCCTACTACACGGTCGTGTACTTGACCGTGTTACACTATACGGCCATGTACACTCACACGGCTACTAACAGATACACAGTCCGAATGACACACGGTCACTCACACGACTGTGTACCTGACCGTGTTACTTAAATTGTACTAAAAGACATTAAATTATGTCCATTTTATTCCTTAATGACTTATTACATGGTAAGTAGGTGTCATGAAAATGGCGGTCATTACATCTAAGGAGTTAAAGGTATCCTCTTAAAGGCATTATACTGAATGTGAAAATGGAGAATGCCTTGGGTCGTCTGCTGGGTGGCTGACTTCTTATTCACATATGGTGAATAATCATTTTCTTTATTCGGTAGTATAATGGAACTTTAAGATAGCCTGATTAGTAGGATTGAACGGACTTTGACCTAAGGCTGATCATGGATATCATATGAGGGTTTTGCATACATGACAAGGTTATTGGACGATAGCTTGTCACAGGCTTACGTAATACGGTATATAATTGGGAGTTCAGTTTCAGGTTTATAGTGGTGTGACTCTGAAATTAGTGATCATATGATTGAGTTGTTCGGTAAAAGAATGATGATCATATGGATTTGCGGGAGCCCGATTATATATGTCCAATCAATCCTTCTACTAGCTCCACATAATTCCTTAACGTTTAGCAAATTGATTTGTGTATGCTATTGGCTGGTTTATTATGCATGGATGGTGAAGACACAGGATTAGGATGGTAGACAAGATTCTCTCCGGTTGGATTCAGATTTTGTTTTGGATAATAGAGTACACAATTATTCGAACTCCAAATAAAGTTGCCATGATTTTATTTGAGATTAGAATGGAGTTGTAGAAAATTATCCATGAGAACAAGAATTTGAAACACAACTACTTTATGGATTTTGAAATTTGAATTTTGAAATTTGAATTTGAAATTTGAATTTGAAATTTGAATTTAAAATTTGAATTTGAAATTCAAATTTGAAATTTGAAATTTGAAATTTGAAATTTGAAATTTGAAATTTGAATTTTGAATTTGAAATTCGAATTTGAAATTTGAAATTCAAATTTTGAATCACAGTCCAAGTGGAATTCGAATTTGTTGTGGAAAATCCACAAGATTTGAAATTCGAATTTGAGTTGGATTTGGAGAGGATAATCTTGTTAGAATCCTACTTGAATTTTGAATCCAAATCCTAGCAAAAGGTGGACGAAATTTTGAGGATAATCCTCAATAGAATTTCGGTTTTTGTGGATAAGGTTCAAGGGAAAAATTCAAGTTTCAATCCCAGTTGAATTTGGATTCTCTCCTCCCTGAAAAGTGGCCGAAATTTTGGAGTGTATCTCCTAGGAATATTCAGTTATTTTGGATAAGGATGAGATAAGATTCAAGCTTGAAAATCCTAGTGGAATTTTGATTCTCCCTTATCCTAAAAGTGGCCGAAATTGTGGAGGAGATTTTCTCCTAGGAATTTCAGATTTTTTTGGTTGAAAAAGGGAGATAAAATTCTAGTTAAAATCTTGTTTAGATTTGGATTGGATTTATCCTAAATAAACCGAATTTTATTGTTGGGATTCTCCCTTGGAAAATTCAGATTTTATGGTTATGGATAAGGGAGAATATCTTTTCCTAATCCAATTCGAATTCAGAGAATCACCTCATGCAGGTCTATAAATAGAGGTCCTGCCACTCTAGTTCTCTCAGACCACAGACTCTTAGGTGAGCAGGCTTATTGTTGCACAGCTCATCGTGACAATAAGTTCTTTAGAGATCTTGGTGGTCGAAAGAAGACTAGCAGTGCTAGCATACCGATCGAGTTTCAGAGTGCCCACACACTCAGCCATTCGGGAATTAGAGAATAGTAGAGAAGGCTAGTTGGTTGAAGCCTCCGGTCATTCTCCTCCTGCAAGATTGGCGTCCTTAAGGTATGAGTTTTAATTGTTGTTGGTTTATTGTATATGGCATCATGAGATATTTAACGATCTAAAAATTTTTATTGTTCCGCTGTGCCACTCTGATACGTTTTTACCGATTTATTTTTCATATAATTGGTATCAGAGCCATCTCATGACTATGCCATGTACATAAATTAGACAATTACTTTGTCCTTTTATTAATGTATGGATTTGATATTTAGAGAGTGGCATTCTAGGGTTCCTTTATATTGTTATCATGGATTATGTATAAAGTATGTGGTTATTTTAATTTTCTGAATTATTATAAGCATGCTTGTTTATGCCGGTTATGGTTCCTTAGAATTTAGAAAAATTGTATCTAGGAATTTTTATGTAACCATGGGAGCATTTTATTAACACTGTAATTTTCTCATGGATTTTAATTTTTGTCTCTTAAAATTTTTATGGTTAGAATTTTTGTACACCGGAAACGGTTTAGGAAATTTTATGTAATTATTCTTAGAGGAGATTGAAGATTGAAGACCGTAATTTATTTTTTTTCCAAAAGTTAAATTTGATTTAAAGGTTTAAATTTTGATTGTGTGGAAAATTTCAATTTAATTGGGATTCAAATTAATTTTTTAGAGATCCTAATACGTAAATTGGAATATGACACGAAAATCGAGACACGACCCCTTGGGATAGGCCTACGGGCCTTGGTGGGGCTGCGACAGTCCCTGTGCAAACCAACACCACCCACGGCCGCAGGCTTGGCCTGCAGCCGAGGCCTGCCCAAGGCTGGCCGTAGCCTGGGCATGCAGCCTGTGGCTGCAGGCGCTGCAAGCAGCCTGTGGCTGCAGGCGCTGCATGCAGCCTGCCGGCTGCTGCGCCCAGCCTGGCGCTGCAGGCTTGGCCTACAGCCCGGCAAGGCTGCATATAGGGGGCAGCCGTGGTCTGCTAGCCCCTTCGGGGCTGGTGGCTGCCCACGGCGGCTGCCGCCTTCGGGGGCGGCGGTGCGATGGTCCAAAAATTTGAAAATTTTGATTTTTAAATTTGAGATTTAATTTTAAATCATGTTTAAAAATATGTAATTGAAAATTTGATATTTTTTGAAATTACATATTATTACACATGATGTTTAAAATTGTTTAAAATTTGAATTGGAAATTTAAATTTGAAATTCGAATTTGGAATTTGAATTTGAAATTTAAATTTTGGAGATTTAAATTTTAAATAATTCTTGGGATGAGAAATTAATGGAGAGGCTACATAAAGATGGATACAAGAAGACGGAACGAAATTCAAGACCCAAAGAATGCTTTGGATGGAATTTTGTAATCTTTATTTTCTTTGTTCTAGGATGGAACCATGACTTGATTATTCTGTCAATTATTTTTTCTGTTATATGTCATGGATGTATAAATATGATGGATGTTTTGTATGCATATTTGATAACATGTCATATAGGATAGGTGAGTGCCGCTCATACTATATTGATCATACATAATTTGTCAAAACTTGCATGTTTTTCAAAATATTGAGTGGGAGAGGGTTTCAAACAAAACCCACGACCTCCATTGTTGATCCATATATGAAAGCATGGTAACGTCTCGCGTCAGTTCTGCCCTGACCAAACCCCTCGGTAGGTGTTTACCACCGCCGGTATACTAGATTGGATCTCCTATGTGGAAAACGTGTTCGGGTACGATCCTATTCATGACCACCCCTCGGTGGCTTGGTAGGACATGGATCGGGCTACGTAAACAATGGTTATATACTCAAGACTCGTTTAGTTATTAACCTTCCCTAGAAGCTCTGTTAACTAAACTGGTGGCCAAATAAGCGGTTATTAATATATGTCTTAACCTTGGAGGATTTAAGGCAACATATATTAATTGGACGGGGTCCATGTTCCAGCTATTTATTTTCATGACCACCCCTCGGTGGCTTGGGGCAATAGGTGCTGAGTATTACTGTTGCAATACTACATGTTTTTTCAAGTTTCATGTAGGAACATACTTGTATGTTTTATTTGCTAAATTATCTGGATATTTGCTTGGGCTTTGTAATGATGTCTAGTATAATTTTGTTTCAGTTCAAAATGTCACCGACACCCCTCATTTTAATACTTACTGAGAATAAACTGAATGGCGACAATTATAAAGATTGGAAAAGAAATCTATTAATAGTTCTTAGCTGCGAGAGACACAAGTTCGTACTGGACGAACCATGCCCACCAGGGCCAAAACCTGACACACAGCTTGAGGAAGTCCCGGTTGCCTATACTCGTTGGAGAGAATCCAATGATATAGCTCGATACTACATCCTTGCCAGCATGACGAGTGCTTTACAAAAGCAGCATGAGACTTATCAGGTTGCTAGGGAGATCATGGACAATCTGGAGGACATGTTCGGAGGCCAAGAAAAATTAGCTCGACAGTCCGCTATCACCAGTATTATGAACTCTAAGCAAAAGGCGGGTACTCCGGTGAAGGACCATATGATCACTCTAATGGGATTCTTCGCTGAGGCTGCGGAAAACGGTGTTGAGTTGGACTACAACACCCAGATCGAGATGGTATTCAAAACTCTGTCTAAAGATTTTGTGGGGTTTAAGGCTGCATACAATCTGGCGACAAGGGAGTTAGGACTAACCGAGCTCATGAAGCAACTCCAAGCTTATGAGCGGATGATCATGGATGGGGATGCTGTCCAACCCAAAGGTGAGGCCAATTTGACGGAATCTTCCAAACCCTCACGGAAGAAGAAGAGGCCAAATCAGAAGCAAGTGGCTTCCAGTTCTTCTAATCCTCCTGTCTCGGATGGGAAGAAGAAGAACAAGAACAAGAAGCCTAGGGACCCTAAAAAGGCCAAGTGCTTCCGTTGTGGGAAGGTAGGTTACTTCAAGAAGGCTTGCCGGGAAATTCTAGCCGCCAAGGGCAAGGAAGGTAAGGAACTTCATTACTTAAAAGCGTGTTTGGTGGAAGAATCGAAAGACACTTAGGTCATTGATTTGGGCGCCACTAATCATGTTTGTGTTTCTATGCAGGGGTTCGTGGAAACGAGAAGTCTACATGATAGGAGCCTCTCGTTGCGAACTAGGGACGGCAGCTTGGTAGTGGCTGAGGCAGTGGGAGATGTTTACCTTTATTTTGATCAATTTAGGTTTATTTTATTAAAAGATTGCTTTTATGTTCCTAATTTTAGGAGGAACCTTATATCGATAGCTTGTTTAATAAAGGATTCTTATTCAGTTTCTTTTAGTAAAAGAGTTGATATTCGTAGAAATAAGTCTTTTATCTGTTCTGGATGGATGGATGGATGGAAACCTATATTTGATCAAACCAAAGATGTACTCACTGCTTAACACTGAATTAATTGATAACTCTAAAAGGTTGAAAGTTTCTCACTCTAACAAGGCGTATCTTTGGCATTTAAGACTTGGTCATATTAATCAGGATAGGATTCAAAGATTGGTGAAAAACGGTCCTCTGGAATCTCTGGAGGAGGTACGTCTTCCCCAATTTGAGTCTTTCTAGAGGGTAAGATGACTAAGAGGTCTTCTGGAACTAAGGGTACAAGGGCTTAGGAGCTCTTACAAATTGTGCACACTGACGTATGTGGCCCCATGAACGTCACAGCATGAGGAGGGTTCGAGTATTATGTCTCTTTCATAGATGATTACTCGAGGTATGGATATGTGTATCTAATACACTGCAAGAGCGAAACCTTTGACAAGTTCAAAGAGTATTGTGCGGAAGTGGAAAAGCAATTGGATAAATCCATAAAGACACTTCGATCTGATCGAGGTGGCGAATACCTCTCCGATGAATTTCTAGGGCATCTTGTAGAGAACGGGATATTATCCCAATTGACTGCACCTGGTACTCCACAATAGAATGGTGTAGCCGAAAGGAGAAACAGAACCTTATTGGATATGGTATGGTCCATGATGAGTTATTCAACACTGCCATTATCATTTTGGGGATATGCTTTACAAACGGCGTGCTATATTCTGAACCAGGTTCCGAGCAAATCAATTCCCAGAACTCTGTATGAATTGTGGCGTGGCAGGAAGCCCTCCCTTGGACATATGAGAATATGGGGTTGCCCGGCGCATGTACTGGATGGGGATGTGAAGAAGTTGGAACCAAGATCAGAATTGTACATGTTTATAGGGTGTCTAAAAGGAACTAAAGGAGGTCTGTTCTATAACCCGAAGGAACAAAAGGTCATCGTCTTAACCCATGCGACATTCTTGGAGGAAAGTCGCATGAATAACTTTAAGCCTCGAAGCAAAGTGGTGCTAGAGGAGTTATCGGGTTAAAGAACTGCTCCACAGATTTCGGTCTTGGACGCAAGTCCGAGTTCTAGTGAAAGACCTGCAGACGATCAACAATTTAGGGTGCCTCATTGTAGTGGGAGGGTTTTGAAGAAACCTAATTTCTTCATGTATAATGCTGAGGTATACCAAGTCGAGGTTCATGAGCATGAGGATGATCCAGTCACTTATGATGAAGCTATAAATGATGTTGATTCTAAATATTGGAAACAAGCTATGAACAATGAGATGGATTCTATGAAATCCAACTCTGTTTGGGAACTTGTAGATTTGCTGGATGGGATAAAACCCATTAGATGCAAATGGGTCTACAAAAGAAAGAAGGATGCGGAAGGGAGCGTGGAAACTTTCAAAGTTAGACTGGTTGCAAAGGGATACACGTAAAAGGCTAGAATCGATTACGATGAAACCTTTTCGCCTGTTGCTATGCTGAAGTCTATCCGTATTCTTCTGTCCATTACTACGGCTCTCGATTACGAGATCTGGCAAATGGATGTCAAGACGGCATTCTTGAAAGGCCATCTTGAAGAGTGTATCTATATGATATAGCCCGAAGGATTCGTAGCGAAAGGCCAAGAAAGGAAAGTCTGCAAATTGCTTAGATCCATTTATGGATTAAAGCAAGCATCTCGCTCATGGAGCCAGAGGTTTGATCAAGCGATTAAGACATTTGGTTTTGAGCAGAACGTTGATGAACCGTGTGTTTATAAACGTATTAAGGATGGAAAAGTGGTCTTTCTGATACTCTATGTCGATGATATACTACTCATTGGGAATGATATAGGGAACTTATCATCGGTCAATCTTTGGTTACACCAACAGTTTGACATGAAGGACTTGGGAGAAGCTAATTATGTTCTAGGCATTCGTCTCTTTAGAGAGTTAAAGAACAAAATGATAGCGTTATCCCAAGCTTCATACATAGATAAAATAATTGACAAATATGCAATGCAAGAGGCAAAGAAAGGTTTACAGCCTTCTATTGCCGGTCTAACTCTTTCATTGGATGACTGTCCCAAGACATCGAAAGAAAGAGAGCGTATGAGTAAAGTCCCTTATGCATCCGCTGTGGGTAGCCTTATGTACGCTATGCTTTGCACTCGCCCAGATATATGTTTTGCAGTAGGTATGGTGAGTCGATATCAAGCAAATCCTGGAACCAAGCACTGGCAAGCAGTAAAGCATATACTTAAGTATCTTAAGAGAACGAGGGATTATATGCTGGTGTATTTTGGAGGGGACCTAACACCCGTAGGATACACGGACTGAGTCTTCCAGACTTGTGAGGATTTGAGGAAGTCGACATTAGAGGGCATATGGAGACAGGATAAGTAGATGTATGTAAGATCGCGTCCCCTCTACTAAGACTTTGGTGGCTAGAATCTTTGATAGGCACGTAGAGGCAATGGGGATGCGTAACATGGCACATCTGTTGGCTTAGGGCAAGTGGGAGATTGTTAGGAAATGCCCTAAGCATTAGAAACATTTTGATGTATTTATTTTGAACTGGATAATAAAATTATATATATAGAGGTTATTTATTACATTTCTATCTATCCTCGTCTTATTTACATGTTAAAGTAAATTTAAGCAAATATGGCTCCCTGATTGCTTGTGTTAAACTGTTAGAACGTTGCATGCAATGGGCTTTTGTATGCGAGAAGATAATGTTCTAAAGTTAGTAGTCTAAACTATGGTCTATAGTCTATGGGGTTAGACCGAGCATCTAACTCATGTTAAGACTATTATGTTGTCTAAAGCCTTGGAGGGGACAGTTTGTCTTGACTGTCTGGAGCTGGACTCCCAAGTAGAGACATAGATATGTTACTTGGTGGTGACATATTAGACCGGGACTAAAGCGTGATTGATCTACGTAGTCCGCTATGAGTTGATCAATCTGCTTTTGACGTTCATTGTGCAATAACCTTAATCCTCAGTAAATGAACTACTTAATGTATATGACTTGTGTACTTTGATGTTTCAATGGCTAAAGCGTCTCAGAGGTAGTAAGCTTATAGACCGGTTCGTTAGGTGCATGACTTGTACATGATGAAGGATTTGTTTGTAGATATCGGAATCATAGCTCTAAGGAGTTAAAGGTATCCTCTTAAAGGCATTATACTGAATGTGAAAATGGACATGGCCTTGGGTCGTCTACTGGGCGGATGACTTCTTATTCACATATGGTGAATAATCATTTTCTTTATTCGGTAGTATAATGGAACTTTAAGATAGCCTGATCAGTAGGATTAAACGGACTTTGACCTAAGGCTGATCATGGATATCGTATGAGGGTTTTGCATACATGACAAGGTCATTGGATGATAGCTTGTCACAGGCTTACGTAATACGGTATATAATTGGGAGTTCAGTTTCAGGTTTATAATGGTGTGGCTCTGAAATTAGTGATCATATGATTGAGTTGTTCGGTAAAAGAATGATGATCATATGGATTTGCGGGAGCTCGATTATATATATCCAATCAGTCCCTCTACTAACTCCACATAATTCCTTAACGTTTGGCAAATTGATTTGTGTATGCTATTAGCTGGTTTATTATGCATGGATGGTGAAGACACAGGATTAGGATGGTAGACAAGATTCTCTCCGGTTGGATTCAAATTTTATTTTGGATAATAGAGTACACAATTATTCGAACTCTAAATAAAGTTGCCATGATTTTATTTGAGATTGGATTGGAGTTGTAGAAAATTATCCATGAGAACAAGAATTTGAAACACTACTGCTTTGTGGATTTTGAAATTTGAATTTTGAAATTTGAAATTTGAAATTTGAATTTGAAATTTGAATTTGAAATTCGAATTTGAAATTGGAATTTGAAATTCGAATTTGAAATTGGAATTTGAAATTCGAATTTGAAATTCGAATTTGAAATTGGAATTTGAAATTCGAATTTGAAATTCGAATTTGAAATTTGAAATTTGAAATTTGAATTTGAAATTCGAATTTGAAATTTGAAATTCAAATTTTGAATCACAGTCCAACTGGAATTCGAATTTGTTGTGGAAAATCCATAAGGTTTGAAATTCAAATTTGAGTTGGATTTGGAGAGGATAATCTTGTTAGAATCGTGCTTGAATTTTGAATCCAAATCCTAGCAAAAGGTGGACGAAATTTTGAGGATAATCCTTAATAGAATTTCAGTTTTTGTGGATAAGGTTCAAGGGAAAAATTCAAGTATCAATCCCGGTTGAATTTGGATTCTCTCCTCCCTGAAAAGTGGCCGAAATTTTGGAGTGTATCTTCTAGGAAAATTCGGTTATTTTGGATAAGGATGAGATAAGATTCAAGCTTGAAAATCCTAGTGGGATTTTGATTCTCCCTTATCCTAAAAGTGGCCGAATTTGTGGAGGAGATTTTCTCCTAGGAATTTCATATTTTTTTGGTTGAAAAAGGGAGATAAAATTCTAGTTAAAATCTTGTTTAGATTTAGAATGGATTTATCCCATAATGGCCGAATTTTATTGTTGGGATTCTCCCTTGGAAAATTTGGATTTTATGGTTATGGATAAGGGAGAATATCTTTTTCTAATCCAATTCGAATTTAGAGAATCACCTCATGCAGGTCTATAAATAGAGGTCCTGCCACTCCAGTTCTCTCAGACCACAGACTCTCAGGTGAGCAGGCTTATTGTTGCACAGCTCATCGTGACAATAAGTTCTTTAGAGATCTAGGTGGTCGGAAGAAGACTAGCAGTGCTAGCATACCGATCGAGGTTCAGAGTGCCCACACACTTAGCCATTCGGGAATTGGAGAATAGTAGAGAAGGCTAGTTGGTTGAAGCCTCCGGTCATTCTCCTCATGCAAGATTGGCGTCCTTGAGGTATGAGTTTTAATTATTGTTGGTTTATTGTATATGGCATCATGAGATATTTAACGATCTAAAAATTTTTATTATTCCGCTGCGCCACTTTGATACGTTTTTACCGATTTATTTTTCCTACAGATTGTCGGAACAGAAAGATAGTATTTCGACTAGACGACGAAGAAACTTTAAACATGTGGATTTGTCACGTAAATCGAGGAAGATGATAATTAGCTCGTGAAGTACGAATAAGCTAATGTCCAACGATTGAATTGGATATTTGGCCTATGTGGCAGATGTAAGTAAGTTGAAATATGATGTGATGTCAAGTATGCGTACTATTCTATGTATGAATGTTTTAAAGCGATGAATGGTGTATACCATGTGTTATGTTAATGCTCTGATGTCATGGTTGATGATAGAGCTATGTTATAATTTATGATTATTATGATACCACAATTGGTAACAGAAATGCTCGTTACTATATGGTAAGAGCTTTTATACGTCATGTATTTATGTTTGAACTTACTGAGCTTTAGCTCTCGAGTTTGTTCATATTACAGGTATGGAACCTATAAGTCAAAATATTGGCTATGGATGATGGCGGGAGTTGCGTGTGCCAAAGGGATAGGGAATCCACTATGAATATGGTTCTGCTACAAGTTTTCCGCTGAGCGTTGAGAGAAGAGACATGTATTGTAAAAAGATTTGACTTAGGTATTTATGTATAAAGTATGTTTGTACTTTTAAAAGTGACAAACATAGTTCAGTTTAATTACGTTATGTTACAATCAAGAAAAATTATTTGAGAAAAAAAATTTGATTCCAAATTTTATAAAGGGTTTAAAGGAAAGAAAAGAATTTAGGCGACTCGACGAAGTTCACAAACTATTTCAGTCGGCTAAGGAGCTTGATTGTAATAGTTTCGGTGGACCGAGGTCAAGGGCGTCATAGCGGTACATTAATGCTAACCTCCACAGCCTTAACCTCATCATCATAGCCCCAAAGGCAAAGTATACCTCCCCCGTACGGGAAGCTAGTACGCCAAAAGTGGTTTCATTACCAACTTTTTTTTTTAAGTTCTAACCCGGTGACTTCATATTACCCTGTGGTTAGGAATGGTTCACATTTCAATTTCATGTGAGCGAGTGTCATTAACCTCGTCTGATGCCCGAAGCACAATTTATTATGTGTCCCATTTGCCAATAGTGCCTGTAGCACATTTTGTCTCTCTCTCTATTTTATCATAGTGCCCGTAGCACATATGTACCTAACTTATAGTTAGTACATCAAAGGTATCAATAATAATGCTATATATTACAGACAAATAAATGTCTGAACTTACAGTACGTCTGCTAGTGTCTGTTTCTTGGGATCCTCCAACGTCCCTTTTCCTGGCTGACTTTGAGACCCTATAGACAAAAACCTTGTCTGTTAATTTCATTTTTGTTTGTAGCTTTTATTTTAAATAAAAAGCTCAAATTCAGTCTTAAAACCTTTAATTAAGCCTTATGACAGCTTTCTAAGCTTTATTAATCATTTTCACATTTTCCCCCAACTTTTACAAAATTACGATTTTACCCCTAAATTTTGATAAAATTACAATTATACCCCTACGGGATTTTCTCGATGTACAATTCAATTTTGACGCTCAATAATCTTATTATACCAGTCCGGGGTCTTTAGGGCTCTTTTTCCAACTTTTGGAAAATTCTTGTCAAAATGACCATTTTGCCCCTATCGGGTCATTTTATCACAAATTCTCATTCTCAATTCTTAGACTTAATTTTCTAGTTCCAAAAATCCTCAAATCGTCTTTTAAAATATTACCAGACCTTTTTTGGATAATTTTCTTTTATTATCCCAAATTTTCACTTTCCGGCCCTCGGAAAGTACTACTCCGACTCTTACGTCGGTTTCGTGTTTTTCTATCGTTTCGGAGCCTCAAATGAGCATTTTACTAATCCTTAAAACGTTCATCTAGACTCTCCTAACTTAGGTCTCTGAGGCTCAGATTTTCCTTACCCGATTAGGACCTTTGCTTTGTTTTCCAAAAACGCCCCCCACTCAGGGTCGATTTTCTGTTTCACTCATGTTCTACATTTTCAAGGGGATGGGTTGCTATTCACGAACCACCCCTTAGATTTCCTCATTCAATTTTCCTTAAAGGACTCAGGTTTCTGACCCGATCTTAAACTTTTACTCTCATTTCCCCTTTTTGCCCTTAATGCTGTTTTTGAATTTTCGGCAGCATTCCTGCGTAAATTCAAGGCTATCGGTGTTAGGTACACCTCAAACCATGTGTACCAACCACGTACTGTACCAGAGTCCTATTTTATGTAAAAGTTTTCCAAAATTTTATATAAAAATTTGCACAATTACCAATTTGTAAATCAAGCACAATGTATAAATTTTTTTTTTTCACTTTCCCCCCTTAATTAAGCCACATTTTTGAACTTACTAAACCTAGCAAAATTTGTCTTCATTTTCACCACATTATGCTCGGTTTTTTACACTTAAACCATAACATTATTTTTTTTATTCCAAAACAGCCCTTAAATTTAAAAATTTCTTCACCAAAACCCTAAACCAAGAACCGGTTTTCCACTTAGGGTTTTCACACCAATTTTTATCAAATTTTTTTTCATCCAAGTCTTTTTATTTTCCAAAGTCTTTCCTGTTAGAAAATGCCCTAAGTATTAGAGACATTTTTGATGTATTCATTTTGAACTGGATAATAAAATTATATATAGAGGTTATTCATTACATTGCTATCTGTCCTCGTCTTATTTACATGTTAAAGTAAATGTAAGCAAATATGGCTCACTGACTGCTTGTGTTAAAACTGTTAGATCGTTGCATGCAATGGACTTTTGTATGCGAGAAGACAATGTTCTAAAGTTAGCAGTCTAAACTATGGTCTGTAGTCTATGGGGTTAGACTGAGCATCTAACTCATGTTAAGACTATTATGTTGTCTAAAGCCTTGGAGGGGACGGTCTGTCTTGACTGTCTGGAGCTGGACTCCCAAGTAGAGACATGGATATGTTGCTCGGTGGTGACATATTAGACCGGGACTAAAGCGTGATTGATCTACGTAGTCCGCTATGAGTGGATCAATCTGCTTTTGACGTTCATTGTGCAATAACCTTAATCCTGAGTAAATGAACTACTTCATGTATATGACTTGTGTACTTTGATGTTCCAATGGCTAAAGCGTCTCAGAGGTAGTAAGCTTATAGACCGGTTCGTTGGGTGCATGACTTGTATACGATGAAGGGTTTGTTTGCAGATATCGGAATCATAGCTCTGAGGAGTTAAAGGTATCCTCTTAAAGGCATTATACTGAATGTGAAAATGGACAAGGCCTTGGGTCGTCTGCTGGGCGGATGACTTCTTATTCACATATGGTGAATAATCATTTTCTTGATTCGGTAGTATAATGGAACTTTAAGATAGCCTGATCAGTAGGATTAAACGGACTTTGACCTAAGGCTGATCATGGATATCATATGAGGGTTTTGCATATATGACAAGGTCATTGGATGGTAGCTCGTCACAGGCTTACGTAATACGGTATATAATTGGGAGTTCAGTTTCAGGTTTATAGTGGTGTGACTCTGAAATTAGTGATCATATGATTGAGTTGTTCGGTACAGAATGATGATCATATGGAATCACGGGAGCCCGATTATATATGTCCAATCAGTCCCTCTACTAGCTCCACATAATTCCTTAACGATTGGCAAATTGATTTGTGTATGCTATTGGCTAGTTTATTATGCATGGATGGTGATGACACAGGATTAGGATGGTAGACAAGATTCTCTCCGGTTGGATTCAGATTTTGTTTTGGATAATAGAGTACACAATTATTCGAACTCCAAATAAAGTTGCCATGATTTTATTTGAGATTGGATTGGAGTTGTAGAAAATTATCCATGAGAACAAGAATATGAAATACAACCGTTTTATGGAATTTGAAATTTGAATTTTGAAATTTGAAATTTGAAATTTGAAATTTGAATTTTGAATTTGAAATTTGAATTTGAAATTTGAATTTGAAATTCGAATTTGAAATTTGAATTTGAAATTTAAATTTGAAATTTGAAATTTGAAATGTGAAATTTGAATTTGAAATTTGAATTTGAAATTTGAAATTCAAATTTTAAATCACAGTCCAAGTAGGATTCGAATTTGTTGTGGAAAATCCACAAGGTTTGAAATTCGAATTTGAGTTGGATTTGGAGAGGATAATCTTGTTAGAATCCTACTTGAATTTTGAATTCAAATCCCAACAAATAAGGGACGAAATTTTTGAGGATAATCCTCATGAAAATTTCGGATTTTGTGGATGAGATTCAAGGGTAAATTCAAGCTTCAATCCTAGTTGAATTTAGATTCTCTCTACTCCCTAAAAGTGGCCGAAATTTTGGAGCCTTAATCCTAGGAAATTCGGTTATTTTTGGATAAGGTTGAGATGAGATTTAGCTTGAAAAATCCTAGTGGAATTTTGATTCTTCCTTATCCTAAAAGTGGCCGAAAATTTGGAGAAGATTTTCTCCTAAAGATTTCGGATTTTTTGATTGAAAAAGGGAGATAAAATTCTAGTTAAAATCTTGTTTAGATTTGGATTGGATTTATCCTAGGAAAACCGAATTTAATTGTGGAGATTCTCCCTTGGAAAATTCGGATTTTTTGGTTTGGATAAGGGAGAAAATCTTTTCCTAGTCCAATTCGAATTCAGAGAATCACCTCATGCAGGTCTATAAATAGAGGTCCTGCCACTCCAATTCTCTTAGACCACAGACTCTCAGGTGAGCAGGCTTATTGTTGCACAGCTCATCGTGACAATAAAGTTCTTTAGAGATCTGGGTGGTCGAAAGAAGACTAGCAGTGCTAGCATACCGATCGAGGTTCAGAGTGCCCACACACTCAGCCATTCGGGAATTGGAGAATAGTAGAGAAGGCTAGTTGGTTGAAGCCTCCGGTCATTCTCCTCTTGCATATTGGCGTTCTTGAGGTATGAGTTTTAATTGTTGTTGATTTATTGTATATGGCATCATGAGATATTTAACGATCTAAAAATTTTTATTGTTCCGCTGCGCCACTCTGATACATTTTTACCGGTTTATTTTCCCACAATTGGTATCAGAGCCATCTCATGACTATGCCATGTACATAAATTAGACAATTACTTAGTCTTTTTATTTATGTATGGATTTGATATTTAGAGAGTGGCATTCTAGGGTTCCTTTATGTTGTTATCATGTATTATGTATAAAGTATGTGGTTATTTTAATTTTTTGAATTATTATAAGCATGCTTGTTTATGCCGGTTATGGTTCCTTAGAATTTAGAAAAATTGTATCTAGGAATTTTTATGTAACCATGGGAGCAGTTTATTAACACTGTAATTTTCCCATGGAATTTAATTTCTGTCTCTTAGAATTTTTATGGTTAGAATTTTTTGTACACCGGAAACGGTTTAGGAAATTTTATGTAATTATTCTTGGAGGAGATTGAAGATTGAAGACCGTAATTTATTTTTCCCAAAAGTTAAATTTGATTTAAAGGTTGAAATTTTGATTGTGTGGAAAATTTCAATTTAATTGGGATTCAAATTAATTTTTGGAGATCCTAATAGGTAAATTGGAATATGGCATGAAAATCGAGACACGACCCCTCGGGATAGGCCGACGGGCCTTGGTGGGGCTGCAGCCCCTGCCCTCGGGCAGGATGGGGCTGCGGCAGCCCCTGTGCAGGCCCACACCACCCACGGCCGCAGGCTCTGCCTGCAGCCGAGGGTGGCGCAGCCTGCCCAAGGCTGGCCGCAGCCTGGGCGTGCAACCACTGGCTGCAGGCGCTGCCTGCAGCCTGCCGGCTGCTGCGCCCAGCCTGGGCGTGCAGCCTGGCGCTGCAGGCTTAGCCTGCAGCCCGGCAGGGCTGCACAAGGGGCGGCCGTGGGCTGCCAGCCCCTCCGGGGTTGGTGGCTGCCGCCTACGGGGGCGGCGGTCCGACGGTCCAAAAATCAGAAAATTTTGATTTTTAAATTTGAGATTTAATTTTAAATCATTTTTAAAAATATGTAATTAAAAATTTGAAATTTTTGAAATTACATATTATTACACATGATGTTTTAAAATTGTTTAAAATTCAAATTTGAAATTTAAATTTGAAATTCGAATTTGGAATTTGAATTTGAAATTTAAATTTTTGGGAGATTTAAATTTTAAATAATTCTTGGGATGAGAAATAAATGGAGAGGCTACATAAAGAAGGATACAAGAAGACGGGACAGAATTCAAGACCCAAAGAATGCTTTGGATGGAATTTTGTAATCTTTATTTTCTTTGTTCTAGGATGGAACCATAGCTTGGTTATTCTGTCAATTATTTTTTCTATGAATGTCATAGATGTATAAATATGTATTGATGGATGTTTTGTATGCATATTTGATAACATGTCATATAGGATAGGTGAGTGCCGCTCATACTATATTGATCATACATAATTTGTCAAAACTTGCATGTTTTTCAAAATATTGAGTGGGAGAGGGTTTCAAACAAAACCCACGGCCTCCATTGTTGATCCATATGTGAAAGCATGGTAACGCCTCGCGTCAGTTCTGACCTGACCACACCCCTCGGTAGGTGTTTACCGCCGCCGGTATACTAGATTGGATCTCCTATGTGGAAAACGTGTTCGGGTGCGATCCTATTCATGACCACCCCTCGGTGGCTTGGTAGGACGTGGATCGGGCTACGTAAACAATGGTTATACACTCAAGACTCGTTTAGTTATTAACCTTCCCTAGAAGCTCTGTTAACTAAACTGGTGGCCAAATAAGCGGTTATTAATATATGTCTTAACCTTGGAGGATTTAAGGTAACATATATTAATTGGACGGGGTCCATGTTCCGGCTATTTGTTCTCATGACCACCCCTCGGTGGCTTGGGGCAATAGGTGCTGAGAATTACCGTTGCAATGCTACATGTTTTTTCAAGTTTCATGTAGGAACATACTTGTATGTTTTTATTTGCTAAATTATCTGTATATTTGCTTGGGCTTTGTAATGATGTCTAGTATAATTTTATTTCAGTTCAAAATGTCACCGACACCCCTCATTTCGATACTTACTGAAAATAAGTTGAATGGCGATAATTATAAAGACTGGAAAAGAAATCTATTAATAGTTCTCAGCTGCGAGAGACACAAGTTCGTACTAGACGAACCATGCCCACCTGGGCCCAAACCTGACACACCACTTGAGGAGGTCCCGGTTGCCTATAATCGTTGGAGAGAATCCAATGAGATAGCTCGATGCTACATCCTTGCTAGCATGACGAGTGCTTTACAAAAGCAGCATGAGACTTATTAAGTTGCTGGGGAGATCATGGAAAATCTGGAGGACATGTTCGGAGGCCAAGAAAAATTGGCTCGACAGTCCACTATCACCAGCATTATGAACTCTAAGCAAAAGGCGGGTGCTCCGGTGAAGGACCATATGATCACTCTAATGGGATTCTTCGCTGAGGCTGCCGAGAATGGGGCTGAGTTGGACTATAACACCCAGATCGAGATGGTGTTCAAGACTCTGTCTAAAGATTTTGTGGGGTTTAAGGCCGCATACAATCTGGTGACAAAGGAGTTAGGACTAACCGAGCTCATGAAGCAACTACAGGCTTATGAGCGGATGATCAGGGATGAGGATACGGTCCGACCTAAAGGAGAGGCCAATTTGGCGGAATCTTCCAATCCCTCACGGAAGAGGAAGAGGCCAAATAAGAAGCAAGTGGCTTCCAGTTCTTCTAATCCTCCTGTCTCGGACGGGAAGAAGAAGAAGAAGAACAAGAAGCCAAAGGACCCTAAAAAATCCAAATGCTTCCACTGTGGGAAGGTAGGTCACTTCAAGAAGGCTTGACGGGAATTCCTAGCCTCCAAGGGCAAGGAAGGTAAGGAACTTCATTACTTAGAAGCGTGTTTGGTGGAAGAATCGAAAGACACATGGGTCATTGATTCGGGCGCCACTAATCATGTTTGTGTTTCTATGCAGGGGTTCGTGGAAACGAGAAGTCTACATGATAGGAGCCTCTCGTTGCGGACTGGAGATGGTAGCTTTGTGGTGGCTGAGGCAGTGGGAGACGTTCATCTTTATTTTGATCAATTTAGGTTTATTTTATTGAAAGACTGCTTTTATGTTCCTAATTTTAGAAGGAACCTTATATCGGTAGCTTGTTTAATAAAGGATTCTTATTCAGTTTCTTTTAGTAAAAGAGTTGATATTCGTAGAAATAAGTCTTTTATCTGTTCTGGATGGTTGGATGGAAACCTATATTTGATCAGACCAAAGATGTACTCACTGCTTGACACTGAATTAATTGATAACTCTAAAAGGTTGAAAGTTTCTCACTCTAACAAGGCGTATCTTTGGCATTTAAGACTTGGTCATATTAATCAGGATAGGATTCAAAGATTGGTGAAAGACGGTCCTCTTGAATCTCTGGAAGAGGTACGACTTCCCCAATGTGAGTCTTGTCTAGAGGGTAAGATGACTAAGAGGTCTTTTGGAGCTAAGGGTACAAGGGCACAGGAGCTCTTAGAAATTGTGCACACTGACGTATGTGGCCCCATGAACGTCACAGCACGAGGAGGGTTCGAGTACTATGTCTCTTTCATAGATGATTACTCGAGGTATGGATATGTGTATCTGATGCACCGCAAGAGCGAAACCTTTGATAAATTCAAAGAGTATCGTGCGGAAGTGGAAAAGCAATTGGATAAATCCATAAAGACACTTCGATCTGATCGAGGTGGCGAATACCTCTCCGATGAATTTCTAGGACATCTTGTAGAGAACGGGATATTATCCCAATTGACTGCACCTGGTACTCCACAACAGAATGGTGTAGCCGAAAGGAGAAACAGGACCTTATTGGATACGGTACGGTCCATGATGAGTTACTCAACGCTGCCATTATCATTTTGGGGACATGCTTTACAAACGGCGTGCTATATTCTGAACCAGGTTCCGAGCAAATCAATTCCTAGAACTCCGTATGAATTGTGGCGTGGCAGGAAGCCCTCCCTTGGACATATGAGAATATGGGGCTGCCCGGCACATGTACTGGATGGGGATGCGAAGATCAGAATTGTGCCCGGCACATGTACTATATTCTGCCCGGCACATGTACCAAGATCAGAATTGTGCATGTTTGTAGGGTATCCAAAGGGAACTAAAGGAGGTCTGTTCTATAACCCGAAGGAACAAAAGGTCATTGTCTCAACCCATGCGACATTCTTAGAGGAAAGTCACATGAATGACTTTAAGCCTCGAAGCAAAGTGGTGCTAGAGGAGTTATCGGGTGAAAGAACTGCTCCACAGATTTCGATCTTGGACGCAAGTCCGAGTTCCAGTGAAAGACCTGCAGACGATCAACAATTTAGGGTGCCTCATCGTAGTGGGAGGGTTTCAAAGAAACCTAATTTCTTTATGTATGATGCTGAGGTATACCAGGCCGAGGCTCATGAGCATGAGGAAGATCCGGTCACATATGATGAAGCTATAAAGGATGTTGATTCTAGATCTTGGAAACAGGCTATGAACAATGAGATGGATTCTATGAAATCCAACTCTGTTTGGGAACTTGTAGATTTGCCGGATGGGATAAAACCCATTGGATGCAAATGGGTCTACAAAAGAAAGAAGGATGCGGAAGGGAGAGTGGAAACTTTCAAAGCTAGACTGGTTGCAAAGGGATACACGCAAAAGGTTGGAATCGATTACGAGGAAACCTTTTCGCCTGTTGCTATGCTGAAGTCTATCCGTATTCTTCTGTCCATTGCTGCGGCTCTCGATTATGAGATCTGGCAAATGGATGTCAAGACGGCATTCTTGAATGGCCATCTTGAAGAGTGTATCTATATGATACAGCCCAAAGGGTTCGTAGCAAAAGGCCAAGATAAGAAAGTCTGCAAGTTGCTTAGATCCATTTATGGATTAAAGCAGGCATCCCGCTCATGGAACCAGAGGTTTGATCAAGCGATTAAGACATTTGGTTTTGAGCAGAACGTTGATGAACCTTGTGTTTATAAACGTATTAAGGATGGAAAAGTGGTCTTTCTGATACTCTATGTCGATGATATACTACTCATTGGGAATGATGTAGGGAATTTATCATCGGTCAAGCTTTGGTTACACCAACAGTTTGACATGAAGGACTTGGGAGAAGCTAATTATGTTCTAGGCATTCGTCTCTTCAGAGATCGAAAGAACAAAATGATAACATTATCCCAAGCTTCATACATAGATAAAATAATTGACAAATATGCAATGCTAGAGGCAAAGAAAGGCTCACAACCTTCTATTGCCGGTTTAACTCTTTCATTGGATGACTGTCCCAAGACATCGGAAGAAAGAGAGCGTATGAGTAAGGTCCCTTATGCATCCGCTGTGGGTAGCCTTATGTACGCTATGCTTTGCACTCGCCCGGACATATGTTTTGCAGTAGGTATGGTGAGTCGATATCAAGCGAATCCTGGAACCAAGCACTGGCAAGCAGTAAAGCATATACTCAAGTATCTTAAGAGAACGAGGGATTATATGCTAGTGTATTCTGGAGGGGACCTAACACCCGTAGGATACACGGACTCAGACTTCCAGACTTGTAAGGATTCGAGGAAATCGACATCTGGATCAGTGTTTTTACTCGGAGGAGGCGCCATTGTGTGGAGGAGCGTGAAGCAGGGCTGCACAGCTGACTCTACTATGGAGGCTGAGTATGTGGCTGCGGCTGAGGCATCTAAAGAAGCGGTTTGGCTCCGCAAGTTCTTTAGAGACCTTGAGGTCATTCCGGGTGTTGACAAGCCTATCACACTTTACTGTGATAATACAGGGGCTATTGCCAACACAAGGGAATCTCGGCACCACAAGAGGACCAAGCACATAGATCGGAGGTATCACATTATTAGAGGGCATGTGGAGACAGGACAAGTGGATGTATGTAAGATCGCGTCCGAGGACAACATCGCTGATCCCTTTACTAAGACTTTGGTAGCTAGAAGCTTTGAGAGGCATGTAGAGGCGATGGGGATGCGTAACATGGCACATCTACTGGCTTAGGGCAAGTGGGAGATTGTTAGAAAATGCCCTAAGTATTAGAGACATTTTTGATGTATTCATTTTGAACTGGATAATAAAATTATATATAGAGGTTATTCATTACATTGCTATCTGTCCTCGTCTTATTTACATGTTAAAGTAAATGTAAGCAAATATGGCTCACTGACTGCTTGTGTTAAAACTGTTAGATCGTTGCATGCAATGGACTTTTGTATGCGAGAAGACAATGTTCTAAAGTTAGCAGTCTAAACTATGGTCTGTAGTCTATGGGGTTAGACCGAGCATCTAACTCATGTTAAGACTATTATGTTGTCTAAAGCCTTGGAGGGGACGGTCTGTCTTGACTGTCTGGAGCTGGACTCCCAAGTAGAGACATGGATATGTTGCTCGGTGGTGACATATTAGACCGGGACTAAAGCGTGATTGATCTACGTAGTCCGCTATGAGTAGATCAATCTGCTTTTGACGTTCATTGTGCAATAACCTTAATCCTGAGTAAATGAACTACTTCATGTATATGACTTGTGTACTTTGATGTTCCAATGGCTAAAGCGTCTCAGAGGTAGTAAGCTTATAGACCGGTTCGTTGGGTGCATGACTTGTATACGATGAAGGGTTTGTTTGCAGATATCGGAATCATAGCTCTGAGGAGTTAAAGGTATCCTCTTAAAGGCATTATACTGAATGTGAAAATGGACAAGGCCTTGGGTCGTCTGCTGGGCGGATGACTTCTTATTCACATATGGTGAATAATCATTTTCTTGATTCGGTAGTATAATGGAACTTTAAGATAGCCTGATCAGTAGGATTAAACGGACTTTGACCTAAGGCTGATCATGGATATCATATGAGGGTTTTGCATATATGACAAGGTCATTGGATGGTAGCTCGTCACAGGCTTACGTAATACGGTATATAATTGGGAGTTCAGTTTCAGGTTTATAGTGGTGTGACTCTGAAATTAGTGATCATATGATTGAGTTGTTCGGTACAGAATGATGATCATATGGAATCACGGGAGCCCGATTATATATGTCCAATCAGTCCCTCTACTAGCTCCACATAATTCCTTAACGATTGGCAAATTGATTTGTGTATGCTATTGGCTAGTTTATTATGCATGGATGGTGATGACACAGGATTAGGATGGTAGACAAGATTCTCTCCGGTTGGATTCAGATTTTGTTTTGGATAATAGAGTACACAATTATTCGAACTCCAAATAAAGTTGCCATGATTTTATTTGAGATTGGATTGGAGTTGTAGAAAATTATCCATGAGAACAAGAATATGAAATACAACCGTTTTGTGGAATTTGAAATTTGAATTTTGAAATTTGAAATTTGAATTTTGAAATTTGAAATTTGAATTTTGAAATTTGAAATTTGAATTTGAAATTTGAATTTGAAATTCGAATTTGAAATTTGAATTTGAAATTTGAAATTTGAAATTTGAAATTTGAATTTGAAATTTGAATTTGAAATTTGAAATTCAAATTTTAAATCACAGTCCAAGTAGGATTCGAATTTGTTGTGGAAAATCCACAAGGTTTGAAATTCGAATTTGAGTTGGATTTGGAGAGGATAATCTTGTTAGAATCCTACTTGAATTTTGAATCCAAATCCCAACAAATAAGGGACGAAATTTTTGAGGATAATCCTCATGAAAATTTCGGATTTTGTGGATGAGATTCAAGGGTAAATTCAAGCTTCAATCCTAGTTGAATTTGGATTCTCTCTACTCCCTAAAAGTGGCCGAAATTTTGGTGCCTTAATCCTAGGAAATTCGGTTATTTTTGGATAAGGTTGAGATGAGATTTAGCTTGAAAAATCCTAGTGGAATTTTGATTCTTCCTTATCCTAAAAGTGGCCGAAAATTTGGAGAAGATTTTCTCCTAAAGATTTCGAATTTTTTGGTTGAAAAAGGGAGATAAAATTCTAGTTAAAATCTTGTTTAGATTTGGATTGGATTTATCCTAGGAAAACCGAATTTAATTGTGGAGATCCTCCCTTGGAAAATTCGGATTTTTTGGTTTGGATAAGGGAGAAAATCTTTTCCTAGTCCAATTCGAATTCAGAGAATCACCTCATGCAGGTCTATAAATAGAGGTCCTGCCACTCCAATTCTCTTAGACCACAGACTCTCAGGTGAGCAGGCTTATTGTTGCACAGCTCATCGTGACAATAAAGTTCTTTAGAGATCTGGGTGGTCGGAAGAAGACTAGCAGTGCTAGCATACCGATCGAGGTTCAGAGTGCCCACACACTCAGCCATTCGGGAATTGGAGAATAGTAGAGAATGCTAGTTGGTTGAAGCCTCCGGTCATTCTCCTCCTGCATATTGGCGTCCTTGAGGTATGAGTTTTAATTGTTGTTGATTTATTGTATATGGCATCATGAGATATTTAACGATCTAAAAATTTTTATTGTTCCGCTGCGCCACTCTGATACGTTTTTACCGGTTTATTTTCCCACATTTCCATCACACAAAGACTTGATTTCAAGCATTTAACAACATCCAAAACACAAAATTTTCTATCCTTTCCTCTTAAATGTCCCACGGCTACACTATGCACAATTTGCACCAAATTTTTTTCTAAGCAAATTCAATATGAAATTTATGTTTCCAAACTTCCAAAACATGTTTTCACACAACATAACAACATGTTCAACAAAATTTCATCACCAATATCACCCTTTTAACCCACGGATTTCATGGGGGAAAACATACCAAACTTCAATTTTTTTCATGCAAATCCAGTACATGAGTTACCTTAATCAACATATCACAAAATCAACACTTAAATTCAACAAACCAACAACAAATTTTCATCATTTTCTTCAGAACATACCCATGGATTTTATGACCAAATATAGGTGAAGAAAATTCATATTTCAAGGCTCACCTTGTTCACTTGGATGCTAGCAACTTAAACTTGACTTCTTGCTTCCAAAAACTTGAAGAAATTCTTTGATTCACCAAGGATGCTCACGGTTTCCCCTTGGAATGAGACTTAGAAAATTTTTTTGCCTTGGTTTTCTTTTGGTTGGTTTTGCTCCCAAAATGGCCGAATCCTTTTTGGTTAAGGAAACCAATTACTTTGGCAAATTTTGGCATAATTCACCCTTATCAACCAATAAAATTTTGACACCTTTCATGGCAATTCTTTCCACCATTTTTCAAAAATCAAAAAGATGGAATTTTGGCCAAATCTTGGCCATTAGATCAAAGGTGCATCAAATCCTAGCCATCCATCTTACCTGCCACCATAATTAGCCATTTAATATTCACTTTAATGACATCATTAATGGTGAGTCATACCCTTGACTTTTTGACCTTACTATTCATATTAATTCGGTTACTTTTTGACCGAAATTTGACTCGAGTGAAATTTTCCTGAAATCACGTCGGTGGGTTCATGAGATCTTCGATACAGTTGGATCAATTTATTCTGTATCCGTTTGATCAAAATCAATTCCGAAAGTTTTTCATCTTTTAGTACACCATAGGCACTGGTTAGGGTTTTCAATGTCGTTTTGACACCGTTTCACCCATTTTGATTCAGCAAAATTTCTTAACACCCAATTATTATCCATCAGCATTGTCAGAACATTTTATTATGTTCTAAACAATATAAATTCATTTATTTTACTCTTTAAACAGTACAAGTTGTCACACATATATAATTGTACATTTTCTTCCAAGAATGCCAAAAATCCCTGGTTATCGCATTCACCCCTCCTTATAAAATTTTCGTTCTAGAAAATTAGAACAAGTGGGGGTGTAAACTCGTTATCTCTATTTGTCATTCCCACGTAGCTTCTTCAATGTTGTGATTTTTTCACAAAATCTTTACTAGTGGGATTGTCTTATTCCTCAGCACTTTTTCTTCACGAGCCAGTACTCGAATAGGTTGTTCTTCATATGCCAAATCCTCGTGGATTTGAATAGGTTCATGCTTCAACACATGGGATGGATCTGGTACATACTTTCTCAACATGGATACATGAAATACATTATGCACTGTCGACAATTCGGGAGGTAACACTAATTTGTAAGTGACCTTTCCAATGCGTTCGATAATCTTATAAGGTCCGATATATCTTGGACTCAGTTTTCCCTTCTTACCGAAATGCATAATTCCCTTTATAGGCGATACCTTAATAAACACGAAGTCTCTTTCATTAAACTTCAAGGGTCTTCGCCTCTTATCTGCATAACTCTTTTGTTGAGTTTGCGCAATTTTCATTTGATGCTAAATTCTTGCAACTGCATTGGAAGTTTCTTGTATAAAATCTGTCTTATGTAGCTGTTTCTCTCACAGGTCATACCAACGTATCGGTGATCTACATTTCCGTCCATAAAGAGCCTCATAAGGTGCCATTCTTATGGATGCTTGGTAACTATTATTGTACGAGAATTCAATTAATGGTAACTTCTCATTCTAGATTCCCAAAAAATCCATTACACAAGCTCGAAACATGTCCTTTAATGTCTGAATGGTCCGCTCTGACTGTCCGTCTCTTTGTAGATGAAATGTCGTACTGAGTCTCAATTCAGTACCCATGGCTTCTTGCACACACTTCTAGAAATTTGAAATGAATCGTGCATCTCGATCTGATACAATGGATTTTGGTGCTCCATATAATCTGACGACATGAGCTATATACAACCGAGCCAACTTTTCCAATGAAAAAGTCATCTTGACAGCTATAAACCGTACTGTCTTGGTCAATCTGTCTATAATAACCCAGATGGCATCATAACCTTCTTGGGTTTTTGGTAGTCCCACTACAAAATCCATCGTAATATGTTCCCATTTCCATTTGAGAATCTCCAAAGGTTCCAATCTTTCTATTGGATGTTTATGTTCGGCTTTGATTTTCTGATAGGTCATGCATCTGCTCATGAATTTCACTATATCATTCTTCATCCCTTTCCACCAGAACTGTAACTTCAAGTCATGATACATCTTACTAGCTCCGGGATGAATCGAATATGGCATCTCATGGGCTCCTGACATGATCTGCCTTCTAAGTTCCTCATCAGCCGAAACGTTAATTCTTCCTTGATAGAGGATCATTCCATCCTTGGAAATTCCTTCTTGAGAATTTGTCATTCTTAGATCTTGTCTTTGAGCTTCCTTGATATCCTCAAACAATGATGATTCCAATTGGAGGGCAGCTAATCTTTTAGATATCAGCTCCAATTTCAAAGAATTTATCTCTTGCTGCAATGGTTTCGGAAGCCTTATTATCAGTAGCTAGTGCGATATGGTAGACTTTCTACTTAAAGCATCTGCTACACAATTGGCCTTCCTTGGATGATGTAGGATTTCACAATCATAATCCTTTACCAGTTCCAACCATCTTCTTTGTGGCATATTGAGCTCTTTTTGTGTGAAGAAATACTTTAGGCTTTGGTCATTAGTAAAAATCCGACACTGGGCTCCATAGAGATAGTGTCACCAAATTTTAAGTGCAAACACTACTACAGCAAGTTCAAGGTCATGTGTGGGGTAATTCTTTTCATGGTCCTTTAATTGACGTGAAGCATAGGCAATCACCTTGCCACCTTGCATCAGAACTGCTCCCGATCCTATTTTAGATGCATCACTATAGATCACAAACTTCTCCCCTTCAGTGGGAAGTGTAAGGATCGGTGCGCTTATCAGCTGTCTCTTTAACTCCTGGAAGCTTCTTTCGCATTCCATAGTCCACTCATACTTTCTTTCCTTGCGTGTAAGAGCGGTAAGAGGTGCAGCTAAACGCGTAAATCTCTCTATAAATCTTTGATAATAACTAGCTAACCCTAAGAAACTGCATATTTTTGTCACGCCCTTGGGTGCGAGCCATTGGTTAATTACATCTACCTTCGTCAGATCTACAACAGTTCCTTCCTTGGATACAACATGTCTGAGGAAATGTACTTTATCTAGCCAAAACTCGCATTTCGAGAATTTGGCATACAGTTGATGCTTCCTTATCGTATGCAAAACGATCCTTAGATGTTCCTTGTGCTCTTCACGAGTCTTTAAGTATATAAGAATGTCATCAATGAATATAATGACAAACTTATCCAAATACTCTTTAAAGATTCTATTCATTAAGTCCATGAATACTGCTGGCGCATTTGTTAATCCGAATGGCATCATAAGGAACTCATAATGACCATAACAAGTTCAAAATGCCGTTTTAGGAATATCACTTTCTTTAATTCTCAACTGGTGATATCCTGATCGTAAGTCAAACTTGGAAAATACCGCTGCACCTTTTAAGTGGTCAAATAAGTCATCAATTCTAGGTAATGGATGCCTATTTTTGATCATAACCTTATTCAACTCCTGGTAATCAATGCATAAGTGGAACGTTCCATCCTTTTTCTTGACGAACAACACAGGTACACCCCATGAGGAATAACTCGATCTGATGAATCCTTTGTCCAAAGGCTCCTTCAATTATTCCTGTAGCTCCTTTAACTCAACTGGAGCCATGCGGTATGGTGCTTTGGAAATAGGTGTCGATCCAGGCATCAACTCAATTTCAAATGAGATTTCCCGTTCTAAAGGTATCCCTGGTAACTCTTCTGGAAATACGTAAAAAAATTCATTAACAACAGGAACATCTTTAGGTTGAAGCTTCTGTTCCTCTATAGTATCCATCACATATGCCAGATATCCCATACAACCACTGGCCATCAGCTTACTTGCTTTCAGTGAATTGATCGTCGTCTTCCTGGGTTTCTGAGAAGCATCTACGTACTCGAAACTCTCTTCTTCCTTGGGTTAGAATACTATTTTTTGATTTCGACAGTCGATCGTAGCTTGACATTTCCCTAGGAAATCCATGCCTAGAATCACATCGTAATCCATGATCTTCATTACGATCAACTCTGCATATAGTTCCTTATTTGCCACATGTACTGGTACATAAGGTAGCCAGTAATTGGACAATAATACTTCCCCAGAGGGTAAAGCTCTCTTAAATATTTTTCCCATATTGTCCTTAGGATATCCTACCTTATCGGCAAATTCATAGGAAACAAAAGAATGCGTAGCACTAGAATTAAATAGTACAGAGGCTACATGACTAGTAACAGGAAGCTGACCTGTCACTACATTTGATGTTCCCGCCTCTACATCTTCCTTGGTGTAGGCCATTACACAAGCATCAGCACATGGCATACATTCCTGGCGTTGCGACCTTACTAGATACTCTTCAATCCTGGCCTGAAGGGTATGAGCTTGTGGGCGTGTCTGGTGCGGTTGGGAAGTGCCTTGTACACCCTGCTTGTTGCTTGGACAGTTCCTAGCATAATGACCTTCCTTTCCACATTAATAACAAACAAGTGGCCTAAATCTACACTGTCCAGAATGTCTTTTCCTGCATGTAGGATAATTTGGTACATTAGATCCCACATTTCCAGCTGTTATTCGCTACTGGTTTTGATTATTTGACTGGTGATTTCAAGTAAAATTGCCTTTCCTCTTATTTTACTGAGATCCTTGATTATTTCCCTGGCATGATTTAGCATTCTGATTAGGCTTGCTAGATTGAACAACTTGTGTAGACTTAGCCAATGCCCTCTCCTTCTTCTTGGTCTCCCAATTCTTCTCTCTGTCCTCCTGTCGGGCTACATGAAACTCAGCCCTCATGGCATGACTAACACAATCTGGCACGGACATAGGCGGTATCGATCTACTATCTACCAATGCCATAATTTCTGGCCTAAACATCCCGATCATCTTCTGTATTTTCTCCCTCTCAGTAGGGACTATATAGGGACATAAGCAGGATAACTAATCGAACTTTCAGCAAACTTTACTCATCGACATATTTACCTATTTAAATTCTGAGAACTCTTTCTACTATAGTCTCATAGATGCAGGATCATAGTATTTCTGGTTAAATTCTTCCATAAATTCTACCTAACTCATGGTAGATACATTTCTTCTTAGTCGCACAGTATCCCACCAAAAACGAGCATCTTTCCTCAAAACAAAAGACGCACACGAGACATTCTCCTTGTCAGTTAGATTCATGAATTCCATGATCACTTGTAATGATGACAACCAGTCTTCAGCCTCTAGAGGATTTGCAGAATCTTCAAATTCTGGCAGTCTCATATGCTTGGATCTTTCATAGAGGGGTTCCAAATTTCTACTGGTGGTGGTTTAGGAACTCTCTCATGTACGGCAACTGGAGGGATCACCGGATCTACTTCAGCTTCCTGTTTTACTTGGGTTCCTTTAGAACCTTGCCTCTATTCTAGATCCTCTGCTTGTTGTCTTAGCTCAGCATTTTCTTTCATCTGAGCTTCCAATAAAGCTTATAACTACTCTATTCTTTCCATGAGGTTAGGACGTCATCCTCATCTCTCTTGTTGATTTCACGTATCCACCATCTTGCCTATTATCCAATTATGGCATGAAAATCCACCGTTAGCTTCTCCATGACCACATTCGTAAAATCGTATAAATTTACGAAATTCAGGATAATACAAAGCCACATCATCGTGAAGGAAAATAAATCGATAAAAACGTATCAGAGTGGCACAGCGAAACAATAAAAAATTTTTAGATCGTTAAATATCTCATGATGCCATATACAATAAACCAACAATAATTAAAACTCATACCTCAAGGATGCCAATCTACAAGAGGAGAATGACTGGAGGGCTTCAACCAACTAGCCTTCTCTACTATTCTCTAATTCCCGAATGGCTGAGTATATGGGCACTCTGAACCTCGATCGGTATGCTAGCACTGCTAGTCTTCTTTCGACCACCCAGATCTCTAACGAACTTATTGTCACGGTGGGCTGTGCAACAATACGCCTGCTCACCTGAGAGTTTGTGGTCTGAGAGAACTGGAGTGGCAGGACCTCTATTTATTGACCTACATGAGGTGATTCTCTGAATTCGAATTGGATTAGGAGAAGATATTCTCCCTTATCCACAAGCACAAAATCTGAATTTTCCAAGGGAAAAATCCCAACAATAAATTTGGCCACTTTTAGATAAATCCAATCCAAATCTAAACAAGATTTTAACTAGAATTTTATCTCCCTTTTTTCAACCAAAAAATCTGAAAATTCAAAGGAGAAAATCCCCACAAAAATTCGGCCACTTTTGGATAAGGGAGAATCAAAATTCCACTAGGATTTTCAAGCTTGAATCTTATCTCATCCTTATCCAAAATAACCGAAAATCTCCTAGGAGATTCACTCCAAAAATTCAGCCATTATCTGGGAGGAGAGAATCCAAATTCAACTGGGATTGAAACTTGAATTTTTCCTTGAACCTTGTCCACAAAAAATCCAAAAATCCATTAAGGATAATTCTCAAAATTTTCGTCCATTTTTAGTTAGGATTTGGATTCAAAATTCAAGTAGGATTCTAACAAGATTATCCTCTCCATATCCAACTCAAATTCGAATTTCATTCCTTGCGGATTTACGACAACAAATTCGAATCCCACTTAGACTGTGATTCAAAATTTGAATTTCAAATTTCAAATTTAAATTTCAAATTCAAATTTCAAATTTGAATTTCAAATTCAAATTTCAAATTTCAAATTTCAAAATTCAAATTTCAAAATCCATAAGACAGTTGTATTTCAAATTCTTGTTCTCATGGATAATTTTCTACAACTCCAATCCAATCTCAAATAAAATCATTGCAACTTTATTTGGAGTTCGAATAATTGTGTGCTCTATTATCCAAAAAATAATCTGAATCCAACCGGAGAGAATCTTGTCGACCATCCTAATCCTATGTCAACACCATCCATGCATAATAAACTAGCCAATAGCATACACCAATCAATTTACCAAACGTTAAGGAATTATGTGGAGCTAGTAGAGGGACTGATTGGACATATATAATCGGGCTCCCGCAAATCCATATGATCATCATTCTTTACCAAACAACTCAATCATATGATCTCTAATTTCAAAGTCACACCACTATAAACCTGATACTGAACTCCCAATTATATACCGTATTACGTAAGCCTGTGACAAGCTATCGTCCAATGACCTTGTCATGTATGTAGAACCCTCATATGATATCCATGATCAACCTTAGGCCAAAGTCCGTTTTGTGACATCCCTTAATTCCAACTACCCGTAACTGTCGTGGATCGACTCTACGGCTGACCAAGACCGTTCGTGTGTCGAAACCGAGTCATCAGTTTTAAACTCTTTTACTCATACTTCTTAAACACCAGGGCCTAAAATTCACCCCAAATTTTTTTTTCTTTAATTCATGCTTTTTCTTATGATTATCAAGTAAGAAAGCGATGTAAAATATAATATTAGCTTTTTCATGTCTGAAATAAGTACAACATGTTTGGTAACAGATATAATATCTATATGTACTGTATATTTTGTCTTCAAACATATTTTCTTTACTCAAAAAGCTCAGCGGAAAACTTTGGCAGGATCAAGTCCATGGTGAGTTCCCTATCCTCTTGACGCGCTCGCATCCTGCCACCATCCAGGAATCTACTGGACAGGTTTCTTACCTGCAACATGAACAAACTGATGAGCTAACAAGCTCAGTAAGTTCAAACATCCATAGTAAGAATCATATTGATTCAAAAACAATAAAACTCAATCTCCTATGAATAGTACTATTCACCATGAATAGTAAGTTGACCTTTGACCGATGAATAGTCCCAATTACCCTAACTGTGTACTATTCACATATCCTAACCGAACTTACATTACTCTAACGTAAATTTCGGTTATGCTCAATTATGATTTTTACCATTTTGTTAAGTGCTTATTTTCTATTAGATTTCTAGTGTAGAGCTCTATTTATGACAGTACCGATGATTATTAGTGCGTTAACTGGGAGGGTCTAAGGAGCGACCTTAGAACATCGTCCTCCACAACCCTGATAACCCCGTAGGATTTAAACAAACCTCTACCACTATGTTGGAGGGGCGGTACACCTTAATGGTTTCCTTACCATCTTTCAATTTATAGTTTTGACCGAGTGATCGTATATGTCACCTCAAGGTAACTATCCTCCATTACCCATAGGTCTTACTTATTTTCGTTATTTGGGATATGTTATACTAACTAATCCCCAAATGCTCATAGGATTTTATATCTAGTGAGCAACTAGTATAAAATAGATTAACACAGTATTTCATATTGCAGACACGAAAATGCTTGAACTTACCAATACTGTGCTAGTGTTCACTTCCGGAACTCCTCCGCAGTTCTATCTTTATTTTGGGTTCCTACAGACATAATAGTGTCTGTTAATACCCTGTTTTATTAACATTTTAAATACATGTGACAACCGGGAAATTCAGGCAGTTCTCGGATGAAAAATGTACAATTGTATGTATATAACAATTTGTACTATTTAAAGAGTAAAATAAATGTATTTATATTGTTCAGAATATATGAAAATGTTCTAACAATACTGACAAGTAAGAATTCAGTGTTGGAAAAATTCACTGAGTTGAAACGGGTGAAACAGTGCCAAAATCGGCATTAAAAAACCCTAACCGGAGCAATAAAAGACGGTAAACTTCCGAGATTGATTTTGATCAAACGGAAGCAGATTAAATTGATCCGACTGCACAGGAGACCTCAGGAACACGCCGGGACGATTTCAGGAAAATTTCGGCTCGAACCGGTATCGGTCAAAAAGTAGTCGAATTAATGTGAATAGTGAAAGTCAAAGTCAACTTTCACTTTAGTATTTATGACATCATAATTCAAGATTAATAAATGAAAGAATTTTGGTGGTTGGTAGAATGGATGGCCATGATTCATCCACTTTTTGATCTAAAGGCCAAGATTTGGCCAAAATATACCATTTTTAATTTTTGAAAATTATGGAAAGTAATGGCTTGGAAAGGTGTTGAAATTTGATTGGTTTTGAGCCAAATTAATTGGCTTTTGGTTTGCATAAGTCGGCAAAACATTTACAAAGTGGCCGAAGCCTTTTTTTTCATGCAAAAGCCATAAGAAAAATTTGCTAAGTGATTTTCCATGGAGTCTACGTGAGCTACCAAGGGAAACCAAGTTTTATCTTCAACATTTCTTCACAAAAAGTGTGTCAAAACACTCCTAGAAGACAAAGGAAGCAATTGATTAAGGTATCTTCCCTTGCACTTGATTTTTTTCATGGTTTTCTTCACAAAATCCGTGGATGAATAGTGATAAAAAGATGTGAAATTTTTGGTTGTTTTCATGGATTTGATGTTGGGCTTTGTTAGGGATGTATTGAGGAAGAAAACCATGCTAATTCATTAAAGAAAAACCAAATTTTGGTTGGTTTTTCAAAGGTAAATCCGTGGGTTACCTTAGGTAACCAATGAGAAAAGTGTGTGGTTAATTGTTAATATGCTTTCTAAGCTTAATTTGGTGAAGAATAAAGCTTGTATTTCATTATGAAAAGCTTGAAAAAAATTTATGGCATGAATTATATAAAGTGGCCGTGGGTTCTAAGTGCATAAAAACCCTAAAAATGTGGTTGAAAATGCATTGAAAATGGGCTTGAAAAAGTGTTGGAAACATGACATTGAATGGCCTAAAGTGTGGTGAAAATTTGACAAAATTTGGTTCGGTTTTGTTGTGAAAACCGAAACCAAATTAAGGGTAAATTTGTGAAAAAAATGTTGTAATGTGGGTGATAATGTGAAATTGGAAAATTGTGGGCTTTTATGTAAAAGTTTGGAAAACTTTTACATAAAATAGGCTTGTGGTATAGTACGTGGCAGGTACTTATGGTTCGAGGCGTACCTAAAGCCGGAAGCCTTAAATTTACGCCGAAATGCTGCCGAAATTTCGAAAACGGCATTCGGGGTAAAATTGGGAATTTAAAAATAAAAGTTAGGGCCGGAACGGAAACCCGAGTCCCTAACGGAAAAGTGAATAAGGAAAACCTAAAGGGCGGTTCGTGAATAGTAACCCGTCCCCTAAAAATGAAAAAAACGCATGTGAGATTGAAAAACCGACCCCGAGGGGGGGCGTTTTTGGAAATAAAATAAAGGTCCGAGTCGGGAACGGAAAACCCGAGCCTCGGAGACCTAGGTCGGGAAAGTCTAGATGAACGTTTTAAATACTAGTGAAACGTCCATTTGAGACTCCGAAACGATAGAAAATCGCTAAACCGACGTAAGGGTCGGAATAGTGCTTCCCGAGGGTCGGGAAAGCAAAAAGTGGAAATAAAATAGAAATGAACCCGGTAATGATTAGAAAAGAGTCAGAAAAGTTCCTGAGAGCCAAAAATGCAGTCTGGATCAATAAAATTCCGTCAGGGGTAAAACTGTAATTTTACCAAAATACAGGGGCAAAATCGTAATTTTGCAAAAGTTGGGGGAAAATGGTGAAAATAATAAATAAAACCTAAAAAGTTATAAATAGGTTTTATTTAAGCTTTTTAATGAAAAATAAAAGCTATAAATGGATATAAAATTAACAGACATAGTTTTGTCTGTAGGATCCCAAAATCGGCCTACAAGGAAGGCGATCCAAGATCCAAGAGAGAGAAAGGGAACAGTCTGATAAGGTAAGTTCAGACATTTACCTGTCTGCAACATATAGCAATATTGTGCTAACTTAAATGTACTAACTATAAGTTAGGTACATATGTGCTACGGGCACTATGATAGAATAGAGAGAGAGACGAAATGTGCTACGGGCACTATTAAGAATGGGACACATGATTAATTGTGCTTCGGGCACTAGAGCGAGGTTAATAAAACTCACTCACCTAAAATTAAAATGTGAACCATTCCTAATCACGGGACAATGTGAAGTCACCGGGTTAGAATGTTAAAAAGTCGGTAATGAACCCACTTTCTGGCGTACCAGCCTTCCGTATAGGGAGGTACTACTTTTGCCTTCGGGGCTATGAGATAAGGCTGTGGAGGTCAGCACTGATGTACCGCTCCCAGTCATGTAAAATTTTGCCTTCGGGGCTATGAGATTAAGGCTGTGGAGGTCAGCACTAATGTACCGCTCCCAGTCATGCGCACTTAAATGGTACTGCCAACTTGAGCTCAAAACCAGAACGTAATCAAAGATAATGACCTAAAACTGAAACTGTGCCATAATTGAGCATAAGACAGTTTAGTGAGAGCACTAACATCGCGATAGATGTACTAGTGTGAGACAGTGTTGTGGTCAAACCTGACTATTCACGTATGAATAGTGGTCAAAGTTACTATTCACGGATGAATAGTGGTCAAAGGTACTATTCATGATGAATAGTACTATTCATAGAAATTTCATTTCTTGCATGTTTGAACTTACTGAGCCTGTAGCTCACCATTTTTGCTAATGTTGCAGGTAAGCGACCAGCTCAGTAGCTTGTTTGACTGGATGCGGACGGGATGGCGCGTGTCAAATGGGATAACTGGGCGAGGGATATGGTACTGCCAGAGTCTTGCCGCTGAG
This sequence comes from Antiaris toxicaria, assembly GCA_035233585.1. NCBI lineage: Eukaryota > Viridiplantae > Streptophyta > Magnoliopsida > Rosales > Moraceae > Antiaris > Antiaris toxicaria. Next base: position 58,793,490 of record CP141154.1, on the reverse strand, counting down.
CGTTAAAGTGAAGGAAAAAAAAAAAGGGGGAAACAGTTCTTTTGTAATTATATATATTTTACAAAAGCACTGTATTATTTATATTACTTTGTACCTATCAACAAAGTAAATAGTGGAAAAAGATTTTATATGATGTTTAAAGAAAAAAAAATTTTTCCCAAAAACGTCATAATTTAAAAAGAGGAGAGAGATAAGCCGGCGACCCATGAGAGTACAATCTATCGCAGTTAGCGATAAAGCTCAACTGTAATAGTATTGTATGATCTCCACAAGGGGCGGGCCGCCACAATACATATTTATTTTACTTAACAATTCTACACATTTAAATTTTGTTTGTGGTACACGGTCTGCAACACGCCCGTGTTCTAGCTCGTGTACCTCTCGGGTCTATAAGATTTTTCCTATACACGCCCATGTATCCCTTTACACGCCCGTGTTCCTTAAAATTTTTAGACTTTTAACTCTAAAATCTTTATTTTGAGCTTTAGAATTTTATCTAAGTTATTCTAGGTCTTTTAGGATTCTTTCCGTGCCTTTTCGGAAATTTTTGGTTAAAATGACCATTTTACCCCTAACGGGTCTCGGGATCGTAATTTTTTTCATTATATCATTTTTTTTCCAAATTTTCTAAGCCTAATTATTTTAAAATAATATTTCCTAAGCTTTTGTATCATTTTACAGGTTAAATTACTGCAAAATCTCAACTTCATTTTTGCCAGCCCCCGGTTACTATTCATCCGTCACCTAGGGTCGTTTTTTCATTTTTCGAGCGTTTCGGAGCCTCAAATGTCCCTTTCACTACTTATTAAACGTTATTTATCCTGTCCCCGACCCTTGGTCCTCGAGAGGCTCGGGTTTCCTATTCCGACCTAAAATTTTCCCTCGTTTCCCAAAATCCCCCTAACATGAATTTTTTTTTTCTTGTTTTAGGCATTTTAGTGATTTAGGGTCGGTTTACTATTCCTTTTGAGTTGGTTTTCCATTTCTAATCATAATTCACCGAGGGGTCTTGGTTTCCTTCTTGAGTTCAATATTTTTACCCCTCGTTTCCCAAAATGCCCTTAAGCCGATTTTAGAAATTTCGGCAGCATTTCTGCTTATATTTTAAGGTTTCCCGGCATTAGGTACGCCTCAGAACCTTTGTACCTACCACGTACTATACCAGAGGCCTATTTTATACAAAGTTTCCAAACTTTGTATAAAAATTTTCCACATGATTCAACATTTAGGAATCAACACAAACCACAACGTTTTTCTTTCAAATTTGCCTTGGTTTACTAGTTAATCACATCTAATTAATTTTCATCACATCACATCATTCTTAGGCTTTCCAATGTATAAAACAACATTCAAAACCTAGCAAAACATGCATTCTAACCCTAGTTATAGCCACGGATTTTATGCATAAGCACATAGAAAATTTCATTCTCTTTCCTAGGGTTTTTATCAACCTTCTTTCAACATTAAAAATTTCTCATTTCATAATGTTCTTGCCCATGGTTTTAGCAAGAAATTTACATCAAACCTTTCTAGTTTCTTTATTCCAATTCATGCTTAATTCAACACATAATTGAATGAACATTAATACTAAATCAAAACAACAAACTCATGAAATTTTCACACCATTGAAGCCACGAATTTTCAAGGGAAACATGCAAAATTTTTGCTTATTTTTCAGTCCTAATTCATGCTTTAAATACTACAACATCAAACCAATCATAGAATCATCAAATCAACAATTTTTTTCATTGTTTTTCAACCCTCCAAACCCATGGATTTTCTATGAAAAATCAAGGAAAAATGCTTCAAATTTGAAGCTTACTTTGATTTGTTGATGCCTTGAGATTGGAGATGCAATTCAAGCATGGTTTGATGTGAAATTGAAAACAAAATTTTTGGTTTAAGGGGGGTAAAGCTCACGGTTTTGGGCTGAAGAAAAAGAGCAAGAGTTTAGTTGGTTTTTCCATTTTTTTGCTTGAATTTTGATGCCTATTTATAGGCAAAAACCAAGGGCTTTTTTACAATTTTTTTCCAACAATTTCCTAATTGTTCAAGGATTAAAAATTAAAGATTTTGGGGCAAAAATCAAATTTTTTTCTTCTCCCTTTCCAAGTGGCCGAATGGCCTTTTAAATATTTTTACAAAATTTTTTAAATCTTTTTGGTATGATCTTAGCCATTGATCATAAAGTAGACTAATCTACACCATACACCTTTCAAAATTTCTTTCTAACTTTAAGAAAAATAATTTGTATTATGACATCATCAAGGTGATGTCATCAACTATTCATATTAATTCATTAATTAATTCGTGGTCAATTTTTGACCGTAATCCGATCCGAACGGAACTTTACCGAAATCGCGTAGGCAAGTTCTTAGCGCCTCCAGTGCGATCAGTTTGTCTTATTTTGCTTCCGTTTGATTAGAATTCTCTACTGTAAATTTCTATTGTTTTAGTACATTTCAATGCATTCTCTAGGGTTTTCGGCTCTAATTTCGAACCGTCTCACCCAATTATATCCAGTAAGATTTTCCATCCCCGAACTCACGCACTTTAACATTACCAGAACATTTTTACACTATTCACAACAGTATTGGAATACAACTTTTTCACATTTTATTTATTAAAATTGTTATACACTTAAAATTTTAACATAATTCGAGAATCTAAAATTCCCGGTTATCACACGTTTAATCCTACTGATCAGGCTATCTTACAGTTCCATTATACTACCGAATTAAAAAAATGATTATTCACCATATGTGAATAAGAAGTCATCCGCCCAGCAGACGACCCAAGGCCTTGTCCATTTTCACATTCAGTATAATGCCTTTAAGAGGATACCCTTAACTCCTCATTAGAGCTATGATTCCGATATCTGTAAACGAACCCTTCATCGTATACAAGTCATGCACCTAACGAACCGGTCTATAAGCTTACTTCCTCTGAGACGCTTTAGCCATTGGAACATCAAAGTACACAAGTCATATACATGAAGCTGTGCTTTTACTCAGGATTAAGGTTACTGCACAATGAACGTCAAAAGCAGATCGATCCACTCAAAGCGGACTTCGTAGTGTCGGAAAATAAATTGGTAGAAACGTATCAGAGTAGCGCAGCGGAACAATAAAAATTTTTAGATCGTTAAATATCTCATGATGCCATATACAATAAACCATCAACAATTAAAACTCATACCTCAAGGACGCCAATCTTGCAGGAGGAGAATGACCGGAGGCTTCAACCAACTAGCCTCCTCTACTATTCTCCAATTCCCGAATGGCTGAGTGTGTGGGCACTCTATACCTCGATCGGTATGTTAGCACTGCTAGTCTTCTTCCGACCACCCAGATCTCTAAAGAACTTTATTATCATGATGAGCTGTGCAACAATAAGCCTGTTCACCTGAGAGTCTGTGGTCTGAGAGAACCGGAGTGGCAGGACCTCTATTTATAGACTTGCATGAGGTGATTCTCTGAATTCGAATTGGACTAGGAAAAGATTTTCTCCCTTACCCATAACCAAAAAATCCAAATTTTTCCATGGGAAAATCCAACAATAAAATTCGGTTTTCTTAGGATAAATCCAATCCAAATCTAAACAAGATTTTAACTAGAATTTTATCTCCCTTTTTCAACCAAAAAATCTGAAATTCCTAGGAGAAAATCTTCTCCAAATATTCGGCCACTTTTAGGATAAGGAAGAATCAAAATTCCACTAGGATTTTCAAGCTTGAATCTTATCTCAACCTTATCCAAAATAACCGAATTTTCCTAGGAGATTATCTCCAAAATTTCGGCCACTTTTCAGGGAGGAGAGAATCCAAATTCAACTGGGATTGAAACTTGAATTTTTCCCTTGAACCTTATCCACAAAAACCGAAATTCCATTGAGGATTATCCTCAAAAATTTCATCCACTTTTGTTAGGATTTAGATTCAAAATTCAAGTAGGATTCTAACAAGATTATCCTCTCCAAATCCAACTCAAATTTGAATTTCAAACCCTGTGGATTTTCCACAACAAATTCGAATCCCACTTGGACAGTGATTCAAAATTTGAATTTCAAATTTCAAATTCGAATTTCAAATTCAAATTTCAAATTTCAAATTTCAAATTTCAAATTTCAAATTTAAATTTCAAATTCAAATTTCAAATTCAAAATTCAAATTCAAATTTCAAATTCAAATTTCAAATTTCAAAATTCAAATTTCAAATTTCAAAATTCAAATTTCAAAATCCACAAAACGGTTGTGTTTCAAATTCTTATTCTCATGGATAATTTTCTACAACGCCAATCCAATCTCAAATAAAATCATGGCAACTTTATTTGGAGTTCGAATAATTATGTACTCTATTATCCAAAATAAAATCTGAAACCAACCGGAGAGAATCTTGTCTACCATCCTAATCCTATATCATCACTATCCATGCATAATAAACTAGCCAATAGCATACACAAATCAATTTGCCAAACGTTAAGGAATTATGTTGAGCTAGTAGAGGGACTGATTGGACATATATAATCAGGCTCCCGCAAATCCATATGATCATCATTCTTTACCGAACAACTCAATCATATGATCATTAGTTTCAGAGTCACACCACTATAAACCTGAAACTGAACTCCCAATTATATATCGTATTACGTAAGCCTGTGACAAGCTACTATCCAATGACCTTGTCATATATGCAAAACCCTTATATGATATCCATGATCAGCCTTAGGTCAAAGTCCGTTTAATCCTACTGATTAGGCTATCTTAAAGTTCCATTATACTACCGAATTAAGAAAATGATTATTCACCATATGTGAATAAGAAGTCATCCGCCCAGCAGATGACCCAAGGCCTTGTCCATTTTCACATTCAGTATAATGCCTTTAAGAGGATACCTTTAACTCCTTAGAGCTATGATTCTGATATCTGCAAACAAACCCTTCATCGTATACAAGTCATGCACCCAACGAACCGGTCTATAAGCTTACTACCTCTGAGACGCTTTAGCCATTGGAACATCAAAGTACACAAGTCATATACATGAAGTAGTTCATTTACTCAGGATTAAGGTTATTGCACAATGAACGTCAAAAGCAGATTGATCCACTCATAGCGGAGTACGTAGATCAATCATGCTTTAGTCCCGGTCTAATATGTCACCACCAAGTAACATATCTATGTCTCTACTTGGGAGTCCAGCTCTAGACAATCAAGACAAACCGTCCCCTCTAAGGCTTTAGACAACATAATAGTCTTAACATGAGTTAGATGCTCGATCTAACCCCATAAACTACAGACCATAGTTTAGACCGCTAACTTTAGAACATTGTCTTCTCGCATACAAAAGTCCATTGCATGCAACGTTCTAACAGTTTTAACACAAGCAGTCAGTGAGCTATATTTGCTTACATTTACTTTAACATGTAAATAAGACGAGGACAAATAGCAATGTAATGAATAACCTCTATATATAATTTTATTATCCAGTTCAAAATGAATACAACAAAATGTCTCTAATACTTAGGGCATTTCCTAACAATCTCCCACTTGCCCTAAGCCAGTAGATGTGCCATGTTACGCATCCCCATCGCCTCTACATGCCTCTTAAAGCTTCTAGCCACCAAAGTCTTAGTAAAGGCATCAGCGATGTTATCATCGGACGCGATCTTGCATACATCCACTTGTCCTGTCTCCACATGCCCTCTAATAATGTGATATCTCCGATCGATGTGCTTGGTCTTCTTGTGGTGCCGAGATTCCCTTGTGTTGGCAATAGCCCCTGTATTATCACAGTAAAGTGTGATAGGCTTGTCAACACCCGGAATGACCTCAAGGTCTCTAAAGAACTTGCGGAGCCAAACCGCTTCTTTAGATGCCTCAGCCGCAGCCATATACTCAGCCTCCATAGTAGAGTCAGCCGTGCAGCCCTGCTTCATGCTCCTCCACACAATGGCGCCTCCTCCGAGTAAAAACACTGATCCAGATGTCGATTTCCTCGAATCCTTACAAGTCTGGAAGTCTGAGTCTGTGTATCCTACGGGTGTTAGGTCCCCTCTAGAATACACCAGCATATAATCCCTCGTTCTTTTAAGATACTTGAGTATATGCTTTACAGCTTGCCAGTGCTTGGTTCCAAGATTTGCTTGATATCGACTAACCATACCTACTGCAAAACATATGTCTGGGCGAGTGCAAAGCATAGCGTACATAAGGCTACCCACAGCGGATGCATAAGGGACCTTACTCATACACTCTCTTTCTTCCGATGTCTTGGGACAGTCATCCAATTAAAGAGTTAGACCGGCAATAAAAGGTTGTGAGCCTTTCTTTGCCTCTTGCATTGCATATTTGTCAATTATTTTTTCTATGTATAAAGCTTGGGATAACGCTATCATTTTGTTCTTTCGATCTTTGAAGAGACGAATGCCTAGAACATAATTAGCTTCTCCCAAGTCCTTCATGTCAAAATGTTGGTGTAACCAAAGCTTGACCGATGATAAGTTCCCTACATCATTCCCAATGAGTAGTATATCATCGACATAGAGTATCAGAAAGACCACTTTTCCATCCTTAATACGTTTATAAACACAAGGTTCATTAACGTTCTGCTCAAAACCAAATGTCTTAATCGCTTGATCAAATCTCTGGTTCCATGAGCGGGATGCTTGCTTTAATCCATAAATGGATCTAAGCAACTTGCAGACTTTTCTTTCTTAGCCTTTCGCTACGAACCCTTCGGGCTGTATCATATAGATACACTCGTCAAGATGGCCATTCTAGAATGCTGTCTTGACATCCATTTGCCAGATCTCGTAATCGAGAGCCGCAGCAATGGACAGAAGAATATGGATAGACTTCAGAATAGCAACAGGTGAAAAGGTTTCATCGTAATCGATTCCAGCCTTTTGCGTGTATCCCTTTGCAACCAGTCTAACTTTGAAAGTTTCCACTCTCCCTTCCGCATCCTTCTTTCTTTTGTAGACCCATTTGCATCCAATGGGTTTTATCCCATCTGGCAAATCTACAAGTTCCCAAACAGAGTTGGATTTCATAGAATCCATCTCATTGTTCATAGCCTGTTTCCTAGATTTAGAATCAACATTATTTACAGCTTCATCATAAGTGACAGGATCATCCTCACGCTCATGAGCCTCGGCCTGGTATACCTCAGCATCATACATGAAGAAATTAGTTTTCTTAGAAACCCTCCCACTACGACGAGGCACCCTAAATTGTTGATCGTCTGCAGGTCTTTCACTGGAACTCGGACTTGCGTCCAAGATCGAAATCTGTGGAGCAGTTCTTTCACCCGATAACTCCTCTAGCACCACTTTGCTTCGAGGCTTAAATTCATTCATGTGACTTTCCTCCAAGAATGTCGCATGGGTTGAAATAATGACCTTTTGTTCCTTCGGGTTATAGAACAGACCTCTTTTAGTTCCTTTTGGATACCCTACAAACGTGCACAATTCTGATCTTGGTTCCAACTTTTTCGCAGCCCCATCCAGTACATGCGCCGGGCAGCCCCATATTCTCATATGTCCAAGGGAGGGCTTCTTGCCGCACCACAATTCATACGGAGTTCTGGGAATTGATTTGCTTGGAACCTGGTTCAGAATATAGCATGTCGTTTGTAAAGCATATCCCCAAAATGATAATGGCAGCGTTGAAATAACTCATCATGGACCGTACCATATCCAATATGGTCCTGTTTCTCCTTTCGGCTACACCATTCTGTTGTGGAGTACCAGGTGCAGTCAATTGGGATAAAATCCCGTTCTCTACAAGATGTCCTAGAAATTCATCGGAGAGATATTCGCCACCTCGATCAGATCGAAGTGTCTTTATGGATTTATCCAATTGCTTTTCCACTTCCGCACGATACTCTTTGAACTTGTCAAAGGTTTCGCTCTTGCGGTGCATCAGATACACATATCCATACCTCGAGTAATCATCTATAAAAGAGACATAATACTTGAACCCTCCTCGTGCTGTGACGTTCATGGGGCCACATACGTTAGTGTGGACAATTTCTAAGAGCTCCTGAGCCCTTGTACCCTTAGCTCCAAAAGACCTTTTAGTCATTTTACCCTCTAGACAAGACTCACATTGGGGAAGTAGTACCTCCTCCAGAGATTCTAGAGGACCGTCTTTCACCAATCTTTGAATCCTATCCTGATTAACATGACCAAGTCTTAAATGCCAAAGATACCCCTTGTTAGAGTGAGAAACTTTCAACCTTTTAGAGTTATCTATTAATTCAGTGTCAACCAGTGAGTACATCTTTGGTTTGATCAAATATAGGTTTCCATCCATCCATCCAGAACAGATAAAAGACTTATTTCTACGAATATCAACTCTTTTACTAAAAGAAACTGAATAAGAATCCTTTATTAAACAAGCTACCGATATAAGGTTCCTCCTAAAATTAGGAACATAAAAACAGTCTTTCAATAAAATAAACCTAAATTGATCAAAATAAAGATAAACATCTCCCACTGCTTCAGCCACCACAAAGCTACCATCTCCAGTCCACAACGAGAGGCTCCTATCATGTAGACTTCTCGTTTTCCACGAACCCCTGCATAGAAACACAAACATGATTAGTGGCGCCTGAATCAATGACCCAAGTGTCTTTCGATTCTCCCACCAAACACGCTTCCAAGTAATGAAGTTCCTTACCTTCTTTGCCCTTGGCGGCTAGGAATTCCCGGCAAGCCTTCTTGAAGTGACCTACCTTCCCACAATGGAAGCATTTGGACTTTTTAGGGTCCTTTGGCTTCTTGTTCTTCTTCTTCTTCTTCCCGTCCGAGACAGGAGGATTAGAAGAACTAGAAGCCACTTGCTTCTTATTTGGCCTCTTCCTCTTCCGTGAGGGATTAGAAGATTCTGCCAAATTGGCCTCACCTTTAGGTCGGACCACATCCTCATCCCTAATCATCCGCTCATAAGCCTATAGTTGCTTCATGAGCTCGGTTAGTTTTAACTCCTTTGTCGCCAGATTGTATGCCGCCTTAAACCCCACAAAATCTTTAGACAGAGTCTTGAACACCATCTCGATTTGGGTGTTGTAGTCCAACTCAGCACCATTCTCGGCAGCCTCAGCGAAGTATCCCATTAGAGTGATCATATGGTCCTTCACCGGAGTACCCACCTTTTGCTTAGAGTTCATAATGCTGGTGATAGCGGACTGTCTAGCCAATTTTTCTTGGCCTCCGAACATGTCCTCCAGATTTTCCATGATCTCCCCAGCAACTTGATAAGTCTCATGCTGCTTTTGTAAAGTAGTCGTCATGCTAGCAAGGATGTAGCATCAAACTATCTCATTGGATTCTCTCCAACGATTATAGGAAACCGGGACCTCCTCAAGTGGTGTGTCAGGTTTGGGCCCAGGTGGGCATGGTTCATCCAATACGAACTTGTGCCTCTCGCAGCTGAGAACTATTAATAGATTTCTTTTCCAGTCTTTATAATTATCGCCATTCAGCTTATTTTAAGTAAGTATTGAAATGAGGAGTGTCGGTGACATTTTGAACTGAAATAAAATTATACTAGATATCATTACAAAGCCCAAGCAAATATACAGATAATTTAGCAAATAAAACACACAAGTACGTTCCTACATGAAACTTGAAAAACATGTAGCATTGCAATGGTAATTCTCAGCACCTATTGCCCCAAGCCACCGAGGGATGGTCATGAAAACAAATAGCCGGAACATGGACCCCGTCCAATTAATATATGTTAGCTTAAATCCTCCAAGGTTAAGACATATATTAATAACTGCTTATTTGGCCACCAGTTTAGTTAACAGAGCTTCTAGGGAAGGTTAATAACTAAACGAGTCTTGAGTGTATAACCATTGTTTACGTAGCCCGATCCACGTCCTACCAAGCCACCGAGGGGTGGTCATGAATAGGATCATACCCGAACACATTTTCCACATAGGAGATCCAATCTAGTATACCGGCGGCGGTAAACACCTACCGACGGGTGTGGTTAGGGCAGAACTGACGCGAGGCATTACCATGCTTTCACATATGGATCAACAATGGAGGCCGTGGGTTTTGTTTGAAACCCTCTCCCACTCAATATTTTGAAAAACATGCAAGTTTTGATAAATTATGTATGATCAATATAGTATGAGCGGCACTCACCTATCCTATATGACATGTTATCAAATATGCATACATAACATCCATCAATACATATTTATACATCCACGACATATCACAGAAAAAATAATCGACAGAATAACCAAGCTATGGTTCCATCCTAGAACAAAGAAAATAAAGATTACAAAATTCCATCCAAAGCATTCTTTGGGTCTTGAATTCTGTTCCGTCTTCTTGTATCCATCTTTATGTAGCCTCTCCATTTATTTCTCATCCCAAGAATTATTTAAAATTTAAATCTCCAAATTTAAATTTCAAATTCAAATTCCAAATTCGAATTTCAAATTTAAATTTTCAATTCAAATTTTAAACAATTTTAAACATCATGTGTAATAATATGTAATTTCAAACATTTCAATTACATATTTTTAAACATGATTTAAAATTAAATTTCTAATTTGAAAATCAAAATTTTTCGATTTTTAGACAGCCGCACCGCCGCCTCTTAAGGCGGCAGTCGCTGTGGGTAGCCACCAGCCCCAAAGGGGCTGGCAGCCCACGGCTGCCCCCTATGTGCAGCGTTGCCGGGCTGCAGGCCAAGCCTGCAGCGCCAGGCTGCACACCCAGGCTGGGCGCAGCAGCCGGCCGGCTGCAGGTAGCACCTGCAGCCAGAGGCTGCATGCCCAGGCTGCGGCCAGCCTTGGGCAGGCCATGGCCACCCTTGGCTGCAGGCCAAGCCTGCGGCCGTGGGTGGTGTTGGCCTGCACAGGGGCTGCCGCAGCCCCATCCTACCCGAGGGCAGGGGCTGCAGCCCCACCAAGGCCTATCGGCCTATCCCGAGAGGTCGTGTCTCGATTTTCGTGCTATATTCCAATTTACCTATTAGGATCTCCAAAAATTAATTTGAATCCCAATTAAATTGAAATTTTCCACACAATCAAAATTTCAACCTTTAAATCAAATTTAACGTTTGGGAAAAAATAAATTACAGTCTTCAATGTTCAATCTCCTCCAAGAATAATTACAAAAAATTTCCTAAACCGTTTCCAGTGTACAAAAAATTCTAACCATAAAAATTCTAAGAGACAAAAATTAAAATCCATGGGAAAATTACAGTGCTAATAAACTGCTCCCATGGTTACATAAAGAATTCCTAGATACAACTTTTCTAAATTCTAAGGAACCATAACCGGCATAAACAAGCATGCTTATAATAATTCAGAAAATTAAAATAACCACATACTTTATACATAATCCAAGATAACAACATAAAGGAACCCTAGAATGCCACTCTCTAAATATCAAATCCATACATAAATAAAAAGACTAAGTAATTGTCTAATTAATGTACATGGCATAGTCATGAGATGGCTCTGATACCAATTGTAGGAAAATAAATCGGTAGAAACGTATCAGAGTGGCGCAGCGGAACAATAAAAATTTTAAGATCGTTAAATATCTCATGATGCCATATACAATAAACCATCAACAATTAAAACTCATACCTCAAGGACGCCAATCTTGCAGGAGGAGAATGACCGGAGGCTTCAACCAACTAGCCTTCTCTACTATTCTCCAATTCCTGAATGGCTGAGTGTGTGGGCACTCTAAATCTCGATCGGTATGCTAGCACTGCTAGTCTTCTTCCGACCACCCAGATCTCTAAAGAGCCTTCTCACCTGAGAGTCTGTGGTCTGAGAGAACTAGAGTGGCAGGACCTCTATTTATAGACCTGCATGAGGTGATTCTCTGAATTCAAATTGGACTAGGAAAAGATTTTCTCCCTTATCCATAACCAAAAAATCCGAATTTTTCCATGGGAAAATCCAACAATAAAATTCGGTTTTCTTAGGATAAATCCAATCCAAATCTAAACAAGATTTTAACTAGAATTTTATCTCCCTTTTTCAACCAAAAAATCCGAAATTCCTAGGAGAAAATCTTCTCCAAATATTCGGCCACTTTTAGGATAAGGAAGAATCAAAATTCCACTAGGATTTTCAAGCTTGAATCTTATCTCAACCTTATCCAAAAAAACCGAATTTTCCTACGAGATTATCTCCAAAATTTCGGCCACTTTTCAGGGAGGAGAGAATCCAGATTCAGCTGGGATTGAAACTTGAATTTTTCCCATGAACCTTATCCACAAAAACCGAAATTCCATTGAGGATTATCCTCAAAAATTTCGTCCACTTTTGTTAGGATTTAGATTCAAAATTCAAGTAGGATTCTAACAAGATTATCCTCTCCAAATCCAACTCAAATTCAAATTTCAAACCTTGTGGATTTTCCACAACAAATTCGAATCCCACTTGGACTGTGATTCAAAATTTGAATTTCAAATTTCAAATTCGAATTTCAAATTCAAATTTTAAATTTCAAATTTCAAATTTCAAATTTAAATTTCAAATTAAATTCAAATTTCAAATTCAAATTTCAAATTCAAAATTCAAATTTCAAATTTAAAAATTCAAATTTCAAAATCCACAAAACGGTTGTGTTTCAAATTCTTGTTCTCATGGATAATTTTCTACAACTCCAATCCAATCTCAAATAAAATCATGGCAACTTTATTTGGAGTTCAAATAATTGTGTACTCTATTATCCAAAACAAAATCTGACTCCAACCAGAGAGAATCTTGTCTACTATCCTAATCCTGTATCATCACCATCCATGCATAATAAACTAGCCAATAGCATACACAAATCAATTTGCCAAACGTTAAGGAATTATGTGGAGCTAGTAGAAGGACTGATTGGACATATATAATCGGGCTCCCGTAAATCCATAGGATCATCATTCTTTACCGAACAACTCAATCATATGATCACTAGTTTCAGAGTCACACCACTATAAACCTGAAAGTGAACTCCCAATTATATACCGTATTACGTAAGCCTGTGACAAGCTACAATCCAATGATCTTGTCATATATGCAAAACCCTCATATGATATCCATGATCAGCCTTAGGTCAAAGTCCGTTTAATCCTACTGATCAGGCTATCTTAAAGTTCCATTATACTACCGAATTAAGAAAATGATTATTCACCATATGTGAATAAGAAGTCATCCGCCCAGCAGATGACCCAAGGCCTTGTCTATTTTCACATTCAGTATAATGCCTTTAAGAGGATACCTTTAACTCCTTAGAGCTATGATTCCGATATCTGCAAACAAACCTTTCATCGTATACAAGTCATGCACCCAACGAACCGGTCTATAAGCTTACTACCTCTAAGACGCTTTAGCCATTGGAACATCAAAGTACACAAGTCATATACATGAAGTAGTTCATTTACTCAGGATTAAGGTTATTGCACAATGAACGTCCAAAGCAGATTGATCCACTCATAGCGGACTACGTAGATCAATCATGCTTTAGTCCTGGTCTAATATGTCACCACCAAGTAACATATCTATGTCTCTACTTGGGAGTCCAGCTCCAGACAGTCAGGACAAACCGTCCCCTCCAAGGCTTTAGACAACATAATAGTCTTAACATGAGTTAGATGCTCGGTCTAACCCCATAGACTACAGACCATAGTTTAGACCGCTAACTTTAGAACATTGTTTTCTTGCATACAAAAGTCCATTGCATGCAACGTTCTAACAGTTTTAACACAAGCAGTCAGTGAGCCATATTTGCTTACATTTACTTTAACATGTAAATAAGACGAGGATAAATAGCAATGTAATGAATAACCTCTATATATAATTTTATTATCCAGTTCAAAATGAATACAACAAAATGTCTCTAATACTTAGGGCATTTCCTAACACGTAGATCAATCATGCTTTAGTCCCGGTCTAATATGTCACCACCAAGCAACATATCTATGTGTCCACTTGCGAGTCTAGCTCCAGACAGTCAAGACAAACCATCCCCTCCAAGGTTTTAGACAACATAATAGTCTTAACATGAGTTAGATGCTCGGTTTAACCCCATAGACTACAGACCATAGTTTAGACCGCTAACTTTAGAACATTGTCTTCTCGCATATAAGAGTCCATTGCATGCAATGTTCTAAGAGTTTAACACAAGCAGTCAGGGAGCCATATTTGCTTACATTTACTTTAACATGTAAATAAAACGAGGACAGATAGCAATGTAATGAATATCCTCTATATATAATTTTATTGTCCAGTTCAAAATAAATACATCAAAATGTCTCTAATGCTTAGGGCATTTCGTAACACATCGTAACACATCATCGTATAACATATAATCATTTTGATATTTCATTCATAGCAAAGCTTTTATATGTCATACATAACCATCACCAGTCATATATACATAGGCCATCATATACATCTTGGCCGCAAGTCTATACAAGATAGCTTACATCAAAAAGCTACATATATACATGTGTATAATTTTCATATCACACATCTCCCTGATCTGGGACTAAAGGAAACTCTTCAGGATCCTCTTCGTCATCTTCAGAGCCACCACCATTCCTAGGCGATGCTCCTTGGCCAGCGTTAACCCTATTTCATGGTCTAGAAGGACCAAACTCATGGTCATCGATCACTCGCCTTAGTCTAAAAATATGTGCCAACATCACAACCTAAAACTCTGCCTCACGTCGGCTTTGTATCAGGTGTTCCACTATCAATTCCTTCTTAATCTTCATCACTGTGACTATAAATTCATGAAGCGTGAGAGGATACAACTGACTCACCCTCTGCCTCATCTCTACAGGCAGTCCCTTCCAGAAGAGACCATAACAATCCTCCTCTGTAAGGTTAGGCAATGGGCATCTTCTTTTAATGTGCTCCTCAAAACGTGCGGCGTAGGTCACCACTGTATCGCCGGGTAACATCAAAGTCCTCTCTGTCTGAAGAATATAATCCCTGACATCATTAAATCTATGATACGCAGGTGGAATTACCTCTCGACTCTCAGAAGGTGCTGGAACAAGTGTCAAATCCTTAGGTGGAAACTGCTCAACCATCCGCTGTCGAAACTCAGTCCAGCTGAACCCTAATAGAATCTCTTGATCACAATAATTCCAGAATAATCAAGCATCTCCCTGAAACATACTCACTACCAATAGGATCCAACTCTTTTGATCAATGTCACACAACCTCATAATCATCTCTACGGCGTGGAGCCAATCCTTTGTCTCCATCGATTGTCATCCACCATCAAACATAAGGGGATTACTAGCTCTAAATGTCTGTACCGCTCGAACCAAAACTCTCACACCAATGTGTTGGCGTCCACCAACAACTGGAATGTCTACTACTACAGGTGGAGGAAGTACCGGTCGAGGATGTACTACATCTACAGGGGCTGGTGCTGCTGCCGGTACTACAGGCCTCTCTGGCACCGGGGGTCTAAGTGCCGAACGTTGGGAAATAGACGGCATCACAATAGATCTCGTCCATATCCATAACAACCCTCTCGGTCGTGTTAGTGGCGGTCTCGCATAAGAAGGTCTAGTCATCTTATTACTTATAAGATAATTATTTTCATATGAGAAAATAATTAACTAAGCTTCAGTAAACTACTTACTTGGATTGCAGTGCAGGATGTGTGAAGTGTCAAATCAGGATATGGTCAACTTAGCTCTGATACCAACTGTGGCGGCCCGCCCTTCATAGAGATCATACAATGCTATTACAGTTAAGCTTCATAGCTAACTGTGATATATTGTACTCTCATGAGTCGTCAGCTAATCTATCTCTCTTTAACACATGGTATTTTTAGGGAATTTTTTTTAAGTGCAACATAAGCAAAATGGCGAGCTACAAGCTCAGTAAGTTCAAACATAGAAGAAATAAAATTTCTATGAATAGTACTATTCATCATAAATAGTAACTTTGATCACTATTTATCATGAATAGTGACTTTGACCACAACACAGTATATCAGCAATACATCAACCTCAATGTTAGTACTCTCATGAAACTGTCTCATGCTCAATTATGGCATAGTTTTAGTTTTAGGTAATGATCTTTATTTATGTTCTGGTGTTGTGCTCATGCTGGCTGTACTGTTTTCGTGCACATGACTGGGAACGGTACATTAGTGCTGACCTCCACAGCCTTAAACCTCATCATCATAGCCCTGAAGGCAAAGTATACCTCCCCCGTACGGGAGGCTGGTATGCCAAAAGTGGTTTCGTTATCGACTTTTTTTTAAAGTTCTAACTTGGTAACTTCATATTGCCCCGTGGTTAGGAATGGTTCACATTTTAATTTCATGTGAGCGAGTTTTATTAACCTCGTCTGGTGCCTGAAGCACAATTTATTATGTGTCCCATTTGCCAATATTGCCCATAGCACATTTCATATCTCTCTATATTTTATCATAGTGCCCGTAGCACATATATACCCAACTTATAGTTAGTACATCAAAGTTAGCAATAATAATGCTACATGTTGCAAACAAATAAATGTCTGAACTTACAATATGTCTGCTAGTGTCTGTTTCTTGGGATCCTCCAACATCCCTTTTCCTGGCTGGCTTTGAGACCCTATAGATAAAAACCTTGTCTGTTAATTTCATTTTCATTTGTAAATTTTATTTTAAATAAAAAGCTCAAATTTGGCCTTAAAACCTTTAATTAAGCCTTATGGCAGCTTTCTAAGCTTTATTAACCAATTTCACATTTTTCCCATAACTTTTATAAAATTATGATTTTACCCCTAAATTTCAGTAAAATTACAATTATACCCCTGATGGGATTTTCTCGACGTACAATTCACTTTTGACGCTCAGGAACCTTATTCTACCATTCTGGGGTCTTTCGGGCTTTTTTTCCACCTTTTGAAAAATTCTGGTCAAAATGACCATTTTGCCCCTATCGAGTCATTTTATCGCAAATTCTCATTCTCGATTCTTAAACTTAATTTTCTAGTTCCAAAAATCCCCAAATCGTCTTTTAAAATTTTACTGGACCTTTTCTGGATAATTTTCTTTCATTATCCCAAATTTTCACTTTCCGGCCCTCGGAAAGTACTACTCCGACTCTTACGTCGGTTTCGTGTTTTTCTATCATTTCGGAACCTCAAATGAGCGTTTTACTAATCTTTAAAATGTTCATCTAGACTCTCCCATCTCAGGTCTTCGACGCTTGGATTTTCCTTATCCGACTCCGACCTTTGCTTCGTTTTCCAAAAACGCCCCCCCCTCGGGGTCGGTTTTCAGTTTCACTCGCGTTCTACATTTTTAAGGGGATGGGTTACTATTCACGAACCACCCCTTAGGTTTCCTCATTCAATTTTTCTTAAAGGACTCGGGTTTCTGACCCGATCCTAAACTTTTACTCTCGTTTCCCCTTTTTGCCCTTAATGTCATTTTTGAACTTTCGGCAGCATTTCAGCGTAAATTCAAGGCTACCGGCATTAGGTACGCCTCGAACCATGTGTACCTGCCACGTACTATACCAGAGTCCTATTTTATGTAGAAGTTTCCCAAACTTTTGCATAAAAATTTGCACAATTACCAATTTGTAAATCAACCACAATGTACAAATTTTTTTTTCACTTTCCCCCCTTAATTAAGCCACAGTTTTGAACTTACCAAACCTAGCAAAATTTTTCTTCATTTTCACCACATTATGCTCGGTTTTTACACTTAAACCATAACATAATTTTTTTATTCCAAAACAGGCCTTAAATTCCAAAATTTCTTAACCAAAACCCTAAACCAAGAACCGGTTTTCCACTTAGGGTTTTCACACCAATTTTTATCAATTTTTTTTTCATCCAAGTCTTTTTTTTTTCCAAAGTTTTTTCATCACGCCAAGACTTGATTTCAAGCATTTAACAACATCCAAAACACAAAATTTTCTATCCTTTCCTCTTAAAAGTCCCACGGCCACATTATGCACAATTTGCACCAAAATTTTTTTCTAAGCAAATTCAATATGAAATTTATGATTCCAAACTTCCAAAACACGTTTTCACACAACATAACAACATGTTCAACAAAATTTCCTCACCAATATCACCCTTTTAACCCGCGGATTTCATGGGGGAAAACATGCCAAACTTCAATTTTTTTCATGCAAATCCAATACATGAGTTACCTTAATCAACATATCACAAAACCAATACTTAAATTCAACAAACCAACAACAAATTTTCATCATTTTCTTCACAACATACCCACGGATTTTATGACCAAAAATGGGGAAGAAAATTCAAATTTCAAGGCTCACCTTGTTCACTTGGATGCTAGCAACTTAAACTTGACTTCTTGCTTCCAAAAACTTGAAGAAATTCTATGATTCGCTAAGGATGCTCACGGTTTCTCCTTGGAACAAGACTTAGAAAAATTTTTTGGCTTAGTTTTCTTTTGGTTGGTTTTGCTACGGTTTTGCTCCCAAAATGGCCAAATCCTTTTCGGTTAAGGAAACCAATTACTTTGACAAATTTTGGCATAATTCACCCTTATCAACCAATAAAATTTTGGCACCTTTTGTGGCAATTCTTTCCACCATTTTTCAAAAATAAAAAAGATGGAATTTTGGCCAAATCTTGGCCATTAGATCAAAGGTGCATTAAATCCTAGCCATCCATCTTACCTACCACCATAATTAGCTGTTTAATGTTCACTTTAATGACATCATTAATGGTGAGTCATACCCTTGACTTTTTGACTGAAATTTGACCTGAGCGAAACTTTCCCGAAATCATCTCGGCGGGTTCCTGAGGTCTCCGGTACTGTCGGATCAATTTATTCTATGTCCATTTGATCAAAATCAATTTTAGAAGTTTTTCATCTTTTAGTACACCATAGGCACCGGTTAGGGTTTTCAATGTCGTTTTGACACCGTTTCACCCGTTTTGATTCGGCAAAATTTCTCAACACCGAATTATTATCCATCAGCATTGTCAGAATATTTTATTACGTTCTAAACAATATAAATTCATTTAGTTTACTCTTTAAACAGTACAAGTTGTCACACATATACAATTGTACATTTTCTTCCGAGAATGCTAGAAATCCCTGGTTATCACAATGAGCTTAGGTTTGGTTAACGTTTGCTTAAGTTTGCCTATAAAAGGGTGACCAATGCCTTTGGTTTTGTTTCTTCATTTTCACACTCCAAAAATTTCAACTCCTTCTCTGTCTTCCTCTAGCTGCTGCTGATCACTCTCAAGCCCCAAAACCCCTTCATTTCTCAAGTCCAAAATAAAGCCAAAATTTATCAAAAAATCAGCCCCCACAAGCTTGAGCTAGGATGATTTATTCCAAGCCATTCTAAGTCCATCCAAGGGTGAGTTTTTCAAACCAATCTTTGTGGTTTTTGGTTTTTGGTTTAAGTTAATATTGAGAGAAATTTTTGTGGTGTAATGCTAGAACAAAATAACCCCTTTTCACCAAGAATCACTGGCCATTTGGTCATCAAGCCTTTGATCAGATTTGTGCTCGGTTCAAAGCACAAGAGGTAAAAATCAAAAACCCTTCCTTTAGTTGTTTAGTGATTTTAAGATTTTCATCAAGAAATTTATGTGTATTTGTTTATGCACATGGGTTGTAATAAGTTTATTTTAAGTTTCCATTTTTAAGTTTGTGGTTGTGTGGTTGTGTTTACAATTTTTACGAATGGTTATGAGTATGTGTGATGCCATAAACGTTTAGGAAGTGGCTAGACATAAATATGTTTCCAGGAAATAGCTAGGGATTTTGGCTGTTTTGACAGAGTCAAAATGGGTTCTGATCCAACACCACTGATCAAACAATCCAATAAATCCAATTAGACCAAGTTCTAATGATAATACTAGAAGATTTCTAGTATAATCGTAAAACATTAAGTACAAGAAAAATACGTAGAGACGGAACCCAATTCCTGCAGTGATGAATATCAGCGCAATTGAAATTCCTGGGGAGTTATACATTTGTGTATTGATAAGACCATTCACTATTTCTTGAAGCTCGATCTCTCCCCCTTAGGGTCCGAATTTAGGATTTGGTAAAACATGAAGTTTTAAGAAAATTTCGATACGGTCGTTTTAGCATAAATAAGTTTTGTCCAAAAACCACACTACGATAGGTTCTTCAAGTGGTTTTCATTCGGTGCCCAAAACTGGGACTGAAAAATCTGAGCCCAAACTTAGTCTTGGGTTTTGCTAAAAATGGACCATTTAGAGTCCGAACCGGACTTCAGGCTCAACACAAAAGTTGTAGAACACATCGAAACTTTTAAGATGATGCACGTGTTTTAAAAATTTGGCTGTTTCAGGCCTTAAACAGAGCTGTTTTCAAAACAACGTAAAACTGGGACTTTTTGTAAAAAAACTAGACACAATAGCCAAAGGTTTAGTAAGATTAGTGCCGATTAGAGTTAGATTTGAGTTCTGAGGTGAATACAAAATTGTTCATCTCATCGAGGACGAAAAATTTTATGTTTGGCAATTTCACAAACAAAGTCGTTTCAATCAAGTTTCAAAATAGTTTTCGAAAGTGGTTCAAAAACCACCTTTATAATGCAACATCAAAAATGGGTTTTACACACTTTAAAAATAAAAATAGTTTTCATAAAAACGTCTCCCACCTTCCAACGGGGTGATAAGGGGACGATTTCAAAACAAAGAATTTTCCCCAAGAATTTTATAGGTCAACCAAATAATTTTTTCAAAATAAAATAGTGTGAGTAGCCTAGTAGGCTACCACACCAAACAAGCCATAGTGGCTTTATAGGCCACCACACCAACCAAGCCATAGTAGTCCGGTAGGCTACCACACCAAGCAGGCAAAGTAACCTAGCTGGTTACTACACCAAGTTTTAGTAACCCGGTAGGCTACATGGTTAATAACACGCGAGATAACCGGTCAGTTGAGTGGTCGGCAACCAGTCAAGGATCGTGTTCTGAACGACACTGTGAAGAAGGATGATTAATCTGTCAAGAAGACAATTAATCAAACAACGATAGAAGTTAGATGCCAAATCCCCAAGGTAGGCTAATAGGGTATCGATGGACTTCGGTACCACATCGAATGTGACAACCGGGAAATTCAGGCATTCTCGGAAGAAAATGTACAAATGTATGTATATAACAATTTGTACCATTTAAATAGTGAAATAAATGTATTTATATTGTTTAGAATGTATTAAAATGTTCTAACAATACTGGCGAGTAAGAATTCAGTGTTGGAAAAATTCACTGAGTTGAAACGGGTGGAACGGTGCCAAAAACGGCATTGAAACCCTAACCGGTGCGCTAAAAGATGAAAAACTTTCGGGATTCATTTTGATCAAACGGAAGCAGTATAAATTGATGCGACTGCACAGGAGACCTCAGGAACCCGCCGGGACGATTTCAGGAAAATTTCGACTCGAACCGATACCGGTCAAAAAGTAGTCGAATTAATGCGAATAGTAAAGTCAAAGTCAACACATACTTTACATTTATGACATCATAAAGCTAAAATATTAAATGTGAAAATTAAGGTGGTTGGTGGCATTAATGGCCAAGATTAAATCACTTTTTGATCTAAAGGCCAAATTTTGGCCAAAATTCCATCCTTTTATTTTTTTAAAAATTTGGAAAGAAATGGATGAAAAAGTGTTGCATTTTGATTAGTTGAAAGCCAAATTAATTGGCTTTCTTTGTGTTTAAGTCAGCAAAACTTTGGAAAGAAAGTGCCGAAACATTACAAAGCCAAAAACATAACAAAATTTTTTTTTAAGTGTTCTCCCTAGTGGAATACGTGAGCAACCAAGAGGAACCAAACAAATCATCCAAATTTCCTTCACAAAAGTAGTGTCAAACCCTTCCTTGAAGACAAAGGAAACAAGAAAGCAAGGTAACCTTCTTTGGTTTGCATTTTTTTCTTGATTTTTCTCCATAAAATCCGTGGGATGAATAGTGTGGAAATGAGGAAATTTTTGGTTTGTTTTGGTTGATTTGGTGCTTAGGTTTTGTTAAGGGTGTGATTAGAAGAAAAACCATGCATTTTGTTTAAAGAAAACAAAATTTTGGCTGGTTTTCCAAGGGTAAAACCATGGGTTGCCATGGGTAGTTGTTGATGAATTATTCTTGTTTAAGTGTGGAAATGCTTTAAATCATGTTTTGGTTAAATGTAAAACATGATTTGTGTGGTTATCAAGCTTGGAAAAATTTTGGTGTCAAATTTCCCTAAAGTGGCCGTGGCTTGCAATTAGGGTTTAGTGAACATTTTTGCATGATTTACTTGATGTTTGGATAGTTAAATTCATGCATTGAATTATGGAACTGATGGTTATGTGATTGAAAGCATAAAATCAAATGTTGTGCATGTTTTTCTCTTAAATGGCCGTGGGTTAAAAGGGTGAAAAACCCTAAGAATTTGTGTTGAAAAATGCATATAAAATGGCTTGAAAATGTGCGAGGTAATGACATTGGAATAGCCTAAAATTTAATTGAAAAATTGAAAAGTTTTGGTTAGGTTTTTAGTGTGAAAACCGTGGCCAAAATTAAGGGTAAAATTGAAAGAAATTTTGTGGAATGTGGTTCAAAATATGAATTGAAATTTTGTGAGCTTTTATGTAAAAGATTGGGAAACTTTTATATAAAATAGGCTTATGGTATAGTACGTGGCAGGTACATATGGTTCGAGGCGTACCTAACGCCAGTAGCCTTAAATTTACGCCGAAATGCTGCTGAAATTTCGAAAACGGCATTTGGGGTAAAAAGGGAATTAAAAATAAAAGTTTAGGGTCGGGTCAGGAACCCGAGTCCCTAAAGGGAAATTGAATAAGGAAAACCTAAGGGGTGGTCTGTGAATAGTAACCCGTCCCCTTAAAAATGTAAAACGCGAGTGAAACTGAAAAACCGACCCCAAGGGGGGCGTTTTTGGGAAACGAAATAAAGGTCCGAGTCGGATACGGAAAATCCGAGTCTCAGAAACCTAGATCGGGAACGTCTAGATGAACGTTTTAAATACTAGTAAAACGTCCATTTGAGGCTCCGAAACGATAGAAAATTACTAAACCGACGTAAAGGTCGGAATAGTGCTTCCCGAGGGTCAGGAAGGTGAAAAATGGAAATAAAATAGTAACGAACCTGGTAATGAATAGAAAAGAGTCAGAAAAGTTCTTGAGAGCCAAAATGCAGTCTGGATTGAGAAAATTCCATCAGGGGCATAATTGTAATTTTGCCAAAATATAGGGGCAAAATCGTAATTTTGAAAAAGTTAAGAAAAATGGGGAAAATGATAAATAAAGCCTAAAAAGATATAAATATGTTTTATTTAAGCTTTTTAATGAAAAATAAAAGCTATAAATGGAAATGAAATTAACAGACAAGGCTTTGTCTGTAGGATCCCAAAATCGACCTACAAGGAGGGCGATCAAAGATCCAAGAAAGAAAAAGGGAAGAAACTGATAAGGTAAGTTCAGACATTTACCTGTCTGCAACATATAGCATTATTATTGCTAACTTTGATGTACTAACTATAAGTTAGGTACATATGTGCTACGGGCACTATTATAGAGTAGAGAGAGAGACGAAATGTGCTACGGGCACTATTAAGAATGGGACACATAATAAGTTGTGCTTCGGGCACTAGAGCGAGGTTAATGAAACTCACTCACCTAAAAATTAAAATGTGAACCATTCCTAGCAACGGGGCAATATGAAGTCACCGGGTTAGAATTTTAAAAAGTCAGTAATGAAACCACTTTTGGCGTACCAGCCTTCTGTACAGGGAGGTAAATTTTGCCTTCGGGGCTATGAGATTAAGGCTGTGGAGGTCAGCACTGATGTACCGCTCCCAGTCATGCGCACTTAAATGGTACTGCCAACCTGAGCTCAAAACCAAAACATAATCAAAGATAATTACCTAAAACTGAAACTATGTCATAATTGAGCATAAGACAGTTTCGTGAGGGTACTAACATCGCGGTAGATGTATTGTTGATATACTGTCTTGTGGTCAAACTTATTATTCATAATGAATAGTGGTCAAAGTTAATATTCACGTATGAATAGTAGTCAATATTACTATTCATGATGAATAATACTATTCATAGAAATTTTATTTCTCGCATGTTTGAACTTACTGAGCCTGTAGCTCACCATTTTTGCTTGTGTTGCAGGTAAGTGACCAGCTCAGTAGCTTTGTATGATTGGATGGCGGACGGGATGGCGCGTGTCAAATGGGATAGGAGGCGAGGGATATGGACCTGCCAGAGTCTCTCCGCTGAGTGATAAAAGAGAAGGAAAAAAAAAACAACAGTTCTTTTGTAATTTTATATTTTGCGAAAGTACTGTATTATGTAAATTACTTTGTACTTGCAAACAAAGTAAATAGTGGATAATATTTTAAATGATGTTAAAAAAAAATTTTCCCCAAAAACGTCATGATTTAAAGAGAGATAGATTAGCCTGCGACCCATGAGAGGACAACCTATCGCAGTTAGCGATAAAGCTCAACTGTAATAGTATTGTATGATCTCTATGAAGGGCAGGCCGCCACAGTTGGTATTAGAGCGGGTTTACAGTTCGTATAGTTTAGATTACCAACTGCTGCCACAGTTGGTATCAGAGCGGATTTATGATTGGTCTAGTTTAGATTACCGACTATCGTCACAGTTGGTATATCAGAGCAGTGTTGACCATATCCTGATTTGACACTTCGCGCATCCTGCACCGCTGTCCAAGTAAGTAGTTTACTTAAGTTTAGTTAATTATTTTCTTATGTGAAAATAATTATCTTGTAGGTAGCAAGATGACCAGACCTCGTTATGTGAGACCGCCTCTACCACGACCTAGAGGGGTGTTACGGGTATGGACAAGACCTATTGTGAGGCCGTCTGTGGCGGCCCGCCCCTCGTAGAGATCATACAATACTATTATAGTTGAGCTTTATCGCTAACTGCGATAGATTGTACTCTCATGGGTCGCCGGCTTATCTCTCTCTCTCTTTTAAAATCATGTCGTTTTAGGGGAAATTTTTTTTTTTTTTTTAAACATCATATAAAGACCTTTTTTCCACTATTTACTTTGTTAACAAGTACAAAGTAATATAAATAATACAGTACTTTCGTAAAATTATATATAATTACAAAAGACTGTTTCCCCCTTTTTCCCTTCACTTTACGCTCAGCGGCAAGACTCTGGCAGTACCATATCCCTCGCCCAGTTATCCCATTTGACACGCACCATCCCGTCCGCATCCAGTCAAATAAGCTACTGAGCTGGTCGCTTACCTGCAACATTAGCAAAAATGGTGAGCTACAGGCTCAGTAAGTTCAAACATGCAAGAAATAAAATTTCTATGAATAATACTATTCATCATGAATAGTACCTTTGACCACTATTCATACATGAATAGTAACTTTGACTACTATTCATGATAAATAGTAAGTTTGACCACAACACTGTCTCACACTAGTACATCTACTGCGATGTTAGTGCTCTCACTAAACTGTCTTATGCTCAATTATGGCACAGTTTCAGTTTTAGGTCATTATCTTTAATTACGTTCTGGTTTTGAGCTCGGTTGGCAGTACCATTTAAGTGCGCATGACTGGGAGCGGTACATTAGTGCTGACCTCCACAGCCTTAATCTCATAGCCCCGAAGGCAAAATAGTACATGACTGGGAGCGGTACATCAGTGCTGACCTCCACAGCCTTATCTCATAGCCCCGAAGGCAAAAATACCTCCCTATACGGAAGGCTGGTACGCCAGAAAGTGGGTTCATTACCGACTTTTTACACATCTAACCCGGTGACTTCATATTGCCCCGTGGTTAGGAATGGGTCACATTTTAATTTTAGGGGAGTGAGTTTCATTAACCTCGCTCTAGTGCCCGAAGCACAATTAACAATGTGTCCATTCTCAATAGTGCCCGTAGCACATTACGTCTCTCTCTCTACTCTATAATAGTGCCCGCAGCACATATGTACCTAACTTATAGTTAGTACATCAAAGTTAGCACAATATTGCTATATGTTGCAGACAGGTAAATGTCTGAACTTACCTTATCAGACTGTTCCCTTTCTCTCTCTTGGATCTTGAATCGCCTTCCTTGTAGGCCGATTTTGGGATCCTACAGACAAAACTATGTCTGTTAATTTCTTTCCCATTTATAGCTTTTATTTTTCATTAAAAAGCTTAAATAAAACCTATTTATAACTTTTTAGGTTTTATTTATTATTTTCACCGTTTCCCCCAACTTTTGCAAAATTACGATTTTGCCCCAATATTTTGGTAAAATTACAGTTTTGCCCCTGACGGAATTTTATTGATCCAGACTGCATTTTTTTGGCTCTCAGGAACTTTTCTGACTCTTTTCTAATCATTACCGGGTTCGTTTCTATTTTATTTCCACTTTTCACTTTCCCGGCCCTCGGGAAGCACTATTCCGACCCTTACGTCGGTTTAGCGATTTTCTATCGTTTCGGAGCCTCAAATGGACGTTTCACTAGTATTTAAAACGTTCATCTAGACTTTCCCGACCTAGGTCTCCGAGACTCGGGTTTTTCGTTCCCGACTCGGACCTTTATTTCATTTCCAAAAACGCCCCCCCTCGGGATCGGTTTTTCAATCTCACACGCATTTTTCATTTTTAAGGGGACGGGTTACTATTCATGACCCACCCCTTAAATTTTCCTTATTCACTTTTCCGTTAGGGACTCGGGTTTCCGTCCCGGCCCTAACTTTTATTTTAAATTCCTATTTTACCCCGAATGCCGTTTTCGAAATTTCGACAGTATTTCGGCGTAATTTTAAGGCTCCCGGCGTTAGGTATGCCTCGAACCGTATGTACCTGCCACGTACTATACCACAAGCCTATTTTATGTAAAAGTTTTCCAAACTTTTACATAAAAGCCCACAATTTTTCCAATTTCACATTATCACCCACATTACAACATTTTTTCACAAATTTACCCTTAATTTGGTTTCGGTTTTCACAACAAAACCGAACCAAATTTTGTCAAACTTTCACCACATTTTAGGCCATTCAAATGTCACATTTTTAACACATTTTCAAGCCCATTTTCTTGGCATTTTCAACCAAATTTCCTAGGGTTTTTACACATTTATACCCCACGGCCATTGAATGAAAACATACCAAAAAATTTTGTTTCATTCTTTCCATTATAAATTCATCATTTGCATATTGAAATGCATAATTCCAATCAACCAATTACCACATAAAACATGCAAAAATTTTCTTCCAAACCATAACAACCCCACGGCCACATCATGTATTTCACACAAGAAATTTTTTCCAAGCTTTTCATAATGAAATACAAGCTTTATTCTTCACAAATTTAAACTTAGAAAGCATGTTAACCATTAACCAAAATTTTTTTCTCATTGGTTACTCAAGGTAACCCACGGATTTCCCCTTGAAAAACCAACAAAATTTTGGTTTTTCTTTAATGAATTTGCATGGTTTTCTTACTTATTTCATCCTTAACAAAACCCAACATCAAATCCATGAAAAACAACCAAAAATTTTACATCTTCCAATCACTATTCACCCACGGATTTTGTGAAGAAAACCATGAAAAAAATCAAGTGCAAGGGAAGTTACCTTAATCAATTGCTTCCTTTGTCTTCAAGGAGTGTTTTGACACACTTTTTGTGAAGAAAATTTGAAGAGATTGCTTGGTTTCCCTTGGGTGGCTCACGTAGACACCATGGAAGTTAACTTAGAAAATTTTTGTTTGGTTTTTGTCTTGCAAAAGTTTCGGCCATTTCATTCCCAAGTTTTGCCGACTTATGCATGAAGGAAAGCCAATTAATTTGGCTCTAAACCAATGGAATTTTGACACCTTTCATCACCATTTCTTTCTCCATTTTTCAAAAATTAAAAATGGTAATTTTTGGCCAAATCTTGGCCTTTAGATCAAAAAGTGATTAAATCCTAGCCATTAATGCCACCAACCACCTCATTTATTCCATTTAATAAACTTGATTTATGATGTCATAAATGCAAAAGTGAAAGTTGACTTTGACTTTCACTATTCACATTAATTCGACTACTTTTTGACCGATACCGGTTCGAGCCGAAATTTTCCTGAAATCGTCCCGGCGTGTTCCTGAGGTCTCCTGTGCAGTCGGATCAATTTAATTTGCTTCCGTTTGATCAAAATCAATCCCGGAAGTTTACCGTCTTTTATTGGCTCGGTTAGGGTTTTCAATGCCGATTTTGGCACCGTTTCACCCGTTTCAACTCAGTGAATTTTTCCAACACTGAATTCTTACTCGTCAGTATTGTTAGAACATTTTCATATATTCTGAACAATATAAATACATTTATTTCACTCTTTAAATAGTACAAATTATTATATACATACAATTGTACATTTTCATCCGAGAATTGTCTGAATTTCCCGGTTATCACATTCACCCCTCCTTATAAAATTTTCGTCCTCGAAAATTAGAACAAATGGGGGTATAATTTCCTCATCTCGTCTTCTCGTTCCCACGTAGCTTCTTCAATATTGTGATTTTTCCACAAAATCTTCACTAGTGGGATTACCTTATTCCTCAGTACTTTCTCTTCACGAGCTAGTACTTGAACAGGTTGTTCCTCATATGTCAAATCCTCGTGGATTTGAATAGGCTCATGCTTCAATACATGGGACGGATTTGGTATATACTTTCTCAGCATCGACACATGAAATACGTTATGCACTACCGACAATTCTGGAGGTAGCGCTAATCTGTAAGCGACCTTTCCAATGCGTTCGATAATTTCATAAGGTCCAATGTATCTTGGACTCAGTTTCCCCTTCTTACCGAAACGCATAATCCCCTTCATAGGCGATACCTTGAGAAACACGAAGTCTCCTTCATCGAATTCCAAGGATCTCCGCCTCTTATCCGCGTAACTCTTTTGCCGGCTTTGCGCAATTTTCATTTGACGCTGAATTCTAGCAACTGCATCGGAAGTCTCTTGCATGAAATCCGTCTTATGCAACTGCTTTTCTCGCAAATCATACCAGTGTAATGGTGATCTGCACTTCCGTCCATACAAAGCCTCGTAAGGTGCCATGCCTATCGAAGCTTGGTAACTATTATTGTACGAGAATTCAATCAATGGTAACTTCTCGTTCCAATTTCCCGCAAAATCCATAACGCAAGCTCGAAGCATGTCCTCTAACGTCTGAATTGTCTGCTCTGACTGCCCGTCTGTTTGCGGATGAAAAGCCGTACTGAGTCTCAATTCTGTACCCATGGCCTCTTGCACACACTTCCAGAAATTCGAAGTGAACCGTGCATCTCGATCTGATACAATGGATTTTGGTACTCCATGTAGTCTGACGACATGAGTTACGTATAGCTGAGCAAACTTTTCCAACGAAAAAGTCATCTTGACAGCTATAAACCGTGCCGTCTTGGTTAGTCTATCCACAATAACCCAAATGGCGTCATAACCTTCTCGGGTTTTTGGGAGTCCCACTACAAAATCCATCGTAATGTGTTCCCATTTCCATTCAGGAATCTCCAACGGTTCCAATCTTCCCGCTGGATGTTTATGTTCCGCTTTGATTCTCTGACAGGTCATGCATCTGCTCACGAATTTCGCTATATCGTTCTTCATCCCTTTCCACCAGAACTGTAACTTCAAGTCCTGATACATTTTGCTCGCTCCGGGATGAACCGAATAGGGTGTCTCATGAGCTTCTGACATGATCCGTCTTCTAAGTTCCTCATCAGCTGGAACATTTATCCTTCTTTGATAAAGGATTATTCCATCCTTGGAAATTCCTTCTTGAGAACTTGTCATCATTGGATCTCACCTCTGAGCTTCCTTTATATCCTCAAATAGCGATAATTCCACTTGGAGTGCAGCTAATCTTCCAGATATCAGCTCCAAGTTCAAAGAATTTATCTCTTGCTGCAATGGCTTCGGAAGCCTGTTTATTGGTAGCTGGTGCGATACAGTAGACTTCCTACTTAGAGCATCCGCTACACGGTTGGCCTTTCCTGGATGGTAGAGGATTTCACAATCATAATCCTTCACCAATTCCAACCATCGTCTCTGTCGCATATTGAGCTCTTTTTGCGTGAAGAAATACTTCAAGCTTTGGTGATCAGTGAAAATCTGACATTGAGCTCCATAGAGATAGTGTCGCCAAATTTTAAGTGCGAACACTACTGCAGCAAGTTTTGCCGACTTATGCATGAAGGAAAGCCATTTCATTCCCAAGTTTTGCCGACTTATGCATGAAGGAAAGCCAATTAATTTGGCTCTAAACCAATGGAATTTTGACACCTTTCATCACCATTTCTTTCTCCATTTTTCAAAAATTAAAAATGGTAATTTTTGGCCAAATCTTGGCCTTTAGATCAAAAGGTGATTAAATCCTAGCCATTAATGCCACCAACCACCTCATTTATTCCATTTAATAAACTTGATTTATGATGTCATAAATGCAAAAGTGAAAGTTGACTTTGACTTTCACTATTCACATTAATTCGGCTACTTTTTGACCGATACCGGTTCGAGCCGAAATTTTCCTGAAATCGTCCCGGCGTGTTCCTGAGGTCTCCTGTGCAGTCGGATCAATTTAATTTGCTTCCGTTTGATCAAAATCAATCCCGGAAGTTTACCGTCTTTTATTGGCTCGGTTAGGGTTTTCAATGCGGATTTTGGCACCGTTTCACCCGTTTCAACTCAGTGAATTTTTCCAACACTGAATTCTTACTCGTCAGTATTGTTAGAACATTTTCATATATTCTGAATAATATAAATACATTTATTTCACTCTTTAAATAGTACAAATTGTTATATACATACAATTGTACATTTTCATCCGAGAATTGTCTGAATTTCCCTGTTATCACACCGTCTATTTCCCAACGACCATTATTTAGACCCCCGGTGCCAGAGAGACCACCAGCACCAGCACCAGCACCTGCTCCAGTAGATGTAGTACAGCCTCGGCCGGTACTTCATCCACCTGTAGTAGTGGACATTCTAGTTGTTAGTGGACGCCAACATATTGGGGTGAGAGTTTCGGCTCGGGCAGTACAGGCATTTAGAGCTAGTAGTCCCCCTATGTTTGATGGTGGACGACAGTCGATGGAGACGAAGAACTGGCTCCATGCCATAGAGAGGATTATGGTGATGTGCGATATCGACCGAGAGATGTGGATCCAGTTGGCCATCAGTATGTTTCAGGGAGATGCTCGAGTATTCTGGGAGTATTTTGACCAGGAGATTCTATTGGGATTCAGTTGGGCTGAGTTCTGTCAGCGATTGGCTGATCAGTTTCTGCCTAAGGATCCGGCATCGACTCTTGCACCTCCGGAGAGACGAGAGGCAAATACACCCGCGTACCCTGGATTTGATGAGGTTAGGGACTATATTCTCTGGTGAGACAGTTATGTCTTACACAGCACGATTTGAGGAGACCATTAGGAGGAGATGTCCGTTGCCCAACCTCACTGAAGCAAACTGTTGTGAGCTTTTCTGGAGAGGTTTACCCATGGAGTTGAGACAAAGGGTGATTAAGCTATATCCTCCTGCGCTCCAAGAGTTTGTAGTGACAATCAGGACAATCGAGAGGGAGATTTTGATTGAGCATCTGACGTAGAGTCGACGAGAGACACTGGGTGAAGATGAGATGATGGGACACATCTTTGGGCCGAGAAGAATGATGAACAATCATGAGGTCGGACCGTCTAGACCAGGTGGAGGTGATGACCCAGGACATTGAGCATTGCCTAGGAGTGGTAATGATTCAGATGATCCAAATGACGATGAGGATCCAGAAGAATATCCTCTAGTCCCAGACACAGGGGATGTGTAACCTGTAGATATATGCATGTACATAAGTAGCTTATGGAGAAAAGCTCTTTTGTATAGACTTGTGGCCAAGATGTATATGATGGCTGATGTATATATGACTGGTGATGGTTATGTATGATATATAAACGTTTTGCTATGAATGAAATATCAAAATGGTTATATGTTTTACGATGATATGTTACGATGATGTGGCTTTACATTACCCCGAATTTCATAAATTTATATGATTTTACGAACGTGGTCATGGAAAAGCTAACGGTGAATTGTTGTGCCATAATAGGATAATGGGCAAGATGGTGGATTTGCGAAATCGACCAGAGGGATGAGAATGACATCCTAATACCATGGAAAGATTAGATCGATACAAGCCTTACTAAAAGCTCAGATGCAAGAAAATGCTAATCTGAGACAACGAGTAGAGGAGTTAGAACAAAGGCAAGGTTCTGAAGGTACCCAAGTAGAACAGGAAGCTGAGGTAGATCTGGTTATCCCTCCAGCTGCTGTACATGAGAGAGTTCTTGAACCGCAACCGGTATTAAATCTGGAACCCCTCTATGAAAGATTCAGGCGTATGAGGCTGCCAGAATTTGAAGGTTCTACTAATCCTCTAGAGGCTGAAGACTGGTTGTCATCCTTGCAAGTGATCATGGAATTCATGAACCTAACTGACGAGGAAAAGGTTGCATGTGCATCTTTTGTGTTGAGAAAAGATGCTCGTTTTTGGTGGGACACTGTGCGAATGAGAAGAGATGTGTCTGCCATGAGTTGGGCGGAATTTCTGGAAGAATTTAACCAAAAATATTATGACCCTGCATCTCTGAGACAATAGCAGAAAGAGTCCTCAGAATTGACGCAAGGAAATATGTCGGTGAGTGAAGTTTGCCGCAAGTTCGACCAGTTATCCCGCTTATGTCCCTATGTAGTCCCTACTGAGAGGGAGAAAATACAGAAAATGATCGGGATGTTCAGACCAGAAATTGCTGCATTGGTAGATACTGGACAGGTACCGCCTACTTCTGTAGCAGATTGTGTTAGTCGGGCCATAAGAGCTGAGTTTCAAGTAGCCCGACAGAAAGAGGAAAAAGAGAAGCACTGGGAGGCTAAAAAGAAGGAGAAGGCTTTGGCTAAGTTTACACAAGCTGGTTAATCTAGCAAGCCAAATCAGAATGCTAAACCAAGCCAGGGCAATAATCAAGGATCCCAGCAAAACAAGAGGAAAGGCAATTTTTCTAGAAATCGCCAGGGAAAAAATCGAAACCAACAGCGAAGAACAGCTGGTAATGCGAATCCAATGTACAAAATTGTCCTACATGCGGAAAGAGACATTCTGGGCAATGCAGATTTGGGCCACTTGTTTGCTATGAATGTGGAAAGGAAGGTCATTATGCCAGGAACTGTCCAAGCAATAGGCAGGGTGGACAAGGCACTACCCAACCGCACCAGACATACCCATAAGCTCATTCCCTTCAAGCCAGAGTTGAAGAGTCTCCAGTAAGGCCGCAACGCCAGGAGCGTGTGCCACGTACTGATGCTCGTGTGATGGCATACAGCAAAGAGGATGCAGAGGCAGGAACATCGAATGTAGTGACAGGTCAGCTTACTATCGCTAGTCATGTAGCCTCTGTACTATTCGATTCCAGTGCTACGCATTCTTTTGTTTCCTATGAATTTGCTGACAAGATAGGACTTCCTAAGGACTATATGGGAAGAGTATTTAAGACAGCTTTACCCTCTGGGGAAGTATTGTTGTCCAATTTACTGGCTACCTCATGTACTAGTATATGTGGCAAATAGGGAACTATATGCTGAGTTGATCGTAATGAAGATCATGGATTATGATGTGATTCTAGGCATGGATTTCCTAAGGAAATATCAAGCTACGATCGACTGCTGAAATCAAAAAATAGTATTCCAACCTGAGGAAGAAGAGAGTTTCGAATATGTCTATGCTTCTCCAAAACCCGAGAAGATGATGATCAGTTCGCTGAAAGCGAGTAAGCTGATGACCAGTGGTTGTATAGGATATCTGGCATATGTGGTGGATACTACAAAGGAACAGAAACTTCAACCTAAAGATGTTCCTGTGGTTAATGAGTTTCTTGACGTATTTCCGGAAGAGTTACTAGGGATACCTCCAGAGAGAGAAATCTCGTTTGAAATTGAGCTGATGCTTGGAACGGCACCTATTTCCAAAACACCATACCGTATGGCTCCAGTGGAGTTAAAGGAGCTGCAGGAACAATTAAAGGAGCTTTTGGATAAGGGATTCATCAGACTGAGTTATTCTCCGTGGGGTGCACCTGTGCTGTTCGTCAAGAAAAAGGATGGAACATTCCGGTTGTGCATTGATTACCGAGAGTTGAATAAGGTTACAATTGAAAATAGATATCCGTTACATAGAATTGATGACTTATTCGACCAGTTAAAAGGCGCAGCAGTATTTTCCAAGATCAACTTACGATCAGGATTTCACCAGCTGAGAATTAAACAAAGTGATATTCCTAAGACGGTGCTTAGGACTCGTTATGGTCATTATGAGTTCCTTGTGATGCCATTTGGATTAACAAATACACCGGCAGTGTTCATGGATTTGATGAACAGAATTTTTAAAGAGTATTTGGATAAGTTTGTCATTGTATTCATTGATGACATTCTTATATACTCAAAGACTAATGAGGAGCACAAAGAGCATCTGAGGATCGTGTTGCATACGATAAGGAAGCATCAACTGTATGCCAAATTCTCAAAATGCGAGTTTTGGCTAGATAGAGTACATTTCCTCAGACATGTTGTATCCCAGGAAGGTATTGTTGTAGATCCAATGAAGGTAGATGCAATTAACTAGTGGCCTGCACCTAAGAGTGTGACAGAAATACGCAGTTTCTTGGGGTTAGCTGGTTATTATCGGTGATTTGTAGAGGGATTCGCGCATTTAGCTACACCTCTTACTGCTCTTACACGCAAGGAAAGGAAGTATGAGTGGACTATGGAATGCGAAAGAAGCTTCCAGGAGTTAAAGAGACGGTTGACAAGCGCACCAATCCTTACGCTTCCTACTGAAGGGGATAAGTTTGTGATCTATAGTGATGCATCCAAAATAAGATTGGGAGCAGTCCTGATGCAAGGCGGTAAGGTGATTGCCTACGCTTCCCATCAATTAAAAGATCATGAAAGGAATTACCCTATGTATGACCTTGAACTTGCTGTAGTAGTGTTCGCACTTAAAATTTGGTGACACTATCTCTATGGAGCTCAGTGTCAGATTTTCACTGATCACCAAAGCCTGAAGTATTTCTTCACGCAAAAGGAGCTCAATATGCGACAAAGACGATGGTTGGAACTGGTAAAGGATTATGATTGTAAAATCCTATACCATCCAGGAAAGGCCAACCATGTAGTAGATACTTTAAGTAGAAAGTTTACCATATCGCACCAGCTACCAATAAAAAGGCTTCCGAAGCCATTGCAGTAAGAGATAAATTCTTTGAACTTAGAGCTGATATCTGGAAGATTGGCTGCACTCCAAGTGGAATCATCGCTGTTTGAGGATATAAAGGAAGCTCAAAGACGAGATCCAAGAATGACAAGTTCTCAAGAAGGAATTTCCAAGGATGGACTGATCCTTTATCAAGGAAGGATAAATGTTCCAGCTGATGAGGAACTTAGAAGACGGATCGTGTCAGAAGCCCATGAGACACCATATTCAGTTCATCCCGGAGCTAGTAAGATGTATCAAGACTTGAAGTTACAGTTCTGGTGGAAAGGGATGAAGAATGATATAGCAAAATTCGTGAGCAAATGCATGACCTGTCAGAGAATCAAAGTAGAACATAAACATCCAGTAGGAAGATTGGAACCTCTGGAGATTCCTGAATGGAAATGGGAACACATTACGATGGATTTTGTAGTAGGACTACCAAATAACCCGAGAAGGTTATGATGCCATCTGGGCTATTATGGACAGACTGACCAAGACGGCACGGTTTATAGCTGTCAAGATGACTTTTTCGTTGGAAAAGTTTGCTCAGTATGCAACTCATGTCATCAGATTACAAGGAGTATCAAAATCCATTGTATCAGATCGAGATGGATGATTCACTTCGAATTTCTGGAAGTGTGTGCAAGAGGCCATAGGTACTGAATTGAAACTCAGTACCGCATTTCATCCGCAAACAGACGGACAGTCGGAGTAGACTATTCAAATGTGATGGCCCGCCCCTCGTAGAGATCATACAATACTATTACAGTTAAGCTTTATCGTTAATTGCGATAGATTGTACTCTCATGGGTCGCCGGCTAATCTCTTTCTCTTTAAATCATGACGTTTTTTTTTGGAAAATTTTTTTTTTCTTTAAACATCATGTAAAACATTTCCCACTATTTACTTTGTTGGCAAGTACAAAGTAATTTACATAATACAGTACTTTCGTAAAATATATAATTACAAAAGAACTGTTTCCCCTTTTTTTTTTTTCTCTTTTATCACTCAGCGGAAAGACTCTGACAGGACCATATCCCTCGCCCTCTATCCCATTTGACACGCGCCATCCCGTGCACCATCCAGTCAAACAAAGCTACTGAGCTAGTCGCTTACCTGCAACATTAGCAAAAATGGTGAGCTACAGGCTCAGTAAGTTCAAACATACAAGAAATAAATTTTCTATGAATAGTACTATTCATCATGAATAGTATCATTTACCATTATTCATACATGAATAGTAAGTTTGACCACAACACAGTATATCAACAGTACATCTACCGCGATGTTAGTACCCTCACGAAACTGTCTTATGCTCAATTATGACATAGTTTCAGTTTTAGGTAATTATCTTTGATTACGTTCTGGTTTTGAGCTTAGGTTGGCAGTACCATTTAAGTGCGCATGACTGGGAGCGGTACATTAGTGCTGACCTCCACAGCCTTAATCTCATAGCCCCGAAGGTAAATAGTACATGACTAGGAGCGGTACATCAGTGCTGACCTCCATAGCCTTAATCTCATAGCCCCAAAGGCAAAATTTACCTCCCTGTACGGAAGGCTGGTACGCCAAAAAGTGGTTTCATTATCGACTTTTTAAAGTTCTAACCTGGTGACTTCATATTACCCCGTGATTAGGAATGGTTCATATTTTAATTTTAAGTGAGTGAGTTTCATTAACCTCCCTGTAGTGCCCGAAGCACAATTTACTATGTGTCCCATTTTCAATAGTGCCCGTAGCACATATGTACCTAACTTATAGTTAGTACATCAAAGTTAGCAACAATAATGCTATATGTTGTAGACAGGTAAATGTCTGAACTTACCTTATCATTCTCTTCCCCTTTTCTCTCTTGGATCTTTGATCACCATCCTTGTAGGTCGATTTTGGGATCCTACAGACAAAACTTTGTCTGTTAATTTCATTTCCATTTATAGCTTTTATTTTTCATTAAAAAGCTTAAATAAAACCTATTTATAACTTTTTAGGCTTTATTTATCATTTTCCCCATTTTTCTCAACTTTTACAAAATTATTATTTTGCCCCTATATTTTGGTAAAATTGCAATTATGCCCCTGATGGAATTTTCTCGATCCAGACTGCATTTTTGGCTCTCAGGAACTTTTCTGACTCTTTTATAATCATTATCGGGTTCGTTTCTATTTTATTTCCATTTTTCACTTTCCCGACTCTCGGAAAGTACTATTCCGACCTTTACGTCGGTTTAGTGATTTTCTATCGTTTCGGAGCCTCAAATGGACGTTTTACTAGTATTTAAAACGTTCATTTAGACGTTCCCGATCTAGGTCTCCGAGACTCGGATTTTCCATACCCGACTCGGACCTTTATTTCATTTCCCAAAAACGTCCCCCCCTCGGGGTCGGTTTTTCAATTTCACTCACGTTTTACATTTTTAAGGGGACGGGTTACTATTCACGAACCACCCTTAGGTTTTCCTTATTCCATTTCCCTTTAGGGACTCGGGTTCCCGACCCGACCCTAAACTTTTATTTTTAATTCTCTTTTTACCCCAAATGCCGTTTTCGAAATTTCGGCAGCATTTCGGCATAATTTTAAGTCTACCGGCGTTAGGTACGCCTCGAACCATATGTACCTGCCACGTACTATACCACAAGCCCATTTTATGTAAATGTTTTCCAAACTTTACATAAAAGCTCACAAAATTCCAATTTACATTTTGAACCACATTACACAAAATTCCTTTCAATTTTACCCTTGGTTTTGGCCACGGTTTTCACACTTAAAACCTAACCAAAACTTCTCAATTTTTCCCCCAAATTTTAGGCTATTCAAACGTCATTATCTAGCACATTTTCAAGCCAATTTACATGCAATTTTCAACACAATTCCTAGGGTTTTTAACCACATATAACCCACGGCCATATTAAGAGAAACATGCACCAATTTTTTTGTTTCTTGCTTTCAATCACAATTCCATCATTTCCATAATAAAATGCATGATTTAAATCATCCAAATATCAAGTAAACCATGCAAAAATTTTTCCCCAGACCCTAATTAACCCACGGCCATATTAGTTCACACCAAATTTTTTTCCAAGCTTTCCATCATACAAATGATGCTTTATATTTGACCAACATATGATTTAAAGCATGTTAATACTTAAACCACAACAATTCCTCATTGACTACACTTGGTAACCCACGGTTTTACCCTTGGAAAACCAACCAAAATTTTGTTTTTCTTTAAACAAAATGCATGGTTTTTCTCCTACTTATTCGCTTAACAAAACCCAAGCACCAAATCAATCAAAACAAACCAAAAATTTTCCATCCTTTACACTATTCATTACACGGATTCTTGGAAGAAAAATCAAGAAAATTTTCAAGCCAAGGAAAGTTACCTTGTTCACTTGCTTCCTTTGTCTTCAATGAAGGTTTTGACACCAATTTTGTGAAGAAAACTTGAAGTATTCACTTGGTTTCTCTTGGGTTGCCTACGGTTCTTCTTGGGAGAACACTTAGACAAATTTTTTTGTTATGTTTTGGCTTAGAATAGTCTCAGCCATTTGTTCCCAAAAGTTGCCGACTTAACCACAAAGAAAGCCAATTAATTTGGCTTTCAACCAATCAAAAATCAACACCTTTCAAACCTATTTCTTTCCAAATTTTTTAAAAAATAAAATGATGGAATTTTGGCCAAATCTTAGCCTTTAGATCAAAAAGTAAACTAATCTTGGCCATTAATGCCACCAACCACCATTTTTCATTCATTTATTAAATGGATTTATGATGTAATAAATGCAAAGTAAAACTTTGACTTTGACTTTTACTATTCATATTAATTCGACTACTTTTTGACCGATACCGGTTCGAGCCGAAATTTTCCTGAAATCGTCCCGGCGGGTTCCTGAGGTCTCCTGTGCAGTCGGATCAATTTAAACTGTTTCTGTTTGATCAAAATCATTCCCGGAAGTTTTTCATCTTTTATTGCCCCGGTTAGGGTTTTCAATACCGTTTTTGGCACCGTTCCGCCCGTTTCATCTCAGTGAATTTTTCCAACACTGAATTCTTACTCATCAGTATTGTTAGAACATTTTAATGTATTCTAAACAATATAAATACATTTATTTCACTCTTTAAATAGTACAAATTGTAATATACATACATTTATACATTTTCTTCCGAGAATGCCTGAATTTCCAGGTTATCACATTCACCCCTCCTTATAAAATTTTCGTCCTCGAAAATTAGAACAAGTGGGGGTACAAACTCCTCATCTCGTCTTCTCGTTCCCACGTAGCTTCTTCAATATTATGATTTTTCCACAAAATCTTTACTAGTGGGATTGTCTTATTCCTCAACACTTTCTCTTCACGAGCCAATACTCGAATAAGTTGTTCCTCATATGTCAAATCCTCGTGGATTTGAATAGGCTCATGCTTCAACACATGGGACGGATCTGGTATATACTTTCTTAGCATCGACACATGAAATACATTATGCACTGCCGACAATTCAGGAGGTAACGCTAATCTGTAACCGACCTTTCCAATGCGTTCGATAATTTCATAAGGTCCAATATATCTTGGACTCAGTTTCCCCTTCTTACCGAAACACATAATCCCCTTCATGGGCGATACCTTAAGAAACACGAAGTCTCCTTCGTCAAACTCCAAGGATCTTCGCCTCTTGTCCGCATAACCCTTTTGTCGGCTTTGCGCTGCAGGAAAATAAATCGGTAAAAACGTATCAGAGTGGCACAGCGGAAGAATAAAAATTTTTAGATCGTTAAATATCTCATGATGCCATATACAATAAACCAACAACAATTAAAACTCATACCTCAAGGACTTTAATCTTGAAGGAGGAGAATGATCGGAGGCTTCAACCAACTAGCCTTCTCTACTATTCTCCAATTCCTGAATGGCTGAGTGTGGGGGCACTCTGAACCTCGATCGGTATGCTAGCACTGCTAGTCTTCTTCCGACCACCCAGATCTCTAAAGAACTTTATTGTCACGATGAGCTATGCAACAATAAGCCTGCTCACCTGAGAGTCTGTGGTCTTAGAGAACTAGAGTGGCAGGACCTCTATTTATAGACCTGCATGAGGTGATTCTCTGAATTCGAATTGGATTAGAAAAAGATATTCTCCCTTATCCATAACCATAAAATCTAAATTTTTCCATGGGAAAATCCCAACAATAAAATTCAATTTATTTAGCATAAATCTAATCCAAATCTAAAGAAGATTTTAACTAGAATTTTATCTCCCTTTTTTCAACCAAAAAATCTGAAATTCCTAGGAGAAAATCTCCTCAAAAAATTCGGTCACTTTTAGGATAAGGGAGAATCAAAATTCCACTAGGATTTTCAAGCTTGAATCTTATCTCAACCTTATCCAAAATAACCAAATTTTCCTAGGAGATTTCCTCCATAATTCAGCCACTTTTCTGGGAAGGAGAGAATCCAAATTCAACTGGGATTGAAACTTGAATTTTTCCCTTGAACCTTATCCACAAAAATCGAAATTCCATTGAGGATTATCCTCAAAATTTCATCCATAATTTGTTAGGATTTGGATTCAAAATTCAAGTAGGATTCTAACAAGATTATCCTCTCCAAATCCAACTCAAATTCGAATTTCAAACCTTGTGGATTTTCCACAACAAATTCGAATCCCACTTGGACAGTGATTCAAAATTTGAATTTCAAATTTAAATTTCAAATTTCAAATTTCAAATTTAAATTTCAAATTCAAATTTCAAATTCAAATTTCAAATTCAAATTTCAAATTCAAAATTCAAATTTCAAATTTCAAAATTCAAATTTCAAATTTCAAAATTCAAATTTCAATATCCACAAAACGGTTGTGTTTCAAATTCTTGTTCTCATGGATAATTTTCTACAACTCCAATCCAATCTCAAATAAAATCATGACAACTTTATTTGGAGTTCGAATAATTGTGTACTCTATTATCCAAAACAAAATCTGAATCCAACCGGAGAGAATCTTGTCTACCATCCTAATCCTGTGTCATCACCATCCATGCATAATAAACAAGCCAATAGCATACACAAATCAATTTGCCAAACATTAAGGAATTATGTGGAGCTAGTAGAGGGACTAATTGGACATATATAATCGGGCTCCTGTAAATCCATACGATCATCACTCTTTACCGAACAACTCAATCATATGATCACTAGTTTCAAAGTCACACCACTATAAACCTGAAATTGAACTCCTAATTATATACCGTATTACATAAGCCTGTGACGAGCTACTATCCAATGACCTTGTCATATATGCAAAACCCTCATATGATATCCATGATCAGCCTTAGGTCAAAGTCCGTTTAATCCTACTGATCAGGCTATCTTAAAGTTCCATTATACTACCGAATTAAGAAAATGATTATTCACCATATGTGAATAAGAAGTCATCCGCCCAGCAGACGACCCAAGGCCTTGTCCATTTTCACATTCAGTATAATGCCTTTAAGAGGATACCTTTAACTCTTTAGAGCTATAATTCCGATATCTGCAAACAAACCCTTCATCGTATACAAGTCATGCACCCAACAAACCGGTCTATAAGCTTACTACCTCTGAGACGCTTTAGCCTTTGGAACATCAAAGTACACAAGTCATATATATGAAGTAGTTCATTTACTCAGGATTAAGGTTATTGCACAATGAACGTTAAAAGCAGATTGATCCACTCATAGCGGACTACGTAGATCAATCACGCTTTAGTCCCGGTCTAATATGTCAGCACCAAGTAACATATCTATGTCTCTACTTGGGAGTCCAGCTCCAGACAGTCAAGACAAACCGTCCCCTCCAAGGCATTAGACAACATGATAGTCTTAACATGAGTTAGATGCTCGGTCTAACCCCGTAGACTACAAACCATAGTTTAGACCGCTAACTTTAGAACATTGTCTTCTCGCATACAAAAGTCCATTGCATGCAACGTTCTAACAGTTTTAACACAAGTAGTCAGTGAGCCATATTTGCTTACATTTACTTTAACATGTAAATAAGACGAGGACAGATAGTAATGTAATGAATAACCTCTATATATAATTTTATTATCCAGTTCAAAATAAATACATCAAAATGTCTCTAATGCTTAGGGCATTTCCTAACAATCTCCCACTTGCCCTAAGCCAGTAGATGTGCCATGTTATGCATCCCCATCGCCTCTACATGCCTCTCAAAGCTTCTAGCCACCAAAGTCTTAGTAAAGGGATCGGCGATGTTGTCCTCGGATGCGATCTTACATACATCCACTTGTCCTATCTCCACATGCCCTCTAATAATATGATATTTCCGATCGATGTGCTTAGTCCTCTTGTGGTGCCGAGATTCCCTTGTGTTGGCAATAGCCCCTGTATTATCACAGTAAAGTGTGATAGGCTTGTCAACACCCGGAATGACCTCAAGGTCTCTAAAGAACTT
Source organism: Antiaris toxicaria (assembly GCA_035233585.1). Taxonomy (NCBI): domain Eukaryota; kingdom Viridiplantae; phylum Streptophyta; class Magnoliopsida; order Rosales; family Moraceae; genus Antiaris; species Antiaris toxicaria. Next base: position 58,750,732 of record CP141154.1, on the reverse strand, counting down.
GCGGATTCAAACCGCTTCTTTAGATGCCTCAGCCGTAGCCACATACTCAGCCTCCATAGTAAAGTCAGCTGTGTAGCCCTGCTTCACGCTCCTCCACACAATGGCGCCTCCTCCGAGTAAAAACACTGATCCAGATGTCAATTTCCTCGAATCCTTACAAGTCTGGAAGTCTGAGTCCGTGTATCCTACAGGTGTTAGGTCCCCTCTAGAATACACCAGCATATAATCCCTCGTTCTCTTAAGATACTTGAGTATATGCTTTACAGCTTGCCAGTGCTTGGTTCCAGGATTCGCTTGATATCGACTCACCATACCTACTGTAAAACATATGTCTAGGCGAGTGTAAAGCATAGTGTATATAAGGCTACCCACAGCGGATGCATAAGGGACCTTACTCATACGCTTTCTTTCTTCCGATGTCTTGGGACAGTCATCCAATGAAAGAGTTAGACCGGAAATAGAAGGTTGTGAACCTTTCTTTGCCTCTTGCATTGCGTATTTGTCAATTATTTTATCTATGTATGAAGCTTGGGATAACGCTATCATTTTGTTCTTTCGATCTCTGAGGAGACGAATACCTAGAACACAATTAGCTTCTCCCAAGTCCTTTATGTCAAACTGTTGGTGTAACCAAAGCTTGACCGATGATAAGTTCCCTACATCATTTCCAATGAGTAGTATATCATCGATAAAGAGTATCAGAAAGACCACTTTTCCATCCTTAATACGTTTATAAACACAAGGTTCATCAACGTTCTGCTCAAAACCAAATGTCTTGATCGCTTGATCAAACCTCTAGTTCCATGCGCGGGATGCTTGCTTTAATCCATAAATGGATCTAAGCAACTTGCAGACTTTCCTTTCTTGGCCTTTCGCTACGAACCCTTCGGCTGTATCATATGGATACACTCATCAAGATGGCCATTCAAGAATGCCGTCTTGACATCCATTTGCCAGATCTCATAATCGAGAGCCGCAGCAATGGACAGAAGAATACGGATAGACTTCAGCATAGCAACAGGCGAAAAGGTTTCATCGTAATCAATTCCAGCCTTTTGCGTGTACCCCTTTGCAACCGGTCTAGCTTTGAAAGTTTCCACTCTCCCTTCCGCATCCTTCTTTCTTTTGTAGACCCATTTGCATCCAATAGGTTTTATCCCATCCAACAAATCTACAAGTTCCCAAACAGAGTTGGATTTCATAGAATCTATCTCATTGTTCATAGCCTGTTTCCAAGATTTAGAATCAACATCATTTATAGCTTCATCATATGTGACCGGATCATCTTCATGCTCATGAGCCTTGGCCTGGTATACCTCAGCATCATACATGAAGAAATTAGGTTTCTTCGAAACCCTCCCACTACGACGAGGCACCCTAAGTTGTTGATCGTCTACAGGTCTTTCACCGGAACTCGGACTTGCGTCTAAGACCGAAATCTGTGGAGCAGTTCTTTCACCCGATAACTCCTCTAGCACCACTTTGCTTCGAGGCTTAATGTTATTCATGTGACTTTCCTCCAAGAATGTCGCATGGGTTGAGATAATGACCTTTTGTTCCTTCGGGTTATAGAACGGACCTCCTTTAGTTCCTTTTGGATACCCTACAAACATGCACAATTCTGATCTTGATTCCAACTTCTTCGCATCCCCATCCAGTACATGTGCCGGGCAGTCCCATATTCTCATATGTGCAAAGGAGGGCTTCCTGCCACGCCACAATTCATACGGAGTTCTGGGAATTGATTTGCTCAGAACCTGGTTCAGAATATAGCACGCCGTTTGTAAAGCATATCCCCAAAATGATAATCGCAGCGTTGAATAACTCATCATGGACCGTACCATATCTAATAAGGTCCTGTTTCTCCTTTTGGCTACACCATTCTGTTGTGGAGTACCAGGTGCAGTCAATTGGGATAATATCCCGTTCTCTACAAGATGTCCTAGAAATTCATCGGAGAGATATTCGCCACCTCGATCAGGTCGAAGTGTCTTTATGGATTTATCTAATTGCTTTTCCACTTCCGCACGATACTCTTTGAACTTATCAAAGGTTTCGCTCTTGCGGTACATCAGATACACATATCCATACCTCGAGTAATCATCTATAAAAGAGACATAATACTCGAACCCTCCTCGTGCTGTGACGTTCATCAGGCCACATACGTCAGTGTGCACAATTTCTAAGAGCTCCTGAGCCCTTGTACCCTTAGCTCCAAAAGACCTTTTAGTCATCTTACCCTCTAGACAAGACTCACATTGTGGAAGACGTACCTCCTCTAGAGATTCTAAATGACCATCTTTCACCAATCTTTGAATCCTATCCTGATTAATATGACCAAGTCTTAAATGCCAAAGATACACCTTGTTAGAGTGAGAAACTTTCAACCTTTTAGAGTTATCAATTAAGTCAGTGTCAGGCAGTGAGTACATCTTTGGTTTGATCAAATATAGGTTTCCATCCATCCATCCAAAATAGATAAAAGACTTATTTCTACGAATATCAACTCTTTTACTAAAAGAAACTGAATAAGAATCCTTTATTAAACAAGCTATCAATATAAGGTTCCTCCTAAAATTAGGAACATAAAAACAATCTTTCAATAAAATAAACCTAAATTGATCAAAATAAAGGTAAACATCTCCCACTGCTTCAGCCACCACAAAGCTACCATCTCCAGTCCGCAACGAGACGCTCCTATCATGTAGACTTCTCGTTTCCACGAACTCCTGCATAGAAACACAAACATGATTAGTGGCGCCTGAATCAATGACCCAAGTGTCTTTCGATTCTTCCACCAAACATGCTTCCAAGTAATGAAGTTCCTTACCTTCCTTGCCCTTGGCGGCTAGGAATTCCCGGCAAGCCTTCTTGAAGTGACCTACCTTCCCACAATGGAAGCATTTGGACTTTTTAGGGTCCTTCGGTTTCTTGTTCTTCTTCTTCTTCTTCCCGTCCGAGATAGGAGGATTAGAATAACTAGAAGCCACTTGCTTCTTATTTGGCCTCTTCCTCTTCCGTGAGGGATTGGAAGATTCTGCCAAATTGGCCTCTCCTTTAGGTCAGACCACATCCTCATCCCTGATCATCCGCTCATAAGCCTGTAGTTGCTTCATGAGCTCGGTTAGTCCTAACTCTTTTGTCGCCAGATTGTGTGCGGCCTTAAACCCCACAAAATCTTTAGACAGAGTCTTGAACACTATCTCGATCTGGGTGTTGTAGTCCAACTCAGCACCATTCTCGACAGCCTCAGCGAAGAATCCCATTAGAGTGATCATATGGTCCTTCATCGGAGTACCTGCCTTTTGCTTAGAGTTCATAATGCTGGTGATAGCGGACTGTCGAGCCAATTTTTCTTGGCCTCCGAACACGTCCTCCAGATTTTCCATGATCTCCCCAGCAACTTGGTAAGTCTCATACTGCTTTTGTAAAGCACTCGTCATGCTAACAAGGATGTAGCATCGAGCTATCTCATTGGATTCTCTCCAATTATTATAGGCAACCGAGACCTCCTCAAGTGGTGTGTCAGGTTTGGGCCCAGGTGGGCATGGTTCGTCCAGTACGAACTTGTGTCTCTCGCAGCTGAGAACTATTAGTAGATTTCTTTTCCAATCTTTATAATTATCGCCATTCAACTTATTTTCAGTAAGTATTGAAATGAGGGGTGTCGGTGACATTTTAAACTGAAATAAAATTATACTAGACATCATTACAAAGCCTAAGCAAATATACAGATAATTTAGCAAATAAAACATATAAGTATGTTTCTACATGAAACTTGAAAAACATGTAGCATTGCAACGGTAATTCTCAGCACCCATTGCCCCAAGCCACCAAGGGGTGGTCATGAAAACAAATAGCCGGAACATGGACCCCGTCCAATTAATATATGTTGCCTTAAATCCTCCAAGGTTAAGACATATATTAATAACTGCTTATTTGGCCACCAGTTTAGTTAACAGAGCTTCTAGGGAAGGTTAATAACTAAACGAGTCTTGAGTGTATAACCATTGTTTACGTAGCCCGATCCACGTCCTACCAAGCCATCGAGGGGTGGTCATAAATAGGATCGTACCCGAACACGTTTTCCACATAAGAGATCCAATCTAGTATACCGGCGGCGGTAAACACCTACCGAGGGGTGTGGTTAGGGCAGAACTGACGCGAGGCGTTACCATGCTTTCACATATGGATCAACAATGGAGGCTGTGGGTTTTGTTTGAAACCCTCTCCCACTCAATATTTTGAAAAACATGCAAGTTTTGATAAATTATGTATGATCAATATAGTATGAGCGGCACTCACCTATCCTATATGGCATGTTATCAAATATACATACAAAACATCCATTAATACATATTTATACATCTATGACATATCACAAAAAAATAATTGACAGAATAACCAAGCCATGGTTCTATCCTAGAACAAAGAAAATAAAGATAACAAAATTCCATCCAAAGCATTCTTTCGGTCTTGAATTTTGTTCCGTCTTCTTGTATCCATCTTTATGTAGCCTCTCCATTTATTTCTCATCCCAAGAATCATTTAAAATTTAAATCTCCAAAAATTTAAATTTCAAATTCAAATTTCAAATTGGAATTTCAAATTTAAATTTCAAATTTAAATTTTAAACAATTTTAAATATCATGTGTAATAATATGTAATTTCAAAAATTTCAAATTTTCAATTACATATTTTTTAAACATGATTTAAAATTAAATCTCAAATTTAAAAATCAAAATTTTCTGATTTTTAAGACCGTCGCACCACCGCCCCCGAAGGCAGCAGCAGCCGTGGGCAGCCACCAGCCCCGGAGGAGCTAGCAGCCCACGGCCGCCCCTTATGTGCAGCCTTGCCGGGCTGTAGGCCAAGCCTGTAGCACCAGGCTGCACGCCCAGGCTGCGGCCAGCCTTGGGCAGGCCACGGCCACCCTTGGCTGCAGGCTAAGCCTACGGCCGTGGGTGGTGTTGGCCTACACAGGGGCTGCCGCAGCCCCATCCTGCCCGAGGGTAGGGGCTGTAGCCCCACCAAGGCCCGTCGGCCTATCCCGAGGGGTTGTGTCTCGATTTTCATGCCATATTCCAATTTACCTATTAGGATCTTCAAAAATTAATTTGAATCCCAATTAAATTGAAATTTTCCACACAATCAAAATTTCAACCTTTAAATCAAATTTAACTTTTGGGAAAAAATAAATTACGGTCTTCAATCTTCAATCTCCTCCAAGAATAATTACATAAAAAATCCTAAACCGTTTCCGGTGTACAAAAATTCTAACCGTAAAAATTCTAAGAGACAAAAAATTAAAATCCATGGGAAAATTACAGTGTTAATAAACTGCTCCCATGGTTACATAAAAATTCCTAGATACAATTTTTCTAAATTCTAAGGAACCATAACCGGCATAAACAAGCATGCTTATAATAATTGAAAAAATTAAAATAACCACATACTTTATACATAATCCATGATAACAACATAAAGGAACCCTAGAATGCCACTCTCTAAATATCAAATCCATACATAAATAAAAAGACTAAGTAATTGTCTAATTTATGTACATGGCATAGTCATGAGATGGCTCTGATACCAATTGTAGGAAAATAAATCGGTAAAAACGTATCAGAGTGGCGCAGCGGAAGAATAAAAATTTTTAGATCGTTAAATATCTCATGATGACATATACAATAAACCAACAACAATTAAAACTCAGACCTCAAGGACGCCAATCTTGAAGGAGGAGAATGACCGGAGGCTTCAACCAACTAGCCTTCTCTACTATTCTCCAATTCCTGAATGGATGAGTATGTGGGCACTCTGAACCTCGATCGGTATGCTAGCACTGCTAGTCTTCTTCCGACCACCCAGATCTCTAAAGAACTTATTGTCATGACGAGCTGTGTAACAATAAGCCTGCTCACCTGAGAGTCTGTGATCTAAGAGAACTGGAGTGGCAGGACCTCTATTTATAGACCTGCATGAGGTGATTCTCTGAATTCGAATTGGATTAGGAAAAGATATTCTCCCTTATCCATAACCATAAAATCTGAATTTTTCCATGGGAAAATCCCAACAATAAAATTCGGTTTGTTTAGCATAAATCCAATCCCAATCTAAACAAGATTTTAACTAGAATTTTATCTCCCTTTTTTCTACCAAAAAATCCGAAATTCCTAGGAGAAAATCTCCTCAAAAAATTCGGCCACTTTTAGGATAAGGGAGAATCAAAATTCCACTAGGATTTTCAAGCTTGAATCTTATCTCAACCTTATCCAAAATAACCAAATTTTCCTAGGAGATTTCCTCCATAATTTCGGCCACTTTTCAGGGAAGGAGAGAATCCAAATTCAACTGGGATTGAAACTTGAATTTTTCCCTTGAACCTTATCCACAAAAACCGAAATTCCATTGAGGATTATCCTCAAAATTTCATCCATAATTTGTTAGGATTTGGATTCAAAATTCAAGTAGGATTCTAACAAGATTATCCTCTCCAAATCCAACTCAAATTCGAATTTCAAACCTTGTGGATTTTCCACAACAAATTCGAATCCCACTTGGACTGTGATTCAAAATTCGAAATTCAAATTTCAAATTCGAATTTCAAATTTAAATTTCAAATTTCAAATTTCAAATTCAAATTTCAAATTCGAATTTCAAATTCAAATTTCAAATTCAAATTTCAAATTCAAATTTCAAATTTCAAATTTCAAAATTCAAATTTCAAATTTCAAAATTCAAATTTCAAAATCCACAAAACGGTTGTGTTTCAAATTCTTGTTCTCATGGATAATTTTCTACAACTCCAATCTAATCTCAAATAAAATCATGGCAACTTTATTTGGAGTTCGAATAATTGTGTACTCTATTATCCAAAACAAAATCTGAATCCAACCGGAGAGAATCTTGTCTACCATCCTAATCCTGTGTCATCACCATCCATGCATAATAAACCAGCCAATAGCATACACAAATCAATTTGCCAAACGTTAAGGAATTATGTGGAGCTAGTAGAGGGACTGATTGGACATATATAATCGGCTCCCGTAAATCCATATGATCATCACTCTTTACCGAACAACTCAATCATATGATCACTAGTTTCAGAGTCACACCACTATAAACCTGAAACTGAACTCCCAATTATATACTGTATTACGTAAGCCTGTGACGAGCTACTATCCAATGACCTTATCATATATGCAAAACCCTCATATGATATCCATGATCAGCCTTAGGTCAAAGTCCGTTTAATCCTACTGATCAGGCTATCTTAAAGGTCCATTATACTACCGAATTAAGAAAATGATTATTCACCATATGTGAATAAGAAGTCATCCGCCCAGTAGACGATCCAAGGCCTTGTCCATTTTCACATTCAGTATAATGCCTTTAAGAGGATACCTTTAACTCTTTAGAGCTATGATTCCGATATCTGCAAACAAACCCTTCATCGTATACAAGTCATGCACCCAACGAACCGGTCTATAAGCTTACTACCTCTGAGACGCTTTAGCCTTTGGAACATCAAAGTACACAAGTCATATACATAAAGTAGTTCATTTACTCAAGATTAAGGTTATTGCACAATGAACGTCAAAAGCAGATTGATCCACTCATAGCGGACTACGTAGATCAATCACGCTTTAGTCTCGGTCTAATATGTCACCACCAAGTAACATATCTATGTCTCTACTTGGGAGTCCAGCTCCAGACAGTCAAGACAAACCGTCCCGTCCAAGGCTTTAGACAACATAATAGTCTTAATATAAGTTAGATGCTCAGTCTAACCCCGTAGACTACAGACCATAGTTTAGACCGCTAACTTTAGAACATTGTCTTCTCGCATACAAAAGTCCATTGCATGCAACGTTCTAACAGTTTTAACACAAGTAGTCAGTGAGCCATATTTGCTTACATTTACTTTAACATGTAAATAAGATGAGGACAGATAGCAATGTAATGAATAACCTCTGTATATAATTTTATTATCCAGTTCAAAATAAATACATCAAAATGTCTCTAATGCTTAGGGCATTTCCTAACATGCGTAATTTTCATTTGACGCTGAATTCTAGCAACTGCATCAGAAGTCTCTTGTATGACATCCGTCTTATGCAACTGCTTTTCTCGCAAATCATACCAGTGTAGTGGTGATCTGCACTTCCGTCCATACAGAGCCTCATAAGGTGCCATGCCTATAGAAGCTTGGTAACTATTATTGTACGAGAATTCAATTAATGATAACTTCTCATTCCAATTTCCCGCAAAATCCATTACACAAGCTTGAAGCATGTCCTCTAACGTCTGAATTGTTCGCTCCGACTATCCGTCTGTTTGCGGATGGAATGCCGTACTGAGTCTCAATTCAGTACCCATGGCTTCTTGCACGCACTTCCAGAAATTCGAAATGAATCGTGCATCTCGATCTGGCATAATGGATTTTGGTACTCCATGTACTTTGACGACATGAGTTATGTACAATTGAGTAAACTTTTATAACGAAAAGGTCATCTTGACAGCTATAAACCGTGCTGTCTTGGTCAGTCTGTCCACAATAACCCAGATGGCATCATAACCTTCTCGGGTTTTTGGGAGTCCCATTACAAAATCCATCGTAATGTGTTCCCATTTCCATTCAGGAATCTCCAAAGGTTCCAATCTTCCTGTTGGATGTTTATGTTCCGCTTTTATTCTTTGACAGGTCATGCATCTGCTCACGAATTTCGCTATATCGTTCTTTATCCCTTTCCACTAGAACTGTAACTTCAAGTCCTGATACATCTTACTAGCTCCAGGATGAACCGAATATGGTGTTTCATGGGCTTCTGACATGATTCATCTTCTAAGTTCTTTATCAGCTGGAACATTAATCCTTCCTTGATAAAGGATTATTCCATCCTTGGAAATTCCTTCTTGAGAACTGGTCACTCTTGGATCTCGTCTTTGAGCTTCCTTTATGTCCTCAAACAACGATGATTCCACTTGGAGTGCAGCTAGTCTTCCAGATATCAGCTCCAAGTTCAAAGAATTTATCTCTTGCTGCAATGGCTTCGGAAGCCTTTTTATCGGTAGCTGGTGCAATATGGTAGACTTTCTACTTAGAGCATCCGCTACATGGTTGGCCCTCCCTGGATGGTATAGGATTTCACAATCATAATCCTTTACCAGTTCCAACCATCTTCTTTGCCGCATATTGAGCTCCTTTTGCATGAAGAAATACTTCAGGCTTTGGTGATCAGTAAAAATCTGACATTGAGCTCCATAGAGATAGTGTCGCCAAATTTTAAGTGCGAACACTACTGCAGCAAGTTCAAGGTCATGTGTAGGGTAATTCTTTTCATGCTCCTTTAATTGACGGGAAGCATAGGCAATCACCTTGCCGCCTTGCATCAGGACTGCTCCCAATCCTATTTTAGATGCATCACTGTAGATCACAAACTTCTCCCCTTCAGTAGCGAGCGTAAGGATTGGTGCGCTTGTCAGTCGTCTCTTTAACTCCTGGAAGCTTCTTTCGCATTCCATAGTCCACTCATACTTCCTTTCCTTGTGTGTAAGAGCAGTAAGAGGTGCAGCTAATCACGCGAATCCCTCTATAAATCGCCGATAATAACCAGCTAGCCCCAAGAAACTGCGTATTTCCGTCACACTCTTGGGTGCAGGCCACTGGTTAATTGCATCTACTTTCGTCGGATCTACAGCAATACCTTCCTGGGATACAACATGTCCGAGGAAATGTACTCTGTCCAGCCAAAACTCACATTTTGAGAATTTGGCATACAATTAATGCTTCCTGATCATATTCAGCACGATCCTCAGATGCTCCTTATGCTCCTCATGAGTCTTTGAGTATATAAGAATGTCATAAATGAATACAATGACAAACTTACCCAAATACTCTTTAAAGATTCTGTTCATTAAGTCCATAAACACTACCGGCGCATTTGTTAATCCAAATGGCATCACAAGAAACTCGTAGTGACCATAACGAGTCCTAAATGCCGTCTTAGGAATATCACTTTCTTTAATTCTCAACTGATGATATCCTGATTGTAAGTCGATCTTGGAAAATACCGCTGCGCCTTTTAACTGGTCGAATAGGTCATCAATTCTAGGTAATGGATACCTATTTTTGATCGTGACCTTATTCAACTCTCAGTAATCAATGCACAACCAGAATGTTCCATCCTTTTTCTTGATGAATAGCACAGGTGCACCCCATAGAGAATAACTCGGTCTGATAAATCCCTTATCCAAAAGCTCCTTTAATTGTTCCTGTAGCTCCTTTAACTCCACTGGAGCCATGCGGTATGGTGCTTTGGAAATGGGTGCTGTTCCAGGCATTAACTCAATTTCGAACGAGATTTCTCTCTCTGGAGGTATCCCTGGTAACTCTTCTGGAAATACGTCAAGAAATTCATTAACAACGGGAACATCTTCAGGTTAAAGCTTCTGTTCCTTTGTAGTATCCACCACATATGCCAGATATCCCATGCAACCACTGGCTATCAGCTTGCTTGCTCTCAGCGAACTGATCATCATCTTCCCGGGTTTTCGAGAAGTATCGATATACTCAAAACTCTCTTCTTCCTCGGGTTGAAATACTATCTTTCGATTTCGGCAGTTGATTGTAGCTCGGTATTTCCCTAGGAAATCCATGCCTAGAATCACATCATAATCCATGATCTTCATTATGATTAACTCTGCATATAGCTCCCTATTTGCCACATATACTGGTACATGAGGTAGCCAGTAATTGGACCACAATACTTCCCCAAAGGGTAAAGCTGTCTTAAATACCCTTCCCATATAATCCTTAGGAAGTCCTATCTTGTTAGCAAATGCATAGGAAACAAAAGAATGCGTAGCACCGAAATCGAATAGTACAGAGGCTACATGACTAGCGACAGTAAGCTGACCTGTCACTACATTCGATGTTCCTACCTCTGCATCCGCTTTACTGTAGGCCATCACATGAGCATCAACACGTGGCACACGCTCCTGGCGTTGCGGCCTTACTGGAGACTCTTCAACTCTGGCCTGAAGGGAATGAGCTTGTGGGCATGTCTGGTGCGATTGGGAAGTGCCTTGTCCACTCTACCTATTGTTTGGACAGTTCCTAGCATAATGACCTTCCTTTCCACATTCATAGCAAACAAGTGGCCCATATCTGCATTGCTCATAATGTCTCTTCCCGCATGTAGGACAATTTTGTACATTGGATTCCGTATTACTAGCTGTTCTTCCCTGCTGGTTTCGATTATTTCCCTGGCGATTTCCATAAAAATTGCCTTTTCTCTTGTTTTGCTGGGATCCTTGATTATTGCCTTGGCTTGGTTTAGCATTCTGGTTTGGCTTGCTCGATTGACCAACTTGTGTAGACTTAGTCAAAGCCCTCTCCTTCTTCTTAGCCTCCCAGTGCTTTTCTCTTTCCTCTTTCTGTCGGGCTACGTGAAACTTAGCTCTTATGGCCCGACTAACACAATCTGCTACAAAAGTAGGGGGTACCTGACCAGTATCTACCAATGCAGCAATTTCTGGCCTGAACATCCCGATCATTTTCTGTATTTTCTCCCTCTCAGTAGGGACTACATAAGGGCATAAACGGGATAACTAGTCGAACTTTCGACAAACTTCGCTCACCGACATATTTCCTTGCGTCAATTTTGAGAACTCTTTCTGTTGTTGTCTCAGAGATGCAGGGTCATAATATTTCTGGTTAAATTCTTCCAGAAATTCAGCCCAACTCATGGTAGACACATTTCTTCTCATTCGCACAGTGTCCCACCAAAAACGAGCATCTTTCCTCAACACAAAAGACGTACATGCAACCTTCTCCCGGTCAGTTAGGTTCATGAATTCTATGATCACTTGCAAGGATGACAACCAGTCTTCAGCCTCTAGAGGATTTGTAGAACCTTTAAATTCTGGCGGCCTCATACGCTTGAATCTTTCATAGAGGGGTTCCAGATTTAACATCGGTTGCTGTTCAGGAACTCTCTCATGTACCGCAGCTGGAGGGATAACCGGATCTACCACAGCTTCTTGTTCTACTTGGGTACCCTCAGAGCCTTGTCTCTGTTCTAACTCCTCTACCCGTTGTCTCAGATTAGCATTTTCCTGCATTTGAGCTTCTAGTAAGGCTTGTATCTGATCTAATCTCTCCATGACACTAGGACGTCGTTCTCATCCCTCTGGTCGATTTCGCAAATCTACCATCTTGCCTATTATCCTATTATGGCACAATAATTCACTGTTAGCTTTTCCATGACCACACTCGTAGAACCATATAAATTTACCAAATTCAAGGTAATGTAAAGCCACATCATCGTAACATATCATCGTACAACATATAATCATTTTGATATTTCATTCATAGCAAAACGTTTGTATATCATACATAACCATCACCAGTCATATACACATCGGCCATCATATACATCTTGGCCACATGTCTATACAAAAGAGCTTTTCTTTCTAAGTTACTTATGTACATGTATACATCTACTGGTCACACATCCCCTGTGTCTGGGACTAGAGGATATTCTTCTGGATCCTCATCCTCATCATCATCTGGATCATCTAAATCGTCACCACCCCTAGGCAATGCTCCCTGTCTTGAGTCATCACCTCCTCGTGGTCTAGACGGTCCAGTCTCATGATCATTCATCATTCTTCTCGGCCCAAAGATGCGTGTGAACATCTCATCTTGACCTAGTGTCTCTCGTCGACTCTGCGTCAGATGCTTGATCAAAATCTTCCTCTCAATCGTCCTAATCGTCACCACAAACTCTTGGAGCGTAGGAGGAAATAGCTTAATCACCCTCTGTCTCAACTCCATGGGTAAACCTCTCCAGAATAGCTCACAGCAGTTCGCTTCAGTGAGGTTGGGCAACGGACATCTCCTCCTAATGGTCTCCTCAAATCGTGCTGCGTAAGACATAACTGTCTCACTAGACAACATGACTATCCTCTCAGTCAGGAGAATATAATCCCTAACCTCATCAAATCCAGGGTACGCACGTGTATCTGCCTCTCGTGTCTCTGGAGGTGCTGGAGCAGGTGCCAGATCCCTAGGCACAAACTGATCAACCACTCGCTGACAGAACTCAGCCCAACTAAATCCCAATAGAATCTCCTGGTCACAATACTCCCAGAATACTCGAGCGTCTCCTTGAAACATACTTATGGCCAATTGGATTCACATCTCTCGATCAATGTCACATATTACCATACTCCTCTCTATGGCATGGAGCTAGTCCTTCGTCTCCATCGACTGTCGTCCACCATCAAACATAAGGGGACTGCTAGCTCTGAATGCCTATACTGCCCGAGCTGAAACTCTCACCCCAATATGTTGACGTCCACCAACAACTGGAATGTCCACTACTATAGGTGGATGAAGTACCGGTCGTGGCTGTACTACATCTACTAGAGCAGGTGCTGGTACTGGTACTGGTACTGGAGGTCTCTCGGGCACTGGGGGTCTAACTACTAGTCGTTGGGAAATAGACAGCTTCACAATAGGTCTCGTCCATACCCATAACACCCCTCTCAGTCGTGGTAGCAGTGGTGTCACATAAGGAGGTCTGGTCATCTTGCTACCTATAAGATAACTATTTTCATATAAGAAAATAATTAACTAAACTTAAATAAACTACTTACTTGGATAGCGGTGCAGGATGCGGGAAGTGTCAAATCAGGATATGGTCAACACTGCTCTGATATACCAACTGTGACAGCAGTCGGTGATCTAAACTCGACCAATCGTAAATCCGGCTCTAATACCTACTGTGGCTGCCCGCCCCTCGTAGAGATCATACAATACTATTACAGTTAAGGTTTATCGTTAACTGCGATAGATTGTACTCTCATGGGTCGCCGGCTAATCTCTTTCTCTTTAAATCATGATGTTTTTTTTTTTGGAAAATTTTTTTTTTCTTTAAACATCATGTAAAACATTTGCCACTATTTACTTTGTTGGCAAGTACAAAGTAATTTACATAATACAGTACTTTCGTAAAATATATAATTACAAAAGAACTGTTTCCCCCCTTTTTTCTGCTCTTTTATCGATCTCTGGCAGGACCATATCCCTCACCCTCTATCCCATTGGACATGCGCCAACTCGTACGCCATCCAGTTAAACAAAGCTGCTGAGCTGGTCGCTTACCTGCAACATTAGCAAAAATGGTGAGCTATAGCCTCAGTAAGTTCAAACATACAAGAAATAAAATTTCTATGAATAGTAGTATTCATCGTGAATAGTACCATTGACCACTATTCATATGTGAATAGTAAGTTTGATCACAACACAGTACATCGACCGCGATGTTAGTACCCTCATGAAACTGTCTTATGCTCAATTATGGCATAGTTTCAGTTTTAGCTAATTATCTTTGATTACGTTCTAGTTTTGAGCTCAGGTTGGCAGTACCATTTAAGTGCGTATGACTTGGAGTGGTACATTAGTGCTGACCTCCACAGCCTTAATCTCATAGCCCCGAAGGCAAAATTTACCTCCCTGTATAGAAGGCTGGTACGCCAAAAAGTGGTTTCATTATCGACTTTTTAAAGTTCTAACCCGGTGACTTCATATTGCCCCGCGGTTAGGAATGGTTCACATTTTAATTTTAAGTGAGTGAGTTTCATTAACCTCGCTGTAGTGCCCGAAGCACAATTTACTATGTGTCCCATTCTCAATAGTGCCCGTAGCACATTTCGTCTCTCTCTCTATTCTATAATAGTGCCCGTAGCACATATGTACCTAACTTATAGTTAGTACTGTTAGGAAATGCCCTAAGTATTAGAGACATTTTGATGTATTCATTTTGAACTGGATAATAAAATTATACTTAGAGGTTATTCATTACATTGCTATCTGTCCTCGTCTTATTTACATGTTAAAGTAAATGTAAGCAAATATGGCTCACTGACTGCTTGTGTTAAAACTGTTAGAACGTTGCATGCAATGGACTTTTGTATGCGAGAAGACAATGTTCTAAAGTTAGCAGTCTAAACTATGGTCTGTAGTCTATGGGGTTAGACCGAGCATCTAACTCATGTTAAGACTATTATGTTGTCTAAAGCCTTAGAGGGGACGGTCTGTCTTGACTGTCTGGAGCTGGACTCCCAAGTAGAGACATGGATATGTTGCTTGGTGGTGACATATTAAACCGGGACTAAAGCGTGATTGATCTACGTAGTCCGCTATGAGTGGATCAATCTGCTTTTGACGTTCATTGTGCAATAACCTTAATCCTGAGTAAATGAACTACTTCATGTATATGACTTGTGTACTTTGATGTTCCAATGGCTAAAGCGTCTCAGAGGTAGTAAGCTTATAGACCGGTTCGTTTGGTGCATGACTTGTATACGATGAAGGGTTTGTTTGCAGATATCGGAATCATAGCTCTGAGGAGTTAAAGGTATCCTCTTAAAGGCATTATACTGAATGTGAAAATGGACAAGGCCTTGGGTCGTCTGCTGGGTGGATGACTTCTTATTCACATATGGTGAATAATCATTTTCTAGATTCGGTAGTATAATGGAACTTTAAGATAGCCTGATCAGTAGGATTAAACGGACTTTGACCTAAGGCTGATCATGGATATCATATGAGGGTTTTGCATATATGACAAGGTCATTGGATGGCAGCTCGTCACAGGCTTACGTAATACGGTATATAATTGGGAGTTCAGTTTCAGGTTTATAGTGGTGTGACTCTGAAATTAGTGATCATATGATTGAGTTGTTCGGTACAGAATGATGATCATATGGAATCACGGGAGCCCGATTATATATGTCCAATCAGTCCCTCTACTAGCTCCACATAATTCCTTAACGTTTGGCAAATTGATTTGTGTATGCTATTGGCTAGTTTATTATGCATGGATGGTGATGACACAGGATTAGGATGGTAGACAAGATTCTCTCCGGTTGGATTCAGATTTTGTTTTGGATAATAGAGTACACAATTATTCGAACTCCAAATAAAGTTGCCATGATTTTATTTGAGATTGGATTGGAGTTGTAGAAAATTATCCATGAGAACAAGAATATGAAACACAACCGTTTTGTGGAATTTGAAATTTGAATTTTGAAATTTGAAATTTGAATTTTGAATTTGAAATTTGAATTTGAAATTTGAATTTGAAATTCGAATTTGAAATTTGAATTTGAAATTTAAATTTGAAATTTGAAATTTGAAATTTGAAATTTGAATTTGAAATTTGAATTTGAAATTTGAAATTCAAATTTTGAATCACAGTCCAAGTAGGATTCGAATTTGTTGTGGAAAATCCACAAGGTTTGAAATTCGAATTTGAGTTGGATTTGGAGAGGATAATCTTGTTAGAATCCTACTTGAATTTTGAATCCAAATCCCAACAAATAAGGGACGAAATTTTGAGGATAATCCTCATGAAAGATTTCAGATTTTGTGGATAAGATTCAAGGGAATATTCAAGCTTCAATCCTAGTTGAATTTGGTTTCTCTCTCCTCCCAAAAGTGGCCGAAATTTTGGATCCCTAATCCTAGGAAATTCGGTTATTTTTGGATAAGGTTAAGATGAGATTTTGCTTGAGAAATCCTAGTGGAATTTTGATTCTCCCTTATCCTAAAAGTGGCCGAAAATTTGGAGGATTTTCTCCTTGTGAATTTCGGATTTTTTGGTTGGAAAAGGGAGATAAAATTCTAGCTAAAATCTTGTTAAGATTTGGATTAGATTTATCTAGAAAAACCGAATTTAATTGTGGAGATTCTCCCTTGGAAAATTCGGATTTTTTGGGTTTGGATAAGGGAAAATATCTTTTCCTAGTCCAATTCAAATTCAGAGATTCACCTCATGCAGGTCTATAAATAGAGGTCCTGCCACTCCAGTTCTCTTAGACCACAGACTCTCAGGTGAGCAGGCTTATTGTTGCACAGCTCATCGTGACAATAAAGTTCTTTAGAGATCTGGGCGGTCGGAAGAAGACTAGCAGTGCTAGCATACCGATCGAGGTTCAGAGTGCCCACACACTCAGCCATTCGGGAATTGGAGAATAGTAGAGAAGGCTAGTTGGTTGAAGCCTCCGGTCACTCTCCTCCTGTTCATTGGCGTCCTTGAGGTATGAGTTTTAATTGTTGTTGATTTATTGTATATGGCATCATGAGATATTTAACGATCTAAAAATTTTTATTGTTCCGCTGCGTCACTCTGATACGTTTTTACCGGTTTATTTTCCTACAATTGGTATCAGAGCCATCTCATGATTATGCCATGTATATAAATTAGACAATTACTTAGTCTTTTTATTTATGTATGGATTTGATATTTAGAGAGTGGCATTCTAGGGTTCCTTTATGTTGTTATCATGTATTATGTATAAAGTATGTGGTTATTTTAATTTTTTTTGAATTATTATAAGCATGCTTGTTTATACCGGTTATGGTTCCTTAGAATCTAGAAAAATTGTATCTAGGAATTTTTTATGTAACCATGGGAGCAGTTTATTAACACTGTGTTTTTCCCATGGATTTTAATTTTTGTCTCTTAGAATATTTATGGTTAGAATTTTTTGTACACCGGAAACGGTTTAGAATTTTTTATGTAATTATTCTTGGAGGAGATTGAAGATTGAAGACCGTAATTTATTTTTTCCAAAAGTTAAATTTGATTTAAAGGTTGAAATTTTGATTGTGTGGAAAATTTCAATTTAATTGGGATTCAAATTAATTTTTGGAGATCCTAATAGGAAAATTGGAATATGGCACGAAAATCGAGACACGACCCCTCGGAATAGGCCCACGGGCCTTGGTGGGGCTGCAGCCCCTGCCCTCGGGCAGGATGGGGCTGCGGCAGCCCCTGTGCAGGCCCACACCACCCACGGCCGCAGGCTCTGCCTGCAGCCAGGGGTGGCCGTGGCCTGCCCAAGGCTGGCCGCAGCCTGGGCGTGCAGCCTCTGGCTGCAGGCGCTGCCTGCAGCCTGCCGGCTGCTGCGCCTAGTCTGGGCATGCAGCCTGGTGCTGCAGGCTTAGCCTGCAGCCCGGCAGGCTGCACAAGGGGCGGCCGTGGGCTGCCAGCCCCTCCGGGGTTGGTGGCTGCCCACGGCGGCTGCCGCCTACGGGGGTGGCGGTCCGACGGTCCAAAAATCAGAAAAATTTTGATTTTTAAATTTGAGATTTAATTTTAAATCATGTTTAAAAATATGTAATTTTGAAATTTTTTGAAATTACATATTATTACACATGATGTTTAAAATTGTTTAAAAATTTAAATTTGAAGTTTAAATTTGAAATTCGAATTTGGAATTTGAATTTGAAATTTAAATAATTCTTGGGATGAGAAATAAATGGAGACGCTACATAAAGATGGATACAAGAAGACGGAACAAAATTCAAGACCCAAAGAATGCTTTGGATGGAATTTTGTAATCTTTATTTTCTTTGTTCTAGGATGGAACCATGGCTTGGTTATTCTGTCAATTATTTTTTCTGTGATATGTCATGGATGTATAAATATGTATTGATGGATGTTTTGTATGCATATTTGATAACATGTCATATAGGATAGGTGAGTGCCGCTCATACTATATTGATCATACATAATTTGTCAAAACTTGCATGTTTTTCAAAATATTGAGTGGGAGAGGGTTTCAAACAAAACCCACGGCCTCCATTATTGATCCATATGTGAAAGCATGGTAACGCCTCGCGTCAGTTCCGACCTGACCACACCCCTCGGTAGGTGTTTACCGCCGCCGGTATACTAGATTGGATCTCCTATGTGGAAAACGTGTTCGGGTGCGATCCTATTCATGACCACCCCTCGGTGGCTTGGTAGGACGTGGATCGGGCTACGTAAACAATGGTTATACACTCAAGACTCGTTTAGTTATTAACCTTCCCTAGAAGCTCTGTTAACTAAACTGGTGGCCAAACAAGCGGTTATTAATATATGTCTTAACCTTGGAGGATTTAAGGTAACATATATTAATTGGACGGGGTCCATGTTCCGGCTATTTGTTCTTATGACCACCCCTCGGTGGCTTGGGGCAATAGATGCTGAGAATTACCGTTGCAATGCTACATGTTTTTTTCAAGTTTCATGTAGGAACATACTTGTATGTTTTATTTGCTAAATTATCTGCATATTTGCTTGGGCTTTGTAATGATGTCTAGTATAATTTTATTTCAGTTCAAAATGTCACCGACACCCCTCATTTCGATACTTACTGAAAATAAGTTGAATGGCGACAATTATAAAGATTGGAAAAGAAATCTATTAATAGTTCTCAGCTGCGAGAGACACAAGTTCGTACTGGACGAACCATGCCCACCTGGCCCCAAACCTGACACACCACTTGAGGAGGTCCCGGTTGCCTATAATCGTTGGAGAGAATCCAATGAAATAGCTCGATGCTACATCCTTGCTAGCATGACGAGTGCTTTACAAAAGCAGCATGAGACTTATCAAGTTGCTGGGGAGATCATGGAAAATCTGGAGGACATGTTCGGAGGCCAAGAAAAATTGGCTCGACAGTCCGCTATCACCAGCATTATGAACTCCAAGCAAAAGGCTGGTGCTCCGATGAAGGACCATATGATCACTCTAATGGGATTCTTCGCTGAAGCTGCCGAGAATGGTGCTGAGTTAGACTACAACACCCAGATCGAGATGGTGTTCAAGACTCTGTCTAAAGATTTTGTGGGGTTTAAGGCCGCATACAATCTGGCGACAAAGGAGTTAGGACTTACCGAGCTCATGAAGCAACTACAGGCTTATGAGCGGATGATCAGGGATGAAGATGTGGTCCGACCTAAAGGAGAGGCCAATTTGGCGGAATCTTCCAATCCCTCACGGAAGAGGAAGAGGCCAAATAAGAAGCAAGTGGCTTCCAGTTCTTCTAATCCTCCTGTCTCGGACGGGAAGAAGAAGAAGAAGAACAAGAAGCCAAAGGACCCTAAAAAGTCCAAATGCTTCCACTGTGGGAAGGTAGGTCACTTCAAGAAGGCTTGCCGGGAATTCCTAGCCTCCAAGGGCAAGGAAGGTAAGGAACTTCATTACTTAGAAGCGTGTTTGGTGGAAGAATCGAAAGACACATGGGTCATTGATTCGGGCGCCACTAATCATGTTTGTGTTTCTATGCAGGGGTTCGTGGAAATGAGAAGTCTACATGATAGGAGCCTCTCGTTGCGGACTGGAGATGGTAGCTTTGTGGTGGCTGAGGCAGTGGGAGACGTTCATCTTTATTTTGATCAATTTAGGTTTATTTTATTGAAAGACTGTTTTTATGTTCCTAATTTTAGGAGGAACCTTATATCGGTAGCTTGTTTAATAAAGGATTCTTATTCAGTTTCTTTTAGTAAAAGAGTTGATATTCGTAGAAATAAGTCTTTTATCTGTTCTGGATGGATGGATGGAAATCTATATTTGATCAGACCAAAGATGTACTCACTGCTTGACACTGAATTAATTGATAACTCTAAAAGGTTGAAAGTTTCTCACTCTAACAAGGCGTATCTTTGGCATTTAAGACTTGGTCATATTAATCAGGATAGGATTCAAAGATTGGTGAAAGACGGTCCTCTGGAATCTCTGGAGGAGGTACGACTTCCCCAATGTGAGTCTTGTCTAGAGGGTAAGATGACTAAGAGGTCTTTTGGAGCTAAGGGTACAAGGGCACAGGAGCTCTTAGAAATTGTGTACACTGACGTATGTGGCCCCATGAACGTCACAGTATGAGGAGGGTTCGAGTACTATGTCTCTTTCATAGATGATTACTCGAGGTATGGATATGTGTATCTGATGCACCGCAAGAGCGAAACCTTTGACAAGTTCAAAGAGTATCGTGCGGAAGTGGAAAAGCAATTGGATAAATCCATAAAGACACTTCGATCTGATCGAGGTGGCGAATACCTCTCTGATGAATTTCTAGGACATCTTGTAGAGAACGGGATTTTATCCCAATTGACTGCACCTGGTACTCCACAACAGAATGGTGTAGCCGAAAGGAGAAACAGGACCTTATTGGATATGGTACGGTCCATGATGAGTTACTCAACGCTGCCATTATCATTTTGGGGACATGCTTTACAAACGGCGTGCTATATTCTGAACCAGGTTCCGAGCAAATCAATTCCTAGAACTCCGTATGAATTGTGGCGTGGCAGGAAGCCCTCCCTTGGACATATGAGAATATGGGGCTGCCCGGCACATGTACTGGATGGGGATGCGAAGAAGTTGGAACCAAGATCAGAATTATGCATGTTTGTAGGGTATCCAAAGGGAACTAAAGGAGGTCTGTTCTATAACCCGAAGGAACAAAAGGTCATTGTCTCAACCCATGCGACATTCTTGGAGGAAAGTCACATGAATGACTTTAAGCCTCGAAGCAAAGTGGTGCTAGAGGAGTTATCGGGTGAAAGAACTGCTCCACAGATTTCGGTCTTGGACTCAAGTCCGAGTTCCAGTGAAAGACCTGCAGACGATCAACAATTTAGGGTGCCTCGTCGTAGTGGGAGGGTTTCTAAGAAACCTAATTTCTTTATGTATGATGCTGAGGTATACCAGGCCGAGGCTCATGAGCATGAGGAAGATCCGGTCACATATGATGAAGCTATAAAGGATGTTGATTCTAGATCTTGGAAACAGGCTATGAACAATGAGATGGATTCTATGAAATCCAACTCTGTTTGGGAACTTGTAGATTTGCCGGATGGGATAAAACCCATTGGATGCAAATGGGTCTACAAAAGAAAGAAGGATGCGGAAGGGAGAGTGGAAACTTTCAAAGCTAGACTGGTTGCAAAGGGATACACGCAAAAGGCTGGAATCGATTACGAGGAAACCTTTTCGCCTGTTGCTATGCTGAAGTCTATCCATATTCTTCTGTCCATTGCTGCGGCTCTCGATTACGAGATCTGGCAAATGGATGTCAAGACGGCATTCTTGAATGGCCATCTTGAAGAGTGTATCTATATGATACAGCCCGAAGGGTTCGTAGCAAAAGGCCAGGATAGGAAAGTCTGCAAGTTGCTTAGATCCATTTATGGATTAAAGCAGGCATCCCGCTCATGGAACCAGAGGTTTGATCAAGCAATTAAGACATTTGGTTTTGAGCAGAACGTTGATGAACCTTGTGTTTATAAACGTATTAAGGATGGAAAAGTGGTATTTCTGATACTCTATGTCGATGATATATTACTCATTGGGAATGATGTAGGGAACTTATCATCGGTCAAGCTTTGGTTACACCAACAGTTTGACATGAAGGACTTGGGAGAAGCTAATTATGTTCTAGGCATTCGTCTCTTCAGAGATCGAAAGAACAAAATGATAGCGTTATCCCAAGCTTCATACATAGATAAAATAATTGACAAATATGCAATGCTAGAGGCAAAGAAAGGCTCACAACCTTCTATTGCCGGTTTAACTCTTTCATTGGATGACTGTCCCAAGACATCGGAAGAAAGAGAGCGTATGAGTAAGGTCCCTTATGCATCCGCTGTGGGTAGCCTTATGTACGCTATGCTTTGCACTCGCCCGGACATATGTTTTGCAGTAGGTATGGTGAGTCGATATCAAGCGAATCCTGGAACCAAGCACTGGCAAGCAGTAAAGCATATACTCAAGTATCTTAAGAGAACGAGGGATTATATGCTAGTGTATTCTGGAGGGGACCTAACACCCGTAGGATACACGGACTCAGACTTCCAGACTTGTAAGGATTCGAGGAAATCGACATCTGGATCAGTGTTTTTGCTCGGAGGAGGCACCATTGTGTGGAGGAGCGTGAAGCAGGGCTGCACAGCTGACTCTACTATGGAGGCTGAGTATGTGGCTGCGGCTGAGGCATCTAAAGAAGCGGTTTGGCTCCGCAAGTTCTTTAGAGACCTTGAGGTCATTCCGGGTGTTGACAAGCCTATCACACTTTACTGTGATAATACAGGGGCTATTGCCAACACAAGGGAATCTCGGCACCACAAGAGGACCAAACACATCGATCGGAGGTATCACATAATAAGAGGGCATGTGGAGACAGGACAAGTGGATGTTTGTAAGATCGCGTCCGAGGACAACATCGCTGATCCCTTTACTAAGACTTTGGTAGCTAGAAGCTTTGAGAGGCATGTAGAGGCGATGGGGATGCGTAACATGGCACATCTGCTGGCTTAGGGCAAGTGGGAGATTGTTAGGAAATGCCCTAAGTATTAGAGACATTTTGATGTATTCATTTTGAACTGGATAATAAAATTATACTTAGAGGTTATTCATTACATTGCTATCTGTCCTCGTCTTATTTACATGTTAAAGTAAATGTAAGCAAATATGGCTCACTGACTGCTTGTGTTAAAACTGTTAGAACGTTGCATGCAATGGACTTTTGTATGCGAGAAGACAATGTTCTAAAGTTAGCAGTCTAAACTATGGTCTGTAGTCTATGGGGTTAGACCGAGCATCTAACTCATGTTAAGACTATTATGTTGTCTAAAGCCTTAGAGGGGACGGTCTGTCTTGACTGTCTGGAGCTGGACTCCCAAGTAGAGACATGGATATGTTGCTTGGTGGTGACATATTAAACCGGGACTAAAGCGTGATTGATCTACGTAGTCCGCTATGAGTGGATAAATCTGCTTTTGACGTTCATTGTGCAATAACCTTAATCCTGAGTAAATGAACTACTTCATGTATATGACTTGTGTACTTTGATGTTCCAATGGCTAAAGCGTCTCAGAGGTAGTAAGCTTATAGACCGGTTCGTTGGGTGCATGACTTGTATACGATGAAGGGTTTGTTTGCAGATATCGGAATCATAGCTCTGAGGAGTTAAAGGTATCCTCTTAAAGGCATTATACTGAATGTGAAAATGGACAAGGCCTTGGGTCGTCTGCTGGGCGGATGACTTCTTATTCACATATGGTGAATAATCATTTTCTAGATTCGGTAGTATAATGGAACTTTAAGATAGCCTGATCAGTAGGATTAAACGGACTTTGACCTAAGGCTGATCATGGATATCATATGAGGGTTTTGCATATATGACAAGGTCATTGGATGGCAGCTCGTCACAGGCTTACGTAATACGGTATATAATTGGGAGTTCAGTTTCAGGTTTATAGTGGTGTGACTCTGAAATTAGTGATCATATGATTGAGTTGTTCGGTACAGAATGATGATCATATGGAATCACGGGAGCCCGATTATATATGTCCAATCAGTCCCTCTACTAGCTCCACATAATTCCTTAACATTTGGCAAATTGATTTGTGTATGCTATTGGCTAGTTTATTATGCATGGATGGTGATGACACAGGATTAGGATTGTAGACAAGATTCTCTCCGGTTGGATTCAGATTTTGTTTTGGATAATAGAGTACACAATTATTCGAACTCCAAATAAAGTTGCCATGATTTTATTTGAGATTGGATTGGAGTTGTAGAAAATTATCCATGAGAACAAGAATATGAAACACAACCGTTTTGTGGAATTTGAAATTTGAATTTTGAAATTTGAATTTTGAATTTTGAATTTGAAATTTGAATTTGAAATTTGAATTTGAAATTCGAATTTGAAATTTGAATTTGAAATTTAAATTTGAAATTTGAAATTTGAAATTTGAAATTTGAATTTGAAATTTGAATTTGAAATTTGAAATTCAAATTTTGAATCACAGTCCAAGTAGGATTCAAATTTGTTGTGGAAAATCCACAAGGTTTGAAATTCGAATTTGAGTTGGATTTGGAGAGGATAATCTTGTTAGAATCCTACTTGAATTTTGAATCCAAATCCCAACAAATAAGGGACGAAATTTTGAGGATAATCCTCATGAAAGATTTCGGATTTTGTGGATAAGATTCAAGGGAATATTCAAGCTTCAATCCTAGTTGAATTTGGTTTCTCTCTCCGCCCAAAAGTGGCCGAAATTTTGGATCCCTAATCCTAGGAAATTCGGTTATTTTTGGATAAGGTTAAGATGAGATTTTGCTTGAGAAATCCTAGTGGAATTTTGATTCTCCCTTATCCTAAAAGTGGCCGAAAATTTGGAGGATTTTCTCCTTGTGAATTTTGGATTTTTTGGTTGGAAAAGGGAGATAAAATTCTAGCTAAAATCTTGTTAAGATTTGGATTGGATTTATCTAGAAAAACCGAATTTAATTGTGGAGATTCTCCCTTGGAAAATTCGGATTTTTTGGGCTTGGATAAGGGAAAATATCTTTTCCTAGTCCAATTCAAATTCAGAGATTCACCTCATGCAGGTCTATAAATAGAGGTCCTGCCACTCCAGTTCTCTTAGACCACAGACTCTCAGGTGAGCAGGCTTATTGTTGCACAGCTCATCGTGACAATATAGTTCTTTAGAAATCTGGGTGGTCGGAAGAAGACTAGCAGTGCTAGCATACCGATCGAGGTTCAGAGTGCCCACACACTCAGCCATTCGGGAATTGGAGAATAGTAGAGAAGGCTAGTTGGTTGAAGCCTCCGGTCACTCTCCTCCTGTTCATTGGCGTCCTTGAGGTATGAGTTTTAATTGTTGTTGATTTATTGTATATGGCATCATGAGATATTTAACGATCTAAAAATTTTTATTGTTCCGCTGCGCCACTCTGATACGTTTTTACCGGTTTATTTTCCTACAAGTACATCAAAGTTAGCAACAATAATGCTATATGTTGTAGACAGGTAAATGTCTGAACTTACCTTATCAGTCTCTTCTCCTTTTCTCTCTTGGATCTTTGATCGCCCTCCTTGTAGGTCGATTTTGGGATCCTATAGACAAAACTTTGTCTGTTAATTTCATTTCCATTTATAGCTTTTATTTTTCATTAAAAAGCTTAAATAAAACCTATTTATAACTTTTTAGGCTTTATTTATCATTTTCCCAATTTTTCTCAACTTTTACAAAATTACGATTTTACCCCTATATTTTGGTAAAATTACAATTATGCCCCTGATGGAATTTTCTCGATCCAGACTGCATTTTTGGCTCTCAGGAACTTTTCTGACTCTTTTATAATCATTATCGGGTTCGTTTCTATTTTATTTCCATTTTTCACTTTCCCGACTCTCGGAAAGTACTATTCCGACCTTTACGTCGGTTTAGTGATTTTCTATCGTTTCGGAGCCTCAAATGGACGTTTTACTAGTATTTAAAACGTTCATTTAGACGTTCTCGATCTAGGTCTCCGAGACTTGGATTTTCCGTACCCGACTCGGACCTTTATTTCATTTCCCAAAAACGTCCCCCCCTCGGGGTTGGTTTTTCAATTTCACTCACGTTTTACATTTTTAAGGGGATGGGTTACTATTCATGAACCACCCCTTAGGTTTTCCTTATTCAATTTCCCTTTAGGGACTCGGGTTCCCGACTTGACCCGACCCTAAACTTTTATTTTTAATTCTCTTTTTACCCCAAATGCCGTTTTCGAAATTTCGGCAGTATTTCGGCGTAATTTTAAGGCTACCGGTGTTAGGTACACCTCGAACCATATGTACTTGCCACGTACTATACCACAAGCCTATTTTATGTAAAAGTTTTCCAAACTTTTACATAAAAGCTCACAAAATTCCAATTTATATTTTGAACCACATTACACAAAATTTCTTTCAATTTTACCCTTGGTTTTGGCCACGGTTTTCACACTTAAAACCTAACCAAAACTTCTCAATTTTTCCCCCAAATTTTAGGCTATTCCAATGTCATTATCTAGCACATTTTCAAGCCAATTTACATGCATTTTTCAACACAATTCCTAGGGTTTTTAACCACATATAACCCACGGCCATATTAAGAGAAACATGCACCAATTTTTTTGTTTCTTGCTTTCAATCACAATTCCATCATTTCCATAATAAAATGCATGATTTAAATCATCCAAATATCAAGTAAACCATGCAAAAATTTTTCCCCAAACCCTAATTAACCCACAGCCATATTAGGGTCAGTTCATACCAAATTTTTTTCCAAGCTTTCCATCATACAAATCATGCTTTATATTTGACCAACATATGATTTAAAGCATGTTAATACTTAAACCACAACAATTCCTCATTGACTACACTTGGTAACCCACGGTTTTACCCTTGGAAAACCAACCAAAATTTTGTTTTTCTTTAAACAAAATGCATGGTTTTTCTCCTACTTATTCCCTTAACAAAACCCAAGCACCAAATCAATCAAAACAAGCCAAAAATTTTCCATCCTTTACACTATTCATTACACGGATTCTTGGAAGAAAAATCAAGAAAATTTTCAATCCAAGGAAAGTTACCTTGTTCACTTGCTTCCTTTGTCTTCAATGAAGGTTTTGACACCAATTTTGTGAAGAAAACTTGAAGTATTCACTTGGTTTCTCTTGGGTTGCCTACGGTTCTTCTTGGGAGAACACTTAGACAAATTTTTTTGTTATGTTTTGGCTTGGAATAGTCTCGGCCATTTATTCCCAAAAGTTGCCGACTTAACCACAAAGAAAGCCAATTAATTTGGCTTTCAACCAATCAAAAATCAACACCTTTCAAACCTATTTCTTTCCAAATTTTTCAAAAAATAAAATGATGGAATTTTGGCCAAATCTTGGCCTTTAGATCAAAAAGCAAACTAATCTTGGCCATTAATGCCACCAACCACCATTTTTCATTCATTTATTAAATGGATTTATGATGTCATAAATGCAAAGTAAAACTTTGACTTTGACTTTGACTATTCACATTAATTCGACTACTTTTTGACCGATACCGGTTCGAGCCGAAATTTTCCTGAAATCGTCCCGGCGGGTTCCTGAGGTCTCCTGTGCAGTCGGATCAATTTAAACTGCTTTCATTTGATCAAAATCAATCCCGGAAGTTTTTCATCTTTTATTGCCCCGGTTAGGGTTTTCAATGCCGTTTTTGGCACCGTTTCGCCCGTTTCAACTCAGTGAATTTTTACAACACTGAATTCTTACTCGTCAGTATTGTTAGAACATTTTAGTATATTCTAAACAATATAAATACATTTATTTCACTCTTTAAATAGTACAAATTGTAATATACATACATTTGTACATTTTCTTCCGAGAATGCCTGAATTTCCTGGTTATCACATCAAACTTTAGAGGACATGCTTCGAGCTTATGTAATGGATTTTGCGGGAAATTGGAACGAGAAGTTGTCATTAATTGAATTCTCGTACAATAATAGTTACCAAGCTTCGATAGGCATGGCACCTTATGAGGCTCTGTATGGACGGAAATGCAGATCACCACTACATTGGTATGATTTGCGAGAGAAGCAGTTGGATAAGACGGATTTCATACGAGAGACTTCCGATGCAATTGCTAGAATTCAGCGTCAAATGAAAATTGCGCAAAGCCGACAAAAGAGTTATGCAGATAAAAGGTGGAGATCCTTGGAATTTGATGAAGGAGACTTCGTGTTTCTCAAGATATCACCCATGAAGGGGATTATGCGTTTCGATAGGAAGGGGAAACTGAGTCCAAGATATATTGGGCCTTACGAAATTATCAAACGCATTGGAAATGTCGCTTACAGATTAGCGTTACCTCCTGAATTGTCGGCAGTGCATAATGTCTTTCATGTGTCCATGCTGAGAAAGTATATACCAGGTCCGTCCCATGTGTTAAAGCATGAACCTGTTTAGATCCACGAGAATTTGACATATGAAGAACAACCTATTCGAGTACTGGCTCGTGAAGAAAAAGTACTGAGGAATAAGACAATCCTACTAGTGAAGATTTTGTGGAAAAATCACAACATTGAAGAAGCTACGTGGGAATGAGAAGACGAGATGAGGAGTTTATACCCCCACTTGTTCTAATTTTCGAGGACGAAAATTTTATAAGGAAGGGTAAATGTGACAACTGGGAAAATCAGGCATTCTCGGAAGAAAATGTACAAATGTATGTATATAACAATTTATACTATTTAAAGAGTGAAATAAATGTATTTATATTGTTTAGAATGTATTAAAATATTCTAACAATACTGACGAGTAAGAATTCAGTGTTGGAAAAATTCACTGAGTTGAAACGGGTGGAACGGTGCTAAAAACGGCATTGAAAACCCTAACCGGTGCACTAAAAGATGAAAAACTTCTGGGATTGATTTTGATCAAACGGAAGCAGTATAAATTGATCCGACTGCACAGGAGACCTCAGGAACCCGCTGGGATGATTTCAAGAAAATTTCGGCTCGAACCGATACTAGTCAAAAAGTAGTCGAATTAATGTGAATAGTAAAGTCAAAGTCAACACTTTACTTTACATTTATGACATCATAAAGCTAAAATATTAAATGTGAAAATTAAGGTGGTTGGTGGCATTAACGGCCAAGATTAAATCACTTTTTGATCTAAAGGCCAAAATTTGGCCAAAATTCCATCCTTTCATTTTTTTGAAAAATTTGGAAAGAAATGGATGGAAAAGTGTTGCATTTGGATTAGTTGAAAGCCAAATTAATTGGCTTTCTTTGTGTTTAAGTCAGCAAAATTTTGGAAAGAAAGGGTCGAAACATTACAAAGCCAAAAACATAACAAAAAATTTTTCTAAGTGTTCACCCTAGTGGAATACGTGAGCAACCAAGAGGAACCAAGCAAATCATCCAAATTTCCTTCATAAAAGTGGTGTCAAACCCTTCCTTGAAGACAAAGGAAGCAAGAAAGCAAGGTAACCTTCTTTGGTTTGCATTTTTTTCTTGATTTTTCTTCCTAAATTCCGTGGGATGAAAAGTGTGGAAATGAGGAAATTTTTGGTTTGTTTTGGTTGATTTGGTGCTTGGGTTTTGTTAAGGGTGTAATTAAAAGAAAAACCATGCATTTTGTTTAAAGAAAAACAAAATTTTGGTTGGTTTTCCAAGGGTAAAACCATGGGTTACCGTGGGTAGTTGTTAATGAATTGTTCTTGTTTAAGTGTGAAAATGCTTTAAATCATGTTTTGGTTAAATGTAAAACATGATTTGTGTGGTTATCAAGCTTGGAAAAATCTTGGTATCAAATTTCCCTAAAGTGGCCGTGGCTTGCAATTAGGGTTTAGTGAACATTTTTGCATGATTTACTTGATGTTTGGATAGTTAAATTTATGCATTGAATTATGGAAATGATGGTTATGTGATTGAAAGCATAAAATCAAATGTTGTGCATGTTTTTCTCTTAAATGGCCGTGGGTTAAAAGGGTGAAAAACCCTAAGAATTTGTGTTGAAAAATGCATGTAAAATGACTTGAAAATGTGTGAGGTAATGACATTGGAATAGCCTAAAATTTAGTTGAAAAATTGAAAAGTTTTGGTTAGGTTTTTAGTGTGAAAATTGTGGCCAAAACTAAGGGCAAAATTGAAAGAAATTTTGTGGAATGTGGTTCAAAATGTGAATTGAAATTTTGTGAGCTTTTATGTAAAAGTTTGGGAAACTTTTACATAAAATAGGCTTATGGTATAGTACGTGGCAGGTACATATGGTTCGAGGCGTACCGAACGCCAGTAGCCTTAAATTTACGCCGAAATGCTGCCGAAATTTCAAAAATGGCATTTGGGGTAAAAAGGGAATTAAAAATAAAAGTTTAGGGTCGGGTCGGGAACCTGAGTCCCTAAAGGGAAATTGAATAAGGAAAACCTAAGGGGTAGTCTGTGAATAGTAACCCCGTCCCCTTAAAAATGTAAAACGCGAGTGAAACTGAAAAACGGACCTCGAGGGGGGGGGGGGTGTTTTTGGGAAACGAAATAAAGGTCCGAATCGGATACGGAAAATCCGAGCCTCGAAGACCTAGATCGAGAACGTCTAGATGAACGTTTTAAGTACTAGTAAAACGTCCATTTGAGGCTCTGAAACGATAGAAAATCACTAAACCAACATAAATGTCGGAATAGTGCTTCCCGAGGGTCGGGAAGGTGAAAAATGAAAATAAAATAGAAACGAACCCGATAATGAATAGAAAAGAGTCAGAAAAGTTCCTGAGAGCCAAAATGCAGTCTGGATCGAGAAAATTCCATCAGGGGCATAATTACAATTTTACCAAAACATAGGGGTAAAATCGTAATTTTGTAAAAGTTGAGAAAAATGAGGAAAATGTTAAATAAAGCCAAAAAAGTTATAAATAGGTTTTATTTTAGCTTTTTAATGAAAAATAAAAGTTATAAATGGAAATGAAATTAACAGACAAGGTTTTGTTTGTAGGATCCCAAAATCGACCTACAAGGAGGGCGATCAAAGATCCAAGAAAGAAAAAGGGAAGAAACTTATAAGGTAAGTTCAGACATTTACCTGTCTGCAACATATAGCATTATTATTGCTAACTTTGATGTACTAACTATAAGTTAGGTACATATGTGCTACGGGCACTATTAAGAATGGGACACATAATAAGTTGTTCTTCGGGCACTAGAGTGAGGTTAATGAAACTCACTCACCTAAAAATTAAAATGTGAACCATTCCTAACCACGGGGCAATATGAAGTCACCGGGTTAGAATTTTAAAAAGTCGGTAATGAAACCACTTTTGGCGTACCAGCCTTTCGTACAGGGAGGTAAATTTTGCCTTCGGGGCTATGAGATTAAGGCTGTGGAGGTCAGCACTGATGTACCACTCCCAGTCATGTACAATTTTGCCTTCGGGGCTATGAGATTAAGGCTGTGGAGGTTAGCACTAATGTACCGCTCCTAGTCATGCGCACTTAAATGGTACTGCCAACCTGAGCTCAAAACCAGAACATAATCAAAGATAATTACCTAAAACTGAAACTATGCCATAATTGAGCATAAGACAGTTTCGTGAGGGTACTAACATCACGGTAGATGTATTGTTGATATACTGTGTTGTGGTCAAAGTTACTATTTATGTATGAATAGTAGTCAACATTACTATTCATGATGAATAGTACTATTATAGAAATTTTATTTCTCACATGTTTGAACTTACTGAGCCTGTAGCTCACCATTTTTGCTTATGTTGCAGGTAGGCGACCTGTAGGAAAATAAATCGATAAAAACGTATCAGAGTGGCGCAGCGGAACAATAAAAATTTTTAGATCGTTAAATATCTCATGATGCCATATACAATAAACCAACAACAATTAAAACTCATACCTCAAGGACGCCAATCTTGCAGGAGGAGAATGACCGGAGGCTTCAACCAACTAGCCTTCTCTACTATTCTCCAATTCCCGAATGGCTGAGTGTGTGGGCACTCTGAACCTCGATCGGTATGCTAGCACTGCTAGTCTTCTTCCGACCACCCAAATCTCTAAAGAACTTTATTATCACGATGAGCTGTGCAACAATAAGCCTGCTCACCTGAGAGTCTGTGGTCTTAGAGAACTGGAGTGGCAGGACCTCTATTTATAGACCTGCATGAGGTGATTCTCTGAATTTGAATTGGATTAGAAAAACATATTTTCCCTTATCCATATCCATAAAATCTGAATTTTTCCAAGGGAGAATCTCCACAATAAAATTCGGTTTTCTTAGGATAAATCCTGTAATGACCGTCATTTTCATGGCACCTACTTACCATGTAATAAGTCATTAAGGAATAAAATGGACATAATTTAATGTCTTTTAGTACAATTTAAGAAATACGGTCAAGTACACGATCGTGTACCGCTCAGATAGATGAATGTATTTCAAAGACATGGCCGTGTTGAGTAGTCTCAACTAGTACATGCCCGTGTCTGAAATGTACATGTCCGTGCTGTGTTGCACACGCACGTGTAAGAGTCCGTGTAGAAGGCTGTGTGATGAGCCGAGAGCCACTATAATGACTCTCATGAATTATGAAACTTAATTATTATGTAATGATGCAATTAAGTTAATAAGCACAGTGTGCTTTTCAGTTGAATGAATTAAACAGGAATAGTAACGTTTAATTACTATTCATGCAGTGAAAGGGGTAATCGACAGTGAAATCGGTCCACCCTATTATGTGAGTATGCGTTGAGACACGCAACATCAAGAAACCGGTCTAGACGACCATTTCATGATACAGAACTGATGAGCTAGTCATCAGTACGCTCAGACTGGTCATCTGAGCGCAGCAGTGATAATTGCCCTAATAGATGTACAGTATTGAGAAAAGCGGTCTAGATGACCTCTTCTCGCCCAGAGACTGACAAAATCAGAGTCAGAACGCTCAGATTAGTCAGTCAGATAGTGAATAGTGAACAGTGATTAGTGAATAGTGAGAAACGCAGTGTCAGGTTAGTGGCCAAGACGGCCTTAACCTGGCATAAAATTGACATATTAATAGTCAGCAGGCTCAACCTGGTCAATTGAGCACAAAATGTAGATTTTTTTTTTAAGGGATACGCAGTATCGGGATGAGGGTCAAGACGACCTTTTCTCGTCCCGAAACTGATATATTTAGACTCAGGACGCCCAAATTAGTCAATCGGGCACCTGACACGTTTTTCAAGACAGGGTCATACAGATCCTGAAAACTGGTCTAGAAGACCTCAGATGGACGTAAAACTGATAAATTTGAAATCAGCACGTCCAAATTATTTAAGAGAGACTGTGTTTGAAATTTCACGAGAAAACGCCTCGTTATGCGTGCACAGTGTCAACACAGTGTAGGCCTAACCACAGTATCAAGAAATTGGTCAAGATGACCTTTTCTTGATATAAAACTGATATATTTGGAATCAGAATGCTCAAATTAGTCATTTGAGCACAAGAAGTAATTTTTGACCGGGAACCATGCAGTATCGGGAAACTGGTCGAGACGACCTCGGATGAAGATAAAACTGATATATTTGGGTTCAGCACGCCCAAATTAGTCAGTATAGCCTATCTTAAAATTTTTCAAAAAATTAGTATAAAAGGACGAAATTTTTGGGACTATTGAAAAATAGCCCCCATAATTTTTCCAAATCCCATTTCCTCCCCCAACACCACCCGTAGGTGAACAGTAACCATCAGTCGAATCCGACCTCCGTTTTCAACACCGCCGGCATCATGGGAAAGCTCTCGACGAGCTGATTCCAACGGTGGGCCGAGTCGACCGAACCGACGCCGGAGCACGCCACACGCGCCGCCCAAAGCCGCCGGTGGCCGAATTTTTCAAACCGCCGTATCTCCGCCGTCCGACGTCCAAATGCCACGATTCCGGTCCCAATGGATTCGTGGTGAAGAGTAGAACAAAACCCAGGCTTCATTTCATGTCAACAGCCGCCGGATCGTGCCACCCAAGTTTCGCTGTCGCCATCGCCGCCGTCGAATCTCGCTATTCCGGCGGAGTTGAGTTGCAAGGTCGGTGTCAAAATGCTCAGAACAACACGTAGATCAAAAGCCCCAAACCAATTTTGGGCAACAATGCCGGAAAATGAAGATCCAACACCGCCGCCGTCGCCGACTTTTTGAGGGCCGATTTCCGGTGATAGGAGCCTCGATTGGTGAAATTGACACCACCAATGGGTTCCTCTCGTCGAGCTCTTCAAGATGGTGGTCACCACTCCCATCGCCGCCGTGGTCAATGCCGGTCAACGGCGGTCAACGCTGGTCAACGGTGACCTGGAGACCGAAAATTGAAGAATGGCCCGTTGGCCTATTTTTGACGTTCCGGACACATCCGCGGTATCGGAATTGCAAACCGAAGTTTCAAAAGTGAAGAACGCCGATTCAAAGATTGTGCGGTCGAGACTGAACGGTTCATCCGACCGCCGACGGGAACGATTTTGATAGTGGTTTTGATCTCTTGATTCCTCAATTTATTATTAGAAATAATTATGTATGAATTATGGTTTACTGACTTGAGGAATTGTAAGAAAAAGGGATGAAATGTTGAAAAAGAGAATGTGAGGAAATGTGAATATTTTTACATAAAAAGCGGAGCTTTTACGTAAAAATTAGGCCTCTGGTTTAGTACGTGGCAGGTTAGAATAGGTTAGATGGTTTTGAGGCGTTTCCTAAACGCCGGAAACCCAAAAATTAGGCGGAAATGCTGCCGAAATTTCTAAAACGGGACAAAGGGGTATTTTAGCAAACGAGGGGTGAATATGTGATCGGGATAGAAACCCGAGCCCCCTCGATGACCTAGGTCTAAGAAAGAAGGACGGACGTTGTGAGGATTAGTGAACCGCCCCATTAGAAATTTCGTAATGTAAGAAAACGACCCCTATGTCAGAATAGTACCACTCGAGGGACGGGTGTGATCTAACCCGACAGGCTAAACGGTCATACGGGAGGTATTCTGTCAGTTGACTGGTCAGTTAGCCAGTCAAGGACCAAGTCTGAATGGGATAGTGAGAGACAGTGATTAATTTGTCAAGTAGACAAATTAATCAAGCACGATTAGAAATTAGATATCAAATTCCCAAAGTAGAGCAGTTAGGTACCGATACGCATCGGTATCACACAACGATAGTTTTATTAGTTCCTAACGATAGAGTGACCTAAGAGCGATGTTAATTAATTTATTGGGTAAATAAATTAATTAACAATGATTAGAAAATCAAATTCTTAAGAAGAGGGCAATTAGTACCGACAAGGATCGGTATCACTAACGATAGAGTTTTTATTAGTCACTAATGACCATAGTGACCTGAGAGTAAATGTTAACGAAATGCATTATGATTACAAAGAGGTACCTGTATTGTGACGAAGGCGAGAGTAGAAACTATCTGATGACAGGTAAGTACAACTCCGCCTACAGCATGGATAAAATGAATTTAAAATGATGCTTTCCCAGTATTTTAAGTATGTATCTTGCACACGATGCTGCACAGCATACATAAGAGCATATAGTTTCACAATCGAGTAGATTGATGAAAGAACAAGATAGAAGCCATAGATCCCTACCGCGTAGGATTGGGGACAGCTTAGAGATGCGTATGGCTAGAACAATTAAACAAGATGGAAATAAATAGGTGTGTCGTACCGGCTCCTTCAGTCGAAGGGGTTTCCAGTTAAAGAAAGTTAAGAGCATCAGTTGATGGCTCTTCGGCATTAGTTGACCTCGGGCATTACCGCTAGTCTGCGCGCACACAGTACTGACACATGGGCCCTAAATAGACAAGAAAAGAAAAGAGAAGTTTGAAGCATAAATGAACATAACCAGACCATGCATTAGTTATAGTTCGCTATGCTTTCTTTTTCAGTAGAATGCATACAGTACACGATGCTTCTGTCATGCATAAAGTATGTGAAGTTTTATATTCAGTGTTATGACATGTTATGTGATGACATGATATGTGAGCTGATATGTGATATGATTATATGGTATGTGATTTATTAAGTGATATATGTCATGCTTATGATTTTACGTATGTGCTATGTTTTAAACATGTTTTGCGGTTAACATGTTGTACTTACTGGGCGTAAAGCTCACGGAGTGTGTTCATGCTGTAGGTAAACTTCCTATAGCGCAAACACCAAGGGACGATGATGGCGGCGGAGGTGGATGTGAGGATGAGGTTATGGATACACCGCGAGTATTCTTCCGCACAGTATGAGTAAATAGTATTTTGAACGGTGACAGTTAAACAGTATTTTGAATAGTAAAGATTAATTGGTATTTTGGAACAGTAAACAGTATATGTATGAATAGTATATTTAAATAGTGTCTGGTGAATATTAATCAGATAAACAAGTATATAAGTGTGTATGTATATTTGAAATCCTTATGTTTTTCAAATTTCGCATTTTAATAGTATACATATGTGAATAATAAATACGTACGTGTATATTAAAAAAAAATCCCTCTAAATTTATGGTATTAAATTCAGCAAGTTTAAGTATCGGTTTTAAAGAGGAAGTATAAGTAAAAGCTAAAGAAGCAAGTAAGAGTTTACAGTGACAGTCCGGGCCGCTGAGGGCACGGGGCGTCACAGTTGGTATCAGAGCGGTTTCCTGCCATCCTACCTCACATCGCCGCATGCCTGCCTCATCTGTCCAAGTAAGTTAGTTTTATTTTTTAGTCAGTAAATGTTTATTTATTGAAGATAACATTTTATAGTCATGAAACGACGAAATCTACGATGGCGAGGATAAGATGAAAAGATGCTGAGATCATTATATGAAAAATCACGACCGTGCAGTGCTAGAGAACTGCTCAGAGAAAGAACATGGATTGCTGCCCGAGTTGTACCGATCTTCAAGGCTAGTTGTCCACTAAGTTTCGGGTGGCAAACAGTACTCCTGCACTCCATGAGAATATCAGGACTGGTTTCATGTTATCAAAGTGATTCCCTGATTGTGCGCCATTGACCAGGATAACTGAGTCCTGTTGGCTGTTGATATCTCTCAGGAAGATATTCTCGTGTGTATCGGGATCCTTATGACCAGGATGAGCTCTTAACTGTGTTGAGTTTCACCATACCACGATCGAGCCAATCTCTGAGAGCAGTCCAACATCAGCCCCAGTTTTTCTCTCTGGGCAAGCAGGGAGTGAAACCGCCTAAGTTCCCTAGAGTTATGGATATACGAGAATTTGTTCGTCGGACTGAAAGACTGCAGCTGATGTCCGGTGATACAATTCTAACATATGCTGTTCACTATAAGGAACCGATATGGACTTTTACAATACATGGCGAGACAAAAGTGGATCAAGACAGGAGAAGACCCAAAGAGAGAAAGAAACCTTGCCAAACAGAATTAAAAGAGCGATCAAGCAGGACTAGCAAGCCTTATCAAGGAGATAGTGAATGTCGAGAGAAAAGTGCTCAACCCCGGGAACCCTGCACAAGCCCAAGGCATTATAGCAGCCGCCATTATGGAGGGTGACCAGGTAGAACCAGTACCCCAACTGGCCGATGAAGAGTTCATGGCCGAGCACCAGCCAGAAGTACACGAGGGCAATAGGGAGCCGATGGAGAACCCCGAACCAGCCCCTATGTCTCCCGAACACCCCATGAAAGAGGAAGATAACGAGACTCTTTCCGACGACCATCCCGACGATGAGGGAAAGGAGATCCCCAACCGCTTTAGTAATGACGAAGTCATCATAGCCAGCGATGACGAGGTCAGTTTCAGCTGAGAAGAAGAGGAGAACCCAGAGGAGTACTCACTCAGCGATAGTGACGATGAGGAGATGCCTGATACTGAATCAGGATTATCCTTCCAGTAGTAGTAACCCTTCTGCGGGAATGTTAGATATGAAAATATGTAGAGGGAAGCAATAGCTCTCCCCCGTCAGTTATAGCATAATGTACTTGTTGGGATCGTATAGGGGAAGTGTGTGTCATTCCCGCTGAACTAGAATCTTGAATATATGTATATATATTATGTGAAATATATTATGAGATAAGCAGTAAAGCTTTGCCCTAGGGGCCAGATATAATTTTTTCCACAGTGTGAGTATGATATGACAGGAAGTGCAGGACGAATCCTAGCACTCAGACGATGTCCCAATACAACGCGGCAATTGTATTGAACATCATAGTATGAGAGAAAGAAAGATGGATATAGTGTGTATGTTTATATCCATAATGTTTAAGTAAGATTGTTAAGTAAGAAAGAAAATGATATGTGATACGAGTTCTAAGTACAGAATTTAAGAGACTTATATTTTTCTTTCCCGCTATACGATAGGGTTACATAGGAAAACATGGCAAGAATGAAAGCTTAGTTAAACCCAGCATCCTGAGACGATGAGTTGATAGCACAGATCGCAGCCATGCGAGAGATGATGGAGAACCAGTAACGGGAGCTAAACCAGCTTAGGGAACAGCTGGGCCAGCAACCCCAGGCACCACAGTCAGTAAAGATGCCAGCACAGGAGGCTCTAGTAGCCTCAAAAAACTCTGAGGGAGCAAGCAGCTCCTCTAGCTCAGAAAGCACTAGCACCCATAGTAATGGCTGCTTTCGTAGCAGCAATTGTTTTCTACCAATCCCTAGGGAAGGCGACTTGTATGAGAGATTCTGATGCATAAAAGCGTTAGAATTCTTAGGAATCACCAACCCTATAGAGGCTGATGATTGGCTAATGGATATCGAAGTAATCTTGGATTTTATAGGGTTAATAGATAGAGAGAGAAAGTAATGTACGCACCCTTCACCCTGCGCAATGAGGCGCGTTAGTGGTGGGAGATGGTAACCATTAGGAAGAACATCAGAGAGATGAGCTGGAGCGATTTCATTGAGGAATTCAAGGAGATGTACTTCAACGAGGAAGCACTAGTAGCGCAGTAAGACGAGTTCGACAACCTGCACCAAGGTAGTATGACTGTTATGGAGGCAGTCAAGAAGTTTGAGCAGTTGACTCAACTTTGTCCAGCTTTGGTACTGACCAAAAGGAGAGAGTCAGACGAATGCTGAAGATGTTCAGAACGGAAATCACAGTTTAGGTCTGTAACGGAAGCCACTGACCAGCGACACTAGCAGAATGTGTCAGCAAGACTATCTGAGCTGAGTACTGATCGGTTCATGATAAGGAGCGAAAGGCGTAGAATTTTAAGGCACGAAAGGAGGAGAAAACGCAAGCCGAGTAGGCTCAGGAGAAGCAGAACCCCGAGTCACAATACAGAGGGCAGAATGTGGGAATCGGCCAGAATAGCAGGCATTCCCATAACAACAACAAGAGAAAAGGGGAATTAGGGCAATCAAGATTCACAGAAGAATTTCCCCAGAAGAGAGACGACCAGGAAGGAATGACAGCCAATACCCGACGTGCACGAGATGCGGAAAGAGGCACCCAGGAGAATGCAAGCAGAGAGCAAGTGGTTGTTTTATCTGTGGCAAGGAAGGCCACTATGGCCACTATGCCAAATTCCAATTTCAAATTCAAATTTCAAATTCAAATTTCAAATTAAAATTTCAAATTTCAAATTTCAAATTCAAATTTCAAATTTCAAATTTCAAAATTCAAATTTCAAAATTTAAAATTCAAAATTCAAAATTCAAATTTCAAATTTTAAAATTCAAATTTGAAATTCCACAAAACGGTTGTGTTTCATATTCTTGTTCTCATGGATAATTTTATACAACTCCAATCCAATCTCAAATAAAATCATGGCAACTTTATTTGGAGTTCGAATAATTGTGTACTCTATTATCCAAAACAAAATCTGAATCCAACCGGAGAGAATCTTGTCTACCATCCTAATCCTGTGTCATCACCATCCATGCATAATAAACTAGCCAATAGCATACACAAATCAATTTGCCAAACGTTAAGGAATTATGTGGAGCTAGTAGAGGGACTGATTGGACATATATAATCGGGCTCCCGTGATTCCATATGATCATCATTCTTTACCGAACAACTCAATCATATGATCACTAGTTTCAGAGTCACACCACTATAAACCTGAAACTGAACTCCCAATTATATACCGTATTACGTAAGCCTGTGACGAGCTACTATCCAATGACCTTGTCATATATGCAAAACCCTCATATGATACCCATGATCAGCCTTAGGTCAAAGTCCGTTTAATCCTACTGATCAGGCTATCTTAAAGTTCCATTATACTACCGAATTAAGAAAATGATTATTCACCATATGTGAATAAGAAGTCGTCCGCCCAGCAGACGACCCAAGGCCTTGTCTATTTTCACATTCAATATAATGCCTTTAAGAGGATACCTTTTAACTCCTCAGAGCTATGATTCCGGTATCTGCAAACAAACCCTTCATCGTATACAAGTCATGCACCCAACGAGCCGGTCTATAAGCTTACTACCTCTAAGATGCTTTAGCCATTGGAACATCAAAGTACACAAGTCATATACATGAAGAAGTTCATTTACTCAGGATTAAGGTTATTGCACAATGAACGTCAAAAGCAGATTGATCCACTCATAGCGGACTACGTAGATCAATCACGCTTTAGTCCCGGTCTAATATGTCACCACCGAGCAACATATCCATGTCTCTACTTAGGAGTCCAGCTCCAGACAGTCAAGAGAAACCGTCCCCTTTAAGGCTTTAGACAACATAATAGTCTTAACATGAGTTAGATGCTTGGTCTAACCCCATAGACTACAGACCATAGTTTAGACTGCTAACTTTAGAACATTGTCTTTTCGCATACAAAAGTCCATTGCATGCAACGTTCTAACAGTTTTAACACAAGCAGTCAGTGAGCCATATTTGCTTACATTTACTTTAACATGTAAATAAGACGAGGACAGATAGCAATGTAATAAATAACCTCTATGTATAATTTTATTATCCAGTTCAAAATGAATACATCAAAATGTCTCTAATACTTAGGGCATTTCCTAACACAACCAGCTCAGTAGCTTTGTTTGACTAGATGACGGACAGGATAACGCGTATCAAATGGGACAGGAGGCGAGGGATATGATCCTGGTAGAGTCTTTCCGTTGAGCGATAAAAGAGAAGGAAAAAAAAACAACAGTTCTTTTGTAATTTTATATTTTGCGAAAGTACTGTATTATGTAAATTACTTTGTACTTGCAAACAAAGTAAATAGTGGATAATATTTTACATGATGCTAAAAAAAAAATTTCCCCAAAAACGTCATGATTTAAAGAGAGATAGATTAGCCGGCGACCCATGAGAGTATAACCTATCGCAGTTAGCGATAAAGTTCAACTGTAATAGTATTGTATGATCTCTACGAAGGGCAGGCCGCCACATTGAAACACAAGTAATAGTCACTAACAGTATTAGTGACTCAGCGAAGGTACTGATAAGATATGTTATTGATGACAGGTAGTAGCCTGTAAATTGACAGAGGCGAGACAACGTGTTGGCTTGCAATTTAGGTAAGTACAACTTCGCCTACAGTATGAATAAAATGAATTTGATTGATGTTTTTACAATATGATAAGTATGCCAAACATGCACACGATGATGCACAGCATACATAAGAGCATATAGTTTCACAATCAAGTAGATTGGTGAAAGAACAAGTTAGATGCCATACGTCCCTACCACGTAGGATTAGGGACAGCTTAGAGAAGCATATGGCTAGAACAGATTAACGAGATGGAATTTAATATGTATGTCGTACCGGCTTTTTCAGTTAAAGAGGTTTTTAAGTTAAAGTAAGTTAAAACAAAGTTGAGCATCTGTTGATGGCTCTTCAACTTTTTAGTAACCTTGGGCGTTACTGTTGGTCTGCACACACGTGGTACTGATACACGGGCCCTAAGTAGACAAGAGAAAGAAAGAGAACATTAAAGCATAAATGAACATAACTGGATCATGTATTGATCACAACGTGCATTAGCCATAGTTCACTATGCTTCTAGCTTCATAAGATGCACTCAGTACATGATGTATACTGCTATGCATAAAGTACGTAAGTTCTATATTTCAATGAGATGATATGTTATGATCTGCTATGTGCTATGTTAAGTGGTATATGTTGATGTCTTGTATGCTTATATGATTTTAAGTATGTACTATGTTTTAAACATGTTTTGCGGTTAACATGTTGTACTTACTGGGCGTAAAGCTCACGGAGTGTGTTCATGCTATAGGTAAGCGTCCTATAGCTTAATCATCTATGGGTGATGACGGCGGCATAGGTGGATGTGAGGTGAGGTTGTGGAAACACCGCGAGTATTCTTCCGCATAATTTTTGAGTAAACAACATTTTTTTGAATAGTAACCGTTAAACAGTATTTGTGAATAGTAATCATTAAATAGTATTTTGAATAGTGATGGTTAAACATTATTTTTGCATAGTAACCATTAAACAGTATTTGTGAATAGTAAACATTAAATAATATTTTTGAATAGTGATGGTTAAATAGTATTTTGAATAGTAACTGTTAAACGGTATTTATGAATGGTAACCATTAAATAGTATTTTTGAATAGTAAAGTTAAATAGTATTTTTGAACAGTAAATAGTTAGACAGTAATATAAATGCGTATGAGTATTTGAACTCCCTATGTTTAGACGATGCACATTAAAGTATACGTACGCATATAAAAAGTAAAAAATATCTCTAAATTTGTGGTATCAGTTTGCAAGAAGGTATAAGTATCAGTTTAAAGATAAAGTATAAGTAATAGTAGTCTTAAGTGACGGTTTGGGCCACTAAGGGCTCGGGGCATTATAGTTGGTATCAGAAAGGTTACCTGCCGCCCTATCTCACATCACCGTATGCCTGCCTCATCTGTCCAAGTAAGTTAGTTTTGTTTTTTCAAAGTTTAGTACATAAGTTGACGTTTAATTTATAATAGGAGATAATGGCTGCACCACGAGACCCCCACCAAATGCAAGAGGATCGACAGGCGAGTCTAGCTTTCACCACCATGTGACTGGACATATATGATGGTCGTCGCTCAAGCGAGCTTCCATATCAGATTCATCATCTGGAGGTCATCTTCGAAGCATGCCATATTCCACCACATCTATAGGTGATTTTGGCCAACAACAGACTACAAGGACCAATGTTGACCTGGTGGAATGAACAGCGTAGGATCGGGCATCCGATGCAGTGGGCTGAATTCTACCGTGACCTCCGTGATAGTACTACACCGGCCCGAGATGGAGATATATGGGGTGATATGTACGAGAGGCTGTACTAGGCCCTCTCTGGCATTTAGGACATCTATGAGGGAGAGACCATGGTGCGCTATTGCCAGAGATTTCTGGATGCCATGTTGCCTTATATCTCTTAGGATAGACCTTTTGTAAAGATGGCCAACTTGCTATGGAGAGGGGCTCCTTGGTACGTGAGGGACCTTTTTCCCTACCCTTCGCCACATGAGGATTTGAGGCGCCTTACCTGAGACATCGTAGAAGCTGAGGGAGTGGCACTTAACCCTACACCGGGTAAGGCCTTTGC
Source organism: Antiaris toxicaria (assembly GCA_035233585.1). NCBI lineage: Eukaryota > Viridiplantae > Streptophyta > Magnoliopsida > Rosales > Moraceae > Antiaris > Antiaris toxicaria. Next base: position 58,707,049 of record CP141154.1, on the reverse strand, counting down.
AGCAACAGCCAACATAAAGGGTGACTTAGTGGATACAGCACCCCAACCGACCGATGATGAGTTCATAGCTGCACACCAACCGGCAGTACCCGAAGCACCCGAGGACCATAGGGATCCGATGGAGGACCCCAAGCCAACCCCTCAGTCTCCCGAGCACCACGAGGAGGAAAACAATGATGAGGCTTTCCCCGATGCCTAACCTAACGATGAGGAGAAGGAGCTCCCCGATCATTTTAGCGACGGTGAGTGGATGGGGATGTACGAGCCCCAAGTCATCATCACTAGTGATGATAAAGGTAGCATCGTCTGGGGTGATGAAGAGGAAGACCCGGAGGAGTTTCCACTCAATGACATCGACAACGAGGAAATGTCCGATGCTGAGTCTAGAATGTCTTCCAAGTAGTAGTAACCCTTTTCACGGGAATTTTGTTTTGTAAATATATAGAGGGGAACAGTAGCTTCCCCGTCTGACTTAGTTAATTGTACTTTGAGATCATATTTTGTGAAGTGTGTATCACTCTCACCAAACTAGAAGTTTGTACATATTTTTTCAATATATATGTTTTTGTGAGATATTTTATGAAAAGCAGAACCATTTTGCCCTGAGGGCCTAAATATGATTTTTCCACAAGTATGATCAAAGTATAATAAAGAGTGCAGGATGGTTCCTAGCACTCAAATGATGTCCCAATACGATGCAGCTATCGTATTAAACATCACAAGAGTAAGGGAAGAAATGAAAGATATAATACGTACATTTATATTTATGATGTTTAAGTTAAGAAAAATGATATGTGATATGAGTCCCAAGTACAGAAATAGCAAAACTCATAATTTTCTTTCCCGTTATGTGATAAGGTTACATAGGAATGATGGCAAGAACAAGAGCTCAGACTAACCAAGCCACACACGAAGACGAGCTGATGACATAGCTCGCAACCATGCAGGAGATGATGTTGAACCTGTCACAATCGAGAAATTTTACTCTTTTCGAAAATGTTGTACAATGCACGTACATTATGATATTTATGTATAAAATGGTAAAAGAGTATGATATAATACTATTTAGAATGCTATGAAATGCTCTGACCGTGTAAATAAGAGTGTGTTCAGGAACGGAAAATTTTACGAAACCGAAATCGGACAAAATATGCCTTTTTGATTTTGAAAATTCTAGAAATATACTGTAAGCCACTAAAAGACGAAATACTTGCGGTATTGATTTTTAGGCAAACCGGAGTGAAATAAGGAAAACTGATCGCACGGACAGCCTGAGAAACTCATCTATGCGATTTCGGTGCAAAACCGTTTGGTTTGACTTTTGGTCAAAAAGTTTGACCCAAATTAATGAGAGAAGTCAACAATTGAATGTGGAATCTTGAAACGATGTAAGATTACATTCAAATCCAAAGGCTAGGGTTTAAAGCCAAGATGATCCAACGGCCATGATTCAAAGTCAACATGAAAAGTCAAAGGAAGCTTAACACAAAATTTCTAGAATGTTCTAGGGCGTGAAGTGGCAGATTTTTAGGGGCAAAAATAGAAAAAAAAAAAAAAAATCTACCCTAATCTGTCGTGGGTTCCCTTCATCAAAAACAAAAAATTTCCTTCAAAAATTCTTCAAGAAAGTGTGTAAAATTCATCTCCAAGTGCGAGGAATCAAGATAGCAAGGTAAACTTCCATTTTTGCATGGTTTCCTCTTAGTTTTTATGGAAAAATCCGTGTCTGAATGGGCTGTTTTGAAGTGAGAAAATTTAGTTTTTATTTGGTTGATTCATGCTTGAAAGTGTGTTAATGGTAGGTGATTAAAACAAGTGTGGAATCATGAGCATGAAAAACTAGGTTTAGGGCATTTTCATTCACTAAATCCGTGGGTTAAGCATGGTGTAGGAAGATGAAATTTTGATGTTGTTTTGTTTAGTTTTTGATGTTGAAATTCATGTGGGAATGTGAAGAAAGAAATGGAATTGAAAAACATTAAATTTTGTATTTGTCTTTCATGAAGAATCCATGGGTTACATTAGGGAGAAATGAGATATTTATGTTATTGAATTTGGATTGGAAACATGGTGTTAACATGTTGATGAATCAAGTAAAGGAATGAGATGAGAAAAATAAAAGTTTGTGTTTGGATTTTCAATTGAAAATCCGTGGCTTTCCAAAGGGTTAATGCATGAAAATTAGATGAGTTATTCTAGGTTTTGTTTTGTAATGTGCATGGGTTAAGGTGGAAAATAAATAAGGAAAAATGGAGCTTTGAAATAAAAATTTTGTTTAGGTTTTTCAAGAAAAACCGTGTATAGGTTAGGGGTGAAAATGTTATTTTAGCATGATGTGTTATGGAATGAAACCATGTGCAAATTGTATATAAAACCGGGCCCAAAAATGAGAAAGAACGGGTTGAAATCCCGTTAGAAACGGTTAGGTTTTAATGGAAAATTTTAAGTAAAAAGTTTGTAATTTTTACGTAAAATTAGGTTTGTGGTATAGTACGTGACAGGATAGTATAGGGTAGATGGTTTCGAGGCGTTTCTTAAACGCCAGGAACCTAGAATTTTAACGAAAATACTGCCGAAATTTTCAGGACGCCTGAAGTGTAATTTGGTAAACGAGGGGTAGAAATAGGGTCGGGAATCGGAAACCAGAGCCCCCTTGGGGACCTAAGCTCGAGGAAGGGCAATGGATGATTTTCAAAGTAGTGAAATGTCCATTTGAGGTCCCGAACGGTTAGAAAAATGAGAAATGACCCCAAGAGTCGGAATAGTACCACCTGAGGGTTGGATGAATAGTAACTCGAGCAATTCGACAAGAAATGTCGTAAAAGTTCGGTAAGACCTAAGAAAGATTATTTTATGATTTTTGGAACTAGAAAATCCAGTTAAAATATTAAAATGAAAATTTTACGGTCTAAGGTCCCGTCAGGGACAAAATAGTCATTTTGACCAAAATTTCCCAAATTGCTAGAAAAAGGCCGTAAAAGTCTCAGAATGATTTTATTAAGTTTCTTAAGGTTAAAATAGAACCGTAAGTCAGGAAAACGGGGAAAAATCCCGCTAAGGACGAAATGGTCATTTTGTCAAAAGTTAAGTACAAAATGATCATTTTGCCAAAAGGTTAAGAAAAGTGATATTAATTCCCGGAATAGTATCCTCAGCTGTATAATAAATGCAGAAATGAAAATATGAATCCCAAACGAATAATTAGGGGTCTAAAATCAGAAATTTCATATTTTTACAATATTTTAAATATGAAGTAAATAGTAAAAATAACCGTGGTTTATTTCGGTTATAGGTAATCAACAAAAAGGCGATATAAGGAGGCCGGTTAACCCACAAAAGGAAACGCTAGCAAAATATCTATAAGTTTAGACATTTATTTGTCTGCAGCGTGAATTTACTTTGTATGCTTGTGTGTTTTGTATAACATGTAAATAAGTATCAAGGTGCTATATGCACACTAACGTGGGAAATAAAATATCCACAAATAAAAAACATGATGTAAAGAGTTCTAGACATAGGAGGCAGCAATAATGCCACCGATCATGAACCATACGAAAGTCGGTAATGAAACTAGTATTGGCATACCGGCCTCCCACACAGGTGGAGGTTCCTTATGTTCAGATGTGATATGGCTTCCAAACCGATGGTGGTATGTCCCGGGTACGGAAGTCTAATATTAAGTAGACTGTAGAGGATTGGCCAGTGGGTCACTCTCCCGAGTCCCTCTCAGTCATGCGCGCACTACGGTACGACCAATTCAAGGGTCCAACACGAGAACTTAATGCAAGATAAGACCTAAGACTTAAGATTTGCCATAATTGAGCATAATATGTACTAATTATATGTATATCAGCTTAGGTCAAAGTTGGCATCAATAGTACCAGTCAAAGTCAATCTTACTATTCATGATCAAAAGTTAAAGTTACTATTCATATAAATAGTACTTTTTATGATTTTATGTTTTATGTTCCAATTTGTATGTTTGAACTTACTGAGCCTGTCGCTCACAAGTTTATTTATATTGCAGGTAAGAAGCCTGTGCACCAGTAGCTAGTGGATGGATGAGGGGCTGGATCTGCATCTGCCACAAACGCTGGGCGAGGGGAATGGTCCTGCTGATGTTTTCCGCTGAGGACTTTTGAAAATTATTTTGGATGTTTGTAACATGATGTAAATTAAGTATGATAGAATAGGATATGTATTATAGTATGTATTTTATGAGGTTTTACAACTTTACAGTTTAAAGTTCAGTAACAAAAATATTCCAGTTTTTCATGATAAATTTAAATTTAAACTTATGATCATTAAACAACAAAGAAGAGTTATAAGTAAGTTGCCGGTGACCCATTGAGGTGACAGTCTATCATAGTAGACTTCAAAGCTCTACTATGCTAGTACTGTTAGCCTCCATGAAGGGCGGCCCACCACAGTTGGTATCAGAGCAGTTGCCCATGTCCCTCAAGGCCTGATGCGCATCCCGTTCATCGATCCAAGTAAGTTAAGTTTATCTTCATAGTTAGTAACATGTTTATTTACACTAAGTGAACCTTATGTAGGAGTTAGATGATGAGACCACCCTACTTCGGACCACATCCATATCAAGCTAGGGGTCCTCCTAGGGTGTGGACCACACCTATAATTAGGTCATCCCTACCCCGACAACTGACGGTAAATTCTCTGGCACCGGCCAACCAGACCACTCCACTAGCAGAGGTACCGGTGACCACCAGGGCACCAACCCCTCCACCAGTATTCAATCCACTACCAGTAGTAGTTGATATCCTAGTAGTTGGTGGATGAGATCACATTGGCTCAAGAGTTTCTACTAGGGCTACTCAGGCTTTTAAGGCCTGTCAGCCACCTATATTTGATGGAGGACGTCAGTCAATAGCAGTACAGGACTGGCTACACACTGTAGAGCTGATTTACCGATCCTGTGATATAGACTAAGATTACTGGGTCATTCTTGCAGTGAGCATTTTTCAAGGAGATGCCTGAATATATTGGCAGCTTTGTGATCAAGAGGCATTACTGAGGCTTAACTGGGCTAACTTTTGCTTGGTCATGAGACAGTAATTTTCTTGAAGGAGCCCAGAGATGTCTCCAGTTCCCCCGACTAGAGTGGAAAGCATGCTGCCGCCTGTATTACCTCGAATAACGGACGTTAGGGATTATCTACAGAGGGTTAAGAGATTTCAGATGACACCTGGGGATACGATACTAACATATGCAGTGTGATTCGATGAGAATGTTGTTAAAAAGTGCCCATTCCCAAATTTTTCTGATGAAGATTTTCATGAAATGTTCTGGAGAGGACTTACAGCCGAACTAAAATGAAGGGTGAGTCTACTTCATTCCATTCCTAGACATGAATTTGTCACCAGTGCCATTCGAGTTGAAAGGGTGCAGTTAACAGAAAGTATGGATAGGTATCAATGGGAAAAGGATCACAATGATGGAGTGTTGACATGTTTATATGGACCACCACCGAGAGCTAATGACCACGAGGCAGGTCTGTCGCGACAAAGGGCAAATGTGACTCATGATCAGGGAATGTCTATGGGCAATGACTCCGATGATGATGAAGGCCCGGAGGAATTTCCCTTAGGTCAAAATGAATAGGATAGTTGAATTCTGAAAAGTGTGTAAATACACCCTATATGTAAATATGTATGCATGTAAACAGTTAAGACAAATGTCATCTAAACGATACAGTATATGAAAATGTTTGTGTATGCTATGTATGATGTAAGAAAATGCTATGAAATGACATAAGATGTTTTGAGATGTTTATGCTTCACAGTAAATGATATGTTTAAAAATTTTCGCTACATTCCCAAGGTTATTTATGGAAAATCTAACTCTTGATTATTGTACAAGGTTAGAAGAAAGAGAACACAATGAGTGTAAGATGGGGACGGCGTCTTACATTGGTAGATAGAGTGGAGGAACTACAAGCCCTCCTAGAGAATCAGATGAAAGAGAATACTAAACTACGACAATGATTGTCGACTATGGAACAACGACAGGGCCAAAAAGAAGGCCATGCTTCTCAGGTAGCAGAAACAGTACCAGCAGTGTCGCCGGTTGTTCCAAAGGTTCAATATCCTCAACCTAGGGTGAACCAGGAACCCTTATATAAATGATTCTATCAGATGAAGCTGCCGAAGTTCGAGGGTTTGATTGATCCACTTGAGGCAGAGGAGTGGCTTTCTTTTCTGCAGATGATACTTGATTTCATGAATTTAACTGATCAAGAGAAGATTCTGTGTGCATCCTTTATACTTAGGAAGGCTGCCTGTTTCTGGTGGGACACAGTCCGTATGACGAGAAACGTGACCACGATGACCTGGGATGAGTTTCTGGAGGAATTTAACCAGAAATATTATGATCTAGCCACTCTACGGCCCCAACAAAAAAAATTTACTGAACTGAAACAAGGAAACCGGTCAGTGAGTGAAGTGTGCAGTGTTAGGAAATGCCCTAAGCATTAGAGACATTCTGATGTATTCATTTTGAACTGGATAATAAAATTATATATAGAGGTTATTCATTACATTGCTATCTGTCCTCGTCTTATTTACATGTTAAAGTAAATGTAAGCAAATATGGCTCACTGACTGCTTGTGTTAAAACTGTTAGAACGTTGCATGCAATGGACTTTTGTATACGAGAAGACAATGTTCTAAAGTTAGCAGTATAAACTATGGTCTGTAGTCTATGGGGTTAGACCGAGCATCTAACTCATGTTAAGACTATTATGTTGTCTAAAGCCTTAGAGGGGACGGTTTGTCTTGACTGTCTGGAGCTTGACTCCCAAGTAGAGACATGGATATGTTGCTCGGTGGTGACATATTAGACCGGGACAAAAGCGTGATTGATCTACGTAGTCCGCTATGAGTGGATCAATCTGCTTTTTACGTTCATTGTGCAATAACCTTAATCCTGAGTAAATGAACTTCTTTATGTATATGACTTGTGTACTTTGATGTTCCAATGGCTAAAGCGTCTCAGAGGTAGTAAGCTTATAGACCGGTTCGTTGGGTGCATGACTTGTATACGATGAAGGGTTTGTTTGCAGATATCGGAATCATAGCTCTGAAGAGTTAAAGGTATCCTCTTAAAGGCATTATACTGAATGTGAAAATGGACAAGGCCTTGGGTCGTCTGCTGGGCGGATGACTTCTTATTCACATATGGTGAATAATCATTTTCTTAATTCGGTAGTATAATGGAACTTTAAGATAGCCTGATCAGTAGGATTAAACGGACTTTGACCTAAGGCTGATCATTGATATCATATGAGGATTTTGCATATATGACAAGGTCATTGGATAGTAGCTCGTCACAGGCTGACGTAATACGGTATATAATTGGGAGTTCAGTTTCAGGTTTATAGTGGTGTGACTCTGAAATTAGTGATCATATGATTGAGTTGTTCGGTACAGAATGATGATCATATGGAATCATGAGAGCCCGATTATATATGTCCAATCAGTCCCTCTACTAACTCCACATAATTCCTTAACGTTTGGCAAATTGATTTGTGTATGCTATTGGCTAGTTTATTATGCATGGATGGTGATGACACAGGATTAGGATGGTAGACAAGATTCTCTCTGGTTGGATTTAGATTTTGTTTTGGATAATAGAGTACACAATTATTCGAACTCCAAATAAAGTTGCCATGATTTTATTTGAGATTGGATTGGAGTTGTAGAAAATTATCCATGAGAACAAGAATTTGAAGCACAACCGTTTTGTGGAATTTAAAATTTGAATTTTGAAATTTGAAATTTGAATTTTGAATTTGAAATTTGAATTTGAATTTGAAATTCGAATTTAAAATTTGAATTTGAAATTTGAAATTTGAAATTTGAAATTTGAAATTTGAATTTGAAATTTGAAATTCAAATTTTGAATCACAGTCCAAGTGGGATTCAAATTTTTTGTGGAAAATCCACAAGGTTTGAAATTCGAATTTGAGTTGGATTTGGAGAGGATAATCTTGTTAGAATCCTACTTGAATTTTGAATCTAAATCCCAACAAAAGTGGACTAAATTTTTGAGGATAATCCTCAAGGAAATTTCGGTTTTTTATGGATAAGATTCAAGGGAAAAATTCAAGTTTCAATCCCCGTTGAATTTGGATTCTCTCCTCCCTGAAAAGTGGCCGAAAATTTGGAGGATCTCTCCTAGGAAAATTCGGTTATTTTGGACAAGGTTGAGATAAGATTCAAGCTTGAAAATCCTAGTGGAATTTTTGATTCTCCCTTATCCTAAAAGTGGCCGAATTTTTTGAGGAGATTTTCTCCTAGGAATTTCGGATTTTTTGGTTGAAAAAGGGAAGATAAAATTCTAGTTAAAATCTTGTTTAGATTTGGATTGGATTTATCCTAAGAAAACCGAATTTTTTGTTGAGATTCTCCCTTGGAAAAGTTCGGATTTTTTTGGTTATGGATAAGGGAAAATATCTTTTCCTAATCCAATTCAAATTCAGAGAATCACCTCATGCAGGTCTATAAATAGAGGTCCTGCCACTCCAGTTCTCTCAGACCACAGACTCTCAAGTGAGCAGGCTTATTGTTACACAGCTCATCGTGACAATAAAGTTCTTTAGAGATCTGGGTGGTCGGAAGAAGACTAGCAGTGCTAACATACCGATCGAGGTTCAGAGTGCCCACACACTCAGCAATTCGGGAATTGGAGAATTGTAGAGAAGGCTAGTTGGTTGAAGCCTCCGGTCATTCTCCTCCTGCAAGATTGGCGTCCTTGAGGTATGAGTTTTAATTATTGATGGTTTATTGTATATGGCATCATGAGATACTTAACGATCTAAAAATTTTTATTATTCCGCTGCGCCACTCTGATACGTTTTTATCGATTTATTTTCCTACAATTGGTATCAGAGCCATCTCATGACTATGCCATGTACATAAATTAGACAATTACTTAGTCTTTTTATTTATGTATAGATTTGATATTTAGAGAGTGGCATTCTAGGGTTCCTTTATGTTGTTATCATGGATTATGTATAAAGTATGTGGTTATTTTAATTTTCTGAATTATTATAAGCATGCTTGTTTATACCGGTTTTGGTTCCTTAGAATTTAGAAAAATTTTATCTAGGAATTTTTATGTAACCATGGAAGCAGTTTATTAACACTGTAATCTTCCTATGGATTTTAATTTTTGTCTCTTAGAATTTTTATGGTTAGAATTTTTGTACACCGGAAACGGTTTAGGAAATTTTATGTAATTATTCTTGGAGGAGATTGAAGATTGAAGACCGTAATTTATTTTTTCCCAAAAGTTAAATTTGAATTAAAGGCTGAAATTTTGATTGTGTGGAAAATTTCAATTTAATTGGGATTCAAATTAATTTTTGGAGATCCTAATAGGTAAATTGGAATATGGCACGAAAATCGAGACACGAACCCTCGGGATAGGCCGACGGGCCTTGGTGGGGCTGTAGCCCCTGCCCTTGGGCAGGATGGGCCTGCGGCAGCCCCTGTGCAGGCCAACACCACCCACGGCCGCAGGCTCAGCCTGCAGCCAAGGGTGGCCGAGGCCTGTCCAAGGCTGGCCGCAGCCTGGGCGTGCAGCCTCTGGCTGCAGGCGCTGCCTGCAGCCTGTCGGTTGCTACGCCCAGCCTGGGCGTGCAGCCTGGCGCTGCAGGCTTGGCCTGCAACCCAGCAGGGCTACACATGGGGGCGACCGTGGGCTACCAGCCCCTCCGGGGTTGGTGGCTGCCCACGGCGGCTGCCGCCTACGGGGGCGGCGTTCCGACGGTCCAAAAAATCAGAAAATTTTGATTTTTAAATTTGAGATTTAATTTTAAATCATGTTTAAAAATATGTAATTAAAAATTTCAAATTTTTTGAAATTACATATTATTACACATGATGTTTAAAATTGTTTAAAATTTAAATTTGAAATTTAAATTTGAAATTCGAATTTGGAATTTGAATTTGAAATTTAAATTTTTGGATATTTAAATTTTAAATAATTCTTGGGATGAGAAATAAATGGAGAGGCTACATAAAGATGGATACAAGAAGATGGAACAAAATTCATGACCCAAAGAATGCTTTGGATGGAATTTTGTAATCTTTATTTTCTTTGTTCTGGGAAGGAACCATAGCTTGGTTATTCTGTCAATTATTTTTTTCTGTGATATGTCATGGATGTACAAATATGTATTGATGGATGTTTTGTATGCATATTTGATAACATGTCATATAGGATAGGTGAGTGCCGCTCATACTATATTGATCATACATAATTTGTCAAAACTTGCATGTTTTTCAAAATATTGAGTGGGAGAGGGTTTCAAACAAAACACACGGCCTCCATTGTTGATCCATATGTGAAAGCATGGTAACGCCTCGCGTCAGTTCTGCCCTGACCACACCCCTCGTTAGGTGTTTACCGCCGCCGGTATACTAGATTGGATCTCCTGTGTGGAAAACGTGTTCGGGTACGATCCTATTCATGACCACCCCTCGGTGGCTTGGTAGGACGTGGATCGGGCTACGTAAACAATGGTTATACACTCAAGACTCGTTCAGTTATTAACCTTCCTTAGAAGCTCTGTTGACTAAACTGGTGGCCAAATAAGCGGTTATTAATATATGTCTTAACCTTGGAAGATTTAAGGCAACATATATTAATTGGACGGGGTCCATGTTCCGGCTATTTGTTCTCATGACCACCCCTCGGTGGCTTGGGGCAATAGGCGCTGAGAATTACCGTTGCAATGCTACATGTTTTTCAAGTTTCATGTAGGAACATACTTGTATGTTTTATTTGCTAAATTATCTGTATATTTGCTTGGGCTTTGTAATGATGTCTAGTATAATTTTATTTCAGTCCAAAATGTCACCGACACCCCTCATTTCAATACTTACTGAAAATAAGTTGAATGGCGACAATTATAAAGATTGGAAAAGAAATCTATTAATAGTTCTCAACTGCGAGAGACATAAGTTCGTGTTGAATGAACCATGCCCACCTGGGCCCAAACCTGACACACCACTTGAGGAGGTCCCGGTTACCTATAATCATTGGAGAGAATCCAATGAGATAGCTCGATGCTACATCCTTGCTAGCATGACGAGTGCTTTACAAAAGCAGCATGAGACTTATCAAGTTGCTGGGGAGATCATGGAAAATCTGGAGGACATGCTCGGCGGCCAAGAAAAATTGGCTCGACAATCCGCAATCACCAGCATTATGAACTCTAAGCAAAAGGCGGGTGCTCCGGTGAAGGACCATATGATCACTCTAATGGGATTCTTCGCTGAGGCTGCCGAGAATGGTACTGAGTTAGACTACAACACCCAGATCGAAATGGTGTTCAAGACTCTGTCTAAAGATTTTATGGGGTTTAAGGCCGCATACAATCTGGCGACAAAGGAGTTAGGACTAACCGAGCTCATGAAGCAACTACAGGCTTATGAGCGGATGATCAGGGATGAGGATGTGGTCCGACCTAAAGGAGAGGCCAATTTGGCGGAATCTTCCAATCCCTCACAGAAGAGGAAGAGGCCAAATAAGAAGCAAGTGGCTTCTAGTTCTTCTAATCCTCCTGTCTCGAACGGGAAGAAGAAGAAGAAGAACAAGAAGTCAAAGGACCCTAAAAAGTCCAAATGCTTCCATTGTGGGAAGGTAGGTCACTTCAAGAAGGCTTGCCGGGAATTCCTAGCCGCCAAGGGCAAGGAAGGTAAGGAACTTCATTACTTGGAAGCATGTTTGGTGGAAGAATCAATAGACACTTGGGTCATTGATTCGGGCGCCACTAATCATGTTTATGTTTCTATGCAGGGGTTCGTGGAAACGAGAAGTCTACATGATAGGAGCCTCTCGTTGCGGACTGGAGATGCTAGCTTTGTGGTGGCTGAGGCAGTGGGAGATGTTTATCTTTATTTTGATCAATTTAGGTTTATTTTATTAAAAGACTGTTTTTTTGTTCCTAATTTCAGGAGGAACCTTATATCGGTAACTTGTTTAATAAAGGATTCTTATTCAGTTTCTTTTAGCAAAAGAGTTGATATTCGTAGAAATAAGTCTTTTATCTGTTCTGGATGGATGGATGGAAACCTATATTTGATCAAACCAAAGATGTACTCACTGCTTGACACTGAATTAATTGATAACTCTAAAAGGTTGAAAGTTTCTCACTCTAACAAGGCGTATCTTTGGCATTTAAGACTTGGTCATATTAAGCAGGAAAGATTGGTGAAAGATGGTCCTCTGGAATCTCTAGAGGAGGTACGTCTTCCCCAATGTGAGTCTTGTCTAGAGGGTAAGATGACTAAGAGGTCTTTTGGAGCTAAGGGTACAAGGGCTCAGGAGCTCTTAGAAATCGTGCATACTGACGTATGTGGCCCCATGAACGTCACCGCACGAGGAGGGTTCGAGTATTATGTCTCTTTTATAGACGATTACTCGAGGTATGGATATGTATATCTGATGCACCGCAAGAGCGAAACCTTTGACAAGTTCAAAGAGTATCGCGCGGAAGTGGAAAAGCAATTGCATAAATCCATAAAGACACTTCGATCTGATCGAAGTGGCGAATATCTCTCCGATGAATTTCTAAGACATCTTGTAGAGAACGGGATTTTATCCCAATTGACTGCACCTGGTACTCCACAACAGAACGGTGTAGCCGAAAGGAGAAACAGGACCTTGTTGGATATGGTACGGTCCATGATGAGTTATTCAACGCTGCCATTATCATTTTGGGGATATGCTTTACAAACGGCATGCTATATTCTGAACCAGGTTCCGAGCAAATCAATTCCCAGAACTCCGTATGAATTGTGGCATGGCAGGAAGCCCTCCCTTGGACATATGAGAATATGGGGCTGCCCGGCACATGTACTAGATGGGGATGCGAAAAAGTTGGAACCAAGATCAGAATTGTACATGTTTGTAAGGTATCCAAAAGGAACTAAAGGAGGTCTGTTCTATAACCCGAAGGAACAAAAAGTCATTGTCTAAACCCATGCGATATTCTTGGAGGAAAGTCACATGAATGACTTTAAGCCTCGAAGCAAAGTGGTGCTAGAGGAGTTATCGGGTGAAAGAACTGCTCCACAGATTTCGGTCTTGGACGCAAGTCCGAGTTCCAGTGAAATGCCTGCAGACGATCAACAATTTAGGGTGCCTCGTCGTAGTGGGAGGGTTTCTAAGAAACCTAATTTCTTCATGTATGATGCTGAGGTATACCAGGCCGAGGCTCATGAGCATGAGGAAGATCCGGTCACTTATGATGAAGCTATAAATGATGTTGATTCTAAATCTTGGTAACAGGCTATGAACAATGAGATGGATTCTATGAAATCTAACTCTGTTTGGGAACTTGTAGATTTGCCAGATGGGATAAAACCCATTGGATGCAAATGGGTCTACAAAAGAAAGAAGGATGCGGAAGGGAGAGTGGAAACTTTCAAAGCTAGACTGGTTGCAAAGGGATACACGCAAAAGGCTGGAATCGATTATGATGAAACCTTTTCGCCTGTTGCTATGTTGAAGTCTATCCGTATTCTTCTGTCCATTACTACGGCTCTCGATTATGAGATCTGGCAAATGGATGTCAAGACGGTATTCTTGAATGGCCATCTTGAAGAGTGTATCTATATGATATAGCCCGAAGGGTTCGTAGCAAAAGGCCAAGAAAGGAAAGTCTGCAAGTTGCTTAGATCCATTTATGAATTAAAGCAGGCATCCCGCTCATGAAACCAGAGGTTTGATCAAGCGATTAAGACATTTGGTTTTGAGCAGAACGTTGATGAACCCTGTGTTTATAAACGTATTAAGGATGCAAAAGTGGTCTTTCTGATACTCTGTGTCGATGATATACTACTCATTGGAAATGATGTAGGGAACTTATCATCGGTCAAGCTTTGGTTACACCAACAGTTTGACATGAAGGACTTGGGAGAAGCTAATTATGTTCTAGGCATTCGTCTTTTCAGAGATCGAAAGAACAAAATGATAGCATTATCCCAAGCTTCATACATAGATAAAATAATTGACAAATATGCAATGCAAGAGGCAAAGAAAGGTTCGCAACCTTCTATTGCCGGTCTAACTCTTTCATTGGATGACTGTCCCAAGACATCGGAAGAAAGAGAGCGTATGAGTAAGGTCCCTTATGCATCCGCTGTGGGTAGCCTTATGTATGCTATGCTTTGCACTCGCCCGGACATATGTTTTGCAGTAGGTATGGTGAGTCGATATCAAGCGAATCCTGGAACCAAGCACTGGCAAGCAGTAAAGCATATACTCAAGTATCTTAAGAGAACGAGGGATGATATGCTGGTGTATTATGGAGGGGACCTAACACCCGTAGGATACACAGACTCAGACTTCCAGACTTGTAAGGATTCGAGGAAATCGACATTTGGATCAGTGTTTTTACTCAGAGGAGGCGCCATTGTGTGGAGGAGTGTGAAGCAGGGCTGCACAGCTGACTCTACTATGGAGGCTGAGTATGTGGCTGCGGCTGAGGCATCTAAAGAAGCGGTTTGGCTCCGCAAGTTCTTTAGAGACCTTGAGGTCATTCCGGGTGTTGACAAGCCTATCACACTTTACTGTGATAATACATGAGCTATTGCCAACACAAGGGAATCTCGGCACCACAAGAGGACCAAGCACATCGATCGGAGATATCATATTATTAGAGGGCATGTGGAGACAGGACAAGTGGATGTATGTAAGATCGCGTCCGAGGACAACATTGCCGATCCCTTTACTAAGACTTTGGTAGCTAGAAGCTTTGAGAGGCATGTAGAGGTGATGGGGATGCATAACATGGCACATCTACTGGCTTAGGGCAAGTGAGAGATTGTTAGGAAATGCCCTAAGCATTAGAGACATTCTGATGTATTCATTTTGAACTGGATAATAAAATTATATATAGAGGTTATTCATTACATTGCTATCTGTCCTCGTCTTATTTACATGTTAAAGTAAATGTAAGCAAATATGGCTCAGTGACTGCTTGTGTTAAAACTGTTAGAACGTTGCATGCAATGGACATTTGTATGCGAGAAGACAATGTTCTAAAGTTAGCAGTCTAAACTATGGTCTGTAGTCTATGGGGTTAGACCGAGCATCTAACTCATGTTAAGACTATTATGTTGTCTAAAGCCTTAGAGGGGACGGTTTGTCTTGACTGTCTGGAGCTTGACTCCCAAGTAGAGACATGGATATGTTGCTCGGTGGTGACATATTAGACCGGGACTAAAGCGTGATTGATCTACGTAGTCCGCAATGAGTGGATCAATCTGCTTTTGACGTTCATTGTGCAATAACCTTAATCCTGAGTAAATGAACGTCTTCATGTATATGACTTGTGTACTTTGATGTTCCAATGGCTAAAGCGTCTCAGAGGTAATAAGCTTATAGACCGGTTCGTTGGGTGCATGACTTGTATACGATGAAGGGTTTGTTTGTAGATATCGGAATCATAGCTCTGAAGAGTTAAAGGTATCCTCTTAAAGGCATTATACTGAATGTGAAAATGGGCAAGGCCTTGGGTCATCTGCTGGGCGGATGACTTCTTACTCACATATGGTGAATAATCATTTTCTTAATTCGGTAGTATAATGGAACTTTAAGATAGCCTGATCAGTAGGATTAAACGGACTTTGACCTAAGGCTGATCATGGATATCATATGAGGGTTTTGCATATATGACAAGGTCATTGGATAGTAGCTCGTCACAGGCTGACGTAATACGGTATATAATTGGGAGTTCAGTTTCAGGTTTACAGTGGTGTGACTTTGAAATTAGTGATCATATGATTGAGTTGTTCGGTACAGAATGATGATCATATGGAATCACAAGAGCCCGATTATATATGTCCAATCAGTCCCTCTACTAGCTCCACATAATTCCTTAACGTTTGGCAAATTGATTTGTGTATGCTATTGGCTAGTTTATTATGCATGGATGGTGATGACACAGGATTAGGATGGTAGACAAGATTCTCTCCGGTTGGATTCAGATTTTGTTTTGGATAATAGAGTACACAATTATTCGAACTCCAAATAAAGTTGCCATGATTTTATTTGAGATTGGATTGGAGTTGTAGAAAATTATCCATGAGAACAAGAATTTGAAGCACAACCGTTTTGTGGAATTTGAAATTTGAATTTTGAAATTTGAATTTTGAATTTTGAATTTTGAATTTGAAATTCGAATTTGAAATTTGAAATTGAAATTCGAATTTGAAATTTGAATTTGAAATTTGAAATTTGAAATTTGAAATTTGAATTTGAAATTCGAATTTGAAATTTGAAATTCAAATTTTGAATCAGAGTCCAAGTGGGATTCGAATTTGTTGTGGAAAATCCACAAGGTTTGAAATTCAAATTTGAGTTGGATTTGGAGAGGATAATCTTGTTAGAATCCTACTTGAATTTTGAATCTAAATCCCAACAAAAGTGGACGAAATTTTTGAGGATAATCCTCAAGGAATGTTCGGTTTTTTGTGGATAAGATTCAAGGGAAAAATTCAAGTTTCAATCCCAGTTGAATTTGGATTCTCTCCTCCCTGAAAAGTGGCCGAAAATTTGGAGGATCTCTCCTAGGAAAATTTGGTTATTTTGGATAAGGTTGAGATAAGATTCAAGCTTGAAAATCCTAGTGGAATTTTTGATTCTCCCTTATCCTAAAAGTGGCCGAATTTTTTGAGGAGATTTTCTCCTAGGAATTTCAGATTTTTTTGTTGAAAAAGGGAAGATAAAATTCTAGTTAAAATCTTGTTTAGATTTGGATTGGATTTATCCTAAGAAAACCGAATTTTTTGTTGAGATTCTCCCTTGGAAAAGTTCGGATTTTTTTGGTTATGGATAAGGGAAAATATCTTTTCCTAATCCAATTCAAATTCAGAGAATCACCTCATGTAGATCTATAAATAGAGGTCCTGCCACTCTAGTTCTCTCAGACCACAGACTCTCAGGTGAGCCGGCTTATTGTTGCACAGCTCATCGTGACAATAAAGTTCTTTAGAGATCTGGGTGGTCGGAAGAAGACTAGCAGTGCTAGCATACCGATCAAGGTTCAGAGTGCCCACACACTCAGCCATTCGGGAATTGGAGAATAGTAGAGAAGGCTAGTTGGTTGAAGCCTCCGGTCATTCTCCTCCTGCAAGATTGGCATCCTTGAGGTATGAGTTTTAATTGTTGATGGTTTATTATATATGGCATCATGAGATACTTAACGATCTAAAAATTTTTATTATTCCGCTGCGCCACTCTGATACGTTTTTATCGATTTATTTTCCTACATGCAGAATATTTGATCAGTTGTCACGGTTATGTCCTTATGTGGTCCCGACTGAAAGAAAAATGATTCAGAAGATGATTGGCATATTCAGGCTAAAAATAGTCGCTTTAGTTGATAGTGGGCTAATACCACCTACCTCAGTGGCAGACTATGTAAGCAGGGCCCTCAAACCTGAATATCATTTTCTCAGACAAAAATAGGAAAGAGAAAAAGTTTGGGAAACGAAGAAAAAGGAGAAGCTCCTCGCGAAGTCAGCACAAGCAGGGATGCAGACTGGACAAGGTAGTAAGTTTGGTCAGAACCGAGCTCATCAGTCCAACACTCAAGGCTCCCAACAATAGCAGGGAAAGAAAAGGAAATTTTTCTAGGAATAGAGGCTAAGACAGCCGTAATCAACAGCGGAAGACTAGTCATGGCTCAGGACCGAGTTTTCCCACGTGTGCTACGTGTGGAAGGAGGTATCCAGGCCAGTGCAAATTCGGCACGAACACATGTTACCAGTGCTGACGAGAAGGACATTTTGTAAAGAATTGTCTAATGAACTGCCAAAATACTTCAAGGCCAATGCAGCAGCGTCTGCAATATCCTCCACGTCAATAACAACCTCAAGCTCATGCTTTACAAGGGAGGATTGAAGGGCCTTCATGAGTGCCACCAGCATGGTCCAAATGTAGGAAAATAAACCGGTAAAAACGTATCAGAGTGGCGCAGCGGAACAATAAAAAATTTTAGATCGTTAAATATCTCATGATGCCATATACAATAAATCAACAACAATTAAAACTTATACCTCAAGGACGCCAATATGCAGGAGGAGAATGACCGGAGGCTTCAACCAACTAGCCTTCTCTACTATTCTCCAATTCCCGAATGGCTGAGTGTGTGGGCACTCTGAACCTCGATCGGTATGCTAGCACTGCTAGTCTTCTTCCGACCACCCAGATCTCTAAAGAACTTTATTGTCACGATGAGCTGTGCAACAATAAGCCTGCTCACCTGAGAGTCTGTGGTCTAAGAGAACTGGAGTGGCAGGACCTCTATTTATAGACCTGCATGAGGTGATTCTCTGAATTCGAATTGGACTAGGAAAAGATTTTCTCCCTTATCCAAACCAAAAAATCTGAACTTTCCAAGGGAGAATCTCCACAATTAAATTCGGTTTTCCTAGGATAAATCCAATCCAAATCTAAACAAGATTTTAACTAGAATTTTATCTCCCTTTTTCAACCAAAAAATCCGAAATCTTTAGGAGAAAATCTTCTCCAAATTTTCGGCCACTTTTAGGATAAGGAAGAATCAAAATTCCACTAGGATTTTTCAAGCTAAATCTCATCTCAACCTTATCCAAAAATAACCGAATTTCCTAGGATTAAGGCTCCAAAATTTCGGCCACTTTTAGGGAGTAGAGAGAATCCAAATTCAACTAGGATTGAAGCTTGAATTTACCCTTGAATCTCATCCACAAAATCCGAAATTTTCATGAGGATTATCCTCAAAAATTTCGTCCCTTATTTGTTGGGATTTGGATTCAAAATTCAAGTAGGATTCTAACAAGATTATCCTCTCCAAATCCAACTCAAATTCGAATTTCAAACCTTGTGGATTTTCCACAACAAATTCGAATCTTACTTGGACTGTGATTTAAAATTTGAATTTCAAATTTCAAATTCAAATTTCAAATTCAAATTTCAAATTTCAAATTTCAAATTTCAAATTTAAATTTCAAATTCAAATTTCAAATTCGAATTTCAAATTCAAATTTCAAATTCAAATTTCAAATTCAAAATTCAAAATTCAAATTTCAAATTTCAAAATTCAAATTTCAAATTCCACAAAACGGTTGTATTTCATATTCTTGTTCTCATGGATAATTTTCTACAACTCCAATCCAATCTCAAATAAAATCATGGCAACTTTATTTGGAGTTCGAATAATTGTGTACTCTATTATCCAAAACAAAATCTGAATCCAACCGGAGAGAATCTTGTCTACCATCCTAATCCTGTGTCATCACCATCCATGCATAATAAACTAGCCAATAGCATACACAAATCAATTTGCCAAACGTTAAGGAGTTATGTGGAGCTAGTAGAGGGACTGATTGGACATATATAATCGGGCTCCCGTGATTCCATATGATCATCATTCTTTACCGAACAACTCAATCATATGATCACTAATTTCAGAGTCACACCACTATAAACCTGAAACTGAACTCCCAATTATACATCGTATTACGTAAGCCTGTGACGAGCTACCATCCAATGACCTTGTCATATATGCAAAACCCTCATATGATATCCATGATCAGCCTTAGGTCAAAGTCCGTTTAATCCTACTGATCAGGCTATCTTAAAGTTCCATTATACTACCGAATCAAGAAAATGATTATTCACCGTATGTGAATAAGAAGTCATCCGCCCAGCAGACGACCCAAGGCCTTGTCCATTTTCACATTCAGTATAATGCCTTTAAGAGGATACCTTTAACTCCTCAGAGCTATGATTCCGATATCTGCAAATAAACCCTTCATCGTATACAAGTCATGCACCCAACGAACCGGTCTATAAGCTTACTACCTCTGAGACGCTTTAGCCATTGGAACATCAAAGTACACAAGTCATATACATGAAGTAGTTCATTTACTCAGGATTAAGGTTATTGCACAATGAACGTCAAAAGCAGATTGATCCACTCATAGCGGACTACGTAGATCAATCACGCTTTAGTCCCGGTCTAATATGTCACCACCGAGCAACATATCCATGTCTCTACTTGGGAGTCCAGCTCCAGAGAGTCAAGACAGACCGTCCCCTCTAAGGCTTTAGACAACATAATAGTCTTAACATGAGTTAGATGCTCGGTCTAACCCCATAGACTACAGACCATAATTTAGACTGCTAACTTTAGAACATTGTCTTCTCGCATACAAAAGTCCATTGCATGCAACGTTCTAAATGTTTTAACACAAGCAGTCAGTGAGCCATATTTGCTTACATTTACTTTAACATGTAAATAAGATGAGGACAGATAGCAATGTAATGAATAACCTCTATGTATAATTTTATTATCCAGTTCAAAATGAATACATCAAAATGTCTCAAATACTTAGGGCATTTCCTAACAATCTCCCACTTGCCCTAAGCCAGCAGATGTGCCATGTTACGCATCCCCATCGCCTCTACATGCCTCTCAAAGCTTCTAGCTACCAAAGTCTTAGTAAAGGGATCAGCGATGTTGTCCTCGGACGCGATCTTACATACATCCACTTGTCCTGTCTCCACATGCCCTCTAATAATGTGATACCTCCGATCTATGTGCTTGGTCCTCTTGTGGTGCCGAGATTCCCTTGTGTTGGCAATAGCCCCTGTATTATCACAGTAAAGTGTGATAGGCTTGTCAACACCCGGAATGACCTCAAGGTCTCTAAAGAACTTGCGGAGCCAAACCGCTTCTTTAGATGCCTCAGCCGCAGCCACATACTCAGCCTCCATAGTAGAGTCAGCTGTGCAGCCCTGCTTCACGCTCCTCCACACAATGGCGCCTCCTCCGAGTTAAAACACTGATCCAGATGTCGATTTCCTCGAATCCTTACAAGTCTGGAAGTCTGAGTCCGTGTATCCTACGGGTGTTAGGTCCCCTCCAGAATACACTAGCATATAATCCCTCGTTCTCTTAAGATACTTGAGTATATGCTTTACTGCTTGCCAGTGCTTGGTTCCAGGATTCGCTTGATATCGACTCACCATACCTACTGCAAAACATATGTCCGGGCGAGTGCAAAGCATAGCGTACATAAGGCTACCCACAGCGGATGCATAAGGGACCTTACTCATACGCTCTCTTTCTTCCAATGTCTTGGGACAGTCATCCAATGAAAGAGTTAAACCGGCAATAGAAGGTTGTGAGCCTTTCTTTGCCTCTAGCATTGCATATTTGTCAATTATTTTATCTATGTATGAAGCTTGGGATAACGCTATCATTTTGTTCTTTCGATCTCTGAAGAGACGAATGCCTAGAACATAATTAGCTTCTCCCAAATCCTTCATGTCAAACTGTTGGTGTAACCAAAGCTTGACCGATGATAAATTCCCTACATCATTCCCAATGAGTAGTATATCATCGACATAGAGTATCAGAAAAACCACTTTTCCATCCTTAATACGTTTATAAACACAAGGTTCATCAACGTTCTGCTCAAAACCAAATGTCTTAATCGCTTGATCAAACCTCTGGTTCCATGAGCGGGATGCCTGCTTTAATCCATAAATGGATCTAAGTAACTTGCAGACTTTCCTATCTTGGCCTTTTGCTACGAACCCTTCGGGCTGTATCATATAGATACACTCTTCAAGATGGCCATTCAAGAATGCCGTCTTGACATCCATTTGCCAGATCTCGTAATCGAGAGCCGCAGCAATGGACAGAAGAATACGGATAGACTTCAGCATAGCAACAGGCGAAAAGGTTTCCTCGTAATCGATTCCAGCCTTTTGCGTGTATCCCTTTGCAACCAGTCTAGCTTTGAAAGTTTCCACTCTCCCTTCCGCATCCTTCTTTCTTTTGTAGACCCATTTGCATCCAATGGGTTTTATCCCATCCGGCAAATCTACAAGTTCCCAAACAGAGTTGGATTTCATAGAATCCATCTCATTGTTCATAGCCTGTTTCCAAGATCTAGAATCAACATCCTTTATAGCTTCATCATATGTGACCGGATCTTCCTCATGCTCATGAGCCTCGGCCTAGTATACCTCAGCATCATACATAAAGAAATTAGGTTTCTTAGAAACCCTCCCACTACGACGAGGCACCCTAAATTGTTGATCGTCTACAGGTCTTTCACTGGAACTCGGACTTGCGTCCAAGACCGAAATCTGTGAAGCAGTTCTTTCACCCGATAACTCCTCTAGCACCACTTTGCTTCGAGGCTTAAAGTCATTCATGTGACTTTCCTCCAAGAATGTCGCATGGGTTGAGACAATGACCTTTTGTTCCTTCGGGTTATAGAACAGACCTCCTTTAGTTCCCTTTGGATACCCTACAAACATGCACAATTCTGATCTTGGTTCCAACTTCTTCGCATCCCCATCCAGTACATGTGCCGGGCAGCCCCATATTCTCATATGTCCAAGGGAGGGCTTCCTGCCTCGCCACAATTCATACGGAGTTCTAGGAATTGATTTGCTCGGAACCTGGTTCAGAATATAGCACGCCGTTTGTAAAGCATGTCCCCAAAATGATAATGGCAGCGTTGAGTAACTCATCATGGACCGTACCATATCCAATAAGGTCCTGTTTCTCCTTTCGGCTATACCATTCTGTTGTGGAGTACCAGGTGCAGTCAATTGGGATAATATCCCATTCTCTACAAGATGTCCTAGAAATTCATCGGAGAGGTATTCGCCACCTCGATCAGATCGAAGTGTCTTTATGGATATATCCAATTGCTTTTCCACTTCCGCACGATACTCTTTGAATTTATCAAAGGTTTTGCTCTTGCGGTGCATCAGATACACATATCCATACCTCGAGTAATCATCTATGACAGAGACATAGTACTCGAACCCTCCTCGTGCTGTGACGTTCATGGGGCCACATACGTCAGTGTGCACAATTTCTAAGAGCTCCTGTGCCCTTGTACCCTTAGCTCCAAAAGACCTCTTAGTCATCTTACCCTCTAGACAAGACTCACATTGGGGAAGTCGTACCTCCTCCAGAGATTCCAGAGGACCGTCTTTCACCAATCTTTGAATCCTATCCTGATTAATATGACCAAGTCTTAAATGCCAAAGATACGCCTTGTTAGAGTGAGAAACTTTCAACCTTTTAGAGTTATCAATTAATTCAGTGTCAAGCAGTGAGTACATCTTTGGTCTGATCAAATATAGGTTTCCATCCATCCATCCAGAACAGATAAAAGACTTATTTCTACGAATATCAACTCTTTTACTAAAAGAAACTGAATAAGAATCCTTTATTAAACAAGCTATCGATATAAGGTTCCTCCTAAAATTAGGAACATAAAAACAGTCTTTCAATAAAATAAACCTAAATTGATCAAAATAAAGATGAACGTCTCCCACTGCCTCAGCCACCACAAAGCTACCATCTCCAGTCCGCAACGAGAGGCTCCTATCATGTAGACTTCTCGTTTCCACGAACCCCTGCATAGAAACACAAACATGATTAGTGGCGCCCGAATCGATGACCCATGTGTCTTTCGATTCTTCCACCAAACACGCTTCTAAGTAATGAAGTTCCTTACCTTCCTTGCCCTTGGAGGCTAGGAATTCCCGGCAAGCCTTCTTGAAGTGACCTACCTTCCCACAATGGAAGCATTTGGACTTTTTAGGGTCCTTTGGCTTCTTGTTCTTCTTCTTCTTCTTCCCGTCCGAGACAGGAGGATTAGAAGAACTGGAAGCCACTTGCTTCTTATTTGGCCTCTTCCCCTTCCATGAAGGATTGGAAGATTCCGCCAAATTGGCCTCTCCTTTAGGTCGGACCGCATCCTCATCCCTGATCATCCGCTCATAAGCCTGTAGTTGCTTCATGAGCTCGGTTAGTCCTAACTCCTTTGTCGCCAGATTGTATGCGGCCTTAAACCCCACAAAATCTTTAGACAGAGTCTTGAACACCATCTCGATCTGGGTGTTGTAGTCCAACTCAGCACCATTCTCGGCAGCCTCAGCGAAGAATCCCATTAGAGTGATCATATGGTCCTTCACCGGAGTACCCGTCTTTTGCTTGGAGTTCATAATGCTGGTGATAGCGGACTGTCGAGCCAATTTTTCTTAGCCTCCGAACATGTCCTCCAGATTATCCATGATCTCCCCAGCAACTTGATAAGTCTCATGCTGCTTTTGTAAAGCACTCGTCATGCTAGCAAGGATGTAGCATCGAGCTATTTCATTGGATTCTCTCCAACGATTATAGGCAACCGGGACCTCCTCAAGTGGTGTGTCAGGTTTGGGCCCAGGTGGGCATGGTTCATCCAGTACGAACTTGTGTCTCTCGCAGCTGAGAACTATTAATAGATTTCTTTTCCAATCTTTATAATTGTCGCCATTCAACTTATTTTCAGTAAGTATTGAAATGAGGGGTGTCGGTGACATTTTGAACTGAAATAAAATTATACTAGACATCATTACAAAGCCCAAGCAAATATACAGATAATTTAGCAAATAAAAACATACAAGTATGTTCCTACATGAAACTTGAAAAAAAACATGTAGCATTGCAACGGTAATTCTCAGCACCTATTGCCCCAAGCCACCGAGGGGTGATCATGAGAACAAATAGCCGGAACATGGACCCCGTCCAATTAATATATGTTACCTTAAATCCTCCAAGGTTAAGACATATATTAATAACCGCTTATTTGGCCACCAGTTTAGTTAACAGAGCTTCTAGGGAAGGTTAATAACTAAACGAGTCTTGAGTGTATAACCATTGTTTACGTAGCCCGATCCACATCCTACCAAGCCACCGAGGGGTGGTCATGAATAGGATCGCACCCGAACACGTTTTCCACATAGGAGATCCAATCTAGTATACCGGCGGCGGTAAACACCTACCGAGGGGTGTGGTCAGGTCAGAACTGACGCGAGGCGTTACCATGCTTTCACATATGGATCAACAATGGAGGCCGTGGGTTTTGTTTGAAACCCTCTCCCACTCAATATTTTGAAAAACATGCAAGTTTTGACAAATTATGTATGATCAATATAGTATGAGCGGCACTCACCTATCCTATATGACATGTTATCAAATATGCATACAAAACATCCATCAATACATATTTATACATCCATGACATATCATAGAAAAAATAATTGACAGAATAACCAAGCTATGGTTCCATCCTAGAACAAAGAAAATAAAGATTACAAAATTCCATCCAAAGCATTCTTTGGGTCTTGAATTCTGTTCCGTCTTCTTGTATCCTTCTTTATGTAGCCTCTCCATTTATTTCTCATCCCAAGAATTATTTAAAATTTAAATCTCCCAAAAATTTAAATTTCAAATTCAAATTCCAAATTCGAATTTCAAATTTAAATTTCAAATTTAAATTTTTAAACAATTTTTAAACATCATGTGTAATAATATGTAATTTCAAAAATTTCAAATTTTTAATTACATATTTTTAAACATGATTTAAAATTAAATCTCAAATTTAAAAATCAAAATTTTCTGATTTTTGGACCGTCGGACCGCCGCCCCCGTAGGCGGCAGCCGCCGTGGGCAGCCACCAACCCCGGAGGGGCTGGCAGC
This sequence comes from Antiaris toxicaria, assembly GCA_035233585.1. Lineage (NCBI taxonomy): Eukaryota > Viridiplantae > Streptophyta > Magnoliopsida > Rosales > Moraceae > Antiaris > Antiaris toxicaria. The sequence goes on along the minus strand of CP141154.1, from coordinate 58,681,470 downwards.
CCACGGCCGCCCCTTGTGCAGCCCTGCCGAGCTGCAGGCCAAGCCTGCAGCGCCAGGCTGCTCGTCCAGGCTGGGCGCAGCAGCCGGCAGGCTGCAGGCAACGCCTGCAGCCAGTGGCTGCACGCCCAGGCTGCGACTAGCCTTGGGCAGGCTGCACCACCCTCGGCTGCAGGTAGAGCCTGCGGCCGTGGGTGGTGTGGGCCTGCACAGGGGCTGCCGCAGCCCCATCCTACCCGAGGGCAGGGGCTGCAGCCCCACCAAGGCCCGTCGGCCTATCCCAAGGGGTCGTGTCTTGATTTTCGTGCCATATTCCAATTTACCTATTAGGATCTCCAAAAAATTAATTTGAATCCCAATTAATTGAAATTTTCCATACAATCAAAATTTCAACCTTTAAATCAAATTTAACTTTTGGGAAAAATAATTACGGTCTTCAATCTTCAATCTCCTCCAAGAATAATTACATAAAATTTCCTAAACCGTTTCTGGTGTACAAAAAATTCTAACCATAAAAATTCTAAGAGACAGAAATTAAATTCCATGGGAAAATTACAGTGTTAATAAACTGCTCCCATGGTTACATAAAAATTCCTAGATACAATTTTTCTAAATTCTAAGGAACCATAACCGGTATAAACAAGCATGCTTATAATAATTCAAAAAATTAAAATAACCACATACTTTATACATAATACATGATAACAACATAAAGGAATCCTAGAATGCCACTCTCTAAATATCAAATCCATACATAAATAAAAAGACTAAGTAATTGTCTAATTTATGTGCATGGCATAGTCATGAGATGGCTCTGACACCAATTGTAGGAAAATAAACCGGTAAAAACGTATCAGAGTGGCGCAGCGGAACAATAAAAAATTTTAGATCGTTAAATATCTCATGATGCCATATACAATAAATCAACAACAATTAAAACTCATACCTCAAGGACGCCAATATGCAGGAGGAGAATGACTGGAGGCTTCAACCAACTAGCCTTCACTACTATTCTCCAATTCCCGAATGGCTGAGTGTGTGGGCACTCTGAACCTCGATCGGTATGCTAGCACTGCTAGTCTTCTTCCGACCACCCAGATCTTTAAAGAACTTTATTGTCACGATGAGCTGTGCAACAATAAGCCTGCTCACCTGAGAGTCTATGGTCTAAGAGAACTGGAGTGGCAGGACCTCTATTTATAGACCTGCATGAGGTGATTCTCTGAATTCGAATTGGACTAGGAAAAGATTTTCTCCCTTATCCAAACCAAAAAATCCGAACTTTCCAAGGGAGAATCTCCACAATTAAATTCGGTTTTCCTAGGATAAATCCAATCCAAATCTAAACAAGATTTTAACTAGAATTTTATCTCCCTTTTTCAACCAAAAAATCCGAAATCTTTAGGAGAAAATCTTCTCCAAATTTTCGGCCACTTTTAGGATAAGAAAGAATCAAAATTCCACTAGGATTTTTCAAGCTAAATCTCATCTCAACCTTATCCAAAAATAACCGAATTTCCTAGGATTAAGGCTCCAAAATTTCGGCCACTTTTAGGGAGTAGAGAGAATCCAAATTCAACTAGGATTGAAGCTTGAATTTACCCTTGAATCTCATCCACAAAATCCGAAATTTTCATGAGGATTATCCTCAAAAATTTCGTCCCTTATTTGTTGGGATTTGGATTCAAAATTCAAGTAGGATTCTAATAAGATTATCCTCTCCAAATCCAACTCAAATTCGAATTTCAAACCTTGTGGATTTTCCACAACAAATTCGAATCCTACTTGGACTGTGATTTAAAATTTGAATTTCAAATTTCAAATTTCAAATTTCAAATTTAAATTTCAAATTCAAATTTCAAATTCGAATTTCAAATTCAAATTTCAAATTCAAATTTCAAATTCAAAATTCAAAATTCAAATTTCAAATTTCAAAATTCAAATTTCAAATTCCACAAAACGGTTGTATTTCATATTCTTGTTCTCATGGATAATTTTCTACAACTCCAATCCAATCTCAAATAAAATCATGGCAACTTTATTTGGAGTTCGAATAATTGTGTACTCTATTATCCAAAACAAAATCTGAATCCAACCGGAGAGAATCTTGTCTACCATCCTAATCCTGTGTCATCACCATCCATGCATAATAAACTAGCCAATAGCATACACAAATCAATTTGCCAAACGTTAAGGAGTTATGTGGAGCTAGTAGAGGGACTGATTGGACATATATAATCGGGCTCCCGTGATTCCATATGATCATCATTCTTTACCGAACAACTCAATCATATGATCACTAATTTCAGAGTCACACCACTATAAACCTGAAACTGAACTCCCAATTATACATCGTATTACGTAAGCCTGTGACGAGCTACCATCCAATGACCTTGTCATATATGCAAAACCCTCATATGATATCCATGATCAGCCTTAGGTCAAAGTCCGTTTAATCCTACTGATCAGGCTATCTTAAAGTTCCATTATACTACCGAATCAAGAAAATGATTATTCACCGTATGTGAATAAGAAGTCATCCGCCCAGCAGACGACCCAAGGCCTTGTCCATTTTCACATTCAGTATAATGCCTTTAAGAGGATACCTTTAACTCCTCAGAGCTATGATTCCGATATCTGCAAATAAACCCTTCATCGTATACAAGTCATGCACCCAACGAACCGGTCTATAAGCTTACTACCTCTGAGACGCTTTAGCCATTGGAACATCAAAGTACACAAGTCATATACATGAAGTAGTTCATTTACTCAGGATTAAGGTTATTGCACAATGAACGTCAAAAGCAGATTGATCCACTCATAGCGGACTACGTAGATCAATCACGCTTTAGTCCCGGTCTAATATGTCACCACCGAGCAACATATCCATGTCTCTACTTGGGAGTCCAGCTCCAGAGAGTCAAGACAGACCGTCCCCTCTAAGGCTTTAGACAACATAATAGTCTTAACATGAGTTAGATGCTCGGTCTAACCCCATAGACTACAGACCATAATTTAGACTGCTAACTTTAGAACATTGTCTTCTCGCATACAAAAGTCCATTGCATGCAACGTTCTAAATGTTTTAACACAAGCAGTCAGTGAGCCATATTTGCTTACATTTACTTTAACATGTAAATAAGATGAGGACAGATAGCAATGTAATGAATAACCTCTATGTATAATTTTATTATCCAGTTCAAAATGAATACATCAAAATGTCTCTAATACTTAGGGCATTTCCTAACACCAAATGCCTAGAACAGGCTCCCAGACTAGACGCTTGTAGTCTTTACCAAGGAAGATGCTGAAGCGGGAACACCAAACGTGGTTACAGGTCAGCTTTCTGTATTCAACCACATGGCATATGTCCTTTTTGACTCAGGAGCCACACATTCTTTTGTGTCTCATGAATTCATAGACAAGTTAGGATATGCTACAAATCCTATTCGGATGACTTTTAGGATAGCTTTATCTTTAGGAGAAATGATGCTGTCGAATTATTGGTTATGTCATATGCCAGTAATTGAGGCAAATAGGGAGTTATATGTCGATTTGATCATAATGAAGATCGTTGACTATGATGTGATCCTAGGAATGGATTTCCTAGGAAAAAACCAAGCCACAATCGAATGTCAGAAGTGAAAGATAGTCTTTTGACCGGACGAGCAAGAGAGCTTTGTGTTTGTCGACACATCTCGTCAGTCGAGGAAGATGTTGATTAGCATAATGAAAGTAAAGAAGTTGATGGCTAGTGGTTGTATGGGATAACTGGCATACGTGACAGACATGACCGAAGAAAAGAAATTGCAACCAGAAGATGTCCCAATTGTTAATGAATTTCTTGATGTGTTTCTAGAGGAATTACCAGGATTACCGCTAGAAAGGGAAATTTCGTTCGAGATCGAGATTATGCCAGGGACTGCCCTAATTTCCAAGGCACCATATCGCATGGCCCCAGCAGAATTGAAAGAACTGCAGGTGCAGTTAAAAGAGCTATTAGACAAGGGATTTATCCGACCAAGTTATTCCCCATAGGGCACTCCAGTTTTATTTGTTAAAAAGAAGGATGAAACTCTTCGGATGTGTATCGATTATAGAGAGTTGAACAAGGTTACCATCAAGAATAGGTATCCACTATCTAGAATAGATGACCTATTCGACCAGTTAAAAGGAGCAGCAGTATTCTCGAAGATTGACTTACATTTGGGATACCATCAACTGAGAATCTGGGAGAGTGATATTCCTAAGATGGCATTCAGAACCTGATACGATCACTATGAATTCTTAGTGATGTCGTTCAGATTGACTAATGCTCCAGCCGTGTTTATGGATTTAATGAACAGAGTCTTTAAAGAATTTCTTGATAAGTTTGTTATCGTATTTATGGATGACATACTTATATATTCAAAGACTCATAAGGAGCATGAAGAGCATCTAAGAATTGTTCTTTACACTGTGAGAAGCCATCAGTTGTATGCAAAATTCTCTAAGTGTGAACTTTGGTTGGATAAAGTGTACTTTCTTAGACATGTGGTAACAAAGGAAGGAATTACTATAGATCTAATCAAGGTGGAAGCAATTAATGAGTGGCCTACTCCTAAGAGTGTAATTGAGATACGAAGCTTCTTAGGACTGGCTACTATAGAAGGTTCGTGGAAGGATTTGCATCACTAGCCACATCTCTTACTGCCCTCACTCGTAAAAAAAGGAAATACGAGTGGATGCAAGAGTGCAAAAGAAGTTTTCAAGAATTGAAGAGGCAACTAACAAGTGCATATATCCTTACATTACCTACCGAAGGAGAAAAATTCACAATTTACAATGATGCTTTAAGAATAGGCTTGGGAGCTATATTAATGCAGAATGACAAGGTGATTGCGTATGCATCGCGCCAGTTAAAGGACCATGAAAGGAACTATCCCACTTATGACTTGGAACTTGCTGTGGTAGTGTTTGCACTCAAAATCTGGCGACATTATTTATATGGAGCTCAGTGTCAAATCTTCACTGATCACCAGAGTCTGAAATACTTCTTCACAGAGAAGGAGTTAAACATGCAATAGAGAAAATGGTTAGAGTTAGTGAAAGACTATGATTATGAAATCCTTTACCATCCAGGAAAGGCGAACTGAGCAGCTGATGCCTTAAGCAGAAAGTCAACTACTCCACAACGATTGTCAATAGAGGAGCTACCAAGAGTCTTGTAGTAAGAAATTAACTCCCTTAAATTGGAGTTAATCACCAAAAGGTTATCAGCCTTATGATTAGAATCCTCTTTGCTTGAAGATACTAAAGAAGCCCAGAAGCTGGATCCAAGTGTAATAAAACTCCGAGAAGAGGTTTCCGAAGACAGGGAATTAGATGTAAGCATCTCCAATGATGGAACGCTTTTGTACCGAGGGAGAATCTATGTCCTGGCTAATGAAGGACTTAGAAGACGAATCATGACAGAAGCTCATGAAACACTATACTCCGTTCATCCTGGAGCCAGCAAAATATATCAAGATCTCAAGATACAGTTTTGGTGGAAAGGGATGAAGAACGATATTGCGGAATTCATGAGTAGATGCCTAACTTACCAAAGAGTCAAAGCCGAGCATAGACATCCCAGAGGAAAATTGGAACCTTTAGAAATTCTAGAGTGGAAATGAGAACATATTACCATGGACTTCGTGGTAGGGCTTCCCAAGACCCGAGAAGGGTATGATGCTATCTGGGTGATTAGGGATAGACTGACCAAGACAGCACGATTCATAGCCATGAAAACGACCTTCACCTTGGAGAAATTAGCACAGTTGTATGTGACTAATATTATTCGGCTACATGGAGTCCCAAAATCTATTGTATCAGATCGAGATGCACGGTTTACTTCAGCATTTTAGAAGTGCATACAAAAAGCTATGGGGACAGAGTTACACCTTAGTATAGCTTTCCATCCCCAGACAGATGGACAGTCAGAGTGGACTATTCAGACATTGGAAGACATGCTCAGAGCCTACGTTATAGATTTCTCTGGAAGTTGGAATGAGAAACTACCGTTGATAGAATTTGCATACAACAATAGTTATCAAGCTTTAATAGAAACGGCACCATATAAGGCTCTATATGGACGAAAGTTAGGTCACCTATTCATTGGTACAATCTATAAGAAGAGCAACTGCACAAGACTGATTTTATACAAGAAACTTCAGAGGCAGTTGCAAAGATTCAAAAAAGAATAAAGAATGCTCAAAGCCAACAGAAAAGTTATGTAGATAAACGATGAAGATTTTTAGAATTCGAAAAAGAGGATTACGTATTCCTCAAAGTATCACCAATGAATGGCGTAATACGATTCGGTAAAAAGGGAAAGTTAAGTCCCATATATATTAGGCCATTTGAAGTAATCAAACGTATTGGGAAGGTAGCCTATAAGTTGGCATTACCCCCAGATTTGTCGACAGTACACAATGTTTTTCATGTGTCAATGTTGAGAAAGTATATACCTATTCCATTGCATGTGCTAGAGTATGAACCTATACAAGTTCTGAAAGATCTGACCTACCAAGAGCAACCAGTGCAGATTTTGTCGTGTGAAGAAAAACTGTTAAGAAACAAGATGATCCCACTAGTCAAGATGTTATGGAGAAACCACAGTGTTGAAGAGTGTTAGGAAATGCCCTAAGCATTAGAGACATTTTGATGTATTTATTTTGAACTGGATAATAAAATTATATATAGAGGTTATTCATTACATTGCTATCTGTCCTCGTCTTATTTACATGTTAAAGTAAATGTAAGCAAATATGACTCCCTGACTGCTTGTGTTAAACTGTTAGAACGTTGCATGCAATGGATTTTTGTATGCGAGAAGACAATGTTCTAAAGTTAGCAGTCTAAACTATGGTTTGTAGTTTATGGGGTTAGACCGAGCATCTAACTCATGTTAAGACTATTATGTTGTCTAAAGCCTTGGAGGGGACGGTTTGTCTTGACTGTTTGGAGCTGGACTCCTAAGTAGAGACATGGATATGTTGCTTGGTGGTGACATATTAGCCCGGGACTAAAGCGTGATTGATCTACGAAGTCCGCTTTGAGTGGATCAATCTGCTTTTGACGTTCATTATGCAGTAACCTTAATCCTGAGCAAAACGACAGCTTCATGTATATGACTTGTGTACTTTGATGTTCCGGCTAAAGTGTCTTAGAGGAAGTAAGCTTATAAACCGGTTCATTGGGTGCATGACTTGTATACAATGAAGGGTTTATTTACAGATATTGGAATCATAGCTCTAATGAGGAGTTAAGGGTATCCTCTTAAAGGCATTATACTGAATGTGAAAATGGACAAGGCCTTGGGTCGTCTGCTGGGCGGATGACTTCTTATTCACATATGGTGAATAATCATTTTCTTTATTCGGTAGTATAATGGAACTTTAAGATAGCCTGATCAGTAGGATTAAACGGACTTTGGCCTAAGGCTGATCATGGATATCATATGAGGGTTCTGCATACATGACAAGGTCATTGGACGATAGCTTGTCACAGGCTTACGTAATACGGTATATAATTGGGAGTTCAGTTTCAGGTTTATAGTGGTGTGACTCTGAAACTAGTGATCATATGATTGAGTTGTTCGGTAAAAGAATGATGATCATATGGATTTACAGGAGCCTGATTATATATGTCCAATCAGTCCCTCTGCTCCACATAATTCTTTAACGTTTGGCAAATTGATTTCTGTATGCTATTGGCTGGTTTATTATGCATGGATGGTGATGACACAGGATTAGGATGGTAGACAAGATTCTCTCTGGTTGGATTTAGATTTTGTTTTGGATAATAGAGTACACAATTATTCGAACTCCAAATAAAGTTGCCATGATTTTATTTGAGATTGGATTGGAGTTGTAGAAATTTATCCATGAGACCAAGAATTTGAAACACAATCGTTTTGTGGATTTTGAAATTTGAATTTTGAAATTTGAAATTTGAAATTTGAATTTGAATTTTGAATTTAAAATTTGAATTTGAAATTCGAATTTGAAATTTGAATTTGAAATTTAAATTTGAAATTTGAAATTTGAAATTTGAATTTGAAATTCGAATTTGAAATTTGAAATTCAAATTTTGAATCACAGTCCAAGTGGGATTCGAATTTGTTGTGGAAAATTCACAAGGTTTGAAATTCGAATTTGAGTTGGATTTGGAGAGGATAATCTTGTTTGAATCCTACTTGAATTTTGAATCTAAATCCTAACAAAATATGGACGAAATTTTGAGGATAATCCTCAATTGAATTTCGGTTTTTGTGGATAAGGTTCAAAGGAAAAATTCAAGTTTCAATCCTAGTTTCAATCCTAGTGGAATTTTGATTCTCCCTTATCCTAAAAGTGGCTGAATTTTTTGAGGAGATTTTCTCCTAGGAATTTTAGATTTTTTGGTTGAAAAAGGGAAGATAAAATTCTAGTTAAAATCTTGTTTAGATTTGGATTGGATTTATCCATAATGGCCGAATTTTATTGTTGAGAATCTCCCATAGAAAATTTGGATTTTTATGGTTATGGATAAGGGAGAATATCTTTTCCTAGTCCAATTCAAATTCAGAGAATCACCTCATGCAGGTCTATAAATAGAGGTCCTGCCATTCCAGTTTTCTTAGACCACAGACTCTCAGGTGAGCAGGCTTATTGTTGCACAGCTCATCGTGACAATAGGTTCTTTAGAGATCTGGGTGGTCGGAAGAAGACTAGCAGTGTTAGCATACTAATCGAGGTTCAGAGTGCCCACACACTCAGCCATTTGGGAATTGGAGAATAGTAGAGAAGGCTGGTTGGTTGAAGCCTCCGGTCATTCTCTTCCTGCAAGATTGGCATCCTTGAGGTATGAGTTTTAATTGTTGTAGGTTTATTGTATATGGCATCATGAGATATTTAACGATCTAAAAATTTTTATTGTTCCGCTGCGCCACTCTGATACGTTTTTACCGATTTATTTTCCTATAATTGGTATCAGAGCCATCTCATGACTATGCTATGTACGTAAATTAGACAATTACTTAGTCTTTTTATTTATGTATGGATTTGATATTTAGAGAGTGGCATTCTAGGGTTCCTTTATGTTGTTATCATGGATTATGTATAAAGCATGTGGTTATTTTAATTTTTCTGAATTATTATAAGCATGCTTGTTTATACTGGTTATGGTTCCTTAGAATTTAGAAAAATTGTATATAGGAATTTTTATGTAACCATGGGAGCAGTTTATTAACACTGTAATTTTCCCATGGATTTTAATTTTTGTCTCTTAGAATTTTTATGGTTAGAATTTTTATACACCGGAAACGGTTTAGGAAATTTTATGTAATTATTCTTGGAGGAGATTGAAAATTGAAGACCGTAATTTATTTTCACCTAAAAGTTAAATTTGATTTAAAGGTTGAAATTTTGATTGTGTGGAAAATTTTAATTTAATTGGGATTCAAATTAATTTTTGGAGATCCTAATAGGTAAATTGGAATATGGCACGAAAATCGAGACACGACCCCTCGGGATAGGCCGACGGGCCTTGGTGGGGCTGCAGCCCCTGTCCTCGGGCAGGATGGGGCTGCGGCAGCCCCTGTGCAGGCCAACACCTCCCTCGGCCGAAGGCTTGGCTTGCAGCCAAGGGTGGCCATGGCCTGCCCAAGGCTGGCCGCAGCCTGGGCGTGCAGCCTCTGGCTGCTGCGCCCAGCCTGGGCGTGCAGCCTGGTGCTGCAGGCTTGGCCTGCAACCCGGCAAGGCTACACATAGGGGCAGCCGTGGGCTGCCAGCCCCTTTAGGGCTGGTGGCTGCCCACGGCGGCTGCCGCCTTCGGGGGCGTCGGTGCGATGGTCCAAAAATCGAAAAATTTTGATTTTTTAAATTTGAGATTTAATTTTAATCATGTTTAAAAATATGTAATTGAAAATTTGAAATTTTTGAAATTACATATTATTACACATGATGTTTAAAATTGTTTAAAATTTAAATTTGAAATTTAAATTTGAAATTCAAATTTGGAATTTGAATTTGAAATTTAAATTTTTGGAGATTTAAATTTTAAATGATTCTTGGGATGAGAAATAAATAGAGAGGCTACATAAAGATGGATACAAGAAGACGGAATGAAATTCAAGACCCAAAGAATGTTTTGGATGGAATTTTGTAATCTTTATTTTCTTTGTTCTAGGATGGAACCATGGCTGGTTATTCTGTCAATTATTTTTTCTGTGATATGTCATGGATTTATAAATATGTATTGATGGATGTTTTGTATGCATATTTGATAACATGTCATATAGGATAGGTGAGTGCCGCTCATACTATATTGATCATACATAATTTGTCAAAACTTGCATGTTTTTCAAAATATTGAGTGGGAGAGGGTTTCAAACAAAACCCACGGCCTCCATTGTTGATCCATATGTGAAAGCATGGTAACGCCTCGCGTCAGTTCTGCCCTGACCACACCCCTCGGTAGGTGTTTACCATTGCCGGTATACTAGATTGGATCTCCTATGTGGAAAACGTGTTCGGGTGCGATCCTATTCATGACCACCCCTCGGTGGCTTGGTAGGACGTGGATCGGGCTACGTAAACAATGGATATACACTTAAGACTCGTTTAGTTATTAACCTTCCCTAGAAGCTCTGTTAACTAAACTGGTGGCCAAATAAGCGGTTATTAATATATGTCTTAACCTTAGAGGATTTAAGGCAACATATATTAATTGGACGGGGTCCATGTTCCGGCTATTTGTTTTCATGACCACCCCTCGGTGGCTTGGGGCAATAGGTGCTGAGAATTACCATTGCAATGCTACATGTTTTTCAAGTTTCATGTAGGAACATACTTGTATGTTTTATTTGCTAAATTATCTGTATATTTGCTTGGGCTTTGTAATGATGTCTAGTATAATTTTATTTCAGTTCAAAATGTTACCGACACCCTCATTTCAATACTTACTGAGAATAAACTGAGTGGTGACAATTATAAGGATTGGAAAAGAAATCTGTTAATAGTTCTCAGCTGCGAGAGACACAAGTTCGTACTGGACGAACCACGTCCACCAGGGCCAAAACCTGACACACCGATTGAGGAGGTCCCGGTTGCCTATACTCGTTGGAGAGAATCCAATGATATAGCTCGATGCTACATACTTGCTAGCATGATAAGTGCTTTACAAAAGCAGCATGAGACTTATCAAATTACTGGGGAGATCATGGAAAATCTAGAGGACATGTTCGGAGGCCAAGAAAAATTGGCTCGACAGTCCGCTATCACCAGTATTATGAACTCTAAGCAAAAGGCGGGTACTCCGTTGAAGGACCATATGATCACTCTAATGGGATTCTTCACTGAGGCTACCGAGAATGGTGCTGAGTTGGACTACAACACCCAGATCGAGATGGTGTTCAAGACTCTGTCTAAAGATTTTGTGGGGTTTAAGGCCGCATACAATCTGGCGACAAAGGAGTTAGGACTTACCGAGCTCGTGAAGCAACTACAGGCTTATGAGCGGATGATCAGGGATGAGGACGCGATCCGACCTAAAGGAGAGGCCAATTTGGCGGAATCTTCCAATCCCTCACGGAAGAGGAAGAGGCCAAATAAGAAGCAAGTGACTTCTGGTTCTTCTAAACCTCCTGTCTTGGACGGGAAGAAGAAAAAGAATAACAAGAAGCCGAAAGACCCTAAAAAGTCCAAATGCTTCCATTGTGGGAAGGTAGGTCACTTTAAGAAGGCTTGCCGGGAATTCCTAACCGCCAAGGGCAAGGAAGGTAAGGAACTTCATTACTTAGAAGCATGTTTGGTGGAAGAATCGAAAGACACTTGGGTCATTGATTCGGGCGCCACTAATCATGTTTGTGTTTCTATGCAGGGGTTCGTGGAAACGAGAAGTCTACATGATAGGAGCCTCTCGTTGCGAACTGGGGACGGCAGCTTGGTGGTGGCTGAGACAGTGGGAGATGTTTACCTTTATTTTGATCAATTTAGGTTTATTGAAAGACTATTTTTATGTTCCTAATTTTAGGAGGAACCTTATATCGGTAGCTTGTTTAATAAAGGATTCTTATTCAGTTTCTTTTAGTAAAAGAGTTGATATTCGTAGAAATAAGTCTTTTATCTGTTCTGGATGGATGGATGGAAACCTATATTTGATCAAACCAAAGATGTACTCACTGCTTGACACTGAATTAATTGATAACTCTAAAAGGTTGAAAGTTTCTCACTCTAACAAGGCGTATCTTTGGCATTTAAGACTTGGTCATATTAATCCGGATAGGATTCAAAGATTGGTGAGAGACGGTCCTTTAGAATCTCTGGATGAGTTACGTCTTCCCCAATGTGAGTCTTGTCTAGAGGGTAAGATGACTAAGAGGTCTTTTGGAGCTAAGAGTACAAGGGCTCAGGAGCTCTTAGAAATTGTGCACACTGACGTATGTGGCCCTATGAACGTCACAGCATGAGGAGGGTTCGAGTATTATGTCTCTTTTATAGATGATTACTCGAGGTATGGATATGTGTATCTGATGCACTGCAAGAGCTAAACCTTTGACAAGTTCAAAGAGTATCGTGCAGAAGTGGAAAAGCAATTGGATAAATCCATAAAGACACTTCGATCTGATCAAGGTGGCGAATACCTCTCCGATGAATTTCTAGGACAACTTGTAAAGAACGGGATATTATCCCAATTGACTGCACCTGGTACTCCACAACAGAATAGTGTAGACCTTATTGGATATGGTACGGTCCATGATGAGTTATTCAATGCTGCCATTATCATTTTGGGGATATGCATTACAAACGTCGTGCTATATTCTGAACCAGGTTCCGAGCAAATCAATTCCCAGAACTCCGTATGAATTGTAGCATGGCAGGAAGCCCTCCCTTAGACATATGAGAATATAGGGCTGCCCGGCGCATGTACTGGATGGGGATGTGAAGAAGTTGGAACCAAGATCAGAATTATGCATGTTTTCCAAAAGGAACTAAAGGAGGTCTGTTCTCTAACCTGAAGGAACAAAAGGTCATTGTCTCAACCCATGCGACATTCTTGGAGGAAAGTCACATGAATGACTTTAAGCCTCGAAGCAAAGTGGTGCTAAAGGAGTTATCGGGTGAAAGAACTGCTCCACAGATTTCAGTCTTGGACGCAAGTCCGAGTTCCAGTGAAAGACCTGCAGACAATCAACAATTTAGGGTGCCTCGTCGTAGTGGGAGGGTTTCGAAGAAACCTAATTTCTTCATGTATGATGCTGAGGTATACCAGGTCGAGGCTATAAATGATGTTGATTCTAAATCTTGGAAACAGGCTATGAACAATGAGATGGATTCTATGAAATCCAACTCTGTTTGGGAACTTGTAGATTTGCCGGATGGGATAAAACCCATTGGATGGAAATGGGTCTACAAAAGAAAGAAGGATGTGGAAGGGAGAGTGGAAACTTTCAAATCTCGACTGGTTGCAAAGGGGTGCATGCAAAAGGCTGGAATCGATTACGATGAAACCTTTTCGCCTATTGCTATGCTGAAGTCTATCCGTATTCTTCTGTCCATTGCTGCAGCTCTCGATTACGAGATCTGGCAAATGGATGAAAAGACGGCATTCTTGAATGGCCATCTTGAAGAATGTATCTATATGATACAGCCCGAAGGGTTCGTAGTGAAAGGCCAACAAAGGAAAGTATGCAAGTTGCTTAGATCCATTTATAGATTAAAGCAAGCATCCCGCTCATGGAACCAGAGGTTTGATCAAGCGATTAAGACATTTAGTTTTAAGCAGAACATTGATGAACCTTGTGTTTATAAACGTATTAAGGATGGAAAAGTGGTCTTTCTGATACTCTATGTCGATGATATACTACTCATTGGGAATGATGTAGGGAACTTATCATCGGTCAAGGTTTGGTTACACCAATAGTTTAACATGAAGGACTTGGGATAAGCTAATTATGTTCTAGGCATTCGTCTCTTCAGAGATCGAAAGAACAAAATGATAGCGTTATCCCAAGCTTCATACATAGATAAAACAATTGACAAATATGCAATGCAAGAGGCAAAGAAAGGCTCACAACCTTCCATTGCCGGTCCAACTCTTACATTGGATGACTGTCCGAAGACATCAGAAGAAAGAAAGCGTATGAGTAAGGTCCCTTATGCATCCGCTGTGGGTAGCCTTATGCACGCTATTGTTAGGAAATGCTCTAAGTATTAGAGACATTTTGATGTATTTATTTTGAACTGGATAATAAAATTATATATACATAGAGGTTATTCATTACATTGCTATCTGTCCTCGTCTTATTTACATGTTAAAGTAAATGTAAGCAAATATGGCTCACTGACTGCTTGTGTTAAAACTATTAGAATGTTGCAAGCAATGGACTTTTATATGCGACAAGACAATGTTCTAAAGTTAGCAGTCTAAACTATGGTCTGTAGTCTATGGGGTTAGACCGAGCATCTAACTCATGTTAAGACTATTATGTTGTCTAAAGTCTTAGAGGGGACGGTTTGTCTTGACTGTCTGGAGCTGGACTCCCAAGTAGAGACATGAATATGTTGCTCGGTGGTGACATATTAGACCGGGACTAAAGCGTGATTGATCTACGTAGTCCGCTATGAGTGGATCAATCTGCTTTTGACGTTCATTGTGCAATAACCTTAATCCTGAGTAAATGAACTTCTTCATGTATATGACTTGTGTACTTTGATGTTCCAATGGCTAAAGCGTCTCAGAGGTAGTAAGCTTATAGACCGGTTTGTTGGGTACATGACTTGTATACGATGAAGAGTTTGTTTGCAGATATCAGAATCATAGCTCTGAGGAGTTAAAGGTATCCTCTTAAAGGCATTATACTGAATGTGAAAATGGACAAGGCCTTGGGTCGTCTGCTGGGCGGATGACTTCTTATTCACATATGGTGAATAATCATTTTCTTAATTCGGTAGTATAATGGAACTTTAAGATAGTCTGATCAGTAGTATTAAACAGACTTTGACCTAAGGCTAATCATGGATATCATATGAGGGTTTTACATATATGACAAGGTCATTGGATAGTAGCTCGTCATAGGCTTACGTAATACGGTATATAATTGGGAGTTTAGTTTCAGGTTTATAGTGGTGTGACTCTGAAACTAGTGATCATATGATTGAGTTGTTCGGTAAAGAATGATGATCATATGGAATCACGGGAGCCCGATTATATATGTCCAATCAGTCCCTCTACTAGCTCCACATAATTCCTTAACGTTTGGCAAATTGATTTGTGTATGCTATTAGCTAGTTTATTATGCATGGACGGTGATGACACAGGATTAGGATGGTAGACAAGATTCTCTCCGGTTGGATTCAGATTTTGTTTTGGATAATAGAGTACACAATTATTCGAACACTAAATAAAGTTGCCATGATTTTATTTGAGATTGGATTGGAGTTGTAGAAAATTATCCATGAGAACAAGAATATGAAACACAACCGTTTTGTGGAATTTGAAATTTGAATTTTGAATTTTGAATTTTGAATTTTGAAATTTGAATTTTGAATTTTGAATTTGAAATTTGAATTTGAAATTCGAATTTGAATTTCGAATTTGAATTTTGAAATTTGAAATTTGAAATTTGAAATTTGAATTTGAAATTTGAATTTGAGATTTGAAATTCAAATTTTGACTCACAGTCCAAGTAGGATTCGAATTTGTTGTGGAAAATCCACAAGGTTTGAAATTCGAATTTGAGTTGGATTTGGAGAGGATAATCTTATTAGAATCCTACTTGAATTTTGAATCCAAATCCCAATAAACTATGGAAGAAATTTTGAGGATAATCCTCAATGGAATTTCGGTTTTTGTGGATAAGAGTCAAGGGAAAAATTCAAGTTTCAATCCCAGTTGAATTTGGATTCTCTCCTCCCTGAAAAGTGGCCGAAATTTTGGAGATAATCTCCTAGGAAAATTCGGTTAATTTAGATAAGGTTGAGATAAGATTCTAGCTTTAAAATCGTAGTGGAATTTTTGATTCTCCCTTATCCATAATGGCCGAAATCTTTAGGAGAGATTCTCCTTGAAATTTTTGGATTTTTTGGGTTGAAAAGGGAGATAAAATTCTAGTTAAAATCTTGTTTAGATTTGGATTGGATTTATCCTAAGAAACTGAATTTTATTATGGAGATTCTCCCTTGGAAAAATTTGGATTTTATGGATATGGATAAGGGAAAATATCTTTTCCTAATCCAATTCAAATTCAGAGAATCACCTCATGCAGGTCTATAAATAGAGGTCCTGCCACTCCAGTTCTCTCAGACCACAGACTCTCAGGTGAGCAGGCTTATTGTTACACAGCTCATCGTGACAATAAAGTTCTTTAGAGATCTGGGTGGTCGGAAGAAGACTAGCAGTGCTAGCATACCGATCAAGGTTCAGAGTGCCCACACAGTCAGCCATTCGGGAATTAGAGAATAGTAGAGAAGGCTAGTTGGTTGAAGCCTCCGGTCATTCTCCTCCTGCAAGATTGGCATCCTTGAGGTATGAGTTTTAATTGTTGTTGGTTTATTGTATATGGCATCATGAGATATTTAACGATCTAAAAATTTTTATTGTTCCGCTGCGCCACTCTGATACGTTTTTACTGATTTATTTTCCTACAATTGGTATCAGAGCCATCTCATGACTATGCCATGTACATAAATTAGACAATTACTTAGTCTTTTTATTTATGTATGGATTTGATATTTAGAGAGTGGCATTCTAGGGTTCCTTTATGTTGTTATCATGGATTATGTATAAAGTATGTGGTTATTTTAATTTTTGATTTATTATAAGCATGCTTGTTTATGCCGGTTATGGTTCCTTAGAATTTAGAAAAATTGTTTCTAGGAATTTTTATGTAACCATGGGAGCAGTTTATTAACACTGTAATTTTCCCATGGATTTTAATTTTTGTCTCTTAGAATTTTTATGGTTAGAATTTTTGTACACCGAAAACGGTTTAGGAAACTTTATGTAATTATTCTTAGAGGAGATTGAAGGTTGAAGACCGTAATTTATTTTTCCCAAAAGTTAAATTTGATTTAAAAATTGAAATTTTGATTGGGTGGAAAATTTCAATTTAATTGGGATTCAAATTAATTTTTGGAGATCCTAATAGGTAAATTGGAATATGACACGAAAAACGAGACACGACCCTTGGGATAGACCGACGAACCTTGGTAGGGCTGCAGCCTCTGCCCTCGGGCAGGATGGGGCTGAGGCAGCCCCTGTGCAGGCCCACACCACCCACGGCCGCAGGCTTGGCCTGCAGCCGGGGGTGGCCGTGGCCTGCCCAAGGCTGGCCGCAGCCTGGGCGTGCAGCCTCTGGCTGCAGGCGCTGCCTACAGCCTGCCGGCCGCTGCGCCCAGCCTGGGCGTGCAGCCTGGCGCTGCAGGCTTGGCCTGCAGCCCGGCAGGGTTGCACATGGGGGTGGCCGTGGGCTGCCAAACCCTCCGGGGTTGGTGGCTGCCCACGGCGGTTGCCGCAGGTGGGGGCGGCGGTGCGATGGTCCAAAATCAGAAAATTTTGATTTTTAAATTAGAGATTTAATTTTAAATCATGTTTAAAAATATGTAATTGAAAATTTGAAATTTTTGAAATTACATATTATTACACATGATATTTAAAATTGTTTAAAAATTTGAATTGGAAATTTAAATTTGAAAATTCGAATTTGGAATTTGAATTTGAAATTTAAATTTTTGGAGATTTAAATTTTAAATAATTCTTGGGATGAGAAATAAATGGAGAGGCTACATAAAGATGGATACAAGAAGACGGAACAGAATTCAAGACCCAAAGAATGCTTTGGATGGAATTTTGTAATCTTTATTTTCTTTGTTCTAGGATGGAACCATGGCTTGGTTATTCTGTCAATTATTTTTCTGTGATATGTCATGGATGTATAAATATGTATTGATGGATGTTTTATATGCATATTTGATAACATGTCATATAGGATAAGTGAGTGCCGCTCATACTATATTGATCATACATAATTTGTCAAAACTTGCATGTTTTTCAAAATATTGAGTGGGAGAGGGTTTCAAACAAAACCCACGGCCTCCATTGTTGATCCATATGTGAAAGCATGGTAACGCCTCGCGTCAGTTCTGCCCTGACCACACCCCTCGGTAGGTGTTTACCGCTGCCGGTATACTAGATTGGATCTCCTCTGTGGAAAACATGTTCGGGTACGATCCTATTCATGACCACCCCTCGGTGGCTTGGTAGAACGTGGATCGGGCTACGTAAACAATAGTTATACACTCAAGACTCGTTTAGTTATTAACCTTCCCTAGAAGCTCTGTTAACTAAACTGGTGGCCAAATAAGTGGTTATTAATATATGTCTTAACCTTAGAGGATTTAAGGCAACATATATTAATTGGACGGGGTCCATGTTCCGGCTATTTGTTCTCATGACCACCCCTCGGTGGCTTGGGGCAATAGGTGCTGAGAATTACCGTTGCAATGCTACATGTTTTTTCAAGTTTCATGTAGGAACATACTTGTATGTTTTATTTGCTAAATTATCTGTATATTTGCTTGGGCTTTGTAATGATGTCTAGTATAATTTTATTTCAGTTCAAAATGTCACCGACACCCCTCATTTCAATACTTACTGAAAATAAGCTGAATGGCGATAATTATAAAGATTGGAAAAGAAATCTATTAGTAGTTCTCAACTGCGAGAAACACAAGTTCGTACTGGACGAACCATGCCCACCTGGGCCCAAACCTGACACACCACTTGAGGAGGTCTCGGTTGCCTATAATCGTTGGAGAGAATCCAATGAGATAGCTCGATGCTACATCCTTGCTAGCATGACGAGTGCTTTACAAAAGCAACATGACACTTATCAAGTTGCTGGGGAGATCATGGAAAATCTGGAGGACATGTTCGAAGGCCAAGAAAAATTGGCTCGATAGTCCGCTATCACCAGCATTATGAACTCTAAGCAAAAGGCAGGTACTCCGGTGAAGGACCATATGATCACTTTAATGGGATTCTTTACTGAGGCTGCTGAGAATGGTGCTGAGTTGGACTACAACACCCAGATCGAGACGGTGTTCAAGACTCTGTCAAAAGATTTTGTGGGGTTTAAGGCCGCATACAATCTGGCGACAAAGGAGTTAGAACTAACCGAGCTCATGAAGCAACTACAGGCTTATGAGTGGATGATCAGGGATGAGGATGTGGTCCGACCTAAAGGTGAGGCCAATTTGGCGGAATCTTCCAATCCCTCATGGAAAAGGAAGTGGCCAAATAAGAAGCAAGTGGCTTCTAGTTCTTCTAATCCTCCTGTCTCGGACGAGAAGAAGAAGAAGAAGAACAAGAAGCCAAAGGACCCTAAAAAATCCAAATGCTTCCACTGTGGGAAGGTAGGTCACTTCAAGAAGGCTTGCCGAGAATTCCTAGCCTCCAAGGGCAAGGAAGGTAAGGAACTTCATTACTTAGAAGCGTGTTTGGTGGAAGAATCGAAAGACATTTGGGTCATTGATTCGGGTGCCACTAATCATGTTTGTGTTTCTATGCAGGGGTTCGTGGAAACGAGAAGTCTACATGATAGGAGCCTCTCGTTGCGGACTGGAGATGGTAGCTTTGTGGTGGCTGAAGCAGTGGGAGATGTTTATCTTTATTTTGATCAATTTAGGTTTATTTTATTGAAAGACAGTTTTTTTGTTCCTAATTTTAGGAGGAACCTTATATTGGTAGCTTGTTCAATAAAGGATTCTTATTCAGTTTCTTTTAGTAAAAGAGTTGATATTCGTAGAAATAAGTCTTTTATCTGTTCTGGATGGATGGATGGATGGAAACCTATATTTGATCAAACCAAAGATGTACTCACTGCTTGACACTGAATTAATTGATAACTCTAAATGGTTGAAAGTTTCTCGCTCTAACAAGGCGTATCTTTGGCATTAAGACTTGGTCATATTAATCAGGATAGGATTCAAAGATTGGTGAAAGACGGTCCTCTGGAATCTCTGGAGGAGGTACGACTTCCCCAATGTGAGTCATGTCTAGAGGGTAAAATGACTAAGAGGTCTTTTAGAGCTAAGGGTACAAGGGCTCAGGAGCTCTTAGAAATTGTGCACACTGACGTATGTGGCCCCATGAACGTCGCAGCACGAGGAGGGTTCAAGTATTATGTCTCTTTTATAGATGATTACTCGAGGTATGGATATGTGTATCTGATGCACCGCAAGAGCGAAACCTTTGACAAGTTCAAAGAGTATCATGCGGAAGTGGAAAAGCAATTGGATAAATCCATAAAGACACTCCGATCTAATCGAGGTGGCGAATATCTCTCCGATGAATTTCTTGGACATCTTGTAGAGAACGGGATTTTATCCCAATTGACTGCACCTGGTACTCCACAACAGAATGGTGTAGCCGAAAAGAGAAACAGGACCTTGTTGGATATGGTACGATCCATGATGAGTTATTCAACGCTGCCATTATCATTTTGGGGATATACTTTACAAAAGGCGTGCTATATTCTGAACCAGGTTCCAAGCAAATCAACTCCTAGAACTCCGTATGAATTGCGGCGTGGCAGGAAGCCCTCCCTTGGACATATGAGAATATGGGGCTGCCCGGCACATGTACTGGATGGGGATGCGAAAAAGTTGGAGCCAAGATCAGAATTATGCATGTTTGTAGGGTATCCAAAAGGAACAAAAGGAGGTTTGTTCTATAACCCGAAGGAACAAAAAGTCATTGTCTCAACCCATGCGACATTCTTGGAGGAAAGTCACATGAATGACTTTAAGCCTCGAAGCAAAGTAGTGCTAGAGGAGTTATCAGGTGAAAGAACTGCTCCACAGATTTCGGTCTTGGATGCAAGTCCGAGTTCCAGTGAAAGACCTGCAGACGATCAACAATTTAGGGTGCTTCGTCGTAGTGGGAGGGTTTCGAAGAAACCTAATTTCTTCATGTATGATGCTGAGGTATACTAGGCCGAGGCTCATAAGCATGAGGAAGATCCGGTCACCTATGATGAAACTATAAATGATGTTGATTCTAAATCTTAGAAACAGGCTATGAACAATGAGATGGATTCTATGAAATCCAACTCTGTTTGAGAACTTGTAGATTTGCCGGATGGGATAAAACTCATTGGATGCAAATGGGTCTACAAAAGAAAGAAGGATGCGGAAGGGAGAGTGGAAACTTTCAAAGCTAGACTGGTTGCAAAGGGATACACGCAAAAGGCTGGAATTGATTACGAGGAAACCTTTTCGCCAGTTACTATGCTGAAGTCTATCCGTATTCTTCTATCCATTGCTGCGGCTCTCGATTACAAGATCTGGCAAATGGATGTCAAGACGGCATTCTTGAATGGCCATCTTGAAGAGTGTATCTATATGATACAGCCCGAAGGGTTTATAGCGAAAGGCCAAGAAAGGAAAGTCTGCAAGTTGCTTAGATCCATTTATGGATTAAAGCAAGCATCCCGCTCATGGAACCAGAGGTTTGATCAAGCAATTAAGACATTTTGTTTTGAGCAGAACATTGATGAACCTTGTGTTTATAAACATATTAAGGATGGAAAAGTGGTCTTTCTGATAATCTATGTCGATGATATACTACTCATTGGGAATGATGTAGGAAACTTATCATCGGTCAAGCTTTGGTTACACCAACAGTTTGACATGAAGGACTTAGGAGAAGCTAATTATGTTCTAGGCATTCGTCTCTTCAGAGATCGAAAGAACAAATGATAGCATTATCCCAAGCTTCATACATAGATAAAATAATTGACAAATATGCAATGCTAGAGGCAAAGAAAGGCTCACAACCTTCTATTGCCGGTCTAACTCTTTCATTGGATGACTGTCCTAAGACATCGGAAGAAAGAGAGTGTATGAGTAAGGTCCCTTATGCATTCGCTGTGGGTAGCCTTATGTACGCTATGCTTTGCACTCGCCCGGATATATGTTTTGCAGTAGGTATGTTGAGTCGATATCAGGCAAATCCTGGAACCAAGCACTGGCAAGCAGTAAAGCATATACTCAAGTATCTTAAAGAGAACGAGGGATTATATGCTGGTGTATTCTGGAGGGGACCTAACACCCGTAGGATACACGGACTCAGACTTCCAGACTTGTAAGGATTTGAGGAAGTCGACATTAGAGGGCATATGGAGACAGGATAAGTAGATGTATGTAAGATCGCGTCCGAGGACAACATTGCCAATCCCACTACTAAGACTTTGGTGGCTAGAAGCATTGAGAGGAATGTAGAGGCGATGGGGATGCCTAACATGACACATCTGCTGGCTTAGGGCAAGTAGGAGATTGTTAGGAAATGCCCTAAGTATTAGAGACATTTTGATGTATTCATTTTGAACTGGATAATAAAATTATATATACATAGAGGTTATTCATTACATTGCTATCTGTCCTCGTCTTCTTTACATGTTAAAGTAAATGTAAGCAAATATGGCTCACTGACTGCTTGTGTTAAAACTGTTAGAACGTTGCATGCAATGGACTTTTGTATGCGAGAAGACAATGTTCTAAAGTTAGCAGTCTGAACTATGGTCTGTAGTCTATGGGGTTAGACCGAGCATCTAACTCATGTTAAGACTATTATGTTGTCTAAAGTCTTAGAGGGGACGGTTTGTCTTGACTGTCTGGAGCTGGACTCCCAAGTAGAGACATGGATATGTTGCTCGGTGGTGACATATTAGACCGGGACTAAAGCATGATTGATCTACGTAGTCCGCTATGAGTGGATCAATCTGCTTTTGACGCTCATTGTGCAATAACCTTAATCCTGAGTAAATGAACTTCTTCATGTATATGACTTGTGTACTTTGATGTTCCAATGGCTAAAGCGTCTCAGAGGTAATAAGCTTATAGACCGGTTTGTTGGGTGCATGACTTGTATATGATGAAGGGTTTGTTTGCAGATATCGGAATCATAGCTCTGATGAGTTAAAGGTATCCTCTTAAAGGCATTATACTGAATGTGAAAATGGACAAGGCCTTAGGTCGTCTGTTGGGCAGATGACTTCTTATTCACATATGGTGAATAATCATTTTCTTAATTCGGTAGTATGATGGAACTTTAAGATAGCCTGATCAGTAGGATTAAACGGACTTTGACCTAAGGCTGATCATGGATATCATATGAGGGTTTTGCATATATGACAAGGTCATTGGATAGTAGCTCTTCACAGGCTTACGTAATACGGTATATAATTGGGAGTTCAGTTTCAGGTTTATAGTGGTGTGACTCTGAAACTAGTGGTCATATGATTGAGTTGTTCGGTAAAGAATGATGATCATATGGAATCACGGGAGCCCGATTATATATGTCCAATCAGTCCCTCTACTAGCTCCACATAATTCCTTAACGTTTGGCAAATTGATTTGTGTATGCTATTAGCTAGTTTATTATGCATGGATGGTGATGACACAGGATTAGGATGGTAGACAAGATTCTCTCCGGTTAGATTCAGATTTTGTTTTGGATAATAGAGCACACAATTATTCGAACTCCAAATAAAGTTGCCATGATTTTATTTGAGATTGGATTGGAGTTGTAGAAAATTATCCATGAGAACAAGAATATGAAACACAACCGTTTTGTGGAATTTGAAATTTGAATTTTGAAATTTGAATTTTGAATTTTGAAATTTGACATTTGAATTTTAAATTTGAAATTTGAATTTGAAATTTGAATTTGAAATTCGAATTTGAAATTTGAATTTTGAAATTTGAAATTTGAAATTTGAAATTTGAAATTTGAAATTTGAATTTGAAATTTGAATTTGAGATTTGAAATTCAAATTTTGAATCACAGTCCAAGTAGGATTCGAATTTGTTGTGGAAAATCCACAAGGTTTGAAATTCGAATTTGAGTTGGATTTGCAGAGGATAATCTTGTTAGAATCCTACTTGAATTTTGAATCCAAATCCCAACAAACTATGGACGAAATTTTGAGGATAATCCTCAATGGAATTTCGGTTTTTGTGGATAAGATTCAAGGGAAAAATTCAAGTTTCAATCCCAGTTGAATTTGGATTCTCTCCTCCCTGAAAAGTGGCCGAAATTTTGGAGATAATCTCCTAGGAAAATTCGGTTATTTTGGATAAGGTTGATATAAGATTCAAGCTTGAAAATCCTAGTGGAATTTTTGATTCTCCCTTATCCATAATGGCCGAAATCTTTAGGAGAGATTCTCCTTGAAATTTTCGGATTTTTTGGGTTGAAAAGGGAGATAAAATTCTAGTTAAAATCTTGTTTAGATTTGGATTGGATTTATCCTAAGAAAACCGAATTTTATTGTGGAGATTCTCCCTTGGAAAAATTCAGATTTTATGGATATGGATAAGGGAAAATATCTTTTCCTAATCCAATTTAAATTCAGAGAATCACCTCATGGAGGTCTATAAATAGAGGTCCTGCCACTCCAGTTCTCTCAAACCACAGACTCTCAGGTGAGCAGGCTTATTGTTGCACAGCTCATCGTGACAATAAAGTTCTTTAGAGATCTGGGTGGTCGGAAGAAGACTAGCAGTGCTAGCATACCGATCGAGGTTCAGAGTGCCCACACACTCAGCCATTCGGGAATTGGAGAATAGTAGAGAAGGCTAGTTGGTTGAAGCCTCCGGTCATTCTCCTCCTGCAAGATTGGCATCCTTGAGATATGAGTTTTAATTGTTGTTGGTTTATTGTATATGGCATCATGAGATATTTAACGATCTAAAAATTTTTATTATTCCGTTGCGCCACTCTGATACGTTTTTACCGATTTATTTTCCTGCAGCTATGCTTTACACTCGCCCGGATTTATGTTTTGCGGTAGGTATGGTGAGTCGATATCAAGCAAATCCTGGAACCAAGCACTGGCAAGCAGTAAAGCATATACTCAAGTATCTTAAGAGAACAAGGGATTATATGCTGGTGTATTCTGGAGGGGACCAAACACCCGTAGGATACACAGACTCAGACTTCTAGACTTGTAAGGATTCGAGGAAATCGACATCTAGATCAGTGTTTTTACTCGGAGGAAGCGCCATTGTGTGGAGGAGCGTGAAGCAGGGCTACACAGCTGACTCGACTATGGAGGCTGAGTATGTGGCTGCGGCTGAGGCATCTAAAGAAGCGGTTTGGCTCCGCAAGTTCTTTAGAGACCTTGAGGTCATTCCAGGTGTTGACAAGCCTATCACACTTTACTGTGATAATACAGGGGCTATTTGCCAACACAAGGGAATCTCAGCACCACAAGAGGACCAAGCACATCGATCAGAGATATCATATTATTAGACGGCACGTGGAGACAGGACAAGTGGTTGTATGTAAGATCGCGTCTAAGGACAACATTGCCTATCCCTTTACTAAGATATTGGTGACTAGAAGCTTTGAGAGGCACGTAGAGGCGATGGGGATACGTAACATGGCACATCTGCTGGCTTAGGGCAAGTGGGAGATTGTTAGGAAATGCCCTAAGCATTAGAGACATTTTGATGTATTTATTTTGAACTAGATAATAAAATTATATATAGAGGTTATTCATTACATTGCTATCTATCATCAGTTTATTTACATGTTAAAGTAAATGTAAGCAAATATGGCTCCCTGACTGCTTGTGTTAAAACTGTTAGAACGTTGCATGCAATGGACTTTTGTATGTGAGAAGACAATGTTCTAAAGTTAGCAGTCTAAACTATGGTCTATAGTCTATGGGGTTAGATCGAGCATCTAACTCATGTTAAGACTATTATGTTGTCTAAAGCCTTGGAGGAGACGGTTTGTCTTGACTGTCTGGAGCTGGACTCCCAAGTAGAGACATAGATATGTTACTTGGTGGTGACATATTAGACCGGGACTAAAGCGTGATTGATCTACGAAGTCCGCTTTGAGTGGATCGATATGCTTTTGATGTTCATTGTGCAGTAACCTTAATCCTGAGTAAATGAACTACATCATGTATATGACTTGTGTACTTTGATGTTCCAATGGCTAAAGCATCTCAGAGGAAGTAAGCTTATAGACCAGTTCGTTGGGTGCATGACTTGTATACGATGAAGGGTTCGTTTACGGATATTGGAATCATAGCTCTAACGAAGAGTTAAGGGTATCCTCTTAAAGGCATTATACTGAATGTGAAAATGGACAAGGCCTTGGGTTGTCTGCTGGGCGGATGACTTCTTATTCACATATGGTGAATAATCATTTTCTTTATTCGGTAGTATAATGGAACTTTAAGATAGCCTGATCAGAAGGATTAAACGGACTTTGGCCTAAGGCTGATCATGGATATCATATGAGGGTTCTGCATACATGACAAGGTCATTGGACGATAGCTTGTCACAGGCTTACGTAATACGGTATATAATTAGGAGTTTAGTTTTAGGTTTGTAGTGGTGTGACTCTGAAACTAGTGATCATATGATTGAGTTGTTCGGTAGAAGAATGATGATCATATGGATTTGCGGGAGCCTGATTATATATGTCCAATTAGTCCCTCTACTAGCTCCACATAATTCCTTAACGTTTGGCAAATTGATTTATGTATGCTATTGGCTAGTTTATTATGCATGGATGGTGATGACACAGGATTAGGATGGTAGACAAGATTCTCTCCGGTTGGATTCAGATTTTGTTTTGGATAATAGAGTACACAATTATTCAAACTCCAAATAAAGTTGCCATGATTTTATTTGAGATTGGATTGGAGTTGTAGAAAATTATCCATGAGAACAAGAATTTGAAACACAATTGTTTTGTGGATTTTGAAATTTGAATTTTGAAATTTGAAATTTGAAATTTGAATTTGAAACTCCAATTTGAAATTTGAAATTCAAATTTTGAATCACAGTCCAAGTGGGATTCGAATTTGTTGTGGAAAATCCACAAGTTTTGAAATTCAAATTTGAGTTGGATTTGGAGAGGATAATCTTGTTAGAATCCTACTTGAATTTTGAATCTAAATCCTGACAAATTATGGACGAAATTTTGAGGATAATCCTCAATGGAATTTCGGTTTTTGTGGATAAGGTTCAAAGGAAAAATTCAAGTTTCAATCCTAGTTGAATTTGGATTCTCTCCTTCCCTGAAAAGTGGCCGAAATTATGGAGGAAATCTCCTAGGAAAATTCGGTTATTTTGGATAAGGTTGAGATAAGATTCAAGCTTGAAAATCCTAGTGGAATTTTGATTCTCCCTTATCCTAAAAGTGGCCGAATTTTTTTAGGAGATTTTCTCCTAGGAATTTCAGATTTTTTTGTTGAAAAAGGGGAGATAAAATTCTAGTTAAAATCTTGTTTAGATTTGGATTGGATTTATCCATAATGGCCGAATTTTATTGTTGAGAATCTCCCATAGAAAATTCGGATTTTTATGGTTATGGATAAGGGAGAATATCTTTTCCTAGTCCAATTCAAATTCAGAGAATCACCTCATGCAGGTCTATAAATAGAGGTCCTGCCGTTCCGGTTCTCTTAGACCACAGACTCTCAAGTGAGCAGGCTTATTGTTGCACAGCTCATCGTGACAATAAGTTCTTAGAGATCTGGGTGGTCGGAAGAAGACTAGCAGTGCTAGTATACCGATCGAGGTTCAGAGTGCCCACACACTCAGCCATTCGGGAATTGGAGAATAGTAGAGAAGGCTAGTTGTTTGAAGCCTCCGGTCATTCTCCTCCTGCAAGATTGGTGTCCTTGAGGTATGAGTTTTAATTGTTGTTGGTTTATTGTATATGGCATCATGAGATATTTAACGAACTAAAAATTTTTATTGTTCCGCTGCGCCACTCTGATACGTTTTTACCGATTTATTTTCCTACAAAGAGGCTACGTGGGAACCAGAAGATGAGAGGAAAGCCTTATACCCCTACTTATTCTAATTTTGAAGGACGAAAATTTTATAAGGAGGGGTGAATGTCATAATCAAGAAATTTTATTGTTTTCAAAAATGTTGTACAAGGCATGTACATTATGATATTTATGTTAAAAATGGTAAAAGAGTATGGTATAATACTATTTAGAACACGATGAAATGTTCTGACGGTGCAAATAAGAGTGTGTTCAGGAACGGAAAATTTTACCAAACCGAAATCGGACAAAATATGCCTTTTCGGTTTCAAAAATTCCAAAAATATACTGTAAGCCACTAAAAGATGACATACTTACGGTATTGATTTTTAGGCAAACCGGAGTGAAATAAGGAAAACCAATCGCACGGACAGCCTCCGAAACTCAACTACGTGATTTCGGTGCAAAACTGTTCAGCTTGACTTTTGGTCAAAATATTTGACCCAAATTAATGAGAAGAGTCAAAGATTGAATGTGGAACCTTGAAAGGATGTAAGATTACATTCAAATCCAAAGGCTAGGGTTTAAAGCCAAGATGATCCATGGCCATGATTCAAAGTCAACATGAAAAGTCAAAGGAAGCTTCACACAAAATTTCAAGAATGTTCTAGGGCATGAAGTAGCAGATTTTTAGGGGCAAAAACAGAAAAAAAAATCTGCGCTAATTTGTTTAATTATAAAGCAGCCCCTAAAGAGTTCAAAAATTGCATAAAAAGTTTACAAAAATGCCCCCAAAACAATTACAACTTAGTCCCTCTTTTTTGGCTGCATGTATACACAGTTTTGGCATCTAAAAACCAGAAAAAAAAAATTTTGGTTTTTAGCCTTCATAGCAGCCGTGGGGTCCCTTCACCAAAAACAAAAACTTTCCTTCAAAAATTCTTCAAGAAAGTGTGTAAAATTCATCTCTAAGTGCAAGGAATCAAGAAAGCAAGGTAAACTTCCATTTTTGCATGGTTTCCTCTTGTTTTTCATGGGAAAATCCGTGTGTGAATGGGCTGTTTTGAAGTGAAAAAATTCAGTTTTTATTTGGTTGATTCATGCTTGAAAGTGTGTTAATGGTAGGTGATTAAAACAAGTGTGGAATCATGAGCATGAAAAAGTAGGTTTAGGGCATTTTCATTCACTAAATCCATAGGTTAAGCATGGTGTAGGAAGATGAAATTTTGATATTGTTTTGTTTGGTTTTTGATGTTGAAATTCATGTGGGAATGTGAAGAAAGAAATGGAATTGAAAAACAATAACTTTTGCGTTTGTCTTTCATGAAGAATCCATGGGTTACATTAGGGAGAAATGAGATTTTTATGTTGTTGAATTTGGATTGGAAACATGGTGTTAACATGTTGATGAATCAAGTAAAGGAATGAGATGAGAAAAATAAAAGTTTGTGCTTGGATCTTCAATTGAAAATCCGTGGCTTTCCAAGGGGTTAATGCATGAAAATTAGATGAGTTATGGTAGGTTTTGTGTTGTAATGTGCATGTGTTAAGATGGAAAATAAATAAGGAAAATTGGAGCTTTGAAATAAAAATTTTGTTTAGGATTTTTCAAGAAAAACCATGTATAGGTTAGGGGTGAAAATGTTATTTTAGCATGATGTGTTATGGAATGAAACCATGTGCAAATTGTATATAAAACTGGGCCAGAAAATGAGAAAGAACGGGTTGAAATCCCATTAGAAACAGTTAGGTTTTAATGGAAAATTTTACATCAAAAGTTTGTAACTTTTACGTAAAATTAGGGTTGTGGTATAGTACGTGGCAGGATAGTATAGGGTAGATAGTTTCGAGGCGTTTCCTAGACGCCGGGAACCTAGAATTTCAACGGAAATGCTGCCGAAATTTTCAGGACACTTGAAGGGCAATTTGGTAAACGAGGGGTAGAAATAGGGTTGAGAACCAGAAACCCGAGCCCCCACGGGGACCTAAGCTCGAGGAAGAGCAATGGACAATTTTGAAAGTAGTGAAATGTATATTTGAGGTCCCGAACTGTTAGAAAAATGAGAAACGACCCCGAGGATAGAAATAGTACCACCCGAGGGTCGGGTGAATAGTAACCCAAGCAATTTGACAAGAAATGCCGTAAAATCTCGGTACGAACTAAGAAAGATTATTTTATGATTTTTGGAAATAAAAAATCCAGTTAATACATTAAAATGAAAATTTTACGATCTAGGGTCCCGTTAGGGCAAAATAGTCATTTTGACCAAAATTTCCCAAATTGCTAGAAAAAGGCCGTAAAAGTCCCAAAATGATTTTATTAAGTTTCTTAAGGCTAAAATAGAACCGTAAGTCAGGAAAACGGGGGAAAATCCCGCTAAGGATGAAATGGTCATTTTGTCAAAAGTTAAGGGCAAAATGGTTATTTTGCCAAAAGGTTAAAAAAAGTGATATTAAGGCCCCGAAATAGTATCATCAGCTATATAATAAATACAGAAATGAAAATATGAATCCCAAACGAATAATTAGGGGTCTAAAATCAGAAATTTCATATTTTTATAATATTTTAAATATGAAGTGAATAGTAAAATATTAAGTGGTTTATTTCGGTTTTAGGGAATCAAAAAAAAGGTAATATAAGGTGGTCGGTTAACCCAGGAAAGGAAACGCTAGCAACATATCTGTAAGTTCAGACATTTATTTGTCTGTAGCATGAATTTACTTTATATATTTGTGTGTTTTGTATAACATGTAAATAAGTATCAAGGTGCTATATGCACATTAATGTGGGAAATAAAATATCCACAAATAAAGAACATGATGTAAAGAGTTCCAAACCTAGGAGGCAGCAATAATGCCACCGGTCAAGAACCATACGAATTGGCATATCGGCCTCCCACACAGGTGGAGGTTCTTCATGTTCAGATATGATATGGCTTCCAAACCGATGGTGGTACGTCCCGGGTATGGAAGTCTAATATTAAGTAGACTATAGAGGATTGGCCAATGGATCGCTCTCCAGAGTCCCTCTCAGTCATGCGCATACTACGGTATGATCAATTCAGGGGCCTAACACTAGAACTTAATGCAAGATAAGACATAAGACTTAAGATTTGCCATAATTGAGCATAATATGTTCTAAATACATATATAGCAACTTAGGTCAAAGTTAGCATCAATAGTACTAGTCAAATTCAACCTTACTATCATGATCAAAAGTCAAAGTTACTATTTATGTAAATAGTACTTTTATGATTTTATGTTTTATGTTCCAATTTGTATGTTTGAACTTACTGAGCCTGTCGCTCACAAGTTTATTTATATTGTAGGTAAGAAGCCTGTACACCAATGGCTAGTGGATGGACGAGGGACGGGATCTGCATCTACCACTAGGGCTGGCCTAGGGGAATGGTCCTGCTGATGTTTTCCGCTGAGCACTTTTGAAAGTTATTTTGGATGTTTGTAACATGATGTAAATTAAGTATGACAGAATAGGATATGTATTACAGTATGTATTTTATGAGGTTTTACGACTTTACAGTTTCAAGTTCAGTAAAAAAAAATATTCTAGTTTTTCATGATAAATTTAAATTTAAACTTACGATCATTAAACAACGAAGAAGAGTTATAAATAAGTTACCGATGATCCATTGAGGTGACAGTCTATCATAGTGGACTTCAAAGCTCTACTATGCTAGTACTATTCACCTCCATGTATGGCAGGCCACCACAGAACCAACAACAAGAACTCGCTCAGCTTAGGAAGCAATTAAACCAACAATCTCAGGTGCCCCAAAAGATAGAAGTGCCAGTCCAAGCAGCACCAGTAGTCCCCGACGCTCCCAGAGAGCAAGCAACTCCACTAGTCCAGACAATGCCAACACCACCGGCTGTGGTTGCTCCCACAACAGCCAACGTCATTGTGCCAGCCTATATAGAAGGTGAACTATACGAGCTGTTTAGGTGCATGAAGGTACCTGAATTCAAAGGGACGATGAATCCTATTGAAGCTGATGACTGGTTGACTGATATCTAGGTCATCCTAGACCTTGTTGGACTCACAGAAAGAGAGAAAGTACTATGTGTATCCCTAGCCCTACATAAAGGAGCACGTCAATGGTGGAAGACTGTGGTTATCAGAAGGGATGTTAATGCAATAAACTAGGCAGACTTCATCACTGAGTTCAGCGAGATGTACTTCAACGATGAAGCCCTAGCAGTCCAACAGGACAAATTCAACAATTTACGTCAGGGCAACATGACCGTGATGGAGATGGTCTAGAAATTCGAGCAGCTAGCCCGACTATGTCTCTACCTAGTATCAAGTAAGAAGGAGAAGGTGAGAAGAATGCTAAAAATGTTCAGGATGGACATTGCTATCCAAGTATGCAATGGAAGCTACGGACCCACAACCGTGGCTGAGTATGTCAGCAGGGCCATCCGAGCAGAGTATTGGTTGGCTCAAGATAGGGAGAGAAAAGCGCAGATTTTCAAGGACAAGCGAGAGGAGAAGATGCAAGCCAAACTGACCAAGGGCAGATCACACCTCGAGTCCCAACATAAGGGTCAGAATGTAGGAAACAGCCAAAACAACAAACAACTATAGGAAATAAATCGATAAAAATGTATCAGAGTGGCACAGCGAAACAATAAAAATTTTTCAAGATCGTTAAATATCTCATAATGCCATATACAATAAATCAACAACAATTTAAACTCATACCTCAAGGACGCCAATCTGCAGGAGGAGAATGACCGGAGGGCTTCAACCAACTAGCCTTCTTTACTATTCTTCAATTCCTGAATGGCTGAGTGTGTGGGCACTCTGAACCTCGATCGGTATGCTAGAATTGCTAGTCTTCTTCGAACCACCCAGATCTCTAAAGAACTTATTGTCACGGTGAGTTATGCAACAATAAGCCTACTCACCTGAGAGTCTGTGGTCTGCGAGAACTGGAGTGGTAAGACCTCTATTTATAGACTTGCATGAGGTGATTCTCTGAATTCGAATTAGATTACGAGAAGATATTCTTCCTTATCCACAACTAAAAAATCTGAATTTATCAAGGCCAAATCCCAACAAGAAAATTCGGCCACTTTAGGATTTTTCCATTCAAAATTCAAACAAGATTTTAACTAGAATTTTATCTCCCTTTTTCAACCAAAAAATCCGAAAATCCAAGGGGAAAATCTCAACAAAATTTTGGCAACTTTAGGGCAAGGGAAGAATCAAAATTCCACTAGGATTTTCAAGCTTGAATCTTATCTCATCCTTATCCAAAATAACCAAAAATCTTCTAGGAGAATCCCTCAAAAAATTCGGCCATAATCAGGGAGGAGAGAATCCAAATTCAACTGGGATTGAAACTTGAATTTTTCACTGAACCTTATCCACAAAAAATCTGAAAATTCCATGAGGATAATCCTCAATATTTTCGTCCATTATTGTTAGGATTTAGATTCAAAATTCAAGTAGGATTCTGACAAGATTTTCCTCTCCATATCCCACTCAAATTCGAATTTCATTCCTTGTGGATTTACCACAAGAAATTCGAATCCCACTTGGACTGTGATTCAAAATTTGAATTTCAAATTTCAAATTTCAAATTCAAATTTCAAATTCGAATTTCAAATTCAAAATTCAAGTTTCAAAATCCACAAAACAGTTGTATTTCAATTCTGTGTTCTCATGGATAATTTTCTGCAAATCCAATCCAATCTCAAATAAAATCATGGCAACTTTATTTGGAGTTCGAATAATTGTGTACTCTATTATCCAAAACAAAATCTGAATCTAATCGGAGAGAATCTTGTCCAGCATCCTTATCCTATGTCAACACCATCCATGCATAATCAACTAGCCAATAGCATACACAAATCAATTTGCCAAATGTTAAGGAATTATGTGGAGCCAGTAGAGGGACCAATTGGACATATATAATCAGGCTCTCGCAAATCCATATGATTATCATTCTTTACCGAACAAGTCAATCATATGATCACTAATTTTAGAGTCACACTACTATAAACCTGAAACTGAACTCCCAATTATATACCGTATCTTAAAGTTCCATTATACGACCAAATAAAGAAAATGATTATTCACCATATGTGAATAAGAAGTCATCCGCTAAGCAAACGACCCAAGGCCTTGTCCATTTTCACATTCAGTATAATGCTTTTAAGAGGATACCCTTAACTCCTCATTAGAGCTATGATTCCGATATCTGTAAATGAACCCTTCATCGTATACAAGTCATGCACCCAACGAACCGGTCTATAAGCTTACTACCTCTGAGACGCTTTAGCCATTAGAACATCAAAGTACACAAGTCATATACATGAAGCTGTCCATCTACTCAGGATTAAGGTCACTGCATAATGAACATCAAAAGCAAATCGATCCACTCAAAGCGGACTTCGTAGATCAATCACGCTTTAGTCCCAGTCTAATATGTCACCACCAAGCAACATATCTATGTCTCTACTTGGGAGTCTATGCTCCAGACAGTCAAGACAAACCGTCCCCTCCAAGGATTTAGACAACATTATAGTCTTAATATGGGTTAGATGCTCGGTCTAACCCCATAGACTACAGACCTTAGTTTAGACGGCTTACTTTAGAACATTGTCTTCTCGCATACAAAAGTCCATTGCATGCAACGTTCTAACAGTTTTAACATAAGTAGTCAGGGATCCATATTTGCTTACATTTACTTTAACATGTAAATAAAATGAGGACAGATAGCAATATAATGAATAACCTCTATATATAATTTTATTATCCAGTTCAAAATAAATACATCAAAATGTTACTAATGCTTAGGGCATTTCCTAACAACAACCCCACCATAACAACAAGAGGAAAGGGAATCTGAATAACTAGGGCAATAGAGAAATTTCCCCCAGAAGAAGAATAACTGCGGGGGAAATGGCAGTTAGCACCCACCATGCCCAAAGTGTAGGAAAAACCATCCGATAGAATGCCGCCTAGGCACCAGTGGTTGCTACATCTGTGGCAAGGAAGGCCACTTCCCCAAGCACGACCGCTTAAACACACAAAATCAACAAGGCCAAGCCTGTGCCACTAGCAGTCAACTGCACGCCGCCCAAGCTAGAATTGAAGGCCCATCCATCGCCCAGGGTAGATTGGAAGCTCTAGAGATGCAGGGGAGGGTCTATGCTTTCACTAAAGAGGACGCAGAAGCCAGAACCTCAACGGTAGTGGTAGGTTAGCTTTCTGTCGCTAACTCCACTGCACTAGTTCTGTTTGATTCGGGAGCTACACATTCATTCGCATCATCACAGTTTGCTAGGAGAATAAACCAGAATGTAGAAAGAATGAAACAGACTTTTCAAACTGTTCTTCCTTCCAGGGAAGTTTTGTAATCTAATTACTGGCTACGCCACATGTGACGACCAGAGAATTCTAGTAGTGTAACTTAGTTTAATCTAGGGTTTTCTATGAGTTCTGTAAGCAAGAATGTAAAGAAACACTATGTTTATAATTAGACAAACTACAATGTTGATAGTAATAAATAGATGTTTTGGAGGAATTAAAATCTCCCAAAATAAGTAGAGAATAAAGTATATGAGTAAGAAAGTGATTTTAGGCCAAAACGCTGAAAAAGGAGTAGTTTCGGTATCCGAACAGTGTAAAGATAAGAATATGGCAAGTCAAAGTAAGGGCATAGTAAGAAAAGTATTTAGGGTTTTTAAGAGTTTTAAGATAGTATTAGAATAATTTGACAGTACGGATGGCTAGACAAGTCCTCCGGTATGTCTACCCAGAAATTTTGTCATCTTCAGTAAAATGATGAAGCATTTTGGGGCCAAAGAAACCAAGAGATTACCCTAGGTAAAACCTAAGGTTACTAAAGGACAAAAAAATTCTTCATTGATTTTTAGCCCAACGACAGTAGAATAAGGTAAACCGATCGCACAGGAGGCGTAAAAAACCCGCCTATGCGATTTCAGCAAAGTTTGGTTCGGTTTGACTTTTGGTCAAACTTTGACCCATGGATTAATTAGATGACATCATGGATGATGTCATAATTAGGAATAAGAAATTAGAAGAAAGAGGGTGGTAGGTAGGATGAATGGCTAAGATTAAAGGTAGGTAAGATCAAGGGCTAAGATTAAGCCAAAAATGTAAAGTTGATTTTTTTAAAAAATTTTGTGGATAAGGGCTGAATAGGTCGGTTTTACAGCTGGAAAGACAGCCAAAATAATTTTATTTTGACCCCAAAAAGTTTGCAAATAAACCCTTAAAAAGTTGCTAAAAAGTCCCTAAAGAAAATTGCTAAAAAGCCCTTCTTTTTGGCCTCCCTTTATAAAAACATTTTTGGCTTCAGGAAATCAGAATTTTTTTTCTGAAATTACAGCCCGTTTGCTGCCCTTTGAAGACATGACTCTTCCCCTCCATTGAGCTTGAGTTTCTTCAAATTTTGGTGTCAAAATCTTAAGCAAAGTTCTTCCTAAGCAAGTGTTGAGTAACATAGCAAGGTAAGCTTGACATTTCAAGCTTGTCTTTGGTATTTTGAAGCAAAAATCCGTGGCTATGTTGTGTAGAAAGGAATGAGAAAAGTTTAGTTCAAACCTTGATGTTTACGGTTAATTAGTTTGCATAATAGTTAAAGAGTAATTTAGAAGCTTGAAACAAGAATTTTTCATGTTAGTTTTATGAGGAACCCGTGGCTAAGTGTATGGGTTCAAAGAATTTCAAGTTTGACTTAATTAAATTGTTGTTTTAAGGTGTGCTTTGATTTGTAAAACAACTAGAAAGAAAATTTGAAAGCTTAAAACCAAAGTGGGATTCGGTTTTTTTCAAGAAAAACCGTGTATGTTACTAGGGTTTGGAAAGAATTTTGAGTTGGTTTTGGTTGATTTAAACATGTGTTTTGATGTGTAAAATGTTTAGAAAGAAAAGTTAAAAAGTTTGAAACAAAATTTTGTAAAAGTTTTCTGAAAAGGAACCATGCATACCTAGTGTGAAGAACATGTAAAAAATCATGTGATTTAGTGTTGTGGTAAGTTAGAATGATGTATAATATAAGCTTGTGTAAGTGGTTGAATTGAAAACCAAAGTTAGGTTAGGATTTAGCATAAAACCTGTGGCATCCAAGTGAGATTTCAATAAGAATTTTATTTGGTTTTGGTGTTGAATATGCCTTAAAAACCAAGAAGAAAAGTAAGAGAAAGAATGCCGAAAGAAAGAAAGTTTTGGTGTTGGAAACCTAAACTAAAACCGTGGTTAATGTGAGTGAAAAATAAAGACTTTGTGTGTGATTTGTACATTGAGAATGTGGAAGGTTTTTACGCAAAAGTTTAGAAACTTTTGCGTAAAATAGGCCTCTGGTATAGTACATGGCAGGTTTAGATTAGGATAGATGGTTTTGAGGTGTTTCCTAAATGCTGGAAACCTAAAATTTAAGCGGAAATGCTGCCGAAATTTTAAAAGCGACATTAAGGGCATTTTAGGAAATGAGCGATAAAAATATGCTCGGAAATGAAAACTGAGATCCCTCGGTACCTTAGAGTTTGAAGTAAGAAAGCAAGTCTAGCAGAATAATAAACCGACCCTTAAAAATCTAAAATGCCGAGAGGACGGGAAAAAAATAACGTCAAGGGCGTTTTGGGTAACAAGGGTAAAGTTTAGGGTCGGGATGGAAAAACCCGAGCCCCTCGGAGACCTAGGTCGGGAAGAAATAAGGAACGTTTTTAAGATCAGTGAAAAGCTTGTTTAAAGCTCCGAAACGCTAGAAAAACGAGCCATGACCCCAAGGGTCGGAATAGTACCGCCTGAGGGACGGGTAATAAGTAAATAGTGTAATCGCAACAATTAAGTTGTAAAAATTTACCGAGACCTAGAAAAGATTGTTTTAAGATTTTAGGGACTCAGAAAATCCCGTTTAAGAACCAAAATGAGAATGTTACAACCCCAAGACCCGTTTGGGGTAAAACGGTCATTTTGACCAAAAAGTCTAGAAAAGTCAAGAAAGGGGCGTTAAACCCTCCAGTTAGCTATTTTATGGTTCTCGGATTTAGGGAACCCGGTATAAGCAGAAAAATAGAAACGTCCCCTGGCCTAATTACTATTCATGCGTATGGTACTATTCACGTGTATGGACTATTCACGTGAATAGTACTATTTATAGTCAAAAATTACTATTCATCCAGTTTACCAAAATTTCTGACATGCTCGGAAATGGTTGCTAGACCGCTAAAAAGTCTAAACAAAGTCATTAGGACTTTAAATGTCATTATAAGACTTTAATTAAGATCTTAAAAGCTAAAGTTCAGATTTTAGTATAATAAAGTCAGTTAGTGAAAATGTATTAACTGATGACATTATGTCTTTAGGAAACTCGACTAGAGACGGGCAAAGGAGCTCGACAGATCATAGAAGTTTACACTAGCACAAGTACTGTAAGTACAGACATTTAATTGTCTACTCACGAATTGACTTGCCATAGAGTTGTATTATATATATACACATTTAAGTTATTCAGTTTGTGACATGATACTAACATGTTCACAAGAATAGTTAAGCAAGATCAGATAAAGAAAAAAGGAATAAGATAAGTCAAATAATAAGAATTAAAAGCTAAGGTTGGCGTATCGGCCTCTCCAGTTTTGAGGTTCAAAGATAGCCTTCACTCCAGTTGCGTGGTGCTGCCTCGTTAATAATGAGGTAGTTGATGGCTTGACTTACTACCTATAGGTAGTAGTCTAGAGATGACCTTGGGGTTGATTGGTGGGTCACTCCCCCAATCCTCTATTGGTCTGCGTGCATTAGGTACGTCCAACCACGGGCCCACAAGTGAAAGATTAAGCAAGATAAAGTAAAGCAAAGAAAAGAAAGAAAT
This sequence comes from Antiaris toxicaria, assembly GCA_035233585.1. Taxonomy (NCBI): domain Eukaryota; kingdom Viridiplantae; phylum Streptophyta; class Magnoliopsida; order Rosales; family Moraceae; genus Antiaris; species Antiaris toxicaria. The sequence continues at coordinate 58,642,797 of CP141154.1, read as the reverse complement.
AGAATAGAAAGAATAAGTAAAGCATAGGAGTAAGAAAATAATTGGTCATAAGTTGACTAACCCTAAGTGTGGTGTATTCAGCTTATTTACTTATATGTTTGTACTTACTGAGCTTTAGCTCATTAGTCTATTCGTGATGTAGGTAATAAAGGTAAGCAACCAGTAATATGAAACAAGAATAGCGGACTGGTAGGCAGATCCCAGCGATGTTATGGACGGGTTATGGTTCCGTTTTGCAGAGTTCCGCTGTAATTAAAGTATAAAAGAAAAAAATTGTAATAGTGATGTATATGTATAAAGATAAGACAAGAGTGTAGTATGTAAACTAGTGAAACAAGCTTAAAAGTATGTTTTTATTTTTACGTACTTTAAAGTAACAAGGCCGCAAAATACGTTTTGGGGAAAAATATGAAGTAGTACGTATATATTTATGTATACATGATTTCAAAGAAGTAATAGTTTCATTCAGTCAAGTTTTAAAAATATATATATATTCCTAGTTTTTCAAGTACAAATCTTTTAAACCCCTAAAGAAAAAGAAAGTTATAAAGACAAGCAAGCTAAGTAAGAATAACCAAAGAATAAAGAAAGCAAGCAAGATAAGGTGGACGACCCAAGCTAGAGGGGTCGCGCCCATAAGAGTTGGTATCAGAGCGAGCGGTTCTACTATTGGCCTTCCATGACATTTCAGTATCTGCACCTGCTCAGTCCAAGTAAGTTAATTTTAAATAATCAATATCTAATTTAGCACTAAACCATGTCGCTACTGTTATAGGTCAGACACAGCAACATGGTTCATACACGAGCTGCGCAAGCTCCAGAAGCAGATTTAGCCGTCGTCTTAGCCAACATACAAGCTCGGCTAGAGGCATAAGAAAGACAGAACTAGAGACTACAAGAGCTACTAGAACAAAGGAATGGGGCTCAAGCGAATTTTCCTCCACCTCAAGTACTAGTACAGGAGCCACAACCAGCTCCTGAACCAGCAGCACCACCAGTCCGAATGGTACTTGAAGTAGCAATAGGTGCCCAAGCTGGAGCTAACCAGGGATCATCATATGAACGGTTCTGGAAGATGAAGCCGAAAGAGTTTGAAGGATCTACAGAACCCTTAGAGGCTAAAGAATGGTTAGCTTCATTGCAGACCATTTTTGAGTTTATGGACCTGACGGACGAAGAGAAGGTCCTTTGCGCCTCCTGCATATTAATGAAGGATGCTCGTTATTGGTGGGAGACAATAAAGATCCGAAGGGATGTTAGAAGGATGACCTAGAACGACTTCCTAGGAGAATTTAACAGGAAGTATGTCAATCTTGACACCCTACGAGCTCAACAAAGAGAGTTCGATGAGCTAAGGCAAGGCGAGATGACAGTGATTGAAGCCTGCCATAAATTCAATAGATTAGCTTGACTCTGTCCGCATTTGGTACCCACAGAAGGAGGGCGGGTATGGAGGATGATCAATATGTTCCAATAAGATATAACCCTAAACGTGGAGAGTGGAGAGACCCCGCCAACCACTATAGCAGACTGTGTAAGCAGAGCCATAAGGGCTGAGCATTGTCTAAACAGAGCTAAGGAAGAGAGAACAAAAGTCTAGGAGGAGAAGAAGAAAGAAAGAGATTTAGCGAAGCAGACTCAGAAGAACAACCAAGCTGGCCAAAGTAGCAAATCTGGTCAAGGAATGAAGCCTGGTCAGAAAAATAACCAGAACCAGCAGAATGCCAATAAGCGAAAAGGAAACCCAAATGAAAATTAGGGCCAAAATACTCGCAACACCTAGCAGAGACAAGGCTTAGAAGGAGTATAGAACTGACAGCCATGCCCAAAATGTGGAAGACTGCATAAAGGTGAGTGCAAGCTGGGGAGTACCGCATGCTATGTTTGCGGCAAAGAAGGCCATTATGCTAGGGCCTGCACATCCAACCAATAGAACCAGCTGGGATCCTTTCAGTCCCGATAGACGAGCCAGGTCCATGCCATACAAGGACCGCCTATTCAGTCAGGGTACCAGGAGATTATACCAAATACAGAGGCGCATCTGTTAGCCTACACCAGGGAAGACGTAGAGGCAGGCACTTATAATGTGGTGACAGGTCAGCTTCTTGTCACCCAAAGCTCTGCACTTGTTTTATTTGACTCCAGTGTATCACATTCATTTGCCTCACATAGCTTTGTAAAAAGAGTTAGTCACGCCAAGGATAAAATTGGCCAAGTGTTTAAAACCACCTTGCCGTCTGGTAAGGTATTATTGTTTGATTATTGGTTACGTCACGTGCCAGTAATTGTTGCTGATAGGGAGTTGTACATCGATTTAGTCGTCTTAAAGTTAGTCGATTATGACGTTATCCTTGGAATGGATTTCCTTGGAAAATATCGAGCGACCATTGACTGTTGACGACGAAAAGTAGTGTTCCAGTTTGGAGAAAAAGACCAGTTTGAGTATAAAGGGCATTCTCAGAAGCAGTTGAAAATGCTGATCAGTCCCCTGCAGGCAAGAAAGCTGTTATCTAGTGGCTGTACTAGATATCTAGCTTATGTCAAGGACACCACCAAGAAGGTAGAACCACAACCGAACGAGGTACCAGTGATCAACGAGTTCGTGGAGGTATTCCCAGAAGAATTACTGGGACTTCCTCCTAATCGAGAGATTACCTTCGAGATCGAGCTACTACCAGGAACGTCTCTGATTTCTAAGGCCCCTTACAGGATGGCACCAGTCAAGCTTAAAGAATTACAAGCCTAGCTGAAGGAGTTATTAGAGAAAGGTTTCATACGGCCCAGTTATTCACCGTGGGGTGCTCCAGTTCTCTTCGTGAAAAAAAAGGACGGAACCCTCTGAATGTGCATAGATTATCGTGAGCTCAACAAAGTCACGATCAACAACAAATATCCTCTACCAAGGATCGATGATTTATTCGATCAGCTAAAAGGAGCCACCATCTTCTTAAAGATTGACCTTCGATCCGGCTATCACTAGTTAAAAATTAAAGAAAGAGAGATTCCAAAGACCGCATTCTGAACACAGTACGGGCACTACGAATTTCTTGTTATACCTGTTGGATTAACGAATGCACCAGCTGCTTTTATGGATTTGATGAATCGAGTATTCAAGGAATTTTTAGACCAGTTTGTCATTGTGTTTATCGATGACATCCTTATATACTTGAAGGATTCGAAAGAGCACGGGGAGCATCTTCGGATTATGTTACGTACTCTGAAGGAGCATCAGCTATATGCAAAGTTCTCCAAATGTGAATTTTGGCTAGATAAGGTCCACTTCTTAGGACATGTCATTTCCAAAGACAAAATTTCAGTAGACCCAGCAAAGATCGAAACGGTAAGCAAGTGGTCTCCTCCAAAGACTGTGACCGAGATCCAGAGTTTCCTCGGATTAGCAGGCTATTACCGGAGATTTGTAGAGGGATTTGCCAGATTAGCTGCCCCGCTCACTACTCTCACACGCAATAAGAAGAAGTTCGAGTGGACAAAGAAGTGCGAAGAAAGCTTTCAAGAGCTGAAGAACCGGTTGACCAGTGCTCCAGTTCTCATAATTCCAAAGGATGAAGGAGACTTCGACATTTATAACGATGCCTCCAGGACAGGTTTAGGAGCTATTTTGACGCCGGATGGAAAAGTAATAGCCTATGCATCAAGACAACTCAAAGAGCATGAAAAGAACTATCCGACTCATGATTTAGAGCTAGCTGCCATCGTATTCGCTTTAAAGAAATGGAGACACTACCTACATGGAGTCTGGTATAGAATCTTCACCGACCACCAAAGCTTAAAGTATTTCTTCACTCAGAAAGAGCTCAACATGAGACAAAGAAGATGGCTGGAGTTAGTGAAAGATTATGATTGTGAGATCTTATATCATCCCGGCAAGGCTAACAGAGTAGCAGACGCGTTGAGTCGTAAATCAATAATGCCAGAGCAGATAGCCATCGATAATGTAATGACCGCCATTTTCATAACACCTACTTACCATGTAATAATTCATTAAGGAATAAAATGGACATAATTTAATGTGACAACCGGGAAATTCAGGCAGTTCTCGGATGAAATTGTACAATTGTATGTATATAACAATTTGTACTATTTAAAGAGTGAAATAAATGTATTTATATTGTTTAGAATATGTGAAAATGTTCTAACAATACTGACGAGTAAGAATTCAGCGTTGGAAAAATTCACTGAGTTGAAACGGGTGAAACGGTGCCAAAATCGGCATTGAAAACCCTAACCGGAGCAATAAAAGACGGTAAACTTCCGGGATTGATTTTGATCAAATGGAAGCAGATTAAATTGATCCGACTACACAGGAGACCTCAGGAACACGCCGGGACGATTTCAGGAAAATTTCGGCTCGAACCGGCATCGGTCAAAAAGTAGTCGAATTAATGTGAATAGTAAAAGTCAAAGTCAACTTTCACTTTTGCATTTATGACATCATTAATCCATTTAATAAATGGAAAGAATTAAGGTGGTTGGTAGAATGAATGGCCATGATTCATTTAGCTTTTGATCTAAAGGCCAAGATTTGGCCAAAATTAACCCTTTTTAATTTTTGAAAATTATGGAAAGTAATGGCTTGGAAAGATGTCAAATTTTGATTGGTTTAGAGCCAAATTAATTGGCTTTCCTTCATGCATAAGTCGGCAACATTTTCATAAAGTGGCCGAAGCCAATTTTCAAGCCAAACCAAAAGAACAAAAACTTTCTAAGTTCTTCCATGGCATGTACGTGAGCCACCCAAGGGAAACCAAGCAATCTCTTCAAATTTTCTTCACAAAAAAGAGTGGCAAAGTGTTTATTGAAGACAAAAGAAGCATTAGACCAAGGTAACTTCCCTTGCACTTGAAATTTTCATGGTTTTTTTCAATGAAATCCGTGGGTGAATAGTGATTGGAAGATGGAAAATTTTTGGTTGTTTTCCATTGAATTGATGTTGGGTTTTGTTAAGGATGTAATAAGGAAGAAAACCATGCAAATTGTGTAAAGAAAAACTGAAATTTGGTTGGTTTTTCAAGGGGAAATCCGTGGGTTACCTTAGGTAACCAATGAGAAAACTTTGTGGTTAATTGCTAATATGCTTTCTAAGTTTAATTTGGTGAAGAATAAAGCTTGTATTTCATTGTGGAAAGTTTGAAAAAAATTTCTTGTGTGAATTCCATTAAATGGCCGTGGGGTTGTTAATGGTTTGGAAGAAAATTTTGCTTAGTTTTATGTGGTATTTGGTTGATTGGAATTATGCATTTTAATATGCAAATGATGAAATTAAAATGGAAAGCATGAAACAAAAATGTTGAGCATGATTTTCATTAATAAGGCCGTGGGTTATAAGTGCATAAAAAACCCTAGGAAAATTGGTTGAAAATGCCAAGAAAATGGGCTTGAAAATGTGTTAAAAATGTGACATTTGAATGGCCTAAAATGTGGTGAAAGTTTGACAAAATTTGGTTCGGTTTAGTTGTGAAAACCGAAACCAAATTAAGGGTAAAAATGTGAAAAAATTTTGTAATGTGGGTGATAATGTAATATTGGAAATTTGTGGGTTTTTATGTAAAAGTTTGGAAAACTTTTACATAAAATAGGCTTGTGGTATAGTACGTGGCAGGTACATACGGTTCGAGGCGTACCTAACGCCGGAAGCCTTAAAATTACGCCGAAATGCTGCCGAAATTTCAAAAACGGCATTCGGGGTAAAATAGGAATTTAAAATAAAAGTTAGGGCCGAGACGGAAACCCGAGTCCCTAACGGAAAAATTGAATAAGGAAATTTAAGGGGTGGGTCGTGAATAGTAACCCGTCCCCTTAAAAATGAAAAACGTGAGTGAGATTGAAAAATCGACCCCGAGGGGGGGGCGTTTTTGGAAATAAAATTAAGGTCCAAGTCGGGAACGGAAAACCCGAGCCTCAGAGACCTAGGTCGGGAAAGTCTAGATGAACGTTTTAAATACTAGTGAAACGTCCATTTGAGACTCCGAAACGATAGAAAATCGCTAAACCGACGTAAGGGTCGAAATAGTGCTTCCCGAGGGCCGGGAAAGCAAAAAGTGGAAATAAAATAGAAACGAACCCGGTAATGATTAGAAAAGAGTCAGAAAAGTTCATGAGAGCCAAAAATGCAGTCTGGATCGATAAAATTCCATCAGGGGAAAAACTGTAATTTTGCCAAAATATTGGGGCAAAATCGTAATTTTGCAAAAGTTGGGGGAAAATGGTGAAAATAATAAATAAAACCTAAAAACTTATAAATAGGTTTTATTTAAGCTTTTTAATGAAAAATAAAAGCTATAAATGGGAAAGAAATTAACAGACATAGTTTTGTCTGTAGGATCCCAAAATCGGCCTACAAGGAAGGCGATTCAAGATCCAAGAGAGAGAAAGGGAACAGTCTGATAAGGTAAGTTCAGACATTTACCTGTCTGCAACATATAGCAATATTGTGCTAACTTTAATGTACTAACTATAAGTTAGGTACATATGTGCTACGGGCACTATGATAGAATAGAGAGAGAGACGAAATGTGCTACGGGCACTATAAGAATGGGACACATGGTTAATTGTGCTTCGGGCACTAGAGCGAGGTTAATGAAACTCACTCACCTAAAATTAAAATGTGAACCATTCCTAACCACGGGGCAATGTGAAGTCACCGGGTTAGAAGTGTAAAAAGTCGGTAATGAAACCACTTTCTGGCGTACCAGCCTTCCGTACAGGGAGGTACTATTTTTGCCTTCGGGGCTATGAGGATAAGGCTGTGGAGGTCAGTACTAATGTACCGCTCCCAGTCATGTAAAATTTTGCCTTCGGGGCTATGAGATTAAGGCTGTGGAGGTCAGCACTAATGTACCGCTCCCAGTCATGCACACTTAAATGGTACTGCCAACTTGAGCTCAAAACCAGAACGTAATCAAAGATAATGACCTAAAACTGAAACTGTGCCATAATTGAGCATAAGACAGTTTAGTGAGAACACTAACATCGCGGTAGATGTACTAGTGTGAGACAGTGTTGTGGTCAAACTTTACTATTCACGTATGAATAGTGGTCAACGGCTATTCACGATGAATAGTACTATTCATAGAAATTGTATTTCTTGCATGTTTGAACTTACTGAGCCTGTAGCTCACCATTTTTGCTAATGTTGCAGGTAAGCGACCAGCTCAGTAGCTTATTTGACTGGATGCGGACGGGATGGCGCGTGTCAAATGGGATAACTGGGCGAGGGATATGGTACTGCCAGAGTCTTGCCGCTGAGCGATAAAAGTGAAGGAAAAAAAAAAAAAGGGGGAAACAGTTCTTTTGTAATTATATATATATTTTACAAAAGTACTGTGTTATTTATATTACTTTGTACTTGCCAACAAAGTAATTAGTGGAAAAAGATTTCATATGATGTTTAAAGAAAAAAAAATTTTCCCAAAAACGTCATGATTTAAAAAGAGGAGAGAGATAAGCCGGCGACCCATGAGAGTACAATCTATCGCAGTTAGCGATAAAGCTTAACTGTAATAGTATTGTATGATCTCCACAAGGGGCGGGCCGCAACAGTTGGTATCAGAGCCAAGTTTGAGATTGGTCTAGTCTAGAATACCAACTGCTGCCACAGTTGGTATCAGAGCAAGGTCTGAGATTGGTTTAGTTTATAATACCAACTGCCGCCACAGTTGGTATATCAGAGCAAGGGTTGCGACTGATTTGGTTTTGAATACCAACGGCTGTTACAGTTGGTATATCAGAGCAGTGTGACCATATCCCGATTTGACACTTTGCGCATCCTGCACCGCTATCCAAGTAAGTAGTTTACTTAAGTTCAGTTAATTATTTTCTTATGTGAAAATAATTATCTTATAGGTAGCACGATGACCAGACCTCCATATGTGAGACCACCGCTACCACGACCGAGAGGAGTATTACGGGTATGGACGAGACCTATTGTGAGGCCGCCCATTTCCCAAAGACCGGTAGTTAACCCCCGGTACCCGAGAGACCTCCCGTACTAGTACCAGCACCAGTGCTAGCGCCAGTAGCGATAGTACCGCCACGACCGATAGTTCATCCACCGGTAGTAGTGGACATTCCAGTTGTTGGTGGACGCCAACATATTGGGGTGAGAGTGTCGGCACGGGCAGTACAGGCATTTAGGGCCAGCAGTCCTCCTATGTTCGACGGTGGACGACAGTCGATGGAGACCAAGGACTAGCTCCATGCCATTGAGAGGATCATGGTGATATGCGATATCGATAGAGATATGTGGATCCAGTTGGCAGTCAGTATGTTTCAGGGAGACGCTCGTGTGTTCTGGCAATATTGTGACCAGGAGATTTTATTGGGATTCAGTTGGGCTGAGTTCTGTCAGCGGTTGGCTGATCAGTTTCAACCTAGGGATCCAGCACCTGCTCCAGCACCTCCAGAGAGACGAGAGGCTGATGCACCTGCGTACCCTGGATTCGATGAGGTCAGGGATTACATTCTCCAGACCAAGAGGATGGTCATGCTGTCTGGTGAGACAGTGATGTCTTATGCGGCACGATTTGAGGAGACCATCAGGAGAAGATGTCCGTTGCCCAACCTCACTGAAGCAAACTGCTGTGAGCTGTTTTGGAAAGGCTTATCCTTGGAGCTGAGACCGAGGGTGATCAAGCCGTTTCCTCCGACGCTCCAAGAGTTCATGGTGACGATCAGGACGATTGAGAGAGAGATTCTGATCGAGCATCTGACGCAGAGTCGACAAGAGACGCTGGGTCAAGATGAGATGTTTGCACGCATATTCGGGCCGAGAAGAATGATGAATGATCATGAGGCCGGACCGTCTAGACCACGAGGTGATGACTCAGGACAGGGAACATTACCTAGGGGTGGTGACGACTCAGATGATACCAATGACTATGAGGATCCAGAAGAATATCCTCTAGTCCCAGACATAGGGAACGAGTGATCAGTAGATGTGTATATGTACATAAGTAGCTTAGAGAGAAAAGCTCTTTTGTATAGACTTGTGGCCATTTTGTATAAACGGCCGATGTATATATGACTGGTGATGCCTATGTATGACATATAAATGTTTTGCTATGAATGAAATACCAAAATGATTATATGTTGTACGATGATCTGTTACGAGATGAGGCCGCCAGAATTTGAAGGGTCTACAAATCCGCTTGAGGCTGAAGACTGGTTGTCGTCATTACAAGTGATCATGGAGTTCATGAACCTAACCGACCGAGAGAAGGTTGCATGTGCGTCTTTTGTGCTGAGAAAAGATGCTCGGTTTTGGTGGGACACCGTGCGAATGAGAAGAGACGTGTCTACCATGAGTTGGGCGGAATTTCTGGAAGAATTTAACCAGAAATATTACGACCCTGCATCTCTGAGACAGCAACAGAAAGAATTCTCAGAGTTGACACAAGGGAACATGTCGGTAAGCGAAGTCTGCCGAAAGTTCGATCAGCTATCCCGTTTGTGCCCTTATATGGTCCCTACTGAGAGGGAAAAGATACAGAAAATGATCGGGATGTTCAGGCCAGAAATTGCTGCGTTAGTAGACACTGGACTAGTACCACCTACTTCTGTAGCAGACTGTGTGAGTCGGGCCATTAGAGCTGAGTTCCATGTAGCTCGACAGAAAGAGGAAAGAGAGAAACACTGGGAGGCTAAAAAGAAGGAGAGGGCTTTAGCGAAGTCTACGCAAGTTGGTCAATCGAGCAAGCCAAGTCAGAATGTGAAACCAAGCCAGGGCAATAGTCAAGGATCCCAGCAAAATAAGAGAAAAGGGAATTTTTCTGGGAATCGCCAGGGCAATAATCGAAACCAGCAGCGGAGAACAGCTGGTAATGCAGAGTCCAATGTGCAAAACTGCCCTACATGCGGGAAGAGACATTCTGGGCAATGCAGATTTGGGCCACTTGTTTGCTACGAATGTAGAAAGGAAGGCCATTACGCCAGGAACTGTCCAAATAGGCAGGGTGGACAAGGCACTTCCCAACCGCACTAGACACGCCCACAAGCTCATTTTCTTCAAGCCAGAGTGGAAGAGTCACCAGTGAGGCCGCAACGCCAGGAGCGAATGTCACGTGCTGATGCTTGTGTGATGGCCTACAGCAAGGAAGACGCAGAGGCAGGAACATCAAACGTGGTGACAGGTCAGCTTCCTGTCGCTAGTCATGTAGCCTCTGTACTATTCGATTCCGGTGCTACGCATTCATTTGTTTCCTATGCATTTGCTGACAAGATAGGACTTCCTAAGGATAATATGGGAAGGGTATTTAAGACAGCTTTACCTTCTGGGGAAGTATTGTTGTCCAGTTACTGGCTACCCTATGTACCAGTATATGTGGCAAATAGGGAACTATATGCTGAGTTGATCGTAATGGAGATCATGGATTACGATGTGATTTTAGGCATGGATTTCCTAGGGAAATACCAAGCTACGATCGATTGCCGAAATCGAAAGATAGTCTTCCAACCCGAGGAAGAAGAGAGTTTCGAATATGTTGATACTTCTCGAAAACCCGGGAAGATGATCATCAGTTCGCTGAGAGCAAGCAAGCTGATAGCCAGTGGTTGCATGGGATATCTGGCGTATGTGGTGGATACTGCAGAGGAACAGAAGCTTCAACCTGAAGATGTTCCTGTGGTTAATGAGTTCTTGACGTATTTCCAGAAGAGTTACCAGGGATACAGCCAGAGAGAGAAATCTCGTTTGAAATTTAGTTGATGCCTGGAACAGCACCCATTTCCAAAGCACCATACCGCATGGCTCCAGTGGAGTTAAAGGAGCTGCAGGCACAATTAAAGGAGCTTTTGGATAAAGGATTCATCAGGCCGAGTTTTTCTCCATGGGGTGCACCTGTGTTATTCGTCAAGAAAAAGGATGGAACATTCCGACTGTGCATTGATTACTGGGAGTTGAATAAGGTTACGATCAAAAATAGGTATCCGTTACCTAGAATTGATGACCTATTCGACCAGTTAAAAGGCGCAGCGGTATTTTCCAAGATCGACTTACGATCAAGATATCACCAGCTGAGAATCAAAGAGAGTGATATTCCTAAAACAGCGTTTAGAACTCGTTATGGTCACTACGAGTTCCTTGTGATGCCATTCGGATTGACAAATGCGCCGGCAGCATTCATGGATTTGATGAACAGAATTTTTAAAGAGTATTTGGATAAGTTTGTCATTGTATTCATTGATGACATTCTTATATACTCGAAGACTCATGAGGAGCACAAGAAGCATCTGAGGATCATGTTGAATACGATAAGGAAGCATCAACTGTATGCCAAATTCTCAAAATACGAGTTTTGGCTGGACAGAGTACATTTCCTCGGACATGTTGTATCCCAGGAAGGTATTACGGTAGATCCGACAAAGATAGATGCAATTAACCAGTGGCCTGCACCCAAGAGTGTGACTGAAATACGCAGTTTCTTGGGGTTAGCTGGTTATTATCGGCGATTTGTAGAGGGATTCGCGCGATTAGCTGCACCTCTTACTACTCTTACACGCAAGGAAAGGAAGTACGAGTGGACTACGGAATGCGAAAGAAGCTTCCAGGAGTTAAAGAGGCGACTGACAAGCGCACTAATCCTTACACTTCCCACTGAAGGGGAGAAGTTTGTGATCTATAGTGATGCATCGAAAATAGGATTGGGAGCAATCCTAATGCAAGGCGGCAAGGTGATTGCTTATGCTTCCCGTCAATTAAAGGGGCATGAAAGGAATTACCCTACGCATGACCTTGAACTTGCTGCAGTAGTGTTCGCACTTAAAATTTGGCGACACTATCTCTATGGAGCTCAATGTCAGATTTTCACTGATCACCAAAGCCTGAAGTATTTCTTCACGCAAAAAGAGCTCAATATGCGGCAAAGACGATGGTTGGAATTGGTGAAGGATTATGATTGTGAAATCCTATACCATCCAGGGAAGGCCAACCGTGTAGCGGATGCCTTAAGTAGGAAGTCTACCATATCGCACCAGCTACCAATAAACAGGCTTCCGAAGCCATTGCAGCAAGAGATAAATTCTTTGAACTTGGAGTTGATATCTGGAAGATTACCTGCACTCCAAGTGGAATCATCGCTATTTGAGGAAATAAAGGAAGCTCAAAGGCGAGATCCAATGATGGCAAGTGCTCAAGAAGGAATTTCCAAGGATGGAATAATCCTTTATCAAGGAAGGATAAATGTTCCAGTTGATGAGGAACTTAGAAGCCGGATCATGTCAGAAGCCCACGAGACACCCTATTCGGTTCACCCCGGAGCGAGCAAGATGTATCAGGACTTAAAGTTACAGTTCTGGTGGAAAGGGATGAAGAACGATATAGCGAAATTCGTGAGCAGATGCATGACCTGTCAAAGAATCAAAGCGGAACATAAACATCCAGCAGGAAGATTGGAACCACTGGAGATTCCTGAATGGAAATGGGAACACATTAAGATGGATTTTGTAGTGGGACTCCCAAAAACCCGAGAAGGTTATGACGCCATTTGGGTTATTGTGGACAGACTGACTAAGACGGCACGGTTTATAGCTGTCACGATGACTTTTTCGCTGGAAAAGTTTGCTCAGCTATACATAACTCATGTCGTCAGACTACATGGAGTACCGAAATCCATTGTATCAGATCGAGATGCACGGTTCACTTCAAATTTCTGGAAGTGTGTGCAAGAGGCCATGGGTACTGAATTGAGACTCAGTACGGCTTTTCATCCGCAAACAGACGGTCAGTCAGAGCGGACAATTCAGACGTTAGAGGACATGCTTCGAGCTTGTGTTATGGATTTTGCGGGAAATTGGAACGAGAAGCTACCATTGATTGAATTCTCGTACAATAATAGTTACCAAGCTTCGATAGGCATGGCACCTTATGAGGCTTTGTATGGACGGAAGTGCAGATCACCATTACATTGGTACGATTTGCGAGAAAAGCAGTTGCATAAGACGGACTTCATAAAAGAGACTTCCGATGCAGTTGTTAGAATTCAGCGTCAAATGAAAATTGCGCAAAGCCGACAAAAGAGCTACGCGGATAAAAGGCGGAGATCCTTGGAGTTTGACGAAGGAGACTTCGTGTTTCTCAAGGTATCGCCTATGAAGGGGATTATGCTGTTCGGTAAGAAGGGGAAACTGAGTCCAAGATATATTGGGCCCTATGAAATTATCGAACGCATTGGAAAGGTCGCTTATAGATTAGCGCTACCCCCAGAATTGTCGGCAGTGCATAATGTATTTCATGTGTCGATGCTGAGAAAATATATACCAGATCCGTCCCATGTGTTGAAGCATGAGCCTATTCAAATCCACGAGGATTTGACATATGAGGAACAGCCTATTCAAGTACTAGCTCGTGAAGAGAAAGTACTGAGGAATAAGGTAATCCCACTAGTGAAGATTTTGTGGAAAAATCACAATATTGAAGAAGCTACGTGGGAACGAGAAGACGAGATAAGGAAATTATACCCCCATTTGTTCTAATTTTCGAGGACGAAAATTTTATAAGGAGGGGTGAATGTGACAACCGGGAAATTCAGGCAGTTCTCGGATGAAATTGTACAATTGTATGTATATAACAATTTGTACTATTTAAAGAGTGAAATAAATGTATTTATATTGTTTAGAATATGTGAAAATGTTCTAACAATACTGACGAGTAAGAATTCAGCGTTGGAAAAATTCACTGAGTTGAAACGGGTGAAACAGTGCCAAAATCGGCATTGAAAACCCTAACCGGAGCAATAAAAGACGGTAAACTTCTGGAATTGATTTTGATCAAATGGAAGCAGATTAAATTGATCCGACTACACAGGAGACCTCAGGAACACGCCGGGATGATTTCAGGAAAATTTCGGCTCGAACCGGCATCGGTCAAAAAGTAGTCGAATTAATGTGAATAGTAAAAGTCAAAGTCAACTTTCACTTTTGCATTTATGACATCATTAATCCATTTAATAAATGGAAAGAATTAAGGTGGTTGGTAGAATGAATGGCCATGATTCATTTAGCTTTTGATCTAAAGGCCAAGATTTGGCCAAAATTAACCCTTTTTAATTTTTGAAAATTATGGAAAGTAATGGCTTGGAAAGATGTCAAATTTTGATTGGTTTAGAGCCAAATTAATTGGCTTTCCTTCATGCATAAGTCGGCAACATTTTCATAAAGTGGCCGAAGCCAATTTTCAAGCCAAACCAAAAGAACAAAAACTTTCTAAGTTCTTCCATGGCATGTACGTGAGCCACCCAGGGGAAACCAAGCAATCTCTTCAAATTTTCTTCACAAAAAAGAGTGGCAAAGTGTTTATTGAAGACAAAAGAAGCATTAGACCAAGGTAACTTCCCTTGCACTTGAAATTTTCATGGTTTTTTTCAATGAAATCCGTGGGTGAATAGTGATTGGAAGATGGAAAATTTTTGGTTGTTTTCCATTGAATTGATGTTGGGTTTTGTTAAGGATGTAATAAGGAAGAAAACCATGCAAATTGTGTAAAGAAAAACTGAAATTTGGTTGGTTTTTCAAGGGGAAATCCGTGGGTTACCTTAGGTAACCAATGAGAAAACTTTGTGGTTAATTGCTAATATGCTTTCTAAGTTTAATTTGGTGAAGAATAAAGCTTGTATTTCATTGTGGAAAGTTTGAAAAAAATTTCTTGTGTGAATTCCATTAAATGGCCGTGGGGTTGTTAATGGTTTGGAAGAAAATTTTGCTTGGTTTTATGTGGTATTTGGTTGATTGGAATTATGCATTTTAATATGCAAATGATGAAATTAAAATGGAAAGCATGAAACAAAAATGTTGAGCATGATTTTCATTAATAAGGCCGTGGGTTATAAGTGCATAAAAAACCCTAGGAAAATTGGTTGAAAATGCCAAGAAAATGGGCTTGAAAATGTGTTAAAAATGTGACATTTGAATGGCCTAAAATGTGGTGAAAGTTTGACAAAATTTGGTTCGGTTTAGTTGTGAAAACCGAAACCAAATTAAGGGTAAAAATGTGAAAAAATTTTGTAATGTGGGTGATAATGTAATATTGGAAATTTGTGGGTTTTTATGTAAAAGTTTGGAAAACTTTTACATAAAATAGGCTTGTGGTATAGTACGTGGCAGGTACATACGGTTCGAGGCGTACCTAACGCCGGAAGCCTTAAAATTATGCCGAAATGCTGCCGAAATTTCAAAAACGGCATTCGGGGTAAAATAGGAATTTAAAATAAAAGTTAGGGCCGAGACGGAAACCTGAGTCCCTAACGGAAAAATTGAATAAGGAAATTTAAGGGGTGGGTCGTGAATAGTAACCTGTCCCCTTAAAAATGAAAAACGTGAGTGAGATTGAAAAACCGACCCCGAGGGGGGGGGGCGTTTTTAGAAATAAAATAAAGGTCCAAGTCGGGAACGGAAAACCCGAGCCTCAGAGACCTAGGTCGGGAAAGTCTAGATGAACGTTTTAAATACTAGTGAAACGTCCATTTGAGACTCCAAAACGATAAAAAATCGCTAAACCGACGTAAGGGTCGAAATAGTGCTTCCCGAGGGCCGGGAAAGCAAAAAGTGGAAATAAAATAGAAACGAACCCGGTAATGATTAGAAAAGAGTCAGAAAAGTTCCTGAGAGCCAAAAATGCAGTCTGGATCGATAAAATTCCATCAGGGGCAAAACTGTAATTTTGCCAAAATATTGGGGCAAAATCGTAATTTTGCAAAAGTTGGGGGAAAATGGTGAAAATAATAAATAAAACCTAAAAAGTTATAAATAGGTTTTATTTAAGCTTTTTAATGAAAAATAAAAGCTATAAATGGGAAAGAAATTAACAGACATAGTTTTGTCTGTAGGATCCCAAAATCGGCCTACAAGGAAGGCGATTCAAGATCCAAGAGAGAGAAAGGGAACAGTCTGATAAGGTAAGTTCAGACATTTACCTGTCTGCAACATATAGCAATATTGTGCTAACTTTAATGTACTAACTATAAGTTAGGTACATATGTGCTACGGGCACTATGATAGAATAGAGAGAGAGACGAAATGTGCTACGGGCACTATAAGAATGGGACACATGGTTAATTGTGCTTCGGGCACTAGAGCGAGGTTAATGAAACTCACTCACCTAAAATTAAAATGTGAACCATTCCTAACCACGGGCCAATGTGAAGTCACCGGGTTAGAAGTGTAAAAAGTCGGTAATGAAACAACTTTCTGGCGTACCAGCCTTCCGTACAGGGAGGTACTATTTTTGCCTTCGGGGCTATGAGGATAAGGCTGTGGAGGTCAGCACTAATGTACCGCTCCCAGTCATGTAAAATTTTGCCTTCGGGGCTATGAGATTAAGGCTGTGGAGGTCAGCACTAATGTACCGCTCCCAGTCATGCACACTTAAATGGTACTGCCAACTTGAGCTCAAAACCAGAACGTAATCAAAGATAATGACCTAAAACTGAAACTGTGTCATAATTGAGCATAAGACAGTTTAGTGAGAACACTAACATCGCGGTAGATGTACTAGTGTGAGACAGTGTTGTGGTCAAACTTTACTATTCACGTATGAATAGTGGTCAACGGACTATTCACGATGAATAGTACTATTCATAGAAATTGTATTTCTTGCATGTTTGAACTTACTGAGTCTGTAGCTCACCATTTTTGCTAATGTTGCAGGTAAGCGACCAGCTCAGTAGCTTATTTGACTGGATGCGGACGGGATGGCGCGTGTCAAATGGGATAACTGGACGAGGGATATGGTACTGCCAGAGTCTTGCCGCTGAGCGATAAAAGTGAAGGAAAAAAAAAAGGGGGAAACAGTTCTTTTGTAATTATATATATATTTTACAAAAGTACTGTGTTATTTATATTACTTTGTACTTGCCAACAAAGTAATTAGTGGAAAAAGATTTCATATGATGTTTAAAGAAAAATTTTTTTTCCCAAAAACGTCATGATTTAAAAAGAAGAGGGAGATAAGCCGGTGACCCATGAGAGTACAATCTATCGCAGTTAGCGATAAAGCTCAACTGTAATAGTATTGTATGATCTCCACAAGGGGCGGGCCGCAACATTTAATGTCTTTTAGTGCAAATTTAAGAAACACGGTCAAGTACATGATCGTGTAATAGGCTGTGTACCGCTCAGATAGATGAATGTATTTCAAAGACATGGCCGTGTTGAGTAGTCTCAACTAGTACATGCCCGTGTCTGAAATGTACACGCCCGTGTTGCGTTGCACACGCACGTGTAAGAGTCCGTGTAGAAGGCTGTGTAATGAGCCGAGAGCCACTGTAATGACTCTCATGAATTATGAAAACTAATTACTACGTAATGATGTAATTAAGTTAATAAACACAGTGTGCTTTTCAGTTGAATGAATTAAATGGGAATAGTAACGTTTAATTACTATTTATGCAGTGAAAGGGGCAACCGACAGTGAAATCGGTCCACCCTATTATGTGAGTATGCGTTGAGACACGCAATATCAAGAAACCGGTCCAGGCGACCATTTCATGATACAGAACTGATGAGCTAGTCATCAGTACGCTCAGACTGGTCACCTGAGCGCAGTAGTGATAATTGCCCTAATAGATGTACAGTATGGAGAAAAGTGGTCTAGATGACCTCTTCTCGCTAATGGACTGACAAAATCAAAGTCAGAACGCTCAGATTAGTCAGTCAGATAGTGAATAATGAATAGTGGTTAGTGAATAGTGAGAAACGCAGTGTCAGGTTAGTGGCCAAGACGGCCTTAATCTGGCATAAAACTGATATATTAATAGTCAGCAGGCTCAATCTGGTCAATTGAGCACAAAATGTAGATTTTGTTTAAGAGATAAATAGTATCGGGATGAGAGTCAAGACGACCTTTTCTCACCCCGAAACTGATATATTTAGACTCAGGACGCCCAAATTAATCAATCGGGCACTTGACACGTTTTTCGAGACGGGATCGTACAGATCTCGAAAACTGGTCTAGAAGACCTCAGATGGACGTAAAACTGATAAATTTGAAATCAGCACGTCCAAATTAGTCAAGAGAGACTGCGTTTGAAATTTCATGCGAAAACACCTCGTTATTCATGTACAGTGTCAACACAGTGTAGGCCTAACCACAGTATCAAGAAATTAGTCAAGATGACCTTTTCTTGATATAAAACTGATATGTTTGGAATCAGAATGCTCAAATTAGTCATTTGAGCACAAAAAGTAATTTTTGACCAGGAACCATGCAGTATCGGGAAACTGGTCGAGACGACCTCGGATGAAGATAAAACTGATATATTTGGGTTCAGCACGCCCAAATTAGTCAGTATAGCCTATCCTAAAATTTTTCAAAAAATTAGTATAAAAGGACGAAATTTTTGGGACTATTGAAAAATAGCCCCCATAATTTTTCCAAATCCCATTTCCTCCCCCAACACCACACGAGGATGAACAGTAACCATCAGTCGAATCCGACCTCCATTTTCGACACCGCCGGCACCATTGGAAAGCTTTCGACGAGCTGATTCCAACGATGGGCCGAGTAGACCGAACCGACGCCGGAGCACGCCGCATGCGCCGCCCAAAGCCGCCGGTGGCCGAATTTTTCAAACCGCCGTATCTCCGCCGTACGACGTCCAAATGCCACGATTCTGGTCCCAATGGATTCGTGGTGAAGAGTAGAACAAAACCCAGGCTTCATTTCACGTCAACAGCCGCCGGATCACGCCGCCCAAGGTTCACCGTCACCGTCGCCATCGCCGCCGTCGAATCTCGCTATTCCGGCAGAGTTGAGTTGCAAGGTCGGTGTCAAAATACTCAGAACAACACGTAGATCAAAAGCCCCAAACCAATTTTGGGCAACAACGCCGGAAAATGAAGATGCAACACCGCCACCGTTGCCGACTTTTCGAGGGCCGATTTCTGGTGATAGGAGCCTCGATTGGTGAAATTGACACCACCAATGGGTTCCTCTCGTCGAGCTCTTCAAGATGGTGGTCGCCACTCCCATCGCCGCCGTGGTCAAAGCCGGTCAACGCCGGTCAACGGCGACCCGCAGACCGAAAATTGAAGAATGGCCCGTTGGCCTATTTTTGACGTTCCGGACACATCCGCGGCATCAGATTTGTAAACCGGAGTTTCAAAAGTGGAGAACGATAATTCAAAGATTGTGCGATCGAGATCGAACGGTTCACCTGACTGTCGACCGGAACGATTTTGGTAGTGGTTTTGATCCCTTGATTCCTCAATTTATTATTAGAAATAATTATGTATAAATTATGGTTTATTGACTTGAGGAATTGTAAGAAAAAGGGATGAAATGTCGAAAAAGGGAATGTGAGGAAATGTGAATATTTTTACATAAAAAGCGGAGCTTTTACGTAAAAAATTAGGCCTCTGGTTTAGTACGTGGCAGGTTAGAATAGGTTAGATGGTTTTGAGGCGTTTCCTAAACGCCGGAAACCCAAAAATTTAGCAGAAATGCTGCCGAAATTTCTAAAACGGCACAAAGGGGTATTTTAGGAAACGAGGGGTGAAAATGTGATCGGGATGGGAAACCGAGCCCCCTCGATGACCTAGGTCCAGGAAAGAAGGACGGACGTTTACAGGATTAGTGAACCGCCCAATTAGAAATCTCGAAATGTAAGAAAAGGACCCCTAGATCAGAATAGTGCCACCCGAGGGACGGGTGTGATCTAAGTATAAAATTTGGGACGATTACATCGGTAACGGTAACCCGACAGGCTAAATGGTCATACGAGAGGTATTCAGTCAGTTGACTGGTCGGTTAGCCAGTCAAGGACCAAGTCGGAATGGGATAGTGAGAGACAGTGATTAATTTGTCAAGTAGACAAATTAATCAAGCACGATTAAAAATTAGGTATCAATTTTCCCAAAGTAGAGCAGTTGGGTACCGATAAGCATCAGTACCACACAACGATAAGTTTATTAGTTCCTAACGATAGAGTGACCTAAGAGCGATGTTAATTAATTTATTGGGTAAATAAATTAATTAACCACGATTAGAAAATCAAATTCTTAAGAAGAAGGCAATTAGTACTGATAAGGATCGGTACCACATAACGAGAATTTTTATTAGTCACTAATGACCATGGTGACCTAAGAGTGAATGTTAATGTAATGCATTATGATTACAGGGAGGTACCTGTATTGTGACGAAGGTGAGACTATAAACTGTCTGCTGACAGGTAAGTACAACTCCGCCTGCAGCATGAATAAAATGATGTTAAAATGATGCTTTTTCAGTATTTTATGTATGTATCTTGCACACGATGCTGCACAGCATACATAAGAGCATATAGTTTCACAATCGAGTAGATTGATGAAAGAACAAGATAGAAGCCATAGATCCCTACCGCGTAGGATTGGGGATAGCTTAGAGAAGCGTATGGCTAGAACAGTTAAACAAGATGGAAATAAATAGGTGTGTCGTACCGGCTCCTTCAGTCGAAGGGGTTTCCAGTTAAAGAAAGTTAAGGCCAAAAGTTGAGCATCAGTTGATGGCTCTTCGGCATTAGTTGACCTCGGGCGTTACCGTTGGTCTGCGCGCACACGGTACTGACACATGGGCCCTAAATAGACAAGAAAAGAAAAGAGAAGTTTGAAGCATAAATGAACATAACCGGACCATGCATTAATTATAGTTCGCTATGCTTTCTTTTTCAGTAGAGTGCATACAGTACACGATGTTTCTATCATGCATAAAGTATGTGAAGTTTTATATTCGGTGTTATGACATGTTATGTGATGACATGATATGTGAGCTGATATGTGATATGCTTATATGGTATGTGATTTATTAAGTGATATATGTCATGCTTATGATTTTAAGTATGTACTATGTTCTAAACATGTTTTGCTGTTAACATGTTGTACTTACTGGGCGTAAAGCTCACGGAGTGTGTTCATGCTGTAGGTAAGCATCCTATAGCGTAAACATCAAGGGACGATGATGGTGGTGGAGGTGAATGTGAGGATGAGGTTATGGATACACCGCGAGTATTCTTCCGCACAGTATGAGTAAATAATATTTTGAATGGTGACAGTTAAATAGTATTTTGAATAGTAAAGGTTAAACGGTATTTTAGAACAGTAAACAGTATATGTATGAGTAGTATATTTAAATAGTATCTGGTGAATAGTAATCAGATAAACAAGTATATAATTGTGTATGTATAATTTAAATCCTTATGTTTTTCAAATTCCACATTTTAATAGTACACGTACGTGAATAGTAAATACATACACGTATATATAAAAAAAATCCCTCTAAATTTATGGTATTAAATTCAGCAAGTTTAAGTATCGATTTTAAAGAGAAAGTATAAGTAAAAGCTAAAGAAGCAAGTTAAGTAATAGAGTTTTTAGTGACGGTCCGGGCCGCTTAGGGCACGGGGCGTCACAGTTGGTATCAGAGCGGTTTCCTGCCATCCTACCTCACATCGCCGCATGCCTGCCTCATCTGTCCAAGTAAGTTAGTTTTATTTTTTAGTCGGTAAATGTTTACCTATTGAAGATAACATTTTATAGTAATGAAACGACGAAATCTATGATTGCGAGGATAAGATGAAAAGATGCTGAGATCATTATACGAAAAATCACGACCGTGCAATGCTAGAGAACTACTCAGAGAAAGAACATGGATTGCTACTCGAGTTGTACCGATCTTCAGAGCTAGTTGTCCACTAAGTTTCGAGTGGCAAACAGTACTCCTGCACTCTATGAGAATGTCAGGACTGGTTTCATGTTATCAAAGTGATTCCCTGATTGTACGCCATTGACCAGGATAACTGAGTCCTGTTGGCTGTTGATATCTCTCAAGAAGATACTCTCGTGTGTATCGGGATCCTTATGACCAGGATGAGCTCTTAACTGTGTCGAGTTTCACCATACCACGATCAAGCCAATCTCTGAGAGCAGTCCAGCATCAGCCCCAGTTTTTCTTTATGGGTAAGCGGGGAGTGAAACCGCCTAAGTTCTCTAGAGTTATGGATATATGAGAATTTGTTCATCGGACTGAAAGACTGCAGCTGATGTCCGGCGATACAGTTCTAACGTATGCTGTTCGCTATAAGGAACCGAAATGGACTTCTACAATACACGCCGAGAGAAAAGTGCTCAACCCTGGGAACCCTACACAAGCCCAAGGTAGTATAGCAGCCGCCATTATGGAGGGTGACCCGGTAGAACCAGCACCCCAACTGGCCGACGAAGAGTTCACGACCGAGCACCAGCCAGAAGCACACGAGGGCAATAGGGAGCCGATGGAGAACCCCGAACCAGCCCGTATGTCTCCCGAACACCCCATGAAAGAAGAAGATAACGAGACTCTTTCCGACGCCCATCCCGACGATGAGGGAAAGAAAATCCCCAACCGCTTTAGTAATGACGAAGTCATCATAGCCAACGATGACGAGGTCAGCTTCAGTTGAGAAGAAGAGGAGAACCCAGAGGAGTACTCACTCAGCGATAGTGACGATGAGGAGATGCCTGATACTGAATCAGGATTGTCCTTCCAATAGTAGTAACCCTTCTGTGGGAATGTTAGTTATGAAAAAAAAAATATAGAGGGATCGTATAAGGGAAGTGTGTGTCACTCCCACTGAACTAGAATCTTGAATATATGTATATATATTATGTGAAATATATTATCAAATAAGCAGTAAAGCTTTGCCCTAGGGGCCAGATATAAATTTTTTCCACAGTGTGAGTATGATATGACAGGAAGTGCAGGACGAATCCTAGCACTCAGATGATGTCCCAATACAATGCGGTAATTATATTGAACATCACAGTATGAGAGAAAGAAAGGTGGATATAGTGTGTATATTTATCTCCATAATGTTTAAGTAAGATTGTTAAGTAAGAAAGAAAATGATATGTGATACGAGTCCTAAGTACAGAATTTAAGAGACATATTTTCCTTTCTCGCTGTACGTTACATAGGAAAACATGGCAAGAACGAGAGCTTAGTTAAACCCAGCATCCGGAGAGGATGAGTTGATAGCACAGATCGCAGCCATGCGAAAGATGATGGAGAACCAGTAATGGGAGCTAAACCAGCTTAGGGAACAGCTGGGCCAGCAACCCCAGGCACCACAGTCAGTAAAGATGCCAGCACAGGAGGCTCCAGTAGCCCAAGAAACTCTTAGGGAGCAAGCAGCTTCTCTAACCAAGGAGGCACTATCACCCATAGTAATGGCTGCTTTCATAACAGCAATGGTTTTTTTTTGCCAACCCCTAGGGAAGGCGACTTGTATGAGAGATTCCGGCGCATGAAAGCGTTAGAATTCTTAGGAATCACCAACCCTATAGAGGCCGATGATTGGCTAACGGATATCCAAGTAATCTTGGATTTTATAGGGTTAATAGATAGAGAGAGAAAGTGATGTACGCACCCTTCACCCTGCGCAATGAGGCGCGTTAGTGGTGGAAGATGGTAACCATTAGGAGGAACATCAAAGAGATGAGCTGGAGCGATTTCATTGAGGAATTCAAGGAGATGTACTTCAACGAGGAAGCACTAGTAGCGCAGTAAGACGAGTTCGACAACCTGCACTAAGGTAGTATGACTGTTAAGGTGGCAGTCAAGAAGTTTAAGTAGTTGGCTCAACTTTGTCCAGATTTGGTACCGACTAAAAGGAGAGAGTTAGACGAATGCTGAAGATGTTCAGAACGAAAATCGCAGTTTGGGTCTGTAGCTGAAGCCACGAACCAGCGACACTAGTAGAATGTGTCAGCGAGGCTATCTGAGCCGAGTACTGGTCGGCTCATGATAAGGAGTGAAAGGCGCAGAATTTTAAGGTACGAAAGGAGGAGAAAACGCAAGCTGAGCAGGCTCAGGGGAAGGAGAACCCCGAGTTACAACACAGAGGACAGAATGTGGGAACCGGCCAGAATAGTAGGCATTCCCATAACAACAACAAAAGAAAAGGGGAATTAAGGCAATCAAGATTCATAGAAGAATTTCCCCAGAAGAGAGACGACCAGGAAGGAATGACAGCCAATACCCGACATGCACGAGATGTGGAAAGAGACACCAAGGAGAATGAAAGCAGAGAGCAAGTGGTTGTTTCATCTGTGGCAAGGAAGGCCACTATGCAAAAAAAAAAAAAAAAAAAAAAGCTTAGGACACAACATTGTCATAAACTGTTGAAGCCAGAAAATCGTTTTCGAACCAATCGGATGTGAAAAGTTCATCTACAAGGGTTTGTCGCCAGAGCAACCAAAGACGATGATATCAGCAATGAAGGCTCGCGAGATGCTATCCAATGGATGCACGGACTTCCTATTATACGTAGCAGATAAGACTCAAGGAATAGAGATAGGACCCGACAACGTATCGATAGTCAGGGAATTCATGGAGATATTTCCAGAAGATCTTGCAGGACTCTAACCAGAGCGCGAGATCTCGTTCGAGACTGAACGTCTACTAGAATCAGCCCCATCTTTGAGGCCCCTTACGGAATGGGCCCTGTAGAGCTAAAGGAGCTCCAAGCCCAGCTAAAGGACTAAATAGATAAGGGATTCATTCGACAGAGCTATTCACCCGGGAGAGCACCCATACCATTCGTGAAGAAGAAAGATGGACCACTGAGAATGTGCATCGACTACAGAGAGTTGAACAGGATTACGATTAAGAACAAGCATCTGTTGCCGCGAGTTGACGATCTATTTGATTAGCTCTGAGATGCTGCAATGTCCTCAAAGATCGATCTACTTTCAGGGTACCATCAACTACGAATCAGGAAAGAAGATGTACCCAAAATAGCCTTTCAAACGCGGTACGGACATTACAAGTTTCTGTTCATGTCGCTCAGATTAACGGACGCACTAGCAACTTTCATGAACCGGATGAACCGCATGTTCAGGGACTATTTGGATAAGTTTGTCATTGTGTTCATCGATGACATACTTATACACTCTAAGACGAAGGAAGAGCACGAAGAGCACTTAATTATCATTTTGCGCATGCAACAGAACCATCAGTTATGCACTAAGTTCTCCAAGTACGAGTTTTGGCTGGAGAAGGTCCATTTCCTAGGCCACGTAGTCCCCAAGGAAGGAGTATCTGTGGACCTGATGAAAATTGATGCAGTTAGCACGTGGCCAGCTCAGAGGAACGTAACGGAAATTCACAATTTCTTTAAACTAACAAGATGTTACCTACACTTAGTCAAAGGCTACTCAAAGTTAGCTACTCTGCTCACAGAGCTCACCAAGAAGGGAAAGAGGTATAAGTGAATCGACAAGTATGAGGAAAGCTTTCAAGAGCTGAAATGAAGACTCATAAGCACTCCAATGCTGACCATTTCAAATGTTGGTCAGGGAAGCTTTGTGATTTAAGCGCCACATCTAAAACCAAGTTGGAAACTGTGTCGATGCAGAGTGGTAGAGTAGTCGCGTATGCTTCACGACAACTCAAAAACCTTGAGAAGAGCTACCCAACGCGTGATCTGGAGCTAGTAGCGATAGTTTTTACGATAAAAGCATGGAGGCACTACCTGTACGGAGTCACGTGCGAGATTTATATCGATCACTAGAGCCTCAAATGTATCTTCACGCAGAAAGAGCTCAACATGAGGCAGCGTAGATGGCTAGAGTTGGTAAGGATTATGACCGTGAGATCCTATACCATCCGGGGAAAGCCAATAAAGTGGTTAATGTGTAGAGTCAAAAGCATATTACTATGCCTATGAATATTAGTGCCTTGTCAGGAGCGCTACAAAGGAGCTTTGCGACAGCGAGATCAAGATTTTGATAGGGAGATTGTCTGACATGACCCTCCAATCGACGCTCCAAGAAGAGATCAAGATCGGTCAAGGTTTCGATTTGTCCCTGCTCAAGTCCAGAAAGGAAGCTATAGAGGACAAGGGTTCAGAGTTTAAGATCCTTAAGGATGACGTACTCTACTACAGAGATAGAGTGTGTGTTCTGAAAGATGAAGAACTCAAGAAGTGAATCCTTTTGGAACCTTACGAGACGTCATATTCCGTACATCTGATAGCGAATAAGATGTACAAGTGCCTGAAGGAAAGCTTTTGGTGGCCTGAAATGAAGAATGACATTATCGAGTTTGTTACCAGATACCTTACATGTCAGAAGGTTAAGGCAGAACACCAGCGCCCAGCAGGATAATCGTAGAAAATTAAGCTACCCAAGTGGAAATAGGACCAGATTACGATGAATTTCGTAGTCGGACTGCCGAAGACGTCAAACGATAATGACGCAATCTGGGTGATTGTAGACAGACTGATGAAATCAGTTAATTTTTTTTTTTAGCAATGAAAGTTAGCTACTTGGTGGAATGACTAGCAGAATCCATGCGGCACAGTTCGTGAAACGGCACGGAGTACCAGAGTCGATCGTCTCAGATCGTAGTGGATGCTTTAGCTCCAGATTTTGGCAAAGCATTTAAGCCGCATTACGGTCCAAATGAGAGTTCAGCACAACATTTCATCCTTAGACCGACAGTTAGTCTGAGAGGACCATACAGATGTTAGAGGACATGTTGAGACCTACGTCCTAGACTTAAAAGGAAATTGGAATCAGAAGCTACCATTGAGCGAGTTCTCATACAACAGCAACTACCATTCCTAGATAGGAATGGCACCGTACGAGACACATTGTGGAAGGAAATGCAGATCTCTGGCTCATTAGTACGAGTTTGGAGAGAAACGACCAGTTAGCTCAAACATCATCAAGAATACTATGG
Source organism: Antiaris toxicaria (assembly GCA_035233585.1). Classification (NCBI taxonomy): domain Eukaryota; kingdom Viridiplantae; phylum Streptophyta; class Magnoliopsida; order Rosales; family Moraceae; genus Antiaris; species Antiaris toxicaria. Next base: position 58,616,093 of record CP141154.1, on the reverse strand, counting down.
TAGACGTGAAGTTGATACGAGAAACGTTAGATACAGCGCACAGTCGACAGAAAATTTTTTAATGATAAGCGCTATAGACCCCTTGAGTTTCAAGTAAGAAACTTGGTCTTTATCAAGGCGGCACCCATGAAAGTGGTGGTGCATTTCGAAAAGAAAGAAAAGCTCCATCCTAGGTACATAGGACCCTCGAGATAATAGAGAAAGTCGGGAAGGTGGCTTATAGACTAACGCTTCCTCCCGAGTTAGTTACAGTGCACAACGTCTTTCACGTCTTGATGCTGAAAAAGTACGTGCCAGACAGCTCCCATGTTCTTAGCTAAGAATCCGTTGTAGTATACGCTGATCCGACGTACGAGGAGAGACCCGTGCGGATCCTAGTTAGAAAGGAGAGAGTACTTAGGAATAAAGTATACCGCTAGTAAAAGTGTTGTGACAGAATCATAGTGTTGAAGAAGCCACATGAGAATGGGAAGAAGACATGGGAAGAGACTTCCTGGAATTATTCTAATTTTCGAGGATGAAAATTTTGTAAGGGGGGTAGGTTGTAATGACCACCATTTTCATAACACCTACTTACCATGTAATAATTCATTAAGGAATAAAATGGACATAATTTAATGTCTTTTAGTGCAAATTTAAGAAACACGGTCAAGTACATGATCGTGTAATAGGCTGTATACCGCTCAGATAGATGAATGTATTTCAAAGACATGGCCGTGTTGAGTAGTCTCAACTAGTACATGCCCGTGTCTGAAATGTACATGCCCGTGTTACGTTGCACACGCACGTGTAAGAGTCCGTATAGAAGGCTGTGTAATGAGCCGAGAGCCACTGTAATGACTTTCATGAATTATGAAAACTAATTACTACGTAACGATGTAATTAAGTTAATAAACACAGTGTGCTTTTCAGTTGAATGAATTAAATGGGAATAGTAACGTTTAATTACTATTTATGCAGTGAAAGGGGCAATCGACAGTGAAATCGGTCCACCCTATTATGTGAGTATGCGTTGAGACACGCAATATCAAGAAACCGGTCCAGGCGACCATTTCATGATACAGAACTGATGAGCTAGTCATCAGTACGCTCAGACTGGTCACCTGAGCGCAGTAGTGATAATTGCCCTAATAGATGTACAGTATGGAGAAAAGTGGTCTAGATGACCTCTTCTCGCCAATGGACTGACAAAATCAAAATCAGAACGCTCAGATTAGTCAGTCAGATAGTGAAGAGTGATTAGTGAACAGTGTGATACGCAGTGTCAGGTTAGTGGCCAAGACGGCCTTAATCTGACATAAAACTGATATATTAATAGTCAGCAGGCTCAATCTGGTCAATTGAGCACAAAATGTAGATTTTGTTTAAAAGATACGCAGTATCGGGATGAGGGTCAAGACGACCTTTTCTCACCCCGAAACTGATATATTTAGACTCAAGACGCCTAAATTAGTTAATCGGGCACCTGTCACGTTTTTCGAGACAGGATCATACAGATCCCGAAAACTGGTCTAGAAGACCTCAGATGGATGTAAAACTGATAAATTTGAAATCAGTACGTCCGAATAAGTCAAGGGAGACTGTGTTTGAAATTTCACGCGAAAACACCTCGTTATGCGTGCACAGTGTCAACACAGTGTAGGCCTAGTCACAGTATCAAGAAATTGGTCAAGATGACCTTTTCTTGATATAAAACTGATATATTTGGAATCAGAATGCTCAAATTAGTCATTTGAGCACAAAAAGTAATTTTTGACCAGGAACCATGCAGTATCGCGAAACTGGTCGAGACGACCTCGGATGAAGATAAAACTGATATATTTGGGTTCAGCACGCCCAAATTAGTCAGTATAGCCTATCTTAAAATTTTTCAAAAAATTAGTATAAAAGGACGAAATTTTTGGGACTATTGAAAAATAGCCCCCATAATTTTTCTAAATCCCATTTCCTCCCCCAACACCACACGAGGATGAACAATAACCATCAGTCGAATCCGACCTCCGTTTTCGACACCGCCGGCACCATTGGAAAGCTTTCGACGAGCTGATTCCAACGGTGGGCCAAGTCGACCGAACCGACGCCGGAGCACGCCGTACGCGCCGCCCAAAGCCGCCGATGGCCGAATTTTTCAAACCGCCGTATCTCCGCCGTCCAACGTCCAAATGCCACGATTCCGGTCCCAATGGATTCGTGGTGAAGAGTAGAACAAAACCCAGGCTTCATTTCACATCAACAGCCGCCGGATCATGCCGCCAAAGGTTCACCGTTGCCGTCGCCATCACCGCCGTCGAATCTCGCTCTTCCGGCGGAGTTGAGATGCAAGGTCGGTGTCAAAATACTCAGAACAACACGTAGATCAAAAGCCCCAAATCAATTTTGGGCAACAATGCCAGAAAATGAAGATCCAACACCGCCGCCGTCGCCGACTTTTCGAGGGCCGATTTCCGGTGATAGGAGCCTCGATTGGTAAAATTGACACCACCAATGGGTTCCTCTCGTCGAGCTCTTCAAGATGGTGGTCGCCACTCCCATCGCCGCCGTGGTCAACGACGGTCAACGCTGGTCAACGACGGTCAACGGCGACCCGTAGACTGAAAATTGAAGAATGGCCCGTTGGCCTATTTTTGATGTTCCGGACACATCCGCGGCATCGGATTTGTAAACCGGAGTTTCAAAAGTGGAGAACGATGATTCAAAGATTGTGCGATCGAGATCGAACGGTTCACCCGACCGTCGACGGGAATGATTTTGGTAGTGGTTTTTGATCCATTGATTCCTCAATTTATTATTGGAAATAATTATGTATGAATTATGGTTTACTGACTTGAGGAATTGTAAGAAAAAGGGATGAAATGTCGAAAAAGAGAATGTGAAGAAATGTGAATATTTTTACGTAAAAAGCGGAGCTTTTACGTAAAAATTAGGCCTCTGGTTTAGTACGTGACAGGTTAGAATAGGTTAGATGGTTTTGAGGCGTTTCCTAAACGCCGGAAACCCAAAAATTAAGCGGAAATGCTGCCGAAATTTCGAAAACGGCATAAAGGGGTATTTTAGGAAACGAGGGCTGAAAATGTGATCGGGATGGAAACCCGAGCCCCCTCGATGACCTAGGTCCGGGAAGGAAGGACGGACGTTGTAAGGATTAGTGAACCGCCCCAATAGAAGTCTCAAAATGTAAGAAAAGGACCCCTAGATCAGAATAGTGCCACCCGAGGGACGGGTGTGATCTAAGTATAAAATTTAGGGCGATTACATCGGTAGCGGTAACCCGACAGGCTAAGTGGTCATACGGGAGGTATTCAGTCAGTTGACTGGTCGGTTAGCCTGTCAAGGACCAAGTCGGAATAGGATAATGAGAGACAGTGATTAATTTGTCAAGTAGACAAATTAATCAAGCACGATTAAAAATTAGATATCAATTTTCCCAAAGTAGAGCAGTTGGGTACCGATAGGCATCGGTACCACACAACGATAAGTTTATTAGTTCCTAACGATAGAGTGACCTAAGAGCGATGTTAATTAATTTATTGGGTAAATAAATTAATTAACAATGATTAGAAAATCAAATTCTTAAGAAGAGGGCAATTAGTACCGACAAGGATCGGTATCACTAACGACAGAGTTTTTATTAGTCACTAATGACCACAGTGACCTAAGAGTAAATGTTAACGAAATGTATTATGATTACAGGGAGGTACCTGTATTGTGACGAAGGCGAGAGTATAAACTGTCTGCTGACAGGTAAGTACAACTCCGCCTACAGCATGGATAAAATGAATTTAAAATGATGCTTTTCCAGTATTTTAAGTATGTATCTTGCACACAATGCTGCACATCATACATAAGAGCATATAGTTTCACAATCGAGTAGATTGATGAAAGAACAAGATAGAAGCCATAGATCCCTACCGCGTAGGATTGGGGACAGCTTAGAGAAGCGTATGGCTAGAACAGTTAAACAAGATGGAAATAAGTAGGTGTGTCGTACCGGTTCCTTCAGTCGAAGGGGTTTCCAGTTAAAGAAAGTTAAGGCCAAAAGTTGAGCATCAGTTGATGGCTCTTCGGCATTAGTTGACCTCGGGAGTTACCGTTGGTCTGCGCGCACACGGTACTGACACATGGGCCCTAAATAGACGAGAAAAGAAAAGAGAAGTTTGAAGCATAAATGAACATAACCGGACCATGCATTAGTTATAGTTCGCTATGCTTTCTTTTTCAGTAGAGTGCATACAGTACACGATGCTTCAGTCATGCATAAAGTATGTGAAGTTTTATATTCACTGTTATGACATGTTATGTGATGACATGATATGTGAGCTGATATGTGATATGCTTATACGGTATGTGATTTATTAAGTGATATATGTCATGCCTATGATTTTACGTATGTGCTATGTTTTAAACATGTTTTGCGGTTAACATGTTATACTTACTGGGCGTAAAGCTCACGGAGTGTGTTCATGCTGTAGGTAAGCATCCTATAGCGTAAACATCAAGGGACGATGATGGTGGCAGAGGTGGATGTGAGGATAAGGTTATGGATACACCGCGAGTATTCTTCGACACAGTATGAGTAAATAATATTTTGAATGGTGACAGTTAAATAGTATTTTGAATAGTAAAGGTTAAACGGTAATTTAGAACAGTAAACAGTATATGTATGAGTAGTATATTTAAATAGTATCTGGTGAATAGTAATCAGATAAACATGTATATAATTGTGTATGTATAATTTAAATCCTTATGTTTTTCAAATTCCGCATTTTAGTAGTATACGTACATAAATAGTAAATACGTACGCGTATATATAAAAAAAAATCCCTCTAAATTTATGGTATTAAATTCAACAAGTTTATGTATCGGTTTTAAAGAGAAAGTATAAGTAAAAGCTAAAGAAGCAAGTTAAGTAATAGAGTTTTTAGTGACGGTCCGGGCCGCTGAGGGTACGGGGCGTCACAGTTGGTATCAGAGCAGTTTTCTGCCATCCTACCTCACATCGCCGCATGCCTGCCTCATCTGTCCAAGTAAGTTAGTTTTATTTTTTAGTCAGTAAATGTTTATCTATTAAAGATAACATTTTATAGTAATGAGATGAAGAAATCTATGATGGCGAGGATAAGGTGAAAAGATGCTGAGATCATTATACGAAAAATCACTACCGTGCAGTGCTAGAGAACTGCTCAGAGAAAGAACATGGATTGCTGCCCGAGTTGTACCGATCTTTAAGGCTAGTTGTCCACTAAGTTTCGTGTGGCAAACAGTACTCTTGCACTCCATGAGAATGTGAGGACTGGTTTCACGTTATCAAAGTGATTCCCTGATTGTACGCCATTGATCAGGATAACTGAGTCCTGTTAGCTGTTGATATCTCTCAGGAAGATACTCTCGTGTGTATTGGGATCCTTATGACCAGGATGAGCTCTTAACTGTGTCGAGTTTCGCCATACCACGATCGAGCCAATCTCTGAGAGCATTCCAGCATCAGCCCCAGTTTTTCTCTATGGGCAAGCGGGGAGTGAAACCGCCTAAGTTCTCTAGAGTTATGGATATACGAGAATTTGTTCATCGGACTGAAAGACTGCAGTTGATGTCCGGTGATACAGTTCTAACGTATGCTGTTCGCTACAAGGAACCGAAATGGACTTCTACAATACATGCCGAGACAAAAGTGGATCAAGACAGGAGAAGACCTAAAGTGAGAAAGAGACCTTGCCAAACAGAATTAGAAGAGCGATCAAGCAGGACTAGCAAGCCTTATCAAGGAGATAGTGAACGCTGAGAGAAAAGTGCTCAACCCCGGGAACCCTGCACAAGCCCAAGGCATTATAGTAGCCGCCATTATGGAGGGTGACCCGGTAGAACCAGCACCCCAACTGGCCGATGAAGAGTTCATGGCCGAGCACCAGCCATAAGTACACAAGGGTAATAGGGAGCCGATGGAGAACCCCGAACCAGCCCGTATGTCTCCCGAACACCCCATGAAAGAGGAAGATAACGAGACTCTTTCCGACGCCCATCCCGACGATGAGGGAAAGGAGATCCCCAACCACTTTAGTAATGACGAAGTCATCATAGCCAGCGATGACGAGGTCAGTTTCGACTAAGAAGAAGAGAACCCAGAGGAGTACTCACTCAGTGATAGTGACGATGAGGAGATGTTTGATACTGAATCAGGATTGTCCTTCCAATAGTAGTAACCCTTCTGCGGGAATGTTAGTTATGAAAAAATATAGAGGGAAGCAGTAGCTCTCCCCCGTCAGTTGTAGCATAATGTACTTGTTGGGATCGTATAAGGGAAGTGTGTGTCACTCCCACTGAACTAGAATCTTGAATATATGTATATATATTATGTGAAATACATTATGAGATAAGCAGTAAAGCTTTGCCCTAGGGGCCAGATATAATTTTTTTTCCACAGTGTGAGTATGATATGACAGAAAGTGCAGGACGAATCCTAGCACTCAGACGATGTCCCAATACAATACGGCAATTGTATTGAACATCACAGTATGAGAGAAAGAAAGATGGATATAGTGTGTATATTTATATTCATAATGTTTAAGTAAGATTGTTAAGTAAGAAAGAAAATGATATGTGATACGAGTCCCAAGTACAGAATTTAAGGAACATATTTTCCTTTCCCGCTGTACGATAGGGTTACATAGGAAAACATGGCAAGAACAAGAGCTTAGTTAAACCCAGCATCCCGAGAGGATGAGTTGATAGCACAGATCACCGTCATGCGAGAGATGATGGAGAACTAGCAACCAGAGCTAAACCAGCTTAGGGAACAGCTGGGCCAGCAACCCCAGGCACCACAGTCAGTAGAGATGCCAGCACAGGAGGCTCTAGTAACCCCAAAAACTCTGAGGGAGCAAGCAGCTCCTCCAGCTCAGAAAGCACTAGCGCCCATAGTAATGGCTGCTTTCGTAACAGCAATTGTTTTTTTACCAATCCCTAGGGAAGGTGACTTTTATGAGAGATTCCGACGCATGAAAGCGTTAGAATTCTTAGGAATCACTAACCCTATAGAGGCCGATGATTAGCTAACGGATATCCAAGTAATCTTGGATTTTATAGGGTTAACAGATAGAGAGAGAAAGTGATGTACGCATCCTTTACCCTGCGCAATGAGGCACGTTAGTGGTGGAAGATGGTAACCATTAGGAGGAATATCAGAGAGATGAGCTGGAGCGATTTCATTGAGGAATTCAAGGAGATGTACTTCAACGAGCAAGCACTAGTAGTGCAGTAAGATGAGTTCGACAACCTGCACCAAAGTAATATGACTGTTATGGAGGCAGTCAAGAAGTTTGAGCAGTTGGCTCAACTTTGTCCAGATTTGGTACCGACCAAAAGGAGAGAGTCAGACGAATGCTGAAGATGTTCAGAACGGAAATCACAGTTTATGTCTGTAGTGGAAGCCACAGACCAGCGACACTAACAGAATGTGTCAACAAGACTATCTGAGCTGAGTACTGGTCGGTCATGATAAGGAGCGAAAAGCACAGAATTTTAAGGCACGAAAGGAGGAGAAAACGCAAGCTGAGCAGGCTCAAGGGAAGCAGAACCCTGAGTTACAACACAGAGGACAGAATGTGGGAACTAGCCAGAATAGTAGGCATTCCCATAACAACAACAAGAGAAAAGGGGAATTAAGGCAATCAAGATTCACAGAATAATTTCCCCAGAAGAGAGACGACCAGGAAGGAATGACAGCCAATACCCGACATGCACGAGATGCGAAAAGAGGCACCCAGGAGAATGCAAGCAGAGAGCAAGTGGTTGTTTCATCTGTGGTAAGGAAGGCCACTATGCCAAAAAAAAAAAAAAAAAAGCTTAAGACACAACGTTGTCATAAATTGTTGAAGGCGGAAAATCATTTTCGAACCAATCGGATGTGAAAAGTTCATCTACAAGGGTTTGTCGCCAGAGCAACCAAAGATGATGATATCAACAGTGAAGGCTCGCGAGATGCTATCCAGTGGATGCACAGACTTCCTAGTATACGTAGCAGATAAGACTCAAGGAATAGAGATAGGACCCGACAACGTACCGATAGTCAGGGAATTCATGGAGATATTTCCAGAAGATCTTGCAAGACTCCAACCGGAGCGCGGGATCTCGTTCGAGACTGAACGTCTACTAGAATCAGCCCCATCTTTGAGGCCCCCTATGGAATGGGCCCTGTAGAGCTAAAGGAGCTCCAAGCCCAGCTAAACTACTAAATAGATAAGGGATTCATTCGACAGAGCTATTCACCCTGGAGAGCACCCATACCATTCATGAAGAAGAAAGATGGACCACTGAGAATGTGCATCGACTACAGAGAGTTGAACAGGATTACAATTAAGAACAAGAACCCGTTACTGTTGGTTAACAATTTATTTGATCAGCTCCGAGATGCTGCAATGTCCTCGAAGATCGATCTATGTTCAGGGTACCATCAACTACGAATCAGGAATGAAGATGTACCCAAGACAGCCTTTCAAACGCGGTACGGACATTATGAGTTTCTGTTCGTGTCGCTCAGGTTGACGAACGCACTAGCAGCTTTCATGAACCGGATTAACTGCATGTTCAAGGACTATTTGGATAAGTTTGTCATTGTGTTCATCGATGACATACTTATACAATCTAAGACGAAGGAAGATCACTTAAGGATCATTTTGCGCATGTAACAGGACCATCAGTTATACGCCAAGTTCTCCAAGTACGAGTTGTGACTGGAGAAGGTCCATTTTCTAGGCCACGTAGACCCCAAGGAAGGAGTATCTATGGACCTGACGAAAATTGATGCAGTTAGCACGTGGCCAGCTCAGAGGAACGAAACGGGAATTCACAGTTTCTTTAAACTAACAGGATGTTACCTACACTTAGTCGAAGGCTACTCAAAGTTAGCTGCTTCGCTCATAACGCTCACCAAGAAGGGAAAGAGGTATAAGTGAATCGACAAGTGTGAGGAAAGCTTTCAAGAGCTGAAATGAAGACTCATAAACATTCCAATGCTAACCATTTCAAATGTTGGTCAGGGAAGCTTTGTGATTTAAGCACCGCATCTAAAACCAAGTTGGAAACTGTGTTGATGCAGAGTGGTAGAGTAGTCACGTATGCTTCACGACAACTCAAAAACCTTGAGAAGAGCTACCCAACGCGCGATCTGGAGCTAGTAGCGATAGTTTTTACGATAAAAGCATGGAGGCACTACCTGTACGGAGTCATGTGTAAGGTTTACACCGACCATCAGAGCCTCAAATGTATCTTCACACAGAAAGAGCTCAATATGAGGCAGCGTAGATGGCTAGAGTTGGTAAGGATTACGACCGTGAGATCCTATACCATCTGGGGAAAGCCAATAAGGTGGCCGATGCACAGAGTCAGAAGTATATTACTATGCCTATGACTATTAGTGCCTTGCCAGGAGCGCTACAAGGGAGCTATGTAGCAGCAAGATCAAGACTTTGACAAGGAGGTTGTCTGACATAACCCTTCAATCGACGCTCCAAGAAGAGATCAAGATCGGTCAAGATTTTGATTTGTCCCTGCTCAAGTCCAAAAGGGAAGCTATAGAGGACAAGAGTTCAGAGTTTAAGATCCTTAAGGACGACATACTCTACTACAGAGATAGAGTGTGTGTTCTAAAAGATGAAGAACTCAAGAAGCGAATCCTTTTGGAACCTTACGAGACGTCATATTCCGTACATCCGGTAGCAAATAAGATGTACAAGTACCTAAAGGAAAGCTTTTGGTGGCTTGGAATGAAGAATGACATTGTCGAGTTCGTCGCCAGATGCCTTACGTGCCAGAAGGTTAAGGTAGTTCACCAGCGCTCAGCAGGATAATCGTAGGAAATTAAGTTACCCGAGTGGAAATAGGACCAGATTACGATGAATTTCTTAGTCGGACTGCCGAAGACGTCAAACGATAATGACGTAATCTGGGTGATTATAGACAGACTGATGAAATCAGTTAGATTTTTAGCAATGAAAGTTAGCTACTCGGTGGAACGACTAGTAGAAATCTATGCGGCACAGTTCATGAAACGGCACGGAATACCAGAGTCGATCGTCTCAGAACGTAGTGGACACTTTACTTCCAGATTTTGGCGAAGTGTTCAACCCGCATTACGGTCCAAGTGAGAGTTCAGCACAGCATTTCATCCTCAAACCGACAGTTAGTCTAAGAGGACCATACAGATGTTAGAGGACATATTGAGACCTGCGTCCTAGACTTCAAAGGAAATTGGGATCAGAAGCTACTATTGAGCGAGTTCTCGTACAACAACAACTACCATTCCTTGATAGGATTGGCACGGTACGAGACACTTTGTGGAAGGAAATGCAAATCTTTGGCTCATTAGTACTAGTCTGGAGAGAAACGACTAGTTAGCTCAGACATCATCAAGAATACCATGGCAGACGTGAAGCTGATACGAGAAACGTTAGATACAGCGCACAGTCGACAGAAAAATTTTGATGATAAGCGCTATAGACCCCTTGAGTTTCAAGTAAGAGACTTGGTCTTTATCAAGGCGGCACCCATGAAAGGGGTGGTGCATTTCGAAAAGAAAGAAAAGCTCAGTCCTAGGTACATAGGACCCTCGAGATAATAGAGAAAGTCGGGAAGGTGGCTTATAGACTAACGCTTCCTCCCGAGTTAGCTACAGTGCACAACGTCTTTCACGTCTTGATGCTGAAAAAGTACGCGCCAGACAACTCCCATGTTCTTAGCCAAGAATCCGTTGTAGTATACGCTGATCCGACGTACGAGGAGAGACCCGTGCGGATCTTAGTTAGAAAGGAGAAAGTACTTAGGAATGAAGTATACCGCTAGTAAAAGTGTTGTGGCGGAATCATAGTGTTGAGGAAGCCACATGAGAATGGGAAGAAGACATGAGAAGAGACTTCCCGGAATTATTCTAATTTTCGAGGATGAAAATTTTGTAAGGGGGGTAGGTTGTAATGACCGCCATTTTCATGGCACCTGCTTACCATGTAATAAGTCATTAAGGAATAAAATGGACATAATTTAATGACCTTTAGCAAATTTAAGAAACATGGTCAAGTACACGACCGTGTAAGAGGCTGTGTACCGCTCAGATAGATGAATGTGTTTCAAAGACATGGCCGTGTTGAGTAGTCTCAACTAGTACACGCCCGTGTTCGAAATGTACATGCCCGTGTTACGTTGCACACGCACGTGTAAGAGTCCGTGTAGAAGGCTGTGTAATGAGCCGAGAGCCACTGTAATGACTCTCAAGAATTATGAAACTTAATTACTATGTAATGATGTAATTAAGTTAATAAGCACAGTGTGCTTTTCAGTTGAATGAATTAAATGTGAATAGTAATATTTAATTCCTATTCATGTAGTGAAAGGGGCAACCGATAGTGAAATCAGTCCACCCTATTATGTGAGTATGCATTGAGACACGCAATATCAAGAAACCGGTCTAGACGACCATTTCATGATACAAAACTGATGAGCTAGTCATCAGTACGCCCAGACTGGTCATCTGAGCGCAGCAGTGATAATTGCCCTAATAGATGTACAGTATGGAGAAAAGTGGTCTAGATGACCTCTTCTTGCCCAGAGACTGACAAAATCGGAGTCAGAACGCTCAGATTAGTCAGTCAGATAGTGAATAGTGATTAGTGAACAGTGTGATACGCAGTGTCAGGTTACTGGCCAAGACGGCCTTAATCTGACATAAAACTGATATATTAATAGTCAGCAGGCTCAATCTGGTCAATTGAGCACAAAATGTAGATTTTGTTTAAAAGATACGCAGTATCGGGATGAGGGTCAAGACGACCTTTTCTCACCCCGAAACTGATATATTTAGACTCAAGACGCCTAAATTAGTCAATCGGGCACCTGTCACGTTTTTCGAGACGGGATCATACAGATCCCGAAAACTGGTCTAGAAGACCTCAGATGGATGTAAAACTGATAAATTTGAAATCAGTACGTCCGAATTAGTCAAGGGAGACTGTGTTTGAAATTTCACGCGAAAACACCTCGTTATGCGTGCGTAGTGTCAACACAGTGTAGGCCTAACCACAGTATCAAGAAATTGGTCAAGATGACCTTTTCTTGATATAAAACTGATATATTTGGGTTCAGCACGCCCAAATTAGTCAGTATAGCCTATCTTAAAATTTTTCAAAAAATTAGTATAAAGGGGTCGAAATTTTTAGATTTTGCAAAAAGGGCCCCTATTATTTTTTTTTTCCTATCTTTTTCTCCCCACACCACCCGTAGGTGAACAGTAACTAATCAGTCGAATCCAACCTCCGTTTTCGACACCGCCGGCACCATTGGAAAGCTCTCGACGAGCTGATTCGAACGGAGGGCCGAGTCGACCGAAACGACGCCGGAGCACGCCGCACGCGCCGCCCAAAGTCGCCGGTGGCCGAATTTTTCAAACTGCCGTATCTTCGCCGTCCGACGTCCAAATGCCACGATTCTGGTCCCAATGGATTCGTGGTGAAGAGTAGAACAAAACCCAGGCTTCATTTCACGTCAACAGCCGCCAGATCACGCCGCCCAAGGTTCGCCGTCGCCGTCGCTATCGCCGCCGTCGAATCTCGCTATTCCGGTGGAGTTGAGTTGCAAGGTCGGTGTCAAAATGCTTAGAATAACACGTAGATCAAAATCCCCAAATCAATTTTGGGCAACAACGCCGGAAAATGAAGATCCAACACCGTCGCCGTCGCCAACTTTTCGAGGGCTGATTTCCGATGATAGGAGCCTCAATTGGTGAAATTGACACCACCAATGGGTTCCTCTCGTCGAGCTCTTCAAGATGGTGGTCGCCACTCCCATCACCGCCGTGGTCAATGCCGGTCAACGCCGGTCAACGGCGGTCAACGGCGACCAGAGACCGAAAATTGAAGAATGGCCTGTTGGCCTATTTTCGACGTTCCGGACACATCCGCGGCATTGGATTTGCAAACCAGAGTTTCAAAAGTAAAGAACGATGATTCAAAGATTGTGCGGTCGAGACCGAACGGTTCGTCCGACCGCCGACGAGAATGATTTTGGTAGTGGTTTTTGATCCATTGATTCCTCAATTTATTATTGGAAATAATTATGTATGAATTATGGTTTACTGACTTGAGGAATTGTAAGAAAAAGGGATGAAATGTCGAAAAAGAAAATGTGAAGAAATGTGAATATTTTTACGTAAAAAGCGGAGCTTTTACGTAAAAATTAGGCCTCTGGTTTAGTACGTGGCAGGTTAGAATAGGTTAGATGGTTTTGAGGCATTTCCTAAACGCCGGAAACCCAAAAATTAAGCGGAAATGCTGCCGAAATTTCGAAAACGGCATAAAGGGGTATTTTAGGAAACGAGGGCTGAAAATGTGATCGGGATGGAAACCCGAGCCCCCTCGATGACCTAGGTCCGGGAAGGAAGGACGGACGTTGTAAGGATTAGTGAACCGCCCCATTAGAAATCTCGAAATGTAAGAAAAGGACCCCTAGATCAGAATAGTGCCAACTGAGGGACGGGTGTGATCTAAGTATAAAATTTGGGGCGATTACATCGGTAGCGGTAACCCGACAGGCTAAATGGTCATACGGGAGTTCAGTCAGTTGACTGGTCGGTTAGCCAGTCAAGGACCAAGTCGGAATAGGATAATGAGAGACAGTGATTAATTTGTCAAGTAGACAAATTAATCAAGCACGATTAAAAATTAGATATCAATTTTCCCAAAGTAGAGCAGTTGGGTACCGATAGGCATCGGTACCACACAACGATAAGTTTATTAGTTCCTAACGATAGAGTGACCTAAGAGCGATGTTAATTAATTTATTGGGTAAATAAATTAATTAACACTGATTAGAAAATCAAATTCTTAAGAAGAGGGCAATTAGTACCGACAAGGATCGGTATCACTAACGATAGAGTTTTTATTAGTCACTAATGACCACAGTGACCTAAGAGTAAATGTTAACGAAATGTATTATGATTACAGGGAGGTACCTGTATTGTGACGAAGGCGAGAGTATAAACTGTCTGCTGACAGGTAAGTACAACTCCGCCTACAGCATGGATAAAATGAATTTAAAATGATGCTTTTCCAGTATTTTAAGTATGTATCTTGCACACGATGCTGCACAGCATACATAAGAGCATATAGTTTCACAATCGAGTATATTGATGAAAGAACAAGATAGAAGCCATAGATCCCTACCACGTAGGATTGGGGACAGCTTACAGAAACGTATGGCTAGAACAGTTAAACAAGATGGAAATAAGTAGGTGTGTCGTACCGGCTCCTTCAGTCGAATGGATTTCCAGTTAAAGAAAGTTCAGGCCAAAAGTTGAGCATCAATTGATGGCTCTTCGGCATTAGTTGACCTCGGGAGTTACCGTTGGTCTGCGCGTACACGGTACTGACACATGGGCCCTAAATAGACAAGAAAAGAAAAGAGAAGTTTGAAGCATAAATGAACATAACCGGACCATGCATTAGTTATAGTTCGCTATGCTTTCTTTTTCATTAGAGTGCATACAGTACACGATGCTTCTGTCATGCATAAAGTATGTGAAGTTTTATATTCACTGTTATGACATGTTATGTGATGACATGATATGTGAGCTGATATGTGATATGCTTATATGGTATGTGATTTATTAAGTGATATATGTCATGCCTATGATTTTACGTATGTGCTATGTTTTAAACATGTTTTGCGGTTAACATGTTGTACTTACTGGGCGTAAAGCTCACGGAGTGTGTTCATGCTGTAGGTAAGCATCCTATAGCGTAAACATCAAGGGACGATGATGGTGGCAGAGGTGGATGTGAGGATGAGGTTATGGATACACCGCGAGTATTCTTCCGCACAGTATGAGTAAATAATATTTTGAATGGTGACAGTTAAATAGTATTTTGAATAGTAAAGGTTAAACGGTATTTTAGAACAGTAAACAGTATATGTATGAGTAGTATATTTAAATAGTATCTGGTGATAGTAATCAGATAAACAAGTATATAATTGTGTATGTATAATTGAAATCCTTATGTTTTTCGAATTCCGCATTTTAATAGTATACGTACGTGAATAGTAAATACGTACGCGTATATATAAAAAAAAATCCCTCTAAATTTATGGTATTAAATTCAGCATGTTTAAGTATCGGTTTTAAAGAGAAAGTATAAGTAAAAGCTAAAGAAGCAAGTTAAGTAATAGAGTTTTTAGTGACGGTCCGGGCCGCTGAGGGCACGGGGCGTCACAACTAGAACAGTTAAACAAGATGGAAATAAATAGGTGTGTCGTACCGGCTCCTTCAGTCGAAGGGGTTTCCAGTTAAAGAAAGTTAAGGCCAAAAGTTGAGCATCAGTTGATGGCTCTTCGGCCTTAGTTGACCTCAGGCGTTACCGTTGGTCTGCGCGCACATGGTACTGACACGTGGGCCCTAAATAGAAAAGAAAAGAAAAGAGAAGTTTGAAGCATAAATGAACATAACCGGACCATGCATTAATTATAGTTCGCTATGCTTTCTTTTTCAGTAGAGTGCATATAGTACACGATGCTTCTGTCATGCATAAAGTATGTGAAGTTTTATATTCACTGTTATGACATGTTATGTGATGACATGATATGTGAGCTGATATGTGATATGCTTATATGGTATGTGATTTATTAAGTGATATATGTCATGCTTATGATTTTAAGTATGTACTATGTTCTAAACATGTTTTGCGGTTAACATGTTGTACTTACTGGGCGTAAAGTTCACGGAGTGTGTTCATGCTGTAGGTAAGCATCCTATAGCGTAAACATCAAGGGACGATGATGGTGGCGGAGGTGGATGTGAGGATGAGGTTATGGATACACCGCGAGTAATCTTCTGCACAGTATGAGTAAATAATATTTTGAATGGTGACAGTTAAATAGTATTTTGAATAGTAAAGGTTAAACGGTATTTTAGAACAGTAAACAGTATATATATGAGTAGTATATTTAAATAGTATCTGGTGAATAGTAATTAGATAAACAAGTATATAATTGTGTATGTATAATTTAAATCCTTATGTTTTTCAAATTCCTCATTTTAATAGTACACGTACGTGAATAGTAAATACGTACGCGTATATATAAAAAAAAAATCCCTCTAAATTTATGGTATTAAATTCAGCAAGTTTAAGTATCGGTTTTAAAGAGAAAGTATAAGTAAAAGCTAAAGAAGCAAGTTAAGTAATAGAGTTTTTAGTGACGGTCCGGGCCGTTTAGGGCACGGGGCGTCACAGATAAGCTACCCAAGCCACTTCGAAATGAAATCTCCTTGTTAGGAGTAGAGATAATTTCAGGAAAATTAGCAGTAATGCAACTCAAGCCAACAATTCTTGAGGAGATTACAGAGGCTTAAGTGCTAGATCCTGCTCTAAAAAGGCTTAAAGCAAAAGCCTCTAAGAATGACAAGTCAGAGTTCCACCTCTCCAAAGATGGAACTTTACTCTTCCAAGGAAGAATCTGTGTACCAGATGAAGAAGATTTGAAGAAACGAATTCTGATAGAGGCCCATGACACTCCATATTCAGTGCATCCGGGCAGTACAAAAATGTATCAAGATTTAAAGCAGCACTTTTGGTGGAAAAAGATGAAGAATGACATTGTTAAACACATTAGCAGCTGCTTAACATGTCAAAGAGTCACAGTAGAGCATCAGCAGCCAGTCGGAGAACTGCAGCCATTAGAGGTTCCAAAGTGGAAGTGGGAGCACGTAACCATGGATTTCGTGGTAGGGCTACCCAAGACAAGTGAAGGATTTGACATGATATGGGTAGTGGTGGATCGATTGACTAAATCCACTCACTTTATACTCGTAAAGATGACATACACATTGGAGAAATTCACAAAATTGTACATTGCCAACATTGTGAGATTACATGGAATACCGACAACAATAGTGTCAGATCGTGACAGTCGATTCACATCCAATTTCTGGAAAAGTGTAAAAGAGGCAATGGGCTCAGAACTAAGATTTAGCACTTCATTTCACCCTCAGACTGACAGACAGTCTGAGTGTAAGATTCAAGTGCTAGAAGATATGCTTCGTGCTTGTATTTTAGATTTCAAGGGAGTCTGGAACAAGAAGCTACCGTTGATAGAATTCTCCTACAACAATAGCTATCAAGTATCCATCGGGATGGCTCCTTACGAGGAATTATATGGACGAAAGTGCAGATCTCCCATTCACTGGTATGAACTTAGGGAGAAAGAACTTCATAAAACTGAGTTTATCTAAGAAACGATAGACGCGGTCCAAAAGATTCAACAGAGAATGAAAACTGCACAAAGTCAACAGAAAAGCTAAGCAAATAAAAGATGAAGATTCCTAGAGTTCAACGAGGGAGACTTCATATTTTTAAAAGTATCACCAATGAAAGGTATCATGCGTTTTGGAAAGAAAGGAAAGTTGAGTCCAAGATACATTGGACCTTTCCCAATTATTAGCCGGGTTGGGAAAGTGGCCTATAAGATAGCTTTGCCACCAGAATTATCTTCAGTGCATAATGTCTTTCATGTATCTATGCTAAGAAAGTACATCTCGGACCCTTCGCATGTCCTAGATTATGAGCCAATCCAAGTTCGAGAGGATCTCTCTTACGAAGAGCAACCGGTACAAATACTTGCGCGAGAAGAGAAGATATTAAGAAATAAAAGCATCCCGCTGGTCAAAGTTCTATGGAAAAATCATAACGTAGAAGAGGCCATGTGAAAAAGATTAAGCCACGGTGAGAACTTGTAGGAATGGCAGCCCAAAATTTTATTTTTGGCCCAAAAATATTGCATTTTAATTCTTGAACAATTAACAAACCGTTGGAAAAATTGCAAAAAGGCCCCTTGCATTTGCCTATAAGTAGGCTTCAAAAATCCACTTGAAAAATAAGAAAAACCAAGCCAAACTTTTGCATTTTTACAGTTCAAAAATCCGTGCCCCTTAGTGACTTTCAAGCCAAAAATTTCCAAAAATTTCATACCAAAAATAGCCTCCAATCTTAGCCAAGGTTGCAAGGAAACAAGTTCATAATTTGAAGCATTTTTCATTTCTTTTCTTGTAAAAATCCGTGGCTATTAAGGTGTAGAAAACATTGAAAAACTTGATGTTTTGTTGATGTTATTGATTGGTTTGCTGTTTTAGAGTTTGAAGCATGAATTAGGTTTAAGAAACAAGCAAAATTTGATGCTTGAATTCCATGAAATCTGTGGCTAGTAAGTGTGGTGCAAATTTGATGATCTGCTTTGATAGTAATGTGAGTTAAATAGTATGGTCACTAAAGCATGGATTGGAATAATGAAAATAGCATTTTGGATGCATTTTTCATACTAAAATCCGTGGCTAGCAAACACTAGAAATTAGCAAATTTTTGGTGTTAAGCAATGATGAGAAATGTTGATAAAACCCTAGTAATAAGAAAAAAAATTTTCTATGTGAATTAGCATGAAAAATCCGTGGCTAATGCTAGGGTTGGAATGAAAATTTTGTTAGGTTTTGATGTTGATATGTATATTTAAAAACCTAAGAGGGATATGTGATAATTGATTATGGTGATGAAAAATTATTTGGTGATGTGTAACATGAGAAACCGAGTTGTTAAGTGGAAAATATTTGTGATTTGTGTTGAATTGTGAATATTGATTAATATGGAAATTTTTATACAAAGTTTGGTAACTTAGTATAAAATAGGCCTCTGGTATAGTACGTGACAGGTACAAAGGTTCTGAGGTGTACCTAATGCCGAGAAACCTAAAAATACAAGTAGAAATACAGCCGAAATTTCTAAAATGGCATAAGGGCATTTCAGAAATGAATGGTAAAAATATTGGACTCGGAAAGGAAACCGAGACCCCTCAGTGGGTTGGGATTGAAAATGGAAAACCAACGCAAGAGGAATAGTAAACCGACTCTTAATGACTAAAATGCGTAAAACGGAAAAAAAAAAATCATGTTAGGGGTATTTTAGGAAACGAGAGGGAAAGATTTGACCGGGATAGGAAGCCCGAGCCCCTCGGGGACCGAGGGCTAGGGACGGGATGAAAAACATTTCAGGAGTAGTGAAATACTCATTTGAGGCTTCGAAACGCTAGAAAAACGAAAAACGACACTAGGTGATGGATGAATAGTAACTAAGGGTCGAAAAGTAGATAGCAAATTAAGCTGTAAAATGATGCATAAGTCTAGGAAATATTATTTTGAGATATTTGGGCTTAGAAAATTCGGGAAAAATGATAGAACGAGACAGATACGGTCCCGAGACCCCACAGGGGCAAAGTGGTTATTTTGATCAAAAATTTTCGAAAGGCTCGGAAAGGACTGTAAAGGATCTAGAATACCTTAAATAAAATTCTAGAACCTAAAATAAAGATTTTAGAATTAAAAATCTAGAATTTAAATAGTACACCGGCGTGTACATAGAAATACAACCGTGTAGAATGAAACCGAGAGGTACACGGGTAAGGACACGAGCGTGTTTCAGACCGTGTACCACATTAAAAGTTAAATTGTGTTATAAAATTTATCACAAAATAAATATATTCAAAGTGATAATTAATAAAAGGTATTAACAGACAATACTATGTCTGTAGGAACTCAAACTAGAGATAAAACTGCGGAGGAGTTCCAGAAAGTTCAAGCATTTTCATGTCTGCAATATGAAATACTGTATTATTTCGTTATGTACTAGTTGTACATTAGGTATCAAGTCCTATGGACATTTGGGATTAGTTAGTATAACATATCCCACATAATAAAAGAAAAAGAATATCTAAGGCCTACGGGCGATGGAGGTTAGTGATCTTGAGGTGACGATTAATGTCACTTGGTCAGAATTATAATTGAAAGATGGTAATAAAACCATTTAAGGCGTACTGCACCTCCAACGTTGTGGTGGAGGTTTTTCAGATCCTACAAGGACATAATAAGGGCTAGAGAGGAAGAAGCTCTAGGGTCGCTCCCTAGGCCTTCCCAGTCAGCGTGCAAAATAAATTATCGGTACTGCCACAATGAGCTCAACACCAAATAGAGAGAATAGACAATAACGTGACGAAAGCCATAATTGAGCATAATCGACACTAACACTAAGTGTAGTTAATTCAGTTAGGGTCATATGAATAGTAATCAGTTAGGGTAATATGAATAGTCACTAGTTAGGGTAACAGTTACTATTTATCGATCAATGGTCAAAGTCACTATTCATAGAAAATTGTAATTTTGCTATTTTTGAATCTATGTGATTCTTACTAAGTATGTTTGAACTTACTGAGCCTGTTAGCTCATCAGTTTATTCATGTTGCAGGTAAGAAACCTATCCAGTAGACTAATGGATGGCGGCAGGATGTGTGCGTGTCAATGGGATAGGGAGTCCACTATGGATTTCGATCCTGCTACCGGTCTTCTGCTGAGCAATAAGTTAGTGAATTGAAGAGAATGTATTTTGAAAAAATACAGTATGTATATAAATTGTATGTTGTATATTATGCTGTAGTCAAAAAGACAACTAAAAGTTAGTATCATACTTTACATGGTTTTCATACTTAGCTTTCTCTTAAGGAAAGTATGTATTAAAAAGAAAAAAATTTTGGGCGAAATTTTGGGCCCTAAAAAAAAATAGAGTTGAGAAAAAAAGAGTTTTAAATGACGATCCGGATTCGACACATGGGCTGTCTTGGTCAACAACAGAGTCGGTTCATGACAGTTTCGTGTGGTTAGATTCGAGGGCACAATAGATTGGTATCAGAGCGTTTGACCATATCCCTATTGGCATGAAACGTGACCTGCTCGTCAATCCAAGTAAGTTAGCTTTCTTTAAGACTAGTTAACTTTTCGTTTATTTGGGATTATATATTTTTGTAGGACATACGATGACTAGACCACCTTATATAAGGACCCACCCATACCGATCGAGAAGACCAATCCAGGTATAGACTAGGCCCATGATCAGACCGTCGATGATTCACCGAGTAGTGTCTCGACCACCGATACCTAAGTCACTAGTGCCGAGGACAGTAGCACTGGCACCGGTACAAGCACCACCTCCTCGACCAGCTGTAAATCCACTAGTAGCAGTAGATATTCCAGTGGTAGGAGAATGAGCTCATATAGGAGCTAGAGTATTAGTACGAGTAGTACACATTTTCAGAGGCAGTCATCCACCTACCTTCGAGGGAGTTCAATAGGGGATCTCTACTCGAGACTGGCTACATGACTTATAGGGACCACCCCATTTCTGTAACTTGATTTTCATTTAATGAGAAATTGAGGGATGATTTAATGCATTTTAGTGTAATTTTTAAAACACACGGTCCTGTACACGGCCGTGTACCAATCAGACTGTGTACGTGTATGTAGCCGTGTAAGTATACATGGCCGTGTACCGTTTGGGTTGTGAACACGTGAGAAGCTGTGTAACTAAACATGGTCGTGTACAAAGACACGGTCAAGAACACGACCGTGTAGGCCGTGTACCACCCAGGTAAATAAATGTGTAAAGGGCTATGTTTCGAAACAGGGCCGTGTTGAAGAATTTCAAATGGTACATGCCCGTGTCTAGTGTATACACGCCCATGTTAGAGGCCGTGTTAAAGGCTGTGTAATGGGCTGAAAGCTGTTACACAAACCCTTAAAATGCATGAAACCTAATTCCTATTTAATGAGTAATTAAGTTGGAAAAATACAGTATATTTTCCAGTTGAATAGATTAAACAGATAAGTACAGTTTAAGTACTATTCATGTAATGAAAGGGGTGATCGACAAACCTGGTCTACCCTATTATGTGTAATATGTATGAGACACGCAGTTTTAGGAAACTGGTCCGTATGACCATTTCTTGACACAAGACTGGTGAATAGATCACTAGAATGCTTGGACCAAACATCTGAGTACGATAGCGAGAGATAACCCTAGCAAGGGTACAGTATCGGGAAAATGGTCTGGATGACCTCCTTTCACCAAGAGACTGACAAAATCAGAGTCAGAGCAATGAGATTGGTCAGTTAAGTGATAGACAATGAATAGTGAATAGTGAGAATCGTAGTGTTAATTATTAGCCAAGACGGCCTTAAATTGACCTAAAACTGATATATGAATGGTTAGTAGACTCAATCCAGTTGATTGAGCATAAAATGTGAATTTTAGTTTGAGAGATACGTAGTATCAGGATGAGGGTCAAAACGATCTTTACTCACTCCAAAACTGATATATTTGGACTCAGAACGTCTGAATTAGTCAGCAGGCACCTGACACATTTTTTAAGGTGGGATCACATAGATCCCAAAAATTGGTCCAGACGAACTCCGATGGACGAAAAACTGATAAAAATGGAATCAGCACGTCCAAATTAGTCAAGAGAGACAGTGTCTAAAATTTCACTGGGAACGCCTCGATTTACATGCGAAAGGACAACACAGTGTAGACACAACCACAGTATAGGATGTGAACAGTAATTTAGACTGATAATGGGCTCTTAGACAGTATAAAAATCAGATTTAGAAATCCAATTTTTGGATGAAAACTGGAACACTGCCGAGAAAGGACTGAACACCACAATATAAAAGTAGACTACGATGAGAAGCCAGCATAGATAAATTTTGGCTTAAAATTTCATGCCCCTTAGCTGCAAAAGCAGCTGTAATCAGCTACACACATAGTCGAAAAGGTGACCATTAAAAAATTACCCTAGCCAAGACAACTTTTGAATTAAAAATTCAAGGGGTTTTAAAAGCTTGGTCAACAATCTTTGTTTATTCTTCTCTCCCTCCCATGAGCAGCCCACGCCCACTTTGGTCTGAAAATAGGCAGCAATTTATCCCATGATTTTGCTAATTTGGTGGACAATTAATTAGAATTAAGTCTAAGTAAGCTTGATCAAATTTTCCTATAAAAGGCACCCTTTACCCAAGTGAATTACTTTCCTTTCTTTTGGCTCCCAAAACACATTTCATTCTCCCTTTTCTTCTAGCTGTAGCCAAACCTTTCTAAGCCCTAAACCCTTACATTTTCAAGCCTTAAATCACACCGAAAGCTTACCAAAAACCAAACCTCACAAGCTTGTGTTAGGAGGAATCGAATCCAAGTCATTCTGAGGCACCAAGGGTAAGTTTTTGAAATCCAATCCTTGAAGTTTTTAGTTTCTATTTTGGGTTGATTTTTAAGAGAAATTTTTGTATTGTGTTTAGCAAAAACCAACCTCATTTTCCTTGGTTTCCCATGGCCACTTGGTTCATCAAAACTTGGTTCAAAAACGTGCTTGGTTCGAAACACAAAGGTAAAAACTGAAACCTTCCCCTTTTGGTGATTTAGTGATCTTAAGTTTTTGATCAAAGCCATTTATGTGTATTTGTTTATGCAAATAGTTTGTAATAATTTATTTTGGGCTCTTAAGTTTCCATTTTTAAGTTTATGTGGTTATAGATATGTTTACAAATTTTTACAAATGGCTATGGTATGTGTGATGTTACGAACAAGTAGGAATGTGGCTGGACATAAATCTGTCCCTAGGAAAGGCCACGGATTTTGGCCATTTCGACCCACTTAAGGTCTAAATTTGGGATTGGGTAAAACATGGTGTTTTAAGAAAATTTTGATACAGTCATTTTTGGGTCAGCTTGATACGGTTGTGCTAAATTTCACAAAATCCGAACTCTCAACACTCTCTCACAGGGGACGTGTTTAGGCTAGTGTTTAGGTTAAGTGTTTTAGGTTGGGAAAAGTTAGATCACTCTGGAGGAATCCACCTAGAAAATGAACTAAAGCACCACAAATGGATCCTACTCGTTTGATAAGCAAAGTTAACTCACCAAACTCAAGTATCACCTCATGTGATAAGAGAATAGATAAAGTTTGATAATACTCAAACGATGAAAAATTTCATTCATAAAAAATTGCCCAAAAATGTGCAGCCCAAAGACCTATATACTCATGTGAATTTTGCATACAAGCCATGCAAAAATTCAGCTTACAATCATCATAAAACCTCTTCATTAATCAAACTTTAATCTAAATAAAACTGAAAAATAAACTCCCATAAACAAATAAAAACCAAGAGTTTTACAACTCAATAATGAGCTGTACCAATCCATTAAAAACGCCCATAAGTCAAGAAAATAACCCCAAACTTAATAACTTCTCTCCTAAAAATCCCATCAGTTTTATACACCCATAAATTTGGATTCCAACAGCCTTTCAACACACAAATAAGACTTCTTAATATCCCTTAAACCCTCCAAAAACGTCCATTTTCAGCCATAAGCTTCAGCCAACTTTTATAACTCCCAAACAATAAACTTGAGCCAACAACTTCAGCCTTAAAACTGATCATTAAAGCTTCTAGAAGATGGTTAGGCTTGACTGGAATCTTGAGCCAACAATGCTGAAAATGAAACCAATTTGAAGCCATGTAAGCCAACGTCCAAAAAGCCATGCAAAGCCATGCAAATGGCTTGCAAATCCGTGCAAATGGCTTGCAAATCCACCTCTCCTCTAAGTAAAATAGGTATGGAATCTGTATCATTCTCCTCGGCTTGAAAAGGACTCGCCCTCGAGTCCTCAAAATCATCTTCATGTTAGGAAATGCCCTAAGTATTAGAGACATTTTGATGTATTCATTTTGAACTGGATAATAAAATTATACTTAGAGGTTATTCATTACATTGCTATCTGTCCTCGTCTTATTTACATGTTAAAGTAAATGTAAGCAAATATGGCTCACTGACTGCTTGTGTTAAAACTGTTAGAACGTTGCATGCAATGGACTTTTGTATGCGAGAAGACAATGTTCTAAAGTTAGCAGTCTAAACTATGGTCTGTAGTCTATGGGGTTAGATCGAGCATCTAACTCATGTTAAGACTATTATGTTGTCTAAAGCCTTAGAGGGGACGGTCTGTCTTGACTGTCTGGAGCTGGACTCCCAAGTAGAGACATGGATATGTTGCTTGGTGGTGACATATTAGACCGGGACTAAAGCGTGATTGATCTACGTAGTCCGCTATGAGTGGATCAATCTGCTTTTGACGTTCATTGTGCAATAACCTTAATCCTGAGTAAATGAACTACTTCATGTATATGACTTGTGTACTTTGATGTTCCAATGGCTAAAGCGTCTCAGAGGTAGTAAGCTTATAGACCGGTTCGTTGGGTGCATGACTTGTATACGATGAAGGGTTTGTTTGCAGATATCGGAATCATAGCTCTGAGGAGTTAAAGGTATCCTCTTAAAGGCATTATACTGAATGTGAAAATGGACAAGGCCTTGGGTCGTCTGCTGGGCGGATGACTTATTATTCACATTTGTTGAATAATCATTTTCTAGATTCGGTAGTATAATGGAACTTTAAGATAGCCTGATCAGTAGGATTAAACGGACTTTGACCTAAGGCTGATCATGGATATCATATGAGGGTTTTGCATATATGACAAGGTCATTGGATGGTAGCTCGTCACAGGCTTACGTAATACGGTATATAATTGGGAGTTCAGTTTCAGGTTTATAGTGGTGTGACTCTGAAATTAGTGATCATATGATTGAGTTGTTCGGTACAGAATGATGATCATATGGAATCACGGGAGCCCGATTATATATGTCCAATCAGTCCCTCTACTAGCTCCACATAATTCCTTAACGTTTGGCAAATTGATTTGTGTATGCTATAGGCTAGTTTATTATGCATGGATGGTGATAACACAGGATTAGGAGGGTAGACAAGATTCTCTCCGGTTGGCTTCAGATTTTGTTTTGGATAATAGAGTACACAATTATTCGAACTCCAAATAAAGTTGCCATGATTTTATTTGAGATTGGATTGGAGTTGTAGAAAATTATCCATGAGAACAAGAATATGAAATACAACCGTTTTGTGGAATTTGAAATTTGAATTTTGAAATTTGAAATTTGAATTTTGAATTTGAAATTTGAATTTGAAATTTGAATTTGAAATTTGAATTTGAAATTCGAATTTGAAATTTGAATTTGAAATTTAAATTTGAAATTTGAAATTTGAAATTTGAAATTTGAATTTGAAATTTGAATTTGAAATTTGAAATTTGAAATTCAAATTTTGAATCACAGTCCAAGTAGGATTCGAATTTGTTGTGGAAAATCCACAAGGTTTGAAATTCGAATTTGAGTTGGATTAGGAGAGGATAATCTTGTTAGAATCCTACTTGAATTTTGAATCCAAATCCCAACAAATAAGGGACGAAATTTTTGAGGATAATGCTCATGAAAATTTCGGATTTTGTGGATAAGATTCAAGGGTAAATTCAAGCTTGAATCCTAGTTGAATTTGGATTCTCTTCTTCCCTAAAAGTGGCCGAAATTTTGGAGCCTAAATCCAAGGAGAATTCGGTTATTTTTGGGTAAGGTTGAGATGAGATTTAGCTTGAAAATCCTAGTGGAATTTTGATTCTCCCTTATCCATAATGGCCGAAATCTTTTGGAGGATTTTCTCCTTGTGAATTTCAGATTTTTTGGTTGAAAAAGGGAGATAAGATTCTAGTTAAAATCTTGTTGAGATTTGGATTGGATCTATCTTAAGAAAACCGAATTTTTAGTGGAGATTATCCCTTGGAAAAATTCGGATTTTGTGGGTTTGGATAAGGGAAAATATCTTTTCCTAATCCAATTCAAATTTAGAGATTCACCTCATGCAGGTCTATAAATAGAGGTCCTGCCACTCCAGTTCTCTTAGACCACAGACTCTCAGGTGAGCAGGCTTATTGTTGCACAGCTCATCGTGACAATAAAGTTCTTTAGAGATCTGGGTGGTCGGAAGAAGACTAGCAGTGCTAGCATACCGATCGAGGTTCAGAGTGCCCACACACTCAGCCATTCGGGAATTGGAGAATAGTAGAGAAGGCTAGTTGGTTGAAGCCTCCGGTCACTCTCCTCCTGTTCATTGGCGTCCTTGAGGTATGAGTTTTAATTGTTGTTGATTTATTGTATATGGCATCATGAGATATTTAACGATCTAAAAAAAAGAATTTTTATTGTTCCGCTGCGCCACTCTGATACATTTTTTTACCGATTTATTTACCTACAATTGGTATCAGAGCCATCTCATGACTATGCCTTGTACATAAATTAGACAATTACTTAGTCTTTTTATTTATGTATGGATTTGATATTTAGAGAGTGGCATTCTAGGGTTCCTTTATGTTGTTATCATGTATTATGTATAAAGTATGTGGTTATTTTAATTTTTTGAATTATTATAAGCATGCTTGTTTATACCGGTTATGGTTCCTTAGAATTTAGAAAAATTGTATCTAGGAATTTTTTATGTAACCATGGGAGCAGTTTATTAACACTGTGTTTTTCCCATGGATTTTAATTTTGTCTCTTAGAATTTTTATGGATAGAATTTTGTACACCGGAAACGGTATAGGAATTTTTTATGTAATTATTCTTGGAGGAGATTGAAGATTGAAGACCGTAATTTATTTTTCCCAAAAGTTAAATTTAATTTAAAGGTTGAAATTTTGATTGTGTGGAAAATTTCAATTTAATTGGGATTCAAATTAATTTCTGGAGATCCTAAAAGATAAATT
This sequence comes from Antiaris toxicaria, assembly GCA_035233585.1. Lineage (NCBI taxonomy): Eukaryota > Viridiplantae > Streptophyta > Magnoliopsida > Rosales > Moraceae > Antiaris > Antiaris toxicaria. The sequence goes on along the minus strand of CP141154.1, from coordinate 58,588,529 downwards.
GGAATATGACACGAAAATCGAGACACGACCCCTCGGGATAGGCCGACGGGCCTTGGTGGGGCTGCAGCCCCTGCCCTCGGGCAGGATGGGGCTGCGGCAGCCCCTATGCAGGCAAGCATCACCCACGGCCGCAGGCTTGGCCTGCAGCCGAGGGTGGCGCAGCCTGCCCAAGGCTGGCCGCAGCCTGGGCGTGCAGCCACTGGCTACAGGCGCTGCCTGCAGCCTGCCGGCTGCTGCGCCCAGCCTGGGCGTGCAGCCTGGTGCTGCAAGCTTGGCCTGCAGCCCGACAGGCTGCACATGGGGCAGCCGTGGGCTGCCAGCCCCTCCGGGGTTGGTGGCTGCCCACGGCGGCTGCCGCCTACGGGGGCGGTGGTCCGACGGTCCAAAAATCAGAAAAATTTTGATTTTTAAATTTGAGATTTAATTTTAAATCATGTTTAAAAATATGTAATTAAAAAATTTTTTTGAAATTACATATTATTACACATGATGTTTAAAATTGTTTAAAAATTTAAATTTGAAGTTTAAATTTGAAATTCGAATTTGGAATTTGAATTTGAAATTTAAATTTTTGGAGATTTAAATTTTAAATAATTCTTGGGATGAGAAATAAATGGAGAGGCTACATAAAGATGGATACAAGAAGACGGAACAAAATTCAAGACCCAAAGAATGCTTTGGATGGAATTTTGTAATCTTTATTTTCTTTGTTCTAGGATGGAACCATGGCTTGGTTATTCTGTCAATTATTTTTCTGTGATATATCATGGATGTATAAATATGTATTGATGGATGTTTTGTATGCATATTTGATAACATGTCATATAGGATAGGTGAGTGCCGCTCATACTATATTGATCATACATAATTTGTCAAAACTTGCATGTTTTTTCAAAATATTGAGTGGGAGAGGGTTTCAAACAAAACCCACGGCCTCCATTGTTGATCCATATGTGAAAGCATGGTAACGCCTCGCGTCAGTTCTGACCTGACCACACCCCTCGGTAGGTGTTTACCGCCGCCGGTATACTAGATTGGATCTCCTATGTGGAAAACGTGTTCGGGTGCGATCCTATTCATGACCACCCCTCGGTGGCTTGGTAGGGCGTGGATCGGGCTACGTAAACAATGGTTATACACTCAAGACTCGTTTAGTTATTAACCTTCCCTAGAAGCTCTGTTAACTAAACTGGTGGTCAAATAAGCGGTTATTAATATATGTCTTAACCTTGGAGGATTTAAGGTAACATATATTAATTGGACGGGGTCCATGTTCCGGCTATTTGTTCTCATGACCACCCCTCGGTGGCTTGGGGCAATAGGTGCTGAGAATTACCGTTGCAATGCTAAATTTTTTTCAAGTTTCATGTAGGAACATACTTGTATGTTTTATTTGCTAAATTATCTGCATATTTGCTTGGGCTTTGTAATGATGTCTAGTATAATTTTATTTCAGTTCAAAATGTCACCGACACCCCTCATTTCGATACTTACTGAAAATAAGTTGAATGGTGACAATTATAAAGACTGGAAAAGAAATCTATTAATAGTTCTCAGCTGCGAGAGACACAAGTTCGTACTGGACGAACCATGCCCACCTGGGCCCAAACCTGACACACCACTTGAGGAGGTCCCGGTTGCCTATAATCGTTGGAGAGAATCCAATGAAATAGCTCGATGCTACATCCTTGCTAGCATGACGAGTGCTTTACAAAAGCAGCATGAGACTTATCAAGTTGCTGGGGAGATCATGGAAAATCTGGAGGACATGTTCGGAGGCCAAGAAAAATTGGCTCGACAGTCCGCTATCACCAGCATTATGAACTCCAAGCAAAAGGCTGGTGCTCCGGTGAAGGACCATATGATCACTCTAATGGGATTCTTCGCTGAAGCTGCCGAGAATGGTGCTGAGTTAGACTACAACACCCAGATCGAAATGGTGTTCAAGACTCTGTCTAAAGATTTTGTGGGGTTTAAGGCCGCATACAATCTGGCGACAAAGGAGTTAGGACTTACCGAGCTCATGAAGCAACTACAGGCTTATGAGCGGATGATCAGGGATGAAGATGTGGTCCGACCTAAAGGAGAGGCCAATTTGGCGGAATCTTCCAATCCCTCACGGAAGAGGAAGAGGCCAAATAAGAAGCAAGTGGCTTCCAGTTCTTCTAATCCTCCTGTCACGGACGGGAAGAAGAAGAAGAAGAACAAGAAGCCAAAGGACCCTAAAAAGTCCAAATGCTTCCACTGTGGGAAGGTAGGTCACTTCAAGAAGGCTTGCCGAGAATTCCTAGCCTCCAAGGGCAAGGAAGGTAAGGAACTTCATTACTTAGAAGCGTGTTTGGTGGAAGAATCGAAAGACACATGGGTCATTGATTCGGGCGCCACTAATCATGTTTGTGTTTCTATGCAGGGGTTTGTGGAAACGAGAAGTCTACATGATAGGAGCCTCTCGTTGCGGACTGGAGATGGTAGCTTTGTGGTGGCTGAGGCAGTGGGAGACGTTCATCTTTATTTTGATCAATTTAGGTTTATTTTATTGAAAGACTGTTTTTATGTTCCTAATTTTAGGAGGAACCTTATATCGGTAGCTTGTTTAATAAAGGATTCTTATTCAGTTTCTTTTAGTAAAAGAGTTGATATTCGTAGAAATAAGTCTTTTATCTGTTCTGGATGGATGGATGGAAACCTATATTTGATCAGACCAAAGATGTACTCACTGCTTGACACTGAATTAATTGATAACTCTAAAAGGTTGAAAGTTTCTCACTCTAACAAGGCGTATCTTTGGCATTTAAGAGTTGGTCATATTAATCAGGATAGGATTCAAAGATTGGTGAAAGACGGTCCTCTGGAATCTCTGGAGGAGGTACGACTTCCCCAATGTGAGTCTTGTCTAGAGGGTAAGATGACTAAGAGGTCTTTTGGAGCTAAGGGTACAAGGGCACAGGAGCTCTTAGAAATTGTGCACACTGACGTATGTGGCCCCATGAACGTCACAGCACGAGGAGGGTTCGAGTACTATGTCTCTTTCATAGATGATTACTCGAGGTATGGATATGTGTATCTGATGCACCGTAAGAGCGAAACCTTTGACAAGTTCAAAGAGTATCGTGCGGAAGTGGAAAAGCAATTGGATAAATCCATAAAGACACTTCGATCTGATCGAGGTGGCGAATACCTCTCTGATGAATTTCTAGGACATCTTGTAGAGAACGGGATTTTATCCCAATTGACTGCACCTGGTACTCCACAACAGAATGGTGTAGCCGAAAGGAGAAATAGGACCTTATTGGATATGGTACGGTCCATGATGAGTTACTCAACGCTGCCATTATCATTTTGGAGACATGCTTTACAAACGACGTGCTATATTCTGAACCAGGTTCCGAGCAAATCAATTCCTAGAACTCCGTATGAATTGTGGCGTGGCAGGAAGCCCTCCCTTGGACATATGAGAATATGGGGCTGCCCGGCACATGTACTGGATGGGGATGCGAAGAAGTTGGAACCAAGATCAGAATTGTGCATGTTTGTAGGGTATCCAAAGGGAACTAAAGGAGGTCTGTTCTATAACCCGAAGGAACAAAAGGTCATTGTCTCAACCCATGCGACATTCTTGGAGGAAAGTCACATGAATGACTTTAAGCCTCGAAGCAAAGTGGTGCTAGAGGAGTTATCGGGTGAAAGAACTGCTCCACAGATTTCGGTCTTGGACGCAAGTCCGAGTTCCAGTGAAAGACCTGCAGACGATCAACAATTTAGGGTGCCTCGTCGTAGTGGGAGGGTTTCTAAGAAACCTAATTTCTTTATGTATGATGCTGAGGTATACCAGGCCGAGGCTCATGAGCATGAGGAAGATCCGGTCACATATGATGAAGCTATAAAGGATGTTGATTCTAGATCTTGGAAACAGGCTATGAACAATGAGATGGATTCTATGAAATCCAACTCTGTTTGGGAACTTGTAGATTTGCCGGATGGGATAAAACCCATTGGATGCAAATGGGTCTACAAAAGAAAGAAGGATGCGGAAGGGAGAGTGGAAACTTTCAAAGCTAGACTGGTTGCAAAGGGATACACGCAAAAGGCTGGAATCGATTACGAGGAAACCTTTTCGCCTGTTGCTATGCTAAAGTCTATCCGTATTCTTCTGTCCATTGCTGCGGCTCTTGATTACGAGATCTGGCAAATGGATGTCAAGACGGCATTCTTGAATGGCCATCTTGAAGAGTGTATCTATATGATACAGCCCGAAGGGTTCGTAGCAAAAGGCCAAGATAAGAAAGTCTGCAAGTTGCTTAGATCCATTTATGGATTAAAGCAGGCATCCCGCTCATGGAACCAGAGGTTTGATCAAGCGATTAAGACATTTGGTTTTGAGCAGAACGTTGATGAACCTTGTGTTTATAAACGTATTAAGGATGGAAAAGTGGTCTTTCTGATACTCTATGTCGATGATATACTACTCATTGGGAATGATGTAGGGAACTTATCATCGGTCAAGCTTTGGTTACACCAACAGTTTGACATGAAGGACTTGGGAGAAGCTAATTATGTTCTAGGCATTTGTCTCTTCAGAGATCGAAAGAACAAAATGATAGCATTATCCCAAGCTTCATACATAGATAAAATAATTGACAAATATGCAATGCTAGAGGCAAAGAAAGGCTCACAACCTTCTATTGCCGGTTTAACTCTTTCATTGGATGACTGTCCCAAGACATCGGAAGAAAGAGAGCGTATGAGTAAGGTCCCTTATGCATCCGCTGTGGGTAGCCTTATGTACGCTATGCTTTGCACTCGCCCAGACATATGTTTTGCAGTAGGTATGGTGAGTCGATATCAAGCGAATCCTGGAACCAAGCACTGGCAAGCAGTAAAGCATATACTCAAGTATCTTAAGAGAACGAGGGATTATATGCTAGTGTATTCTGGAGGGGACCTAACACCCGTAGGATACACGGACTCAGACTTCCAGACTTGTAAGGATTCGAGGAAATCGACATCTGGATCAGTGTTTTTGCTCGGAGGAGGCGCCATTGTGTGGAGGAGCGTGAAGCAGGGCTGCATAGCTGACTCTACTATGGAGGCTGAGTATGTGGCTGCGGCTGAGGCATCTAAAGAAGCGGTTTGGCTCCGCAAGTTCTTTAGAGACCTTGAGGTCATTCCGGGTGTTGACAAGCCTATCACACTTTACTGTGATAATACAGGGGCTATTGCCAACACAAGGGAATCTCGGCACCACAAGAGGACCAAGCACATCGATCGGAGGTATCACATAATTAGAGGGCATGTGGAGACAGGACAAGTGGATGTATGTAAGATCGCGTCCGAGGACAACATCGCTGATCCCTTTACTAAGACTTTGGTAGCTAGAAGCTTTGAGAGGCATGTAGAGGCGATGGGGATGCGTAACATGGCACATCTGCTGGCTTAGGGCAAGTGGGAGATTGTTAGGAAATGCCCTAAGTATTAGAGACATTTTGATGTATTCATTTTGAACTGGATAATAAAATTATACTTAGAGGTTATTCATTACATTGCTATCTGTCCTCGTCTTATTTACATGTTAAAGTAAATGTAAGCAAATATGGCTCACTGACTGCTTGTGTTAAAACTGTTAGAACGTTGCATGCAATGGACTTTTGTATGCGAGAAGACAATGTTCTAAAGTTAGCAGTCTAAACTATGGTCTGTAGTCTATGGGGTTAGATCGAGCATCTAACTCATGTTAAGACTATTATGTTGTCTAAAGCCTTAGAGGGGACGGTCTGTCTTGACTGTCTGGAGCTGGACTCCCAAGTAGAGACATGGATATGTTGCTTGGTGGTGACATATTAGACCGGGACTAAAGCGTGATTGATCTACGTAGTCCGCTATGAGTGGATCAATCTGCTTTTGACGTTCATTGTGCAATAACCTTAATCCTGAGTAAATGAACTACTTCATGTATATGACTTGTGTACTTTGATGTTCCAATGGCTAAAGCGTCTCAGAGGTAGTAAGCTTATAGACCGGTTCGTTGGGTGCATGACTTGTATACGATGAAGGGTTTGTTTGCAGATATCGGAATCATAGCTCTGAGGAGTTAAAGGTATCCTCTTAAAGGCATTATACTGAATGTGAAAATGGACAAGGCCTTGGGTCGTCTGCTGGGCGGATGACTTATTATTCACATTTGGTGAATAATCATTTTCTAGATTCGGTAGTATAATGGAACTTTAAGATAGCCTGATCAGCAGGATTAAACAGACTTTGACCTAAGGCTGATCATGGATATCATATGAGGGTTTTGCATATATGACAAGGTCATTGGATGGTAGCTCGTCACAGGCTTACGTAATACGGTATATAATTGGGAGTTCAGTTTCAGGTTTATAGTGGTGTGACTCTGAAATTAGTGATCATATGATTGAGTTGTTCGGTACAGAATGATGATCATATGGAATCACGGGAGCCCGATTATATATGTCCAATCAGTCCCTCTACTAGCTCCACATAATTCCTTAACGTTTGGCAAATTGATTTGTGTATGCTATAGGCTAGTTTATTATGCATGGATGGTGATAACACAGGATTAGGATGGTAGACAAGATTCTCTCCGGTTGGCTTCAGATTTTGTTTTGGATAATAGAGTACACAATTATTCGAACTCCAAATAAAGTTGCCATGATTTTATTTGAGATTGGATTGGAGTTGTAGAAAATTATCCATGAGAACAAGAATATGAAATACAACCGTTTTGTGGAATTTGAAATTTGAATTTTGAAATTTGAAATTTGAATTTTGAATTTGAAATTTGAATTTGAAATTTGAATTTGAAATTCGAATTTGAAATTTGAATTTGAAATTTAAATTTGAAATTTGAAATTTGAAATTTGAAATTTGAATTTGAAATTTGAATTTGAAATTTGAAATTCAAATTTTGAATCACAGTCCAAGTAGGATTCGAATTTGTTGTGGAAAATCCACAAGGTTTGAAATTCGAATTTGAGTTGGATTAGGAAAGGATAATCTTGTTAGAATCCTACTTGAATTTTGAATCCAAATCCCAACAAATAAGGGACGAAATTTTTAAGGATAATGCTCATGAAAATTTCGGATTTTGTGGATAAGATTCAAGGGTAAATTCAAGCTTGAATCCTAGTTGAATTTGGATTCTCTTCTTCCCTAAAAGTGGCCGAAATTTTGGAGCCTAAATCCAAGGAGAATTCGGTTATTTTTTGGATAAGGTTGAGATGAGATTTAGCTTGAAAATCCTAGTGGAATTTTGATTCTCCCTTATCCATAATGGCCGAAATCTTTTGGAGGATTTTCTCCTTGTGAATTTCGGATTTTTTGGTTGAAAAAGGGAGATAAGATTCTAGTTAAAATCTTGTTGAGATTTGGATTGGATCTATCCTAAGAAAACCGAATTTTTAGTGGAGATTATCCCTTGGAAAAATTCGGATTTTATGGGTTTGGATAAGGGAAAATATCTTTTCCTAATCCAATTCAAATTCAGAGATTCACCTCATGCAGGTCTATAAATAGAGGTCCTGCCACTCCAGTTCTCTTAGACCACAGACTCTCAGGTGAGCAGGCTTATTGTTGCACAGCTCATCGTGACAATAAAGTTCTTTAGAGATCTGGGTGGTCGGAAGAAGACTAGCAGTGCTAGCATACCGATCGAGGTTCAGAGTGCCCACACACTCAGCCATTCGGGAATTGGAGAATAGTAGAGAAGGCTAGTTGGTTGAAGCCTCCGGTCACTCTCCTCCTGTTCATTGGCGTCCTTGAGGTATGAGTTTTAATTGTTGTTGATTTATTGTATATGGCATCATGAGATATTTAACGATCTAAAAAAAAAAATTTTTATTGTTCCGCTGCGCCACTCTGATACGTTTTTTTACCGATTTATTTACCTACACTTCAATGAATGGTGAAAGGTCTGCTACATTGAATGTTGCTGAAACACCATAATCACTGGGCAATTCAACCTTACACGTATTGTTATTAACCTTTTCAACAATTTTGAAAGGTCCATCTGATCTTGGTTGCAACTTTGGAAACCTTCGATTAGGAAACTGTTCCTTGCGTAAGTGAATCTACACTAAGTCTCCAACCTCGAACAAAACCTTCTTTCGATGTTTGTTAGCACGTTGAGCATATCTTTGAGTGTGCTTTTCAATCATCTCATTAACTTGCTCATGCAACCTTTTGATGAATTTGGCCCTTTCATTTGCGTCTCCACTAAAATGAACATCAGTTTTCAAAGACACAAGATCCAATGGAGTAATAGGGTTCATACCATAAACAACTTCAAAAGGGGATTTTTGGGTCGTTTGAATTGACACACGGTTATAGGCAAATTCGGCTTGAGGAAGGAGCTTATCCCACTTCTTGATATTCTTCTTGATCAAAACCCTCAACAACACTCCAAGGGTGTGGTTAGTCACTTCTGTTTGACCATCTGTTTGAGGATGATGAGACATGCTAAACTGTAACTAAGTACCCAATTTCCACCACAAAGTCCTCCAAAAATGACTCAAAAACTTAACGTCTCAGTCTAAAGTGATTGTCTTTGAAATGAAATGCAACTTAACAACCTCGTTGAAGTAGAGGTCTGCAATATGAGTTGCATCTGACGTCTTGTTGCAAGGCACAAAATGAGCCATCTTTGAGAACCTATCAACCACCACCATTATAGAATCTTTATCCCGCTGTGTTATTGGTAAACTAAGCTTGAAATCCATGCTAACATCCTCCCAAGGTGCATTTGGAATGGGCAATGGCGTGTATAACCCAGCTTGGGACCCATGTAACTTTGCCTTCTTGCAAACTTCACATCGTTCTACCACCCTTTGCATGTCCTTCACAATGCTTGGCCAAAAGAAATTTTCTTGCACTAAAGACAATGTTTTGTCACGGCCAAAATGACCCGCAAGACCACCACCATGTGCTTCCTAAACAATTGCCTCCCTTAGTGATCCTCTTGGAATGCACAATCAAACACCTTTGTAAAGGAAACCATCCTGCAAAACAAAATCATTATGGCTGCCCGATTTACAAAGCGTCCATAATCTCTTGAAATCTTTATCTGCTTCGTACATCTCCTTTACAACGTTAAAACCTAAGACTTTAGCTTGCATGATGTTCAACAAGGAGTGACGCCTCCTCAAGGCATCCGCAACACAATTAGCCTTTCCATTCTTATGCTTGATTGTGAAATTGAAAGACTGCAAAAACTCTACCCATTTTGCATGTCTCGGGTTTAATTTATGTTGTGCACTAAGATACTTCAAAGCTTCATGATTTGAAAACAAAACAAATTTGTTAGGTAAAAGATAATGGCTCCAATGTTGAAGAGCCCTCACAACTGCATAGAGCTCCTTGTCATATGTTGAATACTTCCATTTTGCATCATTTAGTTTCTCACTAAAGCATGAAACTGGCCTTCCTTCTTGACTAAGGATAGCGCCATTGCCAACCCCCGATGCATCACACTCCACTTGAAACGTCAATTGGAAATTTGGCAATACTAAAACTGGGGCTTCCGTCAACTTCTTTTTAATCTCTTCAAAACTCCCTTGTGTTAAATCATTCCATGAAAACTTTCCCTCTTTAAACATTCGATTATGGGAGCGACCAAGGTGCTAAAGTCTTTGACAAACCTATGATAAAATGACACCATTCTGTGAAAGCTACGGATATCAAATAGAGTCTTGGGCATCGGCCAAGTCTTGATGGTGTCCACTTTGGATTGACCAATAGAAAGTCCATCTTTTGAGACAACATAGCCAAGAAATATCATACTCTCTATCACGAAAGAACATTTTTTGAGATTGACATATAGTTGCTGCAACTTTAACGTCTCAAAAACTTGCCGAAGATGCTTCAAGTGCTCTTATAAAGTTTGGCTAAAAATGAGAATGTCATCAAAATAAACCACCACAAATTTACCAAGAAAGGGTTGAAACACATGCATCATGAGTCACATGAAAGTAGTAGGAGTGTTTGACAACCCGAATGGCATCACCAACCACTCATATAAGCCACAATGTGTTTTGAACGCCATCTTCCACTCATCACCTTCTTGCATGCGGATTTGATGATAACCACTCTTAAGATCAAGCTTTGAAAAAATTGATGAACCATGCAATTGGTCCAACAAGTCATCCAAACTTGGAATTGGAAATTGATGAACCATGCAATTGGTCTAACAAGTCATCCAAACTTGGAATTGGAAATTGATACTTAATCGTTATCTTGTTAATGGCACGACTGTCAACACACAAATGCCAACTACCATCCTTCTTCAGAACTAACAACACCGTCACATAACAAGGACTAAGACTTTCCCAAATAAAGCCCTTTTGCAACAATTCTTCCACTTGCCTCTGCAACTCCATCTACTGGCTTGGATTAAGCCTACAGGTCAGTTTGTTTGGTAAAGAAGAACTGGGTATCAAGTCAATCCGTTGTTCAATTCCATGCAAAGGTGGCAAACCACTAGGAATCTCCTCGGGAATGAGTTGTTCAAATTCAGCCAACAAGGGTTATACCACACCTAGAATCTCTTGTTTTTGCTTCAATTCCTCCTTGGCTATCAATGTATAAATAGGATCACCGTTCGTTAATGCTCCCTTAACCATCGAATCACTTAAGAGAACCGGTCCTTTCTCCTTCTTTGTTTTGACTTCTGACTTTCTTGGCATGAGAATGATCTTCTTGCCATCCTTCTTGAACGAATATGTGTTTTTAAAACCATCATGATTAACACGACGGTCAAACTGCCATGGCCTTCCCAACAAGAGATGGCATGCATCCATGGCCACCACATCGCACCACACCTTGTCTTGATAAGATTTCTCTATTGAAAAGGAAACCAAACACCACTTGTTAACTACTACACCGCTTCCATTCTTGAACCACTGAATTTTGTAAGGTCGGGGATGTGGTTCAGCCTTCATTGCCAACTTCATCACCATTTCTTTAGAAACAACATTAGTGCAGCTTCCACGATCAATGATGACGTTACAAACTTTACCATGTGACGTGTAACGCGTTTAAAATATGTTGTCCCTAAGCCAATCCTCCTCTTGGCTCATTTCCACTCTTAAAAGTCGCCTAATCACAAGGGCCTCTCTTTCATCGCCAATTTCTTCTTCTCCATGTTCACTCTCTTCTTCATCATTCTCAGCCTCTTGTACCTTTTCTTCCTCTTCTTCCACGACCATATCACCTATAATAGTGATAGTACGCTTGTTTAGGCACTCCAATGTAATATGCCCATAACCTTGGCACTTATAACATTTTTGTATAGCATTGGGATTCACCATTGGTTTAGGCGCCGGTGCCACCTCCTTACTTAAAGTTACTTTGGACATTGAAGCCGTTGGTGTCAAACTCGTGATTCTTTTTGAGGAACTGGAACCACCAAACGTCCTAGAAGCAAATTGCCTCACCTCTTTCTTTTGTTGCTCAATTGTAAGGGCCATTTTGTAAACGTCATTAAAAGTCCAAAAAGATATCAACTTGATTACTTCTGTAATCTTCCATTTGAGTCCTCCTAGATACCTCACAATTGTTTGCTCCTCAGGATCTGACACATCACATTTAAGCATGAGATACTCAAACTCCCTTGTATAGTCCTCCACGAAAAGATCATGTTGCTTGAATTGATAAATCTTCAAATAATTTTCTTGTCTGTAGCTCTCTGACAAAAATCTTCGTTTGAGTTCTCGTTTCATTTTCTCCCACACTCTAATTGGTCTCCTTCCTTCATGATTTCGTTCCCGCTTAAGATTCTCCCACCAAAGAGATGCACATCCCTTTAGTTTGATAGCCACCAATTTGACTCTTCTCTCTTCTGAACACTCCTTGAATTTGAAAATTCTTTCCACTGTGTAGAGCCAATCAAGAAAAGCATCACCTTGGGATTTTCCGTCAAACTCCGGTATGTCGACCTTCACGTCTCCTTCTCGTTGGTAATGTTGATTTCTCCTCCAATGCCTTCGATCTTCTTCACTAGAATCATCTTCATGGAAAGGATTATCTTCCTCTTCATCTGATTCATAACACCGACCCTGTCGTCTAGGTTGCCGCTCTTGTAAATTCTACATCCATTGTTGCATTTGTTCCATCATTCTCTGCATTTCTGCCAATTCAAATCCTATGCCCTCACGACCTTCTTCCTCCGCATGTTCGCCTTCACCCACTGGCCTTTTTCTAAGTGCCTCTCTGCGCAACATTACTTCAACCGCTCTGATACCAAAATGATACTATTGTGCTAAATTTCACAAAATCTGAACTCTCAACACTCTTTCACAAGGGACATGTTTAGGCTAGTGTTTAGGTTAAGTGTTTTAGGTTAGGAAAATTTAGATCACTCTCAAGGAATCCACCTAGAAAATGAACTAAAGCACCACAAACGGATCCCACTCGTTTGATAAGCAAAGTTAACTCACCACACTCAAGTATCACCTCAAGTGATAAGAGAATAGATAAAGTTTGATAATACTCAAACAATGAAAAATTTCATTCATAAAAAACTACCCAAAAACGTGTAGTCTAAAGACCTATATACTCATGTGAATTTTGCATACAAGCCATGCAAAAATTCAGCTTACAATCATCATAAAACCCCCTCATTAATCAAATTTTAATCTGAATAAAACTGAAAAATAAACTCCTATAAACAAATAAAAATCAAGAGTTTTACAACTCAATAATAAGCTACACCAATCCATTAAAAACCCCCATAAGTCAAGGAAATAACCCCAAACTTAATAACTTCTCTCCTAAAAATCCCATTAGTTTTATATACCCATAAATTTGGATTCCAACAGCCTTTCAACACACAAATAAGACTTCTTAATATCCCTTAAACCCTCCAAAGACATCCACTTTTAGCTATAAGCTTCAGCTAACTTTTGTAACTCCCAAGCAATAATTAGTTGTAACTCCCAAATAATAAACATAAACCAATAACTTCAGCCTTAAAACTAATCATTAAAACTTCTAGAAGATGGCTAGGCTTGGCTGGAATCTTGAGCTAATAATGTTGAAAATGAAACCAATTTGAAGCCATGTAAGCCAACGTCCAAAGAGCCATGTAAAGCCATGCAAATGGCTTGCAAATCTACCTTTCCTCTAAGCAAAATAGGTATGGAATTCATATCATAGATAGGCCTTGGCCAAAAATGAACCTAAGATAGGTTTTTAGAGTGTTTTTCACTCGATGTCCGAAACTGGGAACCAAATCCGAGCACTGAAATAGGTGCGGGTTTAAGTCAAAACGGACCCTTTAGAGTCTGAACTGGACTTCGAGATCTCATCGAAACCTTTAAGATACCTATGTGTATTTGAAAAATTTGGCCGTTTCGGACCTCAAACAGAGCTGTTTTTACAGAGACGTCAAACTGGGAATTTTTTGAAAAATTGGGCACAAGCCCACAGGTTTAGTGAAATTAGGAGCCGTTAGAGTTGGATTTAGGCTCTAAGGTGGACACAAGATTTGTTCATCTTGTCAAGAAGGAAAATGTTCATGTTTTCCAAAATCACAAATAAAGTCGTTTTGATCAAATTTCAAATTGGTTTTCAAAAATAGTTCAAAAACTACCTTTAAAATGTAACTTTAAAAATTTAATTTATACTCTTCAAAATAAAATGTATTTTAACACTTTAAAATACAAACATAGTTTTTATAAAAATGTCCCCCACCTTCCAATGGGGTGATAAGGGGACGGTTCCAAAGATAGAGAATTTTTCCCGAGAACTTTTAAGTTAACCTACACTTTTTTCAAAGAGAAACGGTGTGTGTAGCCCGGTAGGCTACCACACCAAACAAGCCCGGTAGGCTACTACCCCAAACAAGTCATAGTGGCCCGGTGTGCCATTACACCAAACAAGGAATAGTAGCCCGGTAGGCTACCACACCCCAACAAGTAAAGTAACCCGGTCAGTTACTACACTTGTGTACGCATAGTAACCCGGTAGACTACTTAGTTACCAACAGGCAAGGTAATCGGTCAGTTGACTGATTGGTAAACCAGTCAAGGACCACGTTTCAAACAACACTGTGAGGGATGATGATTAATCTATCAAGTAGATGATTGATCAGACACAATATGATTTAGACATCAAATCCCCATAATAGGCCAATAAGGTACCGATGGGCCTTGGTACTACATAGAAACACGAGTAATAGTCACTCACAGTAGTAGTGACTCTACGGAGATGCTGATAAGGAACGTTATTGATGACAGGTGGTTACTTGTAAATTGTTAAAGGCACGAGTACGTATTTTGCTGGCAAGTTTAGGTAAGTACAACTCTGCCTGCAGTATGAATAAAATACTGTTAAAATGGTGTTTTACAGTATGTTAAAATATGTATGCCATTCACACGATGTTGCACCACATAATTAAGAGCATATAGTTTCACAATCAAGCAGATTAATGAAAGAGCAAGTTAGACGCCATACATCCCTACCACGTAGGATTAGGGACAGCTTAGAAACGTATGTGGCTGGAAAAGATAAACAAGATGAAAACGTATAGGTGTGTCATACCGGCTCTTTTAGTTGAAAGGGTTTTAAAGTAAGTTAAAGCAGAAAGTTGAACATTTGTTGATGGCTCTCCAGCTTTTAACCATGGACGTTATGGTGGTCTATGCACATACGGTAATGACACACAGGCCCTAAATAGACAAGAAAAAAAAAGGAAAATATTGAAGCATAAATGAACATAACCGGATCATGCATTAGTTATATTCATCATGCTTTTAGATGTAGGAAAATAAATCGGTAAAAACGTATCAGAGTGGCGCAGCGGAACAATAAAAATTTTTCAGATCGTTAAATATCTCATGATGCCATATATAATAAACCAACAACAATTAAAACTCATACCTCAAGGACGCCAATCTGCAGGAGGAGAATGACCGGAGGGCTTCAACCAACTAGCCTTCTCTACTATTCTCCAATTCCCGAATGGCTGAGTGTGTGGGCACTCTGAACCTCGATCGGTATGCTAGTACTGCTAGTCTTCTTCCGATCACCCAGATCTCTAAAGAACTTATTGTCACGGTGGGCTGTGCAACAATAAGCCTGCTCACCTGAGAGTCTGTGATCTGAGAGAACTGGAATGGCAGGACCTCTATTTATAGACTTGCATAAGGTGATTTTCTGAATTCGAATTAGATTAAGAGAAGATATTCTCCCTTATCCACAAGCACAAAATCTGAATTTTCCAAGGGAAAATCCCAACAATAAATTTCGGCCACTTTCTGGGAGGACACAATCCAAATTCAACTGGGATTGAAACTTGAATTTTTCCTTGAACCTTATCCACAAAAAATCCGAAAATCATTGAGGATAATCCTCAAAATTTTCGTCCAACTTTAGTTAGGATTGGATTCAAAATTCAAGTAGGATTCTAACAAGATTATCCTCTCCATATCTAACTCAAATTTGAATTTCATTCATTGTGGATTTTCCACAATAAATTTGAATCCCACTTGGACTGTGATTCAAAATTTGAATTTCAAATTTCAAATTTGAATTTCAAAATTCAAATTTCAAATTTCAAATTTCAAATTTCAAATTTAAATTTCAAATTCAAATTTCAAATTCAAAATTCAAAATTCAAAATTCAAAATCCACAAAATAGTTGTATTTCAAATTCTTGTTCTCATGGATAATTTTCTACAACTCCAATCCAATCTCAAATAAAATCATGACAACTTTATTTGGAGTTCGAATAATTGTGTACTCTATTATCCAAAACAAAATCTGAATCCGACCGGAGAGAATCTTGTCTACCATCCTAATCCTATGCCATCACCATCCATGCATAATAAACTAGCCAATAGCATACACAAATCAATTTGCCAAACGTTAAGGAATTACGTAGAGCTAGTAGAGGGACTGATTGGACATATATAATCGGGCTCTCGCAAATCCATATGATCATCACTCTTTATCGAACAACTCAATCATATGATCACTAATTTCAGAGTCACACCACTATAAACCTGAAACTGAACTCCCAATTATATACCGTATTACGTAAGCCAATGACTAGCTATCGTAAAATGACCTTGTCGTGTATGCAGAACCCTCATATGATATCCATGATCAGCCTTAGGCCAAAGTCCGTTTAATCCTATTGATCAGGCTATCTTAAAGTTTCATTATACTACTGAATTAAGAAAATGATTATTCACCATATGTGAATAAGAAGTCATCCACCTGGCAGACGACCCAAGGCCTTGTTCATTTTCACATTCAGTATAATGCCTTTAAGAGGATACCCTTAACTCCTCATTAGAGCTATGATTCCGATATCTGTAAACGAACCCTTCATCGTATACAAGTCATGCACCCAACGAACCGGTCTATACGCTTACTACCTCTGAGACGCTTTAGCCATTGGAACATCAAAGTACACAAGTCATATACATGAAGCTGTCCTTTTACTCAGGATTAAGGTTACTGCAAAATGAACTTCAAAAGTAGATCGATCCACTCAAAGTGGTCTAATATGTCACCACCAAGCAACATATCTATGTCTCTACTTAGGAGTCCAGCTCCAGACAGTCAAGACAAACCATCCCCTCCAAGGCTTTAGACAATATAATAGTCTTAACATGAGTTAGATGCTCGGTCTAACCCCATAGACTATAGACCATAGTTTAGACCGCTAACTTTAGAACATTGTCTTCTCGCATACAAAAGTCCATTGCATGTAACGTTCTAACAGTTTAACACAAGCAGTCAGGGAGCCATATTTGCTTACATTTACTTTATCATGTAAATAAAAAGAAGACAGATAGCAATGTAATGAATAACCTCTATATATAATTTTATTATCCAGTTCAAAATAAATACATCAAAATGTCTCTAATGCTTAGGGCATTTCCTAATATTAGAGACAGTAAGATGTACTCACTACATGATGTTTCTATGATGCACATGTTATGTAAAAGTTCATATTCATTGATATGATATATGATGATTTATTATATGATATGTTAATATGGTATATGTTGGTACCTGATATGTCATATGATTTTAAGTATGTTTTATGTTTAAACATGTTTTATGATAAACATGTTATACTTACTGGGCATAAAGCTCACGTAATGTGTTCATATTGGAGGTAAGCATCCTACGGCTTAAACCTCAATGGGCGATGGTGGCGGCGGAGGCGGATATGAGGGCAAGAGTATGGAGACACCACGAGTTTATCTTCCGCAAATTTGAGTATCAGTATTTTAAATAGTAATGGTTAAATAGTATTTTGAATAGTAACTGTCAAACAGTATTTATGAATAGTACTCACTAAACAGTAATTTTGAATAGTAACCGTTAAATAGTATTTTTGAATAGTAATCGTAAACCGTACTTTTAAATAGTAACTGTTACATAGTAATTTTGAATAGTAACCGTAAACCGTATTTTTAAATAGTAATTACTAAATAGTATTTTTGAATAGTAACCATTAAATAGTATTTTGAATAGTAATCGGTATACGTACATACACAGTAAATACATACGTGTTTAAAAAAATCCCTAAATTTATGATATCTAGTTAAGTATCAAGTGCAAGAAAGTATAAGAAAAGAAAACAAGTAAGCAAGTTTTAGTGATGGTCCGGGCCACTGAAGGCACGGGACATCACATGACATGGAGACGATCATGCGCTAGTGTGACATAGATGAGGACTGTTGGGTGTTGATGGCAATTGGCACATTCCGTGGGGATGCACAGTTGTATTGGGAGTACTGTGATCAGGAGATGCTATTAGCACTTAATTGGGCTGAGTTTCACCCAATCATGATGCAGCAGTTTCCGCAAAAGAGTTCAGCACTGGTTTCAGACCCTCCTGAGAGTAGGGTAGTAAAGCCGCCACTGACTATGCCCAAGTATACAGATGTCAGAAATTTTGTTCTTCGGGCAGAGAGACAGCAGATGATGCTAAGTGATACTATATTCACTTATACAGTCCGATTTTAGGATAATGTTGTGAGGAGATGCCTAATGTCCAACCTCACAGATGAGGATTTTTATGACATATTTTGGAAGGGGCTCACTATTGATCTATGACAGAGGGTAACTCCTTTATACCTTACTACCTTACATGAGTTCATAGTTACTGTAGCCAAAGTAGAGGAAGAGATGATGATGGAGCGCATAGTGCGTAAGAAATGTGAGCAACTGTGCAGGATGCCATGCTAGATCATCTGTATGGGGCACAGCCTATAGCAAATGATCATGAAGCTAGTCCATCAAGGCAATGAGAGGGTACAGGTCCCGCTGAAGGATCGACGCCATCCGAGGCCGAAAACGGTACGAACGAAGATGAAGTGGATCCAGAGGAATTTTTGACAATTCCAGATTAACCCCAGTTAGGATATTAGATGTAGAAACACATGTGATATATAAATGTATATATATTTGTATATGTGTATGGATGATAGTATCGAAAGGCTATTTTGAGAAAAGCTTTCGAGTTGATGTATATTTGAAAATTTTGAAATGAAAAGAAATGACAATCATATTTTGACATGTTCAATGGATGAAATGTTAAAATTATGTGATGATTAAAACTATTTTTACTTCTATTGTAAAAATATGTTTGTGAAAATCTAATAATTGATTTTCATGTGATTATAGGAAATAGAAAAGATGGTGAATCCGTGAAACTTAAGGAACATGAGAGGGTGTCCAGTCCTGTCAGAAAGAGTAGATGAACTAGAAGCCATGTTGGATTCTCAGATGAAGGCAAATGCTGAACTAAGACAAAGAATAGAATAGATGGAGCAAAGGCAAGACCAGGAAGGAGACCAAAACCCACACATAGCTGCACCTAAACAAGAAGTGCCACCAACTAAACCTTAGATTGAAATAGTAGAACCTCAACTGCAACCCTGAGTCAACCAGGAGCCACTTTATGAATGATTCCGATGAATGAAGCCACCAAAGTTTGAGGGTTTCATAAACCCATTAGAATAGAGGAATGGTTATCTTTACTCCATATGATCTTGGAAATTATGGAGTTGAATGACCAAGAAAGGATTATATGCGTGTCCTTTGTTCTGAAAAAGGATGCAAGATTTTGGTGGGAATCAGTCAAGTTGAGAAGGAACATGTACACAATGTCATGGATAGATTTCTTAGAGGAATTTAATCAGAAGTATTATAATCCCGCACTACTGTGACCACAACAAAGAGAGTTTACAGAATTAAAGTAGGGGGGACATGTCAGTAATCAAAGTCTGCAGTAAGTTCGACCAGTTGTCCCGACTGTGCCGGTATGCTATCTCCACTGAGATGGAGAAAATCCAGAAGATGCTAGGAATGTTCTGTCCTAAAATCTCAGCATTGGTGGACAGCAGATTGACACCACCTACTACAGTATTTGATTATGTAAGCAGAGCGTTAATATCATAATCACAAAATTTTACTGTTTCTAGAAATTTTGTATAAACTGTATACCCTATGATTTTCATGTGAAAAACTGTAAAATATATGTTTTAATATTATTTAGAAGGCACAGAAATGTTCGAACAGTGCAGACAAGAGAGTGCTCAGAAAAGGGAAATTTTACCGAACTGAAATCGGACGAATTATGCCTTTTCGGTTTCAAAATTTTTGATAATATACTGTAAACCGCTAAAAGATAAAATACTTACGGTATTGATTTTTAGGCAAATCGGAGCGAAATAAGAAAAACCGATCGCGCAGACAACCTCAGGAACTCGTCTACGCGATTTCGGTGCAAAAATCTTTGATTTGAGTTTTGGTCAAAAGTTTAACTCCAAATATATATAAGAGGTCAAAGATTGGGTGTTTGCCTTTGAATGGATATAAGGATACATTCCAATTGAAGGGCTAGTGGTTAAAGTCAAGAAAAATCAATGGTTAAGATGCAAAATCAACTAGAAAAAGTCAAAGGAAGCTTAAGCAAAATTCTTGAAGCTTCTAGGGCACATATGTGGCGGATTTTGGGGACAAAATCAGATGAAAACCTGGTCCTTTTAGTTTAATTGCAAAACAGCCCCTAAAGAGTAGAAAAATAACATAAAAAGTTTGCTAAAATACCCTCAAATCCTTTGTAATTTGGTCCCTCCTTTTTGGCTGTTTATATGCACGGTTTTGGGGACTTAGAAACCAGAAAATTTTCTGGTTTTCAGCCATTAGAGCAGCCGCGCATCACCCTTAGTGAAAGCTCAAAATTTTTTTCAAGATTTGTGCAAGAAAGAGTGAAGAATTCACCACAAGATTCAAGTTATCAAGCAAGCAAGGTAATCCTTCATTTTGGCATCATTTCTTCTTGTTTTTCATGAAGAAAAACTGTGTATTACGGACTGATTTGAAGTGAGAAAAATCTGTTTTTGTTTCATTGATTTATGCTTGAAAATGTATAAATGGTGAATGATTAAAACAAGTGTGAATTCATGAGTAAGAAAAGCTAGTTTTTGAGTGTTTTTCTTCACCAAAACGATGGAGTTATTAGGGTTTGGAATGATGAAATTTCATCTTATTTTGGTAGATTTTTGATGTTGAAAATCATGTGGAAATGGGAAGAAAGAAATAGATGAAATGTGATTGAAAAACATTCAACTTTGGTGTTGTTTTTCAATTCAAAACCGTGGGAAAGAAAGGAAGAAAAAAATGAGATTTTGTGTTGATTGTGTATGGTAAATGTGGTGTTGATTTTGTGTAGAAAACAAGAAGGAAAAAATGGGAAATGAAACCACAAATTTGAGTTTGATTTTGCAAGAAAAATCCATGGGATAATGTGTGGAACTTTGAAGAGTTATGTTAGGGTTTTGTGGTGAAAAATGAATGTGTTGATGTGGAAAACAAATAAGGAAAATTTGAGTTATAAAACAAAAATTTTTGTTTAGGGTTTTTGAAGAAAAACCGAGTTGAGTTTAGTGGAAAATGAGAAAGTTTTGTTAAGTTATGGTAATGTGTGATTTGAGTATAAAACCGGGCCTAAAAATAATAAAGAACGGGTTGGAATCCCGTTAAAAACGAGCAAGTTTTGTGATGAAATTTTGCATAAAAAGTTTGTAACTTTTACGTAAAATTAGGTTTGTGGTATAGTATTTAGCAGGGTAGAATAGGATAGATGATTTTGAGGCGTTTCCTAAATGCCAGGAATCTAGAATTTTAGCAGAAATGCTGTCGAAATTTTCAGAACGCCCGAAGGGCAATTTGGTGAACGAGAGGTAAAAGTAGGGTCAGGAATCAGAAACCGAGCCCCCTCGAAAACCTAAGCTCAAGAAGAGAATAAGGGACGATTACATAACTTGTAAAACAATCATTTGAGATCTCGAAAGGCTAGAAAAACGAGAAACGGCCCCGAGGGTCGGAATAGTATCACCCGAGGGTCGGGTGAATAGTAACCCGAGTGTTTTTACAGAAAATGTCGTAAAAGCTCGGTAAGACCTAAGAAACATTATTTTAGGATTTTGGGATCAGAAAATCCATATAAAATGATAAAACAAGAATTTCCTAGGCTATAGTCCTATTAGGGGCAAAATGGTTATTTTGACCAAAATTTTCTAAATTGTCAGAAAAAGGTCGTAAAAGCCTCAGAATAATTTTATTAAAATTCTAAAGGCTAAAATAGAGTGGTAAGTCAGAAAAATGAGGGAAAAACCCATTAAAGACGAAATGGTCATTTTGCCAAAAGTTAGGGGCAAAACGGTCATTTTGTCAAAAAGTTCAAAAAAGTGATATCAAGGCCCAGAATAGTAGTTCATGCAGCAGAATGATTCTAGAATTAAAAATATGAATCCTAAAATGAGTAATTAAGAATTTCAATTAGAAATTTTATACTTTCACTATATTTTAGATATGAAGTAAATAGTAAAAATAACCATAATTTATTTCGGTTATAGGAAGGCAACCAAAAGGCGAGTTAAGGAAGTTGGTTGACTTAGGGAAGGAATTGCTAGTAAAATATTAGTAAGTTCAGACATTTATTTGTTTACAACATGAATTTACTCAGTATTCTTATGTGACATAGAAGACAGAAATTTAGTAGTCTGGTGCGGTAGGCACACTAACATAAGATATAAAATCTTAAGTAAACTATAGAATAAATTACAGAATAAATTACAGAGAGTTCTAGACCCAGGAGGCAGCATAATTGCCACCAGTTAGGAACCACCAGAAACTCAGTAATTAAATCAATATTGGCGTACTGGCCTCCCACACAGGTGGAGGTTTCTCAGATTTCAGTTATAGTTATAGTATGACTCCAAACTACTGGTGACAAGTCCCGGGTTTAGATGTTTGATATATTCAGACTATAGAGGATTGGCCAATGAGTCGCTCCCCAGAGTCCCTCTCAGTTATGCACGCATTACAGTACGACCAATTCAGGGGCTCAATAGCAGAATTCAGCATCAGATAAAGACTTAAGATTTCAGAACAATCATAATTGAGCATAAAATGTACTAACAGTCTATGCAATAGCTTAGATACCAGTGACATGAATAGTGTCAGTTAAAGTCAACCTTACTATTCATGATCAAAAGTCAAAATTACTATTCATTTGAATAATGCATTTTTAGGATTTTATGATTTAAGTTTCTGTATGTATGTTTGAACTTACTGAGCATGTCACTCACCAGTTTATTCATGTTGCAGGTAAGAAACCTATACACCAGTAGACAGAGGATGGACAAGGGGCGGGATTGCATCTGCCTTCAAAGATGGGCAAGGGGAATGGTCCTGCTGCTATTTTCCACTGAGCAGATTAAAAGTGTTGTTTTGAGAGCAGATTTTAAGTTGTATTTTGGAAATATGTCAAGATGTAAATTATGTACAACCAGTATAGTAGTAGTATATCCTATGTTGTATGTTGCTTATATTTTTACAGTTCACAATCACCAACAGTTTAAAAAAAAATCCCTTGGTTTTCAGATTAAAAATCAATTTAATTACAAATAGTAATTTAACAAGAACAAGTTACAAGTAAGATGCTACTGACCCATTGAGGTAATGGTCTACCATAGTGGACTTTAGAGCTCTACTATGTTAGCACTGTAGCCTCAATTCAGGGCGGGGCGCCACAGTTAAGGGATGAATATTACCTGGTCAGACAAAAGGAGGAAAAAGAAAAGATTTAGGATGCCAAAAAGAAGGAAAAGGTCTTGGCAAAAGCTGTATAAGTTGGATCCCAAGTCGGGCAAGGTAGCAAATCGAATCAGAATACTAAGGCCGGGCAACCAAGCACTTCTGGCCAACAAAATCACAGGGCAAGAGGAAGGGGAATAATTATGGGAATAGGAACTAGCAGCGAAGGTTGAACAACAATGTTGGACCTACTATTCGTGACTGCGTAGTCTGTGGAAAAAGACATGCAGGCAGATGCAAACTTACCCCAAATGCCTATTTCCAATGTGGAAAGGATGGCCATTTTACCAGAAACTGCCCCGAAAATAGACAAAACGTGCAGGGTTCGTTCCAGAGACAACAGCAACGTCCTCAAGCACATGCAATCCAGGCAAAGGTTGAAGGCCCTTCATCCACAGAGAGACAGGAAAGATCAGAACGTTTACCCCGAATGGATGCTCGAGTGATGATGTATACCAAGGAAGATGCGGAAGTAAGGACGTCCAATGTAATGACAAGTCAGTTTTCTGTCACTAATCATTTGGCGTCTGTTTTATTTGATTCTGGTGCTATGCATTCATTTATTTCCTACCAATTTGCGAACAAGATAGGATATCCTCAAAATAACATGGGTATGACCTTTAGAATGGCTCTACCCTCAGGAGAGGTATTGATGTCCAATTATTGGCTGCCTCATGTGCCAATAATTGTGGCAAATAGTGAGTTGTATGCAGAATTGATCGTGATAGAGCTTGCTAATTACGATGTAATACTAGGAATGGATTTCCTAGGGAAGTATGAAGCCATGATTGATTGTCAGAAGTGAAAGATAATGTTCCAACCAGACTAGGAAGATGGATTTGAATACATTAATTCATCACGTAAATCGAGGAAGATAATAATCAACTCGATGAAAGTGAGGAGGCTAATGTCGAGCGGTTGTGCTGGATACTTAACATACATAGTGGAAGTGATCGAGGAATGGAAGATTCAACTTGAAGATGTTCCTATTATGAAGGAATTCATTGATGTCTTCCCAAAGGAATTACCAGGATTGTCGCCTAAATGAGAAATCTCCTTTGAGATCAAGCTGATGCCAAGAATTGCACCTATCTCAAAGGCACCATACCGAATAGTACCAACAGAATTAAAAGAGTTACAGGAGCAGCTGAAGAAGCTTCTTGACAAAGGATTTATACATCCGAGCTATTTCACATGGGGTGCTCCAGTGTTGTTTGTCAAGAAGAAGGATGGATCTTTTCACATGTGCATTGATTACAAGGAGTTGAACAAAGTCATTGTCAAGAATAGGTATTCGTTACCTAGAATTAACGACTTGTTCGATCAACTAAAAGGCGTAGCCGTATTCTCCAAAATTGATCTACGATCAGGATACCATCAGCTGTGGATCAAAGAGAGCGACATTCACAAGACCATATTTTGTACCCGTTACGGTCATTACGAATTCCTTGTGATGCTGTTTGGGTTAACAAATGTGCCAGCTACATTTATGGACTTGATGAATCGAGCCTTTAATGAATATCTAGATAAGGTTGTCATTGTGTTTATCGATGACATACTCATATATTCAAAGACTAGTGAGGAGCATGAAGAACATCTGAGGATTGTCCTACAAATAATAAGGAAGAATCAACTCTATGTCAAATTCTTAAAATGCAAATTCTGGCTAGATAGAGTGCATTTTCTTGGACATGTTATCTCCAAGGAAGGAATCACTGTAAATCCAACAAAAGTAGAGGTGATCAGTGAATGGCCCACACCTAAGAATGTGATGGAAATATGAAGTTTCTTAGGTTTAGCTGGCTATTATAGAAGATTTATAGAGGGATTTGCACGGCTCGTTGCACCTCTCACAGCGTTCACACACAAAGAGAGGAGGTACAAGTGGACAGAGGTGTGCGAAAGAAGCTTCTAAGAGCTGAAAAGACGATTAACCAGTGTGCAAATTCTTACACTTCCTACTAAATGGGAGATATTCATGATTTATAGTGATGCCTCGAAGATGGGATTAGGAGCTATCCTGATGCAAGGTGACAAGGTGATTGCCTATGCCTCACGTCAATTAAAGGACCACGAAAGAAATTATCCCACACATGACTTGGAACTTACCGCAGTAGTGTTCACATTGAAGATCTAGCGACACTATCTGTGTGGAGCTCAGTGTCAGATTTATACTGACCACCAAAGTTTAAAGTATTTCTTCATGCAAAAAGAGCTGAATATGCGGCAAAGAAGATGGCTGGAGTTGGTAAAAGATGATGATTGTGAAATCCTCTACCATCTTGGAAAAGCCAATCATTTTGCAGATGCGTAAAGTAGAAAATCTACTGTCTCGCAACAACTACCGATTAGAAAACATCCAAATCCATTACAGTAGGAAATCAACATGTTAAAGGTGGACCTGATAGGTAGAAAATTGGCTGCATTACAACTGGAATCAACGCTGTATGAGGACATCAGAGAGGCTTAGAAATGAGACCTGAATCTAACAAGTCTGTAGCAGGAAGTGTCTAAAGATGGATTAATCCTACATCAGACAAGAATTCAAGTTCTAGATGATGAAGGATTAAGAAGGCAAATAATGGCAAAAGCCCATGAAACGCCAAATTCAATACATCCTAGAGCCAATAATATGTACCAAGATTTGAAACTACAATTCTGGTGGAAAGGGATGAAGAATGACATTGCTAAGTTTGTAAGTAAATGCATGACATGCCAAAAGGTTAAGGCTGAACATCGTCATCCAGGCAGAAAACTAGAATCATTGGAAATTCCTGAATGGAAATGGGAACATATTACGATGGACTTTGTAGTAGGATTGCCGAAAACTTGAGAAGGTTATGATGCTATTTGGGTTATTATCAACAGATTGAAAAAAAACGGCAAGATTCATTGCTATGGAATGACCTTTTCATTGGAAAAGTTACCAAACTTGTATGTGAATCACATAGTCAGGTTACATAGAGTTCCCAAATCCATTGTGTCAGATCTTCGAATTTCTGGACATGTGTGCAAGAAGCTATGGGAACAGAAGTGCGTTTGAGCATAGCATTTCATCCGTAGATAGACGGGCAATCTGAGTGAACAATTCAAACATTGGAAGACATGCTTCGTGCATGTACAATAGATTTCCTGGGGAGCTGGAACGAGAAACTTCTATTGGTAGAGTTTTCATACAATAATAGCTACCAAGCCTCGATAGGTATGGCACCCTATGAAGCTCTATATGGAAGGAAATGTAGATCACCGATTCATTGATATAATTTACAAGAGAAATGGCTGCATAGGATAGATTTTGTACAAGAAACAGTGGATGCAGTTACAAAAATACAGCAATGGATAAAAATAACCCAGAGCCGACAGAAGAGCTATGCAGACAAAAGATGAAGATCCCTAGAGTTCAATGAAGGGGATTTCGTATTCCTAAGAGTTTCACCGATAAAAAGAATAATGCAGTTCAGAAAGAAGGGAAAATTGAGTCCAAGATATATTGGGCCATATGAGATCATCGAACGCATTAGAAAGGTTGCCTATAGATTGGCGTTACCTTTAAAAATGTCAGTAGTACATAATGTGTTCCACGTATCGATGCTGCGAAAGTATATATCAGATCCGTCCCACGTGTTGAAACATGAACTGATCCAAATTCAAGAAGATCTGATGTACGAGGAGAAGCCTGTTCAAATTCTGGCATGAGAAGATAAGGTTTTGAGGAACAAAACGATCCTATTAGTCAAAGTGCTGTAGAGAAATTACAACATCGAAGAGGCTACATGGGAGCGAGAACACGAAATTAGGAATTTGTACCCCCACTTGTTCTAAATTTTTAAGGATGAAAATTTTATAAGAAGGGGTGAATGTGATAATCGGGAATTTTAGATTCTCGGAGTAGATTAACATTATGTATGTATCAATTTTAATGAAAAACATATGAAAAAGTTACGTTTTAATACTGTTGTGAATACTGTAAAAATGTTCCGGCAGTGTTAAAGTGAGTGAGTTCAGAGATGGAAAATCTTACCGAACAGAATCGGGTGAAACAGTTTGAAAATGGGGCCAAAAACCCTAGAGAGTGCATTGAAATGCACTAAAAAGATAAAAATTTACGATAGAGAATTTTGACCAAACGGAAGCAAAATAAAACAAACCGATCGCACCGGAGGCACTTGGAACTCGCCTATGCTATTTCAGTAAAGTTCTGTTCGGTTTGACTTTCAGTCAAAATTTGACCACAAATTAATATATGAATCAATTCATAGGATGACATCACATTTATGATGTCATAAATGTAATTTTTGAAGGCTTTGAAAGTAAGAATTAATAGGTGTAAGGCTAGGATTAGTTGTCTTTTTGATCAATGGCTAAGATTAAGCCAAAATGACATTGAAAAAAAATTAAAATGGGCAAAAAAAAGGGGATTCGACCACTTGTAGGAATGGCAGCCCAAAATTTTATTTTTGCCCCAAAATATTACGTTTTAATCCTTGAACAATTAGCAAATTGTTGGAAAAAAATTACAAAAAGGCCCCTTGCTTTTGCCTATAAATAGGCTTCAAAAATCCACTAGAAAAATAAGAAAAACCAAGCCAAACTCTTGCATTTTTGCAATCAAAAATCCGTGCCCCTTAGTGACTTTCAAGCCAAAAATTTCCAAAACTTTCATGCCAAAAATAGCCTCCAATCTTAGCCAAGGTTGCAAGAAAACAAGTTCATAAGGTTAGCTTCCAATTTGAAGCATTTTTCATTTCTTTTCTTGCAAAAATCAGTGGCTATTAAGGTGTAGAAAACATTGAAAAACTTGATGTTTTGTTGATGTTATTGATTGGTTTGGTGTTTTAGAGTTTGAAGCATGAATTAGGTTTAAGAAACAAGTAAAATTTGATGCTTGAATTCTATGAAATCTGTGGCTAGTAAGTGTGGTGAAAATGATGAAAATTTGATGATTTGCTTTGATAGTAATGCGAGTTAGATACTATGGTCACTAAAGCATGGATTGGAATAATGAAACTAGCATTTTGGATGCATTTTTCATACTAGAAATTAGCAAATTTTTGGTGTTAAGCAATGATGAGAAATGTTGATAAAACCCTAGTAATAAGAACAAAAATTTTCTATGTGAATTAGCATGAAAAATCCATAGCTAATGCTAATGAAATTTTGTTAGGTTTTGATGTTGATATGTACATTCGAAAACCTAAGAGGAATATGCGATAATTAATTATGGTGATGAAAAATTATTTGGTGATGTGTAACATGAGAAACCGAGTTGTTAAGTGGAAAAAATTTATGATTTGTGTTGAATTGTGAATATTGATTAATGTGGAAATTTTTATACAAATTTTGGTAACTTTGTATAAAATAGGCCTCTGGTATAGTACGTGGCAAGTACAAAGGTTTTGAGGCGTACCTAATGCCGGGGAAACCTAAAAATACAAGCAGAAATGCTGTCGAAATTTCTAAAATGGCATAAGGGCTTTTCGGGAAATGAAGGGTAAAAATATTAGAATCGGAAAGGAAACTGAGATCCCTTGGTGGGTTAGGATTGAAAATAGAAAACCAATCCAAGAGGAATAGTAAATCGACCCTTAATGACTAAAATGCCTAAAACGGAAAAAAAAAAATTCATGTTAGGGGTATTTTAGGAAACGACGGGAAAAGATTAGATCAGGATAGGAAACCCAAGCCCCTCGGGGACCAAGGGCCGGGGACGGAATGAAAAGCATTTCAAGAGTAGTGAAATACTCATTTGAGGCTCCGAAACTCTAGAAAAAAGAGAAACGACCCTAGGTGATGGATGAATAGTAATCGAGGGTTGGAAAATGGATAAATGAGATTTTGTAGCAAATTAAGTTGTAAAATGATGCAGAAGTCTAGGCAATATTATTTTAAGATATTTGGGCTTAGAAAATTTAGGAAAAATGTTAGAATAAGATAGATACGGTACTGAGACCCGACAGGGGCAAAATGGTCATTTTGATCAAAAATTTTCAAAAGGCTCGAAAAGGACCGTAAAGGATCTAAAATACCTTAAATAAAATTCTAGAATCCAAAATAAAGATTTTAGAATTAAAAATCTAGAATTTAAATAGCATACGAGCATGTACATAGAAATATAGCCATGTAGAATGAAACCAAGAGGTACATGGGTAGGGACACGGGTGTGTTTCAGACCATGTACCACATTAAAAGTTAAATTGTGTTATAAAATTTATCACAAAATAAATATATTCAAAGTGATAATTAATAAAAGGTATTAACAGAAAATACTATGTCTGTAGGAACCCAAACTAGAGATAAAACTGCGGAGGAGTTCCCGAAGTAGACATTATCGCAGTGGCGGTAAGTTCAAGCATTTTCAAGTTTGTAACATGAAATACTGTATTATTTCATTATGTACTAGTTGTACATTAGGTATCAAGTCTTATGGACATTGGGGATTAGTTAGTATAACATGTCCTACATAATAAAAGGAAAAGAATATCTAAGGCCTATGGGTGATGGAGGTTAGTGACCTTGAGGTGACGATTAATGTCACTTGGTCAGAATTATAATTGAAAGATGGTAATAAAACCATTTTCGGTGTACTTGTTAGGAAATGCCCTAAGTATTAGAGACATTTTGATGTATTCATTTTGAACTGGATAATAAAATTATACATAGAGGTTATTCATTACATTGCTATCTGTCCTCGTCTAATTTACATGTTAAAGTAAATGTAAGCAAATATGGCTCACTGATTGCTTGTGTTAAAACAGTTAGAACGTTGCATGCAATGGACTTTTGTATGCGAGAAGACAATGTTCTAAAGTTAGCGGTCTAAACTATGGTCTGTAGTCTATGGGGTTAGACCGAGCATCTAACTCATGTTAAGACTGTTATGTTGTCTAAAGCCTTGGAGGGGACGGTTTGTCTTGACTGTCTGGAGCTGGACTCCCAAGTAGAGACATAGATATGTTGCTTGGAGGTGACATATTAGACCGGGACTAAAGTGTGATTGATCTACGTAGTCCGCTATGAGTGGATCAATCTGCTTTTGACGTTCATTGTGCAATAACCTTAATCCTGAGTAAATGAACTACTCCATGTATATGACTTGTGTACTTTGATGTTCCAATGGCTAAAGCGTCTCAGAGGTAGTAAGCTTATAGACCGGTTCGTTGGGTGCATGACTTGTATACGATGAAGGGTTTGTTTGCAGATATCGGAATCATAGCTCTGAGGAGTTAAAGGTATCCTCTTAAAGGCATTATACTGAATATGAAAATGGACAAGGCCTTGGGTCGTCTGCTGGGCGGATGACTTCTTATTCACATATGGTGAATAATCATTTTCTTAATTCGGTAGTATAATGGAACTTTAAGATAGCCTGATCAGTACGATTAAACGGACTTTGACCTAAGGCTGATCATGGATATCATATGAGGGTTTTGCATATATGACAAGGTCATTGGATAGTAGCTCGTCACAGGCTTACGTAATACGGTATATAATTGGGAGTTCAGTTTCAGGTTTATAGTGGTGTGACTCTGAAACTAGTGATCATATGATTGAGTTGTTCGGTAAAGAATGATGATCATATGGAATCACGGGAGCCCGATTATATATGTCCAATCAGTCCCTCTACTAGCTCCACATAATTCCTTAACGTTTGGCAAATTGATTTGTGTATGCTATTGGCTAGTTTATTATGCATGGATGGTGATGACACAGGATTAGGATGGTAGACAAGATTCTCTCCGGTTGGATTCAGATTTTGTTTTGGATAATAGAGTACACAATTATTCGAACTCCAAATAAAGTTGCCATGATTTTATTTGAGATTGGATTGGAGTTGTAGAAAATTGTCCATGAGAACAAGAATATGAAACACAACCGTTTTGTGGAATTTGAAATTTGAATTTTGAAATTTGAATTTTGAATTTTGAAATTTGGAATTTGAATTTTGAATTTGAAATTTGAATTTGAAATTTGAATTTGAAATTTAAATTTGAAATTTGAAATTTGAAATTTGAAATTTGAATTTGAAATTTGAATTTGAAATTTGAAATTCAAATTTTGAATCACAGTCCAAGTAGGATTCGAATTTGTTGTGGAAAATCCACAAGGTTTGAAATTCGAATTTGAGTTGGATTTGGAGAGGATAATCTTGTTAGAATCCTACTTGAATTTTGAATCTAAATCCCAACAAAAGTAGACGAAATTTTTGAGGATAATCCTCAATGGAATTTCGGTTTTTGTGGATAAGGTTCAAGGGAAAAATTCAAGTTTTAATCCCAGTTGAATTTGGATTCTCTCCTCCCTGAAAAGTGGCCAAAAATTTGGAGAATCTCTCCTAGGAAATTCGGTTATTTTTTGGATAAGGTTGAGATAAGATTCAAGCTTGAAAATCCTAGTGGAATTTTTGATTCTCCCTTATCCATAATGGCCAAAATTTATGAGGAGATTTTCTCCAAGAAAAATTCGGATTTTATTGTTGGATTTATCCATGGAAAAATTCGGATTTTTTGGTTAAGGATAAGGGAAAATATCTTTTCCTAATCCAATTCAAATTCAGAGAATCACCTCATGCAGGTCTATAAATAGAGGTCCTACCACTCCAGTTCTCTTAGACCATAGACTCTCAGGTGAGCAGGCTTATTGTTGCACAGCTCATCGTGACAATAAAGTTCTTTAGAGATCTGGGTGGTCGGAAGAAGACTAGCAGTGCTAGCATACCGATCGAGGTTCAGAGTGCCCACACACTCAGTCATTCGGGAATTGGAGAATAGTAGAGAATGCTAGTTGGTTGAAGCCTCCGGTCATTCTCCTCCTGCAAGATTGGCGTCCTTGAGGTGTGAGTTTTAATTGTTATTGGTTTATTGTATATGGCATCATGAGATATTTAACGATCTAAAAATTTTTATTGTTCCGCTGCGCCACTCTGATACATTTTTTACCGATTTATTTTCCTACAGTACCATCCCTCCAACGTTGTGGTGGAGGTTTTTCGGATCCTACGAGGACATAATAAGGGCTAGAGAGGAAGGAGCTCTAGGATCGCTCCCTAGGCCCTCCCAATCAGCGCGCAAAATAAACTATCAGTACTGCCACAATGAGCTCAACACCAAATAGAGAGAATAGTCAATAACGTGATGAAAGCCATAATTGAGCATAATCGACACTAACACTAAGTGTAGTGAATTCAGTTAGGGTAGCAACCAGTTAGGGTAATATGAATAGTAATCGATTAGAATAATGTGAATAGTAATCAGTTAGGGTAACAGTTACTATTCATCAATCAATGGTCAAAGTCACTATTCATGATGAATACTCTATTCATGGATGAATAGTATTATTCATAGAAAATTGTAATTTTACTGTTTTTGAATCTATGTAATTCTTACTAAGTATGTTTGAACTTACTGAGCCTGTTAATTCATTAGTTTGTTCATGTTGCAGGTAAGAAACCTGTCTAGTAGACTAATGGATGGTGGCAGGATGTGCACGTGTCAATGGGATAGGGAGTCCATTGTGGATTTTGATCCTGCTACCAGTCTTCAGTTGAGCGATAAGTTAGTGAATTGAAGAGAACGTGTTTTGAAAAAATACAGTATGTATATAAATTGTATGTTGTACATTATGCTGTATTCAAAAAGACAACTAAAAGTTAGTATTATACTTTACATAGTTTTCATACTTAGCTTTCTCTTAAAGAAAGTATGTATTAAAATGAAAAAAAAAAATTTGGGTGAAATTTTGGGCCCTAAAAAAAATAGAGTTAAGAGAAAAAGAGTTTTAAATGGCGTTCCGGATTCAACACATGGGCTGTCTTGGTCGGCAATAAAGTTGGTTCATGACAGTTTCGCATGGTTCGATTCAGGGACACCATACTTGAGAGAGTCGGGAAGGTAGCCTACAGATTAGCGCTCCCTCCTGAACTAGCATCAGTGCATAACGTCTTCCACATCTCGATATTAAAGAAGTATGTGCCAGACAATTCCCACATTTTAAGCCAAGAGCCGGTTGAAGTACACGCCAATTTGAGCTATGAAGAAAAACCCGTGTGAATTCCAGCCAAGGAAGATAAAGTCCTCAGGAATAAAGTGATTCCGCTTGCAAAAGTATTATGGCAAAATCATAACCTCGAAGAAGATACATGGGAACGGGAAGAGGATATGAGAAGAGACTTCTCGGATTTATTCTAATTTTCGAGGTTGAAAATTTTGTATGGGGGTAGGTTGTAAGGACTGCCCCATTCCTATAACTTGAATTTCAATTAATGAGAAATTGAGGAATAATTTGATGCCATTTAGTGCAAATTTACAGTGTACGAAAATAAATTGGTAAAAACGTATCAGAGTGGCGCAGCGGAACAATAAAAATTTTTAGATCGTTAAATATCTCATGATGCCATATACAATAAACCAACAACAATTAAAACTCATACCTCAAGGACGCCAATCTTGCAGGAGGAGAATGACCGGAGACTTCAACCAACTAGCCTTCTCTACTATTCTTCAATTCTCGAATGGCTGAGTGTGTGGGCACTCTGAACCTCGATCGGTATGCTAGCACTGCTAGTCTTCTTCCGGCCACCTAGATCTCTAAAGAACTTATTGTCACGATGAGCTGTGCAACAATAAGCCTGCTCACCGGAGAGTCTGTGGTCTAAGAGAACTGGAATGGCAGGACCTCTATTTATAGACCTGCATGAGGTAATTCTTTGAATTTGAATTGAACAAGGAAAAGATATTCTCCCTTATCCATAACCATAAAAATCCGAATTTTCTATGGGAGATTCTCAACAATAAAATTCGGCCATTATGGATAAATCCAATCCAAATCTAAACAAGATTTTAACTAGAATTTATCTCCCCTTTTTCAACCAAAAAATCCGAAATTCCTAGGAGAAAATCTCCTCAAAAAATTCGGCCACTTTTAGGATAAGGGAGAATCAAAATTCCACTAGGATTTTCAAGCTTAAATCCTATCTCAACCTTATCCAAAATAACTGAATTTTCCTAGGAGATTTCCTCCATAATTTCGGCCACTTTTCAGGGAAGGAGAGAATCCAAATTCAACTAGGATTGAAACTTGAATTTTTCCTTTGAACCTTATCCACAAAAACCGAAATTCCATTGAGGATTATCCTCAAAATTTCGTCCATAATTTGTTAGGATTTAGATTCAAAATTCAAGTAGGATTCTAACAAGATTATCCTCTCCAAATCCAACTCAAATTCGAATTTCAAACCTTGTGGATTTTCCACAACAAATTCGAATCCCACTTGGACTGTGATTCAAAATTTGAATTTCAAATTTCAAATTCGAATTTCAAATTCAAATTTCAAATTTCAAATTTCAAATTTCAAATTTAAATTTCAAATTCAAATTTCAAATTCGAATTTCAAATTCAAATTTCAAATTCAAATTTCAAATTTCAAATTTCAAAATTCAAATTTCAAAATCCACAAAATGATTGTGTTTCAAATTCTTGTTCTCATGGATAATTTTCTACAACTCCAATCCAATCTCAAATAAAATCATGGCAACTTTATTTGGAGTTCGAATAATTGTGTACTCTATTATCTAAAACAAAATCTGAATCCAACCGGAGAGAATCTTGTCTACCATCCTAATCCGGTGTCATCACCATCCATGCATAATAAACCAGCCAATGGCATACACAAATCAATTTGCCAAATGTTAAGGAATTATGTGGAGCTAGTAGAGGGACTGATTGGACATATATAATCAGGCTCCCGCAAATCCATATGATCATCATTCTTTTACCGAACAACTCAATCATATGATCACTAGTTTCAGAGTCACACCACTATAAACCTGAAACTGAACTCCCAATTATATACTGTGACAACCGGGAAATTTAGGCAATTCTCGGAGGAAAATATACAAATGTATATATATAACAATTTGTACTATTTAAAGAGTGAAATAAATATATTTATATTGTTTAGAATATATGAAAATGTTCTAACAATACTGACGAGTAAGAATTCAGTGTTGGAAAAATTCACTGAGTTGAAACGGGTGAAACGGTGCCAAAACTGTGGCGGCCCGCCCCTTGTGGAGATCATACAATACTATTACAGTTGAGCTTTATCGCTAACTGCGATAGATTGTACTCTCATGGGTCGCCGGCTTATCTCTCTCCTCTTTTTAAATCATGACGTTTTTGGGAAAAAAAATTTTTTCTTTAAACATCATATAAAATCTTTTCCACTATTTACTTTGTTGATAGGTACAAAGTAATATAAATAATACAGTACTTTTGTAAAATATATATAATTACAAAAGAACTGTTTCCCCCTTTTTCCCTTCACTTTAACGCTCAGCGGGAAGACTCTGGCAGTACCATATCCCTCGCCCAGTTATCCCATTTGACACGCGCCATCCCGTCCGCATCCAGTCAAACAAGCTACTCAGCTGGTCGCTTACCTGCAACATTAGCAAAAATGGTGAGCTACAGGCTCAGTAAGTTCAAACATGCAAGAAATAAAATTTCTTTGAATAGTACTATTCATCATGAATAGTATCGTTGACTACTATTCATCCGTGAATAGTAACTTTGACCACTATTCATACGTGAATAGTAAGGTTGACCACACCACTGTATCACACTAGTACATCTACCGCGATGTTAGTGCTCTCACTAAACTGTCTTATGCTCAATTATGGCACAGTTTCAGTTTTAGGTCATTATCTTTAATTACATTCTGGTTTTGAGCTCAGGTTGCCAGTACCATTTAAGTGCGCATGACTGGGAGCAGTACATTAGTGCTGACCTCCACAGCCTTAATCTCATAGCCCCGAAGGTAAAATTTTATATGACTGGGAGCGGTACATCAGTGCTGACCTCCACAGCCTTAGTCTCATAGCCCCGAAGGCAAAATAGTACCTCCCTGTACGGAAGGCTGGTACGCCAGAAAGTGGTTTCATTACCGACTTTTTAACATTCTAACCCGGTGACTTCACATTGTCCCGTGGTTAGGAATGGTTCACATTTTAATTTTAGGTGAGTGAGTTTTATTAACCTCGCTCTAATGCCCGAAGCACAATTAACCATGTGTCCCATTCTTATAGTGCCCGTAGCACATTTCGTCTCTCTCTCTATTCTATCATAGTGCCCGTAGCACATATGTACCTAACTTATAGTTAGTACATTAAAGTTAGCACAATATTGCTATATGTTGCAGACAGGTAAATGTCTGAACTTACCTTATCAGACTGTTCCCTTTCTCTCTCTTGGATCTTGAATCGCCTTCCTTGTAGGCCGATTTTGGGATCCTACAGACAAAACTATGTCTGTTAATTTCTTTCCCATTTATAGCTTTTATTTTTCATTAAAAAGCTTAAATAAAACCTATTTATAACTTTTTAGGTTTTATTTATTATTTTCACCATTTTCCCCCAACTTTTGCAAAATTACGATTTTGCCCCAATATTTTGGCAAAATTGCAGTTTTGCCCCTGACGGAATTTTATTGATCCAGACTGCATTTTTGGCTCTCAAGAACTTTTCTGACTCTTTTCTAATCATTACCGGGTTCGTTTTTATTTTATTTCCACTTTTTGCTTTCCCGGCCCTCGGGAAGCACTATTCCGACCCTTACGTCGGTTTAGCGATT
This sequence comes from Antiaris toxicaria, assembly GCA_035233585.1. Classification (NCBI taxonomy): domain Eukaryota; kingdom Viridiplantae; phylum Streptophyta; class Magnoliopsida; order Rosales; family Moraceae; genus Antiaris; species Antiaris toxicaria. Next base: position 58,551,761 of record CP141154.1, on the reverse strand, counting down.
TTCTATCATTTCGGAGCCTCAAATGGACGTTTCACTAGTATTTAAAACGTTCATCCAGACTTTCCCGACCTAGGTCTCCGAGGCTCGGGTTTTCCGTTCCCGACTCGCACCTTTATTTCATTTCCAAAAACGCCCCCGCCCTCGGGGTCGGTTTTTCATTTTCACACGGGTTTTTCATTTTCAAGGGGACGGGTTACTATTCACGACCCACCCCTTAAATTTTCCTTATTCACTTTTCCGTTAGGGACTTGGGTTTCCCTCCCGGCCCTAACTTTTATTTTAAATTCCTATTTTACCCCGAATGCCGTTTTTTGAAATTTCGGCAGCATTTCGGCGTAATTTTAAGGCTTCCGGCGTTAGGTACGCCTCGAACCGTATGTACCTGCCACGTACTATACCACAAGCCTATTTTATGTAAAAGTTTTCCAAACTTTTACATAAAAGCCCACAAATTTCAAATTTCACATTATCACCCACATTACAAAATTTTTTTCACATTTTTACCCTTAATTTGGTTTCGGTTTTCACAACCAAACCGAACCAAATTTTGTCAAACTTTCACCATATTTTAGGCCATTCAATGTCATGTTTTTAACACATTTTCAAGCCCATTTTCAATGCATTTTCAACCAAATTCTTAGGGTTTTTATGCACTTATAACCCACGGCCTTATTAATGAAAATCATGTTCAACATTTTTGTTTCATGCTTTCCATTTTAATTTCATCATTTGCATATTAAAATGCATAATTCCAATCAACCAAATACCACATAAAACCAAGCAAAATTTTCTTCCAAACCATTAACAACCCCACGGCCATTTAATGGAATTCACACAAGAAATTTTTTTCAAACTTTCCACAATGAAATACAAGCTTTGTTCTTCACAAAATTAAGCTTAGAAAGCATATTAGCAATTAACCACAAAGTTTCCTCATTGGTTACCTAAGGTAACCCACGAATTTCCCCTTGAAAAACCAACCAAATTTCAGTTTTTCTTTACACAATTTGCATGGTTTTCTTCCTTATTACATCCTTAACAAAACCCAACATCAATTCAATGGAAAACAACCAAAAATTTTCCATCTTCCAATCACTATTCACCCACGGATTTCATTGAAAAAAACCATGAAAATTTCAAGTGCAAGGGAAGTTACCTTGGTCTAATGCTTCCTTTGTCTTCAATAAACACTTTGCCACTCTTTTTTGTGAAGAAATTTGAAGATATTGCTTGGTTCTCCTTGGTCCCTCACGTAGACACCATGGAAGAAAGACTTAGAAATTTTTCTTTGGTTTTTTACGTGAAAATGGACTTCGGCCTTTATGTCCCAAAATGTTGCCGACTTAATGCAACAAACAAGCCAATTAATTTGGCTCTAAACCAATCAAAATTTGACATCTTTCCAAGCCATTTCTTTCCCCATTTTTCAAAAATTAAAAATGGAAATTTTTGGCCAAATCTTGGCCTTTAGATCAAAAGTTAAATGAATCATGGCCATTCATTCTACCAACCACCTTAATTCTTTCCATTTATTAAATGGATTAATGATGTCATAAATACAAAAGTGAAAGTTAACTTTGACTTTCACTATTCACATTAATTCGACTACTTTTTGACCGATGCCGGTTCGAGCCGAAATTTTCCTGAAATCGTCCCGGCGTGTTCCTGAGGTCTCCTGTGCAGTCGGATCAATTTAATCTGCTTCCGTTTAATCAAAATCAATCCCAGAAATTTACCGTCTTTTATTGCTCCGGTTAGGGTTTTCAATGCCGATTTTGGCACCGTTTCACCCGTTTCAACTCAGTGAATTTTTCCAACACTGAATTCTTACTCGTCAGTATTGTTAGAACATTTTCACATATTCTAATCAATATAAATACATTTATTTCACTCTTTAAATAGTATAAATTGTTATATACATACAATTGTACATTTTTCATCCGAGTACTGCCTGAATTTCCCGGTTGTCACAAAAACTGGCATTGAAAACCCTAACCGGGGCAATAAAAGACGGAAAACTCCTGGGATTTATTTTGATCAAACGGAAGCAGTTTAAATTGATCCGACTGCATAGGAGACCTCAGGAACACGCCGGGACGATTTCAGGAAAATTTCGGCTTGAACCGGTATCGGTCAAAAAGTAGTCGAATTAATGTGAATAGTGAAAGTCAAAGTCAACATATGCTTTAGCATTTATGACATCATAAATCCATTTAATAAATGGAAGGAAAATGGTGGTTGGTAGAATCAATGGCCATGATTAAGTTGTCTTTTTGATCTAAAGGCCAAGATTTGGCCAAAAATTAACCATTTTAATTTTTGTAAAATATGGAAAGAATTAGGGTGAAATGTGGTGAGTTTTGATTGGTGGAATGCCAAATTAATTGGCCTTTTGGTTGGTGAAGTCGGCAACTTTAGTAAATAAAGTGGCCGAAACACATTTCAAACCAAAAACCATAACAAAAAAATTTTCTAAGTCATTTTCATGGTGGAGCCGTGAGTAACCCAAGAGGAATCAAGTTATTTCTTCAATCTTTCTTCACAAAATTGGTGTCAAACCTTTCATTGAAGCCTAAGGAAGCAAGTGAACAAGGTAACTCTCTTTGGATGGAAATTTTTCTTGATTTTTCTTCAAGGAATCCGTGAGATGAATAGTGGAAAAGATGAAAAATTTTTGGTTGTTTTCATTTATTTGGTGCTTGGGTTTCGTTAAGGGTGTAATTAGGAAGAAAACCATGTATTTGGTTTAAAGAAAAACCAAATTTTGGTTGGTTTTCCAAGGGTAAAACCGTGGGTTACCAAGAGTAATCAATGAAGAATTGGTTGTGTTTAAGTGTTAACATGCTTTAAATTACATTTGGTTAAGTATAAAGCATGATTTGCATTATGGAAAGCTTGAAAAAAAAATTTTGGTGTGAACTACCCTAAAAGGCCGTGGGTTAATTAGGGTTGGTGAAAAAAATTTGCATGGTTTACTTGATATTTGGATGATTTAAATCATGCATTTTATAATGTAAATGTTGGAATTGTGATTGAAAGCAAGAACAGAAAATTTGGGGTATGTTTCCCTTAGTGTGGTCGTGGGTTATGTGAGGATAAAAAACCCTAGGAATTTTGTTGAAAAATGCAATGAAATTGGCTTGAAAATGTGTTAGAAAATGACATTTGAATAGCCTAAAAATTGGTGGAAAATTTGAGAAGTTTTGGTTAGGTTTTGATTGTCAAAACCATGGCCAAAAACTAAGGGCAAAATTGAAAAAAAATTTGTGTAATGTGGTTCAAAATGTGAATTTGGAATTTTGTGAGCTTTTATGTAAAAGTTTGGAAAACTTTTACATAAAATAGGCTTGTGGCATAGTACGTGGCAAGTACATATGGTTCGAGGCGTACCTAACGCCAGTAGCCTTAAAATTATGCCGAAATGCTGTCGAAATTTCGAAAACAGCATTTGGGGTAAAATGGGAATTAAAAATAAAAGTTTAGGGTCGGGTCAAAAACCTAAGTCCCAAACGGAAAATTGAATAAGGAAAACCTAAGGGGTGGTTTGTGAATAGTAACCCGTCCCCTAAAAATGTAAAACATGAGTGAAACAGAAAAACCGACCCCGAAGGGGGGCGTTTTTGGAAACGAAATAAAAGTCCGAGTCGGGAACGGAAAATCCGAGCCTCGGAGAGCTAGATCGGGAATGTCTAGATGAACGTTTTAAATACTAGTGAAAAGTCCATTTGAGACTCCGAAACGATAGAAAATCACTAAACCGACGTAAGGGTCGGAATAGTGCTTCCCGAGGGCCGGGAAAGTGAAAAGTGAAAATAAAATAGAAATGAACTCGGTAATGATTAGAAAACAGTCAGAAAAGTTCCTGAGAGCCAAAAATGCTGTCTGGATCGAGAAAATTCCGTCAGGGGTATAATTGTAATTTTGCCAAAATATAGGGGTAAAATCGTAATTTTGCAAAAGTTGAGAAAAATGGGGAAAATGATAAAAAAAGCCTAAAAAGTTATAAATAGGTTTTATTTAAGCTTTTTAATGAAAAATAAAAGCTATAAATGGAAATGAAATTAGCGGACAAGGTTTTGTCTGTAGGATCCAAAAATCGACTTACAAGGAAGGCGATCAAAGATCCAAGAGAGAAAAAGGGAAGAGAATGATAAGGTAAGTTCAGACATTACCTGTCTGCAACATATAGCATTATTGTTGCTAACTTTAATATACTAACTATAAGTTATGTACATATGTGCTACGGGCACTATTATAGAGTAGAGAGAGAGACGTAATGTGCTACGGGCACTATTGAGAATGGACACATTGTTAATTGTGCTTCGGGCACTAGAGCGAGATTAATGAAACTCACTCCCCTAAAATTAAAATGTGAACCATTCCTAACCACGGGACAATATGAAGTCACCGGGTTAGAATTTTAAAAAGTTGGTAATGAAGCCACTTTCTGGCGTACCAGCATTCCGTACAGGGAGGTACTTTTGCCTTCGGGGCTATGAGATTAAGGCTGTGGAGGTCAGCACTGATGTACCGCTCCCAGTCATGTACAATTTTGCCTTCGGGGCTATGAGATTAAGGCTGTGGAGGTCAGCACTAATGTACCGCTCCTAGTCATGCGCACTTAAATGATACTGCCAACCTGAGCTCAAAACTAGAACATAAGCAAAGATAATTACCTAAAACTGAAACTATGCCATAATTGAGCATAAGACAGTTTAGTGAGAGTACTAACATCGCAGTAGATGTACTGTTGTGACACTGTGTTGTGGTCAAAGTTACTATTCATGTACGAATAGTAGTCAAAGTTACTATTCATGTATGGTAAACCAGAACATTCCAGTTGTTAGTGGACGCCAACATATTGGAGTGAGAGTTTCGGCTGGGGCAGTATAGGCATTTTGAGCTAGTAGTCCCCCGATGTTTGACGGTGGACTACAGTCGATAGAGGCGAAGGACTGGCTCCATGCTATAGAGAGGATTATGGTGATATGCGACATTGATGGAGATATGTGGATCAAGTTGGCCATCAGTATATTTCAGGGGGATGCTCGAGTATTTTGACAGTATTGCAACCAGGAGATTTTATTAGGATTCAGTTGGGCTGAGTTCTATCAGCGATTGGCTGATCAGTTTCCGCCTAGGGATCCGGCACCTGCTCCAGCACCTCCAGAGAGACGAGAGGCAGATACACCTACGTACCCTGGATTTGATGAGGTTAGGGATTATATTCTCCAGACTGAGAGGATGGTCATGTTGTCTGGTGAGACAGTTATGTCTTACACAGCACGATTTGAGGAGACCATTAGGAGGAGATGTCCGTTGCCCAACCTCACTGAAGCAAACTGTTGTGAGCTGTTTTGGAGAGGTTTACCCATGGAGTTGAGATAGAGGGTGATTAAGCTGTTTCCTCCTACGCTCCAAGAGTTTGTAGTAACGATCAGGACGATCGAGAGAGAGATTCTGATTGAGCATTTGACATAGAGTCGACGAGAGACACTGGTTTAAGATGAGATGTTCGTACGCATCTTTGGGCAGAGAAGAATGATGAATGATCATGAAGCTGGACCGTCTAGACCACGAAGAGGTGATGACTCAGGACAAGGAGCATTGCCTAGGGGTGGTGACGATTCAGATGATCCCGATGATGACGAGGATCCAGAAGAATATCCTCTGGTCCCAGATACAGGAGATGTGTAATCAGTAGATGCATACATGTACATAAGTAGATTATAGAGAAAAGCTCTTTTGTATAGACTTGTGGCCAAGATGTATAAATGGCCTATGTATGTATGACTGGTGATGCTTATGTATGACATATAAATGTTTTGCTATGAATGACATATCAAAATGATTATAGGTTATACGATGATGTGTTACAATGATGTGGCTTTACATTACCCTGAATCTCGTAAATTGATATGATTTTACGAAAGTGATCATGGAATTCATGAACCTAACTGATCGGGAAAAGGTTGCATGTGCGTCTTTTATGCTGAGAAAAGATGCTCGTTTTTGGTGGGACACTATACGAATGAGAAGAGACGTGTCTACCATGAGTTGGGTGGAATTTCTGGAAGAATTTAACTAGAAATATTACGACCCTGCATCTCTGAGACAACAGCAGAAAGAGTTCTCAGAATTGACGCAAGGAAATATGTCAGTGAGTGAAGTTCGCCGAAAGTTTGACCAGTTATCCCATTTATACCCTTATGTAGTCCCTACTGAGAGGGAGAAAATACAGAAAATGATCGGGATGTTCAGGCCTGAAATTGCTGCGCTAGTAGACACCGGACAAGTACCACCTACTTTTGTAACAGATTGTGTGAGTCGGGCCATCAGAGCTGAGCTTCACGTAGCCCGACCGAAAGAGGAAAGAGAAAAACACTGGGAGGCCAAGAAGAAGGAGAGGGCTTTGGCGAAGTCTACACAAGTTGGTCAATCGAGCAAGCCTAATCAGAATGCTAAACCCAGCCAGGGCAATAATCAAGGATCCCAGCAAAACAAGAGAAAAGGCAATTTTTCAGGGAATCACCAGGGAAATAATCGAAACCAGCAGCGAAGAACAGCTGGTAATGCGAAATCCAACGTACAAAATTGCCCTACATGCGGGAAGAGACATTCTGGGCAATGCAGATTTGGGCCACTTATTTGCTATGAATGTGGAAAGGAAGGCCATTATGCCAGGAACTGTCCAAACAATAGGCAGGTGGACAAGGCACTTCCCAACAGCACCAGACACGCCCACAAGCTCATTCCCTTCAGGCCAGAGTTGAAGAGTCCCCAGTAAGGCCGCAACGCCAGGAGCGTGTGCCACGTGCTGATGCTCGTGTGATGGCCTACAGTAAGGAGGATACAGAGGCAGGAACATCGAACGTAGTGACAGGTCAGCTCACTGTCGCTAGTCATGTAGCCTCTGTACTGTTTGATTCCGGTGCTACGCATTCTTTTATTTCCTATGCATTTGCTGACAAGATAGGACTTCCTAAGGACTATATGGGAAGAGTATTTAAGACAGCTTTACCCTCTGGGGAAGTATTGTTGTCCAATTACTGGCTACCTTATGTACCAGTATATGTGGCAAATAGGGAACTACATGCGGAGTTGATTGTAATGAAGATCACGGATTACGATGTGATTCTAGGCATGGATTTCCTAGGGAAATACCAAGCTACGATCGAGTGCCGAAATTGAAAGATAGTATTCCAACCCGAGGAAGAAGAGAGTTTCGAATATGTTGATACTTCTCGAAAACCTGGGAAGATGATGATCAGTTCGCTGAGAGCAAGTAAGCTGATAGCCAGTGGTTGCATGGGACATCTAGCATATATGGTGGACACTACAGAGGAACAGAAGCTTCAACTTGAAGATGTTCCCGTTGTTAATGAATTTCTTGATGTATTTCCAGAAGAGTTACCAGGGATACCTCCAGAGAGAGAAATCTCATTTGAACTTGAGTTGATGTCTGGAACAGCACCTATTTCCAAAGCACCATACCGCATGGCTCCAGTAGAGTTAAAGGAGCTACAGGTACAATTAAAGGAGCTTTTGGATAAAGGATTCATCAGGCTGAGTTATTCTCCATGGGGTGCACCTGTGTTATTCATCAAGAAAAAGGATGGAACATTCCGTTTGTGCATTGATTACCGAGAGTTGAATAAGGTTACGATCAAAAATAGGTATCCATTACCTAGAATTGATGACTTATTCGATCAGTTAAAAGGCGTAGCGGTATTTTCCAAGATCGACTTACGATTAAGATATCACCAGCTGAGAATTAAAGAGAGTGATATTCCTAAGAAGGTGTTTAGGACTCGTTATGGTCACTACGAGTTTCTGGTGATGCCATTTGGATTAACAAATGCACTGGTAGCGTTCATGGACTTAATGAAAAGAATTTTTAAAGAGTATTTGGATAAGTTTGTCATTGTATTCATTGATGACGTTCTTATATACTCGAAGACTCATGAGGAGCACAAAGAGCATCTGAGGATCGTGCTGAATACGATAAGGAAGCATCAACTGTATGTCAAATTCTAAAAATGTGAGTTTTGGTTGGACAGAGTACATTTCCTCGGACATGTTGTATCCCAGGACGGTATTGCTGTAGATCCGACGAAAGTAGATGCAATTACCCAAGAATGTGACGGAAATACACAGTTTCTTGGGGTTAGCTGGTTATTATCAACGATTTGTAGAGGGGTTTACGCGTTTAGCTGCACCTCTTACTGCTCTTACACGCAAGGAAAGGAAGTACGAGCGGACTATGGAATGCGAAAGAAGCTTCCAGGAGTTAAAGAGACGGCTGACAAGTGCACCAATCCTTACGCTTCCCACTGAAGGGGAGAAGTTTGTGATCTACAGTGATGCATCTAAAATAGGATTGGGAGCACTTCTGATGTAAGGCGGCAAGGTGATTGCCTATGCTTCCCGTCAATTAAAGGATCATGAAAGGAATTACCTTACGCATGACCTTGAACTTACTGCAGTAGTGTTCGCACTTAAAATTTGGTGACACTATCTCTATGGAGCTCAGTGTCAGATTTTCACTGATCACCAAAGCCTGAAGTATTTCTTCACGTAAAACGAGCTCAATATGCGACAAAGAAGATGGTTGGAACTGGTGAAGGATTATGATTGTGAAATCCTATACCATCCAGGAAAGGCCAATCGTGTAGCGGATGCTTTAAGTAGAAAGTCTACCATAGCGCACCAGCTACCAATAAAAAGGCTTCCGAAGCCATTGCAGCAAGAGATAAATTCTTTGAACTTGGAGTTGATATCTGGAAGATTAGCTGCACTTCAAGTGGAATCATCGTTGTTTGAGGATATAAAGGAAGCTCAAAGACGAGACCCAACAATGACAAGTTCTCAAGAAGGAATTTCCAAGGATGGAATGATCCTCTATCAAGGAAGGATAAATGTTCCAGCTAATGAGGAACTTAGAAGACGGATCATGTCAGAAGCCCATGAGACACCCTATTCAGTTCATCCCGGAGCTAGCAAGATGTATCAGGACTTGAAGTTACAGTTCTGGTGGAAAGGGATGAAGAATGATATAGCGAAATTCGTGAGCAGATGCATGACCTGTCAGAGAATCAAAGCTGAGCATAAACATCCAGCGGGAAGATTGGAACCGTTGGAGATTCCTGAATGGAAATGGGAACACATTACGATGGATTTTGCAGTGGGACTCCCAAAAACCCAAGAAGGTTATGATGCCATCTGGGTTATTGTGGACAGACTGACCAAGACAGCACGATTTATAGCTGTCAAGGCGACTTTTTCGTTGGAAAAGTTTGCTCAGTTATACGTAACTCATGTTGTCAGATTACATGGAGTAACAAAATCCATTGTATCAGATCGAGATGCACGGTTCACTTCGAATTTCTGGAAGCATGTGCAAGAGGCCATGGGTACTGAATTGAGACTCAGTACGGCATTTCATCCTCAAACAGACGGACAGTTAGAGCGGACAATCCAGACGTTAGAGGACATGCTTCGAGCTTGTGTAATGGATTTTACGGGAAATTGGAACGAGAAGTTATCATTAATTGAATTCTCGTACAATAATAGTTACCAAGCTTCTATAGGCATGGCACCTTACGAGGCTTTGTATGGACGGAAGTGCAGATCACCATTACACTGGTATGATTTACGAGAGAAGCAGTTGCATAAGATGGATTTCATACAAGAGACTTCCGATGCAGTTGCTAGAATTCAGCGTCAAATGAAAATTGCGCAAAGCCGACAAAAGAGTTATGCGGACAAAAGGCGGAGATCCTTAGAGTTTGATGAAGGAGACTTCGTGTTTCTCAAGGTATCGCCTATGAAGGGGATTATGCGTTTCGGTAAGAAAGGGAAACTAAGTCTAAGATATATTGGACCTTATGAAATTATCGAACGCATTGGAAGGGTCGCTTACAGATTAGCGTTACCTCCTGAATTGTCAGCAGTGCATAATGTATTTCATGTGTCGATGCTGAGAAAGTATATACCAGATCCGTCCCATGTGTTGAAGCATGGCCTGTTCAAATCCACGAGGATTTGACATATGAGGAACAAACTATTCGAGTATTGGCTCGTGAAGAAAAAGTACTGAGGAATAAGACAATCCCACTAGTGAAAATTTTGTGGAAAAATCATAACATTGAAGAAGCTACGTGGGAACGAGAAGACGAGATGAGGAGTTTATACCCCCACTTGTTCTAATTTTCGAGGATGAAAATTTTATAAGGAGAGGTGAATGTGACAACCGGGAAATTTAGGCAATTCTCGAAGGAAAATGTACAAATGTATGTATATAACAACTTGTACTATTTAAAGAGTGAAATAAATGTATTTATATTGTTTAGAATATATGAAAATGCTCTAACAATACTGACGAGTAAGAATTCAGTGTTGGAAAAATTCACTGAGTTGAAACGGGTGAAACGGTGCTAAAACTGGCATTGAAAACCCTAACCGGGGCAATAAAAGACGGAAAATTTCCGGGATTGATTTTGATCAAACGGAAGCAGTTTAAATTGATCCGACTGGACCTCAGGAACACGCCGGGACGATTTCAGGAAAATTTCGGCTCGAACCGGTATCGGTCAAAAAGTAGTCGAATTAATGTGAATAGTGAAAGTCAAACTCAACATATGCTTTAGCATTTATGACATCATAAATCCATTTAATATGGTGGTTGGTAGAATCAATGGCCATGATTAAGTTGTCTTTTTGATCTAAAGGCCAAGATTTGACCAAAAATTAACCATTTTAGTTTTTGTAAAATATGGAAAGAATTAGGTTGAAATGTGGTGAGTTTTGATTGGTGGAAAGCCAAATTAATTGGCCTTTTGGTTGGTTAAGTCGGCAACTTTAGCGAATAAAGTGGCTGAAACACATTTCAAGCCAAAAACCATAACAAAAAAATTTTCTAAGTCATTTTCATGGTGGAGCCGTGAGTAACCCAAGAGGAACCAAGTTATTTCTTCAATCTTTCTTCACAAAATTGGTGTCAAACCTTTCATTGAAGCCTAAGGAAGCAAGTGAACAAGGTAACTCTCTTTGGATGGAAATTTTTCTTGATTTTTCTTCAAGGAATCCGTGAGATGAATAGTGGAAAAGATGAAAAAATTTTTGGTTGTTTTCATTGATTTGGTGCTTGGGTTTTGTTAAGGGTGTAATTAGGAAGAAAACCATGTATTTGGTTTAAAGAAAAACCAAATTTTGGTTGGTTTTCCAAGGGTAAAACCGTGGGTTACCAAGAGTAATCAATGAAGAATTGGTTGTGTTTAAGTGTTAACATGCTTTAAATTACATTTGGTTAAGTATAAAGCATGATTTGCATTATGGAAAGCTTGAAAAAAAAATTTTGGTGTGAACTACCCTAAAAGGCCGTGGGTTAATTAGGGTTGGTGAAAAAAATTTGCATGGTTTACTTGATATTTGGATGATTTAAATCATGCATTTTATAATGTAAATGTTGGAATTGTGATTGAAAGCAAGAAAAGAAAATTTGGGGTCTGTTTCCCTTAGTGTGGCCGTGGGTTATGTGAGGATAAAAAACCCTAGGAATTTTGTTGAAAAATGCAATGAAATTGGCTTGAAAATGTGTTAGAAAAAGACATTTAAATAGCCTAAAAATTGGTGGAAAATTTGAGAAGTTTTGGTTAGGTTTTGATTGTCAAAACCGTGGCCAAAAACTAAGGGCAAAATTGAAAAAAAATTTGTGTAATGTGGCTCAAAATGTGAATTTGGAATTTTGTGAGCTTTCATGTAAAAGTTTGGAAAACTTTTACATAAAATAGGCTTGTGGTATAGTACGTGGTAGGTACATATGGTTCGAGGCGTACCTAACTCCGGTAGCCTTAAAATTACGCCGAAATGCTGCCGATATTTCGAAAACAGCATTTGGGGTAAAATGGGAATTAAAAATAAAAGTTTAGGGTCGGATGGAAAACCCGAGTCCCTAACGGAAAATTGAATAAGGAAAACCTAAGGGGTGGTTTGTGAATAGTAACCCGTCCCCTAAAGATGTAAAACGTGAGTGAAACTGAAAAACCGACCCCGAAGGGGGGCGTTTTTGGAAACAAAATAAAAGTCCGAGTCGGGAACGGAAAATCCGAGCCTCGGAGCTCTAGATCGGGAATGTCTAGATGAACCTTTTAAATACTAGTGAAACGTCCATTTGAGGCTCCGAAACGGTAGAAAATCACTAAACCGACGTAAGGGTCGGAATAGTGCTTCCCGAGGGCCGGGAAAGTGAAAAGTGAAAATAAAATAGAAATGAACCCGGTAATGATTAGAAAACAGTCAGAAAAGTTCCTGAGAGCCAAAAATGCAGTCTGGATCGAGAAAATTCCGTCAGGGCATAATTGTAATTTTGCCAAAATATAGGGGTAAAATCGTAATTTTGCAAAAGTTGAGAAAATTGGGGAAAATGATAAATAAAGCCTAAAAAGTTATAAATAGGTTTTATTTAAGCTTTTTACTGAAAAATAAAAGCTATAAATGGAAATAAAATTAACAGACAAGGTTTTGTCTGTAGGATCCAAAAATCGACCTACAAGGAAGGCGATCAAAGATCCAAGAGAGAAAAAGGGAAGAGACTGATAAGGTAAGTTCAGACATTTACCTGTCTGCAACATATAGCATTATTCTCGCTAACTTTAATGTACTAACTATAAGTTAGGTACATATGTGCTACGGGCACTATTATAGAGTAGAGAGAGAGACGTAATGTGCTACCAGCACTATTGAGAATGGACGCATTATTAATTATGCTTCGGGCACTAGAGCGAGGTTAATGAAACTCACTCCCCTAAAATTAAAATGTGAACCATTCCTAACCACGGGACAATATGAAGTCACCGGGTTAGAATTTTAAAAAGTTGGTAATGAAACCACTTTCTGGCTTACCAGCCTCTCGTACAGGGAGGTACTTTTGCCTTCGGGGCTATGAGATTAAGGCTGTGGAGGTCAGCACTGATGTACCGCTCCCAGTCATGTAAAATTTTGCCTTCGAGGCTATGAGATTAAGGCTGTGGAGGTCAGCATTAATGTACCGCTCCCAGTCATGCGCACTTAAATGGTACTGCCAACCTGAGCTCAAAACCAGAACATAAGTAAAGATAATTACCTAAAACTGAAACTATGCCATAATTGAGCATAAGACAGTTTAGTGAGAGTACTAACATCGCGGTAGATGTACTGTTGTGACACTGTGTTGTGGTCAAAGTTACTATTCACATATGAATAGTAGTCAAAGTTACTATTCATGTATGAATAGTAGTCAACGATACTATTCACGATGAATAGTCTATTCATAGAAATTTTATTTCTTGCATGTTTGAACTTACTGAGCCTGTAGCTCACCATTTTTGCTTATGTTGCAGGTAAGCGACCAGCTCAGTAGCTTGTTTGACTGGATGCGGACGGGATAGCGTGTGTCAAATGGGATAAACGGGCGAGGGATATGGTCCTGCTAGAGTCTTTCCGCTGAGCGATAAAAAGGGAAAGAAAATAAAAGAAACAGTCTTTTGTAATATTATATATTTTACGAAAGTACTGTAATATGTAAATTACTTTATACTTGCCAACAAAGTAAATAGTGGGAAATGTTTTACATGATGTTTAAAGAAAAAAAAATTTTTCCCCAAAAACGTCATGATTTAAAGAGAGAGAGATTAGCCGGTGACCCATGAGAGTATAATCTATCGCAGTTAGCGATAAAGCTTAACTGTAATAGTATTGTATGATCTCTACGAGGGGCGGGCCGCCACAGTTGGTATCAGAGCAGGTTTACGTTGGTGTAATTTATAATGCCAACTGCTGTCACAGTTGGTATCAGAGCAAGGTTTGTGATTGGTTTAGTTTATAATACCAACTACCGCCACAGTTGGTATCAGAGCAGGGCTTGAGATTGGTCTAGTTTATAATACCAACTGCTGTCACAGTTGGTATTAGAACGGAATTACGATGGATCTAGTTTGGATTACCAACTGCAGCCACAGTTGGTATCAGAGCAGTATTGACCATATCCTGATTTGACACTTCGCGCATCCTGCACCGCTATCTAAGTAAGTAGTTTACTTAAGTTTAGTTAAATATTTTCTTATGTGAAAATAATTATCTTATAGGTAGCAAGATGACCAGACCTCCTTATGTGAGACCACCGCTACCACGACCGAGAGGAGTATTACGGGTATGGACGAGACCTATTGTGAGGCCGTCTATTTCCCAACGACCGGTAATCAGACCCCCGGTGCCCGAGAGACCTCCAGTACCAGCGCTACCACCAGTGCCAGTAGAGGTTGTACAGCCACGACCGATAGTTCATCCACCTGTAGTAGTGGACATTCCAGTTGTTGGTGGACGCCAACATATTGGGGTGAGAGTTTCGGCTAGGGTAGTACAGGCATTTTGAGCTACTAGTCCCCCGATGTTTGACGGTGGACTACAGTCGATGGAGGCGAAGGACTGGCTCCATGCTATAGAGAGGATTATGGTGATATGCGACATTGATCGAGATATGTGGATCCAGTTGGCCATCAGTATGTTTCAGGGAGATGCTCGAGTATTTTGGCAGTATTGCGACCAGGAGATTTTATTAGGATTCAGTTGGGCTGAGTTCTATCAGCGTTTGGCTGATCAGTTTCCGCCTAGGGATCCCGCTGTGACGACCAGAGAATTTTAGTGGTGTGACCTAGTTTAATCTAGGGTTTTCTATGAGTTCTGTAAGTAAGAATGTAAAGAAACACTATGGTTGTAATTAGACAAATTATAGTGTTGATAGAAATAAATAAATGTTTTGGAGGAAATCAAAATCTCCAAAAATAAGTAGAGAATAAAGTATATGAGTAAGAAAGTGAATTCAGGCCCAAAACGCTCAAAAAGGAGTAGTTTCGGTATCTGAATAGTATAAAGATAAGAATATGGCAAGTCAAAGTAAGAGCATAGTAAGAAAAGTACAAATATATGTATATAATAATTTGTACTATTTAAAGAGTGAAATAGATGTATTTGTATTGTTTAGAATATATTAAAATGTTCTAACAATACTGACGAGTAAGAATTCAGTGTTGGAAAAAATTCACTGAGTTGAAACGGGTGAAACGGTGCCAAAACCGGCATTGAAACCCTAACCGGAGCTCAAAAAGACGGTAAACTTCCGGGATCGATTTTGATCAAACGGAAGCAGATTAAGTTGATCCGACTGCACAGGAGACCTCAGGAACACGCCGGGACGATTCCAGGAAAATTTCGGCTCGAACCGGTATCGGTCAAAAAGTAGTCGAATTAATGTGAATAGTGAAAGTCAAAGTCAACTTTCACTTTAGTAATTATGACATCATAAATCCATTTACCAAATGGAAAGAAATATGGTGTTAGGTAGGATGAATGGCCATGATTTAATTTGCTTTTGATCTAAAGGCCAAGATTTGGCCAAAATTAACCATTTTTAATTTTTGAAAAAGGTGGAAAGTATTAGGGTGAAAGGTGTTGAAATTTGATTGGTTTAGAGCCAAATTAATTGGCTTTCTTCCATGCATAAGTCGGCCACTTTTGTATCAAAAGGCCGAGACCAAATTTCAAGCAAAAACTAAGAGAAAAATTTGCTAAGTTTTTCTTCCATGGGAGCTGTGGGTGACCAAAGGAAAACCAAGTAATTCCTTCAAGTTTTCTATACAAAAAGTGTGGCAAAACATCACTTGAAGACAAAGGAAGAAAGTGAATAAGGTAACTTCCCTTGGATTGAAATTTTTCTTGGTTTTTCTTCATGAAAACCGTGGGGTGAATAGTGAATTAAGATGGAAAAGTTTTGGTTGTTTTTCATTAAGTTGATGATGGGTTTTGTTATGGGTGTAATGAGGAAGAAAACCATGCAATTGGTTTAAAGAAAACCAATTTTTGGTTGGTTTTCCGAAGGAAAACCCGTGGGTTACCATTGGTAAGCAATGAGAAATTTGTGTGATTTATGTGTTAACATGCTTTTAACTTATGTTTTGTTAAGAATAAAGCATGAATTTCACTATGGAAAAGCTTGGAAAAATTTTGGTGTTCATTTACTCAAAGTGGCCGTGGGTTTACTTAAGGTTTTGGTGAAAATTTTGCATGTTTCATATGATGTTTGGTTAATTGAAATCATGCATTTTATGATGTGAATAATGAAATTTTTGATTGAAAGCATGAAACAAAAATGATGGCATGTTTTTCACTAATGAGGCCGTGGGTTTAAGTGTTTAAAAACCCTAAGAATTTAGTTGAAAAGTACAAGGAAATGGGCTTGAAAAAGTGTTAGAAAAATGGCATTTAATAGCCTAACAAGTGGTTGAAAAGTTTGAGAAACTTTGGTTCGGTTTGGTGGTGAAAACCGAAACCAAAACTAAGGGCAAAATTGTGAAAAAATTTTGTAATGTGGTTAAAAATGTGAAATTGGAATTTGTGAGCTTTTATGTAAAAGTTTGGAAAACTTTTACATAAAATAGGCTTGTGGTATAGTACGTGGCAGGTACATATGGTTCGAGGCGTACCTAACGCCGGAAGCCTTAAAATTACGCCGAAATGCTGCCGAAATTTCGAAAACGGCTTTCGGGGTAAAATAGGAATTAAAAATAAAAGTTTAGGGTCGGGTCGGAAACCCGAGTCCCTAACGGAGAATTGAATAAGGAAAACCTAAGGGGTGGTTCGTGAATAGTAGACCGTCCCCTAAAAATGTAAAATGAGAGTGAAACGGAAAAAAAAACCGACCCCGAGGGGGGGGGGGCGTTTTTGGAAATGAAATAAAGGACCGAGTCGGGTACGGAAAATCCGAGCCTCGGAGACCTAGGTCGGGAAAGTCTAGATGAACGTTTTAAATACTAGTAAAACGTCCATTTGAGGCTCCGAAACGATAGAAAATCACTAAACCGACGTAAGGGTCGGAATAATGCTTCCCGAGGGTCGGGAAAGTGAAAAGTGGAAATATAATAGAAACGAACCCGGTAATGATTAGAAAAAGGTCAGAAAAGTTCCTGAGGGCCAAAAATGCAGTCTGGATCAATAAAATTCCGTCAGGGGTAAAACTGTAATTTTGTCAAAATATAGGGGCAAAATCGTAATTTTGCAAAAGTTGGGAAAAATTGGGGAAAGGATAAATAAAGCCCAAAAAGTTGTAAATAGGTTCTATTTAAGCTTTTTAATGAAAAATAAAAGCTATAAATGGAAATGAAATTAACAGACAAAGTTTGTCTGTAGGATCCAAAAATCGACCTACAAGGAGGGCGATCAAAGATCCTAGAGAGAAGAAGAGAAGAGATTGATAAGGTAAGTACGGACATTTAATTGTCTACTCACGAATGGACTTACCATAAAGTTGTGTTATATATATATACACATTTAAGCTATTCAGTTGTGACATGATACTAACATGTTCACGAGAATAGTAAGCAAGATTAGAAAAAGAAAAGAGAAATAAGTTAAGTCAATTAATAAGACTTAAAAGTTAAGGTTGGCGTACCGGCCTCCCCAGTTGTGAGGTTCCCAGATAGCCTCCACCCCAGAAGTGTGGCGCTGCCTCGTTAATAATGAGGTAGTTTATGGCTTAACTTCCTGCCTCCACCCCAGAAGTGTGGCGCTGCCTCGTTAATAATGAGGTAGTTTATGGCATGACTTACTACCTATAAGGTCAGTAGTCCAGAGATGACCTTAGGGTTGATCGGTGGGTCGCTCCCCTGATCCTCTATTGGTCTGCGCGCACTAGGTACGTCCAACCACGGGCCCACAAGTGAAAGATTAAGCAGATGAAGTAAAGCAAAGAAAAGAAAGAAATAGAATAGAAAGAACAAGTAGTATAGGACTAAAGAAAATAATTGGTCCTAAGTTGACTAACCCTAGAGTGGTGTATTCAGCTTATTTACTTGTATGTATGTTTGTACTTACTGAGCTTTAGCTCATTAGTCTATTCGTGCTGTAGGTAATAAAGGAAAACAAACAGCAGTATGAAGCAAGAGTAGCGAACTGGCAGGCAGATCCCAGCGATGTCATGGACGGGTTATGGTTCCGTTTCGCAGAATTCCGCTGTACTCAAGGTGTAAAAGAAAGAAAGTGTAATAGTGAGATATATGTATAAAGACAAGACAAGAGTGTAGTATGTAAAGTAGTGAAACAAGCTTAAAAGTATGTTTCTATTTTTACGTACTTTAAAGTAACAAGACTCCAAAATATATTTTGGGAAAAAGTATTAAGAAGTACGTATATATTTATGTATACACAATTTTCAAGAATTAGTAGTTTCCTCCAGTTAAAGAAAAAAAAAATATTCCTAGTTTTTCAAGAACAAATCTTTTAAACCCCAAGGAGAAGAAAGCTATAGAAACAAGCAAGCTAAGTAAGACTAAGCAAGGAATAAAGAAATCAAGCAAGATAAGGTGGACAACCTAAGCTAGAGGGGTCGCCCACACCGGCACCTGCTCCAGCACCTCCAGAGAGACGAGAGGCAGATACACCTACGTACCCTGGATTTAATGAGGTTAGGGATTATATTCTCCAGACTGAGAGGATGGTCATGTTATCTGGTGAGACAGTTATGTCTTACGCAGCACGATTTGAGGAGACCATTAGGAGGAGATGTCCGTTGCCCAACCTCACTGAAGCAAACTGTTGTGAGCTGTTTTGGAGAGGTTTACCCATGGAGTTGAGACAGAGGGTGATTAAGCTATTTCCTCCAACGCTCCAAGAGTTTGTAGTAACGATCAGGACGATCGAGAGAGAGATTCTGATTGAGCATTTGACACAGAGTCGACGAGAGACACTGGGTCAAGATGAGATGTTCGCACGCATCTTTGGGCCGAGAAGAATGATGAATGATCATGAAGCTGGACTGTCTAGACCACGAAGAGGTGATGACTCAGGACAAGGAGCATTGCCTAGGGGTGGTGACGATTCAGATGATCCCGATGATGACAAGGATCCAGAAGAATATCCTCTAGTCCCAGATACAGGAGATGTGTAATCAGTAGATGCATACATGTACATAAGTAGCTTATAGAGAAAAGCTCTTTTGTATAGACTTGTGGCCAAGATGTATAAATGGCCGATGTATATATGACTGGTGATGATTATGTATGACATATAAATGTTTTGCTATGAATGACATATCAAAATGATTATAGGTTATACGATGATGTGTTACAATGATGTGGCTTTACATTACCCTGAATCTCGTAAATTGATATGATTTTATGAAAGTGATCATGGACTTCATGAACCTAACTGACCGGGAAAAGGTTGCATGTGCGTCTTTTGTGCTGAGAAAAGATGCTCGTTTTTTGTGGGACACTATACGAATGAGAAGAGACGTGTCTACCATGAGTTGGGCGGAATTTCTAGAAGAATTTAACTAGAAATATTACGACCCTGCATCTCTGAGACAACAGCAGAAAGAGTTCTCAGAATTGACGCAAGGAAATATGTCAGTGAGCGAAGTTTGCCGAAAGTTCGACCAGTTATCCCGTTTATGCCCTTATGTAGTCCCTACCGAGAGGGAGAAAATACAGAAAATGATCGGGATGTTCAAGCCCGAAATTGCTACGCTAGTAGACACTGGACAAGTACCGCCTACTTCTATAGTAGATTGTGTGAGTCGGGCCATCAGAGCTGAGCTTCACGTAGCCCGACCGAAAGAGGAAAGAGAAAAACACTAGGAGGCCAAGAAGAAGGAGAGGGCTTTGGCGAAGTCTACACAAGTTGTTCAATCGAGCAAGCCTAATCAGAATGCTAAACCCAGCCAGGGCAATAATCAAGGATCCCATCAAAACAAGAGAAAAGGCAATTTTTCTTGGAATCGCCAGGGAAATAATCGAAACCAGCAGCGAAGAACAGTTGGTAATGCGGAATCTAACGTACAAAATTGCCCTATATGCGGGAAGAGACATTCTGGGCAATGCAGATTTGGGCCACTTATTTGCTATGAATGTGGAAAGGAAGGCCATTATGCCAGGAATTGTCCAAACAATAGGCAGGGTGGACAAGGCACTTCTAAACAGCACCAGACACGCCCACAAGCTCATTCCCTTCAGGCCAGAGTTGAAGAGTCCCCAGTAAGGCCGCAACGCAGGAGCGTGTGCCACGTGCTGATGCTCGTGTGATGGCCTACAGCAAGGAGGATACAGAGGTAGGAACATCGAACGTAGTGACAGGTCAGCTCACTGTCGCTAGTCATGTAGCCTCTGTACTGTTTGATTCCGGTGCTACACATTCTTTTGTTTCCTATGCATTTACTGACAAGGTAGGACTTCCTAAGGACTATATGGGAAGAGTATTTAAGACAGCTTTACCCTCTGGGGAAGTATTGTTGTCCAATTACTGGCTACCTTATGTACCAGTATATATGGCAAATAGGGAACTATATGCGGAGTTGATTGTAATGAAGATCACGGATTACGATGTGATTCTAGGCATGGATTTCCTAGGGAAATACCAAGCTACGATCGAGTGCCGAAATCGAAAGATAGTATTCCAACCCGAGGAAGAAGAGAGTTTCGAATATGTTGATACTTCTCGAAAACCCGGGAAGATGATGATCAGTTCGCTGAGAGCAAGCAAGCTGAGAGCCAGTGGTTGCATGGGATATCTAGCATATGTGGTGGACACTACAGAGGAACAGAAGCTTCAACTTGAAGATGTTCCCGTTGTTAATGAATTTCTTGATGTATTTCCAGAAGAGTTACCAGGGATACCTCTAGAGAGAGAAATCTCGTTCGAAATTGAGTTGATGCCTGGAACAGCACCTATTCCCAAAGCACCATACCGCATGGCTCCAGTGGAGTTAAAGGAGCTACAGGTACAATTAAAGGAGCTTTTGGATAAAGGATTCATCAGGCCGAGTTATTCTCTATGGGGTGCACCTGTGTTATTCGTCAAGAAAAAGGATGGAACATTTCGTTTTTGCATTGATTACCGAGAGTTGAATAAGGTTACGATCAAAAATAGGTATCCATTACCTAGAATTGATGACTTATTCGACCAGTTAAAAGGTGCAGCGGTATTTTCCAAGATCGACTTACGATCAGGATATCACCAGCTGAGAATTAAAGAGAGTGATATTCCCAAGACGGCATTTAGGACTCGTTACGGTCACTACGAGTTTCTTGTGATGCCATTTGGATTAACAAATGCACCGGTAGCGTTCATGGACTTAATGAACAGAATTTTTAAAGAGTATTTGGATAAGTTTGTCATTGTATTCATTGATGACATTCTTATATACTCGAAGACTCATGAGGAGCACAAAGAGCATCTGAGGATCGTGCTGAATACGATAAGGAAGCATCAACTGTATGCCAAATTCTCAAAATGTGAGTTTTGGCTGGACAGAGTACATTTCCTCAGACATGTATCCCAGGAAGGTATTGCTGTAGATCCGACGAAAGTAGATGCAATTAACCAGTGGCCTGCACCCAAGAATGTGACAGAAATACGCAGTTTCTTGGGGTTAGTTGGTTATTATCGACGATTTGTAGAGGGATTTGCGCGTTTAGCTGCACCTCTTACTACTCTTACACACAAGGAAAGGAAGTACGAGTGGACTATGGAATGCGAAAGAAGCTTCCAGGAGTTAAAGAGACGGCTGACAAGCACACCAATCCTTACGCTTCCTACTGAAGGGGAGAAGTTTGTGATCTACAGTGATGCATCTAAAATAGGATTGGGAGCAGTTCTGATGCATGGCGGCAAGGTGATTGCCTATGTTTCCCGTCAATTAAAGGATCATGAAAGGAATTACCCTACGCATGACCTTGAACTTGCAGCAGCAGTGGTCGCACTTAAAATTTGGCGACACTATCTCTATGGAGCTCAGTGTCAGATTTTCACTGATCACCAAAGCCTGAAGTATTTCTTCACGTAAAAGGAGCTCAATATACGACAAAGAAGATGGTTGGAACTGGTGAAGGATTATGATTGTGAAATCCTATACCATCCAGGAAAGGCCAATCGTATAGCGGATGCTTTAAGTAGAAAGTCTACCATAGCGCACTAGCTACCAATAAAAAGGCTTCCGAAGCCATTGCAGTAAGAGATAAATTCTTTGAACTTGGAGCTGATATCTGGAAGATTAGCTGCAGTCCAAGTGGAATCATCGTTGTTTGAGGATATAAATGAAGCTCAAAGACGAGACCCAACAATGACAAGTTCTCAAGAAGGAATTTCCAAGGATGGAATGATCCACTATCAAGGAAGGATAAATGTTCCAGCTAATGAGGAACTTAGAAGACGGATCATGTCAGAAGCCCATGAGACACCCTATTCGGTTCATCCCGGAGCTAGCAAGATGTACCACGAGGATTTGACATATGAGGAACAACCTATTCGAGTACTAGCTTGTGAAGAGAATGTATTGAGGAATAAGACAATCCCACTAGTGAAAATTTTATGGAAAAATCATAACATTGAAGAAGCTACGTGGGAACGAGAAGACGAGATGAGGAGTTTATACCCCCACTTGTTCTAATTTTCGAGGATGAAAATTTTATAAGGAGGGGTGAATGTGACAACCGGGAAATTTAGGCAATTCTCGGAGGAAAATGTACAAATGTATGTATATAACAAGTTGTACTATTTAAAGAGTGAAATAAATGTATTTATATTGTTTAGAATATATGAAAATGTTCTAACAATACTGACGAGTAAGAATTCAGTGTTGGAAAAATTCACTGAGTTGAAACGGGTGAAACGGTGCCAAAACCGGTATTGAAAACCCTAATCGGGGCAATAAAAGACGAAAAATTTCCGGAATTGATTTTGATCAAACGGAAGCAGTTTAATTTGATCCGACTGCACAGGAGACCTCAGGAACACGCCGGGACGATTTCAGGAAAATTTCGGCTCGAACCGGTATCGGTCAAAAAGTAGTCGAATTAATGTGAATAGTGAAAGTCAAAGTCAACATATGCTTTAGCATTTATGACATCATAAATCCATTTAATATGGTGGTTGGTAGAATCAATGGCCATGATTAAGTTGTCTTTTTGATCTAAAGGCCAAGATTTGGCCAAAAATTAACTATTTTAATTTTTGTAAAATATGGAAAGAATTAGGTTGAAATGTGGTGAGTTTTGATTGGTGGAAAGCCAAATTAATTGGCCTTTTGGTTGGTTAAGTCGGCAACTTTAGTGAATAAAGTGGCCGAAACACATTTCAAGCCAAAAACCATAACAAAAAAATTTTCTAAGCCATTTTCATGGTGGAGCCGTGAGTAACCCAAGAGGAACCAAGTTATTTCTTCAATCTTTCTTCACAAAATTGGTGTCAAACCTTTCATTGAAGCCTAAGAAAGCAAGTGAACAAGGTAACTCTCTTTGGATGGAAATTTTTCTTGATTTTTCTTCAAGGAATCCGTGAGATGAATAGTGGAAAAGATGAAAAAAATTTTGGTTGTTTTCATTGATTTGGTGCTTGGGTTTTGTTAAGGGTGTAATTAGGAAGAAAACCATGTATTTGGTTTAAAGAAAAACCAAATTTTGGTTGGTTTTCCAAGGGTAAAACCGTGGGTTACCAAGAGTAATCAATGAAGAATTGGTTGTGTTCAAGTGTTAACATGCTTTAAATTACATTTGGTTAAGTATAAAGCATGATTTGCATTATGGAAAACTTGAAAAAAAATTTTGGTGTGAACTACCCTAAAAGGCCGTGGGTTAATTAGGGTTGGTGAAAAAAATTTGCATGGTTTACTTGATATTTGGATGATTTAAATCATGCATTTTATAATGTAAATGTTGGAATTGTGATTGAAAGCAAGAAAAGAAAATTTGGGGTATGTTTCCCTTAGTGTGGTCGTGGGTTATGTTGGGATAAAAAACCCTAGGAATTTTGTTAAAAAATGCAATGAAATTGGCTTGAAAATGTGTTAGAAAATGACATTTGAATAGCCTAAAAATTGGTGGAAAATTTGAGAAGTTTTGGTTAGGTTTTGATTGTCAAAACCGTGGCAAAAAACTAAGGGCAAAATTGAAAAAAAATTTGTGTAATGTGGTTCAAAATGTGAATTTGGAATTTTGTGAGCTTTTATGTAAAAGTTTGGAAAACTTTTACATAAATAGGCTTGTGGTATAGTACGTGGCTAGTACATATGGTTCGAGGCGTACCTAATGCCGGTAGCCTTAAAATTACGCCGAAATGCTGCCGAAATTTCGAAAACAGCATTTGGGGTAAAATGGGAATTAAAAATAAAAGTTTAGGGTCCGGTCGAAAACCCGAGTCCCTAACGGAAAATTGAATAAGGAAAACCTAAGGGGTGGTTTGTGAATAGCAACCTGTCCCCTAAAAATGTAAAACGTGAGCGAAACTGAAAAACCGACCCCAAAGGGGGGCGTTTTTGGAAACGAAATAAAAGTTTGAGTCGGGAACGGAAAATCCGAGCCTCGGAGACCTAGATCGGGAATGTCTAGATGAACATTTTAAATACTAGTGCAACGTCCATTTGAGGCTCCGAAACGATAGAAAATCACTAAACCGACGTAAGGGTCGGAATAGTGCTTCCCGAGGGCCGGGAAAGTGAAAAATGAAAATAAAATAGAAATGAACCCGGTAATGATTAGAAAACAGTCAGAAAAGTTCCTGAGAGCCAAAAATGCAGTCTGGATCGAGAAAATTCCAACAGGGCATAATTGTAATTTTGCCAAAATATAGGGGTAAAATCGTAATTTTACAAAAGTTGGGAAAAATAGGGAAAATGATAAATAAAGCCTAAAAAGTTATAAATAGGTTTTATTTAAGCTTTTTACTGAAAAATAAAAGCTATAAATGGAAATGAAATTAATAGACAAGGTTTTGTCTGTAGGATCCAAAAATCGACCTACAAGGAAGGCGATCAAAGATCCAAGAGAGAAAAAGGGAAGAGACTGATAAGGTAAGTTCAGACATTTACCTGTCTGCAACATATAGCATTATTCTTGCTAACTTTAATGTACTAACTATAAGTTAGGTACATATGTGCTACGGGCACTATTATAGAGTAGAGAGAGAGACGTAATGTGCTACAGGCACTATTGAGAATGGACACATTGTTAATTGTGCTTCGGGCACTAGAGCGAGCTTAATGAAACTCACTCCCCTAAAATTAAAATGTGAACCATTCCTAACCACGGGACAATATGAAGTCACCGGGTTAGAATTTTAAAAAGTTGGTAATGAAACCACTTTCTGGCGTACCAGCCTTCCGTACAGGGAGGTACTTTTGCCTTCGGGGCTATGAGATTAAGGCTGTGGAGGTCAGCACTGATGTACCGCTCCTAGTCATGTACAATTTTGCCTTCGGGGCTATGAGATTAAGGCAGTGGAGGTCAGCATTAATGTACCGCTCCCAGTCATGCGCACTTAAATGGTACTGCCAACTTAAGCTCAAAACCAGAACATAAGCAAAGATAATTACCTAAAACTGAAACTATGCCATAATTGAGCATAAGACAGTTTAGTGAGAGTACTAACATCGCGGTAGATGTACTGTTGTGAACTGTGTTGTGGTCAAAGTTACTATTCACGTATGAATAGTAGTCAAAGTTACTATTCATGTATGAATAGTAGTCAACGGTACTATTTCTATGAATAATACTATTCATAGAAATTTTATTTCTTGCATGTTTGAACTTACTGAGCCTGTAGCTCACCATTTTTGCTTATGTTGCAGGTAAGCGACCAGCTCAGTAGCTTGTTTGACTGGATGCGGACGGGATAGCGTGTGTCAAATGAGATAAATGGGCTAGGGATATGGTCCTGCCAGAGTCTTTCCGCTGAGCGATAAAAAGGGAAGGAAAAAAAAAAGAAACAGTCTTTTGTAATATTATATATTTTACGAAAGTACTGTAATATGTAAATTACTTTGTACTTGCCAACAAAGTAAATAGTGGGAAATGTTTTACATGATGTTTAAAGAAAAAAAAAATTTCCCCAAAAACGTCATGATTTAAAGAGAGAGAGTGTCACGGCCCAAAATTTAGACACGTGACACGGCAGCCAAATCATAATATCAACTCGAGATTTAAGGAAAAACATTTATTACGAAAAACGGGTCGACATTATAATTTAGCTAAGCCTAATTATTTATAAAGCAGTATCATAACCACAGAATAAAATAAAGGATAAAATAAATGTTTTTTAATGCGGAAATCAAACACAAAATCGGTTTTCAAAAGAAATTACAAACCATAAAAATATTCCCAAGCGAAAAATTTAAATAACGTGAAATAAAGTCCAAACTTAATGTCTCATTACATCAGAACGAGAAACATAAAGAAGAAGATGGAGAAAACGAATAGCATCATCTTCGGCAGTAACGGATATCTCAATGATTTTCCGAACTGCTACCTCCCGCACCTGGAAGTAGTCATTTCGAAATCACAAAGAAAAAAAGGACGTGAGCGCTGGCTCAGTAGGATAGAAACAAAGGTGTGTTAACAGATAACATTTAAAAATATGGCATAATATCCGTTTCCAAAAATAATCAACAATTTAAAAAAAACATTTTTAAAACAAGTTTTATTCTGCTGAGGACTTAGCGTAGCTGCAATATACGTGCCCCAATATTAAAATAATAAATCATTAAAACAAACCATCATATTATGAGTGAGGACTTGTCGTAGCTATAATATACGTGCCTCGAATTTGAATTATCCTAGATCATCTCGTTACGGTCTAAATAGGCCGAACGGCCCTGCGCAGGTTTAGGGACCTTCCCCCATGGCGTTAACTTCGGGACGCACGCATCATTTACAATGATCGTGAACTAGAGCTCAATTATGTTCACCGGATTATTCAAAAGATTGTATTTACCAAGTTATATTATGTTATTAATCAAAACACTCTTTAAAATACACATTTATTACAAAATACGTTGCATGCGTTTATTTAATCAAAAATAGTATAATAATTGCATAAATCGAAAACAGCATGCCATCAATAAAATAGGGGAATTTAAAACACTTGACTACTCCCAGAAAAGGCTTGAACGTCCTACCTCAATTTTCGCACAAGCGTTGCGATAATGTGATCCACCAATCAAGCAAGAACGTCAAATAATTCCTATAATCAAACATATGATCAGTCTATGTCTAGACATAATCATCCAATCATTTTAGTGTGCCACAAAAGATTTCAAAACGTGTAATAAACATTTGGGATTTAAAATTTTTGAAAAACTCTAAGTTAAGATATTTCTGGTCATGGGCAGACTGACCAAGGTTGATTGTAAAATCAATATCAATTCATTTTTAATACCAAAAATTCTAAATTTTTAATATGTTAAACTAGACATCCGTAGCTTTAATTCCATATAATTTTTATAATTTTTGGACATCGTTTGGTCATTCAACTAGGCCAAAAACCGAGGGTTGTTTTCAGACATAAAAATCTGGGTTTCAGTTTCGGTTCAAAACCTGGCAGTTCCGTCCGCCTATTTTAGAAAAATATTTTGACTAGGAAAATGGAGGATTTTGGTTCTGAAATTTTTCATGAATTTAGGGGACATCTTGAATTTAATTTTAGGCCCAAGAATCACTCAAAATTCGTTTTTAAAACACAAGTTATGGCTGACACAAATTTACTGTTCATATGGTAATTTTCCAGATTTCCGTTTTTCTGTGTCCGAATTTCGATTAGCCTCAAACCAATTCAATTTTCATCCAATGATCACGAAATTTTGTGGAAAACCTTATTTATATGTCATTAACAAACCCAAGAATAAAATTGACAAAATCATAAAATCTTACACATATGATAACAGGGTTTTTCGAAAAGGGGATCAATGAGGCAAAATTTTAGGGTTTGAGAGAAAAATCACACCTTGTTTGTGCTGTCCTATTTTTGATGCTTGGTCTCCCTTTTGGCTGAATTTGTGTGAGTATTGGAGTCTTCAAAATAGTATGGAAATAGTGGAGAAAACCATATAAATTTCAGATTTAAAATCAAAAGGAGAAGGAAGGAAAAAGTTTGATTTCTCACCTTGTTTTTGTCTCAAAAGTTGTTGAATCTTTGAGTTGCCTTTTGGTAGGTTTTGTTTGCTGTTTTAGGTGTGTTTTGGGAGAGAAAATTCAGAGAGGGGAGAGGGGAAAGCTGGCCGAAATTTTGAGGGGGAAAGGAGGGGTGAATGAGAGTTAAAAGGGGGTTTTTATACTAGGTTTTTCTTTCCCTTTCTCTTCCTTGTTTGGCTGAAAATTTTAAGGGGCAAAAGGGAAAGTTTTTGTGCTGTTTTGAGGCTAGGGTTTTCTCTCTTATTTCCCCTTAAGTGGCCGAAAATTATCCCTTAGTTTTGAAGGAAAAATAATTTGAATTTTAATTGAGTTTTAACCTAGCTTTTAATTCAAATAAAATCTCCTTTATTTCCTACACTTTATGGCCGAATTTCTTCTTTATATCTAAGGAATGAAATTTGAAATTGAATCCTCCTGGATTTGTGGAATTTAAATTTTAATTAAAATCCCAAGTGATGGCCGAATATTTTAGGGTTTCTTTTTGAAGTTCAAAATGTTGACTTTTTGAGCGGAATTTGACTAGGAAACCAACCTAGGGTTTCCAAAAGATTTTTAAATTAATTTTTGGCACACTAATTTTATTTAAATTATATATTGACCCTTAAATAAAATTTAAGGCGTCACAGAGAGATTAGCCGGCGACCCATAAGAGTGCAATCTATCACAGTTAGCGATAAAGCTTAACTGTAATAGTATTATATGATCTCTACGAGGGGCGGGCCACCACATATACCGTATTACGTAAGCCTGTGACAAGCTATCGTCCAATGACCTTGTCATGTTTGCAGAACCCTCATATGATATCCATGATTAGCCTTAGGCCAAAGTCCGTTTAATCCTACTGATCAAGCTATCTTAAAGTTCCATTATACTACGGAATAAAGAAAATGATTATTCACCATATACAAATAAGAAGTCATCCGCCCAGCAGACGACCCAAGGCCTTGTCTATTTTCACATTCAGTATAATGCCTTTAAGAGGATACCCTTAACTCCTTATTAGAGCTATGATTCCAATATCTGTAAACGAACACTTCATCGTATACAAGTCATACACCCAACGAACCGGTCTATCAGCTTACTTCCTCTGAGACGCTTTAGCCATTGGAACATCAAAGTACACAAGTCATATACATGAAGCTGTCCTTTTACTCAGGATTAAGGTTACTGCATAATGAACGTCAAAAGCAGATTGATCCACTCAAAGCGGACTTCGTAGATCAATCACGCTTTAGTCCCGGT
Source organism: Antiaris toxicaria (assembly GCA_035233585.1). Taxonomy (NCBI): domain Eukaryota; kingdom Viridiplantae; phylum Streptophyta; class Magnoliopsida; order Rosales; family Moraceae; genus Antiaris; species Antiaris toxicaria. The sequence continues at coordinate 58,522,533 of CP141154.1, read as the reverse complement.
CTAATATGTCACCACCAAGCAACATATCCATGTCTCTACTTGGGAGTTCAGCTCCAGACAGTCAAGACAAACCGTCCCCTCCAAGGCTTTAGATAACATAATAATCTTAACATGAGTTAGATGCTCGGTCTAACCCCATAGACTACAGACCATAGTTTAGACTGCTAACTTTAGAACATTGTCTTCTCGCATACAAAAATCCATTGCATGCAACATTCTAACAGTTTAACACAGGCAGTCAGGGAGCCATATTTGCTTACATTTACTTTAACATGTAAATAAGACGAGGACAGATAGCAATGTAATGAATAACCTCTATATATAATTTTATTATCCAGTTCAAAATAAATACATCAAAATGTCTCTAATGCTTAGGGCATTTCCTAACAATCTCCCACTTGCCCTAAGCCAGCAGATGTGCCATGTTACGCATCCCCATCGCCTCTACGTGCCTCTCAAAGCTTCTAGCCACCAAAGTCTTAGTAAAGGGATCGGCGATATTATCCTCGGACGCGATCTTACATACATCAACTTGTCCTGTCTCCACATGCCCTCTAATAATATGATATCTCCGATCGATGTGCTTGGTCCTCTTGTGGTGCTGAGATTCCCTTGTGTTGGCTATAGCCCCTGTATTATCACAGTAAAGTGTGATAGGCTTGTCAACACCCGGAATGACCTCAAGGTCTCTAAAGAACTTGCGGAGCCAAACCGCTTCTTTAGATACCTCAGCCGCAGCCACATACTCAGCCTCCATAGTAGAGTCAGCTGTGCAGCCCTGCTTCATGCTCCTCCACACAATGGTGCCTCCTTCGAGTAAAAACACTGATCCAGATGTCGATTTCCTCGAATCCTTACAAGTCTGGAAGTCTGAGTCCGTGTATCCTACGGGTGTTAGGTCCCCTCCAGAATACACCAGCATATAATCCCTCGTTCTCTTAAGATACTTGAGTATATGCTTTACAGCTTGCCAGTGCTTGGTTCCAGGATTTGCTTGATACCGACTCACCATACCTACTGCAAAACATATATCCGGGTGAGTGCAAAGCATAGCGTACATAAGGCTACCCACAGCGGATGCATAAGGGACCTTACTCATACACTCTCTTTCTTCCGATGTCTTGGGACAATCATCCAATGAAAGAGTTAGACCGATAATGGAAGGTTGTGAGCCTTTCTTTGCCTCTTGCGTTGCATATTTGTCAATTATTTTATCTATGTATGAAGCTTGGGATAACGCTATCATTTTGTTCTTTCGATCTCTGAAGAGACGAATGCCTAGAACATAATTAGCTTCTCCCAAGTCCTTCATGTCAAACTGTTGGTGTAACCAAAGCTTGACCGATGATAAATTCCATACATCATTCCCAATGAGTAGTATATCATTGACATAGAGTATCAGAAAGACCACTTTTCCATCCTTAATACATTTATAAACACAAGGTTCATCAACGTTCTGCTCAAAACCAAATGTCTTAATCGCTTGATCAAACCTCTGGTTCCATGAGCGGGATGCCTGCTTTAATCCATAAATAGATCTAAGCAACTTGTAGACTTTCCTTTCTTGGCCTTTCGCTACGAACCCTTCGGGCTGTATCATATAGATACACTCTTCAAGATAGCCATTCAAGAATGCCGTCTTGACATCCATTTGCCAGATCTCGTAATCGAGAGCCGCAGCAATGGACAGAAGAATACGGATAGACTTCAGCATAGCAACAGGTGAAAAGGTTTCATCGTAATCGATTCCAGCCTTTTGCATGTACCCCTTTGCAACCAGTCTAGCTTTGAAAGTTTCCACTCTCCCTTCCGCATCCTTCTTTCTTTTGTAGACCCATTTGCATCCAATGGGTTTTATCCCATCTGGAAAATCTACAAGTTCCCAAACAGAGTTGGATTTCATAGAATCCATCTCATTGTTCATAGCCTGTTTCCAAGATTTAGAATCAACATCATTTATAGCTTCATCATAGGTGATCGGATCATCCCCATGCTCATGAGCCTCGGCCTGGTATACCTCAGCATCATACATGAAGAAATTAGGTTTCTTCAAAACCCTCCCACTACGACGAGGCACCCTAAATTATTGATTGTCTGCAGGTCTTTCACTGGAGCTCAGACTTGCATCCAAGACTGAAATCTGTGGAGCAGTTCTTTCACCCGATAACTCCTCTAGCACCGCTTTGCTTCGAGGCTTAAAGTCATTCATGTGACTTTCCTCCAAGAATGTCGCATGGGTTGAGACAATGACCTTTTGTTCCTTCGGGTTATAGAACAGACCTCCTTTAGTTCCTTTTGGATACCCTACAAACATGCATAATTCTGATCTTGGTTCCAACTTCTTCGCATCCCCATCCAGTACATGCGCCGGGCAGCCCCATATTCTCATATGTCCAAGGGAGGGCTTCCTACCACGCCACAATTCATACGGAGTTCTGGGAATTGATTTGCTCGGAACCTGGTTCAGAATATAGCACGCCGTTTGTAAAGCATATCTCCAAAATGATAATGGCAGCGTTGAATAACTCATCATGGACCGTACCATATCCAATAAGGTCCTGTTTCTCCTTTTGGCTACACCATTCTGTTGTGGAGTACCAGGTGCAGTTAATTGGGATAATATCCCGTTCTCTACAAGATGTCTTAGAAATTCATCCGAGAGTTATTCGCCACCTCGATCAGATCGAAGTGTCTTTATGGATTTATCCAATTGCTTTTCCACTTCCGCACGATACTTTTTGAACTTGTTAAGGGTTTCGCTCTTGTGGTGCATCAGATACACATATCCATACCTCGAGTAATCATCTATAAAAGAGACATAATACTCAAACCCTCCTCATGCTGTGACGTTCATGGGGCCACGTATGTCAGTGTGCACAATTTCTAAGAGCTCCTGAGCCCTTGTACCCTTAGCTCCAAAAGACCTCTTAGTCATCTTACCCTCTAGACAAGACTCACATTGGGGAAGACGTACCTCCTCCAGAGATTCTAAAGGACCGTCTTTCACCAATCTTTGAATCCTATCCTGATTAATATGACCAAGTCTTAAATGCCAAAGATACGCCTTGTTAGAGTGAGAAACTTTCAACCTTTTAGAGTTATCAATTAATTCAGTGTCAAGCAGTGAGTACATCTTTGGTTTGATCAAATATAGGTTTCCATCCATCCATCCAGAATAGATAAAATACTTATTTCTACGAATATCAACTCTTTTACTAAAAGAAACTGAATAAGAATCCTTTATTAAACAAGCTACCGATATAAGGTTCCTCCTAAAATTAGGAACATAAAAACAGTCTTTCAATAAACCTAAATTGATCAAAATAAAGGTAAACATCTCCCACTGCCTCAGCCACCACCAAGCTGCCATCCCCAGTTCGCAACGAGAGACTCCTATCATGTAGACTTCTCGTTTCCACGAACCCCTGCATAGAAACACAAACATGATTAGTGGCGCCCGAATCAATGACCCAAGTGTCTTTCGATTCTTCCACCAAACATGCTTCTAAGTAATGAAGTTCCTTACCTTCCTTGCCCTTGGCGGCTAGGAATTCCCAGCAAGCCTTCTTAAAGTGACCTACCTTCCCATAATGGAAGCATTTGGACTTTTTAGGGTCCTTCAGCTTCTTGTTTTTCTTCTTCTTCTTCCCGTCTGAGACAGGAGGATTAGAAGAACTAGAAGCCACTTGCTTCTTATTTGGCCTCTTCCTCTTCCGTGAGGGATTGGAAGATTCCACCAAATTGGCCTCTCCTTTAGGTCGGACTGCATCCTCATCCCTGATCATCCGCTCATAAGCCTGTAGTTGCTTCATAAGCTCGGTAAGTCCTAACTCCTTTGTCACCAGATTGTATGCGGCCTTAAACCCCACAAAATCTTTAGACAGAGTCTTGAACACCATCTCGATCTGGGTGTTATAGTCCAGCTCAGCACCATTCTCGGTAGCCTCAGCGAAGAATCCCATTAGAGTGATCATATGGTCCTTCACCGGAGTACCCGCCTTTTGCTTAGAGTTCATAATACTGGTGATAGCGGACTGTCGAGCCAATTTTTCTTGGCCTCCGGTCCTCCAGATTTTCCCTGATCTCCCCAGCAATTTGATAAGTCTCATGCTGCTTTTGTAAAGCACTCGTCATGCTAGCAAGTATGTAGCATCGAGCTATATCATTGGATTCTCTCCAACGAGTATAGGCAACCGGGACCTCCTCAATCGGTGTGTTAGGTTTTGGCCCTGGTGGGCGTGGTTCGTCCAGTACGAACTTGTGTCTCTCGCAGCTGAGAACCAATCCTTATGATTGTCGCCATTCAGTTTATTCTCAGTAAGTATTGAAATGAGAGGTGTCAGTGACATTTTGAACTGAAATAAAATTATACTAGACATCATTACAAAGCCCAAGCAAATATACAGATAATTTAGCAAATAAAACATACAAGTATGTTCCTGCATGAAACTTGAAAAACATGTAGCATTGCAATGGTAATTCTCAGCACCTATTGCCCCAAGCCACCGAAGGGTGGTCATGAAAACAAATAGCCGGAACATGGACCCCGTCCAATTAATATATGTTGCCTTAAATCCTCCAAGGTTAAGACATATATTAATAACCGCTTATTTGGCCACCAGTTTAGTTAACAGAGCTTCTAGGGAAGGTTAATAACTAAACGAGTCTTGAGTGTATAACCATTGTTTACGTAGCTCGATCCACGTCCTACCAAGCCACCGAGGGGTGGTCATGAATAGGATCGCACCCGAACACGTTTTCCACATAGGAGATCCAATCTAGTATACCGGTGGTGGTAAACACCTACCGAGGGGTATGGTCAGGGCAGAACTGATGCGAGGCGTTACCATGCTTTCACATATGGATCAACAATGGAGGCCGTGGGTTTTCTTTGAAACCCTTTCCCACTCAATATTTTGAAAAACATACAAGTTTTGACAAATTATGTATGATCAATATAGTATGAGCGGCACTCACCTATCCTATATGACATGTTATCAAATATGCTTACAAAAAATCCATCAATACATATTTATATATCCATGACATATCACAGAAAAAATAATTGACAGAATAACCAAGCCATGGTTCCATCCTAGAACAAAGAAAATAAAGATTACAAAATTCCATCCAAAGCATTCTTTGGTTCTTGAATTTCGTTCCATCTTCTTGTATCCATCTTTGTGTAGCCTCTCCATTTATTTCTCATCCCAAGAATCATTTAAAATTTAAATTTCAAATTCAAATTCCAAATTTGAATTTCAAATTTAAATTTCAAATTTAAATTTTAAACAACTTTAAACATCATGTGTAATAATATGTAATTTCAAAAATTTCAAATTTTCAATTACATATTTTTAAACATGATTTAAAATTAAATCTCAAATTTAAAAAATCAAAATTTTCTGATTTTTAGACCATCGCACCGCCGCCCCTGAAGGAGGCAGCCGCCGTGGGCAGCCACCAGCCCTAAAGGGGCTGGCAGCCCACGGCTACCCCCTATGTGCAGCCTTGCCGGGCTGCAGGCCAAGCCTGCAGCGCCAGGCTGTACGCCCAGGCTGGGCGCAGCAGCCGACAGGCTGTAGGCAGCGCCTACAGCCAGAGGCTGCACACCAAGGCTACGGCCAGCCTTGGGCAGGCCACGGCCACCCTTGGCTGCAGGCCAAGCCTGCGGCTGTGGGTGGTGTTGGCCTGCACAGGGGCTGCCGCAGCCCCATCCTGCCCGAAGGTAAGGGCTGCAGCCCCACCAAGGCCCGTCGGCCTATCCCGAGGGGTCGTGTCTCGATTTTCATGCCATATTCCAATTTACCTATTAGGATCTCCAAAAATTAATTTGAATCCCAATTAAATTGAAATTTTCCGCACAATCAAAATTTCAACCTTTAAATCAAATTTAACTTTTGGGAGAAAATAAATTATGGTCTTCAATTTTCAATCTCCTCCAAGAATAATTACATAAAATTTCCTAAACCGTTTCCGGTGTATAAAAATTCTAACCATAAAAATTCTAAGAGACAAAAATTAAAATCCATGGGAAAATTACAGTGTTAATAAACTGCTCCCATGGTTGCATAAAAATTCCTAGATACAATTTTTCTAAATTCTAAGGAACCATAACCGGTATAAACAAGCATGCTTATAATAATTCAGAAAAATTAAAATAACCACATACTTTAGACATAATCCATGATAACAACATAAAGGAACCCTAGAATGCCACTCTCTAAATATCAAATCCATACATAAATAAAAAGACTAAGTAATTGTCTAATTTATGTACATGGCATAGTCATGAGATGGCTCTGATACCAATTGTAGAAAAATAAATCGGTAAAAACGTATAAGAGTGGCGCAGCGGAACAATAAAAAATTTTAGATCGTTAAATATCTCATGATGCCATATACAATAAACCAACAACAATTAAAACTCATACCTCAAGGACGCCAATCTTGCAGGAGGAGAATGACCGAAGGCTTCAACCAACTAGCCTTCTCTACTATTCTCCAATTCCCGAATGGCTGATTGTATGGGCACTCTGAACCTCGATCGGTATGCTAGCACTGCTAGTCTTCTTCCGACCGCCCAGATCTCTAAAGAACTTATTGTCACGATGAGCTGTGCAACAATAAGCCTACTCACCTGAGTGTCTATGGTCTAAGAGAACTGGAATGGCAGGACCTCTATTTATAGACCTGCATGAGGTGATTCTTTGAATTTGAATTGGACTAGGAAAAGATATTCTTCCTTATCCATAACCATAAAAATCCGAATTTTCTATGGGAGATTCTCAACCATAAAATTCAGCCATTATGAATAAATCCAATCCAAATCTAAACAAGATTTTAACTAGAATTTTATCTCCCCTTTTTCAACCAAAAAATCCGAAATTCCTAGGAGAAAATCTCCTCAAAAAATTCGGCCACTTTTAGGATAAGGGAGAATCAAAATTCCACTAGGATTTTCAAGCTTGAATCTTATCTCAATCTTATCCAAAATAACTGAATTTTCCTAGGAGATTTCCTCCATAATTTTGGCCACTTTTCAGGAAAGGAGAGAATCCAAATTCAACTAGGATTGAAACTTGAATTTTTCCTTTAAACCTTATCCACAAAAACCGAAATTCCATTGAGGATTATCCTCAAAATTTCGTCCATAATTTGTTAGGATTTAGATTCAAAATTCAAGTAGGATTCTAACAAGATTATCCTCTCCAAATCCAACTCAAATTCGAATTTCAAACCTTGTGGATTTTTCACAACAAATTCGAATCCCACTTGGATTGTGATTCAAAATTTGAATTTCAAATTTCAAATTCGAATTTCAAATTCAAAATTCAAATTTCAAATTTCAAATTTCAAATTCAAATTTCAAATTCGAATTTCAAATTCGAATTTCAAATTCAAATTTCAAATTCAAATTTAAATTTCAAATTTCAAATTTCAAAATTCAAATTTCAAATTTCAAAATCCACAAAACGATTATGTTTTAAATTCTTGTTCTCATGGATAATTTTCTACAACTCCAATCCAATCTCAAATAAAATCATGGCAACTTTATTTGGAGTTCGAATAATTGTGTACTCTATTATCCAAAACAAAATCTGAATCCAACCGGAGAGAATCTTGTCTACCATCCTAATCCTGTGTCATCACCATCCATGCATAATAAACCAGCCAATAGCATACCCAAATCAATTTGCCAAACATTAAGGAATTATGTGGAGCTAGTAGAGGGACTGATTGGACATATATAATCAGGCTCCCGCAAATCCATATAATCATCATTCTTTTACCGAACAACTCAATCATATGATCACTAGTTTCAGAGTCACACCACTATAAACCTGAAGCTGAACTCCCAATTATATACCGTATTACGTAAGCCTGTGACAAGCTATCGTCCAATGACCTTGTCATGTATGCAGAACCCTCATATGATATCCATGATCAGCCTTAGGCCAAAGTCCATTTAATCCTACTGATCAGGCTATCTTAAAGTTCCATTATACTACCGAATAAAGAAAATGATTATTCACCATATATGAATAAGAAGTCATCCACCCAGCAGACGACCCAAGGCCTTGTCCATTTTCACATTTAGTATAATGCCTTTAAGAGGATACCCTTAACTCTTCATTAGAGCTATGATTCCAATATCTGTAAACGAACCCTTCATCGTATACAAGTCATGCACCCAACGAACCGGTCTATAAGCTTACTTCCTCTGAGACGCTTTAGCCATTGGAACATCAAAGTACACAAGTCATATACATGAAGCTGTCCTTTTACTTAGGATTAAGGTTACTGCATAATGAACGTCAAAAGCAGATTGATCCACTTAAAGCGGACTTCGTAGATCAATCACGCTTTAGTCCCGGTCTAATATGTCACCACCAAGCAACATATCCACGTCTCTACTTGGGAGTCTAGCTCCAGACAGTCAAGACAAACCGTCCCCTCCAAGGCTTTAGATAACATAATAGTCTTAACATGAGTTAGATGCTCGGTCTAACCCCATAGACTACAGACCATAGTTTAGACTGCTAACTTTAGAACATTGTCTTCTCGCATACAAAAATCCATTGCATGCAACGTTCTAACAGTTTAACACAAGCAGTCAGGGAGCCATATTTGCTTACATTTACTTTAACATGTAAATAAGACGAGGACAGATAGCAATGTAATGAATAACCTCTATATATAATTTTATTATCCAGTTCAAAATAAATACATCAAAATGTCTCTAATGCTTAGGGTATTTCCTAACATACAGAACATGGCCAGGTACACGGCCGTGTAAGAAGCTGTGTATTGATCAGACTAAATATGTGAGGAAGGCAGTGTGAGTGAACATGGTTATGTAATGGGCAGAAAGCCATTATATAGACTCTCAAAATGTATGAAACCTAATTACTATGTAATGAGTAATTAAGTTGAAAAATACAATATAAATTCTAGTTGAATAGACTAAACAGATACAGTACTGTTTAGGTACTATTCATGCAGCGAAAGGGTGTAACTGACAGTGAACCTGGTCCACCCTATTATTTGTATAAGTGTATGAAATACATAGTATCAAGAAACTGATCCAGATGACCATTTCCTGGCATCAGACTGGTAAACAGATCACCAGAATGCTTAGACCGAACGTCTAAACATAACAGCGATAGAAACCCTAGTAAAGTACAATACCGAGAAAATGGTCCAGATAACCTCTTCCAATCTAGAAATTGACAAAATCAGAGTCAGAACGCTTAGACTAGTCAGTTAGAATAGAAAGTAGTTAATAGTAAAAAATACAGCGTCAAGTTACTGGCCAAGAAGGCCTTAATTTGACTTAAAACTGATATATTCACAATCAGCAGGCCCAATTTGGTCAATTAGGTACAAACTGTGAATTTTTGTCTGAGAGATACGCAGTATCAGGAAGAGGGTCAAGACGACCTTATCTCGCCCTGAAACTGATATATTTAGACTCAGGACACCAAAATTAGTCAATCGGGCACCTGACACGTTTTTCGAGGTGGGGTCGCACAGATCATGAAACTGGTCCAGACGACCCTAGACGGACATAAAACTAATAAAATTAGAATCAACACGTCTGATTTAGTCAAGAGAGACTATGTTGGAAATTTTGTGCGAAAACGCCTCGGTATGCGTGCGTAAGTACAACACAATGTAGACACGACCACAATATAGGAAATGAATAGTAAATTGGTGTAGAATGGGCTAGACAGTATAAATCAACTAGAAATCATCAGTACAAAAATCAGATTTAGAAAATCTGATTTCCAGGTGAAAATTATAATACTACTGAAAAAGGACCGAAAACCACAATAGAAAACTGGACTGCGAAGAGAGCCAACACAGATGAATTTTTAGCTTATAAAACCGTGTGCCTATTGGTTGGAAACTGGCTGTTTTTAGCTACTAAAAACTCCAAAAAGCAAGAATAAAAAAATGGGGGAAATTATGACACAAAATCCATTAAACAACAATTCATTTCCATCACCTTACATCATGCAATTTTTTATTTCTTCCCTTTTAAATGGCTACAGCACATTTAGTGGAGAAGGGCTGAAATGGCCAGAATTTTGTCCCCAAATTAGCTTAGGAAAAGCTTGATTAAGTGAGCTTAGGTTTGGTTAATGTTTGCTTAAGTTTGCCTATAAAAGTGTGACTAATGCCTTAGGTTTTGTTTCTTTATTTTCACACTCCAAAAATTTCAACTCTTTCTCTCTCTTTCCTCTAGCTGCTACCGACCACTCTCAAGGCCCAAAACCCTTCATTTCTCAAGTCCAAAACACAGCCAAAAATTACCAAAAAATCAATCCCCATAAGCTTGAGCTAGGAGGATTTATTCTAAGCCATTCTAAGTCCATCCAAGGGTGAGTTTTTGAAACCAATCTTTGTGGTTTTTGGTTTTTGTTTTAAGTTGATATTAAGAGAAATTTTTGTAGTGTCGTGTTAGCACAAAACTGATCCCTTTTCACCAAGAATCACACAGTCATTTGGTCATCAAGGATTTGATTGGATTTGTGCTCGGTTCAAAGCACAAGAGGTAAAAACCAAAAACCCTTCCTTTGGTGGTTTAGTGATTTTAAGATTTTGATCAAGAAATTTATGTGTATTTGTTTATGCACATGGGTTGTAATAAGTTTATTTTAAGCCCTTAAGTTTCCATTTTTAAGTTTGTAGTTGTGTGGCTGTGTTTACAATTTTTACGAATGGTTATGAGTATGTGTGATGCAATGAACGTTTAGGAAGTGGCTAGACACAAATCTATCCCCAGGAAATAGCCACGGATTTTGGCCATTTTGACCCCCTTAGGGTCCGAATTTGGGATTTGGTAAAACACGGAGTTTTAAGGAAATTTCAATATGGTTGTTTTTAGGTTTGGCCAAAAACGACACTATGATAGGTTTTTCGAGTAGTTTTCACTCGGTGCCCAAAATTGGGGCTGAAAAATTCGAGCCCAAACTTAGTCTCAGGTTTTGCTAAAAATGGACCACTAAGATTCCGAATCAGACTTCGGGCTCAACACAAAACTTGTAGAACATGTCAAAATCTTTAAGATGACCTATGCGTATTTCCAAAATTTGGCCGTTTTGGGCCTTAAATAGAGTCGTTTTCAAAACAACGTAAAACTAAGAGTTTTTGTAAAAAATTGGACACAATAGCCACAGGTTAAGTAAGATTAGGTCCAGTTAGACTTAGATTTGAACTCTGAGGTGAACATGAGAATTGTTCATCTTGTTGAGGACGGAAAATTTCATGTTTGCCAATTTCATAAACAAAGTCATTTCGATCAAGTTTCAAAGCAGTTTTTGAAAGTAGTTCAAAAACCACCTTAAAAATGCAACATAAAAAACGAGTATTACACACTTTAAAAATAAAAATGGTTTTCATAAAAATGTCCCCCACCTTCCAACAAGGTGATAAGGGGATAGTTTCAAAATAAAAAATTTTCCCCAAGAATTTTATAAGTCAACCAAACAATTTTTTCAAAATAAAATAGTGTGAGTAGCCCGGTAAGCTGCCACACCAAGCAAGCCATAGTGGCCCGGTAGGCCACTACTCCAACCAAGCCATAGTAGCCCGATAGGCTACCACACCAAACAGGCAAAGTAATCTAGCCGGTTACTACGCCAAGTTTTGGCATAGTAAATCGGTAGGCTACATGGTTAACAACACGCGAGATAACCGGTCAGTTGACTGGTCAGTAACTAGTCAAGGATCGTGTTCTGGACAACACTGTGAGGAACGATAATTAATCTATCAATAAGACAATTAATCAAACAACGATAGAAGTTAGATGCCAAATCCCCAAGGTAGGCCAGTAGGGTACCGATAGACTTCGGTACCACATAGAAACACAAGTAATAGTCACTAATAGTATTAGTGACTCAGCGAAGGTGCTAATAAGATATGTTATTGATGATAGGTAGTAACCTGTAAATTGACAGAGGCAAGAGAACGTGTTGGCTTGTAAATTAGGTAAGTACAACTCCGCCTATAGTGTGAATAAAATGAATTTGAATGATGTTTTTACAGTATGTTAAGTATGCCAAACATGCACACGATGATGCACAGCATACATAAGAGCATATAGTTTCACAATCAAGTAGATTGGTGAAAGAACAAGTTAGATGCCATATGTCCCTACCACATAGGATTAGGGACAGCTTAGAGAAGCATATGGCTAAAACAGATAAACGAGATGGAATTTAATAGGCGTGTTGTACTGACCTTTTCAGTTGAAGAAGGTTTTAAGTTAAAGTAAGTTAAAGCAAAGTTGAGCATCCCTTGATGGCTCTTTGGCTTTTTAGTGACCTCAGGCATTACCATTGGTCTGTGCACACACAGTACTGACACATGAGCCCTAAGTAGACAAGAGAAAGAAAGAGAACATTGAAGCATAAATGAACATAACCAGATCATGCATTGATCACAGTATGCATTAGTCATAATTCACTATGCTTCTAGCTTCAGTAAGATACACTCAGTACATAATGTATACTGCTATACATAAATCATGTAAGTTCTGTATTTCAATAAGATGATATGTTATGATCTGATATATGCTATGTTAAGTGGTATATATTGATGTCTTGCATGTTATATGATTTTAAGTATGTACTACGTTTTATACATGTTTTACGGTTAACATATTGCACTTACTGGGCATAAAGCTCACGGAGTGTGTTCATACTGTAGGTAAGTGTAATGACCGCCATTTTCATGACACCTACTTACCATGTAATAAGTCACTAAGGAATAAAATGGACATAAATTAATGTCTTTTAGTGCAAATTTAAGTAACACAATCAGGTACACAGCCGTGTGAGTGACCGTGTGCCATTCGGACTGTGTATCTATTAATAGCCGTGTGAGTGTACATAGTCATGTAGTGTAACACGGTCAAGTACACGATCGTGTAAGAGGCTGTGTACCGCTTAGATAGATGAATGTATTTCAAAGACATGGTCGTGTTGAGTAGTCTCAACTAGTACACGCCCGTGTCTGAAATGTATACACCCGTGTTGCCTTGTACACACCCGTGTAAGAGTCCGTGTAGAAGGCTGTGTAATGAGCCGAGAGCCACTGTAATGGCTCTCATGAATTATGAAACTTAATTACTATGTAATGATGTGACGCCTTAAATTCTATTTAAGGGTTAATATATAATTTAAATAAAATTAGTGTGCCAAAAAGTAATTAAAAATCTTTTGGAAACCCTAGGTTGGTTTCCGAGTCAAATTCCGCTCAAAAAGTCAACAATTTTAACTTTAAAAAAAACCCTAAAATATTCGGCCATCACTTGGGATTTTTAATTAAAATTTAAATCCCACAAATCCAAGGAGGATTCAAATTTAAATTTCATCCCTTAAATATAAAGAAGAATTTTGGCCATAAAGTGTAGGAAATAAAGGAGATTTTATTTGAATTAAAAGCTAGATCAAAACTCATTCAAAATTCAAATTATTTTTTTTTCCTAAAAACTAATGGATAATTTTCGGCCACTTAAGGGGAAATAAGAGAGAAAACCCTAGCCTCAAAACAGCACAAAAACTTTCCCTTTTGCCCCTTAAAATTTTCGGCCAAACAAGGAAGAGAAAGGGAAAGAAAAACCTAGTATAAAAACCGTCTTTTAACTCTCATTCACCCTTCCTATCACTCTCAAAAATTCGGCCAGCTTTCCCTTCTCTCCTCTCTGAATTTTCTCTCCCAAAACACACCCAAAACAGCAACAAAACCTATCAAAAGGCAGCTCAAAGATTCAACAATTTTTGAGACAAAAACAAGGTGAGAAATCAAACTTTTTCCTTCCTTCTCCTTTTGGTTTTAAATCCGAATTTTTATATGGTTTTCTCCACTGTTTTCCCTACTGTTTTGAAGACTCCAACACTCACACAAATTCAGCCAAAAAGGAGACCAAGCATCAAAAATAGTGCAGCACAAACAAGGTGTGAATCTCTCTCTCAAACCCTAAAAATTTTGCCTCTTTGTTTCCCTTTCAAAAACCCTATTATCACATGTGTAAAATTTTACGTTTTTGTCAATTTGATTCTTGGGTTGTGTTAATGTCATATAAATAAGGTTTTCGACAAAATTTCGTGATCATTGGATGAAAATTGAATTGGTTTGAGGCTAATCGAAATTCGGACACAGAAAAACGGAAATCTGGAAAATTACCATATGAACAGTAAATTTGTGTCAGCCATAACTTGAGTTTTAAAAACGATTTTTGAGTGATTATCGACCCTAAAATTAAATTCAAGATGTCCCCTAAATGCCTGCAAAATGTCAGAACCAAACTCATCCGTTTGCCTAGTCAAAATATTTTTCTAATATAGGCGGACAGAACTGTCAGTTTTTGAACTGAAACTAAAACCCAGATTTTATGCCTGAAAACAACCCCTCGGTTTTTGGCCTAATTAAATGACCAAATGATGTCCAAAAATTATAAAAATTATATGGAATTAAAGCTACGGATGTCTAGTTTAACATATTAAAAATTTAGAATTTTTAGGATGAAAAATAAATTAATATGGATTTTACATTCAGCCTAGGTCAGTCTGCCCATGCCCAGTAATATCTTAACTTAGAGATTTTCATAAATTTTAAATCCCAAATGTTTATTAAACGTTTTAAAATCTTTTGTGGCACATAAAATGATTGGATGATTATGTCTAGACCTAGACTGATCATATGTTGTGATTATAGGATTTATTTGACGTTCTTGCTGGATTTGTGGATCACCTTATCGTAACGCTTGTGCGATAATCAAGATAGGACGTTCTAGCCTTTTCTGGGAGTAGTCAAGTGTTTTAAATTTCCCTGTTTTATCGATGGCATGCTGTTTTCAGTTTATGAAATTTTTATACTGTTTTTGGATGGAATAAACGCATGCAAAGTGTTTTGTATTAAATGAGTATTTCAAAGTGTGTTTTGATTAATAGCATAATATAACTTGGTAAATACCATCTTTTGAATAATCCGGTGAACATAATTGAGCTCTAGTTCACAATCATTGTAAATGATGCGTGCGTCCCAGAGTTGACGCCATGGGGGAAGGTCCCTAAACCTGCGCAGGGCCGTTCGGCCTATTTAGACCGTAACGAGATGATCTAGGATAATTCAATTCGAGGCACGTATATTATAGCTACGACAAGTCCTCACTCAAAATATGATGCTTTATTTTAATGATTTATTATTTTTAATAACGGGGCACGTATATTGCAGCTACGCTAAGTCCTCAGCAGAATAAAACTTGTATTAAAAATGTTTTCCCGAAATTGTTAATTATTTTTTTTATGATTATTATGCCATGTATTTTTTTTAAATTTTTGATTATTTTTGGAAACGAATATTACGTCATACTTTTAAATATTACCTGTTTAACTCACCTTTGTTTCTGTCCTACTGAGCTAGCGCTCACGTCCTTTTTCTTTGTGATTTCGAAATGACTACTTCCAGGTGCGGGAGGTAGCAGTTCCGAAAATCGTTGAGCTATCCGTTCCTACCGAAGATGATGCTATCCGTTTTCTCCATCTTCTTCATTCTGTTTCTCGTTCTGATGTAATGAGATATTAAGTTTGGACTTTATTTCACGTTATTTAAATTTCATGCTTGGGAATATTTTATGGTTGGTAATCTCTTTTGAAGACCGATTTTATGTTTGATTTCCGCATTAAAAAGTATTTATTTTCTACTTTATTTTATTATGTGGTTATGATACTACGTTATAAATAATTAGGCTTAGCTAAATTATAATATTGACCCGCTTTTCGTGATAAATGTTTTTCCTTAAATCTCAGGTTGATATTATGATTTGGCTGCCGTGTCACGTGTCTAAATTTTGGGCTGTGACAAATAATGGTATCAGAGCCCAGGTTTTCAAAAGGGTTTTTCATCAAAAAAACGTTTTCAAAAGGGATTTTCATCAAAATGTTATCAAAAGGGTTTTTCATCAAAACGTTTTCAAAATACCCAAGCATAGTTTTCCTTACTCTTAGAAGCTTATAGGATTTCCTCTTCCTTCAATCTCATATAGCAAAATGACTCGTCCCGGCACGCGTAGTCAGAGGCAACAGAGAGGCAACGACGAAGAGAACCCCGGGAACACGCAGCCTCAAGGGAGACAGAATGCAGCGGTTCCTACACCGAATGATCAGCTAACGGCAATGCAGAATCTCACGGTGGCGATACAGGCTCTCCTCACCGTCTTACCTTTTGGAACACCTAACCCAACTCCTGTAGCCAATGTTGTTCCTAATGAGACCCCGAGAGCGGGGAGTTCTTCTCAGACTCCTCAGCAAACCCCAACCACCGAAAACCCTACCTCTGAAGTAGTACCTACCCAGCCTATGATACATCCTAAACAGGCAGCCCTAACTCTTTTCTTTAAGCCTCACGTACCCACTTTCGACGGCACGGGCACAGAGATGGATGTCGACTATTGGTTTGATGCCATTCGTAAGCAGCTAAAGTTGACCGCCACACCCGCAGATTTTTGGGTTGAGTTTGCTTCCAACAAGCTAGTGGATCTAGCCTCTACCTGGTGGGCTAGTATCGAGGATGGTTTGACAGAGGAGCAGAGGTCTTCTTGGACAGTTTTCGAGGAGCGTTTTCACGAGCGTTTCTTTTCAGCTCAGTTCCACGACAGAAAAGCTAGGGAGTTCATCCGTTTGAAGTAAGGGTCTATGTCAGTGCAGGAATATGAAGCTAAGTTCACTGAGTTGGCCCGGTATGCGAAGAATCAGGTTTTGGATGAAGCTACTAAGTGTCTCCACTTTGAGGAAGGGCTTAGCCTCTATGTGAAGAGGGGTGTATAACCGTTCCAGATCAGGGATAGCTACCAGCAGATAGTTGCTAAGGCGTTGACAGTGGAAGAGGGCGACAAGGAGTTCCTTGAAGCTCATAACAAAAACAAGTCTGGACCAATCCCCATGTGACAACCGGGAACTTCAGGCAATTCTCGGATGAAAAATGTACAATTGTATGTATATAACAATTTGTACTATTTAAAGAGTGAAATAAATGTATTCATATTGTTTAGAATATATGAAAATGTTCTAACAATACTGACAAGTAAGAATTCAGTGTTGGAAAAATTCACTGAGTTGAAACGGGTGAAACGGTGCAAAATCGGCATTGAAAACCCGAACCGAACTAATAAAAGACGGTAAACTTCCGGGATTGATTTTGATCAAACGGAAGCAGATTAAATTGATCCGATTGCACAGCAGACCTCAGGAACACGCCGGGACGATTTCAGGAAAATTTCGGCTAGAACCGGCATCGGTCAAAAAGTAGTCGAATTAATGTGAATAGTGAAAGTCAAAGTCAACTTTCACTTTTGCATTTATGACATCATAAATCAAGATTAATAAATGAAATAAATATGGTGGTTGGTGGAATGAAAGGTCATGATTCATTTAGCTTTTGATCTAAAGGCCAAGATTTGGCCAAAATTTACCCTTTTTAATTTTTGAAAAATGGAGAAAGAAATGGTGTGAAAGGTGTTGAAATTTGATTGGTTTAGAGCCAAATTAATTGGCTTTCTTTCATGCATAAGTCGGCAAAATGTGAACAAAAGTGGCCGAAGTCCATTTTCACGCAAAAACCAAAGAAAATTTCTAAGTGTTTTCTTCCATGGTGTCTACGTGAGGGACCAAAGGAGAACCAAGCTTTCTCTTCAATTTTTCTTCACAAAAAGTGTGTCAAAACACTCCTTGAAGACAAAGGAAGCATTAGACCAAGGTAACTTCCTTTTTCACTTAACTTTTCATGGTTTTTCTTCTTAAAATCCGTGGGTGAATAGTGAGAAAAAGATGGAAAATTTTTGGTTGTTTTCCATTGGATTTGATGTTGGGTTTTGTTAAGGATGTAATAAAGAAGAAAACCATGCAAATTGTTTAAAGAAAAACTGAAATTTTGTTGGTTTTTCAAGGGAAAATCCGTGGGTTACCTTAGGTAACCAATGAGAAAAAGTTGTGGTTTAATTTCTAACTTGCTTCCAAGTTTAATTTTGTGAAGGATAAAGCTTGTATTTCATTATGAAAAGCTTGAAAAAAATTTTTGGTATGAATTACATAATGTGGCCGTGAGTTTCCTAAGGGTTTGGAAGAAAGATTTGCATGCTTTTATGTGATGGTTGGTTAATTTAAATCATGCAATTTAATGTGTAAATGGTGGCAATGTGATTGAAAGAATGAAACAAAAATGTTTGGCATGTGTTTCATTAAATGGCCGTGGGTTGTATAAGGGTAAAAACCCTAAGAAATTGGTTGAAAATGCCAAGAAAATGGGCTTGAAAATGTGTTAAAAACGTGACATTTGAATGGCCTAAAGTGTGGTGAAAGTTTGACAAAATTTGGTTCGGTTTGGTTGTGAAAACCGAAACCAAATTAAGGGTAAAATTGTGAAAAAATTTTGTTATGTGGGTGATAATGTGGAATTGGAATTTTGTGGGTTTTTATGTAAAAGTTTGGAAAACTTTTACATAAAATAGGCTTGTGGTATAGTACGTGGCAGGTACATACGGTTCGAGGCGTACCTAACGCCGGAAGCCTTAAAATTACGCCGAAATGCTGCCGAAATTTCAAAAACGGCATTCGGGGTAAAATAGGAATTTAAAATAAAAGTTAGGGCCGGGACGGAAACCCGAGTCCCTAACGAAAAAGTTGAATAAGGAAAAAAATTTAAGGGGTGGGTCGTGAATAGTAACCCGTCCCCTTAAAAATGAAAAACGCGTGTGAGATTGAAAAACCGACCCCGAGGGGGGGGCGTTTTTGGAAATAAAATAAAGGTCCGAGTCGGGAACGGAAAACCCGAGCCTTGGAGATCTAAGTCGGAAATGTCTAGATGAACGTTTTAAATACTAGCGAAACGTCCATTTGAGGCTCCGAAATGATAGAAAATCGCTAAACCGACGTAAGGGTCGGAATAGTGCTTCCCGAGGTCCGGGAAAGCAAAAAGTGGAAATAAAATAGAAACGAACCCAGTAATGATTAGAAAAGAGTCAGAAAAGTTCCTGATAGCCAAAAATGCAGTCTGGATCAATAAAATTCCGTCAGGGGCAAAACTGTAATTTTGCCAAAATATTGGGGTAAAATCGTAATTTTGCAAAAGTTGGGGAAAATGGTGAAAATAATAAATAAAACCTAAAAAGTTATAAATAGGTTTTATTTAAGCTTTTTAATGAAAAATAAAAGCTATAAATGGGAAAGAAATTAACAGACATAGTTTTGTCTGTAGGATCCCAAAATCGGCCTACAAGAAAGGCGATTCAAGATCCAAGAGAGAGAAAGGGAACAGTCTGATAAGGTAAGTTCAGACATTTACCTGTCTGCAACATATAGCAATGTTGTGCTAACTTTAATGTACTAACTATAAGTTAGGTACATATGTGCTACGGGCACTATGATAGAATAGAAAGAGAGACGAAATGTGCTACGGGCACTATAAGAATGGGACACATGGTTAATTGTGTTTCGGGCACTAGAGCGAGGTTAATGAAACTCACTCACCAAAAATTAAAATGTGAACCATTCCTAACCACGGGACAATGTGAAGTCACCGGGTTAGAATGTTAAAAAGTCGGTAATGAAACCACTTTCTGGTGTACCAGCCTTCCGTACAGGGAGGTACTATTTTTGCCTTCGGGGCTATGAGACTAAGGCTGTGGAGGTCAGCACTGATGTACCGCTCCCAGTCATATAAAATTTTGCCTTCGGGGCTATGAGATTAAGGCTGTGGAGGTCAGCACTAATGTACCGCTCCCAGTCATGCGCACTTAAATGGTACTGCCAACCTGAGCTCAAAACCAGAACGTAATCAAAGATAATGACCTAAAACTGAAACTGTGCCATAATTGAGTATAAGACAGTTTAGTGAGAGCACTAACATCGCGATAGATGTACTAGTGTGATACAGTGTTGTGGTCAACCTTACTATTCACCATGAATAGTGGTTAAAGTTACTATTCATGTATGAATAGTAGTCAATGATACTATTCATCGTTAATAGTACTATTCATAGAAATTTTATTTCTTGCATGTTTGAACTTACTGAGCCTGTAGCTCACCATTTTTGCTAATGTTGCAGGTAAGCGACCAGCTCAGTAGCTTGTTTGACTGGATGCGGACGGGATGGCGCATGTCAAATGGGATAACTAGGCGAGGGATATGGTACTGCCAGAGTCTTCCCGCTGAGCATTAAAGTGAAGGGAAAAAAAAGGGGAAACAGTTCTTTTGTAATTATATATATATTTTACAAAAGTACTGTATTATTTATATTACTTTGTACTTATCAACAAAGTAAATAGTGGAAAAAGATTTTATATGATGTTTAAAAAAAAAATTAAAAATTTCCCCAAAAACGGCATGATTTTAAAGGAGAGAGAGATAAGCCGGCGACCCACGAGAGTACAATCTATCGCAGTTAGCGATAAGCTCAACTGTAATAGTATTGTATGATCTGTACGAGGGGCGGGCCGCCACACCCCAACAAGCCTCAACACAAGCCGCAGACTCCTTACCAGAAGAACCAGCAGTCTTAGGGATCAGGTTCTCATCAGTTCTCTGGACAGCGACAGGGTCGGGTGAATGTGATTACCTGCTTCGAGTGTGGTGATGAAGGCCACAAAAGAAATGTCTGCCCTAAGAGACAGTCGAGAGACAATGCTCATAGACATCATCATCAGCGAAATCAGAATGGTCTTCCACAGAGACAACAGTTTACTTCCCAGTCTTCGCAGTCACAGCGCCCTCAGCTTCCTGCTCCCTATCAGCCTCAGCGCACGAGCCAGTACACTGCACCTTATGCTTCATATGCTGCACCGCTACAGTAGTTCCCAGTACCGAGTTATCAGAGACCACCACCATAGGGTCAGAGTATGGGCTATCAGCGAGGGAATACAACTCAAAATCGTGGTAAGGCACCACAGGTACACGCTCTTAGAGCTGACAGCATGGAGATAGATCATGCATCGACTGCATTAGATGGTATAATTCCTATCTTTGGTACATATGCATATGTTTTGTTTGACACCGGGGCTACACACTCTTTTATAACCAACATTATGCTCGTTCACTTAGTTTAAAACTGCAAAATCTTGACTCTCCCTTATGTGTGAAATCCCCGTTGGGCACGACTACCGTTAGTGATGGGTGTCAAGCCTATGTTTATGTTGGGGATGTTTGTTTGGAGGCATCACTTGTAGTAATGCCTATGTTTGCTTATGATGTTATTCTGGGATATGACTGGCTTTCCCGATATAGGATTATGCTTGATTGTCGTAATCGTCGCGTTATCTTTACAACTGATTTCGGACATGTAGTGTCCTATCAGTTAAGCTTAGTTTCAGATGTTGATAGATCTGCTCTGAGGTTAGTGTGGAAGAGTAGATAGGGTATTCTTTGCTTCTTATTCTTGTGTGCGGTAGAATGATCCAGTTCTGAAAAGAGTACCCAACCTATACCTATTGTCGATAGTTTTCCAGATGTTTTTCCAAAAGCTCTTCCAGGTTTACTACCTCATCGAGAAATAGAGTTTTGTATCGACTTAGTTCCTGGAACAGCTCCTTTTGCTTCTGCTCCGTATCGTATGGCACCTCTAGAGATGAAAGAGTTGAGCAAGCAGCTAGATGAGTTGAAATCGCTGGGCTTTATCCGAGACAGTAACTCACCTTGGGGTTCATCAGTCCTTTTTGTGAAGAAAGCCGACGGTTCGCTACGTCTCTGTGTAGACTACAGAAAGCTCAACAGTGTGACCATCAAAAATAAGTATCGGTTACCACGTATAGATGACTTGTTCGATCAGTTGGGTGGAGCTTGTTTCTTCTCCAAGGTTGATTTGAGATCCGGTTATCATCAATTTCGTGTTAGAGAGGAGGATATCCCGAAGACGGCATTCCGAACGAGGTATGGCAGTTATGAGTTCTTAGTAATGCCTTTTGGTTTGACAAACGCGCCAGCAGCCTTCATGGATATGATGAATAGAGTCTTCTAACCTTTTCTTGATAAGTTCGTCATCGTATTCATCGACGACATCCTCATCTATTCCCGAACTCGTGAAGATCATGCACAGCATCTCAGTATAGTTTTACGGACTCTTCGTGAACATCAGTTGTACGCCAAGAAAGAAAAATGTGAGTTTTGGATGACAGAGGTTAAGTTTCTCGGACATATCATCTCAGGAGATGGTATATCAGTTGATCCATCCAAGGTTGAAGCGATTCTTAAGTGGGAATGACCGAAGAATGTTCCAGAGATCCGAAGCTTCTTGGGCTTGGCGGGATATTATCGACGTTTTGTACAGGACTTCAGCAAGCTCGCCGCTCCCCTCACCAATCTGACAAAGAAGGATGTACCTTTCGTTTGGGACAATAGCTGTGGGTCAGTTTTCCAGGAGTTAAAGAGTCATTTGACGTCTGCACCTATCCTTATTATTCCAGATCAGGATCAAGTATATGACGTCTACACTGATGCTTCTCATCAAGGTCTTGGAGCAGTTTTAATGCAACAGAACTGAGTTGTCACTTATGCCTCACGACAATTGAAACAATATGAACGAAACTACCCTACACACGATCTAGAGTTAGCTGCAGTAGTGTTCGCACTTAAGATTTGGCGTTGTTATCTGTATGATGCCAATTTTAGACTGTTTTCAGATCACAAGAGTTTGAAATACCTAGCTACACAGAAAGATCTAAACCTACATCAGAGAAGATGGGTAGAATACATGCAAGACTACGACTTCCAAGTCGAGTATCATCCAGGTAAAGCAAACGTGGTTGCAGATGTACAAAGTAGGAAAAGAGAGGCAGTTCCCAATCCTGATCATGACGCTTCTATAATGGCTATGCAGATAGATGAGTGGGAAAAGGACAGAGTTCTTACAGCTTATCAGGTTCGTTTTGGCGAAGTTCAGGGTCACCCAGTGTTGTATAACTTAGTGATGGAACCAGACTACGTGCAGAGGATCAAGGAGAATCAGTTGGCAGATACACGTTTCGTTGACATCCGAGAGAGATTTTTAAAGGGCAAGCATGTTGCAGAGTGGTCGATGGACGCCAGTGGAATTCTTTACAACGAGGGTCGCTTAGCAGTGCCACACATTCCAGAGCTTATACAGGAGATCTTGTCAGAGTTTCATCAGTCGAGGTTCGCCATGCACCCAGGTGGAAACAAGATGTATCAAAACCTAAGACGGCAGCTTTGGTGGAGAGGTATGAAGTTAGATATAAAGAACTTCGTGGCCAACTGTTTGACGTGTCAAAAAGTAAAGGCAGTATGGGAGAGACCTACAGGTCTGCTCCAATCACTTCCAATACCTCTGTGGAAGTGGGATAGTATAGGAATGGACTTCCTAACCGGCTTACCAAAAGCACAGGATGGATCTGATGGAGTCTGGGTAGTAGTAGATCGTCTCACGAAGACCGCGCACTTCATCCCGTTCAAGACGACTTGCACCAGGAACCAGCTAGCCGAGCTTTACATGAGGAACGTAGTCAGATTGCATGGAGTCCGTTCAATGATCATTTCTGATCGTGATACGCGCTTCAACGCTCGTTTTTAGCAAAGTCTACAGGAAGCTCTAGGCACAGAACTGAACTTCAGCACCGCTTTTCATCCGCAGACAGATGGTCAGTCAGAGCGTCTCATACAGATTCTCGAGGATATGTTACGTGCCTGCGTTCTTGATCTTGGAGATGGATGGAGCAAACACCTCTACCTGGCAGAGTTCACATACAACAACAGTTATCAAGCGAGTATCGGAATGGCACCCTTTAAAGCGTTGTACGGAAAGCCTTGTCGATCACCCATCTATTGGGTTGACAACCAGGAAGCACCCGTGGGTGGACCTGATATAATCCTAGACCAGTACGAGAAGATTGCCATCATCAAACAACGACTTCTAACAGTATAGAGTCGACAGAAGAGCTATGTAGATCAACGTAGAAAGCCGTTAGAGTTCGAGGTCGGAGAGTTTGTGTTGCTAAAGGTTTCACTGAAGAAAGGTATCTCTCGTTTCGAAGTTAAAGGGAAGCTAGCACCGCGTTACATTGGACCTTTCGAGATCGTACGCAGAGTTGGTAAGGTCGCATATGAGCTGAAGTTACCCGACACCTTGGGAGTGCACAACGTTTTCCATGTATCGATGCTGAGGAAGAGTGCACGAGAAGAGTCAGAAGTCATTTCAACAGATGATGTAGAAATCCAACCAGATGTCTCTTACGTCGAGGTTCCAGTGAAGATTTTGGATCGTAAGGTCAAGCAGCTGAGAACGAAATAATACCCATGGTGAAGGTTCTTTGGAGTAACCATGGTGAAGAGGAAGCCACATGGGAAACTGAGAAAGATATGCGTGAGAACCATGCTGAATGGTTCGCTAAGAAGTAGAGTACATATAATGTAGTCGACCTAAGTTTGTTTTGTAACCCTACTCTATTCATAGTGGTAGATATACCACTATATGTTTTGAAAGGTGCATTTAGATCGCTTAATGAAATGGGAAGTTATTCATATTCTTATTCTCTTCTTTAGTGTAGAGTAATTCTTAAAGTTTCGAGGACGAAACTATTTTTAGTGGTAGATATTTGTGACGCCTTAAATTCTATTTAAGGGTTAATATATAATTTAAATAAAATTAGTGTGCCAAAAAGTAATTAAAAATCTTTTGGAAACCCTAGGTTGGTTTCCGAGTCAAATTCCGCTCAAAAAGTCAACAATTTTAACTTCAAAAAAAACCCTAAAATATTCGGCCATCACTTGGGATTTTTAATTAAAATTTAAATCCCACAAATCCAAGGAGGATTCAAATTTAAATTTCATCCCTTAAATATAAAGAAGAATTTCGGCCATAAAGTGTAGGAAATAAAGGAGATTTTATTTGAATTAAAAGCTAGGTCAAAACTCATTCAAAATTCAAATTATTTTTTTTCCTAAAAACTAATGGATAATTTTCGGCCACTTAAGGGGAAATAAGAGAGAAAACCCTAGCCTCAAAACAGCACAAAAACTTTCCCTTTTGCCCCTTAAAATTTTCGGCCAAACAAGGAAGAGAAAGGGAAAGAAAAACCTAGTATAAAAACCGTCTTTTAACTCTAATTCACCCTTCCTTTCACTCTCAAAAATTTGGCCAGCTTTCCCTTCTCTCCTCTCTGAATTTTCTCTCCCAAAACACACCCAAAACAGCAACAAAACCTATCAAAAGGCAGCTCAAAGATTCAACAATTTTTGAGACAAAAACAAGGTGAGAAATCAAACTTTTTCCTTCCTTCTCCTTTTGGTTTTAAATCCGAATTTTTATATGGTTTTCTCCACTGTTTTCACTACTGTTTTGAAGACTCCAACACTCACACAAATTCAGCCAAAAAGGAGACCAAGCATCAAAAATAGTGCAGCACAAATAAGGTGTGAATCTCTCTCTCAAACCCTAAAAATTTTGCCTCTTTGTTTCCCTTTCAAAAACCCTATTATCACATGTGTAATATTTTATGTTTTTGTCAATTTGATTCTTGGGTTGTGTTAATGACATATAAATAAGGTTTTCGACAAAATTTCGTGATCATTGGATGAAAATTGAATTGGTTTGAGGCTAATCGAAATTCAGACACAGAAAAACGGAAATCTGGAAAATTGCCATATGAACAGTAAATTTGTGTCAGCCATAACTTGAGTTTTAAAAACGATTTTTGAGTGATTATTGAGCCTAAAATTAAATTCAAGATGTCCCCTAAATGCCTGAAAAATTTCAGAACCAAAATCATCCGTTTGCCTAGTCAAAATATTTTTCTAATATAGGCGGACAGAGCTGCCAGTTTTTGAACTGAAACTGAAACCCAGATTTTATGCCTGAAAACAACCCCTCGGTTTTTGGCCTAATTGAATGACCAAATGATGTCCAAAAATTATAAAAATTATATGGAATTAAAGCTACGGATGTCTAGTTTAACATATTAAAAATTTAGAATTTTTGGGATGAAAAATAAATCAATATGGATTTTACATTCAGCCTAGGTCAGTCTGCCCATGCCCAGTAATATCTTAACTTAGAGTTTTTCATAAATTTTAAATCCCAAATGTTTATTAAACGTTTTAAAATCTTTTGTGGCACACTAAAATGATTGGATGATTATCTCTAGACCTAGACTGATCATATGTTGTGATTATAGGATTTATTTGACGTTCTTGCTGGATTTGTGGATCACCTTATCGTAACGCTTGTGCGATAATCGAGGTAGGACGTTCTAGCCTTTTCTGGGAGTAGTCAAGTGTTTTAAATTTCCCTGTTTTATCGATGGCATGCTGTTTTCAGTTTATGAAATTTTTATACTGTTTTTGGATGGAATAAACGCATGCAAAGTGTTTTGTATTAAATGTGTATTTCAAAGTGTGTTTTGATTAATGGCATAATATAACTTGGTAAATACCATCTTTTGAATAATCCGGTGAACATAATTGAGCTCTAGTTCACGATCATTGTAAATGATGCGTGCGTCCTAGAGTTGACGCCATGGGGGAAGGTCCCTAAACCTGCGCAGGGCCGTTCGGCCTATTTAGACCGTAACGAGATGATCTAGGATAATTCAATTCGAGACACGTATATTATAGCTACGACAAGTCCTCACTCAAAATATGATGGTTTATTTTAATGATTTATTATTTTTAATAACGGGGCAGGTATATTGCAGCTACGCTAAGTCCTCAGCAGAATAAAACTTGTATTAAAAATGTACAGTATCGAGAAAAGCAGTCTAGATGACCTCTTCTCGCCCATAGACTAACAAAATCAAAGTCAGAACGCTCAGATTAGTCAGTCAGATAGTGAAAAGTGAACAGTGATTAGTGATTAGTGAATGGTGAGAAACGCAGTGTCAGGTTAGTGGCCAAAACGGCCTTAATCTGGCATAAAATTGACATATTAATAGTCAGCAGGTTCAATCTGGTCAAGTGAGCACAAAATGTAGATTTTGTTTAAAAGATATGCAGTATCGGGATAAGGGTCAAGACGACCTTTTCTCCCCCCGAAACTGATATATTTAGACTCAGGACGCCCAAATTAGTCAAATCAGGCACCTGACACGTTTTTCGAGACGGGGTCATACAGATCCCGAAAACTGGTCTAGAAGACCTCAGATGAATGTAAAACTGATAAATTTGAAATTAGCACGTCCAAATTAGTCAAGGGAGACTGTGTTTGAAATTTCATGCGAAAACGCCTCGTTATGCGTGCATAGTGTCAACACAGTGTAGGCCAAACCACAATATCAAGAAACAGGTCGAGATGACCTTTTCTTGATATAAAATTGATATATTTGGGTTCAGCGCGCCCAAATTAGTCAGTATAGCCTATCTTAAAATTTTTCAAAAAATTAGTATAAAGGGGTCGAAATTTTTAGATTTTTGTAAAAAGGGCCCCCATTATTTTTTTTCCTATCTTTTTCTCCCCCACACCACACGAAGATGAACAATGATCGATCATCGAATCCGACCTCCGTTTTCGACACCGCCGGCACCATTGGAAAGCTCTCGACGAGCTGAGTCCAACGGTGTGCCGAGTCGACAGAACCGACGTCGGAGAACGCCGCACGCGCCGCCTAAAGCCGCCGGTGGCCGAATTTTTTAAACCGTGATTTCTCCGCCGTCCGACGTCCAAATGCCACGATTTCGGTCCCAATGGATTCATGGTGAAGAGTAGAACAAAACCCAGGCTTCATTTCACGTCAATAGCCACCGGATTGCGCCGCCCAAGGTTCGCCGTCATCGTCGCCGCCGTCGAATCTCGCTATTCCGGCGGAGTTGAGTTGCAAGGTCGGTATCAAAATGGTCAGAACAACACATAGATCAAAAGCCCCAAATCAATTTTGGGCAACAACGCCGGAAAATGAAGATCCAACACCGCCGCCGTCGCCGACTTTTCGAGGGCCGATTTCCGGTGATAGGAGCCTCGATTGGTGAAATTGACACCACCAATGGGTTCCTCTCGTCGAGCTCTTCAAGATGGTGGTCGCCACTCCCATCGCCGCCGTGGTCAACACCGGTCAACGGCCGGTCAACGCTGGTCAACGGCGGTCAACACGGTCAACGGCGACCCAGAGACCGAAAATTGAAGAATGGCCCCTTGGCCTATTTTTGACGTTCCGGACACATCCGCGGCATCGGATTTGCAAACCAGAGTTTCAAAAGTGGAGAACGATGATTCAAAGATTGTGCGATCGAGATCGAACGATTCACCCGACCGCCGACGGGAACGATTTTGGTAGTGGTTTTGATCCCTTGATTCCTCAATTTATTATTAGAAATAATTATGTATTAATTATGGTTTACTGACTTGAGGAATTGTAAGAAAAAGGGATGAAATGTCAAAAAAGAGAATGTGAGGAAATGTGAATATTTTTACGTAAAAAGCGGAGCTTTTACGTAAAAATTAGGCCTCTGGTTTAGTACGTGGCAGGTTAGAATAGGTTAGATGGTTTTGAGGCGTTTCCTAAACGCTGGAAACCCAAAAATTAAGCGGAAATGCTGCCAAAATTTCTAAAACGGCACAAAGGGGTATTTTAGGAAACGAGGGGTGAAAATGTGATCGGGATGGGAACCCGAGCCCCCTCGATGACCTAGGTCCAGGAAAGCAGGACGGACGTTTACAGGATTAGTGAACCACCCAATTAGAAATCTCGAAATGTAAGAAAACGACCCCTAGATCAGAGTAGTGCTACCCGAGGGACGGGTGTGATCTAAGTATAAAATTTGGGGCGATTACATCGGTAACAGTAACCCGACAGGCTAAATGGTCATACGGGAGGTATTCAGTCAGTTGACTGGTCGGTTAGCCAGTCAAAGACCAAGTCGGAACGGGATAGTGAGAGACAGTGATTAATTTGTCAAGTAGACAAATTAATCAAGCACGATTAAAAATTAGATATCAAATTTCCCAAAGTAGAGCAGTTGGGTACCGATAGGCATCGGTACCACACAATGATAAGTTTATTAGTTCCTAATGATAGAGTGACCTAATAGCGACGTGAATTAATTTATTGAGCAAATAAATTAATTAACCACGATTAGAAAATCAAATTCTTAAGAAGAGTGCAATTAGTACCGATAAGGATCGGTACCACATAACGAGAATTTTTATTAGTCACTAATGACCACGGTGACCTAAGAGTGAATGTTAATGTAATGCATTATGATTACAGGTAGGTACCTGTATTGTGACGAAGGCGAGAGTATAAACTGTCTGTTGACAGGTAAGTACAACTCCACCTACAGCATGGATAAAATGAATTTAAAATGATGCTTTTCCAGTATTTTAAGTATGTATCTTGCACACAATGCTGCACAGCATACATAAGAGCATATAGTTTCACAATCGAGTAGATTGATGAAAGAACAAGATAGAAGCCATAGATCCCTACTGCGTAGGATTAGGGATAGCTTAGAGAAGCGTATGGCTAGAACAGTTAAACAAGATGGAAACAAGTAAGTGTGTCGTACCGGCTTCTTCAGTCGAAGGGGTTTCCAGTTAAAGAAAGTTAAGGCCAAAAGTTGAGCATCAGTTGATGGCTCTTCGGCATTAGTTGACCTCGGGCATTACCGTTGGTTTGCGCGCACACGGTACTGACACATGGGCCCTAAATAGATAAGAAAAGAAAAGAGAAGTTTGAAGCATAAATGAACATAACCAGACCATGCATTAGTTATAGTTCGCTATGCTTTCTTTTCAGTAGAGTGCATACAGTACATGATGCTTCTGCCATGCATAAAGTATGTGAAGTTTTATATCCAGTGTTATGACATGTTATGTGATGACATGATATGTGATCTGATATGTGATATGCTTCAATGGTATGTGATTTATTAAGTGATATATATCATGCTTAGGATTTTAAGTATGTGTTATGTTTTAAACATGTTTTGCGGTTAACATGTTGTACTTACTGGACGTAAAGCTCACGGAGTGTGTTCATGCTATAGGTAAGCTTCCTATAGCGCAAACACCAAGGGGCGATGATGGTGGCGGAGGTGGATGTGAGGATGAGGTTATGGATACACTGCGAGTATTCTTCCGCCCAGTATGAGTAAATAGTATTTTGAACGGTGACAGCTAAATAGTATTTTGAATAGTAAAGATTAATTGGTATTTTAGAACAGTAAACAGTATATGAATGAATAGTATATTTAAATAGTGTCCGGTGAATATTAATCAGATAAACAAGTATATAAGTGTGTATGTATAATTGAAATCCTTATGTTTTTTCAAATTCCGCATTTTAATAGTATACGTATGTGAATAGTAAATACGTACGCGTATATTAAAAAAAAAATCCCTCTAAATTTATGCTATTAAATTCAGCAAGTTTAAGTATCGGTTTTAAAAAGGAAGTATAAGTAAAAGCTAAAGAAGCAAGTAATAGTTTTCAGTGATGGTCCGGGCGGCTGAGGGCACGGGGCGTCACAGTAAGCGTCCTATGGCTTAATCATCTATAGGTTATGACAGCGGCGGAGGCGGATGTGAGGCGAGATTGTGGACACATCACAAGTATTCTTCCGCATAATTTTTGAGTAAATAGTATTTTTTTGAATAGTAACCGTTAAATAGTATTTGTGAATAGTAATCATTAAAGAGTATTTTGAATAATGATAGTTAAACAGTATTTTTAAATAGTAACTATTAAACAGTATTTGTGAATAGTAATCATTAAATAGTATTTTTGAATACTAATAGTTAAACAATATTTTTGAACAGTAAATAGTTAGACCGTAATATAAATACGTATGAGTAATTGAATTCCCTTTGTTTAGACGATGCACATTAAAGTATATGTACGGGAATAGTAAATACGTACGCATAAAAAAAGAAAAAAATCCCTAAAATTGTGGTATCAGTTTGCAAGAAAGTATAAGTATAAGTTTAAAGATAAAGTACAAGTAATAGTAGTCTTAAGTAACGGTTCAGGCCACCGAGGGCTCGGGGTGTCACAACATTATCACCATTCATTCTTAAGGTTTCTGTAAGGACCACCCCGTCCTTGTAACTCAGTAAATTATTCAATGAGAAGCTAAGGAATAATTTGATGCGTTTTTAGTCCAAATACATCGAACACGGTCAGGTACATGGTCGTGTAAGAAACCGTGTACTGATCGGATTGTTTTATGAGAGAGGCCGTGTGAGTTAACATGGCCGTGTAGTTTTATATGGTCAGGTACACAGCTGTGTAAGTGGCCGTGTACCACTCGGGTAAGTGAGCATGGTCCAAGACACGGTCATGTTGAGAAAGCCTAGCTAGTACACGCCCGTGCTCAAGCCATACACGCCCGTGTTAGAACCCTTGTAGAAGGCCGTGTACTGAACAGAGAGCCAATTTGAAGACTCTCGTAATGCGTGAAACCTAATTACTATGAAATGAGTAGTTAAGTTGATAAATGTAGCATAAATTCCAGTTGAATTGACTAAACAGGTGCAGTACTGTTTATTACTATTCATACAGTGAAAAGGGGTAACCGACAGAGAACCCGGTCTACCCTGTTATGTGTATAAGTGTATAAGATACACAGCGTCATGAAACTAGTCCGGATGACCATTTCCTAACACAAGACTGGTGAGCAGATCACTGAAATACTCGGACCAAACGTCTGAGCACAATAACGAGAATCTCCCTAGTAGGGTACAGTATCGAGAAAATGGTCTGGATGACCTCTTCTCACCCAGAGACTGACAAAATCGGAGTCAGAACACTCGGACTAGTCAGTTAGAACAGAGAACAGTGAACCATGAATAGTGAATAGTGAATAGTAAATAGTACAAGATGCAGTGTCAAGTTACTGGCCAAGACGGCCTTAGTTTGACTTAAAACTGATATATCTAGACTCAGGACGCCCAAATTAGTCAAACGGACACCTGACACGTTTTTCTAGGTGGGACCCCACAGATCCTGAAAAGTGGTCTAGACGACCTCAGACGGACATATGACTGATAAAATTGAAATCAGAACATCCGAATTAGTCAAGAGAGATTGTGTCTGAAATTTCGCCTAGGAACACCTCGGTTTACGTGCGAAAGGACAACACAGTGTAGACACTACCGCAGTATAGGAATGAATAGTGATTTGGTATAGAATGGGCTCTTAGACAGTATAAAACAATTAGAAATCATCAGTACAAAAATCAGATTCAGAAAATCCAATTTTTAGATGAAAATTAGAACACTGCCGAGAAAGGGCTGAAAAACGCAATAGAAAACTAGACTGCACAGAACCGATTCGGTTGGACTTTTACTCCAACCAAACCATGCCCCCTTTGGTTAGGAAAACAGCTGCAAAACCAGCTGCAAAACCAACTGAAAGTTATCCCTTAAATCAAGGGATGTGTTGGAGTTTTTAGATTAAAAAAATGGGGTTTTAAGGACAAGAGGACCATGACCATTTAATGCAAACTTGCTCCCTTTCACCCTCCATCATGGCTCCGAAATTTCAAGGGCTGCAGCACAGATTTTTGTCCCCCAATTGAGCTAAATTATGGCTTAATTAAGAGGGCTTAGAGTTAAGCAAAGTTGCTTTGAGTTGCCTATAAAAAGGTGCAACCACCCTTAGGTTTCACTTTTTCCATTTGCTCACAAAAACACTCAAGAAAAATACAGCTTTCTCTCCCCTTTCTCTTCAGAAAATCCGACCCCTCTTCAGCCCCTAAACCACCCATATTTTCACATAACTTTCACACAAAAGCTTGGCCACACAAGTTGTTAGAGGTGCACTCTTCCAAGGTAGTTTCGGTAAGACCCTAAAACCGAAATTTTTTCTATGGTGTAATTTTTCATCTTGGCTGGATATTAAGAGAAACTTTTTGTTTTCCTTGTGTTCTCAGTCTACCACAAATGATCCCTCAACCCTCTTTGTTTTCTATGGAGCCTTGACAGCCACCCTTGGCCCGGTTGTGCTTGGATCAAAGCACTCTAAGGTATAAACCGAAAAACCCCCATCTTTTATGGTTAGTTGTTTTTAAGCTTTTGATCAAAGGAGATTTATATGTATTTGGTTATGCACATGGGTTGTAATAAGTTATTTGAGCCCTTAGCTTTCAGTTTTTAAAGTTTTTGTGGTTGTGGTTGTGTTTACTTTAGTTTACAAGTGGTTTGAGATATGTGTGTGCATGAGTGTGTAGAGGGTGGCTGGACACAAAATCTGTCCCCAGGATCAGCCACGGATTTTGGCCAGTTTGACCCACTTAGGGTCCGAATCTGGGATTTGCTAAAACGTAAAGTTTTAAGAAAATTTTGATACGGTCGTTTTTACGTCAAATAGCCATTGGCAAAAAATGAACCTACGATAGGCTTTTCGGCTAGTTTTGGTTCGGTGTCCAAAACTGGGAGTAACAAATCCGGACCAAATGAACAGTCTCAGATTTTTATTAAAATGACCCTTTTAGAGGCCGAACCAGAATTTGGTCAAAACACAAAAGTTTTAGATCTCGACGAAACCTTGAAACTGACTTGTGTGGGTTTCAAAAATTCGGCCGTTTCGGGCCCCAAACAGACCTGTTTTCAAAAGTGCGTAAAACTGGAACTTTTATAAAAACTGGGCACAAAGGCCACGGGTTTGATGAATTTAGGAGCCGTTAGAGTTAGAATTAGGCTCCGAAATGAACACAAGAATTGTTCATTTTGTCGAGGACGAAAAGTTTTATCAACGCCGATTTCTCAAACAAAGTCATTTCGAACAAGTTTCAAATTATTTTCAAAAGTGGTCCAACACCACATTTTTTAGCACATTTACAATGTGTTCCCTTTAAATGACTTAGAAATGATTTCAACAAAAACACCCTCATCCTCCAACGGGGCGAGGTGAGACTCGTTTTCAAAAATGTGGGGACACCATACCCCTTTCAAACCATTTCAAACACTTTGCTTTCAAAAAAATGTGGGGACACCATACCCCTTTCAAACCATTTCAAATACTTTGCTTTCAAAAAAATGTGGGGACACCATACCCCTTTCAAAATGAAAAATCCTTGGTAAGAATTTCTAGATTTGAACAAAGTTTTCAAAGGAATTTCACAAAGAACAAGGGACGTTTTTAGTAAGATATGGAAGAGGTAGCCTAGTCGGCTACGACACCATAATGCAAGGTAGCCCGATAGGCTACCACACCCAAACAAGCAAAGTAACCCGAACGGTTACTATACCAAGCCTACACATAGTAGCCTGATAGGCTACCTAGTTGCCAAAACGTGAGGTAACCGGTCTATTGACTGATCGGTAAATCAGTCAAGCACCGTGTTCAGAGCAACATTGTGAGGAATGTTGATTTAACTGTCAGGAAGACAGTTAATCAAACGTGACGGAAATTAGACACCAAATTCCCAGATAGGCCAATAGGGTACCGAGGGACCCCGGTACCACATGAAAGACGAGTATAGGCAAAAGTAGCCTAAGGACATGGTAGTTAATTTATGGGGCCATAAGTTAATTAACCATATACGAATAAGTTAACTCTTGAGATAGAGAGTAAGTAGTGCCGACGGCAATCGGTATCAAGTAATTATCTACTTTAGTCACTAACAGTATTGGTGACTTAGAGAAGGTATTAACGAGAGACGTTATTGATGGCAGGTAGTAACCTGCAAATTTCTAAAGGTGCGAATACAAGTGCTTGCAATTAGGTAAGTATAACTCCGCCTGCAGCATGAATAAAATGATGTTAAAATGATGGTTTTACAGTATGTTAAGTATGCCTTACATGCACACGATGTTGCACAGCATACATAAGAGCATATAGTTTCACAATCGAGTAGATTGATGAAAGAACAAGTTAGAAGCCATAGATCCCTACCGTATAGGATTGGGGATAGCTTAGAGAAGCATATGGCTAGAACAGTTAAACAAGATGGAAATAAATAGGTGTGCCGTACCGGCACCTTCAGTTGAAGGAGTTTCCAGTTAAAGAAAGTTAAGGCCAAAAGTTGAGCATCAGTTGATGGCTCTTCGGCATTAGTTGACCTCGGGCGTTACCGTTGGTCTGCGCGCACACGGTACTGACACATGGGCCCTAAATAGACAAGAGAAAGGAAAGAGTGCTAAAGCATAACTGAACATAACCGGATCATGCATAGTTCACTATCCGCATTAGTTCGCTATGCTTTTAGCTACAGTAAGATACATGCTTTTACATGAAGTAATCTGTATGCATATGGTATATAAAGTTTGTATGCTATGACATGATATGTGATGATATGGTATATGCTAAGTGTTATATGTGACTATCTTGCATGCTTATGCGTTTTAAGTATGTATTATGTTTAAACATGTTTTGCCGTTAACATGTTGTACTTACTGGGCATAAGCTCACGGAGTGTGTTCATGCTGTAGGTAAGCGTCCTATGACATAAGCCACGATGGGCAATGACGGCGGCGGAGGCGGATGTGAGGCGAGGTTATGGATACCATACGAGTTTAACTTCCGCACAGTTTAAGTAAACAGTATTTTGAACAGTAACAGTACAGTACCAGTAAATGGTACTTTTAAATAGTAATCGTTAAATTGTATTTTTGAACAGTAATGCTTACACAATATTTTTGAGTAGTAATAGTTGAATAGTATTTTTGAATAGCAGCTGATTGATACTATTCAAAAATACTATTCCACAAAATCAATAGTATAAGTATGTTTGCAAGATTATTATTATGTTTCAAATTCTACTTTTAATAGTACATGTACATGAATAGTAAATACGTGTGCTTAAAAAAAAAAATTCCTTCTAAAATTAGGGTAACCTGTTAAAGATATTTTAAGTAAGCAATATTCAATTATAAGAAAGTATAAGTAAAAGTAAAGAAACAGTAGTTTTATAGTGATGGTCCGGGCCGCCTAGGGCACGGGGCGTCACAGTTGGTATCAGAGCGGTTTCCTGCCACCCTACCTCACATCGCTGCACGCCTGCCTCATCTGTCCAAGTAAGTTAGTTTAATTGTCCTTCAGTATCAGTATATAAGTTAACATCCATATTGTAATAGGAGATATGGCTGCACCGGTAGACCCTCAACACCAAGACGACGATAGGGCAGTAAGTAATGCCTTCGCCGAAATGGACTTAGATATGTTCGATGGTCAGCATAGGCCTTACAATCTATTGAGATGGGTTCAGCAGGTGGAGGTAGCCTTTCGTACCTGCCATGCCCTACCTCACCTGTAAGTGGAGCTAGCAAGCAGCAAGTTAGATGGACCAGCGTTGGCTTGGTGGCTGGACCAGCGAAGGGATGGAAAACCAGTGCCAGATTTGGGCCACTTTCTGCCAGGAACTCCATGCCATGTTTGCACCACCTGCATTCGAGAAACTCTATGGTCCAAATAGGAATTTTGGCACATGGAGAGACATGCACGAGAGGAGGTACGACGTCATCTCAGGTATGTGGGATGTCGATGAAGGAGAGACCATGGCACATTATTGTCGGAGGTTTAAGGATGCGATGCTACCCTACATTCCCTTCGACCGCTCTTTTCGAGAAGTAGCTGAGCTAGTTTGGAGAGGGGTACCCAGGGACGTTAGGGAACTTGTCCCCTACCCTCCACCACATCAAGATTTAAGGCGTTTCCTTCAAGAGATAGAGTATGTCGAAGTCGATGCGGTCAACATTAGGAACTACGAGCGGGCACATAATGCTGCTAATCTTGCCGCTCATGAGGAGGACCCTATTCCAGCTATACCATTGGTTGAGTACCGCTTTGAAGAACCAGAGGATGATGATGACATCCCCTATTTCTCCAATGATGATGAGGAGATGGAGGAGTATGAGCCGGAACCTCAAGTCATTATCGCTAGTGATGATGAGGTCAGTTCAGACTTGGAGGACGAGGAGGATCCAGACGAATTCCCCCTCGATGAAAGTGACGGCGAAGAGATGTCCGATCCAGAATCAGTGATCACGTCAGAGTAACTGCACTCTACCTCGGTAGTTTTGTCTAAGCTATGTATATGTGTATAGAAGGAAGCAGTAGCTTTCCTCGCTAGACCTAAGTTAATGTACTTGTTGAGACCGTATCTTGGGAAGTGTGTATCTCTCCCAACAATCCAAAGTTATGTACTTTCTTATGATATATGAAAAGCAACACCATTGTCCAAGGGCTCAGATATTTTTTTTTTCACACATGAGTATAGTGTGACAGTATGTGTGAGATAGGTCCTAGCACTTAGAAGATGTTTCAACATGATAAGTTAAGATACAAATGGTAGTGAACATCACAGTAAAGAAAAAGAAAGGAAAGATATAATATGTATACTTATATTCATGATGATTGAATAAAATCATTAAGATGATATGCGATACGATTCCCAAGTACAAAGTGTGATAAAAGCAAAACTTATAGTTCTTTTTCCCGTTGTGTGATAGGGTTACATCAGAAGAAATGACAAGAACAAGAGCTCAGACTAATCAAGCCACTCGAGAAGATGAGTTAATGGCACGGCTCACAGCCATGCAGGAGATGATGATGAACCAACAACAAGAGCTTGCTTAGCTCAAGGAGCAAGTCAACCAACAATCTCATACACCACAACCCGTAGAGGTGCCAGCCCAAGCCGACCTAGGAGCTGCATCAGTCCAGGCAGCTCCAGCACCACCAGTTGTGGTTGCTCCTGCAGCAGCAGATGTTCCCTTACCAGTCTCAAGAGATGGTGACTTATACAAGCGATTTCGACGTCTGAAGGCGCCAGAGTTTGAGGGGACAACTAACCCTATCGAGGCAGATGACTGGCTAACTGACATCCAAGTCATCCTAGACCTTGTAGGGCTGACTGAGAGGGAAAAGGTACTGTGTGCATCCCTTGCCCTACGGAAAGGAGCACGACAGTGGTGGAAAACAGTGGCTATTAGGAGAGACATTAATGCAATGAACTGGGCAGACTTCATTATGGAGTTCAGAGAAATGTATTTCAATGATGAAGCCTTAGCAGCACAACAAGATGAGTTCAACAATCTACGCCAAGGTAGTATGACTGTAATGGAAGCTGTCCGCAAGTTCGAGCAGCTAGCTCGACTATGCCCCGACCTGGTGCCAACCGAAAAGGAAAGGGTCAGAAGGATGCTGAAGATGTTTAGAACCGACATTGCCGTCCAAGTATGTGGTGGAAGCCACGGACCAACAACGGTAGCTGAGTGTGTTAGTCGAGCCATCAGGGCCGAATACTGGTTGGCCCAAGATAGGGAGAGGAAAGCATAGATCTTCAAGGCCAAGAGAGAGGAGAAAACACTGGCCAGACCCAACAGGGGAAGACCGAACCCCGATTCACAACATAAGGGTCAGAATATGGGAAACAGTCAGAGTAACCGACAGTCCCATAACAACAAGAGGAGAGGAAGCCAGAATAACCAAGGGCAACAGAGGAATTTTCCCCAGAAGAAGAACAATCGGGGAGGAAATGGCAGTCAGCACCCTCCTTGCCTGAAGTGCGGGAAGAACCACCTAGGGGAATGCCGCTTAGGCACTAACGGTTGCTACATCTGTGGTAAGGAAGGCCACTTCGCTAAGCAATGTCGCTCAAACCCTCAGAATCAGCAGGGCCAAGCCTGTGCCAGTAGCGGCCAACTACATACCGCCCAAGCCAGAATTGAAGGTACACCCATCACCCAAGGTAGACTGGAAGCTCCAGAGATGCAGGGGAGAATTTATGCCTTTACAAGGGAGGATGCAAAAGCTGGGACCTCAACCGTGGTGACAGGTCAGCTTTCTGTTGCCAACTCCACAGCATTAGTATTATTTGATTCTGGAGCTACGCATTCCTTTATGTCATCAAAGTTTGCTAGAGAACTAGGCCAGAACATAGACAAGATGAACCAAACTTTCCGAACTGCCCTTCCCTCCGGGGAAGTTTTATTGTCTAGCTATTGGGCAAGACATGTACCAGTAGTTATCAGTGGCTACGAGCTAAGTATAGATCTAATCGTCATCGACATGTGCGACTACGACGTAATCATGGGAATGGACTTCCTCGCTAAGTACAGTGCCATAATAGACTGTCGAAGACGAGAGGTTACCTTCGAGCTGAACGGGAACAAGAAGTTTATCTATAAAGGGCTATCGTTAAAGCAGCCGAAGATAATAATATCCGCTATAAGGGCTCACAAACTTCTATCCAGTGGATGCGTCAGTTTCCTAGCACACATGGTAGACAGCAACCATAAAGCGGAGATAAGGCCTGAAGATGTCCCAATGGTCAGAGAATTCATAGAAGTATTCCCAGAGGATCTGCCAGGACTTCCGCCAGAAAGGGAGATATCATTCGAGATCGAGCTGTTACCAGGATCAGCCCCCATCTCCAAGGCCCCATATAGAATGGCCCCGGTAGAGTTAAAGGAACTCCAGGCCCAGTTGAAGGATCTAATGGACAAGGGCTTCATTCGACAGAGCTGTTCACCGTGGGGAGCACCAGTTTTATTCGTGAAGAAGAAGGATGGAACATTAAGGATGTGCATCGATTACAGGGAGCTGAACAAGGTCACTATAAAGAACAAGTATCCGTTGCCACGAATCGACGATCTGTTTGACCAGCTCCGAGACGCTGCAGTGTTCTCAAAAATTGACCTACGTTCCGGGTATCACCAACTACGGATTAGAGGTGCAGACATACCCAAGACAGCCTTTCGTACACGATATGGACACTACGAGTTCCTCGTTATGTCATTCGGACTAACGAATGCCCCTGCAGCCTTCATGGATCTGATGAATAGAGTGTTCAAGGAGTTCTTAGACAAGTTTGTCATTGTGTTTATCGATGACATACTTGTGTATTCTAAGACAAGGGAGGAACAAGAAGAGCATCTGAAAGCTATTCTACTCAAGCAAAAGGAGCACCAGCTATACGCCAAATTCTCCAAGTGCGAGTTTTGGCTGGAAAAGGTCCATTTTCTTGGTCACGTGGTCTCCAAAGACGGAATATCAGTAGACCCAGTGAAAGTCGAAGCAGTCAGCGAATGGCCGACTCCGAAGAACGTAACGGAGATCCGCAGTTTCCTAGGCCTAGCAGGCTATTACAGACGTTTCGTAGAAGGGTTCTCGAAGTTAGCCGCACCACTCACAGCACTCACTAAGAAGGAGAAGAAGTATGAGTGGACGGATAGATGCGAGAAAAGCTTCCAGGAGCTAAAACACAGACTCACGAGCCCTTCGATCCTGACTATACCAGACGCTGGACAGGGGAATTTTGTAATCTACAGTGATGCATCTAAGACTGGACTAGGAGCCGTACTAATGCAGAATGGGAAAGTAGTCGCTTATGCCTCACGACAACTTAAGAACCACGAGAGGAATTATCCGACTCATGACCTAGAGCTAGCAGCGGTCGTGTTTGCACTGAAAATATGGAGGCATTATCTATATGCCGTCAAGTGTGAGATTTATACGGACCACCAAAGCCTCAAATACATCTTCACGCAGAAGGAGCTCAACATGAGGCAGCGAAGATGGCTAGAATTGGTGAAGGATTACGACTGCGAGATCCTGTATCACCCAGGGAAAGCCAACAAGGTGGCCGATGCACTCAGTAGGAAGTACTCTTCATCGCTTATGGCTATCAATGCCTTGCCAAAAGCCCTACAGAAGGAGCTATGTAACGGCGAAATCGAGATTTTAACAGGGAAGTTGTCTGAAATGACCCTCCAATCAACACTCCTAGAAGAAATCAAGGCCGGCCAAGACCTCGATTTAACCCTGAACAAGCACAAGAAGGAGGTAATGGAGGACCGGAAGTCAGAATTCCAAGTCTCTAAGGAGGGCATACTCTATTTTAGAGGTAGAGTGTGCATTCCGAAGGATGAAGAACTCAGGAAAAGGATCCTTTCAGAAGCCCATGACACACCGTACTCAGTTCATCCAGGGGCAAACAAGCTATACAAAGACTTGAAAGACATTTTTTGGTGGCCTAAGATGAAGGGTGATGTCGCTGAATTTGTCGCAAAGTGCCTTACATGTCAAAAAATTAAAGTAGAACATCAACGACCTGGAGGAGAACTGCAGAAAATCGAGCTTCCTGAGTGGAAATGGGAACAAATTACAATGGACTTCGTGGTCGGACTGCCCAGAACATCCAGTGGAAACGACGCCATCTGGGTAATTGTGGACCGACTGACGAAATCAGCTCGATTCTTAGCCATGAAGT
The DNA here is from genome assembly GCA_035233585.1 of Antiaris toxicaria. Taxonomy (NCBI): domain Eukaryota; kingdom Viridiplantae; phylum Streptophyta; class Magnoliopsida; order Rosales; family Moraceae; genus Antiaris; species Antiaris toxicaria. The sequence continues at coordinate 58,481,377 of CP141154.1, read as the reverse complement.
TGAGCTACTCAGTGGAGAGGCTAGCAGAAATGTACGTGGCCCAGATAGTAAGACTGCACGGTGTACCTAAGTCAATAATTTCAGATCGTGATGGGCGCTTCACTTCAAGGTTTTGGCAGAGCGTCCAAGCTTCAATGGGGACTAAGTTGAAGTTTAGCACAGCTTTCCACCCTCAAACCGACGGTCAGTCAGAAAGGACAATACAAACGTTGGAAGATATGTTGAGAGCGTGTGCCCTAGACTTCAAAGGGAATTGGGACCAAAAGCTGCCGCTAATAGAGTTCTCGTACAACAACAGCTACCATTCCTCGATCGGAATGGCACCATACGAGGCACTCTATGGAAGGAAATGTAGATCTCCGGTCCACTGGCATGAGACTGGAGAGAAACAGCTCACTAGCACGGACTTCGTCAAAAGTACAACAGAAGACGTGAAGATTATACGGTAGAGACTGGAGATAGCTCATAGTCGTCAGAAGAGTTACGCTGATAAACGACGCAGACCTCTCGAGTTTCAGGAAAGAGATTCAGTTTTCCTCAAGGTAGCACCCATGAAAGGGGTGATGCGCTTTGGGAAGAAAGGGAAGCTCAGCCCTCGATATATAGGACCCTTCGAGATCCTCGAAAGAATTGGGAAGGTAGCCTACAGGTTAGCGCTCCCTCCCGAGTTAGCATTCGTGCATAATGTTTTCCACGTCTCGATGCTGAAGAAATACGTGCCTGATAGTTCCCACATACTGAGTCAAGAGCCTGTTGAAGTACACGCCGACCTGACATATGAGGAAAGACCAGTGCAGATTTTAGCTAAGGAGAGCAAAGTCCTCAGGAATAAAGTGATCCCGCTTGTGAAAGTGCTGTGGCGGAATCACAACATAGAAGAAGCTACATGGGAAAGGGAAGAGGACATGAAGAGAGACTTCCCGAATTTATTCTAATTTTCGAGGACGAAAATTTTGTAAGAGGGGTAGGTTGTAAGGGCCACCCCGTCCTTGTAACTCAGTAAATTATTCAATGAGAAGCTAAGGAATAATTTGATGCGTTTTTAGTCCAAATACATCGAACACGGTCAGGTACATGGTCGTGTAAGAAACCGTGTACTGATCGGATTGTTTTATGAGAGAGGCCGTGTGAGTTAACATGGCCGTGTAGTTTTATATGGTCAGGTACACAGCTGTGTAAGTGGCCGTGTACCACTCGGGTAAGTGAGCATGGTCCAAGACACGGTCGTGTTGAGAAAGCCTAGCTAGTACACGCCCGTGCTCAAGCCATACACGCCCGTGTTAGAACCCTTGTAGAAGGCCGTGTACTGAACAGAGAGCCAATTTGAAGACTCTCGTAATGCGTGAAACCTAATTACTATGAAATGAGTAGTTAAGTTGATAAATGTAGCATAAATTCCAGTTGAATTGACTAAACAGGTGCAGTACTATTTATTACTATTCATACAGTGAAAAGGGGTAACCGACAGAGAACCCGGTCTACCCTGTTATGTGTATAAGTGTATAAGATACACAGCGTCATGAAACTAGTCCGGATGACCATTTCCTAACACAAGACTGGTGAGCAGATCACTGAAATACTCGGACCAAACGTCTGAGCACAATAACGAGAATCTCCCTAGTAGGGTACAGTATCGAGAAAATGGTCTGGATGACCTCTTCTCACCCAGAGACTGACAAAATCGGAGTCAGAACACTCGGACTAGTCAGTTAGAACAGAGAACAGTGAACCATGAATAGTGAATAGTGAATAGTGAATAGTGCAAGATGCAGTGTCAAGTTACTGGCCAAGACGGCCTTAGTTTGACTTAAAACTGATATATCTAGACTCAGGACGCCCAAATTAGTCAAACGGACACCTGACACATTTTTCTAGGTGGGACCCCACAGATCCTGAAAACTGGTCTAGACGACCTCAGACGGACATATGACTGATAAAATTGAAATCAGAACATCCGAATTAGTCAAGAGAGATTGTGTCTGAAATTTCGCCTAGGAACGCCTCGGTTTGCGTGCGAAAGGACAACACAGTGTAGACACTACCGCAGTATAGGAATGAATAGTGATTTGGTATAGAATGGGCTCTTAGACAGTATAAAACAATTATAAATCGTCAGTACAAAAATCAGATTTAGAAAATCCAATTTTTGGATGAAAATTAGAACACTGCCGAGAAAGGGCTGAAAAACGCAGTAGAAAACTAGACTGCACAGAACCGATTCGGTTGGACTTTTACTCCAACCAAACCATGCCCCGGAGTTTTTAGATTAAAAAAATGGGGTTTTAAGGACAAGAGGACCATGACCATTTAATGCAAACTTGCTCCCTTTCACCCTCCATCATGGCTCTGAAATTTCAAGGGCTGCAGCACAGATTTTTGTCCCCCAATTGAGCTAAATTATGGCTTAATTAAGAGGGCTTAGAGTTAAGCAAAGTTGCTTTGAGTTGCCTATAAAAAGGTGCAACCACCCTTAGGTTTCACTTTTTCCATTTGCTCACAAAAACACTCAAGAAAAATACAGCTTTCTCTCCCTTTTCTCTTCAGAAAATCCGACCCCTCTTCAGCCCCTAAACCACCCATATTTTCACATAACTTTCACACAAAAGCTTGGCCACACAAGTTGTTAGAGGTGCACTCTTCCAAGGTAGTTTCGGTAAGACCCTAAAACCGAAATTTTTTCTATGGTGTAATTTTTCATCTTGGCTGGATATTAAGAGAAACTTTTTGTTTTCCTTGTGTTCTCATTCTACCACAAATGATCCCTCAACCCTCTTTGTTTTCTATGGAGCCTTGACAGCCACCCTTGGCCCGGTTGTGCTTGGATCAAAGCACTCTAAGGTATAAACCGAAAAACCCCCATCTTTTGTGGTTAGTTGTATTTAAGTTTTTGATCAAAGGAGATTTATATGTATTTGGTTATGCACATGGGTTGTAATAAGTTATTTGAGCCCTTAGCTTTCAGTTTTTAAAGTTTTTGTGGTTGTGGTTGTGTTTACTTTAGTTTACAAGTGGTTTGAGATATGTGTGTGCATGAGTGTGTAGAGGGTGGCTGGACACAAAATCTGTCCCCAGGATCAGCCACGGATTTTGGCCAGTTTGACCCACTAAGGGTCCGAATCTGGGATTTGGTAAAACATAAAGTTTTAAGAAAATTTTGATACGGTCGTTTTTACGTCAAATAGCCATTGGCAAAAAATGAACCGACGATAGGCTTTTCAGCTAGTTTTGGTTTGGTGTCCAAAACTGGGAGTAACAAATCCGGACCAAATGAACAGTCTCAGATTTTTATTAAAATGACCCTTTTAGAGGCCGAACCAGAATTTGGTCAAAACACAAAAGTTTTAGATCTCGACGAAACCTTGAAACTGACTTGCGTGGGTTTCAAAAATTCGGCCATTTCGGGCCCCAAACAGACCTGTTTTCAAAAGTGCGTAAAACTGGAACTTTTATAAAAACTGGGCACAAAGGCCACGGGTTTGATGAATTTAGGAGCCGTTAGAGTTAGAATTAGGCTCCGAAATGAACACAAGAATTGTTCATTTTGTCGAGGACGAAAAGTTTTATCAACGCCGATTTCTCAAACAAAGTGATTTCGAACAAGTTTCAAATTATTTTCAAAAGTGGTCCAACACCACATTTTTTAGCACATTTACAATGTGTTCCCTTTAAATGACTTAGAAATGATTTCAACAAAAACACCCTCATCCTCCAACGGGGCGAGGTGAGACTCGTTTTCAAAAATGTGGGGACACCATACCCCTTTCAAACCATTTCAAACACTTTGCTTTCAAAAAAATGTGGGGACACCATACCCCTTTCAAACCATTTCAAACACTTTGCTTTCAAAAAAATGTGGGGACACCATACCCCTTTCAAAATGAAAAATCCTTTTGTAAGAATTTCTAGATTTGAACAAAGTTTTCAAAGGAATTTCACAAAGAACAAGGGACGTTTTTAGTAAGATATGGAAGAGGTAGCCTAGTCGGCTACGACACCATAATGCAAGGTAGCCCGATAGGCTACCACACCCAAACAAGCAAAGTAACCCGAACGGTTACTATACCAAGCCTACACATAGTAGCCTGATAGGCTACCTAGTTGCCAAAACGTGAGGTAACCGGTCTGTTGACTGATCGGTAAATCAGTCAAGCACCGTGTTCAGAGCAACATTGTGAGGAATGTTGATTTAACTGTCAGGAAGACAGTTAATCAAACGTGACGGAAATTAGACACCAAATTCCCAGATAGGCCAATAGGGTACCGAGGGACCCCGGTACCACATGAAAGACGAGTATAGGCAAAAGTAGCCTAAGGACATGGTAGTTAATTTATGGGGCCATAAGTTAATTAACCATATACGAATAAGTTAACTCTTGAGATAGAGAGTAAGTAGTGCCGACGGCAATCGGTATCAAGTAATTATCTACTTTAGTCACTAACAGTATTGGTGACTTAGAGAAGATATTAACGAGAGACGTTATTGATGGCAGGTAGTAACCTGCAAATTTCTAAAGGTACGAATACAAGTGCTTGCAATTAGGTAAGTATAACTCCGCCTGCAGCATGAATAAAATGATGTTAAAATGATGGTTTTACAGTATGTTAAGTATGCCTTACATGCACACGATGTTGCACAGCATACATAAGAGCATATAGTTTCACAATCGAGTAGATTGATGAAAGAACAAGTTAGAAGCCATAGATCCCTACCGTATAGGATTGGGGATAGCTTAGAGAAGCATATGGCTAGAACAGTTAAACAAGATGGAAATAAATAGGTGTGCCGTACCGGCTCTTTCAGTTGAAGGGGTTTCCAGTTAAAGAAAGTTAAGGCCAAAAGTTGAGCATCAATTGATGGCTCTTCGGCATTAGTTGACCTCGGGCGTTACCGTTGGTCTGCGCGCACACGGTACTGACACATGGGCCCTAAATAGACAAGAGAAAGGAAAGAGTGCTAAAGCATAACTGAACATAACCGGATCATGCATAGTTCACTATCCGCATTAGTTCGCTATGCTTTTAGCTACAGTAAGATACATGCTTTTACATGAAGTAATCTGTATGCATATGGTATATAAAGTTTGTATGCTATGACATGATATGTGATGATATGGTATATGCTAAGTGTTATATGTGACTATCTTGCATGCTTATGCGTTTTAAGTATGTATTATGTTTAAACATGTTTTGCGGTTAACATGTTGTACTTACTGGGCCTAAGCTCACGGAGTGTGTTCATGCTGTAGGTAAGCGTCCTGTGGCATAAGCCACGATGGGCAATGACGGCGGCGGAGGCGGATGTGAGGCGAGGTTATGGACACCATACGAGTTTAACTTCCGCACAGTTTAAGTAAACAGTATTTTGAACAGTAACAGTACAGTCCCAGTAAATGGTACTTTTAAATAGTAATCGTTAAATAGTATTTTTGAACAGTAATGCTTACACAATATTTTTGAGTAGTAATAGTTGAATAGTATTTTCGAATAGCAGCTGATTGATACTATTCAAAAATACTATTCCACAAAATCAATAGTATAAGTATGTTTGCAAGATTATTATTATGTTTCAAATTCTGCTTTTAATAGTACATGTACATGAATAGTAAATACGTGTGCTTAAAAAAAAAAAAAATTTCTTCTAAAATTAGGGTAACCTGTTAAAGATATTTTAAGTAAGCAATATTCAATTACAAGAAAGTATAAGTAAAAGTAAAGAAACAGTAGTTTTATAGTGATGGTCCGGGCCGCCTAGGGCACGGGGCGTCACAGTTTCTAATGCACATTTCAACATTAAAACCTAAGAAATTTTCATTCCAACCTAGCCTTTATATGCCACGGTTTCATGTCCCAAAGCCATAAGAAATTTTTTCTTATTCCTATGGTCTTTTATCACATTCCTTCATCAATTTTTCCTCATAAAATTTTCCATTTTCTCATGTATATAGGCCATGGATTTTCCTTAGAAACATGCATCAATTTTGCTTGTTTCTAAATTCTACAACATGCTTTAATCGCCACATCATCAAATCAACATAAACACTAAAATAATTCATCAAATTTTTAACATTTTTCCACACCAATAAGCCACGGTTTTCATGAAGAAAATCAACAAGAAATGCTTTAAAATTGTGGCTCACTTTATCAATTTGATCTTTGATACATGGTGTGAGTTTGGAGGCTAATTTGGTGTAAAATTTTTGCTAAATTTTGGCTTGGAATGGAAGAAGAATGCACGGCTAAAATTGGATAGAATTTGGCTACATTTCACAAAATTTTCAGGTGAAATTTCCACACCTATTTATAGGCAAATGGTGGAGGACCACTTAGCAAATTTTCCAACGATTTGGATATTGTTTAGGGACTTTTTAGCAACATTCTAGGGACTAAAAAGAAAATTTTTTGCTGATTTTTTTGAACCCTTGGTTGACTCTTATTTTTCCATTTTTACCAAATTTTTTTCAAGCCATTTTGGCAAAACCTTGGCCCTTGATGTAGGAAAAAAAAAGGGTAAAAACGCATCATAGCGGCGCTACGGAATAACAAAAATTTTTCAAGATCGTTAAATATCTCGTGATGCCATATACAATAAACTAACAACAATAAAATTCATACCTCAAGAGAACGCCAAACTGCAGGAGGAGAATGACTTGAGGGCTTCAACCAACTAGCCTTCTCTACTATTCTCCAATTCCCAGATGGCAGAGTGTGTGGGCACTTGGTTCCTTGATCGGTATGCTAGCACTACTAGTCTCCTTCTGACCACCCAGATCTCTAAAGAACTTATTGTCATGGTGAGTTATGCAATAATAAGCCTGCTTACCTAAGAGTCTATGGTCTGAGAGAACTGGAGTGGCAGAACCTCTATTTATAGACTTGCATGAGGTGATCCTTTGAATTAGAATTGGATTAAGAGAAGATTTTCTCCCTTATCCACACACAAAATCTGAAATTTTCAAGGCCATTATCCAACTAAAAGTTTCGGCCACTTTTGGGATTTTGTTTTCAAAATTCAAACAGGATTTTAACTTGAATTTTATCTCCTCACTCACCCAATAAAACCAAATTTCCCTAAGGCCATAAACCTGTCCAGATTCATCCATTAAAGTGTGAGGAGATTCAAAATCCAAATAGGATTTTCTAATAAAAACTAAAAATCTCGTTAGATTTATCCTCAAAATTTTTGGCCACTTTAGGGAGGGAGAATCCAAATTCAACTGGGATTGAAACTTGAATTTTTCCCCGTATCTTTATCCCATAAAATCTGAATTCCCCGAGGAGTTATCCACCTTAACAAATTTGGTTTTCTAGATAAATTTAGGGCTCAAAATTCAAGTAGGATTTAAACAAGATTTTCCTCTCCATTATCTAAATCAAATTCAAATTCTAACCCTGTGGAATTATCCACAAAAAAATGTGAATCCTTCATGGATTGTGATTCAAAATTTGAATTCAAATTTCAAAGTTCAAATTTCAAAATTCAAATTCAAAATTCAAATTTAAATTTCAAATTCAAATTTCAAATTTCAAATTTAAATTTCAAATTCAAATGTCAAATTCGAATTTCATACTTAAATTTCAAATTCAAATTTCAAATTCAAAATTTAAATTTCAAAATTCAAATTTCAAATTTCAAAATCCACAAAAAGTTGTGTTCCAAATTTTGTTCTCATGAATAATTTTTTACAACTCTAATTCAATCTCAAATTAAATCATGGCAACTTTATTTGGAGTTCGAATAATTGTGTACTCTATTATCCAAAACAAAAACCAAATTCAACTAGAGAGAATCTTGTCCGCCATCCTAATCCTATGTCAACACCATCTATGCAAAGTCAACTAGCCAATAAGCATACACTGATCAATTCGCCAGCCATTAAGGAATTATATGGAGCTAGTAGAGGGACCAATTAGATATATATAATCGGGCTCTCGTGAATCCATATGATCATTATTCTGTACCGAACAACTCAATTATATGATCGCTAATTTCAGAGTCACACCACTATAAACCTGAAACTAAACTCCCAATTATATACCGTATTAGAAAACCTTGTGACAAGCTAATGTCCAATGACCTTGTCATGTATGCAAAACCCTCATATGATATCTATGATCAGCCTTAGGATAAATTCTGTTCAATCCTACTGATCAGGCTATCTTGAAGGTCCATTATACTACCGAATAATAAAATGATTATTCAATATATGTGAATAAGAAGTCATCTGCCCAGTAGACAACCCAAGGCCTTGTCTATTTTCACATCCAGTATAATATCTTTAAAAGGATACCTTCAACTCCTTAGAGCTATGATTCCGATATCTGTAAACAAACGCTTCATCGTATACAAGTCATGCACCCAACGAATCGATTTATAAGCTTACTACCTCTGAGACACTTTAGCCATTGGATCATCAAAGTACACAAGTCATATATATGAAGCAGTTCATTTACTCAAGATTAAGGTTATTACATAATGAACGTCAAAAGCTGAGTAATCCACTCATAACGGACATGTAGATTAATCACACTTTAGTCTTGATCTAATATGTCACCACTAAGCAACATATCTATGTCTCTACTTGGGAGTCTATGCTCCGGACAGTCAAGACAAACTGTCCCCACCATGGCTTTAGACAACATAATAGTCTTAACATGAGTTAGATGCTCGGTCTAACCCCATAGACTACAAACCTTAGTTTAGACTGCTTACTTTAGAACATTGTCTTCTAACATACAAAAGTCCATTGCATGCAACGTTCTAACAGTTTTAACACAAGCAGTCAGTGAGCCATATTTGCTTACATTTTCTTTAACATGTAAATAGAATAAGGACAAGCTCAAAAAGGAGGTAGTGGAGGATTAGAATTCAGAGTTTCGAGTCTCCAAGGATGGAACACTCTACTTCAAAGATAGAGTATGAGTTCCAAAGGGTGAGGAACTCAAGAAGCAGATCCTATCAGAAGCTCATGACACGCCATACTCGGTACATCTAGGATCGAATAAGATCTACCAGGGCTTAAAAGAAAGTTTTTGGTGGGCAAACATGAAGAATGACATTGCCGAGTTTGTAATAAAGTGCCTCACCTGCCAAAAAATTAAAGTAGAACATCAGTGACCGACAGGAGAACTGCAGAAGATTGAGCTATCAGAGTGGAAATAGGAGCAAATTACCATGGATTTCATGGTCGGATTGCCCAGGACCTCAAGCAGGAATGATGCCATCTGGGTAATTGTGGATCGACTAATGAAATCAGCTCAATTTTTAGCCATGAAGTTGAGCTACTCGGTAGAGAGGTTAGTAGAAATGTACGTCGCTCAAATGGTAAGACTACACAGAGTACCCAAATCGATCATCTTAGATCGCGATGGATGCTTTACTTCAAAGTTTTGGCAGAGCATTCAAGCCACAATAAGAACTAAACTGAAGTTCAGCACTGCCTTCCATCCTCAGACTGTTGACCAGTCCATGAGAACTATTCAGACTTTAGAAGATATGTTGAGAGCATGTGTCTTAAACTTCAAAGGGAATTGGGATCAGATGCTGCCTTTGATAGAGTTCTCGTACAATAATAGCTATCATTCCTCGATTAGGATGGCTCCGTACGAGGCACTCTATAGAAGAAGATGTGATCTCTAATTCACTGGCATAAAACCTAAGAAAAATAGCTCACTAGCACCGACTTCACCAAGAATACCACAGTAGCTTGAAGCTTATAAGAGAGAGGCTGGATACAGCACATAGTCACCAGAAGAGTTACGCAGACAAACGATGAAGGCCTCTCAAATTTCAAGAAGGAGATTCAGTTTTCCTCAAGGTAGCACTCATGAAAGGGGTGATGCGCTTTGGGAAGAAAGGGAAACTTAGTCCTAGATATATAAGACCCTTCAAGATCCTCGAGAGGGTCGGGAAGGTAGCCTACCGATTAGCGCTTGCTCCCGAACTAGCTTCTGTGCACAATGTTTTCCACGTCTCGATGCTGAAGAAGTATGTGCCGGACAGTTCCCACATTCTGAGTCAGGAACTTGTTGAAGACCATGCCGACCTGACGTACGAGGAGAAAACCGTGTAGATTTTAGCTAAGGAAAATAAGGTCCTTAGGAATAAGGTAATTCCACTGGTGAAAGTATCGTGGCAAAACCACAATATAGAAGAAGCCACGTGGGAACGTGTGATGCCTTAAATTTTATTTAAGGGTCAATATATAATTTAAATAAAATTAGTGTACCAAAAATTAATTAAAAATCTTTTGGAAACCCTAGGTTGGTTTCCTAGTCAAATTCCACTCAAAAAGTCAACAATTTTGACTTCAAAAACAAAACACTAAAATTTTCGGCCACTACTTGGGATTTTTAATTAAAATGTAAATCCCACAAATCCAAGGAGGATTCAAACTCAAATTTCATCCCTTAAATATAAAGAAGAAATTCGGCCATAAAGTGTAGGAAATAAAGGAGATTTTATTTGAATTAAAAGCTAGGTCAAAACTCAATCAAAATTCAAATTATTTTTCCTTAAAAACTAATGGGTAATTTTGGTCACTTAAGGAGAAATAAGAGAGAAAAACCCTAGCCTCAAAATAGCACAAAAACTTTCCCTTTTGCCCCTCAAAAGATTCGGCCAAACAAGGAAGCAAAAAGGAAAGAAATACTTTGTATAAAAACCCTCTTTCAACTCTCATTCACCCTTCCTTTCACTCTCAAAAATTCGGCCAGCCTCCCCTTCTTTCCTCTCTGAATTTTTCTCTCCCAAAACACACCCAAAACAGCAAGCAAAACCTACCTAAAGGCAGCCCAAAGATTCAACAATTTTTGAGACAAAAACAAGGTGAGAAATCAACTTTTTCGTTCCTTCTCCTTTTGATTTTAAATCTGAAATTTATATGGTTTTTTCTCCACTATTTTCCCTATTGTTTTGAAGACTCCAACACTCACACAAATTCAGCCAAAAAGTAGACCAAGCATCAAAAATAGTGCAGCACAAACAAGGTGTGATTTCTCTCTCTAAAACCCTAAAAATTTTGCCTCTTTGATCCCCTTTCAAAAACCCTATTATCACATGTGTAAATTTTATAATTTTTGCCTATTTGATTCTTGGGTTGTGTTAATGATATATAAAATAAGGTTCTCCACGAAATTTCGTGATCATTGGATGAAAATTGAATTGGTTTGAGGCTAATTGGAATTCGGACAGAAAAACAGAAATCTGGAAAATTACCATATAAACAGTAAACTTTTGTCAGCCATAACTTGAGTTTTAAAAATGATTTTCGAGTAAATCTTGAGCCTAAAATTAAATTCAAGATGTCCCCTAAATGCCTGAAAAATTTCAGAACCAAAATAATCCGTTGGCCTAGTCAAAATATTTTTCTAAAATAGGTGGATAGAACTGCTAGTTTTTGAACTGAAACCGAAACCCAAGTTTCATGCCTGAAAACAACCCCTCGGATTTTGGCCTAGTTGAATGACCAAATGATGTCTAAAAATTATAAAAATTATATGGAATCAAAGCTACGGATGTCTAGATTAACATATTAAAAATTTAGAATTTTTGGGATTAAAAATGAATTAATATTGATTTTATAGTTAGCCTAGGTCAGTCTGCCCATGACCAGTAATATCCTAACTTAGAGTTTTTCACAATTTTTTTTTTAAATCCCAAATGTTTATTAAACATTTTAAAATCCTTTTGTGGCACACTAAAATGATTGGATGATTATGTCTAGACCTAGACTGATTATATGTTGTGATTATAGGATTTATTTGACGTTCTTGCTAGATTCGTGGATCACGTTGTTGCAACGCTTGTGCAATAATCGAGGTAGGACTTTCTAGCCTTTTCTGAGAGTAGTCAAGTGTTTTAAATTTCCCTGTTTTATTGATGGCATGCTGTTTTTAGTTTATGAAATTATTATACTATTTTTGATGAAATAAACGCATGCAACATGTTTTGTAATAAATGTGTATTTTAAAGCGTGTTTTGATTAATGGCATAATATAACTTGGTAAATACCATCTTTTGAATAATCCGGTGAACATAATTGAGCTCTAGTTCACGATCATTGCAAATGATGCGTGCGTCCCAAAGTTGACGCCATGGGGGAAGGTCCCTAAACCTGCGCAGGGCCGTTCGGCCTATTTGGACCGTAACGAGATGATCTAGGATAATTCAATTCGAGGCACGTATATTATAGTTACGACAAGTCCTCACTCAAAATATGATGGTTTATTTTAATGATTTATTATTTTTAATATTGGGGCACGTATATTGCAGCTACGCTAAGTTCTCAGCAGAATAAAACTTGTATTAAAAATGTTTTCACGAAATTATTGATTATTTTTGGAAATGGTTATTATGCCATGTATTCTTAAATTTTTAATTATTTTTAGAAACGAATATTATGTCATATTTTTAAATGTTACCTGTTTAATCCACCTTTGTTTCTGTCCTACTGAGCCAGCGCTCACGTCCCTTTATCTTTGTGATTTCGAAATGACTACTTCCAGGTGCGGGAGGTAGCAGTTCCGAAAATCGTTGAGCTATCCGTTTCTACCGAAGATGATGCTATCCGTTTTCTCCATCTTCTTCTTTCGGTTTCTCGTTCTGATGTAATGAGACTTTAAGTTTGGACTTTATTTCATGTTATTTAAATTTCATGCTTAGGAATATTTTATGGTTGGTAATTTCTTTTGAAGACCGATTTTGTGTTTGGTTTCCACATTAAAAAGTATTTATTTTCTACTTTATTTTATTATGTGGTTATGATGCTACTTTATAAATAATTAGGCTTAGCTAAATTATGATGTTGACCCGTTTTTCGTAATAAATGTTTTTCCTTAAATCTCGGGTTGATATTATGATTTGGTTGCCGTGTCATGTGTGTAAACTTTGGGCCGTGACAAATAATGGTATCAGAGCACCAGGTTTTCAAAAGGGTTTTCATCAAAACGTTTTCAAAATACCCAAGCATAGTTTTCTTACTCTTATAAGCTTATAGGATTTCCTCTTCCTTCAATCTTATGTAGCAAAATGGCTCGTCCGGCACGCGTAGTCAGGGGCAGTAGAGAGGCAACGATGAAGAGAACCCTGGGAACACGCAGCCTCAAGGGAGTCAGAATGCAGCGGTTCTTACACCGAATGATCAGCTAACGGCAATGCAGAATCTCACGGCGGCGATACAGGCTCTCCTTACCGTCTTACCTTTTGGAACACCTAACCCAGCTCCTGTAGCCAATGTTGTTCCTAATGAGACCCAGAGAGCGAGGAGTTCTTCTCAGACTCCTCAGCAAACGCCTACCACCTGAAACCCTACCTCTGAAGTAGTACCTACCCAGCCTATAATACATCCTAAACAGGTAGCCCTAACTCTTTTCTTTAAGCCTCACGTTGTGGCGGCCCGCCCCTCGTAGGGATCATACAATACTATTACAGTTGAGCTTTATCGCTAACTGCGATAGATTATACTCTCATGGGTCGCCGGCTTATCTCACTTTCTTTTTAAATCATGACGTTTTTGGGAAAAAATTTTTTTTCTTTGAACATCATGTAAAACATTTCCCACTATTTACTTTGTTGGCAAGTACAAAGTAATTTACATATTACAGTACTTTCGTAAATATATAATATTACAAAAGACTGTTTCTTTTTTTTTTCCTTCCCTTTTTATCGCTCAGCGGAAAGACTCTGGCAGGACCATATCCCTCGCCCAGTTATCCGATTTGACACGCATCATCCCGTCCGCATCCAGTCAAACAAGCTACTGAGCTGGTCGCTTACCTGGAACATTAGCAAAAATGGTGAGCTACAGGCTCAGTAAGTTCAAACATGCAAGAAATGAAATTTCTATGAATAGTACTATTCATCATGAATAGTAACTTTGACCACTATTCATAAGTGAATAGTAACTTTGACAACAACACAGTGTCACAACAGTACATCTACCGTGATGTTAGTACTCTCACTAAACTGTCTTATGCTCAATTATGGCATAGTTTCAGTTTTAGGTAATAATCTTGCTTATGTTCTGGTTTTGAGCTCAGGTTGGCAGTACCATTTAAGTGCGTATGACTGGGAGCGGTACATTAGTGCTGACCTCCACAGCCTTAATCTCATAGCCCCGAAGGCAAAATTGTACATGATTGGGAGCGGTACATCAGTGCTGATCTCCACAGCCTTAATCTCATAGCCCCGAAGGCAAAAGTACCTCCCTGTACGGAAGGCTGGTACGCCAGAAAGTGGTTTCATTACCGACTTTTTAAAATTCTAACCCGGTGACTTCACATTGTCCCGTGGTTAGGAAAAGGTTCACATTTTAAATTTTAGGTGAGTGAGTCTCATTAATTGCCTGAAGCACAATTAACAATGTGTCCATTCTCAATAGTGCCCGTAGCACATTACGTCTCTCTCTCTACTCTATCATAGTGCCCGTAGCACATATGTACCTAACTTATAGTTAGTACATCAAAGTTAGCAATAATAATGCTATATGTTGCAGACAGGTAAATGTCTGAACTTATCTTATCAGTCTCTTCTCTTTTTCTCTCGTGGATCTTTGATTGCCCTCCTTGTAGGTTGATTTTTTTGGATCCTACAGACAAAACTTTGTCTGTTAATTTCATTTCCATTTGTAGCTTTTATTTTTTATTTAAAAGCTTAAATATAACCTATTTATAACTTTTTAGGCTTTATTTATCATTTTCCCCATTTTTCTCAACTTTTATAAAATTACGATTTTACCCCTGTATTTTGGTAAAATTACGATTTTGCCCTTATATTTTGGCAAAATTACAATTTTGCCCCTGACGGAAATTTTTCCGATCCAGACTGAATTTTTGGCTCTTAGGAACTTTTTTAACTCTTTTCTAATCATTACCGGGTTCATTTCTATTTTATTTTCATTTTTCACTTTCCCGACCCTAGGGAAGCACTATTCCGACCCTTACGTCGGTTTAGTGATTTTCTATCGTTTCGGAGCCTCAAATGGACGTTTCACTAGTATTTAAAACGTTCATCTAGAGATTCCCGATCTAGGTCTCCGAGGTTCGGATTTTCCGCTCCCGACTCAGACCTTTATTTCGTTTCCAAAAACGCCCCCCCCCTCGGGGTCGGTTTTTCAATTTCACTCGTGTTTTACATTTTCAAGGGGACGGGTTACTATTCATGAACCACCCCTTAGGTTTTCCTTATCAAATTTTCCAACACTGAATTCTTAAGTTTCAACTCAGTGAATTTTTCCAACACTGAATTCTTACTTGTCAGTATTGTTAGAACATTTTCATATATTCTAAACAATATAAATACATTTATTTCACTCTTTAAATAGTACAAATTGTTATATACATACAATTGTACATTTTCATCCGAGAATTGCCTGAATTTCCCGGTTGTCACATTCACCCCTCCTTATAAAATTTTCGTCCTCGAAAATTAGAACAAATGGGGGTATAATTTCCTCATCTCGTCTTCTCGTTCCCACGTAGTTTCTTCAATGTTGTGATTTTTCCATAAAATCTTCACTAGTGGGATTACCTTATTCCTCAGTACTTTCTCTTCACGAGCTAGTACTCGAATAGGTTGTTCCTCATATGTCAAATCCTCGTGGATTTGAATAGGCTCATGCTTCAACACATGGGACGGATCTGGTATATATTTTCTCAGCATCGACACATGAAATACATTGTGCACTGCCGACAATTCTGGAGGTAGCGCTAATCTGTAAGCGACCTTTCGAATGCGTTCGATAATTTCATAAGGTCCAATATATCTTGGACTTAGTTTCCCCTTCTTACCGAAGCGCATAATCCCCTTCATGGGCGGTACCTTGAGAAACACGAAGTCTCCTTCGTCGAACTCCAAGGATCTTCGCCTCTTGTTGTTAGGAAATGCCCTAAGTATTAGAGACATTTTTGATGTATTCATTTTGAACTGGATAATAAAATTATATATAGAGGTTATTCATTACATTGCTATCTGTCCTCGTCTTATTTACATGTTAAAGTAAATGTAAGCAAATATGGTTCACTGACTGCTTGTGTTAAAACTGTTAGAACGTTGCATGCAATAGACTTTTGTATGCGAGAAGACAATGTTCTAAAGTTAGCAGTCTAAACTATGGTCTGTAGTCTATGGGGTTAGACCGAGCATCTAACTCATGTTAAGACAATTATGTTGTCTAAAGCCTTGGAGAGGACGGTCTGTCTTGACTGTCTGGAGCTGGACTCCCAAGTAGAGACATGGATATGTTGCTCGGTGGTGACATATTAGACCGGGACTAAAGCGTGATTGATCTACGTAGTCCGCTATGAGTGGATCAATCTGCTTTTGACGTTCATTGTGCAATAACCTTAATCCTGAGTAAATGAACTACTTCATGTATATGACTTGTGTACTTTGATGCTCCAATGGCTAAAGCGTCTCAGAGGTAGTAAGCTTATAGACCGGTTCGTTGGGTGCATGACTTGTATACGATGAAGGGTTTGTTTGCAGATATCGGAATCATAGCTCTGAGGAGTTAAAGGTATCCTCTTAAAGGCATTATACTGAATGTGAAAATGGACAAGGTCTTGGGTCGTCTGCTGGGCGGATGACTTCTTATTCACATATGGTGAATAATCATTTTCTTGATTCGGTAGTATAATGGAACTTTAAGATAGCCTGATCAGTAGGATTAAACGGACTTTGACCTAAGGCTGATCATGGATATCATACGAGGGTTTTGCATACATGACAAGGTCATTGGATGGTAGCTCGTCACAGGCTTACGTAATACGATATATAATTGGGAGTTCAGTTTCAGGTTTATAGTGGTGTGACTCTGAAATTAGTGATCATATGATTGAGTTGTTCGGTAAAGAATGATGATCATATTGTGGGCGACCCCTCTAGCTTAGGTCGTCCACCTTATCTTGCTTACTTTCTTTATTCTTTGCTTAATCTTACTTAGCTTGCTTGTCTCTATAACTTTCCTCTCCTTGGGGTTTAAAAGATTTGTTTTTGAAAAACTAGGAATATTTTTTTTTTTTAACTGGAGGAAACTACTAATTCTTGAAAATTGTGTATACATAAATATATACGTACTTCTTAATACTTTTTGTTTTTCCAAAATATATTTTGGAGTCTTGTTGCTTTAAAGTACGTAAAAATAGAAACACACTTTTAAGCTTGTTTCACTACTTTACATACTACACTCTTGTCTTGTCTTTATACATATATCTCACTATTACACTTTCTTTCTTTTACACCTTGAGTACAGCGGAATTCTACGAAACAGAACCATAACCCGTCCATGACATCGCTGGGATCTGCCTGCCAGCCCGCTACTCTTGTTTCATCTTGCTGGTTGCTTTCCTTTATTACCTACAGCACGAATAGACTAATGAGCTAAAGCTCAGTAAGTACAAACATACATACAAGTAAATAAGCTGAATACACCACTCTAGGGTTAGTCAACTTAGGACCAATTATTTTCTTTAGTCCTATACTGCTTGTTCTTTCTATTCTATTTCTTTCTTTTCTTTGCTTTACTTCATCTGCTTTATCTTTCACTTGTGGGCCCGTGGTTGGACGTACCTAGTGCGCGCAGACCAATAGAGGATCAGGGGAGCGACCCACCGATCAACCCTAAGGTCATCTCTGGACTACTGACCTTATAGGTAGTAAGTCATGCCATAAACTACCTCATTATTAACGAGGCAGCGCCACACTTCTGGGGTGGAGGCAGGAAGTTAAGCCATAAACTACCTCATTATTAACGAGGCAGCGCCACACTTCTGGGGTGGAGGCTATCTGGGAACCTCACAACTGGGGAGGCCGGTACGCCAACCTTAACTTTTAAGTCTTATTATTTGACTTAAATTATTTCTCTTTTCTTTTTCTAATCTTGCTTACTATTCTCGTGAACATGTTAGTATCATGTCACAAACTGAATAGCTTAAATGTGTATATATATATATCACAACTTTATGGTAAGTCCATTCGTGAGTAGACAATTAAATGTCTGTACTTACCTTATCAATCTCTTCTCTTCTTCTCTCTAGGATCTTTGATCGCCCTCCTTGTAGGTCGATTTTTGGATCCTATAGACAAACTTTGTCTGTTAATTTCATTTCCATTTATAGCTTTTATTTTTCATTAAAAAGCTTAAATAGAACCTATTTACAACTTTTTGGGCTTTATTTATCATTTCCCCAATTTTCCCCAACTTTTGCAAAATTACGATTTTGCCCCTATATTTTGGCAAAATTACAGTTTTGCCCCTGACGGAATTTTATTGATCCAGACTGCATTTTTGGCCCTCAGGAACTTTTCTGACTCTTTTCTAATCATTACCGGGTTCGTTTCTATTATATTTCCACTTTTCACTTTCCCGACCCTCGGGAAGCACTATTCCGACCCTTACGTCGGTTTAGTGATTTTCTATCGCTTCGGAGCCTTAAATGGACGTTTTACTAGTATTTAAAACGTTCATCTAGACTTTCCCGACCTAGGTCTCCGAGACTCGGATTTTCCGTACCCGACTCGGACCTTTATTTCATTTCCAAAAACGCCCCCCCCTCGGGGTCGGTTTTTCCGTTTCACTCTCATTTTACATTTTTAGGGGACGGTCTACTATTCACGAACACCCCTTTGGTTTTCCCTATTCAATTCTCCGTTAGGGACTCGGGTTTCCGACCCGACCCTAAACTTTTATTTTTAATTCCTATTTTACCCCGAAAGCCATTTTCGAAATTTCGGCAGCATTTCGGCGTAATTTTAAGGCTTCCGGCGTTAGGTACGCCTCGAACCATATGTACCTGCCACGTACTATACCACAAGCCTATTTTATGTAAAAGTTTTCCAAACTTTTACATAAAAGCTCACAAATTCCAATTTCACATTTTTAACCACATTACAAATTTTTTTCACAATTTTGCCCTTAGTTTTGGTTTCGGTTTTCACCACCAAACCGAACCAAAGTTTCTCAAACTTTTCAACCACTTGTTAGGCTATTAAATGCCATTTTTCTAACACTTTTTCAAGCCCATTTCCTTGTACTTTTCAACTAA
The DNA here is from genome assembly GCA_035233585.1 of Antiaris toxicaria. Classification (NCBI taxonomy): domain Eukaryota; kingdom Viridiplantae; phylum Streptophyta; class Magnoliopsida; order Rosales; family Moraceae; genus Antiaris; species Antiaris toxicaria. Next base: position 58,462,336 of record CP141154.1, on the reverse strand, counting down.
ATTCTTAGGGTTTTTTAAACACTTAAACCCACGGCCTCATTAGTGAAAAACATGCCATCATTTTTGTTTCATGCTTTCAATCAAAAATTTCATTATTCACATCATAAAATGCATGATTTCACTTAACCAAACATCATATGAAACATGCAAAATTTTCACCAAAACCCTAAGTAAACCCACGGCCACTTTGAGTAAATGAACACCAAAATTTTTCCAAGCTTTTCCATAGTGAAATTCATGCTTTATTCTTAACAAAACATAAGTTAAAAGCATGTTAACACATAAATCACACAAATTTCTCATTGCTTACCAATGGTAACCCACGGATTTTCCTTTGGAAAACCAACCAAAAATTGGTTTTTCTTTTAACCAATTGCATGGTTTTCTTCCTCATTACACCCTTAACAAAACCCATCATCAACTTAATGAAAAACAACCAAAAATTTTCCATCTTAATTTACTATTCACCCCACGGTTTTCATGAAGAAAAACCAAGAAAAATTTCAATCCAAGGGAAGTTACCTTGTTCACTTTCTTCCTTTGTCTTCAAGTGATGTTTTGCCACACTTTTTGTATAGAAAACTTGAAGAAATAGCTTAATTCTCCTTTGGTCACCCACGGCTCACCATGGAAATGCCTTAGAAAAATTTTTTTTATGTTTTGCTTTCAATTTTTTTGTCTCAGCCTTTATCCCCCAAGTTTTGCCGACTTATGCATGGAAGAAAGCCAATTAATTTGGCTCTAAACCAATGAAATTTTGACACCTTTCATGCCTAATACTTTCCACCTTTTTCAAAAATTAAAAAGGTATATTTTTGGCCAAATCTTGGCCTTTAGATCAAAAGCAAATTAAATCATGGCCATTCATCCTACCTAACACCAATTTCTTTCCATTTCTTAAATGGATTTATGATGTCATAATTACTAAAGTGAAGTTGACTTTGACTTTCACTATTCACATTAATTCGACTACTTTTTGACCGATGCCGGTTCGAGCCGAAATTTTCCTGAAATCTTCCCGGCGTGTTCCTGAGGTCTCCTGTGCAGTCGGATCAATTTAAATTGCTTCCGTTTGATCAAAATAAATCCCGAAAGTTTACCGTCTTTTATTGGCTCGGTTAGGGTTTTCAATGCCGGTTTTGGCACCGTTTCACCCGTTTCAACTCAGTGAATTTTTTCAACACTGAATTCTTACTCGTCAGTATTGTTAGAACATTTTAATATATTCTAAACAATATAAATACATCTATTTCACTCTTTAAATAGTACAAATTGTTATATACATACAATTGTACATTTCTTACTGTGCTCTTACTTTGACTTGTCATATTCTTATCTTTATACTGTTCAGATACCGAAACTACTCCTTTTTGAGCGTTTTGGGCCTGAATTCACTTTCTTACTCATATACTTTATTCTCTACTTATTTTTGGAGATTTTTAATTTCCTCCAAAACATTTATTTATTTCTATCAACACTATAATTTGTCTAATTACAACCATAGTGTTTCTTTACATTCTTACTTACAGAACTCATAGAAAACCCTAGATTAAACTAGGTCACACCACTAAAATTCTCTGGTCGTCACACATATGGAATCACGGGAGCCCGATTATATATGTCCAATCAGTCCCTCTACTAGCTCCACATAATTCCTTAACGTTTGGCAAATTGATTTGTGTATGCTATTGGCTAGTTTATTATGCATGAATGGTGATGACACAGGATTAGGATGGTAGACAAGATTCTCTCCGGTTGGATTCAGATTTTGTTTTGGATAATAGAGTACACAATTATTCGAACTCCAAATAAAGTTGCCATGATTTTATTTGAGATTGGATTGGAGTTGTAGAAAATTATCCATGAGAACAAGAATATGAAACACAACCGTTTTGTGGAATTTGAAATTTGAATTTTGAAATTGGAAATTTGAATTTTGAAATTTGAATTTTGAATTTTGAATTTGAAATTTGAATTTGAAATTCGAATTTGAAATTCGAATTTGAAATTTGAATTTGAAATTTAAATTTGAAATTTGAAATTTGAAATTTGAAATTTGAATTTGAAATTTGAATTTGAAATTTGAAATTCAAATTTTGAATCACAGTCCAAGTAGGATTCGAATTTGTTGTGGAAAATCCACAAGGTTTGAAATTCGAATTTGAGTTGGATTTGGAGAGGATAATCTTGTTAGAATCCTACTTGAATTTTGAATCCAAATCCCAACAAAAGTGGGTGAATTTTTTGAGGATAATCCTCAATGGAAAATTCGGTTTTTGTGGATAAGATTCAAGGGAAAATTCAAGTTTCAATCCTAGTTGAATTTGGATTCTCTCCTTCCCTAAAAGTGGCCGAAATTTTAGAGCCTTTATCCAAGGAAAATTCGGTTATTTTTGGATAAGGTTGAGATAAGATTCAAGCTTGAAAATCCTAGTGGAATTTTTGATTCTCCCTTATCCATAGTGGCCGAAATCTTTTGGAGGATTTTTTCTTTGTGAATTTCGGATTTTTTGGTTGAAAAAGGGAGATAAAATTCTAGTTAAAATCTTGTTAAGATTTGGATTGAATTTATCTTAGGAAAAACCGAATTTATTGTTAGGATTATCCTATGGAAAAATTCAGATTTTTTGGTTAAAGATAAGGGAGAAAATCTTTTCCTAGTCCAATTCGAATTCAGAGAATCACCTCATGCAGGTCTATAAATAGAGGTCCTGCCACTCCAGTTCTCTCAGACCACAGACTCTCAGGTGAGCAGGCTTATTGTTGCACAGCTCATCGTGACAATAAAGTCCTTTAGAGATCTGGGTGGTCGGAAGAAGACTATCAGTGCTAGCATACCGATCGAGGTTCAGAGTGCCCACACACTCAGCCATTCGGGAATTGGAGAATAGTAGGGAAGGCTAGTTGGTTGAAGCCTCCGGTCATTCTCCTCCTGCAAGATTGGCGTCCTTGAGGTATGAGTTTTAATTGTTGTTGGTTTATTGTACATGGCATCATGAGATATTTAACGATCTAAAATTTTTATTGTTCCGCTGCGCCACTCTGATAAGTTTTTACCGATTGAATTTCCTACACTTGTCCGCATAACTCTTTTGCCGGCTTTGCGCAATTTTCATTTGACACTGAATTCTAGCAACTGCATCGGAAGTCTCTTTTATGAAATCCGTCTTATGCAACTGCTTCTCTCGCAAATCATACCAGTGTAATGGTGATATGCATTTCTGTCCATACAAAGCCTCGTAAGGTGCCATGCCTATAGAAGCTTGGTAACTATTATTGTACGAGAATTCAATCAATGGTAACTTCTCGTTCCAATTTCCCGCAAAATCCATAACACAAGCTCGAAGCATGTCCTATAACGTCTGGATTGTCCGCTCTGACTGTCCGTCTGTTTGAGGATGAAAAGCTGTACTGAGTCTCAATTCAGTACCCATGGCCTCTTACACACACTTCCAGAAATTCGAAGTGAACCGTGCATCTCGATCTGATACAATGGATTTTGGTACTCCATGTAGTCTGACGACATGAGCTATGTACAGCTGAGCAAACTTTTCCAGCGAAAAAGTCATCTTGACAGCTATAAACCGTGCCGTCTTGGTCAGTCTGTCCACAATAACCCAAATGGCATCATAACCTTCTCGGGTTTTCGGGAGTCCCACTACAAAATCCATCGTAATGTGTTCCCATTTCCATTCAGGAACCTCCAACGGTTCCAATCTTCCTGCTGGATGTTTATGTTCCGCTTTGATTCTCTGACAGGTCATGCATTTGCTCACGAATTTCGCTATATCATTCTTCATCCCTTTCCACCAGAACTGTAACTTCAAGTCCTGATACATCTTGCTAGCTCTGGGATGAACTGAATATGGTGTCTCGTGGGCTTCTGACATGATCCGTCTTCTAAGTTCCTCATCAGCTGGAACATTTATCCTTCCTTGATAAAGGATCATTCCATCCTTGGAAATTCCTTCTTGAGAACTTGTCATCGCTGGATCTCGCCTCTGAGCTTCTTTTATATCCTCGAATAGCGATGATTCCACTTGGAGTGCAGCTAACCTTCCAGATATCAGCTCCAAGTTCAAAGAATTTATCTCTTGCTGCAATGGCTTCGGAAGCCTGTTTATTGGTAGCTGGTGCGATATGGTAGACTTTCTACTTAAAGCATCCGCTACACGGTTGGCCTTCCCTGGATGGTATAAGATTTCACAATCATAATCCTTCACCAGTTCCAACCATCTTCTTTGCCGCATATTGAGCTCCTTTTGCGTGAAGAAATACTTCAGGCTTTGGTGATCGGTGAAAATCTGACATTGAGCTCCATAGAGATAGTGTCGCCAAATTTTAAGTGCGAACACTACTGCAGCAAGTTCAAGGTCATGCGTAGGGTAATTCCTTTCATGATCCTTTAATTGACGGGAAGCATAGGTAATCACCTTGCCATCTTGCATCAGGACTGCTCCCAATCCTATTTTAGATGCATCACTGTAGATCACAAACTTCTCCCCTTCAGTAGGAAGCGTAAGGATTGGTGCGCTTGTCAGTCGCCTCTTTAACTCCTGGAAGCTTCTTTCGCATTCCATAGTCCACTCGTACTTCCTTTCCTTGCGTGTAAGAGCAGTAAGAGGTGCAGCTAAATGCGCAAATCCCTCTACAAATTGCCGATAATAACCAGCTAACCCCAAGAAACTGCGTATTTCCGTCACACTCTTGAGTGCAGGCCACTGGTTAATTGCATCTACCTTTGTCGGATCTACAGCAATACCTTCCTGGGATACAACATGTCCGAGGAAATGTACTCTGTCCAGCCAAAACTCACATTTTGAGAATTTGGCATACAGTTGATGCTTCCTTATCGTATTCAGCACGATCCTCAGATGTTCCTTGTGCTCTTCATGACTCTTCGAGTATATAAGAATGTCATCAATGAATACAATGACAAACTTATCCAAATACTCTTTAAAGATTCTGTTCATTAAATCCATGAATGCTGCCGGCGCATTTGTTAATCCAAATGGCATCACAAGAAACTCGTAGTGACCATAATGAGTCCTAAACGCCTTCTTAGGAATATCACTTTCTTTAATTCTCAGCTAGTGATATCCTGATCGTAAGTCGATCTTGGAAAATACCGCTACGCCTTTTAACTAGTCGAATAGGTCATCAATTCTAGGTAACAGATACCTATTTTTGATCGTAACCTTATTCAACTCCCGGTAATCAATGCACAGTCGGAATGTTCCATCCTTTTTCTTGACGAATAACACAGGTGCACCCCATGGAGAAAAACTCGGCCTGATGAATCCCTTATCCAAAAGCTCCTTTAATTGTACTTGTAGCTCTTTTAATTCCACTGGAGCCATGCGGTATGGTGCTTTGGAAATAGGTGCTGTTCCAGGCATCAACTCAATTTCGAACAAGATTTCTCTCTCTGGCGGTATCCCTAGTAACTCTTCTGGAAATACGTCAAGAAATTCATTAACTACAGGAATGTCTTCAGGTCGCAGCTTCTGTTCCTCTGTAGTATCCACCACATATGCCAGATATCCCATGCAACCACTAGCTATCAGCTTGCTTGCTCTCAGCGAACTGATCATCATCTTCCCAGGTTTTCGAGAAGTATCGACGTACTCGAAACTCTCTTCTTCCTCGGGTTGGAATACTATCTTTCGATTTCGGCAGTCGATCGTAGCTTGGTATTTCCTTAGGAAATCCATGCCTAGAATCACATCGTAATCCGCGATCTTCATCACGATCAACTCCGCATATAGTTCCCTATTTGCCACATATACTGGTACATGAGGTAGCCAGTAATTGGACAACAATACTTCCCCAGAGGGTAAAGCTGTCTTAAATACCCTTCCTATATTATCCTTAGGAAGTCCTATCTTGTCAGCAAATGCATAGGAAACAAATGAATGCGTAGCACCGGAATCGAATAGTACAGAGGCTACATGACTAGCGACAGTGAGCTGACCTGTCACTACATTCGATGTTCCTGCCTCTGCATCCTCTTTGCTATAGGCCATCACACGAGCATCGGCATGTGGCACACGCTCCTGGCGTTGCGGCCTCACTGGTGACTCTTCCACTTTGGCTTGAAGGGAATGAGCTTGTGGGTGTGTCTGGTACGGTTGGGAAGTGCCTTGTCCACCCTGCCTATTTGGACAGTTCCTGGCGTAATGGCCTTCCTTTCCACATTCGTAGCAAACAAGTGGCCCAAATCTGCATTGCCCAGAATGTCTCTTCCCACATGTAGGGCAATTTTGCACATTGGATTCTGCATTACCAGCTGTTCTTCGCTGCTGGTTTCGATTATTTCCCTGGCGATTCCCAGAAAAATTCCCTTTTCTCTTATTTTGCTGGGATCCTTGGTTGTTGCCCTGGCTTGGTTTAGCATTCTGATTAGGCTTGCTCGATTGACCAACTTGCGTAGACTTCGCCAAAGCCCTCTCCTTCTTCTTAGCCTCCCAGTGTTTCTCTCTTTCCTCTTTCTGTCGGGCTGCATGAAACTCACCCCTGATGGCCTGACTCACACAATCGGCTACAGAAGTAGGTGGCACTTGTCCAGTATCTACCAATGCAGTAATTTTCGGCCTAAACGTCCCGATCATTTTCTGTATCTTTTCCCTCTCAGTAGGGACCACATAAGGACATAGACGGGATAACTGGTCGAACTTTCGGTAGACTTCGCTTACTGACATGTTCCCTTGTGTCAACTCTGAGAATTCTTTCTGTTGCTGTCTCAGAGATCAGGGTCGTAATATTTCTGGTTAAATTCTTCCAGAAATTCCGCCCAACTCATGGTAGACACATCTCTTCTCATTCGTACAGTGTCCCACCAAAAACGAGCATCTTTTCTCAGCACAAAAGACGCACAGGCAACCTTCTCCCGGTCGGTTAGGTTCATGAATTCCATGATCACTTGTAATGACGACAACCAGTCTTCAGCCTCTAAGGGATTTGTAGACCCTTCAAATTCTGGCGGCCTCATACGCCTGAATCTTTCATAGAGGGGTTCCAAATTCAATACTGGTTGAGGTTCGGGAGCTCTCTCATGTACCGCAGCTGGAGGGATAACTGGATCTACCTCGGCTTCCTGTTCTACTTGTGTTAGGAAATGCCCTAAGTATTAGAGACATTTTGATGTATTCATTTTGAACTGGATAATAAAATTATACATAGAGGTTATTCATTACATTGCTATCTGTCCTCGTCTTATTTACATGTTAAAGTAAATGTAAGCAAATATGGCTCACTGACTGCTTGTGTTAAAACTGTTAGAACGTTGCATGCAATGGATTTTTGTATGCAAGAAGACAATGTTCTAAAGTTAGCAGTCTAAACTATGGTCTGTAGTCTATGGGGTTAGACCGAGCATCTAACTCATGTTAAGACTATTATGTTGTCTAAAACCTTGGAGGGGACGGTCTGTCTTGACTGTCTGGAGCTGGACTCCCAAGTAGAGACATGGATATGTTGCTTGGAGGTGACATATTAGACCGGGACTAAAGCGTGATTGATCTACGTAGTCCGCTATGAGTGGATCAATCTGCTTTTGACGTTCATTGTGCAATAACCTTAATCCTGAGTAAATGAACTACTTCATGTATATGACTTGTGTACTTTGATGTTCCAATGGCTAAAGCGTCTCAGAGGTAGTAAGCTTATAGACCGGTTCGTTGGGTGCATGACTTGTATACGATGAAGGGTTTGTTTGCAGATATCGGAATCATAGCTCTGAGGAGTTAAAGGTATCCTCTTAAAGGCATTATACTGAATGTGAAAATGGACAAGGCCTTGGGTCGTCTGCTGGGCGGATGACTTCTTATTCACATATGGTGAATAATCATTTTCTTGATTCGGTAGTATAATGGAACTTTAAGATAGCCTGATCAGTAGGATTAAACGGACTTTGACCTAAGGCTGATCATGGATATCATATGAGGGTTTTGCATATATGACAAGGTCATTGGATGGTAGCTCGTCACAGGCTTACGTAATACGGTATATAATTGGGAGTTCAGTTTCAGGTTTATAGTGGTGTGACTCTGAAATTAGTGATCATATGATTGAGTTGTTCGGTACAGAATGATGATCATATGGAATCACGGGAGCCCGATTATATATGTCCAATCAGTCCCTCTACTAGCTCCACATAATTCCTTAACGTTTGGCAAATTGATTTGTGTGTGCTATTGGCTAGTTTATTATGCATGGATGGTGATGACACAGGATTAGGATGGTAGACAAGATTCTCTCCGGTTGGATTCAGATTTTGTTTTGGATAATAGAGTACACAATTATTCGAACTCCAAATAAAGTTGCCATGATTTTATTTGAGATTGGATTGGAGTTGTAGAAAATTATCCATGAGAACAAGAATATGAAACACAACCGTTTTGTGGAATTTGAAATTTGAATTTTGAAATTTGAAATTTGAATTTTGAAATTTGAAATTTGAATTTTGAATTTGAAATTTGAATTTGAAATTCGAATTTGAAATTTGAATTTGAAATTCGAATTTTAAATTTGAATTTGAAATTTAAATTTGAAATTTGAAATTTGAAATTTGAAATTTGAATTTGAAATTTGAATTTGAAATTTGAAATTCAAATTTTGAATCACAGTCCAAGTAGGATTCGAATTTGTTGTGGAAAATCCACAAGGTTTGAAATTCGAATTTGAGTTGGATTTGGAGAGGATAATCTTGTTAGAATCCTACTTGAATTTTGAATCCAAATCCCAACAAAAGTGGGCGAATTTTTTGAGGATAATCCTCAATGGAAAATTCGGTTTTTGTGGATAAGATTCAAGGGTAAATTCAAGCTTCAATCCTAGTTGAATTTGGATTCTCTTTACTCCCTAAAAGTGGCCGAAATTTTGGAGCCTAAATCCTAGGAAATTCGGTTATTTTTGGATAAGGTTGAGATGAGATTTAGCTTGAAAAATCCTAGTGGAATTTTGATTCTTCCTTATCCTAAAAGTGGCCGAAAATTTGGAGGAGATTTTCTCCTAAAGATTTTAGATTTTTTGGTTGAAAAAGGGAGATAAAATTCTAGTTAAAATCTTGTTTAGATTTGGATTGGATTTATCCTAGGAAAACCGAATTTAATTGTGGAGATTCTCCCTTGGAAAATTCGGATTTTTTGGTTTGGATAAGGGAGAAAATCTTTTCCTAGTCCAATTCGAATTCAGAGAATCACCTCATGCAGGTCTATAAATAGAGGTCCTGCCACTCCAGTTCTCTTAGACCACAGACTCTCAGGTGAGCAGGCTTATTGTTGCACAGCTCATCGTGACAATAAAGTTCTTTAGAGATCTGGGTGGTCGGAAGAAGACTAGCAGTGCTAGCATACCGATCGAGGTTCAGAGTGCCCACACACTCAGCCATTCGGGAATTGGAGAATAGTAGAGAAGGCTAGTTGGTTGAAGCCTCCGGTCACTCTCCTCCTGTTCATTGGCGTCCTTGAGGTATGAGTTTTAATTGTTGTTGATTTATTGTATATGGCATCATGAGATATTTAACGATCTAAAAATTTTTATTGTTCCGCTGCGCCACTCTGATACGTTTTTACCGATTTATTTTCCTACAACTTGGGTACCTTCAGAGCCATCTCATGACTATGCCATGTACATAAATTAGACAATTACTTAGTCTTTTTATTTATGTATGGATTTGATATTTAGAGAGTGGCATTCTAGGGTTCCTTTATGTTGTTATCATGTATTATGTATAAAGTATGTGGTTATTTTAATTTTTTGAATTATTATAAGCATGCTTGATTATACCGGTTATGGTTCCTTAGAATTTAGAAAAATTGTATCTAGGAATTTTTATGTAACCATGGGAGCAGTTTAATTAACACTGTAATTTTCCCATGGATTTTATTTTGTCTCTTAGAATTTTTATGGATAGAATTTTGTACACCGGAAACGGTATAGGAATTTTTTATGTAATTATTCTTGGAGGAGATTGAAGATTGAAGACCGTAATTTATTTTTCCCAAAAGTTAAATTTAATTTAAAGGTTGAAATTTTGATTGTGTGGAAAATTTCAATTTAATTGGGATTCAAATTAATTTTTGGAGATCCTAAAAGATAAATTGGAATATGGCACGAAAATCGAGACACGACCCCTCGGGATAGGCTGACAAACCTTGGTGGGGCTGTAGCCCCTGCCCTCGGGCAGGATGGGGCTGCGGCAGCCCCTGTACAGGCCCACACCACCCACGGCCGCAGGCTCTGCCTGCAGCCAGGGGTGGCCGTGGCCTGCCCAAGGCTGGCCGCAGCCTGGGCGTGCAGCCTCTGGCTGCAGGCGCTGCCTGCAGCCTGCCGGCTGCAGCACCCAGTCTGGGCGTGCAGCCTGGTGCTGCAGGCTTGGCCTGCAGCCCGGCAGGCTGCACAAGGGGCGGCCGTGGGCTGCCAGCCCCTCCGGGGTTGGTGGCTGCCCACGGCGGCTGCCGCCTTCACGGGCGGCGGTCCAAAATTTGAAAATTTTGATTTTTAAATTTGAGATTTAATTTTAAATCATGTTTAAAAATATGTAATTAAATATTTGAAATTTTTGAAATTACATATTATTACACATGATGATTAAAATTGTTTAAAATTTGAATTAGAAATTTAAATTTGAAATTCGAATTTGGAGTTTGAATTTGAAATTTAAATTTTTGGAAATTTAAATTTTAAATAATTCTTGGGATGAGAAATAAATGGAGAGGCTACATAAAGATGGATACAAGAAGACGGAACAAAATTCAAGACCCAAAGAATGCTTTGGATGGAATTTTGTAATCTTTATTTTCTTTGTTCTAGGATGGAACCATAGCTTGGTTAGTCTGTCAATTATTTTCTGTGATATGTCATGGATGTATAAATATGTATTGATGGATGTTTTGTATGCATATTTGATAACATGTCATATAGGATAGGTGAGTGCCGCTCATACTATATTGATCATACATAATTTGTCAAAACTTGCATGTTTTTCAAAATATTGAGTGGGAGAGGGTTTCAAACAAAACCCACGTCCTCCATTATTGATCCATTTGTGAAAGCATGGTAACGCCTCGCGTCAGTTCTGACCTGACCACACCCCTCGGTAGGTGTTTACCGCCGCCGGTATACCAGATTGGATCTCCTATGTGGAAAACGTGTTCGGGTGCGATCCTATTCATGACCACCCCTCGGTGGCTTGGTAGGACGTGGATCGGGCTACGTAAACAATGGTTATACACTCAAGACTCGTTTAGTTATTAACCTTCCCTAGAAGCTCTGTTAACTAAACTGGTGGCCAAATAAGCGGTTATTAATATATGTCTTAACCTTGGAGGATTTAAGGTAACATATATTAATTGGACGAGGTCCATGTTCCGGCTATTTGTTCTCATGACCACCCCTCGGTGGCTTGGGGCAATAGGTGCTGAGAATTACCGTTGCAATGCTACATTTTTTCAAGTTTCATGTAGGAACATACTTGTATGTTTTATTTGCTAAATTATCTGCATATTTGCTTGGGCTTTGTAATGATGTCTAGTATAATTTTATTTCAGTTCAAAATGTCACCGACACCCCTCATTTCGATACTTACTGAAAATAAGTTGAATGGCGACAATTATAAAGATTGGAAAAGAAATCTATTAATAGTTCTCAGCTGCGAGAGACACAAGTTCGTACTGGACAAACCATGTCCACCTGGGCCCAAACCTGACACACCACTTGAGGAGGTCCCGGTTGCCTATAATCGTTGGAGAGAATCCAATGAGATAGCTCGATGCTACATCCTTGCTAGCATGACGAGTGCTTTACAAAAGCAGCATGAGACTTATCAAGTTGCTGGGGAGATCATGGAAAATCTGGAGGACATGTTCGGAGGCCAAGAAAAATTGGCTCGACAGTCCGCTATCACCAGCATTATGAACTCTAAGCAAAAGGCGGGTGCTCCGGTGAAGGACCATATGATCACTCTAATGGGATTCTTCGCTGAGGCTGCCGAGAATGGTGCTGAGTTGGACTATAACACCCAGATCGAGATGGTGTTCAAGACTCTGTCTAAAGATTTTGTGGGGTTTAAGGCCGCATACAATCTAGCGACAAAGGAGTTAGGACTTACCGAGCTCATGAAGCAACTACAGGCTTATGAGCGGATGATCAGGGATGAGGATACGGTTCGACCTAAAGGAGAGGCCAATTTGGCGGAATCTTCCAATCCCTCACGGAAGAGGAAGAGGCCAAATAAGAAGCAAGTGGCTTCCAGTTCTTCTAATCCTCCTGTCTCGGACGGGAAGAAGAAGAAGAAGAACAAGAAGCCGAAGGACCCTAAAAAGTCCAAATGCTTCCACTGTGGGAAGGTAGGTCACTTCAAGAAGGCTTGCCGGGAATTCCTAGCCTCCAAGGGCAAGGAAGGTAAGGAACTTCATTACTTAGAAGCGTGTTTGGTGGAAGAATCGAAAGACACATGGGTCATTGATTCGGGCGCCACTAATCATGTTTGTGTTTCTATGCAGGGGTTCGTGGAAACGAGAAGTCTACATGATAGGAGCCTCTCGTTGCGGACTGGAGATGGTAGCTTTGTGGTGGCTGAGGCAGTGGGAGACGTTCATCTTTATTTTGATCAATTTAGGTTTATTTTATTGAAAGACTGTTTTTATGTTCCTAATTTTAGGAGGAACCTTATATCGGTAGCTTGTTTAATAAAGGATTCTTATTCAGTTTCTTTTAGTAAAAGAGTTGATATTCGTAGAAATAAGTCTTTTATCTGTTCTGGATGGATGGATGGAAACCTATATTTGATCAGACCAAAGATGTACTCACTGCTTGACACTGAATTAATTGATAACTCTAAAAGGTTGAAAGTTTCTCACTCTAACAAGGCGTATCTTTGGCATTTAAGACTTGGTCATATTAATCAGGATAGGATTCAAAGATTGGTGAAAGACGGTCCTCTGGAATCTCTGGAGGAGGTACGACTTCCCCAATGTGAGTCTTGTCTAGAGGGTAAGATGACTAAGAGGTCTTTTGGAGCTAAGGGTACAAGGGCACAGGAGCTCTTAGAAATTGTGCACACTGACGTATGTGGCCCCATGAACGTCACAGCACGAGGAGGGTTCGAGTACTATGTCTCTTTCATAGATGATTACTCGAGGTATGGATATGTGTATCTGATGCACCGCAAGAGCGAAACCTTTGACAAGTTCAAAGAGTATCGTGCGGAAGTGGAAAAGCAATTGGATAAATCCATAAAGACACTTTGATCTGATCGAGGTGGCGAATACCTCTCTGATGAATTTCTAGGACATCTTGTAGAGAACGGGATTTTATCCCAATTGACTGCACCTGGTACTCCACAACAGAATGGTGTAGCCGAAAAGAGAAACAGGACCTTATTGGATATGGTACGGTCCATGATGAGTTACTCAACGCTGCCATTATCATTTTGGGGACATGCTTTACAAACGGCGTGCTATATTCTGAACCAGGTTCCGAGCAAATCAATTCCTAGAACTCCGTATGAATTGTGGCGTGGCAGGAAGCCCTCCCTTGGACATATGAGAATATGGGGCTGCCCGGCACATGTACTGGATGGGGATGCGAAGAAGTTGGAACCAAGATCAGAATTGTGTATGTTTGTAGGGTATCCAAAGGGAACTAAAGGAGGTCTGTTCTATAACCCGAAGGATCAAAAGGTCATTGTCTCAACCCATGCGACATTCTTGGAGGAAAGTCATATGAATGACTTTAAACCTCGAAGCAAAGTGGTGCTAGAGGAGTTATCGGGTGAAAGAACTGCTCCACAGATTTCGGTCTTGGACGCAAGTCCAAGTTCCAGTGAAAGACCTGCAGACGATCAACAATTTAGGGTGCCTCATCGTAGTGGGAGGGTTTCTAAGAAACCTAATTTCTTTATGTATGATGCTGAGGTATACCAGGCTGAGGCTCATGAGCATGAGGAAGATCCGGTCACATATGATGAAGCTATAAAGGATGTTGATTCTAGATCTTGGAAACAGGCTATGAACAATGAGATGGATTCTATGAAATCCAACTCTGTTTGGGAACTTGTAGATTTGCCGGATGGGATAAAACCCATTGGATGCAAATGGGTCTACAAAAGAAAGAAGGATGCGGAAGGGAGAGTGGAAACTTTCAAAGCAAGACTGGTTGCAAAGGGATACACGCAAAAGGCTGGAATCGATTACGAGGAAACCTTTTCGCCTGTTGCTATGCTGAAGTCTATCCGTATTCTTCTGTCCATTGCTGCGGCTCTCGATTACGAGATCTGGCAAATGGATGTCAAGACGGCATTCTTGAATGGCCATCTTGAAGAGTGTATCTATATGATACAGCCCGAAGGGTTCGTAGCAAAAGGCCAAGATAAGAAAGTCTGCAAGTTGCTTAGATCCATTTATGGATTAAAGCAGGCATCCCGCTCATGGAACCAGAGGTTTGATCAAGCGATTAAGACATTTGGTTTTGAGCAGAACGTTGATGAACCTTGTGTTTATAAACGTATTAAGGATAGAAAAGTGGTCTTTCTGATACTCTATGTCGATGATATACTACTCATTGGGAATGATGTAGGGAACTTATCATCGGTCAAGCTTTGGTTACACCAACAGTTTGACATGAAGGACTTGGGAGAAGCTAATTATGTTCTAGGCATTCGTCTCTTCAGAGATCGAAAGAACAAAATGATAGCGTTATCCCAAGCTTCATACATAGATAAAATAATTGACAAATATGCAATGCTAGAGGCAAAGAAAGGCTCACAACCTTCTATTGCCGGTTTAACTCTTTCATTGGATGACTGTCCCAAGACATCGGAAGAAAGAGAGCGTATGAGTAAGGTCCCTTATGCATCCGCTGTGGGTAGCCTTATGTACGCTATGCTTTGCACTCGCCCGGACATATGTTTTGCAGTAGGTATGGTGAGTCGATATCAAGCGAATCCTGGAACCAAGCACTGGCAAGCAGTAAAGCATATACTCAAGTATCTTAAGAGAACGAGGGATTATATGCTAGTGTATTCTGGAGGGGACCTAACACCCGTAGGATACACGGATTCAGACTTCCAGACTTGTAAGGATTCGAGGAAATCGACATCTGGATCAGTGTTTTTACTCGGAGGAGGCGCCATTGTGTGGAGGAGCGTGAAGCAGGGCTGCACAGCTGACTCTACTATGGAGGCTGAGTATGTGGCTGCGGCTGAGGCATCTAAAGAAGCGGTTTGGCTCCGCAAGTTCTTTAGAGACCTTGAGGTCATTCCGGGTGTTGACAAGCCTATCACACTTTACTGTGATAATACAGGGGCTATTGCCAACACAAGGGAATCTCGGCACCACAAGAGGACCAAGCACATCGATCGGAGGTATCACATTATTAGAGGGCATGTGGAGACAGGACAAGTGGATGTATGTAAGATCGCGTCCGAGGACAACATCGCTGATCCCTTTACTAAGACTTTGGTAGCTAGAAGCTTTGAGAGGCATGTAGAGGCGATGGGGATGCGTAACATGGCACATCTGCTGGCTTAGGGCAAGTGGGAGATTGTTAGGAAATGCCCTAAGTATTAGAGACATTTTGATGTATTCATTTTGAACTGGATAATAAAATTATACATAGAGGTTATTCATTACATTGCTATCTGTCCTCGTCTTATTTACATGTTAAAGTAAATGTAAGCAAATATGGCTCACTGACTGCTTGTGTTAAAACTGTTAGAACGTTGCATGCAATGGATTTTTGTATGCAAGAAGACATTGTTCTAAAGTTAGCAGTCTAAACTATGGTCTGTAGTCTATGGGGTTAGACCGAGCATCTAACTCATGTTAAGACTATTATGTTGTCTAAAACCTTGGAGGGGACGGTCTGTCTTGACTGTCTGGAGCTGGACTCCCAAGTAGAGACATGGATATGTTGCTTGGAGGTGACATATTAGACCGGGACTAAAGCGTGATTGATCTACGTAGTCCGCTATGAGTGGATCAATCTGCTTTTGACGTTCATTGTGCAATAACCTTAATCCTGAGTAAATGAACTACTTCATGTATATGACTTGTGTACTTTGATGTTCCAATGGCTAAAGCGTCTCAGAGGTAGTAAGCTTATAGACCGGTTCGTTGGGTGCATGACTTGTATACGATGAAGGGTTTGTTTGCAGATATCGGAATCATAGCTCTGAGGAGTTAAAGGTATCCTCTTAAAGGCATTATACTGAATGTGAAAATGGACAAGGCCTTGGGTCGTCTGCTGGGCGGATGACTTCTTATTCACATATGGTGAATAATCATTTTCTTGATTCGGTAGTATAATGGAACTTTAAGATAGCCTGATCAGTAGGATTAAACGGACTTTGACCTAAGGCTGATCATGGATATCATATGAGGGTTTTGCATATATGACAAGGTCATTGGATGGTAGCTCGTCACAGGCTTACGTAATACGGTATATAATTGGGAGTTCAGTTTCAGGTTTATAGTGGTGTGACTCTGAAATTAGTGATCATATGATTGAGTTGTTCGGTACAGAATGATGATCATATGGAATCACGGGAGCCCGATTATATATGTCCAATCAGTCCCTCTACTAGCTCCACATAATTCCTTAACGTTTGGCAAATTGATTTGTGTGTGCTATTGGCTAGTTTATTATGCATGGATGGTGATGACACAGGATTAGGATGGTAGACAAGATTCTCTCCGGTTGGATTCAGATTTTGTTTTGGATAATAGAGTACACAATTATTCGAACTCCAAATAAAGTTGCCATGATTTTATTTGAGATTGGATTGGAGTTGTAGAAAATTATCCATGAGAACAAGAATATGAAACACAACCGTTTTGTGGAATTTGAAATTTGAATTTTGAAATTTGAAATTTGAATTTTGAAATTTGAAATTTGAAATTTGAATTTGAAATTTGAATTTGAAATTTGAATTTGAAATTCGAATTTGAAATTTGAATTTGAAATTCGAATTTGAAATTTGAATTTGAAATTCGAATTTGAAATTTGAAATTTGAATTTGAAATTTGAATTTGAAATTTGAAATTCAAATTTTGAATCACAGTCCAAGTAGGATTCGAATTTGTTGTGGAAAATCCACAAGGTTTGAAATTCGAATTTGAGTTGGATTTGGAGAGGATAATCTTGTTAGAATCCTACTTGAATTTTGAATCCAAATCCCAACAAAAGTGGGCGAATTTTTTGAGGATAATCCTCGATGGAAAATTCGGTTTTTGTGGGTAAGATTCAAGGGTAAATTCAAGCTTCAATCCTAGTTGAATTTGGATTCTCTTTACTCCCTAAAAGTGGCCGAAATTTTGGAGCCTAAATCCTAGGAAATTCGGTTGTTTTTGGATAAGGTTGAGATGAGATTTAGCTTGAAAAATCCTAGTAGAATTTTGATTCTTCCTTATCCTAAAAGTGGCCGAAAATTTGGAGGAGATTTTCTCCTAAAGATTTTAGATTTTTTGGTTGAAAAAGGGAGATAAAATTCTAGTTAAAATCTTGTTTAGATTTGGATTGGATTTATCCTAGGAAAACCGAATTTAATTGTGGAGATTCTCCCTTGGAAAATTCGGATTTTTTGGTTTGGATAAGGGAGAAAATCTTTTCCTAGTCCAATTCGAATTCAGAGAATCACCTCATGCAGGTCTATAAATAGAGGTTCTGCCACTCCAGTTCTCTTAGACCACAGACTCTCAGGTGAGCAGGCTTATTGTTGCACAGCTCATCGTGACAATAAAGTTCTTTAGAGATCTGGGTGGTCGGAAGAAGACTAGCAGTGCTAGCATACCGATCGAGGTTCAGAGTGCCCACACACTCAGCCATTCGGGAATTGGAGAATAGTAGAGAAGGCTAGTTGGTTGAAGCCTCCGGTCACTCTCCTCCTGTTCATTGGCGTCCTTGAGGTATGAGTTTTAATTGTTGTTGATTTATTGTATATGGCATCATGAGATATTTAACGATCTAAAAATTTTTATTGTTCCGCTGCGCCACTCTGATACGTTTTTACCGATTTATTTTCCTACAACTTGGGTACCTTCAGAGCCTTGTCTCTATTCTAGCTCCTCTACCCGTCGTCTCAGATTCACATTTTCTTGCATCTGAGCTTCTAACAAAGCTTGTATCTGATCCAGTCTTTCCATAACATTAGGACGTCGCTCTCGTCCTTCTGGTCGATTACGCAAATCCACCATCTTGCCTATTGTCCTATTATGGCACAATAATTCATCGTTAGCTTTTCCATAACTACATTCGTAAAATTATATCAATTCACGAAATTTAGGGTAATGTAAAGCCACATCATCGTAACACATCATCGTACAACATATAATCATTTTGATATTTCATTCATAGCAAAACATTTATATGTCATACATAACCACCACCAGTCATATATATACATCGGCTGGAGTGTACAAAATGGCCACAAGTCTATACAAAAGAGCTTTTCTCTAAGCTACTTATGTACATATATACATATCTACTGGTCACGCATTTCCTACGTTTAGGACTAGAGGATATTCTTCCGGATCCTCATCGTCATCGGTATCATCTGAATCGTCACCGTCCCTAGGCAATGCTCCCTGTCCTGAGTCATCGCTCTTCACGGTCTAGACGGTCCGGCCTCATGATCATTCATCATTCTTCTCGGCCCGAAAATGCGTGCAAACATCTCATCTTGACCCAGTGTCTCTCGTCGACTCTGTGTCAGATGCTCAATCAGAAGCTCTCTCTCAATCGTCCTGATTGTCACCACAAACTCTTGGAGCGTCGGAGGAAATGGCTTGATTACCCTCTGTCTCAACTCCAAGGGTAAACCTTTCCAGAACAGCTCGCAACAGTTTGCTTCAGTGAGGTTGGGCAACGGACATCTTCTCCTGATGGTCTCCTCAAATCGTGCCGCATAAGACATCACTGTCTCACCAGACAGCATGACCATCTTCTCTGTCTGGAGAATGTAGTCCCTAACCTCATCAAATCAGGGATACGCAGGTGTATCAGCCTCTCGTCTCTCTGGAGGTGCTGGAGTAGGTGTTGGATCCCTAGGTGGAAACTGATTAGCCAACCGCTGACAGAACTCAGCCCAACTGAATCTTAATAAAATCTCCTGGTCGCAATACTGCCAGAACACTCGAGCATCTCCCTGAAACATACTGACAGCCTACTGGATCCACATATCTCGATCGATGTCACATATCACCATGATCCTCTCTATGGCATGAAGCCAGTCCTTAGTCTCCATCGACTGTCGTCCACCGTCGAACATCGGAGGACTGCTAGCTCGAAATGCCTGTACTGCCCGTGCCGACACTCTCACCCCAATATGTTGGCGTCCACCAACAACTGGAATGTCCACTACCACCGGTGGATGAAGTATCGGTCGTGGCTGTACTATATCTACTGGCACTGGTGCTGGTGCAGGTACTGGTACCGGAGGTCTCTCGGGCACCGGGGGTCTGCTTACCGGTCGTTGGGACATAGACGACCTCACAATAGACCTCGTCCATACCCGTAATATTCCTCTCGGTCGTGGTAGTGGTGGTCTCACATATGGAGGTCTGGTCATCTTGTTACCTATAACATAATTATTTTCATATAAGAAAATAATTAACTAAACTTAAGTAAACTACTTACTTGGATAGCGGTGCAGGATGCGCAAAGTGTCAAATCAGGATATGGTCACACTGCTCTGATATACCAACTATGACTGCAGTTGGTATTCAAAACTTAACCCATCTCAAACCAGGCTCTGATATACCAACTGTGGCGGCAGTTGGTATTCAAAACCAAATCAGTTGCAAACCTTGCTCTGATACCAACTGTAACAGCAGTTGGTATTATAAACTAAACCAATCTCAGACCTTGCTCTGATACCAACTGTAACAGCAGTTGGTATTATAAACTAAACCAATCTCAGACCTTGCTCTGATACCAACTGTGGCGGCCCGCCCCTCGTAGAGATCATACAATACTATTACAGTTGAGCTTTATCGCTAACTGCGATAGATTGTACTCTCATGGGTCGCCGGCTTATCTCTCTCTCTTTTTAAATCATGACGTTTTTAGGGAAATTTTTTTTTTCTTTTAAACATCATGTAACCATTTCTCACTATTTACTTTGTTGGCTAGTACAAAGTAATTTACATATTACAGTACTTTTGTAAAATATATAATATTACAAAAGACTGTTTCTTTCTTTTTTTCTTCCCTTTTTATCGCTTAGCGGAAAGACTCTGGCAGGACCATATCCCTCGCCCAGTTATCCCATTTGACACGCGCCATCCCGTACGCCATCCAGTCAAACAAGCTACTGAGCTGGTCGCTTACCTGCAACATTAGCAAAAATGGTGAGCTACAGGCTTAGTAAGTTAAAACATGCAAGAAATAAAATTTCTATGAATAGACTATTCATCGTGAATAGTACTTTTGACCACTATTCATACATGAATAGTAAGGTTGACCACAACACAGTGTCACAACAGTACATCTACCGCGATGTTAGTACTCTCACTAAACTGTCTTATGCTCAATTATGGCATAGTTTCAGTTTTAGGTAATTATCTTGCTTATGTTCTGGTTTTGAGCTCAGGTTGGCAGTACCATTTAAGTGCGCATGACTGGGAGCGGTACATTAGTGCTGACCTCCACAGCCTTAATCTCATAGCCCCGAAGGCAAAAATAGTACAATGACTGGGAGCGGTACATCAGTGCTGACCTCCACAGCCTTAATCTCATAGCCCCGAAGGCAAAAGTACCTCCTTGTACGGAAGGCTGGTACGCCAGAAAGTGGTTTCATTACCGACTTTTTAAATTCTAACCCGGTGACTTCACATTGTCTCGTGGTTAGGAATGGTTCACATTTTAATTTTAGGTGAGTGAGTTTCATTAACCTCGCTCTAGTGCCCGAAGCACAATTAACCATGTGTCCCATTCTTATAGTGCCCGTAGCACATTACGTCTCTCTCTCAATTCTATAATAGTGCCCGTAGCACATATGTACCTAACTTATAGTTAGTACATTAAAGTTAGCAACAATAATGCTATATGTTGCAGACAGGTAAATGTCTGAACTTACCTTATCAGCCTCTTTCCTTTTTCCCTCTTGGATCTTGAATCGCCTTCCTTGTAGGTCGATTTTGGGATCCTACAGACAAAACCTTGTCTGTTAATTTTATATCCATTTATAGCTTTTATTTTTCATTAAAAAGCTTAAATAAAACCTATTTATAACTTTTTAGGCTTTATTTATTATTTTCACCATTTTCCCCAACTTTTACAAAATTACGATTTTGCCCCAATATTTTGGCAAAATTACAGTTTTGCCCCTGACGGAATTTTATCGATCCAGACTGCATTTTTGGCTCTCAGGAACTTTTCTGACTCTTTTCTAATCATTACCGGGTTCGTTTCTATTTTATCTCCATTTTTCACTTTCCCGACTCTCGGGAAGCACTATTCCGACCCTTACGTCGGTTTAGCGATTTTCTATCGTTTCGGAGCCTCAAATGGACGTTTCACTAGTATTTAAAACGTTCATCTAGACTTTCCCGACCTAGGTCTCGGAGGCTCGGGTTTTCCGTTCCCGACTCGGACCTTTATTTCATTTCCAAAAACGCCCCCCTCGGGGTCGTTTTTTTCAATTTCACTCGCGTTTTACATTTTCAAGGGGACGGGTTACTATTCACGAACCACCCCTTAAATTTTTCCTTATTCAATTTTCCGTTAGGGACTCGGGTTTTCGACCCGACCCCAAACTTTTTATTTTTAATTCCATTTTACCCCAAATGCTGTTTTCGAAATTTCGGCAGCATTTCGGCGTAATTTTAAGGCTTCCGGTGTTAGGTACGCCTCGAACCGTATGTACCTGCCACGTACTATACCACAAGCCTATTTTTATGTAAAAGTTTTCCAAACTTTTACATAAAAACCCACAAATTTCCAATTTCATATTTTGACCCACATTACAACATTTTTTCACAATTTTGGCCATAGTTTGGTTTCGGTCTTTTTCACAACCAAACCGAACCAAATTTGTCAAACTTTTCAACCACTTTTTAGGCTATTCAATGCCATTTTTCTTAACACATTTTCAAGCCCATTTTCTTGGCATTTTCAACCAAATTTCCTAGGGTTATAACCCACGGCCTTTGAATGAAAAACATGCCAATTCTTTTTGTTTCATTCTTTCAATTATAAATTCATCTTTTGCATATTAAAATACATAATTCCAATCAACCAAATACTACATAAATTAAGCAAAATTTTCTTCCTAACCATTAGGAAACCCCACGGCCACCTTATGAAAATGTACACCAAAAATTTTTTTCAAACTTTCCACAATGAAATACAAGCTTTATTCTTCACCAAATTATACTTGGAAGCAAGTTAACAATTAAACCATAAATTTTTCTCATAGATTACTCAAGGTAACCCACGGATTTACCCTTGAAACACCAACAAAATTTTGGTTTTTCTTTAAACAATTTATATGGTTTTCTTCCTTATTTCATCCTTAACAAAACCCAACATCAATTCAATGGAAAACAACCAAAAATTTTCCATCTTTTTCTCACTATTCACCCACGGATTTTATGAAGAAAAACCATGAAAAATTAAGTGCAAAAGGAAGTTACCTTGGTCTAATGCTTCCTTTGTCTTCTAGGAACACTTTGGCACTCTTTTTGTGAAGAAATTTTGAAGAAAAAGCTTGGTTTCCCTTGGGTGGCTCACGTACACCATGGAAGAAAAAAAACTTAGCAAATTTTTCTTTGTTTTTGGCATGAAACAAAGTCTCGGCCTTTTAGTTAAAATGTTGCCGACTTATGCATAAAGGGAAGCCAATTAATTTGGCTCTAAACCAATGAAAATTTGACATCTTTCAACACCATTTCTTTCCCCATTTTTCAAAAATTAAAAAGGGTAAATTTTAGCCAAATCTTGGCCTTTAGATCAAAAAGTGGATGAATCATGGCCTTTAATTCCACCAACCACCTTATTTCTTTCATTTATTAATCTTGATTTATGATGTCATAAATGCTAAAGTGAAAGTTGACTTTGACTTTCACTATTCACATTAATTCGACTACTTTTTGACCGATACCGGTTCGAGCCGAAATTTTCCTGAAATCGTCCCGGCGTGTTCCTGAGGTCTCCTGTGCAGTCGGATCAATTTAAACTGCTTCCGTTTGATCAAAATCAATCTCGGAAGTTTACCGTCTTTTATTGCTCCGGTTAGGGTTTTCAATGCCGGTTTTGCACCGTTTTACCCGTTTCAATTCAGTGAATTTTTCCAATACTGAATTCTTACTTGTCAGTATTGTTAGAACATTTTCATATATTCTAAACAATATAAATACATTTATTTCACTCTTTAAATAGTATAAATTGTTATATACATACAATTGTACATTTTCATCCGAGAATTGCCTGAATTTCCCGGTTGTCACATGCACAACGTTTTCCATGTATCGATGTTGAGGAAGAGTGCACGAATAGAGTCCGAAGTCATTTCCACAGATGATGTAGAAATCCAACCAGATGTCTCTTATGTCGAGGTTCCGGTGAAGATTTTGGATCATAAGGTCAAGCAACTGAGAACGAAAACAATACCCATGGTGAAGGTTCTTTGGAGTAACGATGGTGAAGAGGAAGCCACATGGGAAACCGAGAAAGATATGCGCGAGAACCATGCTGAATGGTTCGCTAAGCAGTAGAGTACATGTAATGTAGTCGACCTAAGTTTGTTTTGTAACCCTACTCTATTCATAGTGGTAGATATACCACTATATGTTTTGAAAGGTGCATTTAGATTGCTCAATGAAATGAGAAGTTATTCATATTCTTATTCTCTTCTTTAGTGTGGAGTAATTCTTAAAGTTTCGAAGACGAAACTATTTTTAGTGGTAGATATTTGTGATACCTTAAATTTTATTTAAGGGTCAATATATAATTTAAATAAAATTAGTGTGTCAAAAATTAATTAAAAATCTTTTGGAAACCCTAGGTTGGTTTCCTAGTCAAATTCCACTCAAAAAGTCAACAATTTTGACTTCAAAAAAAAAACACTAAAATTTTCGGCCATTACTTGGGATTTTTAATTAAAATTTAAATCCCACAAATCCAAGGAGGATTCAAACTCAAATTTCATCCCTTAAATATAAAGAAGAAAATCGGCCATAAAGTGTAGGAAATAAAGGAGATTTTATTTGAATTAAAAGCTAGGTCAAAACTCAATTAAAATTCAAATTATTTTTACTTAAAAACTAATGGGTAATTTTGGTCACTTAAGGAGAAATAAGAGAGAAAAACCCTAGCCTCAAAACAGCACAAAAACTTTCTCTTTTGCCCCTCAAAAGATTCGGCCAAACAAGGAAGCAAAAAGGAAAGAAAAACCTAGTATAAAAACCCTCTTTCAACTCTCATTCACCCTTCCTTTCACTCTCAAAAATTCGGCCAGCCTCCCCTTCTTTCATCTCTGAATTTTTCTCTCCCAAAACACACTCAAAATAGCAAGCAAAATCTACCTAAAGGCAGCCAAAAGATTTAATAATTTTTGAGACAAAAACAAGGTGAGAAATCAACTTTTTCCTTCCTTCTCCTTTTGATTTTAAATCCAAAATTTATATGGTTTTTTCTCCACTGTTTTCCCTACTGTTTTGAAGACTCCAACACTCACAAAAATTCAGCCAAAAAGGAGACCAAGCATAAAAAAATAGTGCAGCACAAACAAGGTGTGATTTCTCTCTCTAAAACCCTAAAAATTTTGCCTCTTTGATCCCCATTCAAAAACCCTATTATCACATGTGTAAATTTTATGATTTTTGCCAATTTGATTTTTGGGTTGTGTTAATGACATATAAATAAGGTTCTCCATGAAATTTCGTGATCATTGGATGAAAATTGAATTGGTTTGAGGCTAATTGGAATTCGGACAGAAAAACAGAAATCTGGAAAATTACCATATAAACAATAAAATTGTGTCAGCCATAACTTGAGTTTTGAAAATGATTTTCGAGTAAATCTTGAGCCTAAAATTAAATTCAAGATGTCCCCTAAATACCTACAAAATTTCAGAACCAAAATCATCCGTTGGCCCAGTCAAAATATTTTTCTAAGATAGGTGGACAGAACTGCCAGTTTTGGAACTGAAACCAAAACTCAAGTTTCATGCCTGAAAACAACCCCTCGGATTTTGGCCTATTTGAATGACCAAATGATGCCTAAAAATTATAAAAATTATATGGAATTAAAGCTACGGATGTCTAGTTTAACATATTAAAAATTTAGAATTTTTGGGATTATAAATGAATTAATATTGATTTTATAGTCATCTAGGTCAGTCTGCCCATGACCAGTAATATCCTAACTTAGAGTTTTTCACAAATTTTTTTTTAAATCCCAAATGTTTATTAAACATTTTAAAATCCTTTTGTGGCACACTAAAATGATTGGATGATTATGTCTAGACCTAGACTGATCATATGTTGTGATTATAGGATTTATTTGGCGTTCTTGCGTGATTCGTGGATCACGTTGTTGCAACGCTTGTGCAATAATCGAGGTAGGACTTTCTAGCCTTTTCTGGGAGTAGTCAAGTGTCTTAAATTTCCCTGTTTTATCAATGGCATGCTGTTTTTAGTTTACGAAATTATTATACTGTTTTTGATGAAATAAACGCAAGCAACGTGTTTTGTAATAAATGTGTATTTTAAAGCGTATTTTGATTAATGGCATAATATAACTTGGTAAACACCATTTGAATAATCCGGTGAACATAATTGAGCTCTAGTTCACGATCATTGTAAATGATGCGTGCGTCCCAAAGTTGACGCCACGGGGGAAGGTCCCTAAACCTGCGCAGGGCCGTTCGGCCTATTTGGACTGTAACGAGATGATCTAGGACAATTCAATTCGAGGCACATATATTATAGCTACGACAAGTCCTCACTCAAAATATAATGGTTTATTTTAATGATTTATTATTTTTAATATTGAGACACGTATATTGCAGCTACGCTAAGTCCTCAGCAGAATAAAACTTGTATTAAAAATGTTTTCATGAAATTATTGATTATTTTTAGAAATGGTTATTATGCCATGTATTCTTAAATTGTTAATTATTTTTGGAAATGAATATTATATCATATTTTTAAATGTTACCTGTTTAATCCACCTTTGTTTCTGTCCTACTGAGCCAGCGCTCACGTCCCTTTATCTTTGTGATTTCTAAATGACTACTTCCAGGTGCGGGAGGTAGCAGTTCCGAAAATCGTTGAGCTATCCGTTTCTACCGAAGATGATGCTATCCGTTTTCTCCATCTTCTTCTTTCTGTTTCTCGTTCTGATGTAATGAGACTTTAAGTTTGGACTTTATTTCACGTTATTTAAATTTCATACTTGGGAATATTTTATAGCTGGTAATTTCTTTTGAAGACCGACTTTGTGTTTGGTTTTCGCATTAAAAAGTATTTATTTTCTACTTTATTTTATTATGTGGTTATGATGCTACTTTATAAATAATTAGGCTTAGCTAAATTATGATGTTGACCCGCTTTTCGTAATGAATGTTTTTCCTTAAATCTCGAGTTGATATTATGATTTGGCTGCCGTGTCACGTGTCTAAACTTTGGGCCGTGACAGAACAGGAAGAGGATATGAGAAGAGACTTCCTGGACTTATTCTAATTTTTGAGGACGAAAATTTTGTAAGGGGGGTAGATTGTAAGGACGGCCCCATTCCTGTAACTTGATTTTCATTTAATGAGAAATGGAGGGATGATTTGATGCATTTTAGTGCAATTTTTAAAATGCACAGTCCTGTACACGGCCATGTAAGTGGTCGTGTACCAATCGGACTGTGCATGTGTATGTAGCCGTGTAAGTGTACATGATCGTATAGTAGAACACGGTCAGGTACACGGCCGTGTACGCTTGGGTTGTGAACATGTGAGAAGCCATGTAACTGAACATGGTCGTGTACAGAGACACGGTCAAGAACACGACCGTGTAAGAGGTCATGTACCACCCGGGTAAATGAACGTGTAAAGAGCCGTGTTTCGAAATAGGGCTGTGTTGAAGAATTTCAACTGGTACATGCCTGTGTCCGGGGTATACATGCTCGTGTTGCCTTATACACGCCCGTGTTAGAGGCCGTGTTGAAGGTCGTGTAACAGGTAGAAAGCCGTTACACAAACCCTCAAAATGCATGAAACCTAATTCCTATGTAATGAGTAATTAAGTTGGAAAAATACAGTATATTTTCTAGTTGAATAGATTAAACAGATATAGTACTGTTTAAGTACTATTCATGTAATGAAAGGGGTGATCGACAGTGAACTTGGTCTACCCTATTATGTGTATGAATGTGTGAGACATGTAGTGTCAGGAAACTGGTCTGGATGACCATTTCTTGACACAAGACTGGTGAATAAATCACTAGAACGATCTGACCAAACATCTGAGCATGATAGTAAGAGATAACCCTAGCAAGGCTACGGGATCGAGAAAATGGTCTGGATGACCTCCTCTCACCTAGAGACTAACAAAATCAAAGTCAGAGCATTCAGACTAGTCAGTTAAGTGATAGACAGTGAATAGTGAATAGTGAGAATCGCAGTGTCAAGTTATTGGCCAAGACGGCCTTAAATTGACCTAAAACTGATATATGAATGGTTAGTAGACTCAATCCAGTTGATTGAGCATAAAATGGGAATTTTAGTTTGAGATATACGCAGTATCAGGATGAGGGTCAAAACGACATTTACTCACTCCGAAACTGATATATTTGGACTCAGAACGTCCGATTTAGTCAGTCGGGCACCTGATACATTTTTCGAAGTGGGATCACACAGATCCCAAAAATTGGTCTAGATGAACTTTGATAGATGTAAAACTGATAAAAATGAAATCAACATGTCCAAATTAGTCAAGAGAGACTGTGTCTGAAATTTTACCCAAGAACGCCTCAGTTTACATGTGAAAGGACAACACAGTGTAGGCACAACCACAGTATAGGACATGAACAGTAATTTAGATTGATAATGGGCTCTTAGACAGTATAAAATAACCAGGAATTCACAGTACAAAAATCAGATTCAGAAATCCAATTTTCGGGTGAAAATTGGAACACTGCCGAGAAACGACTGAACACCGCAGTATAAAATTAGACTGCGATAAGCAGCCAACACAGATAAATTTTGGGCTTAAAATTTCATGTCCCTTAGTTGCAAAAGCAACTATAATCAGTTGCACACATAGCCCAAAAGGTGACCATTAAAAAATTACCCTAGCCATAACAACTTTTGAATTAAAAATTCAAGGGGTTTTAAAACCTTGGTCAACAATCTTTGTTTATTCTTCTCTCCCTCCCATGAGTAGCCCACACCCACTTTGGTCTAAAAATGGGCAGCAATTTGTCCCATGATTTGGCTAATTTGGTGGACAATTAATTAGGATTAAGTCTAAGTGAGCTTGATCAATTTTGCCTATAAAAGACACCCTTTACATAAGTGAATTGCTTTCCTTTCTTTTGGCTCCCAAAACACATTTCATTCTCCCTTTTCTTCTAGCTGCAACTGAACCTTTCTAAGCCCCAAACCCTCACATTTTCAAGCCTTAAATCACATCAAAAGCTTACCAAAAACCAAACCTCACAAGCTTGTGTTAGGAGGATTCGAATCCAAGTCATTCTAAGGCGCCAAGGGTAAGTTTTGGAAATCCAATCCTTGTAGCTTTTAGATTCTGTTTTGGGTTGATTTTTAAGAGAAATTTTTGGTATTGTGTCTAGCAAAAACCAATCTCATTTCCCTTGGTTTCCCACAGCTACTTGGTTCATCGAGCCTTGGTTCAAAAACGTGCTTGGTTCGAAGCATAAAGGTAAAAACCGAAACCTTCCCCTTTTGGTGATTTAGTGATCTTAAGTTTTTGATCAAAGCTAATTGTGTATTTGTTTATGCAAATGGTTTGTAATAATTTATTTTAAGCCCTTAAGTTTCCATTTTTAAGTTTATGTGGTTATGGATGTGTTTACAAATTTTTACAAATGGCTACGGTATGTGTGATGTTACGAACAAGTAGGAACGTGGTTGGACATAAATCTGTCCCTAGGAAGGGCCACGGGTTTTGGCCATTTTGACCCAATTAGGTTCCAAATTTAGGATTTGGTAAAACATGGTTTTTAAGGAAATTTTGATATGGTCATTTTTGCATCAAATAGGCCTCAGCCAAAAACGAACTTAAGATAGGTTTTTAGAGTGTTTTTCACTCGGTGTCCGAAATTGGGAACAAACTGGGAACCAAATCTGAGCCCAGAAATAGGTACGGGTTTTAGTAAAAACGGACCCTTTAGATTCCTAACCAGACTTCAGGCTCAACATGAAAGTTGTAGATCTCGTCGAAACCTTTGAGATGACCTACTTGTGTTTTAAAAATTTGGCTGTTTCGGGCCTCAAACAGAGCCATTTCTACATAGATATAAAACTGGGAATTTTTCAAAAAACTGGGCACAAGCCCACGAGTTTAATGGAATTAGGAGCCGTTAGATTTGGATTTAGGCTCCAAGGTGAACATGAGATTTGTTCATCTTGTTGAGCATGAAAACTATTATGTTCGCCAAAATCACAAACAAAGTCATTTCAATCAAGTTTCGAAATGGTTTTCAAAAATGGTTCAAAAACCACCTTTAAAATGTAACTTTAAAAATATAATTTATACTCTTCAAAATAAATTGTATTTTAACACTTTAAAAATACAAACATGGTTTTTATAAAAACATCTCCCACCTTCCAATGGAGTGATAAGGGGATGGTTCCAAAAATAAAGAATTTTACCCAAGAACTTTTAAGTCAACCTACACTTTTTTCAAAGAGAAACGGTGTGTGTAGCTCGGTAGGCTACTATACCAAACAAGCCTTAGTAGCTCGGAAGACTACTACCCCAAACAAGCCATAGTGGCCCAGTGGGCCATTACACCAAACAAGGAATAGTAGTCCGGTAGGCTACCATACCCCAATAAGCAAAGTAACCCGGTCGGTTACTACACCTGTTTACGCATAGCAACCCAGTAGACTATTTAGTTACTAACATGTGAAGTAATCGATTAGTTGGCTGATCGATAAACTAGTCAAGGACCGCATTTTGAACAACATTGTGGGGGACGATGATTAATCTATCAAGTAGACGATTAATCAGACACGATACGAGTTATACACCAAATCTCCGTAGTAGGCCAATAGGGTACCGATGGGCCTCGGTACCATATAGAAACACGAGTAATAGTCACTTACGGTAGTAGTGACTCTACGAAGATGCTGATAAGGAACATTATTGATGATAGGTGGTCACCTGTAAATAGGGGCGAGTATGCATTTTACTGGTAAATTTAGGTAAGTACAACTCCGCCTACAGCAAGAATAAAATGATGTTAAAATGGTGTTTTACAGTATGTTAAAATATGTATGCCATGCACATGATGTTGCATTGCATAATTAAGAGCATATAGTTTCACAATCAAGTAGATTGATGAAAGAGCAAGTTAGACACCATGCATCCCTACCACGTACGATTAGGGACAGCTTAGAAAAGCATGTAGCTAGAAAAGATAAACAAGATGGAAACGTATAGGCATGTCGTACTGGCTCTTTCAGTTGAAAGGGTTTTAAAGTAAGTTAAAGCAGAAAGTTGAGCATCCGTTGATCGCTCTCCAGATTTTAACCACGGGTGTTATCGATGGTCTGTGCACATACGGTACTGACACACGGGCCCTAAATAGACAAGAAAAAAAAAGGAAAATATTGAAGCATAAATGAACATAACCGGATCATGCATTAGTTATAGTTTATCATGCTTTTAGAGACAGTAAGATGTACTCACTACATGATGTTTCTGTGATGCACATGTTATGTAAAAGTTCATATTCGTTGATATGATATATGATGATTTGTTATGTGATATGTTAATATGGTATATGTTGGTACCTGATATGTTATATGATTTTAAGTATGTTTTATGTTTAAACATGTTTTGCAATAAACATGTTGTATATACTGGGCGTAAAGCTCACGTAGCATGTTCATGCCGTAGGTAAGCGTCCTACGGCTTAAACCCCAATGGGCGATGATGGCGGCAGAGGCGGATGTGAGGGCAAGGGTATTAAGACACCGCGAGTTTATCTTCCGCAAATTTGAGTATCAATATTTTGAATAGTAATGGTTAAATAGTATTTTGAATAGTAACTATCAAACAATATTTGTGAATAGTATTCGCTAAATAGTAATTTTGAATGGTAACCATTAAATAGTATTTTTGAATAGTAACCGTAAACCGTACTTTTGAATAGTATCTGTTACATAGTATTTTTGAATAGTAACCGTAAACCGTATTTTTGAATAGTAATCGCTAAATAGTAATTTTTAATAGTAACCATTAAATAGTATTTTGAATAGTAATCACTATACATATGTACACAGTAAATACGTACGTGTTAAAAAAAATCCTTAAATTTATGATATCTAGTTAAGTATCAAATGCAAGAAAGTATACGAAAAGAAAACAAGTAAGTATTAGTGATGGTTCGGGCTACTGAGGGCATGGGGCGTCACATAACATTGAGACGATCATGTGCCAGTGCGACATAGATGAGGACTGCTGGGTGTTGATGGCAGTTGGCACATTCCGTGAGGATGCACAGTTATATTGGGAGTACTACGATCAGGGGATACTATTAGCACTTGATTAGGTTGAGTTTCGCCAAATCTTGATGCAGCAGTTTTCGCAAAAGAGTTCAGCATTGGTTTCAGACCCTTCTGAGAGCAGGGTAGTAATGCCGCCACCGACTATGCCCAAGTATACAGATGTCAGAATTTTTTTCTTCTGGCAGAGTGACAGCAGATGATGCTAATTGATACTGTATTCACTTATGTAGCCCGATTTCAGGATAATGTTGTGAGGACATGTCCAATGTCCAACCTCACAGACGAGGATTTTTATGACATATTTTAGAAGGAGCTCACTATTGATCTATGACAGAGGGTAACTTCTTTATACCCTACTACCTTACGTGAGTTTATAGTTACTATAGCCAAAGTAGAGGAATGATGATGGAGCACATGGTGCGCAAGAAACATGAGCAACTGTTGCAGGATGCCATGCTAGATCATCTGTATGGGGCACAGTCTATGGCAAATGATCATGAAGCTGGTCCATCAAGGCAATTTTTGATGGGTACGGGTCCTGCTAAAGGATCGACGCCATCCGAGGTCGAAAACTGTACGAATGAAGATGACGTGGATCTAGAGGAATTTTTGACAATTCTGGATCAACCCCAATTAGGAGATTAGATGTAGAAACACATGTGATGTATAAATGTATATATATCTATATATGTGTATGGATGATAGTATCGAATGGCTATTTTGAGAAAAGCCTTCGAGTTGATGTATATTTGAAAATTTTGAAATGAAAAGAAATGACAATCATATTTTGACATGTTCAATGGATGAAATATTGAAATTATGTGATGATTAAAACTATTTTTACTTCTATTATAAAAATATGTTTGTGAAAATCTAACGATTGATTTTCATGCGATTATAGGAAATAGAAAAGATGGTGACTCCACAAAACCTGAGGAACATGAGAGGGTGTCCAGTCCTGTCCAAAAGAGTAGATGACCTAGAAGCCATGTTGGAGGCTCAGATGAAGGCAAATGCTGAACTAAGACAAAAAATAGAATAGATAGAGCAAAGGCAAGACCAGGAAGGAGACAAAACCCACACATGGCCGCACCTAAACAAGAAGTGCCGCCAACTGAACCTGAGATTGAAATAGTAGAATCGTAACCAAAAGCCACTTTATGAACGACTCTAATGAATGAAGCCACTGAAGTTTGAGGGTTCCATAAACCCATTAGAAGCAGAGGAATGGTTATCTTCACTCCATATGATCTTGGAATTTATGGAGTTAAATGACCAAGAAAGGATTATGTGCGCGTCCTTTGTTCTGAAAAAGGATGCAAGATTTTGGTGGGAATCAGTGTAGTTGAGAAGGAACATGTACATAATGTCATGGACAGATTTCCTGGAGGAATTTATCAAAAGTATTATAATCCCACACTACTGCGACCACAACAAAGATGTTAGCAAATACCCTAAGCATTAGAGACATTTTGATGTATTTATTTTAAACTGGATAATAAAATTATATATAGAGGTTATTCATTACATTGCTATCTGTCTTCGTTTTATTTACATCTTAAAGTAAATGTAAGCAAATATGGCTCCCTGACTACTTGTGTTAAACTGTTAGAACGTTGTATGCAATGGAATTTTGTATGTGAGAAGACAATGTTCTAAAGTAAGCAGTCTAAACTATGGTCTGTAGTCTATGGGGTTAGACTGAGTATCTAACTCATGTTAAGACTATTATGTTGTCTAAAGCCTTGGAGGGGACGGTTTGTCTTGACTGTCTGGAGCATAGACTCCCAAGTAGAGACATAGATATGTTGCTTGGTAGTGACATATTAGACCGGGACTAAAGCGTGATTGATCTACGAAGTCGGCTTTGAGTGGATTGATCTGCTTTCGATGTTCATTGTGCAATAACCTTAATCCTGAGTAGATCGACAGCTTCATGTATATGACTTGTGTACTTTGATGTTCCAATGGCTAAAGCGTCTCAGAGGTAGTAAGCTTATAGACTAGTTTGTTGGGTGCATGACTTGTATACGATGAAGGGTTCGTCTACAGATATCGGAATCATAGCTCTAATGAGGAGTTAAAGGTATCCTCTTAAATGCATTATACTGAATGTGAAAATGGACAAGGCCCTAGGTCATCTGCTGGGCGGATGACTTCTTATTTACATATGGTGAATAATCATTTTCTTTATTTGATAGTATAATGGAACTTTAAGATAGCCTGATCAGTAGGATTAAACAGACTTTGGCCTAAGGCTGATCATGGATATCATATGAGGGTTCTGCATACATGACAAGGTCATTGGACAATAGCTTGTCACAGGCTTACGTAATACGGTATATAATTGGGAGTTTAGTTTCAGGTTTATAGTGGTGTGACTCTGAAATTAGTGATCATATGACTGAGTTGTTCGGTAAAGAATGCTGATCATATGGATTTACAAGAGTCTGATTGTATATGTCCAATTAGTCCCTCTACTAGCCCCACATAATTCCTTATAGTTTGGCAAATTGATTTGTGTATGCTATTGGCTAGTTTATTATGCATGGATGGTGTTGACATAGGATAAGGATGGTCGACGAGATTCTCTTCGGTTGGATTCAGATTTTTTTTTGGATAATAGAGTACACAATTATTCGAACTCCAAATAAAGTTGCCATGATTTTATTTGAGATTGGATTGGAGTTGTAGAAAATTATCCATGAGAACAAGAATTTGAAATACAGCTTTTTTGTGGATTTTGAAATTTGAATTTTGAAATTTGAAATTTGAAATTTGAAATTTGAATTTGAAATTTGAAATTGAAATTTGAATTTGAAATTCGAATTTGAAATTTGAATTTGAAATTTAAATTTGAAATTTGAAATTTGAAATTTGAAATTTGAATTTGAAGTTTGAATTTGAAATTTGAAATTCAAATTTTGAATCACAGTCTAAGTGGGATTCGAATTTGTTGTGGTAAATCCACGAGGAATGAAATTCGAATTTTAGTTGGATATGGAGAGGAAAATCTTGTTAGAATCCTACTTGAATTTTGAATCCAAATCCTAACCAAATATGGATGAAAATTTTGAGGATTATCCTCAATGAATTTTCAAATTTTTGTGGATAAGGTTCAAGCAAAAATTCAAGTTTCAATCCCAGTTGAATTTGGATTCTCTCCTCCCTGATAATGGCCGAATTTTCGGAGTAAATCTCCTGAGAGATTTTCGGTTATTTTAGATAAGGATGAGATAAGATTCAAGCTTGAAAATCCTAGTGGAATTTTGATTCTCCCTTTTCCAAAAGTGGCTGAAATTTTGGTGGGGATTTTCCCCTTGGATTTTCGGATTTTTTGGTTGAAAAAGGGAGATAAAATTCTAGTTAAAATCTTGTTTAGATTTGGATTGGAATTATCCTAAAGTGGCCGAATTTATTGTTGGGATTTTCTCCTTGGAAAATTTGGATTTTGTGCTTGTGGATAAGGGAGAATATCTTCTCCTAATCCAATTCGAATTTAGAGAATCACCTCATGCAGAACTATAAATAGAGGTCCTGCTACTCCAGTTCTCTCAGACCACAGACTCTCAGGTGAGCAGGCTTATTGTTGCACAACTCACCGTGACAATAAGTTCTTTGGAGATCTGGGTGGTCGGAAGAAGACTAGCAGTGCTAGCATACCGATCGAGGTTCAGAGTGCCCACACACTCAGCCATTCGAGAATTGGAGAATAGTAGAGAAGACTAGTTGGTTGAAGCCCTCCGGTCATTCTCCTCCAGCAGATTGGCGTCCTTGAGGTGTGAGTTTTAATTATTGTTGGTTTATTGTATATGGCATCATGAGATATTTAACGATCTTGAAAAATTTTTATTGTTTCGCTGCGCCACTCTGATACATTTTTACCGATTTATTTTCCTACAATTGGTATCAGTGCCATCTCATGACTATGTCATGTACATAAATTAGACAATTACTTAGTCTTTTTATTTATGTATAGATTTGGTATTTAGAGAGTGGCATTCTAAGATTCCTTTATGTTGTTATCATGTATTATGTATAAAGTATGTGGTTATTTTAATTTTTTGAATTATTATAAGTATGCTTGTTTAAGCCGGTTATGGTTCCTTAGAATTTAAAAAAATTGTATCTAGGATTTTTATGTAACCATGAGAGCAGTTTTTTAATACTGTAATTTTCTCATGGATTTTATTTTTTGTCTCTTAGAATTATTATGGTTAGAATTTTTTGTACACCGGAAACGGTTTAGGAAATTTTATATAATTATTCTTGGAGGAGATCGAAGATTGAAGACCGTAATTTATTTTTCCCAAAAGCTAAATTTGATTTAAAGGTTGAAATTTTGAATGTGTGGAAAATTTCAATTTAATTGGGATTCAAATTAATTTTTGGAGATCCTAATAGTTAAATTAGAATATGGCATGAAAATTGAGACACGACCCCTCGAGATAGGCGGTCGGGCCTTGGTGGGGCTGTAGCCCTGCCCTCGGGCAGGATGGGGCTGCGGCAGCCCCTTGACAGGCCATAACCACCCACGGCTGCAGGCTTGGCCTGCAGCCGAGGGTGGTCGTCGCCTCCCCAAGACTGGCCGCAGCCTGGGCGTGCAGCCTGTGTCTGCAGGCGCTACCTGTAGCCTGCCGACTGCTGCGCCTAGCCTAGGCATGCAGCCTGGCACTGCAAGCTTAGCATGCAGCCTGGTAGGGCTACACAAGGGGTGACCGTGGGCTGCCAGCCCCCCCGGGGGTTGGGGCTGCCCATGGCAGCTGCCACCATCGGGGGCGGTGGTGCAACGGTTCAAAAATCGAAAAATTTTGATTTTTAAATTTGAGACTTAATTTTAAATCATGTTTAAAAATATGTAATTAAAAATTTGAAATTTTGAAATTACATATTATTATACATGATGTTTAAAATTGTTTAAAATTTGAATTTGAAATTTAAATTTGAAATTCCAATTTGGAATTTGAATTTGAAATTTAAATTTTTGGAGATTTAAATTTTAAATGATTCTTGGGATGAGAAATAAATGGAGAGGCTACATAAAGATGGATACAAGAAGACGGAACAAAATTCAAAACCCAAAGAATGCTTTGGATGAAATTTTGTAATCTTTATTTTCTTTGTTCTAGGATTTAACCATGGCTTGGTTATTCTATCTATTATTTTTTCTGTGATATGTCATGGATGTATAAATATGTATTGATGTATGTTTTATATGCATATTTGATAATATGTCATATAGGATAGGTGAGTGCCGCTCATACTATATTGATCATACATATTTGTCAAAACTTGCATGTTTTTCAAAATATTGAGTGGGAGAGGGTTTCAAACAAAACCCATAGCCTCCATTGTTGATCCATATGTGAAAGCACGGTAATGCCTCGCATCAGTTCTGCCGTGACCACACCCCTCGGTAGGTGTTTACCGCCGCTGGTATACTAGATTCGATGTCCTATGTGGAAAACGTGTTCGGGTATGATCCTATTCATGACCACCCCTCGGTGGCTTGGTAGGACGTGGATCGGGCTACGTAAACAATGGTTATACACTCAAGCCTCGTTTAGTTATTAACCTTCCCTAGAAGCTCTGTTAACTAAACTGGTGGCCAAATAAGCGGTTATTAATATATGTCTTAACCTTGGAGAATTTAAGGCAACATATATTGATTGGACGGGGTCCATGTTCTGGCTATTTGTTTTCATGACCACCCCTCGTTGGCTTGGGGCAATAGGTGTTGAGAATTACCGTTGCAATGCTACATGTTTTTCATGTTTCATGTAGGAACATACTTGTATGTTTTATTTGCTAAATTATCTGTATATTTGCTTGGGCTTTGTAATGATGTCTAGTATAATTTTATTTCAGTTCAAAATGTCACCAACACCCCTTATTTCAATACTTACTGAGAATAAACTGAATGGTGATAATTATAAGGATTGGAAATGAATTCTGTTGATAGTTCTCAGTTGTGAGAGATACAAGTTCGTACTGGATGAACCATGCCCATCAAGGCCCAAACCTAACACAATGGTTGAGGAGGTCCCGGTTGCCTATACTCGTTGGAGAGAATCCAATGATATAGCTTGATGCTACATGCTTGCTAGCATGACGAGTGCTTTACAAAAGCAGCATGAGACTTATCAGGTTGCTAGAGAGATCATGGATAATCTGGAGGACTTGTTCGGAGGCCAAGAAAAATTGACTCGTCAGTCCGCTATCACCAGCATCATGAACTCTAAGCAAAAGGCAGGTACTCCGGTGAAGGACCATATGGTCACTCTAATGGGATTCTTCGCTTAGGCTACCGAGAACGGTGCTGAGTTGAACTACAACACCCAAATCGAGATGGTGTTCAAAACTCTGTCTAAAGATTTTATGGGATTTAAGGCCGCATACAATCTGGCGACAAGGGAGTTAGGACTAACTGAGCTCATGAAGCAACTCTAAGCTTATGAACGGATGATTAGGAATGGGGATGCGGTCCAACCCAAAGGAGAGACCAATTTGGCAGAATCTTCCAAACCCTCTCAAAAGAGGAAGAGGCCAAACCAAAAGCAAGTGGCTTCTAGTTCTTCTAATCCTCCTGTCTCGGATGGGAAGAAGAAGAACAAGAACAAGAAGCCCGAGGAACCTAAAAAGTCCAAGTACTTCTGCTGTGGAAAGGTAAGTCACTTTAAGAAGGCTTGTTGGGAATTCTTAGCCGCCAAGGGCAAGGAAGGTAAGGAACTTCACTACTTAGAAGCGTGTTTGGTGGAAGAATCGAAAGACGCTTAGATCATTGATTCGGGTGCCACTAATCATGTTTGTGTTTCTATGCAGGGGTTCGTGGAAACGAGAAGTCTACATGATAGGAGCCTCTCGTTGCAGACTGGAGATGGTAGCTTGGTGGTGGCTGAGGCAGTGGAAGATATTTACCTTTACTTTGATCAATTTAGGTTTATTTTATTGAAAGACTGTTTTTATGTTCCTAATTTTAGGAGGAACCTTATATCGGTAGCTTGTTTAATAAAGGATTCTTATTTAGTTTCTTTTAGTAAAAGAGTTGATATTCATAGAAATAAGTCTTTTATCTGTTCTAGATGGATGGATGGAAATCTATATTTGATCAAACCAAAGATGTACTCACTGCTTGACACTGAATTAATAGATAACTCTAAAAGGTTGAAAGTGTCTCACTCTAACAAGGCGTATCTTTGGCATTTAAGACTTGATCATATTAATCAGGATAGGATTCAAAGATTGGTGAAAGACGGTCCTCTCGAATCTCTGGAGGAGGTACATCTTCCTCAATGTGAATCTTGTCTAGAGGGTAAAATGACCAATAGGCCTTTTAGAGCTAAGGGTACAAGGGCTTAAGAGCTCTTAGAAATTTTGCACACTGATGTATGTGGCCCCATGAACGTCACAGCACAAGGAGGGTTCGAGTATTATGTCTCCTTTATAGATGATTACTCGAGGTATGGATATGTGTATCTGATACACCGCAAGAGCGAAACCTTTGACAAGTTAAAAAAGTATCGTGCAGAAGTGGAAAAGCAATTGGATAAATCCATAAAGACACTTCGATTTGATCGAGGTGGCAAATATCTCTCTGATAAATTTCTAGGACATCTTGTAGAGAACGGGATATTATCCCAATTGACTGCACCTGGTACTCCATAACAGAATGGTTTAGCCGAAAGGAGAAACAAGACCTTGTTGGATATGGTACGGTCCATGATGAGTTATTCAACGTT
The DNA here is from genome assembly GCA_035233585.1 of Antiaris toxicaria. Classification (NCBI taxonomy): domain Eukaryota; kingdom Viridiplantae; phylum Streptophyta; class Magnoliopsida; order Rosales; family Moraceae; genus Antiaris; species Antiaris toxicaria. Next base: position 58,422,904 of record CP141154.1, on the reverse strand, counting down.
GCCATTATCATTTTGGGGATATGCTTTACAAACGGCGTGCTATATTCTAAACCAGGTTCTAAGCAAATCAATTCCCAAAACTCCGTATGAATTATGGCGTGGCAGGAAGCCCTCCCTTGGACATATGAGAATATGGGACTGCCCGGCACATGTATTGGATGGGGATGCGAAAAAATTGGAACCAAGATCAGAATTGTGCATGTTTGTATGGTATCCAAAGGGAACTAAAGGAGGTCTGTTCTATAACCTGAAGGAACAAAAATTCATTGTCTCAACCCATGCGACATTCTTGGAGGAAAGTCACATGAATGACTTTAAGCCTCGAAGCAAAGTAGTGCTAGAGGAGTTATCAGGTGAAAGAACTGCTCCACAGATTTCGGTCTTGGATGCAAGTCTGAGTTCCGGTGAAAGACCTGCAGACAATCAACAATTTAGGGTGCCTCATCGTAGTGGGAGGGTTTCGAAGAAACCTAATTTCTTCATGTATGATGCTGAGGTATACCAGGTCGAGGCTCATGAGCATAAGGATGATCTGATCACCTATGATGAAGCTCTAAATGATGTTGATTCTAAATCTTGGAACCAGGCTATGAACAATGAGATTGATTCTATGAAATCCAACTCTGTTTGGGAACTTGTAGATTTGCCAGATGGGATAAAACCCATTGGATGCAAATGGCTCTACAAAAGAAAGAAGGATGTGGAAGGGAGAGTGGAAACTTTCAAAGCTAGACTAGTTGTAAAGGGGTACACGCAAAAGGTTGGAATCGATTACGATGAAACCTCTTCGCTTGTTGTTATGCTGAAGCCTATCCTTATTCTTCTGTCCGTTGCTACGGCTCTCGATTAGGAGATCTGGCAAATGGATGTCAAGATGGCATTCTTGAATAGCCATCTTAAAGAGTGTATCTATATGATATAGCCCAAAGGGATTGTAGTGAAAGACCAAGAAAGAAAAGTCTGCAAGTTCCTTAGATCTATTTATGGATTAAAGCAAGCATCTCGCTTATAGAACCAGAGGTTTGATCAAGCAATTAAGACATTTGGTTTTGAGCAGAACGTTGATGAACCCTGTGTTTATAAACGTATTAAGGATGGAAAAGTGGTCTTTCTGATACTCTATGTCGATGATATACTACTCATTAGGAATGATGTAAGGAACTTATCATCGGTCAAGCTTTGGTTACACCAATAGTTTGACATGAAGGACTTGGGAGAAGCTAATTATGTTCTTGGCATTCATCTCTTCAGAGATCGAAATAACAAAATGATAGCGTTATCCCAAGCTTCATACATAGACAAAATAATTGACAAATATGCAATGCAAGAGGCAAAGAAAGGTACACAACCTTCTATTACTGGTCTAACTCTTTCATTAGTTGACTGTCCCAAGACATCGGAAGAAAGAGAGTGTATGAGTAAGGTCCCTTATGCATCCGCTATGGATAGCCTTATGTATGCTATGCTTTGCACTCGCCTGGACATATGTTTTGCAATAGGTATGGTGAGTCGATATCAAGCGAATCCTGGAACCAAGCACTGGCAAGTAGTAAAGCATATACTTAAGTATCTTAAGAGAACGAGGGATTATATGCTGGTGTATTCTGGAGGGGACCTAACACCCATAGGATACACGAAATGAGTCTTCTAGACTTGTGAGGATTTGAGGAAGTCATCATTAGAGGGCATATGGAGACAGGACAAGTAGATGTATGTAAGATCGCATCCGAGGACAACATTGTCGATCCCTTTACTAAGACTTTGGTGGCTAGAAGCTTTGAGAGGCACATAAAGGCGATAGGGATACGTAACATGGCACATCTGCTGGCTTAGGGCAAGTGGGAGATTGTTAGGAAATGCCCTAAGCATTAGAGAAATTTTGATGTATTTATTTTGAACTGGATAATAAAATTATATATAGAGGTTATTCATTACGTTGCTCTCTGTCCTTGTTTTATTTACATGTTAAAGTAAATGTAAGCAAATATGGCTCCCTGATTGCTTGTGTTAAACTGTTAGAACATTGGATGCAATGGACTTTTGTATGCGAGAAGACAATGTTCTAAAGTAAGCGGTCTAAACTATGGTCTGTAGTCTATGGGGTTAAACTGAGCATCTAACTCATGTTAAGACTATTATGTTATCTAAAGCCTTGGAGGGGACAATTTGTCTTGACTGTCTGGAGCATAGACTCCTAAGTAGAGACATAGATATGTTGCTTGGTAGTGACATATTAGACCAGGACTAAAGCATGATTAATCTACGAAGTCCGCTTTGAGTGGATCGATCTGCTTTTGACATTCATTGTGCAGTAACCTTAATCCTGAGTAGATGGACAGCTTCATGTATATGACTTGTGTACTTTGATGTTCCAATGGCTAAAGCGTCTCAGAGGTAGTAAGCTTATAGACCGGTTCGTTGGGTGCATGACTTGTATACGATGAAGGGTTCGTCTACAGATATCGGAATCATAGCTCTAATGAGGAATTAAGGGTATCCTCTTAAAGGCATTATACTGAATATGAAAATGGACAAGGCCTTGGGTCATCTGCTGGGTGGATGACTTCTTATTCACATATGGTGAATAATCATTTTCTTTATTTGGTAGTATAATGGAACTTTAAGATAGCCTGATCAGTAGGATTAAACGGACTTTGGCCTGAGGCTAATCATGGATATCATATGAGGGTTCTACATACATGACAAGGTCATTGGATGATAGCTTGTTACAGGCTTACGTAATACAGTATATAATTGGGAGTTCAGTTTCAGGTTTATAGTGGTGTGACTCTGAAATTAGTGATCATATGATTGAGTTGTTCGCTAAAGAATAATGATCATATTTATTTGCGGGAGCCCGATTATATATGTCCAATCAGTCCCTCTACTAGCTCCACATAATTCCTTAACGTTTGGCAAATTGATTTGTGTATGCTATTGGCTAGTTTATTATGCATGGATGGTGATGACACAGGATTAGGATGGTAGACAAGATTCTCTCCGGTTGGATTCAGATTTTGTTTTGGATAATAGAGTACACAATTATTCGAACTCCAAATAAAGTTGCCATGATTTTATTTGAGATTGGATTAGAGTTGTAGAAAATTATCCATGAGAACAAGAATTTGAAATAAAACTTTTTTGTGGATTTTGAATTTTGAATTTTGAATTTTGAAATTTGAAATTTGAATTTTGAATTTAAAATTTGAATTTAAAATTTGAATTTGAAATTCGAATTTAAAATTTAAATTTGAAATTTGAAATTTGAAATTTGAAATTAAAGTTTGAATTTGAAATTTGAAATTCAAATTTTGAATCACAGTCCAAGTGTGATTCAAATTTGTTGTGGTAAATCCACGAGGAATGAAATTCAAATTTGAGTTGGATATGGAGAGGAAAATCTTGTTAGAATCCTACTTGAATTTTGAATTTAAATCCTAACCAAATATGGACGAAAATTTTGAGGATTATCCTCAATCAATTTTCAGATTTTTGTGGATAAGGTTCAAGGAAAAATTCAAATTTCAATCCCAGTTGAATTTGGATTCTCTCCTCCCTGATAATGGCCGAATTTTTGGAGTAAATCTCCTTGGAGATTTTCGATTATTTTGGATAAGGATGAGATAAGATTCAAGCTTGAAAATCCTAGTGGAATTTTGATTCTCCCTTATCCAAAAGTGGCCGAAATTTTAGTGGGGATTTTCACCTTGGATTTTGAATTTTTTGGTTGAAAAAGGGAGATAAAATTCTAGTTAAAATCTTATTTAGATTTGGATTGGAATTATCTTAAAGTGGCTGAATTTATTGTTGGGATTTTCCAATTGGAAAATTTGGATTTTGTGCTTGTGGATAAGGGAGAATATCTTCTCCTAATCCAATTCGAATTCAGAGAATCACCTCATGCAGGTCTATAAATAGAGGTCCTGTCACTCCAGTTCTCTTAGACCATAGACTCTCCGGTGAGCAGGCTTATTGTTGCATAACTCACCGTGACAATAAGTTCTTTAGAGATCTAGGTGGTCAGAAGAAGACTAGCAGTGCTAGCATACTGATTGAGGTTCAGAGTGCCCACATACTCAGCCATTTGGGAATTGGAGAATAGTAGAGAAGGCTAGTTGGTTGAAGCCCTCCGGTCATTCTCCTCCTGCAGATTGGCGTCCTTGAGGTATGAGTTTTAATTGTTATTGGTTTATTGTATATGGCATCATGAGATATTTAACGATCTTGAAAAATTTTTATTGTTCCGCTATGTCACTCTGATATGTTTTTACCGATTTATTTTCCTATAAAAGAGAGTTTACAAAATTAAAGTAGGGGGACATGTCAGTAATCGAAGTTTGTAGTAAGTTTGACCAGTTATCTCGATTGTGCCCTTATGCTGTCTCCACTAAGAGGGAGAAAATCCAAAAGATGTTGGGAATGTTCTGTCTTGAAATATCAACATTGGTGTACAGCAGATTGACGCCACCCACTATGGTATCCGATTATGTAAGCAGAGCGTTGAGGGCTGAATATTACCTAGTAAGACAAAAGGAGGAAAAAGAAAACATTTGGGATGCCAAGAAGAAGGAAAAGGTCTTGGCAAAAGCTGTACAAGTTGGATCCCAGGTCGGGCAAGGTAGCAAATCGAATCAGAATACTAAGGCTGGGCAACCAAGCACTTCTAGCCAACAGTCACAGGGCAAGAGGAAGGGGAATAATTCTAGGAATAGGAACTAGCAGCGAAGGTTGAACAATAATGCTAGACCTATTGTTCATGACTGCGTAGTCTATGGAAAAAGACAAGCAAGCAGATGCAAACTTACCCCAAATGCCTATTTCTAATGTAGAAAGGATGGCCATTTTGCTAGAAACTGCCCGAAAACAGGCAAAATGTGTAGGGTTCATTCCCAACACAGCTGTAACGTCCTCAAGCACATGCAATCCAGGCAAAGGTTAAAGGTCTTTCATCCACAGAGAGAGAGGAAAGATCAGAACGTTTGCCCTAAATGGATGCTCGAGTAATGGTGTATACCAAGGAAGATGCAGAAGCAGGGACGTCCAATGTAATGACAAGTCAGTTTTCTGTCACTAATCATTTGGCGTCTATTTTATTTGATTCTGGTGCTATGTATTCATTTATTTCCTACCAATTTGCAAATAAGATAGGATATCCTTAGGATAACATGGGTATGACCTTTAGAACGGCTCTACCCTTAGAAGAGGTATTGATGTCCAATTATTGGCTACCTCATGTGCTAATAATTATGGCAAATAGGGAATTGTATGCAGAATTGACCATGATGGAGCTTGTCGATTACAATGTAATACTAGGAATGGATTTCCTAAGGAAGCATCAAGCCACGATTGATTGTCGAAAGTGAAAGATAAGGTTCCAACCTGACTAGGAAGATGGATTTGAATACATTAATTCGTCATGCAAATCAAGGAAGATAATAATCAACTCGATGAAAGTGAGGAGGCTAATGTGGAGGGGTTGTGCTGGATACTTAGCATACATAGTGGAAGAGATGGAGGAATGGAAGATTCAACCCGAAGATGTTCCAATTATGAAGGAATTCATTGATGTCTTCCCAGAGGAATTACCAGGATTGCCACCTGAACTAGAAATCTCCTTTGAGATCGAGCTGATGCTAGGTACTGCGCCTATCTCAAAGGCACCATATCAAATGGCACCGACATAATTAAAAGAGTTACAGGAGAAGCTAAAGGAGCTTCTTGACAAAAGATTTATATGTCTGAGCTATTCCCCATGGGGTTGTGATAACCGGGAATTTTAGATTCTCGAATTATGTTAAAATTGTATGTGAATAACAATATTAACGAATAAAATGTAAAAAAAAAGTTGTATTTCAATACAGTTGTAAATAGTGTAAAAATATTCTGGCAGTGTTAAAGTGTGTGGGTTCGGGGATGGAAAATCCTACCGGACATAATTGGGTGAGACGGTTCGAAATCAGAGCCGAAAACTCTAGAGAGTGCATTGAAATGTACTAAAATAATAGAAATTTACGGTAGAGAATTCTGATCAAACGGAAGCAAAATAAGACAAACCAACCGCACTGGAGGTGCTGAGAACTCGCCTACGTGATTTCGGTAAAGTTCCGTTCGGAGCGGATAACAGTCAAAAATTGACCACGAATTAATTAGAGAATTAATATGAATAGTTGATAACATCACTATGATGATGTCATAAAGCCAATTTATTTTTAGCAAATTAGAAATCATTTTGAAAGGTGTATGGCTAGGATTGTTTTGCTTTTTGATCAAAGGCCTAGATCATGCCAAAATTCACTTGGAAAAAAATTAAAAAAATTTATGGCATTTTGTTGAAAGGCCATTCAGCCATGTGGAAAGGGAGAAAGAAAAATTTTATTTTGACCCCAAAACCTTTACCTTTTGTTCCTTAAACAATTAAGAAATTGTTGGAAAAAAATTGCAAAAAGGTCCTTGGTTTTTGCCTATAAATAGGCATCAAAAATTCAAGAAAAAAAATTGAAAAACACAACTAAACTCTTGTCCATTTTTTTCCAGCCAAAAATAGTGAGTGAAAACCCCCTTGAACCAAAAATTTTGTTTTGAATTTCACATCAAATCTAGCTTGAATTGCATCTCCAATATCACGACAACAACTAAGCAAGGTAAGCTTCAAATTTGAAGCATTTTCCTTGATTTTTTTCATTAAAAACCGTGGGTTTGGAAGGTTGAAAAACAATGAAAAAAAATTGTTGAATTGTTGATTCTAAGATTGATTTGATGTTGTGATATTCAAAGCATGAATTAGGATAGAAAAACAAGCAAAAATTTTGCATTTTTTCCTTGAAAATCCGTGGCTCTTAGGGTGTAAAAATTTCATGAATTTTGTTGTTTTAATTTAGTGATTAATGTTCATTTAATTATATGTTAAGTTAAGCATGAAATGGACTTAAGAAACAAGAAAAGTTTGAGGTAGAATTCTTGCTAAAACCGTGGGCATGAACATGATGAAATGGGATGATTTTCAATGTTGATAAAAGTTGATAAAAACCTTAGGAAGGAAAGTGAAAATTTCTTTCTATTTTTGGCATAAAATCCGTGGCTATAACTAGGGTTAGAATGCATCTTTTATTTAGTTTTTGAATGTTATTTTATACAATGAGAAGTATAAGGATAATGTGGTGTGACAAAAATTTTTTAAACATAAAAACCTAGTAAACCAAGGTTAGTTTGGAAAAAAAATAAATATGTGATGTGACTTATAAATGTTGAATCATATGGAAAGTTTTTATACAAAGTTTGGAAAGTTTGTATAAAATAGGCCTCTGGTATAGTATGTAGCAGGTACAAAGGTTCTGAGGCGTACGTAACGCCGGGAAACCTTAAAATATAAGCGAAAATGCTGCCGAAATTTCTAAAATCGGTTTAAGGGCATTTTAGGAAACGAGGGGTGAAAATATTGAACTCGGGAAGGAAACCGAGACCCCTCGGTGAATTATGATTAGAAATGGAAAACCAGCCCGAACAGAATAGTAAACCGACCCTAAATCACTAAAATGCCTAAAATAGAAAAAAAAATTAATGTTAGGGGTATTTTGGGAAACGAGGGAAAATTTTTGGTCGGGATAGGAAACCCGAGCCTCTCGAGGACTGAGGGTCGGGGGACGGGATAAATAACGTTTAGTAAGTAGTGAAAGGGGCATTTGAGGCTCCGAAATGCTCGAAAAATGAAAAAACGACCCTAGGTGATGGATGAATAGTAACTGAGGGTCGGGAAAAATGAAGTTGAGATTTTGCAGTAATCTAAGCTGTAAAATGATACAAAAGCTTAGGAAATATTATTTTAAAATAATTAAACTTAGAAAATTTGAAAAAAATGATAAAATGAAGCAAATTATGGTTCCGAAACCCGTTAGGGGCAAAATGGTCATTTTGACCAAAAATTTCCGAAATGGCTCGGAAAGAAGCCCAAAAGACCTAGAATAACTTAGATAAAATTCTAAAACTCAAATTGAAGATTTTAGAATTAAAATCCTAAAAATTTTAAGGAACAAGGGCGTGTAGAGAGATACACAGCCGTGTATAGGAAAAATTTTATAACCCGAGGAGGTACACGGGCTGGAACACGGGTGTAATGACCGCCATTTTCATGGCACCTACTTACCATGTAATAAGTCATTAAGGAATAAAATGGACATAATTTAATGTCTTTTAGCAAATTTAAGAAACACGGTCAAGTACACGATCGTGTAAGAGGTTGTGTACCGCTCAGATAGATGAATGTGTTTCAAAGACATGGTCGTGTTGAGTAGTCTCAACTAGTACACGCCCGTGTTCGAAATGGACATGCCCGTGTTGCGTTGCACACGCACGTGTAAGAGTCCGTATAGAAGGCTGTGTAATGAGCCGAGAGCCACTGTAATGACTCTCATGAATTATGAAACTTAATTACTATGTAATGATGTAATTAAGTTAATAAGCACAGTGTGCTTTTCAGTTGAATGGATTAAACAGGAATAGTAACGTTTAATTACTATTCATGCAGTGAAAGGGGTAATCGACAGTGAAATCGGTCCACCCTATTATGTGAGTATGCGTTGAGACACGCAATATCAAGAAACCGGTCTAGACGACCATTTCATGATACAGAACTGATGAGCTAGTCATCAGTACGCTCAGACTGGTCATCTGAGCGCAGCAGTGATAATTGCCCTAATAGATGTACAGTATGGAGAAAAGTGGTCTAGATGACCTCTTCTCGCCCAGAGACTGACAAAATCGGAGTCAGAACGCTCAGATTAGTTAGTCAGATAGTGAATAGTGATTAGTGAATAGTGAGAAACGCAGTGTCAGGTTAGTGGCCAAGACGGCCTTAATCTGGCATAAAACTGATATATTAATAGTCAGCAGGCTCAATCTGGTCAATTGAGCACAAAATGTAGATTTTGTTTAAAAGATACGCAGTATCGGGATGAGGGTCAAGACGACCTTTTCTCGCCCCGAAACTGATATATTTAGATTCAGGACGCCCAAATTAGTCAATCGGGTACCTGACACGTTTTTCGAGACGGGGTCATGCAGATCTCGAAAACTGGTCCAGAAGACCTCAGATGGATGTAAAACAGATAAATTTGAAATCAGCACGTCCAAATTAGTCAGGAGAGACTGTGTTTGAAATTTCACGCGAAAACACCTCGTTATGCGTGTACAGTGTCAACACAGTGTAGGCCTAACCACAGTATCAAGAAATTGGTCAAGATGACCTTTTCTTGATATAAAACTGATATATTTGGAATCAGAATGCTCAAATTAGTCATTTGAGCACAAAAAGTAATTTTTGACCGGGAACCATGTAGTATCGGGAAACTGGTCGAGACGACCTCGGATGAAGATAAAACTGATATATTTGGGTTCAGCACGCCCAAATTAGTCAGTATAGCCTATCTTAAAATTTTTCAAAAAAATTAGTATAAAGGGGTCGAAATTTTTAGATTTTTGTAAAAAGGGACCCCATTATTTTTTCCTATCTTTTTCTCCCCACACCACCCGTAGGTGAACAGTAACCATCAGTCGAATCCGACCTCCGTTTTCAACACCGCCGGCACCATTGGAAAGCTCTCGACGAGCTGATTCCAACGGTGGGCCGAGTCGACCGAACCGACGCCGGAGCACGCCGCACGCGCCGCCCAAAGCCGCCAGTGGCCGAATTTTTCAAACCGCCGTATCTCCGCCGTCCGACTTCCAAATGCCATGATTCCGGTCCCAATGGATTCGTGGTGAAGAGTAGAATAAAACCCAGGCTTCATTTCACGTCAACAGCCGCCGGATCGCGCCGCCCAAGGTTCGCCGTCGCCCATCGCCATCGCCATCGTCGAATCTCGCTATTCCGGCGAAGTTGAGTTGCAAGGTCGGTATCAAAATGCTCAGAACAACACGTAGATCAAAAGCCCCAAATCAATTTTGGGCAACAACACCGGAAAATGAAGATCAAACACCGCCACCGTCACCGACATTTCGAGGGCCGATTTCCGGTGATAGGAGCCTCGATTGGTGAAATTGACACCACCAATGGGTTCCTCTCGTCGAGCTCTTCAAGATGGTGGTCGCCACTCCCATCGCCGCCGTGGTCAACGCCAGTCAACGGCCGGTCAACACCGGTCAACGGCGGTCAACGCCGGTCAACGGCGACCGGAGACCGAAAATTGAAGAATGGCCCGTTGGCCTATTTTCGACGTTCCGGACACATCCGCGGCATCGGATTTGCAAACCGGAGTTTCAAAAGTGGAGAACGTTGATTCAAAGATTGTGCGGTCGAGACCGAACTGTTTGTCCGACTGCCGACGGGAATGATTTTGGTAGTGGTTTTTGATCCATTGATTCCTCAATTTATTATTGGAAATAATTATGTATGAATTATGGTTTACTGACTTGAGTAATTGTAAGAAAAATGGATGAAATGTCAAAAAAGAGAATGGGAAGAAATGTGAATATTTTTACGTAAAAAGCGGAGCTTTTACATAAAAATTAGGCCTCTGGTTTAGTACGTGGCAGGTTAGAATAGGTTAGATGGTTTTGAGGCGTTTCCTAAACGCCGGAAACCCAAAAATTAAGCGGAAATGCTGCCGAAATTTCTAAAACGGCACAAAGGGGTATTTTAGGAAACGAAGGCTGAAAATGTGATCGGGATGGAAACCCGAGCCCCCTCGATGACCTAGGTCCAGGAAAGAAGGACGAACGTTTACAGGATTAGTGAACCGCCCAATTAGAAATCTCGAAATGTAAGAAAACGACCCCTATGTCAGAATAGTACCACCCGAGGGATGGGTGCGATCGAAGTATAAAATTTGGGGCGATTACATCGGTAACGGTAACCCGACAGGCTAAATGGTCATACGGGAGGTATTCAGTCAGTTGACTGGTCGGTTAGCTAGTCAAGGACCAAGTCGGAATGGGATAGTGAGAGACAGTGATTAATTTGTCAAGTAGACAAATTAATCAAGCATGATTAAAAATTAGATATCAAATTTCCCAAAGTAGAGCAGTTGGGTACCGATAGGCATCGGTACCACACAACGATAAGTTTATTAGTTCCTAACGATAGAGTGACCTAAGAGCGATGTTAATTAATTTATTGGGTAAATAAATTAATTAACAATGATTAGAAAATCAAATTCTTAAAAAGAGGGCAATTAGTACCGATAAGGATCGGTACCACATAACGAGAATTTTTATTAGTCACTAATGACCACGGTGACCTAAGAGTGAATGTTAATGTAATGCATTATGATTACAGGGAGGTACCTGTATTGTGACGAAGGCGAGAGTATAAACTGTCTGCTGACAGGTAAGTACAACTCCGCCTACAGCATGGATAAAATGAATTTAAAATGATGCTTTTCCAGTATTTTAAGTATGTATCTTGCACACGATGCTGCACAGCATACATAAAAGCATATAGTTTCACAATCCAGTAGATTGATGAAAGAACAAGATAGAAGCTATAGATCCCTACCGCGTAGGATTGGGGACAGCTTAGAGAAGCGCATGGCTAGAACAGTTAAACAAGATGGAAATAAATAGGTGTATCGTACCGGCTCCTTCAGTCGAAGGGGTTTCCAGTTAAAGAAAGTTAAGGCCAAAAGTTGAGTATCAGTTGATGACTCTTCGGCATTAGTTGTGACGACCAGAGAATTTTAGTGGTGTGACCTAGTTTAATCTAGGGTTTTCTATGAGTTCTGTAAGTAAGAATGTAAAGAAACACTATGGTTGTAATTAGACAAATTATAGTGTTGATAGAAATAAATAAATGTTTTGGAGGAAATTAAAATCTCCAAAAATAAGTAGAGAATAAAGTATATGAGTAAGAAAGTGAATTCAGGCCCAAAACGCTCAAAAAGGAGTAGTTTCGGTATCTGAACAGTATAAAGATAAGAATATGGCAAGTCAAAGTAAGAGCACAGCAAGAAAAGTACAAATATATGTATATAATAATTTGTACTATTTAAAGAGTGAAATAGATGTATTTATATTGTTTAGAATATATTAAAATGTTCTAACAATACTGACGAGTAAGAATTCAGTGTTGAAAAAATTCACTGAGTTAAAACGGGTGAAACGGTGCCAAAACCGGCATTGAAACCCTAACCGGAGCTCAAAAAAGACGGTAAACTTCCGGGATTTATTTTGATCAAACGGAAGCAATTTAAATTGATCCGACTGCACAGAAGACCTCAGGAACACGCCGGGAAGATTTCAGGAAAATTTCGGCTCGAACCGGCATCGGTCAAAAAGTAGTCGAATTAATGTGAATAGTGAAAGTCAAAGTCAACTTTCACTTTAGTAATTATGACATCATAAATCCATTTAAGAAATGGAAAGAAATTGGTGTTAGGTAGGATGAATGGCCATGATTTAATTTGCTTTTGATCTAAAGGCCAAGATTTGGCCAAAAATATACCTTTTTAATTTTTGAAAAAGGTGGAAAGTATTAGGCATGAAAGGTGTCAAAATTTCATTGGTTTAGAGCCAAATTAATTGGCTTTCTTCCATGCATAAGTCGGCAAAACTTGGGGGATAAAGGCCGAGACAAAAAATTGAAAGCAAAACATAACAAAAATTTTTCTAAGGCATTTCCATGGTGAGCCGTGGGTGACCAAAGGAGAATTAAGCTATTTCTTCAAGTTTTCTATACAAAAAGTGTGGCAAAACATCACTTGAAGACAAAGGAAGAAAGTGAACAAGGTAACTTCCCTTGGATTGAAATTTTTCTTGGTTTTTCTTCATGAAAACCGTGGGGTGAATAGTGAATTAAGATGGAAAAGTTTTGGTTGTTTTTCATTAAGTTGATGATGGGTTTTGTATTGGGTGTAATGAGGAAGAAAACCATGCAATTGGTTTAAAGAAAAACCAATTTTTGGTTGGTTTTCCAAAGGAAAACCCGTGGGTTACCATTGGTAAGCAATGAGAAATTTGTGTGATTTATGTGTTAACATGCTTTTAACTTATGTTTTGTTAAGAATAAAGCATGAATTTCACTATGGAAAAGCTTGGAAAAATTTTGGTGTTCATTTACTCAAAGTGGCCGTGGGAAATACTTAGGGTTTTGGTGAAAATTTTGCATGTTTCATATGATGTTTGGTTAATTTAAATCATGCAATTTAATGTGTAAATGATGAAATGTGATTGAAAGAATGAAACAAAAATGTTTGACATGTTTAGCATTCAATGGCCGTGGGTTATACAAGGGTAAAACCCTAAGAATTTAGTTGAAAAGTACAAGGAAATGGGCTTGAAAAAGTGTTAGAAAAATGGCATTGAATAGCCTAAAAAGTGGTTGAAAAGTTTGAGAAACTTTGGTTCGGTTTGGTGGTGAAAACCGAAACCAAAACTAAGGACAAAATTGTGAAAAAATTTTGTAATGTGGTTAAAAATATGAAATTGGAATTTGTGAGCTTTTATGTAAAAGTTTGGAAAACTTTTACATAAAATAGGCTTGTGGTATAGTACGTGGCAGGTACATATGGTTCGAGGCGTACCTAACGCCGGAAGCCTTAAAATTACGCCGAAATGCTGCCGAAATTTTGAAAACGGCTTTCGGGGTAAAATAGGAATTAAAAATAAAAGTTTAGGGTCGGGTCGGAAACCCGAGTCCCTAACGGAGAATTGAATAGGGAAAACCTAAGGAGTGGTTCGTGAATAGTAGACCGTCCCCTAAAAATGTAAAATGAGAGTGAAACGGAAAAACCGACCCCGAGGGGGGGGCGTTTTTGGAAATGAAATAAAGGTCCGAGTCGGGTACGGAAAATCTGAGCCTTGGAGACCTAGGTCGGGAAAGTCTAGATGAACGTTTTAAATACTAGTAAAACGTCCATTTGAGGCTCCGAAACGATAGAAAATCACTAAACCGACGTAAGGGTCGGAATAGTGCTTCCCGAGGGTCGGGAAAGTGAAAAGTGGAAATATAATAGAAACGAACCCGGTAATGATTAGAAAAGAGTCAGAAAAGTTCCTGAGGGCCAAAAATGCAGTCTGGATCAATAAAATTCCGTCAGGGGCAAAACTGCAATTTTGCCAAAATATAGGGGCGAAATCGTAATTTTGCAAAAGTTGAGGAAAATTGGGGAAATGATAAATAAAGCCCAAAAAGTTGTAAATAGGTTCTATTTAAGCTTTTTTAATGAAAAATAAAAGCTATAAATGGAAATGAAATTAACAGACAAAGTTTGTCTGTAGGATCCAAAAATCGACCTACAAGGAGGGCGATCAAAGATCCTAGAGAGAAGAAGAGAAGAGATTGATAAGGTAAGTACGGACATTTAATTGTCTACTCACGAATGGACTTACCATAAAGTTGTGTTATATATATATACACATTTAAGCTATTCAGTTGTGACATGATACTAACATGTTCACGAGAATAGTAAGCAAGATTAGAAAAAGAAAAGAGAAGCAAGTTAAGTCAATTAATAAGACTTAAAAGTTAAGGTTGGCGTACCGGCCTCCCCAGTTGTGAGGTTCCTAGAGAGCCTCCACCCCAGAAGTGTGGCGCTGCCTCGTTAATAATGAGGTAGTTTATGGCTTAACTTCCTGCCTCCACCCCAGAAGTGTGGCGCTGCCTCGTTAATAATGAGGTAGTTTATGGCATGACTTACTACCTATAAGGTCAGTAGTCCAGAGATGACCTTAGGGTTGATCGGTGGGTCGCTCCCCTGATCCTCTATTGGTCTGCGCGTACTAGGTACATCCAACCACGGGCCCACAAGTGAAAGATAAAGCAGATGAAGTAAAGCAAAGAAAAGAAAGAAATAGAATAGAAAGAACAAGTAGTATAGGACTAAAGAAAATAATTGGTCCTAAGTTGACTAACCCTAGAGTGGTGTATTCAGCTTATTTACTTGTATGTATGTTTGTACTTACTGAGCTTTAGCTCATTAGTCTATTCGTGCTGTAGGTAATAAAGGAAAACAACCAGCAGTATGAAGCAAGAGTAGCGGACTGGCAGGCAGATCCCAGCGATGTCATGGACGGGTTATGGTTCCGTTTCGCAGAATTCCACTGTACTCAAGGTGTAAAAGAAAGAAAGTGTAATAGTGAGATATATGTATAAAGACAAGACAAGAGTGTAGTATGTAAAGTAGTGAAACAAGCTTAAAAGTATGTTTCTATTTTTACGTACTTTAAAGTAACAAGACTCCAAAATATATTTTGGGAAAAAGTATTAAGAAGTACGTATATATTTATGTATACACAATTTTCAAGAATTAGTAGTTTCCTCCAGTTAAAGAAAAAAAAAATATTCCTAGTTTTTCAAGAACAAATCTTTTAAACCCCAAGGAGAAGAAAGCTATAGAAACAAGCAAGCTAAGTAAGACTAAGCAAAGAATAAAGAAAGCAAGCAAGATAAGGTGGACGACCTAAGCTAGAGGGGTCGCCCACAAGAGTTGGTATCAGAGCGAGCGGTTCTACTATCGACCTTCCATGACATCTCAGTATCTGCACCTGCTCAGTCCAAGTAAGTTAATTTTAGATAATCAATATCTAATTTAGCACTAAACCATGTCGCTATTGTTATAGGTCAGACACAGCAACATGGTTCGCACACGAGCTGAGCAAGCTCAAGAAGTAGACTTAGCCGCTATCCTAGCTAACATACAAGCTCAGCTAGAGGCACAAGAAACACAGAACCAGAGACTGCAAGAGCTACTGGAACAGAGGAATGGGGCCCAAGCGAATTTCCCTCCACCTCAAGCACCAGTACCGGAGCCACAACCAGCTCCTGAACCAGTAGCACCACCAGTCCGAATGGTACCTGAAGTAGCAATAGGTGCCCGAGCTGGAGCCAACCAGGGATCATTGTATGAACGATTCCGGAAGATGAAGCCAAAAGAGTTTGAGGGATCTATAGAACCCTTAGAGGCTGAAGAGTGGTTAGCTTCACTACAGACCATTTTTGAGTTTATGGACCTAACAGACCAAGAAAAGGTCCTTTGCGCCTCCTGCATATTAATGAAGGATGCTCGTTATTGGTGGGAGACAGTAAAGATGCGAAGGGACGTTAGAAGGATGACCTGGAACGACTTCCTGGGAGAATTTAACAGGAAGTATTTCAACCTTGACACCCTACGAGCTCAACAAAGAGAGTTCGATGAGCTGAGGTAAGGCGAGATGACAGTGACCGAAGCCTGTCGTAAATTCGACAGATTAGCTCAACTGTGTCCACATTTGGTACCCACAGAAGAAGAGCGGGTACGGAGGATGATCAATATGTTCCGACAAGATATAGCCCTAAATGTGGAAAGTGGCGAGACCCTGCCAACCACTGTAGCGGACTGTGTAAGCAGAGCTATGAGGGCCGAGAATCGTCTGAACCGAGTTAAGGAAGAAAGAACAAAAGTCTGGGAGGAGAAGAAGAAAGAAAGAGATCTCGCGAAGCAGACTTAGAAGAACAACCAAGCTGGCCAAAGTAATAAATCTGGTCAAGGAATGAAGCCTAGTCAGAAAAATAACCAGAACCAGCAGAATACCAATAAGCGAAAGGGAAACCCAAATGAAAATTGGGCCCAAAATACTCGCAACACTCAGCAAAGGCAAGGCTTAGAAGGAGTACAGAACCGACAGCCATGCCCAAAATGTGGAAGACTGCATAAGGGCGAGTGCAAGCTGGGGAATACCGCATGCTATGTTTGTGGTAGAGAAGGCCATTATGCTAGAGTCTGCCCATCTAACCAACAGAACCAGTCGGGATCCTTTCAGTCCCGACAGACGAGCCAGGTCCATGCTATACAAGGATCGCATAATCAACCTGGAGGCCAGGAGAATATACCAAAGACCGAGGCACATCTATTAGCCTATACCAGGGAAGATGTAGAGGCAGGCACCTCGAATGTGGTGACAGGTCAGCTTCTTGTCGCCCAAAGCCCTGCACTTGTTTTATTTGACTCCGGTGCATCGCATTCATTTGCCTCACATAGCTTTGTAGAAAGAGTTAGTCATGCCAAGGATAAAATTGGCCAAGTGTTTAAAACCACCTTACCGTCTAGTGAGGTATTATTATCTGATTACTGGTTACGTCACGTGCCAGTAATTGTTGCTGATAGGGAGTTGTACGTCGACTTAGTCGTCTTAGATTTAGTTGATTATGACGTTATCCTTGGAATGGATTTCCTTGCAAAATATCAAGCGACCATTGACTGTCGACGACGAAAAGTAGTGTTCCAGTTTGGAGAAAAAGACCAGTTTGAGTATCAGGGGCATTCTCAGAAGCAGTCGAAAATGCTGATCAGTTCCCTGCGGGCAAGAAAGCTGATATCTAGTGGCTGTACCGGATATCTAGCTTATGTCAAGGACACCACCAAGAAGGTAGAACTACAACCGAATGAGGTACCAGTGATCAACAAGTTCGTGGAGGTATTTCCAGAAGAATTACCGGGACTTCCTCCTGATCGAGAGATTACCTTCGAAATCGAGTTGCTGCCAGGAACATCTCCGATTTCAAAGGCCCCTTATAGGATGGCACCTGCCAAGCTTAAAGAATTACAAGCTCAGCTGAAGGAGTTATTAGAGAAAGGTTTTATACGGCCTAGTTATTCGCCGTGGGGAGCTCCAGTTCTCTTCGTGAAGAAAAAGGATGGAACCCTCCGAATGTGCATAGATTATCGTGACCTCAACAAAGTCACGATCAAGAATAAATATCCTCTACCAAGGATCGATGATTTATTCGATCAGCTAAAAGGAGCCACCGTCTTCTCGAAGATTGATCTTCGATCTGGCTATCATCAGTTAAAAATTAAAGAAAGAGACATTCCAAAGACTGCATTCCGAACACGATATGGGCACTACGAATTTCTCGTTATGCCTTTTGGATTAACGAATGCACCAGCCGCTTTTATGGATCTGATGAATCGAGTATTCAAGGAATTTTTAGACCAGTTTGTCATTGTGTTTATCGATGACATCCTTATATACTCGAAAGATTGGAAGGAGCATGAGAAGCATCTTCGGATTGTGTTACGCACTCTGAAGGAGCATCAGCTATATGCAAAGTTCTCCAAATGTGAATTTTGGCTAGGTAAGGTCCACTTCTTAGGACATGTCGTTTCCAAAGACGGAATTTCAGTTGACCCAACAAAGATCGAAGCAGTAAGCAAGTGGTCTCCTCCAAAGAATGTGACCGAGATCCGAAGTTTTCTCGGATTAGCGGGCTATTATCGGAGATTTGTAGAGGGATTTGCCAGATTAGCTGCCCCTCTCACTGCTCTCACACGCAAAGAGAAGAAGTTCGAGTGGACAAAGAAGTGTGAAGAAAGCTTTCAAGAGTTGAAGAATCGGTTGACCAGTGCTCCAATTCTCACAATTCCAAAGGATGAAGGAGACTTCGACATTTATAGCGATGCCTCCAGGACAGGTCTAGGAGCTGTGCTGATGCAGGATGGAAAAGTAATAGCCTATGCATCAAGACAACTCAAAGAGCATGAAAAGAACTATCCGACTCATGATTTGGAGTTAGCAGCCGTCGTATTTGCTTTGAAGATATGGCGACATTACCTATATGGAGTTCGGTGCAGAATTTTCACCGACCACCAGAGTTTAAAGTATTTCTTTACTCAGAAAGAGCTTAACATGAGACAAAGAAGATGGCTGGAGTTGGTAAAAGATTACGATTGTGAGATCTTATATCACCCCGGTAAGGCGAACAGAGTGGCAGACGCATTGAGTCATAAATCAACGATGCCAGAGCAAATAGCCATCGATAAGCTGCCCAAGCCACTTCAACATGAGATCTCCTTGTTGGGAGTAGAGATAATTTCAGGAAAATTAGCAGCAATGCAACTCAAACCAACAATTCTTGAGGAGATTAAAGAGGCTCAAGAGCTAGATGCTGCTTTCAAAAGGCTTAAAGAAGAGGCCTCTAAGAATGACAAGTCAGAGTTCCACCTCTCCAAAGACGAAACTTTACTCTTCCAAGGAAGAATTTGTGTACCAGATGAAGAAGTTTTGAAGAAAAGAATCCTGGCAGAGGCCCATGACACTCCATATTCGGTGCATTCGGGCAGTACGAAAATGTATCAGGATCTAAAGCAGCACTTTTGGTGGAAAAAGATGAAGAATGACATTGTTAAACACATCAGTAGCTGCTTAACATGTCAAAGAGTCAAAGCAGAGCATCAGCGGCCAGCCGGAGAGTTGCAGCCATTAGAGATTCCAGAGTGGAAGTGGGAGCACGTAACCATGGATTTCGTGGTCGGGCTACCCAAGACAAGTGAAGGATTTGACATGATATGGGTAGTGGTGGATCGATTGACCAAATCTGCTCACTTTATACCCGTAAAGATGACATACACATTAGAGAAATTCGCAGAATTGTACATTTCCAACATTGTGAGATTACATGGAATACCGACAACAATAGTGTCAGATCGTGACAGTCGGTTTACATCCAAATTCTGGAAAAGTGTACAAGAAGCAATGGGCTCCGAACTAAGATTCAGCACTGCATTTCATCCTCAGACCGACGGACAGTCAGAGCGTACGATCCAAACGCTAGAAGACATGCTTCGTGCTTGTATTTTAGATTTCAAGGGAGCCTGGAACAAGAAGCTGCCGTTGATAGAATTCTCCTACAACAACAGCTATCAAGCGTCCATCGGGATGGCTCCTTATGAGGCATTATATGGACGAAAGTGTAGATCTCCCATTCACTGGTATGAACTCAGGGAGAAAGAACTTCATAAAACCGAGTTTATCCAAGAAACGATAGACGCGGTCCAAAAGATTCAACAGAGAATGAAAACTGCACAAAGTCATCAAAAAAGCTACGCAGATAAAAGACGAAGATTCCTAGAGTTTAACGAGGGTGACTTCGTATTCTTAAAAGTAGCACCAATGAAAGGTGTCATGCATTTTGGAAAGAAAGGAAAGCTGAGCCCAAGATACATAGGACCTTTCCCAATTATTAGCCGGGTTGGGAAAGTAGCCTATAAGATAGCTTTGCCACTGGAATTATCTTCAGTGCATAATGTCTTTCATGTATCCATGCTAAGAAAGTATATCTCGGACCCTTCACATGTCCTAGATTATGAGCCGATCCAAGTTCGAGAGGATCTCTCTTACGAAGAGCAACCAGTGCAACTACTTGCTCGAGAAGAGAAGATATTAAGAAATAAAAGCATTCCGCTGGTCAAAGTTCTATGGAAAAATCATAATATAGAAGAGGCTACGTGGGAAAGAGAAGATGAGATAAGAGCCAAGTATCCCCACCTGTTCTGATTTTCGAGGACGAAAATTTTTAAGGAGGGGTGAATGTGACGACCAGAGAATTTTAGTGGTGTGACCTAGTTTAATCTAGGGTTTTCTATGAGTTCTGTAAGTAAGAATGTAAAGAAACACTATGGTTGTAATTAGACAAATTATAGTGTTGATAGAAATAAATAAATGTTTTGGAGGAAATTAAAATCTCCAAAAATAAGTAGAGAATAAAGTATATGAGTAAGAAAGTGAATTCAGGCCCAAAACGCTCAAAAAGGAGTAGTTTCGGTATCTGAACAGTATAAAGATAAGAATATGGCAAGTCAAAGTAAGAGCACAGCAAGAAAAGTACAAATATATGTATATAATAATTTGTACTATTTAAAGAGTGAAATAGATGTATTTATATTGTTTAGAATATATTAAAATGTTCTAACAATACTGACGAGTAAGAATTCAGTGTTGAAAAAATTCACTGAGTTAAAACGGGTGAAACGGTGCCAAAACCGGCATTGAAACCCTAACCGGAGCTGAAAAAAGACGGTAAACTTCCGAGATTTATTTTGATCAACCGGAAGCAATTTAAATTGATCCGACTACACAGAAGACCTCAGGAACACGCCGGGAAGATTTCAGGAAAATTTCGGCTCGAACCGGCATCGGTCAAAAAGTAGTTGAATTAATGTGAATAGTGAAAGTCAAAGTCAACTTTCACTTTAGTAATTATGACATCATAAATCCATTTAAGAAATGGAAAGAAATTGGTGTTAGGTAGGATGAATGGCCATGATTTAATTTGCTTTTGATCTAAAGGCCAAGATTTGGCCAAAAATATACCTTTTTAATTTTTGAAAAAGGTGGAAAGTATTAGGCATGAAAGGTGTCAAAATTTCATTGGTTTAGAGCCAAATTAATTGGCTTTCTTCCATGCATAAGTCGGCAAAACTTGGGGGATAAAGGCCGAGACAAAAAATTGAAAGCAAAACATAACAAAAATTTTTCTAAGGCATTTCCATGGTGAGCCGTGGGTGACCAAAGGAGAATTAAGCTATTTCTTCAAGTTTTCTATACAAAAAGTGTGGCAAAACATCACTTGAAGACAAAGGAAGAAAGTGAACAAGGTAACTTCCCTTGGATTGAAATTTTTCTTGGTTTTTCTTCATGAAAACCGTGGGGTGAATAGTGAATTAAGATGGAAAAGTTTTGGTTGTTTTTCATTAAGTTGATGATGGGTTTTGTATTGGGTGTAATGAGGAAGAAAACCATGCAATTGGTTTAAAGAAAAACCAATTTTTGGTTGGTTTTCCAAAGGAAAACCCGTGGGTTACCATTGGTAAGCAATGAGAAATTTGTGTGATTTATGTGTTAACATGCTTTTAACTTATGTTTTGTTAAGAATAAAGCATGAATTTCACTATGGAAAAGCTTGGAAAAATTTTGGTGTTCATTTACTCAAAGTGGCCGTGGGAAATACTTAGGGTTTTGGTGAAAATTTTGCATGTTTCATATGATGTTTGGTTAATTTAAATCATGCAATTTAATGTGTAAATGATGAAATGTGATTGAAAGAATGAAACAAAAATGTTTGACATGTTTAGCATTCAATGGCCGTGGGTTATACAAGGGTAAAACCCTAAGAATTTAGTTGAAAAGTACAAGGAAATGGGCTTGAAAAAGTGTTAGAAAAATGGCATTGAATAGCCTAAAAAGTGGTTGAAAAGTTTGAGAAACTTTGGTTCGGTTTGGTGGTGAAAACCGAAACCAAAACTAAGGACAAAATTATGAAAAAATTTTGTAATGTGGTTAAAAATATGAAATTGGAATTTGTGAGCTTTTATGTAAAAGTTTGGAAAACTTTTACATAAAATAGGCTTGTGGTATAGTACGTGGCAGGTACATATGATTCGAGGCGTACCTAACGCCGGAAGCCTTAAAATTACGCCGAAATGCTGCCGAAATTTTGAAAACGGCTTTCGGGGTAAAATAGGAATTAAAAATAAAAGTTTAGGGTCGGGTCGGAAACCCGAGTCCCTAATGGAGAATTGAATAGGGAAAACCTAAGGGGTGGTTCGTGAATAGTAGACCGTCCCCTAAAAATGTAAAATGAGAGTGAAACGGAAAAACCGACCCCGAGGGGGGGGCGTTTTTGGAAATGAAATAAAGGTCCGAGTCGGGTACGGAAAATCCGAGCCTCGGAGACCTAGGTCGGGAAAGTCTAGATGAACGTTTTAAATACTAGTAAAACGTCCATTTGAGGCTCCGAAACGATAGAAAATCACTAAACCGACGTAAGGGTCGGAATAGTGCTTCCCGAGAGTCGGGAAAGTGAAAAGTGGAAATATAATAGAAACGAACCCGGTAATGATTAGAAAAGAGTCAGAAAAGTTCCTGAGGGCCAAAAATGCAGTCTGGATCAATAAAATTCCGTCAGGGGCAAAACTGTAATTTTGCCAAAATATAGGGGCGAAATCGTAATTTTGCAAAAGTTGGGGAAAATTGGGGAAATGATAAATAAAGCCCAAAAAGTTGTAAATAGGTTCTATTTAAGCTTTTTTAATGAAAAATAAAAGTTATAAATGGAAATGAAATTAACAGACAAAGTTTGTCTGTAGGATCCAAAAATCGACCTACAAGGAGGGCGATCAAAGATCCTAGAGAGAAGAAGAGAAGAGATTGATAAGGTAAGTACGGACATTTAATTGTCTACTCACGAATGGACTTACCATAAAGTTGTGTTATATATATATACACATTTAAGCTATTCAGTTGTGACATGATACTAACATGTTCACGAGAATAGTAAGCAAGATTAGAAAAAGAAAAGAGAAGTAAGTTAAGTCAATTAATAAGACTTAAAAGTTAAGGTTGGCGTACAGGCCTCCCCAGTTGTGAGGTTCCTAGATAGCCTCCACCCCAGAAGTGTGGCACTGCCTCGTTAATAATGAGGTAGTTTATGGCTTAACTTCCTGCCTCCACCCCAGAAGTGTGGCGCTGCCTCGTTAATAATGAGGTAGTTTATGGCATGACTTACTACCTATAAGGTCAGTAGTCCAGAGATGACCTTAGGGTTGATCGGTGGGTCGCTCCCCTGATCCTCTATTGGTCTGCGCGCACTAGGTACGTCCAACCACGGGCCCACAAGTGAAAGATAAAGCAGATGAAGTAAAGCAAAGAAAAGAAAGAAATAGAAAAGAAAGAACAAGTAGTATAGGACTAAAGAAAATAATTGGTCCTAAGTTGACTAACCCTAGAGTGGTGTATTCAGCTTATTTACTTGTATGTATGTTTGTACTTACTGAGCTTTAGCTCATTAGTCTATTCGTGCTGTAGGTAATAAAGGAAAACAACCAGCAGTATGAAGCAAGAGTAGCGGACTGGCAGGCAGATCCCAGCGATGTCACGGACGGGTTATGGTTCCGTTTCGCAGAATTCCGCTGTACTCAAGGTGTAAAAGAAAGAAAGTGTAATAGTGAGATATATGTATAAAGACAAGACAAGAGTGTAGTATGTAAAGTAGTGAAACAAGCTTAAAAGTATGTTTCTATTTTTACGTACTTTAAAGTAACAAGACTCCAAAATATATTTTGGGAAAAAGTATTAAGAAGTACGTATATATTTATGTATACACAATTTTCAAGAATTAGTAGTTTCCTCCAGTTAAAGAAAAAAAAAATATTCCTAGTTTTTCAAGAACAAATCTTTTAAACCCCAAGGAGAAGAAAGCTATAGAAACAAGCAAGCTAAGTAAGACTAAGCAAAGAATAAAGAAAGCAAGCATGATAAGGTGGACGACCTAAGCTAGAGGGGTCGCCCACATTAGTTGACCTCGGGAGTTACCGTTGGTTTGCGCGCACACGGTACTGACACATGGGCCCTAAATAGACAAGAAAAGAAAAGAGAAGTTTGAAGCATAAATGAACATAACCGGACCATGCATTAGTTGTAGTTCGCTATGCTTTCTTTTTCAGTAGAATGCATACAGTACACGATGCTTCTGTCATGCATAAAGTATGTGAAGTTTTATATTCAGTGTTATGACATGTTATGTGATGACATGATATGTGAGCTGATATGTGATATGCTTATATGGTATGTGATTTATTAAATGATATATGTCATGCCTATGATTTTACGTATGTGCTATGTTTTAAACATGTTTTGCAGTTAACATGTTGTACTTACTGGGCGTAAAGCTCACGGAGTGTGTTCATGCTGTAGGTAAGCATCCTATAGCGTAAACATCAAGGGACGATGATGGTGGCGGAGGTGGATGTGAGGATGAGGTTATGGATACACCGCGAGTATTCTTCCGCACAGTATGAGTAAATAATATTTTGAATGGTGACAGTTAAATAGTATTTTGAATAGTAAAGGTTAAACGGTATTTTAGAACAGTAAACGGTATATGTATGAGTAGTATATTTAAATAGTATCTGGTGAATAGTAATCAGATAAACAAGTATATAATTGTGTATGTATAATTTAAATCCTTATGTTTTTCAAATTCCGCATTTTAATAGTATACGTACGTGAATAGTAAATACGTACGTATATATATATAAAAAAAATCCCTCTAAATTTATGGTATTAAATTCAGCAAGTTTAAGTATCGGTTTTAAAGAGAAAGTATAAGTAAAAGCTAAAGAAGCAAGTTAAGTAATAGAGTTTTTAGTGACGGTCCGGGCCGCTGAGGGCACGGGGCGTCACAGTTGGTATCAGAGCGGTTTCCTGCCATCCTACCTCACATCGCCGCATGCCTGCCTTATCTGTCCAAGTAAGTTAGTTTTGTTTTTTAGTCAGTAAATGTTTATCTATTGAAGATAACATTTTATAGTAATGAGATGACGAAACCTATGATGGCGAGAATAAGGCGAAGAGATGCTGAGATCATTATATGAAAATCACGACCGTGCAGTGCTAGAGAACTGCTCAGAGAAAGAACATGGATTGCTGCCCGAGTTGTACCGATCTTCAGGGCTAGTTGTCCACTAAGTTTCGAGTGGCAAACAGTACTCCTGCACTCCATGAGAATGTCAGGACTGGTTTCACGTTATCAAAGTGATTCCCTGATTGTACGCCATTGATCAGGATAACTGAGTCCTGCTGGCTGTTGATATCTCTCAGGAAGATACTCTCGTGTGTATTGGGATCCTTATGACCAGGATGAGCTCTTAACTGTGTCGAGTTTCGCCATACCACGATCGAGCCAATCTCTGAGAGCAGTCCAGCATCAGCCCCAGTTTTTCTCTATGGGCAAGCAGGGAGTGAAACCGCCTAAGTTCTCTAGAGTTATGGATATACGAGAATTTGTTCATCGGACTGAAAGACTGCAGCTGATGTCCGGTGATACAGTTCTAACGTATGCTGTTCGCTATAAGGAACCGATATGGACTTCTACAATACATGCCAAGACAAAAGTGGATCAAGACAGGAGAAGACCCAAAGAGAGAAAGAGACCTTGCCAAACAGAATTAGAAGAGCGATCAAGCAGGACTAGCAAGCCTTATCAAGGAGATAGTGAATGCTGAGAGAAAAGTGCTCAACCCCGGGAACCCTGCACAAGCCCAAGGCATTATAGCAGTCGCCATTATGGAGCGTGACCAGGTAGAACCAGCACCCCAACTGACCGATGAAGAGTTCATGGTCGAGCACTAGTCAGAAGTACACGAGGGCAATAGGGAGCCAATGGAGAACCCCGAACCATCCCGTATGTCTCCCGAACACCCCATGGGAGGAAGATAACGAGACTCTTTCCGACGCCCATCCCGATGATGAGGGAGAGGAGATCCCCAATCGCTTTAGTAATGACGAATAGATGGGGATGTGCGAACCCCAAATCATCATAGCCAGCGATGACGAGGTCAGTTTCGACTAAGAAGAAGAGAACGTAGAGGAGTACTCACTCAGTGATAGTGACGATGAGGAGATGCCTGATACTGAATCAGGATTGTCCTTCCAATAGTAGTAACCCTTCTGCGGGAATGTTAGTTATGAAAAAATATAGAGGGAAGCAGTAGCTCTCCCCCGTCAGTTGTAGCATAATGTACTTGTTGGGATCGTATAAGGGAAGTGTGTGTCACTCCCACTGAACTAGAATCTTGAATATATGTATATATATTATGTGAAATATATTATGAGATAAGTAGTAAAGCTTTGTCCTAGGGGCCAGATATAAATTTTTCCACAGTGTGAGTATGATATGATAGAAAGTGCAGGACGAATCCTAGCACTCAGACGATGTCCCAATACAATGCGGCAATTGTATTGAACATCACAGTATGAGAGAAAGAAAGATGGATATAGTGTGTATATTTATATCCATAACGTTTAAGTAAGATTGTTAAGTAAGAAAGAAAATGATATGTGATACGAGTCCCAAGTACAGAATTTAAGAGACTTATATTTTCCTTTCCCGCTGTACGATAGGGTTACATAGGAAAACATGACAAGAACGAGAGCTTAGTTAAACCCAGCATCCCGAGAGGATGAGTTGATAGCACAGATCGCAGCCATGCGAGAGATGATGGAGAACCAGCAGCGGAAGCTAAACCAGCTTAGGGAACAGCTGGACCAGCAACCCCAGGCACCACAGTCAGTAGAGATGCCAGCACAGGAGGCTCTAGTAGCCCTAAAAACTCTGAGGGAACAAGCAGCTCCTCCAGCTCAGGAAGCACTAGCACCCATAGTAATGGCTACTTTCGTAGCAGCAATTGTTTTCTGTCAATCCCTAGGGAAGGTGACTTATATGAGAGATTCTGGCGCATGAAAGCATTAGAATTCGAAGGAATCACCAACCCTATAGAGGCCAATGACTGGCTAACGGATATCCAAGTAATCTTGGATTTTATAGGGTTAACAGATAGAGAGAGAAAGTGATGTACACATCCTTCACCCTGCGCAATGAGGCGCGTTAGTGGTGGAAGATGGTAACCATTAGGAGGAACATTAGAGAGACGAGCTGGAGTGATTTCATTGAGGAATTCAAGGAGATGTACTTCAACGACGAAGCACTAGTAGCGCAATAAGACGAGTTCGACAACTTGCACCAAGGTAGTATGACTGTTATGGAGGCAGTCAAGAAATTTGAGCAGTTGGCTCAACTTTATCCAGATTTGGTACCGACTAAAAGGAGAGAGTTAGACGAATACTGAAGATGTTCAGAACGGAAATCGCAGTTTGGGTCTGTAGTTTAAGCCACGGACCAGCAACCCTAGTAGAATGTGTCAGCAAGGTTATCTGAGCCGAGTACTGGTCGGCTCATGATAAGGAGTGAAAGGCACAGAATTTTAAGGCACGAAAGGAGGAGAAAACGCAAGCTGAGCAGGCTCAGGGAAAGCAGAACCCCGAGTTACAATACAGAGGATAGAACATGGGAACCAGCCAGAATAGTAGGCATTCCCATAACAACAACAAGAGAAAAGGGGAATTAAGGCAACCAAGATTCATAGGAGAATTTCCCCCAGAAGAGAAATGATCTGGAAGGAGATGACAGCCAATACCCGACGTGCACGAGATGTGGAAAGAGGCACCCAAGAGAATGCAAGCAGAGAGCAAGTCGTTGTTTCATCTATGGCAAGGAAGGCCACTATGCCAAAAAAAAATTGCCACTCCAACCTGCAGAATCGACAGAATCAACCCCGCACTGGGAATAATCAACTTCACGCCAACCAGACCAGGATCGAAGACCCTTCAATCACACAAGGTATACTTAAAGCTTCAGACAGCTAAGGGAGAATCTACGCTTACACGGGGAGTGACGTTGAAGCTGTAACTTCGGCAATGGTGACAGGCCAGCTTTCTATCACCAACTTTGATGCGTTAGTTCTACTTGATTCTGGAGCCACCCATTCGTTGCATCATCAGATTCTGCCAAAAAAAAAAAAGCTTAGGACACAACGTTGTCATAAACTGTTGAAGGCGGAAAATCGTTTTCGAACCAATCGGATGTGAAAAGTTCATCTACAAGGGTTTGTCACCAGAGCAACCAAAGACGATGATATCAGCAGTGAAGGCTGAGATGCTATCCAGTGGATGCGCGGACTTCCTAGTGTACATAGCAGATAAGACTCAAGGAATAGAGATAGGACCCGACAACGTACCGATAGTCAGGGAATTCATGGAGATATTTCCAGAAGATCTTGCAGGACTCCAACCAGAGCGCGGGATCTCGTTCGAGACTGAAGGTCTACTAGAATTAGCCCCATCTTTGAGGCCCCCTACGAAATAGGCTCTATAGAGCTAAAGGAGCTCCAAGCCCAGTTAAAGGACTAAATAGATAAGGGATTCATGCGACAGAGCTATTCACCCTGGAGAGCACCCATACCATTCATGAAGAAGAAAGATGGACCACCGAGAATGTGCATCAAATACAGAAAGTTGAACGGGGTTATGATTAAGAACAAGAACCCGTTACTGTTGGTTAACAATTTATTTGATCAGCTCCGAGACGCTGTTGTGTTCTCGAAGATCGATCTACGTTCAGGGTACCATCAACTACGAATCAGGAAAGAAGATGTACCCAAAACAGCCTTTCAAACGCGGTACAGACATTACGAGTTTCTGTTCATGTCGCTCAGATTAACGGACGCACCAGCAACTTTCATGAACCGGATGAACCGCATGTTCAAGGACTATTTGGATAAGTTTATCATTATGTTCATCGATGACATACTTATACACTCTAAGATGAAGGAAGAGCATGAAGAGCACTTAATTATCATTTTGCGCATGCAACAGGACCATCAGTTATGCACTAAGTTCTCCAAGTACGAGTTTTGGTTGGAGAAGGTCCATTTCCTAGGCCACGTAGTCCCCAAGGAAGGAGTATCTATGGACCCAATGAAAATTGATGCAGTTAGCACGTGGCTAGCTCAGAGGAACGTAACGGGAATTCACAATTTCTTTAAACTAACAGGATACTACCTACACTTAGTCGAAGGCTACTCAAAGTTAGCTGCTCCACTCACAGCGCTCACCAAGAAGGGAAAGAGGTATAAGTGAATCGACAAGTGTGAGGAAAGCTTTCAAGAGCTGAAATGAAGACTCGTAAGCGCTCCAATGCTGACCATTTCAAATATTGGTCAGGGAAGCTTTGTGATTTAAGCGCCGCATCTAAAACCAAGTTGGAAATTGTGTTGATGCAGAGTGGTAGAGTAGTCGCGTATGCTTCACGACAACTCAAAAACCTTGAGAAGAGCTACCCAACGCGTGATCTGGAGCTAGTAGCGATAGTTTTTACGATAAAAGCATGGAGGCACTACCTGTACGGAGTCACGTGCGAGATTTACATCGACCACTAGAGCCTCAAATGTATCTTCACGCAGAAAGAACTCAACATGAGGCAGCGTAGATGACTAGAGTTGGCAAGGATTACGACCGTGAGATTCTATACCATCCGGGGAAAGCCAATAAAGTGGTTAATGCGTAGAGTCAGAAGCATATTACTATGCCTATGAATATTAGTGCCTTGTCAGGAGCGCTACAAAGGAGCTATGCGACAGCGAGATCAAGATTTTGATAGGGAGATTGTCTGAAATGACCCTCCAATCGACGCTCCAAGAAGAGATCAAGATCGGTCAAGGTTTCGATTTGTCCCTGCTCAAGTCCAGAAAGGAAGCTATAGAGGCCAAGGATTCAGAGTTTAAGATCCCTAAGGACGACGTACTCTACTACAGAGGTAGAGTGTGTGTTATGAAAAATGAAAAACTCACGAAGCGAATCTTTTTAGAACCTTACAAGACATCATATTCCGTACATTCGGTGGCGAATAAGATGTACAAGTACCTGAAGGAAAGCTTTTGGTGGCCTGAAATGAAGAATGACATTGTCGAGTTCGTTGCCAGATACCTTACGTGTCGGAAGGTTAAGGCAGAACACCAGCGCCCAGCAGGATGATCGTAGAAAATTAAGCTACCCGAGTGGAAATGGGACCAGATTACGATGAATTTCATAGTCGGACTGCCGAAGACGTCAAACGATAATGACGCAATCTGGGTGATTGTAGACAGACTGATGAAATCAGTTAATTTTTTTTTAGCAATGAAAGTTAGCTACTTGGTGGAACGATTAGTAGAAATCTCTGCGGCACAGTTTGTGAAACAGCACGGAATACCAGAGTCAATTGTCTCAGATCGTAGTGGATGCTTTACCTCCAGATTTTGGCGAAGTGTTCAGGCTGCATTACAGTCCAAGTGAGAGTTCAGCACAACATTTCATCCTCAGACCGACAGTTAGTCTGAGAGGACCATACAGATGTTAGAGGACATGTTGAGACTCAGTTTTTTTTGTTTTTTTTCAAGTAGCGACACCCATGAAAGGGGTGATGCGCATTGAAAAGAAAGAAAAGCTCAGTCCTAGGTACATAGGACCCTTGAGATAATAGAGAAAGTCGAGAAGGTGGCTTATAGACTAACGCTTTCTCCCGAGTTAGCTACAGTGCACAACGTTTTGATGCTGAAGAAGTACGTGCCAGACAGTTCCCATGTTCTTAGCCAAGAATCCGTTGTAGTGTACGCTGATCCGATGTACGAGGAGAGACCCGTGCAGATCCTAGTTAGAAAGGAGAGAGTACTTAGGAATGAAGTATACCGCTAGTAAAAGTGTTGTGGCAGAATCCTAGTGTTGAGGAAGCCATATGAGAATGGGAAGAAGACATGAGAAGAGACTTCCCAGAATTATTCTAATTTTCGAGGACGAAAATTTTGTAAGGGGGGTAGGTTGTAATGACCGCCATTTTCATGGCACCTACTTACCATGTAATAAGTCATTAAGGAATAAAATGGACATAATTTAATGTCTTTTAGCAAATTTAAGAAACACGGTCAAGTACACGATCGTGTAAGAGGTTGTGTACCGCTCAGATAGATGAATGTGTTTCAAAGACATGGTCGTGTTGAGTAGTCTCAACTAGTACACGCCCGTGTTCGAAATGTACATGCCCGTGTTGCGTTGCACACGCACGTGTAAGAGTCCGTATAGAAGGCTGTGTAATGAGCCGAGAGCCACTGTAATGACTCTCATGAATTATGAAACTTAATTACTATGTAATGATGTAATGAAGTTAATAAGCACAGTGTGCTTTTCAGTTGAATGGATTAAACAGGAATAGTAACGTTTAATTACTATTCATGTAGTGAAAGGGGTAATCGACAGTGAAATCGGTCCACCCTATTATGTGAGTATGCGTTGAGACACGCAATATCAAGAAACCGGTCTAGACGACCATTTCATGATACAGAACTGATGAGCTAGTCATCAGTACGCTCAGACTGGTCATCTGAGCGCAGCAGTGATAATTGCCCTAATAGATGTACAGTATGGAGAAAAGTGGTCTAGATGACCTCTTCTCGCCCAGAGACTGACAAAATCGGAGTCAGAACGCTCAGATTAGTCAGTCAGATAGTGAATAGTGATTAGTGAATAGTGAGAAACGCAGTGTCAGGTTGTGGCCAAGACGGCCTTAATCTGACATAAAACTGATATATTAATAGTCAGTAGGCTCAATCTGGTCAATTGAGCACAAAATGTAGATTTTGTTTAAAAGATACGCAGTATCGGGATGAGGGTCAAGACGACCTTTTCTCGCCCCGAAACTGATATATTTAGATTCAGGACGCCCAAATTAGTCAATCGGGTACCTGACACGTTTTTCAAGACGGGGTCATGCAGATCTCGAAAACTGGTCCAGAAGACCTCAGATGGATGTAAAACTGATAAATTTGAAATCAGCACGTCCAAATTAGTCAGGAGAGACTGTGTTTGAAATTTAACGCGAAAACGCCTCGTTATGCGTGTACAGTGTCAACACAGTGTAGGCCTAACCACAGTATCAAGAAATTGGTCAAGATGACCTTTTCTTGATATAAAACTGATATATTTGGAATCAGAATGCTCAAATTAGTCATTTGAGCACAAAAAGTAATTTTTGACCGGGAACCATGCAGTATCGGGAAACTGGTCGAGACGACCTCGGATGAAGATAAAACTGATATATTTGGGTTCAGCACGCCCAAATTAGTCAGTATAGCCTATCTTAAAATTTTTCAAAAAAATTAGTATAAAGGGGTCGAAATTTTTAGATTTTTGTAAAAAGGGCCCCCATTAATTTTTCCTATCTTTTTCTCCCCACACCACCCGTAGGTGAACAGTAACCATCAGTCGAATCCGACCTCCGTTTTCAACACCGCTGGCACCATTGGAAAGCTCTCGACGAGCTGATTCCAACGGTGGGCCGAGTCGACCGAACCGACGCCGGAGCACGCCGCACGCGCCGCCCAAAGCCGCCAGTGGCCGAATTTTTCAAACCGCCGTATCTCCGCCGTCCGACGTCCAAATGCCATGATTTCGGTCCCAATGGATTCGTGGTGAAGAGTAGAACAAAACCCAGGCTTCATTTCACGTCAACAGCCGTCGGATCGCGCCGCCCAAGGTTTGCCGTCGCCGCCGTCGAATCTCGCTATTCCGGCGAAGTTGAGTTGCAAGGTCGGTATCAAAATGCTCAGAACAACACGTAGATCAAAAGCCCCAAATCAATTTTGGGCAACAACGCCGGAAAATGAAGATTGAACACCGCCGCCGTCGCCGACATTTCGAGGGCCGATTTCCGGTGATAGGAGCCTCTATTGGTGAAATTGACACCACCAATGGGTTCCTCTCGTCGAGTTCTTCAAGATGGTGGTCGCCACTCCCATCGCCGCCGTGGTCAGTGCCGGTCAACGTCGGTCAACGCCGGTCAAAGCCGGTCAACGGCGACCGGAGACCGAAAATTGAAGAATGGCCCGTTGGCCTATTTTCGACGTTCTGGACACATCCGCGGCATCGGATTTGGAAACCGGAGTTTCAAAAGTGGAGAACGTCGATTCAAAGATTGTGCGGTCGAGACCGAACGGTTCGTCCGACCGCCGACGGGAATCATTTTGGTTGTGGTTTTTGATCCATTGATTCCTCAATTTATTATTGGAAATAATTATGTATGAATTATGGTTTACTGACTTGAGGAATTGTAAGAAAAATGGATGAAATTTCGAAAAAGAGAATGTGAAGAAATGTGAATATTTTTACATAAAAAGCGGAGCTTTTACGTAAAAATTAGGCCTCTGGTTTAGTACGTGGCAGGATAGAATATGTTAGATGGTTTTGAGGCGTTTCCTAAACGCCGGAAACCCAAAAATTAAGCGGAAATGCTGCCGAAATTTCTAAAACGGCACAAAGGGGTATTTTAGGAAACGAGGGCTGAAAATGTGATCAGGATGGAAACCCAAGCCCCCTCGATGACCTAGGTCCAGGAAAGAAGGACGAACGTTTACAGGATTAGTGAACCGCCCAATTAGAAATCTCGAAATGTAAGAAAACGACCCCTATGTCAGAATAGTACCACCCGAGGGATGGGTGCGATCGAAGTATAAAATTTGGGGCGATTACATCGGTAACGGTAACCCGACAGGCTAAATGGTCATACGGGAGGTATTCAGTCAGTTGACTGGTCGGTTAGCCAGTCAAGGACCAAGTCGGAATGGGATAGTGAGAGACAGTGATTAATTTGTCAAGTAGACAAATTAATCAAGCATGATTAAAAATTAGATATCAAATTTCCCAAAGTAGAGCAGTTGGGTACCGATAGGCATCGGTACCACACAACGATAAGTTTATTAGTTCCTAACGATAGAGTGACCTAAGAGCGATGTTAATTAATTTATTGGGTAAATAAATTAATTAACAATGATTAGAAAATCAAATTCTTAAGAAGAGGGCAATTAGTACCGATAAAGATCGGTACCACATAACGAGAATTTTTATTAGTCACTAATGACCACGGTGACCTAAGAGTGAATGTTAATGTAATGCATTATGATTACAGGGAGGTACCTGTATTGTGACGAAGGCGAGAGTATAAACTGTCTGCTGACAGGTAAGTACAACTCCGCCTACAGCATGGATAAAATGAATTTAAAATGATGCTTTTCCAGTATTTTAAGTATGTATCTTGCACACGATGCTGCACAGCATACATAAGAGCATATAGTTTCACAATCGAGTAGATTGATGAAAGAACAAGATAGAAGCCATAGATCCCTACCGCGTAGGATTGGGGACAGCTTAGAGAAGCGTATGGCTAGAACAGTTAAACAAGATGGAAATAAATAGGTGTGTCGTACCGGCTCCTTCAGTCGAAGGGGTTTCGAGTTAAAGAAAGTTAAGGCTAAAAGTTGAGTATCAGTTGATGACTCTTCGGCATTAGTTGACCTCGGGAGTTACCGTTGGTCTGCACGCACACGGTACTGACACATGGGCCCTAAATAGACAAGAAAAGAAAAGAGAAGTTTGAAGCATAAATGAACATAACCGGACCATGCATTAGTTATAGTTCGCTATGCTTTCTTTCTCAGTAGAATGCATACAGTACACGATGCTTCTGTCATGCATAAAGTATGTGAAGTTTTATATTCAGTGTTATGACATGTTATGTGATGACATGATATGTGAGCTGATATGTGATATGCTTATATGGTATGTGATTTATTAAGTGATATATGTCATGCCTATGATTTTACGTATGTGCTATGTTTTAAACATGTTTTGCGGTTAACATGTTGTACTTACTGGGCGTAAAGCTCACGGAGTGTGTTCATGCTGTAGGTAAGCATCCTATAGCGTAAACATCAAGGGACGATGATGGTGGCGGAGGTGGATGTGAGGATGAGGTTATGGATACACTGCGAGTATTCTTCCGCACAGTATGAGTAAATAATATTTTGAATGGTGACAGTTAAATAGTATTTTGAATAGTAAAGGTTAAACGGTATTTTAGAACAGTAAACGATATATGTATGAGTAGTATATTTAAATAGTATCTGGTGAATAGTAATCAGATAAACAAGTATATAATTGTGTATGTATAATTTAAATCCTTATGTTTTTCAAATTCCGCATTTTAATAGTATACGTACGTGAATAGTAAATACGTACGTATATATATATAAAAAAAATCCCTCTAAATTTATGGTATTAAATTCAGCAAGTTTAAGTATCGGTTTTAAAGAGAAAGTATAAGTAAAAGCTAAAGAAGCAAGTTAAGTAATAGAGTTTTTAGTGACGGTCCGGGCCGCTGAGGGCACGGGGCGTCACAGTTGGTATCAGAGCGGTTTCCTGCCATCCTACCTCACATCGCCGCATGCCTGCCTTATCTGTCCAAGTAAGTTAGTTTTGTTTTTTAGTCAGTAAATGTTTATCTATTGAAGATAACATTTTATAGTAATGAGATGACGAAACCTATGATGGCGAGAATAAGGCGAAGAGATGCTGAGATCATTATATGAAAATCACGACCGTGCAGTGCTAGAGAACTGCTCAGAGAAAGAACATGGATTGCTGCCCGAGTTGTACCGATCTTCAGGGCTAGTTGTCCACTAAGTTTCGAGTGGCAAACAGTACTCCTGCACTCCATGAGAATGTCAGGACTGGTTTCACGTTGTCAAAGTGATTCCCTGATTGTACGCCATTGATCAGGATAACTGAGTCCTGCTGGCTGTTGATATCTCTCAGGAAGATACTCTCGTGTGTATTGGGATCCTTATGACCAGGATGAGCTCTTAACTGTGTCGAGTTTCGCCATACCACGATCGAGCCAATCTCTGAGAGCAGTCCAGCATCAGCCCCAGTTTTTCTCTATGGGCAAGCGGGGAGTGAAACCGCCTAAGTTCTCTAGAGTTATGGATATACGAGAATTTGTTCATCGGACTGAAAGACAGCAGCTGATGTCCGGTGATACAGTTCTAACGTATGCTGTTCGCTATAAGGAACCGATATGGACTTCTACAATACATGCCAAGACAAAAGTGGATCAGGACAGGAGAAGACCCAAAGAGAGAAAGAGACCTTGCCAAACAGAATTAGAAGAGCGATCAAGCAAGACTAGCAAGCCTTATCAAGGAGATAGTGAATGCTGAGAGAAAAGTGCTCAACCCCGGGAACCCTGCACAAGCCCAAGGCATTATAGCAGTCGCCATTATGGAGCGTGACCAGGTAGAACCAGCACCCCAACTGACCGATGAAGAGTTCATGGTCGAGCACTAGTCAGAAGTACACGAAGGCAATAGGGAGCCAATGGAGAACCTCGAACCATCCCGTATGTCTCCCGAACACCCCATGGGAGGAAGATAACGAGACTCTTTCCGACGCCCATCCCGATGATGAGGGAGAGGAGATCCCCAATCGCTTTAGTAATGACGAATAGATGGGGATGTGCGAACCCCAAATCATCATAGCCAGCGATGACGAGGTCAGTTTCGACTAAGAAGAAGAGAACGTA
Source organism: Antiaris toxicaria (assembly GCA_035233585.1). Taxonomy (NCBI): domain Eukaryota; kingdom Viridiplantae; phylum Streptophyta; class Magnoliopsida; order Rosales; family Moraceae; genus Antiaris; species Antiaris toxicaria. Next base: position 58,386,378 of record CP141154.1, on the reverse strand, counting down.
GAGGAGTACTCACTCAGTGATAGTGACGATGAGGAGATGCCTGATACTGAATCAGGATTGTCCTTCCAATAGTAGTAACCCTTCTGCGGGAATGTTAGTTATGAAAAAATATAGAGGTAAGCAGTAGCTCTCCCCCGTCAGTTGTAGCATAATGTACTTGTTGGGATCGTATAAGGGAAGTGTGTGTCACTCCCACTGAACTAGAATCTTGAATATATGTATATATATTATGTGAAATATATTATGAGATAAGTAGTAAAGCTTTGTCCTAGGGGCCAGATATAAATTTTTCCACAGTGTGAGTATGATATGATAGAAAGTGCAGGACGAATCCTAGCACTCAGACGATGTCCCAATACAATGCGGCAATTGTATTGAACATCACAGTATGAGAGAAAGAAAGATGGATATAGTGTGTATATTTATATCCATAACGTTTAAGTAAGATTGTTAAGTAAGAAAGAAAATGATATGTGATACGAGTCCCAAGTACAGAATTTAAGAGACTTATATTTTCCTTTCCCGCTGTACGATAGGGTTACATAGGAAAACATGACAAGAACGAGAGCTTAGTTAAACCCAGCATCCCGAGAGGATGAGTTGATAGCACAGATCGCAGCCATGCGAGAGATGATGGAGAACCAGCAGCGGAAGCTAAACCAGCTTAGGGAACAGCTGGACCAGCAACCCCAGGCACCACAGTCAGTAGAGATGCCAGCACAGGAGGCTCTAGTAGCCCTAAAAACTCTGAGGGAACAAGCAGATCCTCCAGCTCAGGAAGCACTAGCACCCATAGTAATGGCTACTTTCGTAGCAGCAATTGTTTTCTGTCAATCCCTAGGGAAGGTGACTTATATGAGAGATTCTGGCGCATGAAAGCATTAGAATTCGAAGGAATCACCAACCCTATAGAGGCCAATGACTGGCTAACGGATATCCAAGTAATCTTGGATTTTATAGGGTTAACAGATAGAGAGAGAAAGTGATGTACACATCCTTCACCCTGCGCAATGAGGCGCGTTAGTGGTGGAAGATGGTAACCATTAGGAGGAACATTAGAGAGATGAGCTGGAGTGATTTCATTGAGGAATTCAAGGAGATGTACTTCAACGACGAAGCACTAGTAGCGCAATAAGACGAGTTCGACAACTTGCACCAAGGTAGTATGACTGTTATGGAGGCAGTCAAGAAATTTGAGCAGTTGGCTCAACTTTATCCAGATTTGGTACCGACTAAAAGGAGAAAGTTAGACGAATACTGAAGATGTTCAGAACGGAAATCGCAGTTTGGGTCTGTAGTTTAAGCCACGGACCAGCAACCCTAGTAGAATGTGTCAGCAAGGTTATCTGAGCCGAGTACTGGTCGGCTCATGTTAAGGAGTGAAAGGCACAGAATTTTAAGGCACGAAAGGAGGAGAAAACGCAAGCTGAGCAGGCTCAGGGAAAGCAGAACCCCGAGTTACAATACAGAGGATAGAACATGGGAACCAGCCAGAATAGTAGGCATTCCCATAACAACAACAAGAGAAAAGGGGAATTAAGGCAACCAAGATTCATAGGAGAATTTCCCCCAGAAGAGAAATGATCTGGAAGGAGATGACAGCCAATACCCGACGTGCACGAGATGTGGAAAGAGGCACCCAAGAGAATGCAAGCAGAGAGCAAGTGGTTGTTTCATCTATGGCAAGGAAGGCCACTATGCCAAAAAAAAATTGCCACTCCAACCTGCAGAATCGACAGAATCAACCCCGCACTGGGAATAATCAACTTCACGCCAACCAGACCAGGATCGAAGACCCTTCAATCACACAAGGTATACTTAAAGCTTCAGACAGCTAAGGGAGAATCTATGCTTACACGGGGAGTGACGTTGAAGCTGTAACTTCTGCAATGGTGACAGGCCAGCTTTCTATCACCAACTTTGATGCGTTAGTTCTACTTGACTCTGGAGCCACCCATTCGTTGCATCATCAGATTCTGCCAAAAAAAAAAAATCTTAGGACACAACGTTGTCATAAACTGTTGAAGGCGGAAAATCGTTTTCGAACCAATCGGATGTGAAAAGTTCATCTACAAGGGTTTGTCACCAGAGCAACCAAAGACGATGATATCAGCAGTGAAGGCTGAGATGCTATCCAGTGGATGCGCGGACTTCCTAGTGTACGTAGCAGATAAGACTCAAGGAATAGAGATAGGACCCGACAACGTACCGATAGTCAGGGAATTCATGGAGATATTTCCAGAAGATCTTGCAGGACTCCAACCAGAGCGCGGGATCTCGTTCGAGACTGAAGGTCTACTAGAATTAGCCCCATCTTTGAGGCCCCCTACGAAATAGGCTCTATAGAGCTAAAGGAGCTCCAAGCCCAGTTAAAGGACTAAATAGATAAGGGATTCATGCGACAGAGCTATTCACCCTGGAGAGCACCCATACCATTCATGAAGAAGAAAGATGGACCACCGAGAATGTGCATCAAATACAGAAAGTTGAACGGGGTTATGATTAAGAACAAGAACCCGTTACTGTTGGTTAACAATTTATTTGATCAGCTCCGAGACGCTGTTGTGTTCTCGAAGATCGATCTACGTTCAGGGTACCATCAACTACGAATCAGGAAAGAAGATGTACCCAAAACAGCCTTTCAAACGCGGTACAGACATTACGAGTTTCTGTTCATGTCGCTCAGATTAACGGACGCACCAGCAACTTTCATGAACCGGATGAACCGCATGTTCAAGGACTATTTGGATAAGTTTATCATTATGTTCATCGATGACATACTTATACACTCTAAGATGAAGGAAGAGCATGAAGAGCACTTAATTATCATTTTGCGCATGCAACAGGACCATCAGTTATGCACTAAGTTCTCCAAGTACGAGTTTTGGTTGGAGAAGGTCCATTTCCTAGGCCACGTAGTCCCCAAGGAAGGAGTATCTGTGGACCCAATGAAAATTGATGCAGTTAGCACGTGGCTAGCTCAGAGGAACGTAACGGGAATTCACAATTTCTTTAAACTAACAGGATACTACCTACACTTAGTCGAAGGCTACTCAAAGTTAGCTGCTCCACTCACAGCGCTCACCAAGAAGGGAAAGAGGTATAAGTGAATCGACAAGTGTGAGGAAAGCTTTCAAGAGCTGAAATGAAGACTCGTAAGCGCTCCAATGCTGACCATTTCAAATATTGGTCAGGGAAGCTTTGTGATTTAAGCGCCGCATCTAAAACCAAGTTGGAAATTGTGTTGATGCAGAGTGGTAGAGTAGTCGCGTATGCTTCACGACAACTCAAAAACCTTGAGAAGAGCTACCCAACGCGTGATCTGGAGCAAGTAGCGATAGTTTTTACGATAAAAGCATGGAGGCACTACCTGTACGGAGTCACGTGCGAGATTTACATCGACCACTAGAGCCTCAAATGTATCTTCACGCAGAAAGAACTCAACATGAGGCAGCGTAGATGACTAGAGTTGGCAAGGATTACGACCGTGAGATCCTATACCATCCGGGGAAAGCCAATAAAGTGGTTAATGCGTAGAGTCAGAAGCATATTACTATGCCTATGAATATTAGTGCCTTGTCAGGAGCGCTACAAAGGAGCTATGCGACAGCGAGATCAAGATTTTGATAGGGAGATTGTCTGAAATGACCCTCCAATCGACGCTCCAAGAAGAGATCAAGATCGGTCAAGGTTTCGATTTGTCCCTGCTCAAGTCCAGAAAGGAAGCTATAGAGGCCAAGGATTCAGAGTTTAAGATCCCTAAGGACGACGTACTCTACTACAGAGGTAGAGTGTGTGTTATGAAAAATGAAAAACTCACGAAGCGAATCTTTTTAGAACCTTACAAGACGTCATATTCCGTACATTCGGTGGCGAATAAGATGTACAAGTACCTGAAGGAAAGCTTTTGGTGGCCTGAAATGAAGAATGACATTGTCGAGTTCGTTGCCAGATACCTTACGTGTCGGAAGGTTAAGGCAGAACACCAGCGCCCAGCAGGATGATCGTAGAAAATTAAGCTACCCGAGTGGAAATGGGACCAGATTACGATGAATTTCATAGTCGGACTGCCGAAGACGTCAAACGATAATGACGCAATCTGGGTGATTGTAGACAGACTGATGAAATCAGTTAATTTTTTTTTAGCAATGAAAGCTAGCTACTTGGTGGAACGATTAGTAGAAATCTCTGCGGCACAGTTTGTGAAACAGCACGGAATACCAGAGTCAATTGTCTCAGATCGTAGTGGATGCTTTACCTCCAGATTTTGGCGAAGTGTTCAGGCTGCATTACAGTCCAAGTGAGAGTTCAGCACAACATTTCATCCTCAGACCGACAGTTAGTCTGAGAGGACCATACAGATGTTAGAGGACATGTTGAGACTCAGTTTTTTTTGTTTTTTTTCAAGTAGCGACACCCATGAAAGGGGTGATGCGCATTGAAAAGAAAGAAAAGCTCAGTCCTAGGTACATAGGACCCTTGAGATAATAGAGAAAGTCGAGAAGGTGGCTTATAGACTAACGCTTTCTCCCGAGTTAGCTACAGTGCACAACGTTTTGATGCTGAAGAAGTACGTGCCAGACAGTTCCCATGTTCTTAGCCAAGAATCCGTTGTAGTGTACGCTAATCCGATGTACGAGGAGAGACTCGTGCAGATCCTAGTTAGAAAGGAGAGAGTACTTAGGAATGAAGTATACCGCTAGTAAAAGTGTTGTGGCAGAATCCTAGTGTTGAGGAAGCCATATGAGAATGGGAAGAAGACATGAGAAGAGACTTCCCAGAATTATTCTAATTTTCGAGGACGAAAATTTTGTAAGGGGGGTAGGTTGTAATGACCGCCATTTTCATGGCACCTACTTACCATGTAATGAGTCATTAAGGAATAAAATGGACATAATTTAATGTCTTTTAGCAAATTTAAGAAACACGGTCAAGTACACGATCGTGTAAGAGGTTGTGTACCGCTCAGATAGATGAATGTGTTTCAAAGACATGGTCGTGTTGAGTAGTCTCAACTAGTACACGCCCGTGTTCGAAATGTACATGCCCGTGTTGCGTTGCACACGCACGTGTAAGAGTCCGTATAGAAGGCTGTGTAATGAGCCGAGAGCCACTGTAATGACTCTCATGAATTATGAAACTTAATTACTATGTAATGATGTAATTAAGTTAATAAGCACAGTGTGCTTTTCAGTTGAATGGATTAAACAGGAATAGTAACGTTTAATTACTATTCATGTAGTGAAAGGGGTAATCGACAGTGAAATCGGTCCACCCTATTATGTGAGTATGCGTTGAGACACGCAATATCAAGAAACCGGTCTAGACGACCATTTCATGATACAGAACTGATGAGCTAGTCATCAGTACGCTCAGACTGGTCATCTGAGCGCAGCAGTGATAATTGCCCTAATAGATGTACAGTATGGAGAAAAGTGGTCTAGATGACCTCTTCTCGCCCAGAGACTGACAAAATCGGAGTCAGAACGCTCAGATTAGTCAGTCAGATAGTGAATAGTGAATAGTGATTAGTGAATAGTGAGAAACGCAGTGTCAGGTTGTGGCCAAGACGGCCTTAATCTGACATAAAACTGATATATTAATAGTCAGTAGGCTCAATCTGGTCAATTGAGCACAAAATGTAGATTTTGTTTAAAAGATACGCAGTATCGGGATGAGGGTCAAGACGACCTTTTCTCGCCCCGAAACTGATATATTTAGATTCAGGACGCCCAAATTAGTCAATCGGGTACCTGACACGTTTTTCAAGACGGGGTCATGCAGATCTCGAAAACTGGTCCAGAAGACCTCAGATAGATGTAAAACTGATAAATTTGAAATCAGCACGTCCAAATCAGTCAGGAGAGAGTGTGTTTGAAATTTAACGCGAAAACGCCTCGTTATGCGTGTACAGTGTCAACACAGTGTAGGCCTAACCACAGTATCAAGAAATTGGTCAAGATGACCTTTTCTTGATATAAAACTGATATATTTGGAATCAGAATGCTCAAATTAGTCATTTGAGGACAAAAAGTAATTTTTGACCGGGAACCATGCAGTATCGGGAAACTGGTCGAGACGACCTCGGATGAAGATAAAACTGATATATTTTGGTTCAGCACGCCCAAATTAGTCAGTATAACCTATCTTAAAATTTTTCAAAAAAATTAGTATAAAGGGGTCGAAATTTTTAGATTTTTGTAAAAAGGGCCCCCATTAATTTTTCCTATCTTTTTCTCCCCACACCACCCGCAGGTGAACAGTAACCATCAGTCGAATCCGACCTCCGTTTTCAACACCGCCGGCACCATTGGAAAGCTCTCGACGAGCTGATTCCAACGGTGGGCCGAGTCGACCGAACCGACGCCGGAGCACGGCGCACGCGCCGCCCAAAGCCGCCAGTGGCCGAATTTTTCAAATCGCCGTATCTACGCCGTCCGACGTCCAAATGCCATGATTTCGGTCCCAATGGATTCGTGGTGAAGAGTAGAACAAAACCCAGGCTTCATTTCACGTCAACAGCCGTCGGATCGCACCGCCCAAGGTTCGCCGTTGCCGCCGTCGAATCTCGCTATTCCGGCGAAGTTGAGTTGCAAGGTCGGTATCAAAATGCTCAGAACAACACGTAGATCAAAAGCCCCAAATCAATTTTGGGCAACAACGCTGGAAAATGAAGATTGAACACCGCCACCGTCGCCGACATTTCGAGGGCCGATTTCCGGTGATAGGAGCCTCGATTGGTGAAATTGACACCACCAATGGGTTCCTCTCGTCGAGTTCTTCAAGATGGTGGTCGCCACTCCCATCGCCGCCGTGGTCAGTGCCGGTCAACGCCGGTCAACATCGGTCAACGCCGGTCAAAGCCGGTCAACGGCGACCGGAGACCGAAAATTGAAGAATGGCCCGTTGGCCTATTTTCGACGTTCTGGACACATCCGCGGCATTGGATTTGCAAACCGGAGTTTCAAAAGTGGAGAACGTCGATTCAAAGATTGTGCGGTCGAGACCGAACGGTTCGTCCGACCGCCGACGGGAATCATTTTGGTAGTGGTTTTTGATCCATTGATTCCTCAATTTATTATTGGAAATAATTATGTATGAATTATGGTTTACTGACTTGAGGAATTGTAAGAAAAATGGATGAAATGTCGAAAAAGAGAATGTGAAGAAATGTAAATATTTTTACATAAAAAGCGGAGCTTTTACGTAAAAATTAGGCCTCTGGTTTAGTACGTGGCAGGATAGAATATGTTAGATGGTTTTGAGGCGTTTCCTAAACGCCGGAAACCCAAAAATTAAGCGGAAATGCTGCCGAAATTTCTAAAACGGCACAAAGGGGTATTTTAGGAAACGAGGGCTGAAAATGTGATCAGGATGGAAACCCGAGCCCCCTCGATGACCTAGGTCCAGGAAAGAAGGACGGACGTTTACAGGATTAGTGAACCGCCCAATTAGAAATCTCGAAATGTAAGAAAACGACCCCTATGTCAGAATAGTACCACCCGAGGGACGGGTGCGATCGAAGTATAAAATTTGGGGCGATTACATCGGTAACGGTAACCCGACAGGCTAAATGGTCATACGGGAGGTATTCAGTCAGTTGACTGGTCGGTTAGCCAGTTAAGGACCAAGTCGGAATGGGATAGTGAGAGACAGTGATTAATTTGTCAAGTAGACAAATTAATCAAGCATGATTAAAAATTAGATATCAAATTTCCCAAAGTAGAGCAGTTGGGTACCGATAGGCATCGGTACCACACAATGATAAGTTTATTAGTTCCTAACGATAGAGTGACCTAAGAGCGATGTTAATTAATTTATTAGGTAAATAAATTAATTAACAATGATTAGAAAATCAAATTCTTAAGAAGAGGGCAATTAGTACCGATAAGGATCGGTACCACATAACGAGAATTTTTATTAGTCACGAATGACCACGGTGACCTAAGAGTGAATGTTAATGTAATGCATTATGATTACAGGGAGGTACCTATATTGTGACGAAGGCGAGAGTATAAACTGTCTGCTGACAGGTAAGTACAACTCCGCCTACAGCATGGATAAAATGAATTTAAAATGATGTTTTTCTAGTATTTTAAGTATGTATCTTGCACACGATGCTGCACAGCATACATAAGAGCATATAGTTTCACAATCGAGTAGATTGATGAAAGAACAAGATAGAAGCCATAGATCCCTACCGCGTAGGATTGGGGACAGCTTAGAGAAGCGTATGGCTAGAACAGTTAAACAAGATGGAAATAAATAGGTGTGTCGTACCAGCTCCTTCAGTCGAAGGGGTTTCGAGTTAAAGAAAGTTAAGGCCAAAAGTTGAGTATCAGTTGATGACTCTTCGGCATTAGTTGACCTCGGGAGTTACCGTTGGTCTGCACGCACACGGTACTGACACATGGGCCCTAAATAGACAAGAAAAGAAAAGAGAAGTTTGAAGCATAAATGAACATAACCGGACCATGCATTAGTTATAGTTCGCTATGCTTTCTTTTTCAGTAGAATGCATACAGTACACGATGCTTCTGTCATGCATAAAGTATGTGAAGTTTTATATTCAGTGTTATGACATGTTATGTGATGACATGATATGTGAGCTGATATGTGATATGCTTATATGGTATGTGATTTATTAAGTGATATATGTCATGCCTATGATTTTACGTATGTGCTATGTTTTAAACATGTTTTGCGGTTAACATGTTGTACTTACTGGGCGTAAAGCTCACGGAGTGTGTTCATGCTGTAGGTAAGCATCCTATAGCGTAAACATCAAGGGACGATGATGGTGGCGGAGGTGGATGTGAGGATGAGGTTATGGATACACCGCGAGTATTCTTCCGCACAGTATGAGTAAATAATATTT